>CM046664.1:79521776-81921776 GCA_025594165.1 Tamias sibiricus
CATTGGCAGCATGAATGTATCATACATTATTATGGAAGTTATAAGAGTGATGCTTTCTAGTGGCAACTTGCTTTGGAAAAAGATATTGAAATTTAGTTTTCAGTCTGCAGTAAAAGTTTCTTTCTTATGGTAACACAATGGAAATTGAAAGCAAGCTTCTTACATGTGGCATCTGTCAGTTTTCTAAATCCCACAGGATCTATGCTGCCAGATGTTAGCCCTTCCTCTGTTATGCTTCTAGAACCAAAACAACATCAGAGAAATCATATCTACTAGAAAGGTCTTTTGAGGCATAGTGCAGAATTGACTGAGAACAAAGACTAAGGCTCTTCACTCTCCAAGGCAAGCATGATCCTTCCTTTCTCCATGTGTTATATGTGGATATCATAGTTACAATCACCTCAGGAGTCCTAACCATGAGGAAATCTGAGATGACTGTCAAGAGCACTGCAGGCATTAACCAAGCTGTGGCCTGTTACTTCAGTGATCACTTTGGATGCTATTCTAAAGCTATCCAGTATAGTAGAATCCCCTTGCAAGACTATGCTGGCAGTAAGGCACAAGAGATGGCATATAGCACAGCTCTTCTCAGTCATGAATACTAAAGACAGAACATGCTGCTTATCCTCTTTGCTTTTAGCAAAGCCTCAGAAAAATACAGAATAGCTTATAGCCCATTAGGATGCAGGTGGTATAGGATGCTAAGCACCTCATCACTGTGGCTAAGTACCCAGGAGCAAAATCATGATTTATACATTTTCTAGTCTTCTTTGTCTATGGAATTTTGAAGTTTGGGGCTCAGCACAGATTGGTTTTGGATAAGCACAGGAGCCGACAAAACATTCAGATCTCTCAAATGTTCAGTTGCTTGGCCAGTCCTTCATATTCTGTCAGGTAGGGTATGTGGGAAACCAGTAAATTAATTGTTTTATTTTAAAACAAAAAAGACAAATCAATACAAGCCTATCTGGTTTTATTTAAAATGGAATTTATGAAACCTGGGATATCAGTGCCCAAGAATGACACCATGATAGTTTGGTCTATTGTCCCTCTGGTGTTGTCTATGAGCACATTCTGTTCTGTTGATGCTGTTGTCGCTTCATGAGTGCCTGTGTGGGCTGAGGGCTGCTAGTGTCTGAGAGAGAGAATAGGGCCCATCATGCAGGCAGATATATTTGCCAGTCAGAAGCTCAGGAGGGTGGGTGCTCACTCTCTTGTCACGAGCCATCCATGGGCTGTGTGTGTGAGCTATGCACTTTTGAGCATAGGAGGGGACTAGTGTGGCATTAGGCACTTTTTGGGCTGTGTGATGCATGTGTGCCTTTTCTCTCACTCTGCCTGTGATCCCACAAAGTACCTGAGATGGGCATGACTTGCCAAGATGTCAATCAATCTGCTGACTACAAGACATCACCAGGCAAGACTCCACCTTTGAAACCCAATCCTTTGCCTTATTTGGGTGGAACTTTCTATCGAATGTCCTTCCCCAAATAAATAGGGGGTTTGTGGTGTGCTCTCTCTCTTGCTTGCCTCTCTTGCTCCCTTTGCCTGCCTTCCAGTGTGTGGGAGCTAACACCTGAGGTCTCAGAACTGTCCCTGACCCCCAAAAAAGGTATTTCTGTGTTTGTGTGGTTTTTTAGTTGGCAGCCCAGCCAGCTGGTGACAGTCCTTCTTTTATTTTGTTTATCCTTCAGAGGCTTTATGTGGGATGCCAGCATATCCCAAAGGAAATGAAACATTTTACCTAATCTCATGGCTCTTCTGTCAACATCGCTCCCAAATCCCAGAGTTTTAGACGATTGGCTTGCATTCTGATTTTTCTCTGAATGATTTTTCATCTCATAGACAAAAACATAATATGGCAGTACGTGCCAGTCTTAAGCATCTGAATATTAGCCAGAAGTGGTTTCATGCCCTCTGTCCCTTCCAGATCATCTGTGTGTTCTCCAAGAAGCTCCAGACTGTATAAGTGGGAGCCATGACCCTTGTTGCCTCTTTCTTTCAAACGGTGCATATTGAAACAGCATTCTGTAGTGCCCTTCTTTTTCTTTTGCCACAGTACCCCAAGTGTGGGATAAATAGATCTTTTAGTGACACGGGGCAGTGAAGCATGGGCTACCTGGCAACACAAACCATACAGAGGTTGCCACATATTCTATGTGCTTTGGAACAAAATGAAAGAATAGTGTTGACAGAACAGGGATGCTGTAAGGATTAGAAAGGATTAAAGTAAAGCTGGCCTGGAAGGTTCTTCTGGCCATGTGACTCTCTGAAGGTATTATGAGCTTCACAGATAAAAGAATGAGGTACTCACAGTATTTTTCTGAAAACATCAATACTGTTTCTCTCATAGGCTGTATGACTGTATTTCCATTTTATAGGCTCCGTGGAAATGGTGCAAGAATTTTCCTGTTGTTTCCACAAAAGAAGAAAGAGTAATTTTTCTGCTATGAGGATATTAGCTTGCTGCAGCTCAGTCTACCTTTTATTAGTAAGCCTGCTACTTGCCATCCATACCTCTACAGAACGGTTCAGATATCTTCTAACTCCTCTTATTACATATCTCACTGTAGCTGCTGGTAAAATTCGCTGCCAGAGACACAAAGATATTCTCATAAAAATTAGGAGAAACTATTCCAATAACCTAGGCAGGGTAAGAGGTAGAGGTATATTACACTTTGTCCAGCCTTTGGGTTGCTAGCCTATAAATGGCCCAAAGCCAAAATTTACGTTTGTACTGGTGTAACTTGGGAACACTGCCTGCATCGAGGCCTCACTTGACAAGGAGATAACATCCCACATTATAGAAAGTGAGAGCATCTCTTGGAAGACTGGCATGAATGGTAATGGAGCAATGTGCTGTGCAGATGGAAATCAATGCTTCACAGTGAGAATGATATTGAATTCTCTTTGGAGACGGGGTAAAATTCTTGGTAAATTGCAATAGCATTAGTTTTGCTTTTTATCCAAACTCAAATAGTAGAACAAAGTGTCTAATAGAAGAATACTAGACTATTATAGATTCCACTGAGGAAGCTCCCTCCCACTCCTGGTCACATGCCCTGTTCACTCTCAGCTCCTAGCCTGTGTTGATGCTAGTCCCTTTTTGAAATTCTTTCCTAGCCATTCTCCCAAGCAAACCTCATCCATCCTTCATAGTGTGAGCTAATGGTATTACTGGGTATGTTCTATATCTCATCACTAGGTTGCTTTTTAAAGTATTATTCATCTTAATTTCATCATAATTCTATAAGATAAATACTATTATTCTCTATTTATGAATAATCAAATTGTATTTCATGGAAACCAAGTTGCTTTTGCAAGGCCATTCAATCACACACACAAACATGTATTTCCCATTGTGGGCTATATTTCCAATAATGTGATGGTCTGATAGTCAATACTAAATAATACCTATTATTTGCACTGAATAGATTAGTTAATATGAATGCTATAAAATGAGAAAAGATGAAATCCTTACCTAATTCATCATTCTGTGACCCACTTTGCTAAGTATTACTGAATCATGGTCACAGAAATTTCTACCACATTTCTATGATCACTCTTTAAAGTGTCAAGCTGATCAGAGTACTGTAGAAATTCAGCTCTATTGTGCAGGCAGAGCAAGTGAGTACATTTCTGAACAACAGTTCAATAGTGAATAGGTCAGAGGGCTGTCAAATAAGACACTAAAGTGATGTGCTGAAAACAAGCCAGAAGCAATGCAAAAATCAATAAAGACATCTAAGAAATAGCTGGGGTTGACCAGACCTTCTGGGCAGGTCTTCCAGGCAGAGGCAATCTAGTTTATCCACAAACCAACCACTACTGGAAAGACCAAACAGAAGGCATGTAAGTGGGATTAGACTCTCTTTATTGAGGCTCTGTGGAGGCATAACAAGATAAGTACATAAGTATAATTGATGCTTCTGAGAGTACTGGTCATCAGTAAGCCTTCAGGCTAAATCTCAGCATCCTGAGGAGCATCCTTAGCATGGAACAATTAGCAATGAAATTACTATTGCAGAAGATACTCCATAGTGCAGTGGTTAAGATGATGGGCTCTGAAATGAGGCTGCCTGCTTGACCATGACTTGCAGACATGAGAACTTGTACAGGTTATCCAGTGGCTCTGTCTTGATTCTTTATGTGGCACAGGACTGCTGGCAGCAGAACTGTCAATGAAAATTGTAAGGATTAATGAGATGATACTCACAGGTTGTAAATCTTCCATAAATGTTAGCTTTTATCACAATGAAAATCATCGCTTTTATTACTAGTAAAATGAAAAGTTCACAAAAATAGTCTCAGAATTTTAATACCTTCTAAGGTTGAAAATCATTTTCTTCAAGCCCATTTTAGAAAGGGGAAAACTGAGGCATGATGAAATGCGATGACTTTTCCAGCGTCTCAGATCCTCATAGATATAGAGCTAAGTTTAGAATTTCAAAGCACCCCTTTGGGGTTACAATTTTTCTACTTATTATTTATCCCCAAGTCTCCCTGAAATTACAGAGGAGAAAAGTAGAGAGGTAGAGGTTTGCTTTACCATAATCACCCTGTATTTTTCACATGTGCAGTTAAAGTTGGCTAATGTGATATCCTTATTGCAAGTTAGCACTTACTAAAAAGTCATCATATTAGCCATTTTAAATAAAATGATGCATATAAATGTCTTAGCACAGTGCTTGACTGTGATAAATACATGCTCAATAATGAATCCAATATAGTGAGAGAGATGGATGTATGTGGTATATGTGGGCAGCAATAGGGTAAAAAGCTATTAATTTCTTTAATACTTACTGAGAATCTACTTTGGGAAGTGCTAGTTATAGAGCTCTATACAAAACCACCTTGAGCCCTGCTGGTGTGGAGCAAAAAATTTAGAGGAGACAGAAAATAAACAAATAACTACATAATCAATTGTTTTAAAAATGTTATGAAGGAAAATGACAAATCTGAGAGACTAATGGAAGAGGACCTGTACTAAATTGGGTAACAGGGACAACATCATTGAGGGAGTGACATCTAAGCTGAGTGTTTGAGTCAGCTTTTTCACTGCTATGACTAAAAGACCCAACCAATTGTAGAGGAAGAAAAGCTTGTTTGAGAGCTTATGGTTTCAGAGATCTCAGTTCATAAATGGCTGGCTCCATTCCCTGGGGACTCAAGGTGAAGCTGGACATGATGGCCAAAAGGTGTAGCGGGAGGAAGTGGCTCACATGATGATCAGGAAGCAGAGAAAGCTACTCCAGTCACCAAATACAAAATGTATCCCCAAAGGCAGTCCCCCAATGACCCACCACCTTCAGCTACACCATATTGGCCTTTATTACACTCAGTTAATCCCATCACTGGATTAAATCACCGATTGGGTTAGGACTCTCATAACCCAATCATTTCTCCTCTAAACCCTTGTCTCACATGTGAGCTTGATGTGGGGTTGGGGGTGCACCTCACATCCAAACCATAACACTGATGCTGCAAGGACTGAGAATATACAATGATGGCAGGGAAGTGGATGGAGAAGCCACGCAGGCACAAAAACTCACAGAGGTTAAAGTCCTAAGGAGCAAAACATCTTGACTGGATCTATCACCCGAGAAAAGGCTAAAATGATGTAGCAGGGAGATGGCACAAGAGTGGCTCACAGACAGGTAGGAGAGAGGAGAAATAGGCAGTTGTATCTGTCGGGGCTTTGTAAGCTATACTGAGGAGTTTGGATTTAGTTGTGAGGGTGATGGGAAGCTATGGAAAGAATCTAAGTTTTCTGATTTATGGTAAACAGATTTTCTGGGTAAAGAGTGGAAGCTGGGAGACAAGTTAGAAATCTAGTCTAATAGCCAAAGTAGAGATGATAGTGGTTTGTGTCTTATGTAGAGGTGGAGCTGTGGAAAGAAGAGAGATAGGCAGAACTAGAGAGATGTATTTTAGAGGCAGCATCTGTAGGGCACACACACACAAAAAAACCCATAAAAACCACATCTGTATTGAATATAAGAAGGGTATAGATTGATGATCCCAGAAAAACACATGTAGTTTTAAGTAAGGTAATAGCAAGATAGTTTTACGTCACTTTTTAAAAATCTATAGCCATTGTATTTTTAAAGGTTTTATAAATTCAAAGACGCACATTGAAAAGATTAATCCATCTGAAACCAGGACAATTTTATAATTTAAGACATTAAAGGAAAGGCCTTATTTGTTACTAGTTTTTAAACAGGATGAAAAATCCCAAGGTTTTATAACATTTTGTCCATATGTTACTGAAAATTTATTTAATAAAAGCTTTTTTCAAATAAATACTGAGGCTCAAGGTGAACAGGACCCCACCTATGTGAAATCAGAGCTTCTGACATCCAAGCATAGTATAAGGCACAAGAAATGTTGAATTCCAAGTGTTTCTCCTAGAAATTAATTTTCATCATGTGAAAAATTGGGATATAGATGACCACCCCCCAAA
The DNA here is from genome assembly GCA_025594165.1 of Tamias sibiricus. Lineage (NCBI taxonomy): Eukaryota > Metazoa > Chordata > Mammalia > Rodentia > Sciuridae > Tamias > Tamias sibiricus. The sequence continues at coordinate 79,528,240 of CM046664.1, forward strand.
AAAAAAACCCCACAAAATTTAGTGGAGATCATCAACTCAAGGTTTTTATTGTTACATGTTAAAAAATTATTTATCAAGGAGTACATTTTTAAAGCCTTTCTGGAAGTTGGGAAGCTGAATCCCATTGTGATATTTTGAAGTTTTTCCCACAAGTGTTTAGCTACATTCAAAATAACATTTTAACTACTTGCTGATTTCAACTCACATTTCAGACCTTTAACAATATTGTATTTTGTACCATGATTAACATTGTTCATTCACTGGTTATGGAATGCTGTACTAGTTGTGGACAATGCATTGCACAAATGGACAATGGAATTCAGATGGGATTGAGCTGGAATGGCCATCCAGAGCCAGTCATATAAGTATAATGAATAGGGAACTGCCTCTTTATTAGGATTTGAAATAACATTGAAGAACCCACTTTCCAATCTTGACTCTGAAGATTTTTTTCATTTGATAATGCTATACTGGCTTAAAGTATATTATTCATTTCTTTAAGTTACATTATGAAAAACTCCACTAAAATGCATATTTGTTAGGAAGGGTTGTCCATTAGTTCTTAGGCCCTCTGGCATCTTTGGGTTGTCCATAGACTTTATCTTGACACTCTTACCTAAAGTGACTTGTCCTTTGCTTCCATGCATTTTTAAACCCCTTATTTCAGCTTAGGTTTTACTTCTAGGTCTGGGGCTTGGATAGAAAACTACAAAGAAGTATTTAACATATAGAAGTAACTAAGAGCTGTTTTATCAGATGATAAACATTTTAGCCACAGTCTGTCCAGGAAGAGGCAAGGCAGAATTTGGGTAAACATTGATGAATATAGTACAGGAAGGAAAGGAGCAAAAAATGAAATGTTAGGAGGTTCAGAATCAGAGAATAGGAAAAGTAATGGAAGAGGATGGTGGATTGGAGGAGTTAGATATAGTGACACAGTGGTTGATTGGAGGAAGAGGTGTTCAATTCAGGAAGTAGTTAGAGGGGCAACATAGATTGGCTTGGCTTTTATCACTTAGCTAAGGATTAGTACTACAGAAGTATTTATTAGAGCCCCATAAATAGATGGGTAAGATCAAAGTGTGTTTGTTAGTGTCTTACAAAGAACATTATTTGGAAAATCAATTCCATGAGATGCTTTATGAATACAGGGTTCAGTATTCCTAAAACTGGGCCATGGAGTATTTAGTTTTCCACTTGGAAATTCATTTGACACATCAACACATTAGAGAATCTTGAGATATTTGGGTGGAAAAAAAGACATAACTCAACAGAAGTAGACATAACTATTTAAATAAATATTTAACATCTTTTTTTTCTAGTTAAAGATTATTTTTTGAGAAATATATATTAATAAATTTTATTATGCAATTTAAGGAAGCTAAAGGAATAAACTTTATGAGTACATACTGAAGTAAAAAACAAGAATTTATAACTATAGGTTTTCAAAATTTTGATTTCTTCATTTTATTAAGTCTATATATATTTATTTATACGACATATAGAGGTTACTATGTTCTGGTATATTAAGTACATTATGGTAAAGATAAAATAGAAATTCAGAAGAAGACAAAATGAAAATTTATAATGTTTAGTTTTTGACTTTTCAAACATTTTTCCATTATCAGAATGTATTAATTAATGACAGCTTTTAGCAAACAATATGCCTTTGATTATTAAAATCTTGGTTTAAAATTTATGATATGATGAATCAAAGGGGGGGTTCTGAATTAAGTTTATTTATATGTTAGACTTATCTGTGAAAAAGGGACCTCAAAAGATACAAAAGTACAAACAGAAGATGGCATTGAATCATCATGAACCCGAAGGTGTAATATACATGTGGAGTTAGGTATACACTAGCAATGGTGGCCATAAGCCCCAAATTTTAGTAGTCTTCTTAATTATTGAATAGTTTGGCTTTGTGTTGGATCTGGGTTATATTACCATGTTTTTTATATATGGCATTTGGAGAACCCTTTGAACTATGCATGGTTCTTTAGTGGGATTCTTTGAAAGCCTTTTGGACATTCCAACAGGGTTAGTTTAATTATATAGTAAATTATATCCATTTAATAGAATAAACTGTAAAACACCATAATATGTGTAAAGTAAGTGAATAATCAACCCATACCCTTGCTTTTCCTTCAGGAAGCCCCAATACTCTATGTGACATGGGACAATTTGACATGCAAGTAAATGAGGGAACTCTGGCCACCTGAATATTAAATATTAGCAAACATCATTCTTATACTTTTATATTTTAAAATATTCATTCTTATATTTCTTTTGATCCCCAATGGATTGTCTTGCTTCACTGCTACAAGAAACCCATTTTAGAGACCACTAATTCATATTTCTAGGAATTTCAGCTTCAGTTCTAACCTGCAGAGACCTCTCCAACTTCTTGGGGAAGCAATTCTCAAAGCAATGGGCAAAGAAGTAACAATTGAAACTTCTCTTAGCCACCAGGTGTAAGCTGCCTGGTACCGAAAACCAGGAGGAAAACTCTCGGAGGCAGAGTAAAGCTTTTACTACTTTTACTTCTACTTTAGCTTAGAGAGAAAGAAAGATAGAGCTTAGCTTCTTCTTGTCTTCTTGTCTTTTTCTTCTTGTCTTCTTAGCTTAGAGAGAAAGATAGAGCTTAGAGAAAGATTATTTTTTCTTCTTAGCTTAGAGAGAAAGAAAGATAGAGCTTAGAGAAAGATTATTTTTTAGAGCTTCTTGCTTCTTTCTTCTGTCTTCTGTCTTCCTCGGGAGCCTCGGCCTAACTCTGACCAGCCCTCGGGAGCCTCGGCCTAACTCTGACCAGCCATTACTTCTTCTATCTGGTTTCTCTTCTGTAACCGCTCTGCCTACGTTCTGGCCGCTCTGATTCTTTTCTCCGACCCGAACTCTTCTTCTGACCGACCGAGCTACTGCACGACTGACTGAATGAATTCTCCGTTTTCCTAACTCGGACCGCTTTCACCCGGTTATATACCTTCAGCTTTTCGGGTGCCTACAGGTGCGTCACATACATATCAGGTGGAACTTATGGCTTCCAGCTAGCTGCAACAGCCCTTCCTAATTAGGGCTCCTTCAACCAGGACTTGTTTCAGGCAATTTAAAATTCCCTAGACATTTTTTTTTTTTTGTCTAATTTTTCAAGAGATTAGCAGAGAAAGGTTTCTGGAAAAAGTAATTTTGGACCCAATATATACAATCAATAAAATGAAAATGGTTTAAGAAAGAAATTATATCTCAGGAAAAGAAAGGGGCTATCAGAACCATTTTCTTTTAATGACAATAAATTTATGGGGCATTGTTAATTTAAAATGTGTGCATGGCCGGGTGCAGTGATGCACACCTCATATCCCAGCACTTGGGAGGCTAAGGCAGGAGGATCGCGAGTTCAAAGCAGCCTCAGCAATTTAGCAACTCAGTGAGACCCTGTCTCTAATAAAAATACAAAAAAGGGCTGGGGATGTGGCCCAGTGGTCAAGTACCCCTGAGTACAATCCCCAGTACCCCCCCCCCCAAAAAAATGTGTGCATATATGCATTATCAATATATATATATATATAGACATGCATGTATAGAACATTTCATAAGAGTGGGACATGTGGGCTGGGGATGTAGCTCAGTTAGTTGAGTGCTTGCCTCACATGCACAAGGCCCTGGGTTCAATACCCACCACAAAAAATCACACACACACACACACACATGAGTGGGTCATGTGTAGAAGATGTATAGACAAAGTAGTCAGATATGCAGTGGAATTTCCCAGGTTTCTAATTGTATAATAGTTAACAATTCTCATGTTGAATCAATCACATAATTATATACTTTGTTGTCTCCCTGAGGTCCCAATATTCTTAAAAGTGGCTGTGAAACACAGACATTTTCATATTTCATGTTTTTCTCTATGCTCTACAGTGGTGTAAAATGTGGCTTTTTGCCTATGCCTTCTGTGTTTTTAGTGAATTTTCTTCCCATGCAATGTCATGCTTCCTCTTTGTTTAGAAATTATCTCTTTCCCTCTATTTGACCCTGCTCACTTGAAATACTAGTGACATCATTTCCAAAAACAACACAGAAGGAAGAGCAGTGATTCTTTTACCCTCCTTAGGAGTGTGGGCTTTGGTAGACAGAAGAGATAAAAGATTGAATTTCTCGCTATCCTCTCAAAATGATCTGTGGACATCAGAGACACACCCTTAGCCAATGTTATGGTTTGGATATGGGTGATCCCCAAAGGCTCATGTGTGATATAATGTAAGCACATTTATTTATTTTTATTTGTTTTGGTACCAGGGATTGAACTCAGGGACACTTGACCACTGGGCCACATCCCCATCCCTTTTTTGTATTTTATTTAGAGACAGGGTCTCACTGAGTTGGTAAGTGCCTCACTATTGCTGAGGCTGGCTTTGAACTTGTAATCCTCCTGCCTCAGCCTCCCAAGTACTTGGATTACAGGTGTGTGCCACTATGCCCAGCTGTAAGCACATTTAGAGGCCAAATGATTAGGTTCTGATAAGTGTAACCTAGTCAATAGCTTAATCCACTGGTATGAGTAGAACAATTTGGGGTGGTAACTGTAGGCAGGTAGGGTGTGACTGGAGGAGGTAGGTCCCTGGGGGTATGCCCATGGGGTATATGTTTTGTCCCCAGTGAGTAGAGCTCTCCTTCTGCTTCCTACTTGTCCTGAGCTGTTTTCCTCTTCCGTGCTATTCTATTGTGATGTTCAGCCTTAAATCTTGAGCCCAGAGTTATGGAGTTGGCCATCCATGGACTCTGAAACTAAGCCCCAAATAAACTACCCCCTTCCCATGTCTTTTGGTCACAGCAATGGAAAAGCTGACTAAAATAGCCAACCTTCAATGAATTACACATACCACTTGTAAAATTCTCTTACCTTGAGTGTGTATGGGGGTGGGGAGGCCTCTCTTCTAACCACTTCAACAAGGCAAAGGTGATGGGTATCATTCCCATGATGACGTTTCATTATATAAAAATCCGTTTTAGCTGACTGTGTGAGACACCCCTCTTTTGCTGGATTGATGAAGTGAACTACCATGCTGTGACCAGGCTAAATGGCAAGGAACTATGTGTCCTTGAGGAGTTAGCAGCCAGCAAGAAAATAGGGACATTATTCTTACAACCTCAGGGAGGTGAGTGCTGCAGACAGTCTGAGGAATCTGGAAGCACATATTCTCCAGTCAAGCCTGCCAATGAGGAGCAAGCTCAACCCAACAAACTGATGGCAGTCTTAAGGAGAACCTAGCTGAGCTGTGCCCCGGCTGTGAATCTCGAAAATTTCAGACAGTAAGTGTACAGTGCTTCACCCTGCTGCGTTTGTGCTCATTTGTTACAAAGCACAGAAATTAATAGAGTAGAAAAGTATCCAGGTTTTTACTTTTTAATGTCTATAAACTTTGGTTTTTCATGGGTAAACTAAGGGGGATTGAAATATATTCTTTACTTTTTGTTTTTTAATCTTTTTTTCCTCTTGATAAAATAATAGTATTCTGGAGACCATGCTGTCTCACACATCTCTGTTGAGACAGTCTCTGGTATTTTGTGGACTCACCAATAAAAAGGATATAGAACTTAGGTTTAGCTGTGCTTGCCTTGTGGTTCTAGACTGTTTTACTTTCTAAGCTTAAATGATAAAAACAATGGCCTAAGAATTTGTAAACTTAAATGAGCTCTTCCCAAACTGCATGCAGATCCACCCCACCCTGATACGGATCCATTTTCAGTAAGAATTAGTGGATTGGTGGAGCCTGAGTTCCTTCCCAACACTCCACAGTTTTGGGGTTCCCACCTACTCTAATCCATGTTAAAACTCAAAAGGGCTCCTTAGCTCCCCAGTCTTACCACCTCTCTTTTTTTTTTAATATTTATTTATTTGCTTTAGTTGTACACAATGCAATGCATTTATGTTTACATGGTGCTGAGAATCGAACCCGGGCTGCGCACGTGCGAGGCGAGCGCTCTGCCGCTGAGCCACAACCCCAGCCCTTACCACCTCTCTTCATGCCATGTGCCCTCCAGAAAGGAACAGAGATTTTATGTCTAGGTGATTTTTTTATCATGATCATCATCAATGAAACCCATATGTCAGAAGCTGGTTAGATTTTAGCCTGAACTCCAGACGTGAAAAAGAGGTTTCCTCTCTCACACTAAGGCATCCTGAAGACAGGAGTCGGTAAAACTGGACTTGTTGTCTCTCTGAACTCACAGCCTGAAAGCTGTGGTCAACTCCATCTATATGTAGAACTGGCTTTTGGTTTTCTCTTTCTATTGCAAAATTATTTTTCCTGCTATTTGAGAAATCTTCTGCTCCTGCTCACCTCAACAGCCTACATTCAGAAACTGGTCATTTAAACTTGCATTGGCAATTGACTTAATATCACTGCCTCTTGGTGTCTGTCCTACATTGGGTGATGTAAAGGCTGAAATGTATCACCTTTAATTATGTACTTTACACATTAAAATGAGTACTTTTCAATAAATTAGTCTACGGTGCTCTATGATTTAGAAGGGGCTAGAAGGTGAATCAACCAAGAATCCAAATGCTTAGTAATTTCCCTGGAATTTTCAAAATTCATATTTTAAAACAGACAAAAGTTGATAAATTTGGAGGTAGTTATTTTATACCGTCTTGGATTTGATTCTGGTTGTAGGCATTTGCCAGTTAAGCAGCTGAGAGTAGAAATTTTTCTAACTCTGAACCTTAATTTACTCATGTTTAAGTTAGAGATTTATGACTGTAACATAAAGTAGAATTTTAATTTTTTTTTTAGTAGCTGGTGAGAGGAGGTTTTAATTATATTACTACAGAGTATGAGAAAATCCAAAATGTAGCCCAGATTTTAATGGGAAAAGGACACACAACTTTGTATAATAAATATGTCTGAGAGAGGAGGGTGGAACTCAGTATGGTACTGGATCAGACAGATCAGAAAAGATGAGTTAAATGAGCCTGCTAGCAAAGGAACAGAAAACCCCATGTCTTCTCATTGACACCTTCACTAAAATCTATATTGCTCAATGATTCTTTGGTGTGAGTGTCTCTATGATTCCTGGAAAATTAAAATTAAAAAATCAGTTTCTGTAGTAAGGTTTGTGAAGGAAAAAGAGGTGTACAGAAAAAGTTACCTCTGATTGATAAAATATCCACATCTTGTTATGAGAGTTAGTTTAGTTTAAGTGCTTGGTAGTGATTGACACATGTGTTTTCAGTAATGGTAGCTTTCATGCCTGCCACCTAATCAAATTTTGTTGTAGGAGGATCACAACTCCTATGCAGTGATAATTATAATGTCCATTAAACATATAGTAATATGAAAGCACTATTGATATATATTATGATAGTTAAAATATTGCAAGCAAAAATAATATATTCAGCAACACATATAAGTGAGAAGAGGAGTAGCCCTTTGGGAATGAAATAGAAAACTAAATTAAAGGATGGGATGCTTTAATAAAAGAAAGATCAAGCATTCCCCAGGAAGATGTAGAAAAGGGAAAAATCTCATATTAATAATCAAATAGAACATTGTGGATTGTCAGTTAATAAAATCTTAATAATGTGCATCATAATAAGTGGAGTTTAGTTATTGGTTTCTAAGCTATCTGTAGCTACTGAATGAGTCACTGCTTATCACATCAATATTCTCTAAAAAAAATTTCTTAATGATAAAATACTTCACAGCTGGTAAAAAATGTCCCCGTCTGGCATCATAGTTGGAGCCCACTTTAGTGCCAATCTACGGGTCTGATAAAGAAATGTTTGCTGAATTGTCTGAAAATAATAATGTGATAGTTTAGAAAGAATGAAATAGCCACCAAGAAGGCAAAAATGTAAAACACCCAGTGCTAGCAGTAGTAGAATCTGTACCAGTACTTTAGAGAGAGCCTCAGGAGTATCTGTGTAAAGTTGATCCTACATCTGTCCTATAGCCCAGTAAGAGACAGGTGTCTGGATGGCCTTGGTGCACCTGGCTTTCCCCTGCCTTCCCAGCTGGTAGTTCTCAGAAACTGTAGAATGTGCTTGGAATGCAACATCCTGAGGTAAAGAGGGACTGTGGAACAGCATAAGTTCTGTTCTCAATCTGCCTTGAAAGGATGACCTGGGACACCATAGATGAGCAGGCCAAATGACACCTGCCATATGAAAATCCAGAGCTGCCTGCTTTAGGGGTCTTTCAGCTATTGTGCGAAATAGGGCATGCACAGATGAGACTCTGTCACCCTGGAAGCCTTCCTAAGCCTTGAAAGCTACACTCACCATGAATCCTAGGCTTCTGTCATCCCTTGATGCCTTTGATAGTTGCTTTTTCTGTGAGACTTTGGCTTCACCCAAGTTGTTTTAGTGGGAAATTGCAGATCGTTAACAGGTATACAGGGAATCAAAATTAGTAATTCCACTCAGGCTTAATCCCTTCAGAAACACCAGAACGTGGTCAGGTGTAAGTCAGGGAGGCCTTAGAAGATACCAAAGTATTGTTACCTTGATATTGAACTATTAGTCTCCAAAAGCAGGAGACAGTGCATTTATGTTGATTCAGCCACCCACTCTGTGGTATTTTGTTGCGGAAGCCCAGGCTGACTAACAAAGTGTCTGAAGTGACTGCTGCTGGCAAGTCTAGGTTTCTCCTTTTCTTTGCCTTCCAAAGTATGCTTTTAACTGATGACCATAATTACACTGGCAAGGGGATGCAATGCAAGGAATTTCCAGAACAGGTGGCATCAAGCTGTCCTGAGGTCAGAAAGTCTCAGTAATATTGGTCATCTAAAAATAACTCTAGAATATATAAAAATCGAAGGTGTGAAAGTCCAAATCTGAGCCTCCAGATAAAAATCTAAATATTTGTTTTATTTTTTCAGGATAAAAATGCATACATAGTAATCCTGCCATTTCTAAAGGTAAATTTTTAGCATGTAAGCAAGAAGGTAGGATATGAAGGAGTGGTCTTAAGGAAAGCTACAGCCAGAAAAGAAGTATTCATGTTTTGGAATTCCTTAGGACCATAGAAAAGATCATTTAGATAAGATTTTAAATATGTGTGTCTGTGTATGCACTGTGTGCAGTTTACTAAAATACTAATGGGAAGCAGATATATGTAATTTACGTACATATATTGAATCCTGTAGAGTCTCTCCAGGGAAACAGAACCAATGAAATGCGTATCTATCTCTATATATCTACTCTCTCTCTCTCTCTCTCTCTCTCTCTCTCTCTCTCTCTCTATATATATATATATATATATATATATACAGATATATATATATACACATATATATATATTTATATATATCTAGATATATGTACTTTTTTAAAGGAATTGGCTCATGCAAATATGGAGGCTGGCAAGTTGAAGGTCTTCATTGTGAGGCAGCAGGCTGCAGACCCAGGATAGTCAACAGTACAGATTGACTCTGAAGGCAGTATACTAGAGAAGTCCTTTTGCTCAGGGGTGCTAATCTTTTTGTTATATTCAGGCCTTCAACTAATTGGAGGAGGCCTTTGCTTTACTTGAGATCTACATATTTAGATGCTAATGCCATTGCTCCAGAATGCCATTTCAATTGATTCATAAAATTAACCATCACAACCTCCTACATCAAGAAAAGAGACTAATATGTTTCAGGCATTACAATTTCATTTCTCTTTACCAAAGCACAGGTTTTATATTTGGACAGGTGTGACTCAATTATTCCAACCTAATTTTTTATCTTACTTTTGCTTCATCTTTTTTCATCCTTTGAGAACATTGGAAATTCACTTCCTTGTATACTGTAATATATTAATGACAAAGAACACATCCCCAATTATGAGATTCACGCATATGAATAGTCTTCATCAACTACTTTAAAACTCCCTAGACATTCCCTGCTCTTCTAAGTATGGCTTCACTTTTGATGCCCTGGAGATTAGGGAAGTGCTCACACTCTGTCAAACTGCCTGTCACAGGAGCACGTCTGTTTTTCTTGCCCCTGTGTTGTGATCATATGAGGCATTAGCCTCTGGATGGAAAGAGAACAGCTCTGTAAGGTGTCTGGTCATCATGAAGCCACTTTCCTCTCTTTGTTCCCTTATTCTCCAAGGCAACAGAAATTTTACTCTAGTTTAGAGAACACAATTGTGGCTTTACTAAGAGCATTCATGCCAACATAGACTTATTTCCTTTTTGAGATGAATTTGCTAGGTTGGAAAAACAGTGACATGTACTGTTGTTTTCTCATAATATCCATGTGAACTGGAGGGAAAAATGAAGGCAAAGTGTGGGTCTAAATATAAGGCATTGCAGTTGATTGAACAGCGGTGATCTAAGGGTATTGATTAGTAAATCGGTGTCTTCTGCGAAAGCTTGCTGTGTGTGTGCTTTGTCATGAGGCCTTCTCCAGTCCTGTGATTGCTCTGCTTGTGCATGGGGAAGAGCTGCTTAGGACAGGCTTCCTGTTTGGATACCGAAAGTCTAGTGGGAGATGCCACAAACAAAACGTGACAATCAAACAGAATGGCGGGCTACAGTGATAATGATGCTTATTATACTTATCTATGTACAGTACAATGGAAGCACTAAGGAGGCCCCCCCCTCATGTGGGTGGCAGTTACTGGAGAGAAGTGAGTAGGTATAGCTACCTGAAGTAGGTAAGTTCTAAGGTGAATCTTCATTTCTGTGTTTCAGCTACTTTTTTATATGTCATTTCAACCTAGTGCTCCTTTTAGGAAAATAACTGGAGAGTATCATTTATGTAAACAAATAACTCTGACCACACCACTCCCACCAAGCCACAAACAAAGCTGATATGTGCCTAGAGTCATTGGAAAGAAGACAGTGGTGATTTTCAATGATGATATGTGGGAACAGGATTTTACTCTCTAGACTTGTATGTCATTAGAATTTTTCTGTCCAGTAAGCTATTATTGCAACTTTCTAGGAGGAAAAAAAAAAAAAGGAATCTATTTTCAACTTTAAGAAGAAGTGATCTATAGTCACATACTAGGTTGAAAGAGAGGTGCTCTCCTTCTCCATACAAATTCCATCAGCTGCTTGAGGTCTGTCTCATTTATACACATACTTCTTTAGGAGGGCCAGGTTTAACCAGCAGAATATACTTCAATTTATTATTGAGCAATTGATATTGTTATTCTAATTTCAGAAACCAGTAATATGTGTGATCTTTTAAAGCTACAGCACTAACTGTGGAACTACTGGTGATGTTTTTTGAACCAAAGGTTACTGTTTGTAAATGACAGGCTGCAAGCCCCTACCCTCTTCCTTTATAAAATCAGAGAGCTGCTGTGTGACTTTCAAGGCTCACTTGATCAGTGTTGGAATTTTATATCTCTGAATGCTGGCGGCTCTAGCTTTACTGAGAACTATTATAAAGCCAAATGATTTCATTCAGAGAAATGTGTCATTTTCAATAGTGTTCTATAACATCTTGTTTACATTTCTGCTCTTCAATAATACTGATTGCTTTTTGCTTGGGTTCACAAGATTAGTGCTACAAAAGAAAATAGATTTGTCAGACATATGGGTAGTAATTGATGACAATCAAAATACAATTGAATTTTATTCTCTTGAGATCTGGAGATAAAAGGTACCTGTAGCTATACTTGTTATTGACTGTGCAACAGCTTCCTCACTACACCTCACTAGAAAGGAACAAAAACACTGGTTCTTTTTCCTCCCCCACTTAATTCCTCCTCACACCCAGCATCTACTCTGCACATTTGTATGGTTAAAATCCTTCCTACAGAAGGTCAGGTAAATTCCCCTAGGAAAGGATAACTTTCCTCTCATCCACTTTGGTAGTCTGGTTTCCCAGATCTTTTGGACCAAGATCTCCTACACCAACTGCACGGCATTATTACAGTGAGCTGATGTGACAATGGTTGCCATATTTCTCCAGGGACAAACTGGGAATCCCAAGCTACTGGTACACAGTAAGGAGTAAAATCATGACTTTCCATCTATAATGGACTTGATAATGATCCCCCAAAATATATGTTCAAGTCCTAACCCTTAAAACCTACAAATGTAAACTCACATGGAAATAGAGTCTTCACAGGTATAAATAAATTCAGTATACAAAATGATATATCATCTTGAATTTAGAGTAGGCCTTAATTCCTATGACTGGTACACTTAGGAGAAAAAGAGAGGACATAGACATACTGGTAAGGAGTCTGTGTGAGGAGAAAGGCAGAGACTGGAGTCAAGAGGTTTCTCCTTGTTGCATATAGTAAAATATAAGAGGAAAGAAAAAATGGAGAAGGATTGCTAAGCAAAAGAGAGATGGTGCTTGATAATTTAGAAGGCTCCCAACATAATCAGATTGCAAATCTTGATAAAAATAGAAAATTTTTATTGTTTATTGTTGGGAAAAATGTGCTATAGAGATGAGCCCAACAGGTAGCTGAAAAAAATCTTTTGCTGAATAAATCAGGTGTGTCTGACATTAGTTGACATGAGGCAGGGAGATTGGGTCATCCAGAAGAGCTGTGATTCTCCTCTTGTCTAATGGCCTCCATCCCACTGGGGTACATGGTAGACCAATAAGATTGGTGACAATGTTGTGTAAATGGAAACACTGCCAGATTGAACCAAAAGGGACAGAGACAGTCGCAGGAAAGAAGGCCACATGGAAATGGAGGCAGAGATTGGCTTTATGTGAGAAAAGATGCTCACTTCGCCTTCAGAGGGACTCTGGCCCTGCAAACACCTTGATTTCAGACATCTGGCTTCTAGAGCTGTGAGAGAATGAAGTTCTATCACTTAGGCTACCAATATTTTTGTAATTTTTTGCAGCTCTTGGAAACTAACATATAATCTATTACTGATTCCCTGCCCTGGTTCTGCTGGTGCCAGTGCAAATGAAGGAATTTATGACCTGAGACACTTGGTATAGACTTGTGTAAATTCTACTGCATCTCTAGGAGAATGAAATCAACTCCTAGCCTCCTGTTACCTGTCTCTGAGAACAACATGATAAGAAACATAAATTATAAGGAAGTCTTGCAAGTAATTAAATCTTACCCTGACAACAGTTAGCAGTTATTTTAAGTGTTTCAAAAAACTTTCAAAATTGACAGTTATGAAGATACAGAAAATAAAACAGGTTATAGTACACATTCTATTGTAATCTAATTGTCAGACTTTTTTTGCATGCGAGAGTGAACATAATAAATTGGACCCTAATTTGTAAACTGTCAAATAGCAGACAACACGTTGCTCACTTGGTTTTAGTTTTAAAACCTCTCAAACTTTGATAGGGTTGAGAGAAGAGAGCAAGAGAAAGTGCTGGGAATATTGGAGAAAAGTAGTGAATCTCTGGAGGATATTGAATGAATGTTGATGCACTTCTCTTTTATATAGTAATATGTGGTAAATTCATGCATGAATAAATAATCTTTTAACGATTTGAGTAAAAGTTATGGAAATACAAAGTACTTAATGACATCTTGCCTTCTGGATTCTATCATGTGTCTTATGTGCATAGTAATTTTAGTGATAATAATTATTTCCATTCATATTTAACTCTACAACTGGGAAAAGGTTTATTAATAAATTTTGTACCTGGGTTTCTATAAAGATTGATTCTTATCACTATACTTTGCCAAGTAGGCTAAGTTGTTATTTCTTTTTCTTTTCTTTTCTTTTTTTTTTTTTTTTTTTTGGTGTTGGGGTACCAGGGATTGAACTTGGGAGTACTCAACCACTAAGCCACATCCCCAACCCTATTTTGTATTTTAATTAGAGACGGGGTGGCATTGAGTTGCTTAGCACCTTGCCATTGCTGAGGCTGGCTTTGAACTCGTGATCCTCTTGCCTCAGCCTTCCAAGCTGCTGGGATTACAGGTGTGTGCTACCACATCCAGCAAATTGTTCTTATTCCCTTACAATTAAGGGAATGAGGCTCAGATAATTAAAATGGCTTTCCAACTTCCTAGTGCAGGTGGGTATCGGAATATTGACAGAGGCTGGGTCTAAGTCTAACCCAGGGCTCTTTTGGTTTCTCTTTATTAACTATGGAAAAGTTGACCATATTATGTCACACTAATAGTACATTTTTATAAAAATAAATACATTTTTTACATTTTATAAAAAAAACATTTATTTATATTTATTTTATTTAAAAAATAAATAAATGTATTATAATAATACATTTTTATCTAATCCTATATTATGGTATGGAATTTTATATGCAAGAAAAATAATTTGAAAATCTCTTTGGTAGCTTCTCTGAACATTCACTAATACTTTTGGCTTGATTATAAAACACAGCAAGTGAAAGACATAGGTATACTTAAATCTATTTGTTTCATTAGTGAAATATGTGATGCTACTACTAATGTATGTGGCTTAAGGGGAAAATCCCTATATTATGGTTGAACATAAGATGATAACATATAACAATACAAGAGGATTAAAATATTGTATTTTAAAAGTTTATCTAGGATGTATAGGTGGAATGAGGTTGACCTCAAAGAGAAATTTATTATTGTTGTGAGGCCAAGGAAACTTCTAGGAAATACTCTAAAAATATTTACCAAATTCCCCTAAATCCTTAAGCAATACAATGAAAGACCAATGTATTTTATGCTAGTAATTTGGCAGGTTTACAAAGGTAACTATTAAGGTTTTTATATATTTTTTTCTTTTGAACAGAATGAATATAGACATAATTTAAGGGAACTTTCAAAAAAGTTCCTTAAAATTAATTATCTAGTTTTTAAAAATTGAACCATTAAAGAACTAATGGTCTAGCTGAATTGATACCTGGGAACATAATCTCTATCTAATAGAATTTTGCTTCAAATGCAGAGTGCTTACCTGAAAATCTCTAAAAATATAATAAATTAAGCATATCACAGTTAAATCTATTTTCTCTCTGCAGCTGTTGATGATAAAATAGCATATTTCCAGAATAACAGCTATTTAAGATATTTGCAACACTGGGGAGTTGAAAATACTTTGCAAAATGTATACTTATAAGCCTGAGGGAAGTGGTTAGTCATGCTATGTGATATATTTTTATATACATATGCAAAAGCATGTAAAAACAAAATAAAAACACCTACAACATTCGGATATTTAAATGGAAAATATAAACTGAAAAGTCAAGAAATGCAAATCTTAGCATCACTGTGTTCATCTTCATAGACATGATGTTGCAAAAGAGACTTTTATGAGATGACTATCACATCTCTAGTGGGAGGTAGGAAGAATACACTGATCTCAGAGGGGCACAGACTCTGAATGTTTGGCCTGGAAATATAGCAGGTACTCTAGGAAGAAGATGTGGATGTGGAATGATTCTCTTTCATTCCCTGAGTGTTAATCTGGGCTGTCACATCAGTGATGAATGAACATTTGACATTTTCTGGTTTTATTTATTTGTGCTATAAAGCAAGTAAAGTTTCAAGTGATGTCAGTTTATACAATTAATACCTTGATGGAAGGAAAAAGAGATGAGTCCATTTGTCTTCATGTGCTCAGTTGTTTTCAAAGGCCACAATTGGTCACCCATGCTTTTTGGTTTGGAATTCAGTACATGAATTCATTGAACACACTGGAGGCCTAGTTTAAGAATCCCATTTCCTACCTCCATGCTTGGGTTGGAATGATATATACATATCATTATATACATGACTTCAGGGTCTTCAGGAGAGAAGAACCAGGTTATGTGAGTCTGGGCTGAGGTTACATATTCACCATATGCAATGGGTTGATGGGTAGTTAGGATGGATGTTTGTCATGAAGACAGAAAGGGAACAGTGGACCAAAAGTGAGCCAAGTAGAGATTAAGTGTAAGGGCACATGATCAACCTGAGGCTCTAACATGAAGCTTTTAGGAGTTATGTATCAAGTAGTCATTGAGGAACATTCCTTAAGCTTCAGCAGTTATCTTGCTTTGCAAATGGATTTCAAAGTTTTAAAATTGTAGTCATTAGTGATCACTGCTTCATGGTAGTTCCCATTTCAATATGCCAATAAAAAAGAAAAACACTGTGTTTAGAGTATCTAGATCTGGGGAATCCAAAACACATTAGGAATTTCTTTGTCTAACTTGGTTTTCTCCACCACTAGAAACGGAGGCACCCATTTATGGTGTCATTATCCTGCTATTGTTCTTTATGTTTACATATATGTATGCATATATTCATAAATCTACAAACATATGCATATAGGTATATATTTGCATATATATGTATGTACATATTTACATGTAGTTATATATAAAAAATATAATATAGATATATATTATTTGAATTCTCCTTAAGAGTTTTCACTGTTTTGTCATCTTTGGCATTATCCTTAGGTGTTGGCATTTACAAATTGCACAGTAGAGTACATATACACCCACCCACATCCACAACCACACTTTTTTTTTTCAAATTCACTTACTCCAAACCTATATGAGTAAAGGAATGAACAATAGAATGGTTGACTAAGACACACATAATGCTTCAAGTGCAGAAGGTGCTCATTATCTTAGCGATGTGCTATACTGCTAATTCTTCATTCCTTTATTACACATGGCACTAGTAAAAAGTAATAAAGGGCTTTTAGCTACTCGAAGTGTTCCCATAACCTATAAGAGTATCATTTGTCTTGGTGGCAGCTAGGAAAGGAGCAAAGAACAATTTGTCTTTTTTTGACTCATATTTCCACTTAAATGTAGAGAGATAAAAAGCAAGAGACAGCTTGTACTAATTAGGAGGAGAAAATTTAAGAGAATATTGCTCTTGGCAGTGTTCAAAATACCAAGGTCAAACCTGTACCTTCTGTAACTCTGCTTCTCAATGGAATAGTGAAAATAGTGTATCACATGAGAGGATGTCATGAAAACTTTTTTTTAAAATTTGAAAACAAGTGTTTAGACGTTGTATGCTCATTTCCTAAATGGTCACTACAAAACCATCAGTTCTTGTTTATTTATTTAATTTAGTGACTAAACACTAAGCCTAGATTAATACATCTGCGCATATTGCTGTCTTGAGGTACAATTTGGTTTACCTGTTACATAAAAGTGGCATAGACTGTAGTTTCTAAGGAGGTTCAAGGATCCCTGTTCTTTCACTCCCACTATTTATACATTATATAATTTAGTAATGTCATGTAGTTTTGACTGACTTGTGGCTCATTTGTATGGAATAGCTAATTATTGATAATTTAGTTCCTTGCCTCCATGGAAACCCATTACTAGTGCCATGTCTAGAAAAATCAATGTGTATGATCTCTTGGGCATTTATTGGCAGATGAACAAAGAAAACAGATGTGTGGTAAGAACTCAATATTTCTTATTTTGTTAATCTTAAAGCCTGGTTGTTCCCCACAAAATTGTTCAGTGATGCCGTCCATTTCTTAAGGAAGAATTCGCTGATTTTCTGAAATGTATCACAGCTTAGTAACATAATACAACCAAAACAATCTTAGCTAATTGAAACTGAATTCTACCTGTTAAAATAAAATATTTAAATACATTTTGGAATGTAGTTCCCATGCTTTCTACTGTACATATTTGCTGAATTTCTAATTTATACATTTACATTTGATAGCCCACATGGATTTCTTTGGCTCTCTCCTTGAGTTGTCAAGTTTCCTGTGCAGGTCAATAAACTTTAAATAGAATTAAAAACAAGTTTGCTTTCTGTTTTATACTGTTAATAAAAGCTTTCAGTATTCTTTGCTCAAAGTAGGCTTTCATACAATTCTTTTACTCCTAAAATTTGCTATTTGTTATTGCAAAATAATTGCAATGTGCTTAAGTATGATTATACTTCATCAGTACAAAATTGTTTCATAATTAATATAGTTAGGTAGGCAATGAAAATGAAGCAGGCATATAATAACACCCACAAATAGAAGGGAATCCCCAAACAGATATTTATTGTTAAGAATTACATTTCATTTTGCTAGAGTTTGGTTGCATGAGGATACTATTGTTTCTAGCTTGTTCATGATGTAAGTGCTCAAGAAACATGAAAAAATGATATTGCAAACTTATTTTAGTCAGACTGAATTAAATAAATTCCAAAATAAGGCATAAGTTTCTGCCCTTGGGTGGTAAATAAAAATACCTAGAGTTTCGACTTCAGCAACATGAAACATGACTTAAAACTGTTCTTTGGATTCTTTCACATTTTCTCTGTATCAATCTCCCATGTGAGAGATTAGAATTTGATTTAAATCAAGAATGAGAGAATATCGTGCCAGGTGGATGTCATTCATTTATTTCTTAAACTAGAAAACTAAGATAACTAATATAAAAAAAAAATTTCAGTGGGCCAACAAGAAAAAGAGGCAGCTCATAAATGAGAACTGATGCTTTCCTTCACCTGTGTATTGTACTTGGATTCTTCCATTTGAAATACACTGGACTTTTCCCATTTCTTCAGGCTTTATTCGGGTCCTCAAATCTCTGTATCTGGTGCGTTGTCTAACAGACTGTCATTTGGCTTTTCTTTAAGGAAGCAACTTTTGAGAATACCACGGAGTCTAGCTTTTCATGCTATATTTAGAAGATAATTTGCTGCACCTTCTTGGATCGATTTTGCCATCTCAGTTACTTTGTGAGAGATAATTGACATTCTTTGTGCTATGACAACTGTATGTGATGGATTAGTTCTAGTGGTTGACACTGGTTAGCTTCATATCAGTCACAGAATTTCATGAGCAGCAAGATTCAAATCCTATGAAGACACAAGACATTTCCAGGAAAACAGCCAAAATGAACTTTAGTAAGAGCAACCCTATTTTCTCTTTGTAGAAATCTTCAATTTTTCAAAGTCCCGAATAAGATGAAACTCAGTAGACTATTAGTAAAATGCTTTCTAATGGTCAGCATGTGTTGCAGGTAAAAAATATCAAGGTGTGACTTGCTAGACATTGTGATACTTTTATATTGAAGCATAAAATCCTTAAAATAATATAGTTAAAATTACCTTTTATAGATTAATCAGGAGTTAAATTGAACCTTCGAGAAATTAGAAGGTATTTCAGAAGGCCACATTACATAATGTGGTGTATTTAGTTTACAGTTAAAGTAATACATGATGGCAATGTATTCCAGAGACAGTTTTCTGATGTAATCCCTAAGATTATACAAATACTGATAGAAATAATATCTAAAAGGAATTGAATGGCAGAAGACAGAGTCATAAGCCTTAATACCTTTTGAGAGATGTTAAACTTTGGGGTTTTATTTTCTTTGTGATCACCTACTTTGTTATTTCTTCATACTTTATACTCCGAAAGCTTGTTTTTTACTTTAACAAACATTCCAAGATTAAATATAAAGATCTAGTGTCTATAGTTTTCAAAAATCAGTGTTATTCATTATGTCACTTTAATGGTTTAATCTTGCAGCTCCATATACTTATCTGAAGTTATTCTGTTGAACCTCACTGTTCTTTTGACTGATAGGTGACTGACTATGTAATACAATGGGTGTTAGTGATGTGAGAAGAAAGACTTCAGTATGAACTAATGTCAACCCAAAACTGCCAACTGTAAAGCACAGTTACAACCATGTGTCCTAACTACACATGAAATAGTTCACTAAAACACAGATTTATTACTTAAAATGAATCTATGCATCTTAACTCCTTGTCAAATTCTTACTGTTTATATTTGTTTCACTTCCAAGTTAGCCAGGTGATTCATCTTCACACATTCCCAAAATCATCTCTATCATTTCCCTGAAACACTCCTTACACTTAGAATTCATGGGTCTTGATTTCTTTGAGTATATCTTTGGTCTACAATGACATTGCTCTTCAATGAATCTGATTTTCAAATATATTTTATGATACTTTTCAACTTTGCCCTCCTGTTCATTTTTAATGTTCATAGTCTCCCTCCATCCTTTCTTTATTTCCTTCCTCTTGCCTTCCTTCCTTCATCTTTCCTTCTTTCCATTGTCTTTCTTTCTATTAGCTCTTCTTTATTTTGGTCATTAAGTGTACCGAGATGTCTCATTCAAAGCTGACTTTTCATATGCAGCATTCTCAGTCTTATGCCTGGATTATCTTTTCGGTGTTTCTATAAACTCGGGATAGTGCCATAATGGACCCCAAATGGGAGGACCTAGTAGCCCATGATAGTTAAGTGATGCTGAATGCTGCTAGGGCTCATTTTCTGAAAATCTCATTAGAGAAAAAAAATGATTAATTTTATAGAGTAGTCACTATAGTGAGTTGACACATTCTGAGAAGCATGTCTATTTTAGCCTTCTGAGATCTTATTAAGAGGAGCTATTGCTCTATTGGACAGTGTAAACATGGGTCTTAAAAAGGCTATTTTGCAATTGACTGTAATTAATTAAAAGCTTATTCATCAGGCATGGGGACACATGTCTTTAATCCCAGCAACTGGGAAGGCTAAGGCAGGATGATAACAAGTTCAAGGCCAGCCTGGGAAACTTAGTAAGATATAAAATAAATAAAAATTAAAAATAACTTGGGGTGTGACTCAGTGATAGAGTGCTTGTCTAGCATGTTCAAGGTCCTGCATTCTATCCCCAGCACTGCAAACAAACAAACAAACAAAAAAAATATTGAACATTAAAGAAGCAGGTATTGTGGCCAGGTAAGGAGAGGTATGCTTAAGGAAGAAACTGTGAAAATATAGAACATAAAGGGGTATCAGTTAAGGGGTCGCTGTTGAGGGTTGTTTCCTGTTACTCAACAATAAGAGGTAGAGAGGATTTAAGTGAACTGGACACAGGTATGTTTAGAGAGGGCTGCATAAAAATTATAGATAGCTGTGCCCCCTCCTTATGCATGTGTGTGCATCTGGAAAACACAGAAGAGAAAGGGTGGGTTGTCAGTTGCTTAGGAGAATAATTTCAGCCTCAATCTCAACACTACCCAGTTGGAGTAGTCAAGTTCCTTAAAAATCTGAGATCCACACAAACAGAATTAGCTCAGGTGCCCTAGTAGTAGATACTAGGATAAAAACTTAGACCTCTCTTTCGAACTTGCCTACACCCAGATTCCTCACCTACATCCTAAACACAAGTTTAAAGATAGAGTGAAATCGCCAGCTTACTTGAGAAATGAGAGACTTGAGATTTCTTTGCTTTCTCTATCTTGTCTACCTGGAGATCCCTTACCTGGAAAATAACATCAGTTTCTATATGGTAAACATAAATTGAATGTGTGGTGAAATCAGCAAATGTAGGGGAGAAGAAAGTGTCTTAGGTTCTAGAACTTTGGTGATTCTGTGTAACTTTTTTAAATATCTGGAGTAATGATGTGAGGGCAACTTGTCAACAGCTATGGTGAGTCTGTGAGGAGGGCTGACAACATGGTGGTGAGGTTCGTGGAAGAAACAGAGTGGGCAGTGACAAAAACATCTGGACACTGTTTTAGTCATCTCTTTTACTGCTGAGACCAGAAGACCTGAGAAGGACAATTTTAAGGAGGGGAAGTTTATCGAGGTCTCACAGTTTCAGAAGTTTCAGTCCATAGAGAGAGTGAGGAGAGGCTGAACATGAGGGTGGAAAAGTGTGGCAGAAGGAAGCAGCTCAAGACATCACACCTGGGAGTAGAGAGACACGCCACTTGCCAGAAGTACCCCAAAGGCACACCCCCAATGACCCACCTCCACCAGCCCACACCCTCCCTGCCTTTAGCTACCACTCAGTTAATCCCTATTAGGGAATTAATTCACTGATTAGGTTAAGGCTATCATAACCCAATCATTTCACCTCTGAATGTTCTTGCATTGTCTCATACATGAGCTTTGGGGGGACAACTAACGTCCAAACCATAACAGACACTGTTTTGCTGAATACTACAGAGATTCATAGATTTTCTGGATTTGTAAAGTAACCTTTTGTTTCTACTCTGTACTACCTTACTTATCTCCTGATGTTATTCAAGGTCATTTTACATACTAAGATTAAAAATGTATAGGAGTTCATTCAACTTAAGGTTCAATATTTTTCTTTCACCAGCTTCTTTTCATTTGAGAACAATTAGCACAAGAAACTGGCATTAGTTGAGCAAAATTTAGCATTTTATTAGGACTTTTGATTTGTTATATTGCTCATAAGTAAAAAGATTTTATTTTCTTTAAATTTCTTATTTTTCCATTTAATACAAGCAAGAGTAGCTTCATTCTGTTTACTGTAGTTAAAACCTAAAATGAGTAGAAAAAATTGAAATATTTAAGAGCCTAGAAATGTGTAATTAGTTCCAGAGATAATATTTCTTCTTTTTCAACTATACATTGTTAAAATGAACTTCTAATTTTGTGTGTGTGTGTGTGTGTGTGTGTGTGTGTGTAAAAGTGAGAAAACACGAAGCTAGTTTTAGCTGGATACTCCTTGCTTGTTCAGTGTTTCTAGTAGAGTTGGATCTTCCCAGTGTAGCAACCCTATCTATTATAGGAAGTACCTACAGTGACTTGATTTTTATAACTCTTTGCTCTTTTTGTTTTACTCAGACATCATTTAGAACTTCATCATCACTGCACTGTAAATAAGCATCATTCAAAGGCTGAAGTTCCAGTGATTTCACTTGGTCAGATACCCTTCAGCAGTTGACTCAGTGGGATAGCCCTGGCTGCCTTTAGCCTCTTCAACCTAACTATGTTCTAAATGGAACATTCAATTGCCATTACCCTTCCTGTTTTGTAACCTTTGCCCGTTGTGAACCCTTCAAAATGAATAAAATGCCCACTGTGTCCAAAGAGGAAATAATGAGCCCAAAATGTATCCATCAAGTATAACGTAGTTGCCTGGCCAACTGTAGGATATAAAAAAGAAGAACTCCCTGCTGTGCTCTCTTGTTTGAGAGAAGAGTTGCTGACACCTTTTAGTCTTTTCTCCCTGGAAGCTTATTTCCTTTTTCTCCATTATAGCGTTTTTAAGATCTATATCATCATAGAAAGGAGAGGAGAAGAAAAAAATCAAGTGTGAAATGCAATCATGAACTGCATCTTGAATTCTATACAACAAGAGACTAACGAGGCAGAGAGGGTCCTTGGCCTCCAGTCAAGGTTCAATTTCAAAGGGTGACTACATATACCTGAAATTCTGCTGTATCCAGGAGGGTCTTACCCATCAATTTGAGGTGCCAGAGCTGAGACCTTTCTCTGATATCAATAATAGATGATTTGGAAGCAGCTTATGAAATATAATTGGCAGCTTGGACTGAGTCTAAATGGTACCTTACAAGCTTATATAACCTCAAAATATATGACTTTTTACCTGCCTGTGTTAGGGAACAAGAGGACATGGGTCATGATTAAATGCCCTGAACAAAATAAGTGAACTATATATCTTTCTCCAAACCTCATTCTTCCACCAGCATTGTTCATTTCAGTCAGGTAAGACCCAATAGTAACCTGGAAACCAATTGTAACTTTTCCCTAACCCATATTCTCTCACATCTAAACTCCCAATCCTACAATAATTAATTTACCCATTCACTCCTCTCTACCCCAGTCTCTAACTCATGTCACCAATGTATGTTTCCTGGATTAGTGAAACTGCCCCCAAAATGACCCTTTAGCTCAAGTTTGAATCATTCTGTTCTGTTTCTTTTTTGGTTGGGAATCCAACCAAAACTAGACAACTGTTGTACTGTTGAGCTCTACCCGCAGCCCAGGTTTTGGATCTTCCTAATATGTGCTTATCACCAACGCCAGAATGATCTTACTGAAAGACAGAAATCTTTATAATCCTCAAATGTTGCTACTGTCCTTAAAAGCCCACACTCCCTCCCATTGCTTGGTGATGCCCTGTAATGTTTTCTACTTACCTCCCTGTTCTTATTTCTCACCAACCCCCTTTCTCCATACTGAACTAAATTTCTTTAGGTTTTCCTATTAACTTCCTCTCCACTTTGGCCCAAGGTCCCCTTTTCCTGTGACATATTCTTATCCTGCTGGCTTCCTCCTGCTTACCTTTCAGGTCTCACTCTCCTTTCCTCCTTGGACTTGGCTAGGCTTCTCTGCCACGACCCTACCTGGTTAATTCCTCTATCATAACCTTCAAATTGCATTGCTACGTCACTGTTGGTGGATTCACCACAGAAATGGAGGCTCTAAGATGGCCCTGTGAGGGATATATCTCGGTCGTGTTTACTGTCTTATGTTCGTGACATCACATTGTTTGTTGAATGAAACAATAATTAATAGTCCTGGAATCCCTGAGACCCAGGGCCATGAGTGGTTAGCTGAGAAATGAACTTTCCTTTTCTAGTCCACGTGGATATTGAGAGTGTTGACAAATGTCAGGAGAGAATGTCACTGTGTATCCCTTACAGAGAAGAAATACAGGAGACTACTTGTCCACAGAGTACTGGGCTTCTTTGGGGGATGTTGCCTCTTCCTGGCTTTGCTTTCAAAGCTTCAAATGGGGCAAGGTAGTGGGGTAGTTATTTCACTTACATCAGGTTGCAACTAACTAATAGCAAACTTAGTTACAACCTGATGTAAGTGAAACAACTCTGTAAAATTAGGATATATGGACAATTCAAAATGCTGACAAAGTCCCAAACTTCCAGGAAGTATAAAGGAATGCAGGGTGAGCAGAACTGAATATATAAAATGTTCTTTTGTATATTTCCTTCCATGCTGAATTTTAAAAAAAGGTCCCTAATCCTATACCCCCTTCCTTCTTCCCATGTGCAGTTATTTTGGGCCTATGAGGTGCCAGGTACAGTTCCATGTGCTCAGCATATAATGGTAATGAAGTACAAACAAAACAACCAGGCTTGTGGAGCTAATATTTTAGCTGGGGAGACTGAATTAAAAAAAAAAATCTAACATATGGTTAGGTAGTGAAAAGTCCAATGAAGGAAAAACAAAGAAACAAGACATAAGGAGACACTATAGACTACAGTGTGGGGAAGGTGGTAGGAAAGGCTATGTCTGAACTGGTTGTCAGAACAGAGTCTCTGAGAAGTGTTAAAGAAAACTTTCACCACATAGAAGTACATAGGCAAGGAAAACTTTATTCATGACTATTGGAGTGGGCTCAAGATCATCAAATTTGGGGAAAGAGATCAAACTCAATTTTGGTAACATAAAAGCAAGAAGAATTCTTAACTGCTGGGTGAACTAGTGGAAATATTCTAGAAAATATAGGGTGTGTATGGACACATGATTAGGTCATTTGGATTTGTTAATTATCCCTTACCAAAGTTAGGTTCTTAATTTCCTGTAGAGACTAGGATGACTCCAAGAGCCTTGAGAAACATGTTAATGGATTGCAAACTGGAAAGAGGCAATTTTCAATTTTCTAAAGTAAATTTTCTAAGGAAAAGGAGGTCAGGGGCCTATAATAAAGAAAAAAAGTGTCTAAAGTTTAGTAACATCGAGGAGATTGTCAAGGCTTTCTTGATCAAAGATGGTGTTTGGGAAAAAGTGAAAGAATTGTGAATGGATTCTGAGCAAGAACACTGTCAGCAGAGGCAAGAGCAAATGCTAAGGACACAACAGTCTTGAGCAATCCAAAACACCAGTAGGGCTGGAGTGGAATGAGCAAAGAGGACATGCACTGGAGGTAAGGCATGAAACTGGTTAGAGGCCAGACCGAGGAGGACCTCCTATGGAAGACATTTTGGGAATAAGCCATTAGAATCCTTAAGGGAGATAATTAATAATCTCCATTTCTCCTTGAGGAGTCTGCTGTGTTGAGAATTGAGCTCTGGTGTTGGAGAATGGCAGAGGGACTTATAAGAAGTCTATAGCACTAATATGAGTATGGATCTTAAAATAGGGTGGTAATGATGAGGCAGAGATGCTTGATGTAAAGCTAGAATTTTCCAAAGAAACAACCAATAAGAGATTTAGTTATATATTGTGGGAACTGGCTCACAAAATTATGGAGACCCAGAAGTCCTGTGGTCTGATATCTGCAAACTGGAGTAATGGGAAAGCTAGTGGTGCAATTCAGTCAGAGTCCTCCCATTCTCAGGCCTTCAGACATAGATTGAATGCAAATGCTAATTGTTTCTGCAAACATATTCAAAGTCGTACCCAGAAATTGTTTTCTTAGCTGACTATCCCTTAGACAAGTCAAGGTGGCACATAAAATTAATTATCACACCTTATTACTGGATAATAATATGAGATAAAAGTAAGAATCAAGGAAAACATTTTTTTTCCCTGAGTAAGTAGGTGAATACTGGTAATAAATTGGAGAAGCCTGAATGAAAAAGTAGGTGTAGACACTTGTGATGGGTATTAAAAAAAAGAGGTGGTTGGTTCAGATAAAGTTGAGCAGTCAAATAGGTATTTTGCCTGAGAAGTTGCATGCATATTGCTTAATAATGAGGATGTGGTCTGAGAAATGTGTTTTTAGGTGAACATTGTAAAGTGTACTTACACATAACTAAATAATGTAGGTTGATCACTTGGTACAATAAACAAGAGCTGCTGCACTCAGGACATAGCATGTTTTACAATAAAATTTTCCTTTATAAGTAGAAGGAGTATGCTCCAAAAATTTTATTGAATCATCTAGAATATGCATAAACTAGTAAAAGAGTCTTTTATTATCATTATCAAGTAAGATGTTCAGTACATTTTATGTGCTATACTTTCATGTGACAGGCAGTGAAGGTTTGTATAGAGCAGTGTCACCACAGCACATAAGTAATGCATTGCATTATGACTTAAGGAGGCTACAGTATCACTAGACAATAGAAAATTTCAGATCCTTTATAGTCTTATGGGACCATCATCACATATGCAGTACTTTGTTGACAGAAATGTTGTTTTGGGATGCACAACTGTATTATCCTGAAGTTCAAGGGAGACAGTAGAGATAGGAAAAAAGGAATTTGGGAATTGTTTGAGTATAGCTTGTAGTTAGAACCAGACTGTATATTCTCCAGGGCATGAAGATGAGAAGAGAAATACAGCATTTATTTTTTTCTTGTTTATCCTTATCTGACAAAGCTTTCTTTACTGACTCAGCTCAATATTTTAAAAGAATTACTTGGATTCAAAACTACTCACTTCTTCTTATAGTAAACCTTTCTTAAGATTCACCCAAGGTTGAATTTATAAAATAAGCCAATGCTTTATGGTAGCATCAAAGCAAGTGTAATGAAATTGTTTAAAAGAATGCTTATGATAGTTCAAAAATGTATATGATATACTATTAGTTGGAAAGTGAAGAATTTTATTTGGATTTCTTAACCTTATTTTATGATAGAGTATTTAGAAATATGTATATACAAGTGGTAAAAGACACTGCACTCTTTCCGGCCTTGAGCTTGGTACTGGCTGCTACAAGAAACAAATAAGAGAACTCTTCATTTTTTTCCCATGTTTTTAAATCTCTTTTTAGCATTAAATAAAGCAAAAGTGACTATGCATAAATGAATAATGACACTGCATTAACTGGTGGTGCTTTTTAGTTCTTTATTAACTTTAATCAGTGGTGGATGAAACTCAAGGGACTTTAAATATCAAACAAACTCAGATGAGCTTTACAAAGAGAACGTTTCCACTCAGTACTCTATTATCTGGTCCTCAGATCTTATTTCTATGTTTTCTTTTCCTACATAGATAATGAAAAGTTATCAAATATAAGGTCAGATGGGGATATTGAGTGTCCGCTATGTGCCTGGCTTGGTTGTAAGTGCTAGAATTAGAAATCTTTGTTTAATGGATAATAGTATTTGCTCCAATTTGAGCAAATAGACAAACAAATAAGCAAAATTTGTATGCTAACTGATAATAAGTGCTATTGATAAAAATAAAGCAGGATTTAAGGAATGGGAGTGCTGGATTGGAGGTATTTTTCCAAATAAATGTAAGTGGGATGATCAGGGAAGTCCTCACTGAAGGGATATTGAGTAAAGATAGGAAGGAAGCAAAGGAAGGAAGGATGTTAGGAAGGAAGCATCTCCGTGGCGCTCTCCTGCAGGTATGGGAACAGGAGAGGAAGACAGTTTTAGGCTGAAGTGTGGCTAGAGTGTTTGAGGAATAGCAAGGAGACCAGTGTGTCTGGAGACCAGTTAGAAAAAGGAAGAACAGTAGGAAATGGTGTTAATATAGCAGGTATCAGATTAGTAGGGTTTTGAAGCCCTTGTGGACATTTGGTACTGAATTTGATGAAAACCCACAGGAGGCTTCACATTTTGAGAGGGGCTCACAAGCTGCCATATTAAAAACAGACTTTGGGGTTGGTGGGGTGGCAGGGGCAAGAATGAACACAGGCTAAACTTGTTGAGATTACTGTAGGAACACAGGTGAGGCAATAATCAGAGATGATAGTGGACAATGACATTAGCTGTGGAGGTGATGAGATTAGACCAGAAATATTTTGAAAGTGTATATGATAGCACTTGTATTTGGAAAGTGAGAGAAAGGAATGAAGGATTATCTTCAGGTTTCTGGCCTGTCTACCTGGAATGTAGTTATTTACTGAGGTGGTAAAAATGAGAGACAGGTTTGGAGATGAAGATTAGGAATTTGTTTTAGAATATTTTAAATTTGTATCTACTAAAGATTCACGTATAATTATCAGGAAGGCATTTAGATACATGAGTCTAGGGTCCAGGGGAGCTGTCTCAGGATTTCTGTTTGGGATTCATCTGCATGTACTTGTTAAATGAATAAGCAAAAGTAGGGGAGTTGTCCCTGGGCTGAAGCCAGAAGCCACCATCCAAGTGTAGAGGTTGGGAAGCTGAAGAGGCACCAGTGAAGGAGACTGAAAGCAGTGACATAGGAGAAAATGCAGTGGACTGGGAACCAAGTGTAGAGAGCATTCGAAGGGGTGACCAACTGTGCCGAAGGACACCAACCATGAAATGAGGGAAACAAGGACCGAGAATGGAAACATATATATTTAGTAAGGTGGAAGCCACTGCTGACCTTGGGTAAGCAATTTCAGAGGAACTGTGGGGCAGAGGCTGGTCTTGAGAGAGAACTATAGTTGAGGGCACATTGGTGTCAGTGAAGACAGAAAACTCCTTCAAGAACTTCTTTATGGAGAGCAGAGGAAAGAGATTTTGACTGAATGACTGAAATCAGTAGAGCTTGGTTTCTCTTTTTTAGATGAGAAATATGTATGCTAATGGCTACTGATTGTTAAGGAAAAAGATATATTGACATTACAGTAGAAGTTGAGAAGAGAAAATTGCTAGAGTCTTACACATGAGCAGTTGGGATGGCCTGGGTTTCAGTACTCACAAGAAGTTGCCTTGAGCTAAGAGACAGAACAAGAGTCCATCTCTCTCCCTGCCAGCCTCTTTTCCCCACCATCTCTCTCTCTCTCTCTCTCTCTCTCTCTCTCTCTCTCTCTCTCTATCTCTTCTCTCCCTTCCTCCTTTTCTATATCTCTACCCTCTATCTTTTGTTAAAAGGTTTAAAATGTCTTACTAGAAATTTTAAAATATAAGCAGATCTAAATTAAGTTATGGAAAAGGGAAAAGCAACCGAGATATATGGTTTGCAAGCTTAGAATAAACATTGGCAATTCATCTTACTACACATTTTGAATGTTTTAGCAATCCTAAAATAAGCCCACACCTCTTCTTCCCCAGCTCTGTCACTAATCAGTTGTCTAATTTTGGTTAAATTATTAAGCTACCAGGAGTTGGGTTTCTACAGCAGTCAAGTAAGAGTGATGATCTAGGTATTGTAGATCCCTAAGAGTTTTAAAAGCTTATGGATTTGCAATGTATTAATTTATTGACTTCATTTTGTCTCCTCTGAACTACCAACTTATTCAAAAATGACTAATTTATTTTGTAAATCCGCCTCAGGTACATAATCCTTAACTCCATTTATTTTTTACATTAAGATACTCTTCATTTTCAAAATGTTCAGAGTAAATACTTTTGATATTCCATTATAGTAGGGCTTACATGTGATTTTAAGAATGTGTAGCATTACATGGGATTTAAAATCTTATTGACTCATTAATTATTCTTAATAAAATGAACTATAAAAATGGTGATAGCTCCAAAATAACTATGCATATGTATACAAACCAAGTAAAAGTGGGAACTTTTAAACTTGCTTCTTTAGAAAAATAAAACCAATATGCATATTATTGGAATGCATGTTTCTTTGCTATTTAGAGTGAATGTACAAATTATTATATATTAAAAAATCTAAGATGGATGAATTTTTACACCTGTATGAAGCTTTAAGTGTTCTAATTGGTCCCTCTGGAGATGTTCCCCTACCCCCATAATAAACTGTGAATTCTTAACAACTATTTCACTTTCTTGGGCTGGGGTTGTGGCTCAACGGTAGAGTGCTCACCTAGCACATGTGCGGCCCTGATTTGATCTTCAGCACCACATACAAATAAACACATTGTGTACAACTAAAGCAAATAAATAAATATAAAAATACTGTTTTACTTTCTGTTAATTCTCTTACAAAGTCAAAATTTTCTTAATCTACTACCATCACTAGCAAAAGATAAGCTCCTGTTCTGTTGGCAATAATTTGGCAGCACCCCTAGGGAATCCTGACAACACAAGGGCATGTTGACATTGAATGTGTTCTCCGAAGCATGAAGGGACAACATTCACAATTAAGCGGGAACAGAAGAACTTGAACTCAGAGAGGCAAAGCAGAATGGTGATTACCAGGGCTGGGGAGTGTGGGAGGTGTTGGTCAAAGGATACAAAGTTCCAGTTGAATGGAATGGCTACTCAAGGAAGAAAGCAATGTTTTTAGGGAGACATTGAAGCCCAGAGTTCCTAAAACCAGTGACTTCTCCTGAGTTATGCATACCTAACACTGATCAGTTGATTTCTGAAAAATTTCCATGAACTCACAGAGAAATTTATTTTTTAAAGTAAAAAACCAATCACCCAAACAGACAGGTTGGACAGTCAGTGAGTCTTTAACTCTAGTAATAATTGAAAGAGAAAGTCAGAAAAGTGCTCACTGGATTTGGCCACTCAGAGGTCAGTGGTGAGAGGAAGCAGTTTGGCAGAGGATGTGGGGAGGGAGATTGGTTTTAAAGGAAAGAGAGATAATGACAGGGCACTGAAACACATTTATGAGAGGATATCTTTGTCTGATTTGGTTTGTTACTTAATTTTGTTATTTAATGAGAGATCTATGACCACAACTGAATAACCTGAAGTTAAGGAACATTCACTGTGTGTGTGTGTGTGTGTGTGTGTGTGTGTGTGTGTGTGTATTGCAGCAGGAGCAACATTGTTTTGGAGCTAGTTGGTACTAGAAAGCCAAGGGCTTTCTAGTTTGGCCCTTTTAAAAATTTTTATACTAGAAATTGGACCCAGGGGCATTCAGCACAGAGCCACATCCCAAGCCATATATTTATGTGTGTATTTATACATGCATAAATATATATAATATATATGATATATGTATATATATAAATATATATACATATATAACATATTTCATATATTGTTACTTTTAAAAATTTGTTCAAATTAGTTACTTATGACAGTATAATGTATTTTGACACATCATACATAAATGAAGTATAACTTCTCATTTGTCTAGTTGTACAAGATATAGAGGTACATGTCATATAATCATACACACACACACACACACACACACACACACACACACATAAATTTTGAGATGGGGTCTCCCTAAGTTGCTTAGGCTGGCTTTGAACTTGCAATCCTCCTTCCTCAGCCTCTTGAGCCACTGGGACTATAGGTGTGTGCCACCACACCCAGCCCCAGTTTTGCATCTTCATAACACAATGGTGAATTCTTTTGAGAGTTAGCAGTGGGCAGCAGCTTCCTCATTCTGTACCAACTCTCTGTGGCAGAAACAGCAGCTGTCCCAGTTTTCATCCTGTCCTGTGTCTGCACTGGCTGTCATCTGCTGGGAAGGTCTCTCCTTCCTTCTTCTGCCTGAATCCTATGTACTTAGTTTTCTAGATTTAGCCAGTGTATCAGTTTTATCATGGAAGGTTCTCCTGACACATGTACACCCCACAGTCCTAGATAAATTGTGTCACCCTCCTATGTGTTCTCCTTTACTCCTTATTTCCCACTTTCTAAGTAGCATACTTTATTATATTTTGTCAGTTCCTTCACCAAATAGTAAGAGCCCCGTGGACAGGATCTATGCCTTTGTTTTGTTTTAATGTGGAACTTCGTCCCCAAGAATGATAGTTGCAACTTAGAAGACCCTCAGTTTATGAATGAATAAAATTATATGTAAATGGAGGTCTAAGTACCACTGAGAGGCATCAAGTGACAATTTGGCCTTTCTATAAATGTGACTATTTCTAAACACATATGTGAAAATATTCCCCAAAGGAGAAACCTAATTACTCTGTAATTCAAATGAAGTAGCAATCAAACCCACTCTCAGACACAGTTTTCACAAATATCAGGCCCATGATATGCCACCGATTTCCCTAATTCTTTCTTTCCTAAGAGCCCATTAACTTAACTCAGAGGAGGGCTTGCTGTCAGAATCTTTTGGGGTGAGAAAAACAGTTTGTTAACTAAATATTTTAAAAGGGCACAGATACGTTAAAATAATGAGGCAGAATGGTTTCTTTAGTGGCTTTTACCATTGTAATTCCTTGTTTGGTTATGATGACCGAAGAAGAATATGTATGGACTCTGGTGGTTGGAAGAATTTCTTGAAAAATTAGACTCAGAATGTAGGCATTTTAAAAAGATATAAAATTGGAAGGACTTATAAACTGTCAAAGCTTTCATTCATATGGGAAAAGGATTTACTGAATTATTAAAAAATGTATTCCTTTAGAAATTTCATTTTTTTCCTTGAACACTTGAACTTGCATAAAATATACTAAATATTATTTTGGGTTTTCTTTTCTTTTTTTTTTAAAAAAAAGAATGTAGGCATTTTATATTTTCAGCACCCCAGTGAAAGAGTTTTTAAGTCATTATAATTGTTGTGACTTTGATAATAGCTGTAGGTTTTTTAATATCAACAATATTGCTACAAGAAAAGCAAAAAATCATTAATATGATGAAAAATCTGGTAGTCATTAGTTCATGACAATACCTGGAACTTGCATATGACCAGCTCTTTTAATCTGAATTAAGCTTGTCTATGTCTTCAAAGTATTAACTGGACAGGTAAAGATAACTGGGGACCTTTTATTATTTCCAATGAAATAGGGAAAATGTTTGTATGTGCCAATTATAGATCACTAATGAAAAGGCATAAAGTAGTTAAAACAGAATTGTGCTGCTATCTCATCTATATGTCAAGTTGAAGGAACTTATTCTTAATTTTTATTTTGAGACAGTGTCTCACTGAGTTGCTTAGGGCTTCCCTAAATTGCTGAAGCTGGCCTTTCAATCCTCCTGTCTGAGCCTGCCAAATTACTGGGATTGCAGGAGTGTGCCACCATACCCAGCAAAGTTTGAAGGAACTTTTAACCAAACATAAATGCTATGGTATAACAAAAACTTATTTTCAAAATCAAAATCTTTCATAGTCTAAGCTTTTTAATTGGTTTTTATTGTATTTATGTTCCCCATCAACAAAATAAAGGACCACAGCCTTTCATTCAGCATCCTCTAGGTCTTGCTGTGGTTCTTCTTGTAGTGCTCTCCTTCTGACTGGTGCATCTTGCTGCTAGTATTACTTTGAGCATCATTAATTTAGTCAAAAAAATGCATATTTTTGTGCTTCTTCTATACACATGGTTGCAGACACTAGAGAATCAGTGGTGAAAACCACAGTTGTCATGTTGGTATTGGCCTTTTTGGAATTTAAAGTTGACAGCTAGGAAAGCAATATGTACAAGCATGTTACAGAGAAGGGTAGGAAATTAACAGGGTTCTGTGAGAGGAACTGAGAAGTAGAGTGACTTCTTGAGCTCAGGGGTCACAGTGTCAGTGAACATGGCTAGACCCCTCCAGGTGCTTCCCAGATTCCCTATGCTCTGGACAGTTTCCCCAACAGCTTCCTACCCATGCTGTGCAGTCTGCACCCCACTTCTCAACACTTCCGTGTGATAAATTTATCTCCTCTCAGATGAGTCTACATTATTAAAGGAACACTAAATACCCTATTCAAAAGCATTTGTAATTGAATGATTTTTTTTTTTTCCTCTTTTCCTTCTTACTGTTGGAATGGATGACTTTAATCGTTCAGTGTTTCTTGAGAACCCATGTGGATATTTAACCAAATATTAATGAGTCACTATGGTAGGATCTCTGAGGCAGAGAAAATAGCTCTACAGTGAAACAGCGAATAAGCCACTTACTTTATATAGACAAAAATAGAGAAGTGGGCAAATAATTTAGTTTGGGGATGATTTGCAAAAACTTGTAGTAGTATTGTATGTTCTTTTAAGTAAGAAACAGAGGCACATTCATGTTTTGGGTTTATGTAGGGAAACATGGATTGAAATTTGGGCTCTGCCTTTCACCGGACCTCATGTATGATATGGTGCAAATTTTTTTTTGACACCTGAGTTTATCCCTAATAAACCTGAATATGATCAATTTCTCAGACTACCTTCCAGTAGACTGTGAAGAAAGAATAAGTGGAAGTGTGCCAAAGAACCGTGAATGGATGATTATCTCCAAATTTAGAGTAAAATGACACTGAGGCACCAACTAGGTGCCAGGAATTACCAATATATTACCATATATTGCCAGTGTAGGCAATATATCCTTATGTTACAAATAAAGAAACCAACAGGGTAAGTGGTTGACTCAAAGTCGTGATGGTAATAAGTTGTATAGAGATGAGATGTGAAGTCATTCAATACAAAGTTCTATTTTTTTTTTCTCTTAAACCAAGCAGAAGAAATTACTGTGTGACTTCTTATTCATTTCATTGGAGGCTTGGTGTTAAAGTCCTGTGGGAAGCAGAGGAACCCTTCAGAATGG
This sequence comes from Tamias sibiricus, assembly GCA_025594165.1. Lineage (NCBI taxonomy): Eukaryota > Metazoa > Chordata > Mammalia > Rodentia > Sciuridae > Tamias > Tamias sibiricus. The sequence continues at coordinate 79,563,065 of CM046664.1, forward strand.
TTTGGTTCTTGCTCTTATTCACTAGAATGGGGTGATTTTCACATGCTCTGAGTACTCTCAAGTGAGTGAATGGAGGCCCCTCATTTTGGCTCTCAGAAAGTGGCAAAAAATTATTTGAGAACCAGTCAATGTTTTACTCTCATAAGGAAGACTACATAGATTTCTGATAATTTTCTAAAAACAATTTGAAAAATACCCAAACAAAGGCTTAAGAATGTTGGTTGGTTTACTCAGTATTGTCTCCAGGGAAACTCTCCTTTCTTTCTTTTTTTTTTTTTTTTTTCTTAGCCTGTGAATTGATGTGTAGGAGGGATCCTGTTGAAGGACCTGCCAAATCTGTTAAATATTCATTTGCTCACTTTAGCAAGTGAATAAAGACTTTCCACACTTTAGAAGGTACATCTCCAGAAGAAACTTTAATTGACTTGGTGAACTATCTTTCTCCCTCAAAAAAGGATAAGTAAACTGAGACTATATATTTTCTTATATTATAAAAACATAAAAAATACCATAAAGGAAAATCAAGGTAGTAATGATCAGCAGACTGTTGAGATAGTCGTAATATTTTTTGAACACTTTAGCATAGCAATATTGATTTTTCTATACATATGTATGCAGCAATATACAGGTGTTTACAATCTTGGTATAATTTGCAATGAATTTTAAAGATGTTAAAAACAACAGCAGCAAACCATAAATGATTAGCATTTCAAATCTAAAGTGGATAGAAAGGTATGATGAAACAGCAAATTATACTTTTTAATAAGTGCATTGTTCTGCTGAAAGAGATTATTGTATTCACTGACAGGCAATTCTGTAATGATGAATTATTGTTTAAAACCTTTTTCTATGATATTTTTGGTAAGCAGTTAAAAAAATAATTCCTCAGCTAATTGTATGTGTACAATGATAAATGTTTTCTTTAGTTAAAATTTAACCAGGCTAACTGATAAATGATTTTGAAAGTATATGTCCTTTCCCTACTTTTCTTTAAAATTTCCCAAACAACATAAGTTTCCCAACCACAAAAATAAGTATAAATGAAGAAGTGACAAGGTTGGAGGCATAATCCTTGTTCTTGTTTGTTTGCAGTTCTAGAGATTGAAACCAGGGAAACTCTACCACTGTGCTAGATACCCACTCTCACCATGCCCCACCAACCATTCTACTTTTGAGTTTGAAACAGGGTCTGGCCAACTTGTTGAGGCTAGTCTTGGATTTGTGCTCCTCCTCTTGTCTTAGCCTCTGGAGTAGCTGGGATTACAGATGTGTGATATTACCTGGCATTTTTTAAATAGGAATTTGAAAATATTTTTTGCTTTAATATTTTGGTGCTGAGGATCAGACTAAGGGTCTTGTGCGTGCTAGGCAAGCACTCTAATGAGCTCCAGCCCCCCCCCCCCACAAACCTTTATTTTATATCTGTTGCACTTTTCAAGAAGCAGCACTAGTCACTTAGAATTCCATTTTTACCTCCACTTCCAAATAACAAAACATTTGCTGTGGTCCCTCAAACTTGTGATTAACCCAAGTGAAAATTTCTACCTTATTTTATACTTTTCTCTATGTTAAGTTCATTTTGAAGTCTTTAAAACTCAAAGAAAATTGCTTAATCCCTACACAGTTTTGGATACAGAGGTACTTTAAGTATAACATAAAATTAACTCTTTTATTTTTAAATTGGAACATACTAAAAGTTATGATGCCAAAGTTTTATGTTCAAAATTTTTTTTACTCTTGTTTTTAATCATTATAATCATGTCAGAGTTATGAAGTTTATTATTGGTAATCATTATGGTTTTCTGATTGATTAAATTGAGAATTAATCACATAAACTATTTTTGTATAGAACGTCTATTGACAAATGTGTGAAGTCAGTAATGATCTAGTCATTGAAATTAAGGTACATGGGATGTGTGCCCTCTAAATAAAATGATCTCCCTCAAAGGTCTGAAAGATTTACCTTGACTATTCTGGTTCGTTCTCTCTCCTCTTTTTTTCTTCTGAGAATGTTCAGTCAGTAAGAACCTCAGAGTGAAGTGCAGGTATTCAGGCCTTGGAGGCCAGGACTGTGTCTTTTCAGACATAGCAGGAGAGAAGAGGATCCATAGGAAGAGAGAAATATGAGGCAGATGCTAAACTCTTTTACCCTAAAATTTCACCTCCAGCTGGTGAAAATGTTAAATGTAATTCCATATTTTTAGCTGAAGCATACCATCTTTTCTTTCACATCAAGTTGTTTAAACTTAATTTTTCAGGATGCTTCTCTTGAATTTCACTTATTTACTTTGGGGTGATTTCTTAATAACAGTATAGCAGTTGTTACACTTTTTCATAAGATTTCTTTAGTTCACATAGTTTTAAACAATACTGGCTAAATTAAAGCATGGATACTCAGAGATGTTTGCAACGGCATGTCCTCTTTTTCTCTCCAATATATTTATATATATTTACATATATTCACAACTTCTTTACAGGGGGAATTCCTAGAACTAGGGGCTCTTCTATAACTTCGGTAAGTTAATGGTCTGCTGTGGAATAAGAAAGAATAAAAGACAGAATAGTCTTTTGTTATCAACACACACAGTCCAATTCTCTCTTGATATTCTTTTATCCATTTTATTCATTAAATTTCAGTACATTATTGTCCACATACAAAGGGATGAATAACTACAAAGGCTTTTGCTTAGAAATACAGTTCTGTATAATAGTACTTGCCTTTGAAGATGCACATTTTGTGTGTGAAGATTTTTTATTTCTTGGCTTAGTAAGGAATTTTTCCTTTCTCTGTTTTTTTCTTTTTCTTTTTTTCCTTTTTTCCTTTTTTTTTTTTCCTGTCCTGAAGGAATTAGTTTGGACTCACCATTCTGTGGATTTTTGTTCATCTGGAAATGTGTTGGACTAACGTGTAAAATTATAGTTTATGACCCACTGAGCTTTCTTTTATTCTGGGCCTTCAACTCAGAGAGAAGAGCTGCTTCCCTTCCTCCACATTACAATCCATACTAAGATCCAGAAGTGGTATGAAGAATTTGTCTTGCTGCTTTCAGCTCAAACAAGCTTCTTACCTTTTGAGGAAGTAAATGAGATTGGTCTATTTAAATAAGCTTTCACTGCCAGAATCTTGGCAGGACCAGCTGCATAGCTCAGGTAGCTTTCTACTTGTCACCATTGGACAAGTGTAACAACAACAATTCAGATAATGAGTTTCATCTTTGGAACCATGTCTTTCATAGTGCCTACACAAAAATTAATACTGGACAAAAGTTAAATAAGCAAGGGATACTTCCTTTTGACTACTACAATAGGAGAGATTTAACACAACTCTGCTAGAGGGTTGCTAAGCACTGGAGTGAGCGAGTGGTGAAGTACTGAAGGTTATTAGGGGTGAAGCTGATCAGAAGGGTATGTCCAGCACATTGGGTTCTGTCTGACTTTGCAAAAATTTTCTTTATAATTAGGCCAATTGTGCTTGCTAATTGGTGCTCAGGAAGTTAGGCTCCTATCCTTCCACAGAGACTCCAAGAAGGTAGGGGTGCTATCTTCCTTGATGATTGCATTTCAAAGAGAGTTCTCAGGTGTTGGAGAAAGACATCCCTGGGCTGTAAAATTGTCAAGAAACTTTTTAAAAGATTCACATGTCAAAGGGACAAAGAAAAAGACAAGTTTCCTGAATTAATGCTGTAAGAAAAGGATAAGACAGGGGTGACTAGAGTCAGGAGGAGCTCCTTTAAGTTTAGTCAAGCTGAGGGAAATATTAATGTCTTGTTCAACAGTTAAATTATTTTGGCCCATATTATACCAGCCATGAATTCTATTGATTCTCAGACAAGCAACTTGAAAATCTTTATTAGTCTGGACTAAGTTTACACTCATGAGCACCTCTATACTCTATTCAGAACACAATCTAAATAAATGAATAGTTAAAGTTAAATATTAGAGAGCATTTTAAAGTTTCTTGAAAAACTTCAAGGTTTCACCTAAAAAAAAAAATCTAATTTTACATCACCATGATTTAGAAATTATAAACCTTTCCTATCCATAAAAACAATCCCTAAGACCATAGCATTGTTACTTCATTCATCAAATAAACAATATGAAGTAACAATGCTATGGTCTGCAAAAGTAACTCTGTGGTCTATAATTATTATTAATTTCTGGTTCTTCTAAGTTAGATATGCAATCTTGATTATACTTTTGTGACTTGTGGTCAAAACATAATTGCTATTAATGATCAAATATTACAACATGAAGGATTAAGACTTATGATTTGAAGAAAAGAATAAGCGAACAGCTAGTCTGTTAAAAAATGTGAGTTTGTGGACAAGTGTCAGAATGAAGTGCTGTTTTAATTATTCTATGAATATTCTACTTACTAATGCACCATTGTTAATCAATATTTATGATAAATATTATGGGGTCATTATTGAGTTTAATATTCCTCTTTGGGCAAAACAAGCTTTCAGCATATTTAATCTTCCCTTCTCATACTCTTCCAGTTGGTTGAAGCAGTTCTTAGTATGATACTGTGGGGGAAAAGAAATATGTTTCATTCCCATTCTGGGGTCATGCTGAGGCCCTTGTAAGAAAAGACAGATTGAAAAGAGAAAATTATCTAAGTTTTATGTGACATAGGAACCTTCAAAATTAAATGAAGATGTGAAACACAGAAACCTGTTTTAGCGCTAGTTTTGATGGAGAAGTGGCTACTTAAGCTGATTGGATAAAAACGTCTGACCTAGTGATAATCAGGTGGGGAGCGCTTTCTGGCCACTGTTCATATTCTTCTCTGTGCCCCTGTGTCTTTAGACATGAGGGTGTTCCTTTCCTCTGGGTAAAGGGAGGCCAGCTCTCACATGAGGATCTGTGACCTTCTTCAGGGGAGATGGGTGGAGTAAGTTAAAAGGTGACTTTCTGCTTCTGTGGTTTTCTCAATGTCATTTAGTGTAAAATGTTTGGGGGTAGCATGACTAGCAGCACCTCATCAATACCCTTCCCAGAAATCAATACAGTGGCATTTTAAATGCCTCAAAATAAAATGACTGGAATGTTGGCATCATCTCAGTGAAGTTCAAGTCCCTCTACTTCTTATAAGTTGTTCCCAGCTTGATCATATTCAAATTTTGAGTGCCTAGTTTGTGCAAATAATATAGTAGAATTAGTTTTATATATATGAATGTATGATGACACTGTTTATAACTTTGTTTTATCTCTTTGATGATCCAGTGGGGACAGGTGTTATTTTTCCTATTGAATGGATGAGGATATTGAGACACAGAGAAGAAGTTTGCCCAAGGCTGCACAGCTAGTAAGTGGCAGAGTCAGTATTTGAGTCCAGGAAGTCTTCCTCCATAGCTAAACACGGATTAAGCACTATGCAAAAAAAAAAAAAAAAAAAAAAAAAGGTAAATACAGAAATAATCAATACTTACAATGGAGGATAAATGCTATGAAAGGAAAAATGACAGTGTGAAAAAGGGTACAAATGTGGTTCTCTTTCAGAATGGGTGTTCTGAGAAGGCTACTTTGAGGATGTAACTTGTTAGCTGAGGCCTAAAACTTAAGTATCACTGGGATCCTATTAGTCACTACTAGCCACCCATACTTATCTTCATTCCTACTTTTATGCCTTCATCTGTGCCCTCTTGTTCTTTCCTGTGTTGTAACTTTTCTAAGAATCATGTTTTAATTTGCTTTCTTATTGCTCTGGACTTCTCATGACATATAATAATCATGCACAAGTTGCCCATAGCGCCTGGTCTTGGTTTATTGGCATATATGTATATTCCATTATCCTTGCTGACTGCTATTTGGTTACATGGTCCTCCCTTATTCTGAGAGTTTCATTACATTTATAGGTCAAGACATGTGATTGCACATGAATATTACCATGCTGGCTACTCATGCATGAGGCACAAGTATGTATTTGTGAATACATACTTTCTTTCTCAAAAGTTAAGAGACACGGTCCTGGAGAAGCTAGACCTGAGAAAAGAAAAAGAAGAATTCCATTGGGTAGGGTTAATTAGTCAGCCAAGCCTGTGATTTGTGTTATGAAAGGAGGAATGCCTTGAAATAGTGGAGATTCCTTGTGTTGAGAATGATCACATCATTGTTAGAATCCTGAGAAAGAAACAGGACCTGAGGGAAGGGAAATGGAGGTCTTCTGTTGAAATGGCACTGGAGGAACTACAGTTTTGAAATAAGAGACTGGCAAGAGAAATGTCTACCTCTTGTACCAATCATTTCCTTGAAGGAAACAGAGGTGAAAGTCCTTGAGAAAGTACATGAGAAGTTTGTAGTATGGTCTGCATGACCTGAAAATGACAGTAAAGCAATTAGGAAATGAAAGTCCTTGGATACACAAGGTTAAGGAGGTCATCATGCATGTGGCCAAACCTGACCAAACTCCAGATCAGATTTGTATCTCTGTAACTTGGATGGTGAGAAAACATTTCCATTTATACTTAATACTATAATTTATTTATTTTTTCTCTCATTAAAACCAGACATTTATTAGATCTGGGTTCTTGGGAGTATGGTACTCACAGAATTTGAATGCTGTGCTTTAGAACAAAACACCACAGAAATTTTCAACTCAAGACAGAGAAGAGAGTAATGATCTTATTTTCACTGAATATTTTCAAGCAAACGCTGCTGCTTGAAGGCATGTTCTGGAGGTATTCATCAAGCATTAACTAGAGGTGGCATTAATTGACTGAAGTTTTTTCTGCTCTTTGGTCCTATGTTTCTGTGAAACAAGTTAAAAAATAATGAAGCAAATGCTTTTATTCTTTATTGTGTATCAAATCTCTTCCATATTAAAATTTAGTAGATTATGAGTCTGTTTTGTCCTATTACTTTATATACAATGATTGGAGAAAATAAAACTATTCTATTTTATTTTTCACAATTATTAATTTTACTTTTTTGGAAAAATTTCCAAGTTGATTCCATTAAATTTATTATTAAATTTATTACTAAATTTGTTATTAAATTTATTTCCAAAGAAAATAGAGGCTTACTGAAAAATCATGGTAATTTGAAACTCAAATGTGATTTAAATAGCATTTAATACAATGTGTTGTCAACATTTAAGAAAATAATAAAGCTCATTTTTTTCTATTTATGTGAGCATTGAAATAGTATATTTAAATATTTTGTCTATAGTAAGGCTGGAACTTACTCTGTAATTAAATCCTGCTTTTAGAAACTCTGTGAATTTAATCTCTATCATTTTTCTATTCTTAGTAATTAAAAAAAATTACTGGGGAAATTTACTTAAAATTTTCAAATAGCACATATCTTAGAAAAAATAAAACTAGAAAAATTTTAATGAAATATAAAAATACCAACACCAATACATGTGTTAGAACTTCCACTGAATGAAAACAAATTGTGTGTTTGCTGGTAACTTGTAGAGATAGTTACTTTTTGTTCGATGTGATAAAGAGATTAGTTGTAAAATTAGAAAGATATTCCTGTTGATAATTAAGATATAAAATTATATTACAAAGCTATTCAATATTATATAGGTTAGAATTAAATCATGCATTGAATACAGATCTTAGAAATGACTTTTCCTTTTATTAGTCTGTTTTTCCTCTCATCCTTTTTTTCAACTTATATACATTTACATACTATATGTACCACAAACCCTCATAGACAAATGCACACACACTGGAGCAAAAGTGTGTGTGCATGTATTTGTGTTTGAATGATTAGCTGTTCACTTTCTACACTTCCCTGAATTTGTTAGAAGGGACTGCAGTGGCAGTCTAGAAAACTTATAATGAATAGGAATTATGTAAGGGGCCTCGGTACCCCAGAAGAAAGTGCTAAATTACCTAAGGGCAGATACCTGAGTTCGCTATCAAGGAAGAGGAGCTGTTGTCTGATGTGGAATAGACCATATATAGAGAGAAGCTTGCACTGAATTTGGGCTTCTGACTGGTATAGGTACATCCTGAGTTCCTGCCATTCTGGAATAGCTGAAGTGACATCATATCCACTATTTCAATAGCAGAACCAACTTTACTTCCTTGAGGGAAACCTCTTGTTCACCCATAAAGATGCAAGGCTATCTTTTTGGCAATAAATGTTATAAATTTGATGTATATCTATGACTAAAAGTTAAGACAGATATCTACATAAGAACTGATTTTAAAATATCTAAAATGACTAACAAAGGGCTCAAATTTAGACTACCTAAAGAGAGTTGCATTTCAGGTTGATTTTAGTGAACCACAAGGGAAGATTGTCCATGTATAGTTGCCTGTTTGGCACCTCCTACCCACGTGGTTATCAGAGAGTTTTAGATCAGATTCATTTGAATTCATTTAGATTCATTTGAAACTTATACATGTGCTGAATGGCAGACGAAATGCCTTAATATATATGTGCTAAGGGTCAGTGATCAAAGTGACAATGAGGACAATGGTGATGCCCACAAAGAAAGGTTCGGCAACCAGGGGAATTGCATCACTGTCCTGCTTTACCGAGAACAGAATGACCTGTGGACAAATCATTGGTGTAACTGGCACTGGGCCTAAATGAATACTGCTTGCTTTTATGTGAGTGAATTGTTAGCCAAGGCCCTGGGAGAACAAGATAGCATGTATTGGGGAGAAATAGGAAAGGATTTTCTGCTGGGCATAATCCTTCTGTGAACCGGCTACCTTTGACCTTTCTGCATCTCAATACTATACCCCATTATGATATTGAATATCTCTCATTTTAGGATGGTCTTCCAAGCAGCTAATCAAAACCCCTTTTTTCAATTTTAAGTCACTTTCTTTATTCTCACCAGAATATCTCTGAGAGCTGCCGGACAACCTACTTGATCAAATAGCATTTCCAATACTTACAGTCACTTGTGAGGTGACCCCTGGACAATTTCTTCAGGATAAATAACTTGTTTCCCCTCTAATGTTTCTGTATAGATTTTATTTTATAGATATAAACTTTGACCAATTTCTGTGGTTCTTCTCTTGATCTCTAAATAGTTTTCTTAAAATGGTGCTCCCATTATAAGATATATTTTATCTATAGCATCTAGCACAATGTCATGCACATAGTGGATGCTCCATAAATAATAGTTGAAGGAAGGGAGGCAGAAAAGAATAAAGACGGGAAGGAAGAAAGGTGACAGCAGGGTATAAGTGTTTGCTTGTGTTGTGTGTCATGAAGGGTTTTGAGAGCAACCTCTGCTAAAATACAGCTGTGTAATATCTCAAATTATATCACTAAAACTGATTTCTGAATATTATACATTGCTCTTTTCAAGTACATCTAGAATGAATCATTAACACCTCAGTGAGAATTAGTTCACGGGGGATTTTTGTTTTTTAGCATACAGAAAAAAATAAGGGGATACGTGTTTCTTTAACAAGTGTGAACTTGATATCATTTATAAATATGAGAATGATTTCAACATAAAACAAAAATATGTCCATCCATAATGTGTCTAATCCTAGGCAAAGGAAACTGGTGTACCAAGAGTGTAATTATATTCATTTAGGACAATTCATTGCAGGAAAACAAAACTCTTATTAGCTGGGAGCCTGTACCAATAGGATTTCTTTCAATTCTATTGTAAGTGAATAAATAGTGAGGCTCGAAGTCGGGGATCCATGTCCAGAACATTGAACCTGAGCTTACCACCTTTTGGCAGGATGTTCACCTTCCGTTTCTAGAGCATGATTTCCCTCTGCACTACTCTTTTGCCTGCAAGCCAACATTGCTGCTTTGTCATTTATTATGAGTTTTCATGTCTTTGAAGCAGCCTCCAGTCCTGTTGAGCATCTTCCTGACTATGTAGTTTACTTTTGGATCAACCAATTATGGTTTTGATTAGCATCTCTGGTCACCAAGCAGCTTAGAATTTGAATGATCTTGCCAAACCTTATTTTCCCCACCAACCCTGTTACATAGGTGCGATTTTGAAGAACACAGTGTTTGAAATATACACCTTGGGTTATGGTAGAAATTATACTATACATCACCAATGTGCTAGTGTGTGTGTGGGGGGGTCTTAGATGTTGTTTGGAGGAATAAAGGGAAGAGAGAGGCACTAAAGTTAGAGTCACACATGCAGTAGTATATTGGAATCACCCTGGAGACCTGTGTCCATGTAAATCCTGATTCAGGAGGTACGGGAAGGATTCGGAGTTTTCTGCCAGCTCCCAGATGCTGCTGCTGCTGCTGCATGACACTTTAAGTAGCCAGAGCCTGAAGGACAGGTAGTGATTGGAAGAGGCACTGTCTAGGAAAGGCCAGGATAAGGCATACTGTTTCAGGCTGAGATACATTTTCTTGATTCACAAACAGACCAGGTTCATCATTAAAAGCTTCAATGTGAAACTAATCAAAAGTGGGAAAAATTTGGCCAGTGTATAGGTTCCTCCCATTTTTCTCAGACAGCACTTAAGGAGCTTGGTTTATCAACTGGTTGTTAAAATATTAATACTTGGATAGAGATTGTTTCTTTGATCTTGTGTTAGAAACAGCTTAAGTTATAACCTCCAAATGTCTCCAGGGCTAATGAAAGAGGCAGGAAAGATAACTAAGTCCAATCACTTTTATTGACTAAATAAAGTGAGTTCCCTGCTTTGCTTTTAGTTCTTGACATTTCACTTTTACTTGTCTGGTTCCACAATAACCATGATGTGATCTCAATGACCTTCAGCACTGCTAAAAGACAACACAATATATTGTAAGTTTGTAATAACATTTTACTATAGAAGCTCAGAATAATTCCTGTTGCAACTTAAATTTTTTTAAGTCATTGAGTACATAGATGTTGCATGTCTGCACTGAATGAGATCCATTTTTGGTGGAAGACAATGATAATGAAAATTTAAAAAAATAATAATACCTTTCATAGTTATAGTTTGCTGCACTGTTTCCCATACATTGTCTTATCCAGGAAACCTTTCTGAGGAGACACTGTCAGCCTCATTTCAGAAAGGAAGGAACCAAGGCTTGGAGAAGAGAACTAACTCAATGTCACATACCTAATGAGTGACAAGTCAAGATACAAAACTAGATTTGTCTTAGTCCAAAATCTATTTTCTTAATCACTAAGCTCTCTATCCAGTTGGGCCCACTAAAATTTAGGTAGAAATTGTATCTGATTTATATGTTATGACAAATAGAAAGGGCATGAAATTATCTTTGGCTCGTGTCCCTTCCTCTCTGGCAGTTACCTTAAAGTCATCTTTGGAAGTAAGTGGTGTGTAAATTTTAAATAAATAAAAATTCCAAATGCCCTTTGCTCCCATCGAAGACTCTTTAAAGCATATTCTGTTTTTCAGAGTAGTAAGTGGATACCATGAGGCAGTGGTTTTCTGGCTCAAGCACCAATTCACTGTATGTCCTTGGGTGCTGGGGGAAGGTCTCTGTGCTATGTCAGTTGAAAAGCACCTACAGGATTTACATGCTCGGGGGTTGAAAGAGCTGGCTACTATAGTCAGGCTCTCTATGTTTCTTTGATTTGAACCACCTCATGCACTACTGGTAAACAGAGTGTGTAAAAATAATGTGGAGGCTATGTTGTCTCATGCACAACTATTCCTGGCCTATCAATGTTTTGAAGTAATCAGGAGAGAGTTTCTCAAAATTAAAAAGGCCACCTTGGCAATTAATGAAGAGTTAAAAATGGCAGGGATCCTCAGAAGTGAGCGCCTTTGGAGCATGGAGTGGCTGTTTACTTGCTTCAAGAGCTCTAAGCTTGCTACTTCATGCAGCTCTCGGGGGGGGGGGGGGGGGAAAGGCAGGTGAGACAGAGGTGAAGATGTTTCACCTTGAATTAAAATAATGTATTAAACAAGAATTCTAATGAAAAGTCTCTATCAAAAGTAAATGTTTTCTAGGATCTATGTCTGGAAGCAGGAAGCACAGTGTATATAATATTGCAAAGGTTTTTCTGACAGTCATGCTAGTAGAGATTTAACTTTACTAGGCTCCTTTATTGGAGCTATTATTGTTTTTCTTACTGCTCTGGTCACAAAGTTTCAACATAGCCCAATTCTATGTTTCCATGAATCCTGTTACTTTTAGTGCTCAATTTTGCAGAATGTGAGCTTGTTCAAGACAAGCCTATATTAGGTGAACTAGGTGGAAACAACAAATGAGCAGTTCTCAGAAGGGCATAATCTTTCTTTAGTAGAACTTAAAACTTGTGTGCATGGCTCACAGCTGCTTCCCTGTACAATAATCAATGGCTTAGACACTTGTTTAAATATCTTGTGGGGCAAGCCAAGGAAAAATACCTTAAAAGGGCACTTTTTGGCTGGGGCTGTAGCTCAGTAGTAGAGCACCTATCTCATAAATGTGAGGCACTGGGTTCGATCCTCAGCACCACATAAAATAAATTAATAAACAAAGATATCATATCCATCTACAACTAAAAAATATTTTTAAAGAGGTCTTTGTAATATGGGGTATATGAAATCAATGAGGTTTAATTTTTCACAAAGAAAATTCCTGATGCTATTACTTTTGACATCAAGTTCGAGTAAATGCATTTCTATTGGATTATCCCAAAAAAACATTAATAGGACCAAAACTATAAGTAATAAAATGGTCAATTCACTTAAGATGAGATGTATGTAAAGAAAAAAACCATTTTAAAAGTTAGAATTGTCCATGAATGAATTAATTGGCCAAACTTGTTTTCTAGTGAGCTTCCCATCACTGGAAATGTTCTCATGGAAATTGGTAAAACTCATTCAGAAGCATCACACTGGTAGCACCTACAATGTTTGGGATGTTGGATATAATAGAGTTATTTCTAAAATAATAGCAATATAATTTGTTTGCATGTGGAACAGGTCTTTAACCCTTGACTAATTTGTACACCATTTTTTTTTTTTTACATAAGAGATAAGGAAAATGAGGCTTATCAAGGTATAATGAAACCATGGTGATAAGCATCTGAGCCAGGATTTGATTTTGTATTAGTAGGGCATCAAGTGTGCTCCACGTGTCTCCACTTTAAAGACTATGTCATTATATGTGCCATAGGTAATAACAACTACTATCGATTCTAAGGTGAAGTATGAATATTGCATATGTTATTCACCTACTGTAAGGAATTTAAATATTTCACATGCTTAGAATGGTTGGTATTAACATGATTTTATTTCCAGAGATGTAAAAGATATGAAAAATGTTTAATAACTGAAGATAACAAGATCAAAGAAAATAGGCAGTGGTTTTTAAAATCCCTTAAAACACAAGGAGAATATGGTTGCATGGATAAATGATATGAGGTTTTGTGCCAGTTCTTTTAAAATATGCTCAAATTATTTTTAAGATTTCACTTTCTAAGTCAAATTGTGACTTTGGTTTAAATTTCCATTTCTTATTATATTATTTGCTTGTCCTTCATTTGACTATAAGCTTGGAGAGGTTCTTAGAATCATGCACTATCCTAGGTAGCAACTGACCTTCATTAACTCTTTTATTATTATTAATTAATTAACTTATTTATTTTTATTCTAAGTTGTTATAAATGACAGCAGAATATACTCTTACCTCTCTATATACAATAATTAGTTCACCTGCTCATGTGTGGTGCTGTGTTACAGCCAATGTCTGACAGGTAAGGACTCTGTTAACCTTAGGAAAAAAATATTGAGCTATAACCTTAGCTTTGAATAAAAATGATTGTCAATGTTGAGTTTATTTCCTGAGGACTATAATTGATTTTAGGACAGTTTGTCCAAAGAAGTTGAAGTGTATAAATGATCCGGGAACTTCCAGGGGTATGTAAATACTGTGTCACATATATATCAATTTTGATTCTGAACATCAATATTTATGATGAAAAAGGAGCTAAGTGGAATTGGAATTTTTCCTAGAACATCTGAATCGAGTACACGGATTAATCAAATTTACCGCATCATTTGGTATGAAGCAGTTGCATTACTTATTCATGTTAACAAAAATGAAAAGATAAATTTGCAATTGTTAGGTAAAAGTGAACAGCCTTCACACGTAGGGATCTGACAGTTTTTTGCCCACAGTCATTCAAAATGTTTATTTTCAAATGAGGATATTGAAGAGGTGTGAAGTATCCATGCTTATCATGTATCCCAGGTGTTCACTGTATTCCCTGCTTCCTTGAGTTAAAAGGTGGAAGCTTTATAATTCCAAAGAGAAATCAGAGTATCTTCCTTGTAGTTAGATGAGGCAAAGTATCTGGCTCTGGTCAATTGCTCTTGAAAGAGAAGTGATTTCATCATTTCTGGACTGAGGCAATAAAATATCCATTAGTATTGTTTTTCCCTTTCCTTGGCATGGGGATCCAAGAGACCATATCTTCCAGTCTGATGCTTTTCAAATTTTTAACTTACAGTAAGATCATTTGGAGATCTCAATAAAGTGCAGATTTTGACCTTTGTCTGAGCTGGGATCTGAGACAAAGATAAAGACATCCTGCTGATGCTAGTGATGTTGGAACTGCAAGACGTTAGCCAGTGTCCCTGAGTGGCTATGTGGAGTAGAGCCTTGGACTGGGCATGTAGTGTGAGTGTGAAAGAAACATTTTATTTAGGCAATAGGATGTCAGGGGTGTTCTGTTTCTTCAGTGTAACCTTGGCTTTTGTGAGTAATACAGCAACCAGTTGTAGATATATGAACATAAAATAAGTAATTTTAGATCATGGGCTCATAAAATGAAATCTAAGAAAAAAAAAAAAAAAAAGAAACTATATACTTTGGGCTTTCTGAGAAAAAACAATTTTCTCATTACTAGAACACAGCACTAATATTGATTTTTTTTTATCATGTTGATACTGTTTATTACCCTTGCCTCACATTTTTACCTTATTTGCACATAAACTGCTATAAGCTCCCAATGAATCGTGTTTGTTTTATATAGGCAATGAAAAGTTCATCACAAATTAAAAAGAAAAGTTAACTCCATAGCAATGAGGCTTTGCAATAATGCATTTTAAATGAATGATACATTGATACATTTGGTTAAATGATACCTATCATAAAGATATATCAAATCAACAAGGAATAGTGAAATCCCAATAAATAGAAACTATAATACCATGGACTTATTGATATGCATACTGAAAGTCAACTCCTTTCATAGTATTTGATCTTGAAAAAATTGTAGGCACAAATTACTTACGTAACCCAAAGGATAACTTCAGTAATTGGAATATGGGGATGTTAGGTATTTTAAAATTAATCACACACTCGCCAAGGTAATATTTATGTTTAAACATGTCTAGATTTATATACAAAGTATATGAAGAGGAGTTAGCCCTTGGGTGTAAGAGAATTTTTAATTTACAGAACTCATATTAGATTGCAACTATTCTTCATCAATTCCAAAGTTTTATGACACAAAATAATTTGTAATTTAATTGAGGAATAAATTACCAATATGCACATAAGATCACCTAAACAAGTGAGTGTGCCTGTGACCATAGACAGCCACCATCACAGGAACTTTGTGTTTCTCTATTCCCCATTATCTTCACCTAAGCAGTAATATTTCAGAAGGGTTTTGTGAAAACAATCTTTCTCCTCAAGAGTTGACAACTTGCATCTACACAAAAATGTTTACAGTTTTATTCATAATTTCCCAAACTTGGAAACAACCAAGACATCCCTCAGGCAAATGGTAAACTGTGGTACATCCAAGGAAACAATACTTAGCACTAAAAAAAAAAAAAAAAAAAAAAAAAAAAAAAGTGAGTTGTTAAACCATGAAGAGGCACAGAGGGAACTTAAATGCCTATTATAAATGAAAAAGTCAATTTCAAGAGCCTTGTGATTCCAACTGTGTGGCATTCTGGAGAAGGCAAAATTATGGAGACAGTAAAAAGTTCAGTGGCTGCCAGATTCATAGGGAGGGATGGAGGGACGGAAAAATAGGTGGAGCACAGGATTTTTCTAGGCACTGAAGCTATTTTGTATGATACTTTAAAGATGGATAGCCAGGCATGGTGGTGCACGCCTATAATCCCAACACTTTGGGAGGTTGAGGCAGGAGGATCTTGAGTTCAAAGCCAGCCTCACCAATGGCGAGGCACTTAGCAACTTAGTGAGACCCTATCTCTAAATAAAATTTAAAAAAAGAGCTGGGGATGTGACCCAGTGGTCCAGTGCCTCTGAGTTCAATCCCCGGTACCACCAAAAAAAAAAAAAAAAAAAAAAAAAAAAAAAAAGAAAAGATGGATAAATGTTATTATCTATTTTTACAATCCATAGGATGTACAGCACAAAGAATGAGACCTAATGGCAACTATGAACTTTAGTTTATGTTTCAATATTAGCTCTGTGTGTGTGTGTGTGTGTGTGTGTGTGTGCGCGCGCGTGTGTACTGGGGGTTAAACCCAGGGGTGCTTACCCACTGAACAACATCCTCAGACCTTTTCATTTTTTATTTTAAGATAGGGTCTCACTAAGTTGCTTAGGGACTCACTAAGTTACTGGGGCTGGCTTTGAACTTGCAATCCTCTTGCCTCAGTCTCCTGAGCTGCTGTGATTACAGGCAAGCACCACCATACCTGGCTCAATATTGGATCATTGATTGTAACAAATGTACCACACTACTTCAAGATGTTAAAAATAGTGTATATGGCAAGAGAGTATATGGCAAGGCAAAGGGACAAAAAGGAACCCTCTATGTTTTCCACTTGATTTTTCTTTCTACCTGAAACCTCTAAAAATAAAATTTATTATAAAATTTAAAAAAGGAAATATAATAGCATTCCTCAATATTTACTCCAGAAAATACACAAGTAAATAAAAAAAAATTGGTAAGGAAATTAAAGAGTAAAAGACAAGTTCTAAGATTGTGGTTTTCCTAGAGTGCTAAATCCATACAATTAAAATAATAAAACTGCAATTTTGCTGTAGGTTACATTTATTAGTACAATATCTACTTCATATTTGAAAATGTCTATTTCATATTTGAAACAAGAAGAAATTTGCTCAACTGAAATTTTACAAGAATATATTCAATCATTACAAAAATTAAGTACAAGTAAGACAGATAAAATTTTACATTGAGTTGAGAGGAACATTAATTTGCTATGTAAGGGTATATATAGAAGATATGACTAGGGATAAATTTGGAGATAGTTTAATATTTTTGAAGATACATATTCTAAAAATTAACAACTGCATGCTTGCTATAGCAAGTATGAATTGAGGGTTTTATTAGAGGGAGATATCTTTTGAAAATTATAAAAGTAATAGATACACTTGGAAAAAGTTATAAAAATTCAGAAAAGTATATATAATGTCTTAGTTTTGGCTGCTAAAACAAAATACCATAAACTACATGGCTTATAAACAAAAAAAAAAATATTATAGTTCTGGAGCCTGGAAGTATGAGATCAGGGTGCCAGCATGGTTGGATTTTTTTTCAAAGGCTCTCTTCTGGTTGGAGACTACCATCTTCTCCTTGATTTATCAGATGGTAGAAAGTGAGAGAACTCTCTTGACATCTCTCTCTCTCTTTTTTTTTTTTTTTTTTTTTTGGATACTGGGATTGAACTCAGGGGCATTCGACTTCTGGGCCACATTCCCAGCCCTATTTTTTGTATTTATTTAGAGACAAGGTCTCAGTGAGTTGTCTAGTGCCTCTCTTTTGCTGGGGCTGGCTTAGAACTCACGATTGTCCTGCCTTGGTCTCCCAAACCCCTGGGATTACAGGTGTGCACCACCACACTTGGCTGGGGTCTCTTTAATAAGAATAGTAATCTGTGTGGTTTCACCCTTGTGGCTTAACTGCCTCCCAGTTGCCCATTTCCTAGTACCCTCACATTGGGGATTAGGTTTTAAACATATAAATTTTGGGGTAATACAAACATTCAGTCCATTGCATACTGTTTAACATTATTCCCAGTTTCATTCTCAAAAGTTTGAATGTTAAGTTCTTAGGTATAAGTGCATTATTTAGTACTATCTTGTTTATTCATGAAAATTAGGACTGAGGAATTCATTGCATTTATATTACATTTCTCCTCCTCCTTCTAATTTTCATCATTTATATTTTTAAATGCATGTGTGATAATTTTAATTTTAAGAAGAATATGAAATGTAAATTCTCTAATTTATGTAGTAAATTTTTAAAAATTAATTATTTACTCTAATTTATTATACATGCTTGCAGAGTGCAATTCCTTTCATATTACATATAAAGAGCACAGTTTTTCAAGTTACTGGTTTTACACAAAGTATTTTCACACCATTTGAGTTTTTATACTTGCACTTGATGTCCAACTCATTCTGCCATTATTCCTATCCCCTTGCCCCCTCCTTTGTTCTATTAAAAGTTTATTCATTCCCCTCATTCCCCCTCCCTTTCCTTTATACGTCAGTATCTTCATAACAAAGAGATCATTCAACCTTTGGTTTTTTGGGATTGGCTAACTTCACTTAGCATTATTTTCTCCAACTTCATCCATTTACCTGCAAATGCCATGATTTTAATTCTCTTTCAGTGCTGAGTAGTGTTCCATTGTGTATATATGCCAAAGTTTCCCTATCCATTCATCTATGATGGGCATCTGGTTTGTTTCCACAATCTAGCTATTGTGAATTGTGCTGCTGTAAACATTGATGTGGCTGTGTCCCTATAGTAAGCTATTTTTAAGTCCTTTGGGTATAGACAGAGGAGTGAGATAGCTGGGTCAAATGGTGGTTCCATTCCAAGTTTTCCTAGGAATCTCCATACTGCTTTCCAGATTGGCTGCACCAATTTGCAGTCCTACCAGCAATGTATGAGTGTGCCCTTTTCCCCACATCCCCGCCAGCATTTATTGTTGTTTGTGTTTTTGATAGTTGTCATTCTGACTGGCATGAGATGAAATCTTAGAGTAGTTTTGATTTGCATTTCTCTAATTGCTAGAGATGTTGAACCAATCCATCATGTTGGATTAGGCCCCAACTTCCTCAACAAGACCCCTATAGCACAAAAATTAAAACCAAGAATTAATAAATGAGTTGAATTCAAACTAAAAAGCTTATTCTCAGCAAAAGAAACAATCAGTGAGGTGAACAGAGAACCTACAGAATGGGAGCAAATCTTTACCACAAGCACATCAGACAGAACATTAACTTCAAGGATATATAAAGCTCTCAAAAACCTTTAAAGCAAAAAAACAAACAACCCAATCAATAAATGGTCTAAGGAACTGAACAGACACTTCTCAGAAGAGGATATACAATCAATCAACAAACATATAGTAAATTTTAATATTGTTTCTTTTTAAAAAATTGTCAGAGGACCTTTGTTTTATCTATTTATATGTGGTGCTGAGAATTGAACCCAGTGTCTCACTCAAGCTAGGCAAGCGTTCTACCACTGAGCTACAATGCCAGCCCTGATATTGTTTCTTGGTTTTCCATCATTTCACTTTTCATCTAGTTTAAAAAGGAAGAATTAAATCCACTGAAGGCTTCCTTCCTCAAAGCCATTGTTTTTCTTTCTCCAGTTCTACCCAGTTTTCTCTGCTAAAATAAGAGAAAAAAAATGTGAGAAGAGTGGCATTATTTTACCTAGTTTTTTTCAAATCTATTATTATTTGACTTAATAGGAAACAGCTGTATTTTCATATATCTGCTTCTATTTTCAATTTGTTACAATATCATATGTCATTTAGCTTCTGGAAAATTCCATTGTATACCCATGAGAGTAAGTTAAAAGTCAAATGATGTTTTATTATTATTATGGAAATTGAATTGAGCTTGCAGATCTCAAAATGGGTCTTGTAGGTTTCCCAAGATTCCCTTGACTGCTCTTTGAGAACTACTGATTGAGTATTTAAAGTAGTCATGGCATAGTGTGAACCTAATTGTTAGAGTTAGCAATTATTAATAGTTTTATTTCTCTCCTTAGAGAAAACTGGGAACACATCAATATATCACTTTCTAACTGTATCAATTCTCATATTTAATTTGCTTACCTGTTTCTCTATTTTTTTCTTCTTGGCTTTATTTTTTTTTTTTTTTTTTTTTTTGCTTGCACTTTTTTAAGAATTAGAGATCCCAGATTTTATTTTGAGCTGTCCTTGCTTAGGTTTTTGTTTTATTTGGAACATAATATTTCTTCTTTTCACTGATCTCACAAATAACGTGAGAGGAAACTTACCTTTTACTCTATTATCCTACCCTGGGTATCTAGCTAGGAATAACATTTATTAGCTAGAAGATAAAACTTAACCAAAAACCCTCCTGAGTGAGAGGTTTAATGGGCCACCAATAGAAGAACCAAAGTATAGGTTGGACCCAAATGGAGACCTATGTGTGTTGGACACATGTGGAGACAAGTACTTTGCCCAGGTGTGATATACTATCTTTATTGTATGATGCATGGGTTGGGAAAGGCACAGGTGGATTAGAAGTAGAGGAAGGAAATGAGGGCAGGGCAAAGTAGGCAGGAAGAAAGAAATGCCCAATGTATAAAGAAATAAAAAGTAGATTATAAATGAAAATCAATTGTTCATAATGTAGGATTAGGTTAAAAGATATTCAGACATGAGGCCAAATACATCATCCATAAAATAAGTAAAATATAGATATGTTGAACTTCATAAAAGTTGTCAACATTATTGTTTTCCAGAAGTTCCTGGTAAGAGAATAGAAAAACAAAGCAGGTAAAAATGTTTCCAGAAACTGGGATGCAATCATCTATCTGAAAAAGAGCTTATACACAAATATATAAAGAGTCCTTTAACTTAAACAGTAAGAAAACAAATATTCTGTTTGGAAAATAGGCAAAAGACTTGTATAGACACTATATTGGAGAAGATCTCTGAATAGCAAATAAACACATGAGAAGATGTTCAATATTGCTTACTTTTGATAAAATGCAAATAAAATCACTATGTCATTACCATACCAGAATGGCTAAAACAACACAAACACTGACAGCATCTAATGCTGGTAAAGATGTAGAGAAATTACATCTCTCATATATTGCTAATAAAAATATAAAAATGGCACAACCACCCTAAAAAAGAATAAAGCTGTTTCTTAAAAAGTTAAAACATTTACTTAGTGTGAGACCTAGCATTTTCCTTGCTCCTCTCTAGTATTGAACAGAAAATTACTCATTGATTTTAGTTATTATATTTGGGATGAATAAGTATTAAACAACTCTAGTGCATTCTTCAGTTATTTTTAAATAAGCATTTAAGCATGTATAAGTACAATGTATCTACAAGTAATAGAATTATTTACTCACATTGACATAAAACTAACACTTTAAAGTCAACAAAAGTGTAAGAAGGAAAATTTTGTTTAAATAAACTTTAATAAAAATGAGAAAGCAGCCCTTCTGAATTAACCTGGGAAACTTTGTTTGAGACTCAACACCTTGTAGTAAGTCACAAAACCATGTCTCAGTCAGTGCCTCTGTACAGGAAAATTCTAAATCTCTGCATCCTTAATGAGACATTTTAACAAGGTTTATAGTATCATTTGACTGCCTTAGATTAATTTCATAAACTGCATGTTTAAAAATAATGGGAAAAGTTGAAATAGAGGTTGAGAAGACAACAGTGTCTGCTGTCCAACATGTAAATTTTTTTCTCAAGCACATCTTTGAAGGAAAAAATGTCATCATACAATCATGTCAGCTACATTTTAGAAGATGAAAAAGTATTTGAGCTTGTCCTGCAAGTGGATATAATATTAATTCTATTAAAATACTACATTTGCTTACATCAAGGTAAGTAATGGCACATTAGAGAATGAATATGAAACCTTCAATCAGTTGTGAATTCTGTTGAATCTGGGCTGTCTACCTAGGTAGCACTTAATGTTTCTGACAATTGAGATGTCATCTTTATGGTAATACATATAATATAATTTTCTGCAGTAAGTGCAATTTTCTGGCTGAGATATCCACCTAGAGTCATTATTGAAAGATGATAAGAAAGATTGCTTTGTAATAATAAGGCTCATTGCCAATTCATTGGTTTCTCTTTTCCTCAAGTCATAATAAACGTGCTTAGAGCCAAATTTTTCCCAGATTTCAGTTCTTTCAAAAAGTTTGACTAAAGATTTTTTTCTTTTTTATTGACTTATTTAGTGACCAAGGCATCTGTGCTTTGTGAATCAATGTCAAGGCACAGATTTCCCATTGGGTCAGATAACAAACAAAAGGAAAATATGCTTGAGAAGGGAGGTTGGTGAACAAGCCTGACTTTACCTGAAGTACCTTCCAGAAGATTAACTACCTGCCTTATCTGTTTAGTCTCTCTACTTTCTCCTGGATCTTGGCCAGTTGAGTTTTTTAATATTCTCTTTGTCACAGTGCCTGGGGACTAGTGACAGAGGAGCCTGCTCTCTAAAGAGCCTTGCAAGTAATTGTGCACACACACATACCTAATAAATTTTGAGTGAGCCTTGATGTGAGAATACATTTAGAGCTGAAGTCTTGGTGGTCTTGGAGTTGCTCCAAGGGAATCATGGAAATGAAATGAGAGTTTTCTCCTTGTGACTGTCAACATTTTCAGCATGGCCACCTCACCTCCCAGTTGCCATCTGTTCCTCCCCTCCCCTTCTGATTGCCTCATTTTTCACCTCGTAGTCATTTCTTCGGTTAACCTCTCAATTCTGAAAAGAAAGACTAGCAATCTACCATTATCTACAAATTACATCATTATCTTCTATGTTAATTATTGTATGTTAATTATTCATTGTAGTGATATGTATTGAACATTTCTATATGCAACATTCTGGTATGGTGTTTCAAAAGATTTTGAAAAAGAGACATAAAACTGCAAAAAGTTTAAGGATGGCTTCTTTCTTTCAGGCTTAAATATAAATGCCAAGTGAAAGGAATAAAGTTCCATGGTGACTGAGATTCATTGGAATGAACATCTAAATGTGGAGATAATGGTATGAGAACTAATTCTATGTAGAACAGTGTTGTGTATATTTCTTGTCCCCAAATGTTTTTTTCTCTTCTTTGATGCTTAATGTTTGTTGTATTTCATAATTTATTACTTTTTAATTATTGGTTTAAACTTTACTGAACATTAAGAATTATATCCTTTATATCTCAAGGCAAACACCTGGATGAGTATTCTTTCAATTTACTCTTAAAATTTCTTCTTTGTGGTCAGCAAATGAAGAAATTCTTGAATCTGGCAGCTCCAATATTACTCTCTCTACTTAAGGAATGTCTCCAACTCTTAGTTACTTTTTTTTTTTCTATGCTCTCATAGCCTTCTGATTATTTTTCTATTATAGACTGTAGGGTATTTTACTGTCATTTTCTATTTCTAAATTTATCTTCATTAGAAAGTAATTGCTCAGGGAATAAATCCTAGGCATGCCTATTTTCTCAATGTTTACACAGTGCTTTAAAAACAGTAGTTTCTTTGAAAAAAAAAGTTTGTTAAATTAATGAGTAAACAAATTGTAAATGGGTCTAACCCATAGTCTGTATTTGTTGGAATTTATGACCTGGAGCTTCCTGAACAGAGGTAAAATGGATAACACCTCCCAACAGCTCCTTGACAATCTGATTGGGACTGCCTGGGAGGGGCTTTGAAGTGCTGCAACTCTAGGAGGAAGGGATAAAAAAGAAGGAGCTTCATCATTCCAGACCATTCTGATCTACATGAGTGACTGTCTCTGCAATCTAACACCCAGTGATGAGAATTGTGAGAGACTTCCTAGAATTCTAGTTTTCCATTTAGCATAATTTCTTATACTTACGGTGAATGTTTCTGAGACTTAATCTGTTCACGGTACTTTTGAACTTGGTATCTGGATACCTGTAATTGGACAGTTTCTTCTCCAAATCCTGAGATTTTCAATCTGATGTAGACTGAAGAGGCTTAAGAACAGTAGAGGGCTGTGGGCTTTCCTAAGGGCAGGAATATTCCTTGAACTCTTAACATTTTGGGAATGAGTGCAAAGAGACCTTTAACACTTTCAGGGTCAGAGGTCTAGGATATTGAAGCCTTTTTATAAACAGGATGTCAGTTTGAGATGAATTTTGGCAGGATTCCTGGAATTTCTTTAAGAGATGTTTGTCTTTAGGATGTACTATAGCAAAGCCTTTCATATTTTTTTTAATAGATCCAATATGTATTAACCAGTGCTTTCACCCAGAGTCCTCTGTGTAATAAATTAGTATCCCTATAATGGCTCTACCTGAAGACACCAGAGAAAAGGATCGGTGTGGCCCTAGTAAATCTACTCCCTATAGATGTAAAGCATGTTAATTCTTTTCTTTTTCAAACTGTCTGGAGGTGTTTGTTTTCTTTGTTTGTTTATTATTAGTGTTGGGAATTGGACCCAGGCCTTTGTGCATAAAAGGCAAACATTCTCCTACTGAGCTATATCCTTGGTCCTGTAGTTATTTTTTGAACACTTTAATATCATCCTTTCTTTTTATATATTTGTTTAGTTGTTTGTCATGATTTTTAACCTCACCAGTAAGCTATAGAGCTGACTTCTTTTATCTTTACTCAGCAAAATTCCCAATCAACTTTTTGTTTTAAGAAAAAAAGTAAAATTACTGACAGGGTTTTTAATAATAAAACAATCTATATTCAAACTGAAAAGTAGAGTTGTAAGAGAGAAGGAATAAATAGCCAAGTTAATAACATATTGTGTTAGTCAGCTTTTTTTTTAAGTATATATTTATTTGTTTTTAGTTGTACACAATGCCTTTATTCTTACATGGTGCTGAGGATCGAACCCGGGCCGCGCACATGCTGGGCGAGTGCTCTACTGCTGAGCCACAACCCCAGCCCCTAGTCAGCTTTTTGTTGCTGTGACCAAAATACCTGACAAAAACAACTCATAGAAGACAAAGTTTATTTCAAAGGATTCGGTCCATGGTCAGCTGACTCCCTTGCTCTGAGCCTGAGGTGAGGCAGAATGTCATGGTGGAGGAAAACTGCTTAGCACATGGCAACTAGAAAACAAGACAGGAAGGGACCAGGGACAAATATAGTCCCCAAGCCATGCCCCAGTGACCCACTTCCTCTAACCATACTCCACCTGCCTATTGTTTTCAGCACTTTGCAGTAATTGCATTCAAATTATATCCATCAAATAGACTAGTCCACTGATGAGGTCAGAGACCTCATGATCTAGTCTTTTTGTCCCTGAACATTGCTTGGCACATAAACTGTTAGGGGAATAACCCAGATATAAACAGTAACACATATATCCTTATCATAAAAGCTATGAGAAAAAGTTAAAAGGAAAAATATCAGTATGAAATAATAAGAAACAGAAAACAAAACTAACCATAGAAATACAGTATATTTAAATTTAATGTACTAAACTTTAATTTGCAAGTAGGAATAATTTATGGACTTGATTTATAAAATGTTAAATGAAATTAGAATCGAAAGGCTTCCCTCAAATATTTTAGAATCTCAGCCCTCTGCAATTCTCAAAGTAGTGGCCACTTATTAAAATTTGACATGAACCCTTCCATATCATTCTTATCCTTTTTATATATCGACACACAGAGACAAAACAAAACAGGTAGATCCAGGATTCATATAAGTTTATACAAATTTGAGGGCCCTTTATAAGAAAAAAATATATTATATTCAAAATTTGACACAATGACAAAATATTTTATAACTTCTTCATTGTTTAGCAGTGTGAGTATGTTATGTCATTAATAGACAAGATACATTTGTGTCTTTCTAAATGTCAGAATTTATGAAATAACAATAAATTCACAGGCTGTACCACTTTAATCAGTGGCAGTTTACTGAATACTTGTGGATTACCTGTTAGTCACAAGCTAGGCAAACATAAGCTTTTTTATTCCAATCTTAATTTTTAGTATTTATAAATTCAAGTTACACTTAACACTTTGCATATATATATACATATATATATATACATATATATATATATATATATTACAATTTATACAGAAAGGATAAGAAAGGGTTAAGAGGGATGAACTGAGAGCAAACACAGAGAAGACAGAGATCAGATGTGGATGCAAAGAGTCACTATATGTGGTCAGATAAGATTTGAACCAGTCAAAGAATTTGTTCAGGGTGCAGAGCTGTCAAACCGCAGGAACTTATTCTAGACTGACATCCAGACATGGATAGTTTCACAGTGTCACCATGGATTGTTAGCTTTGAGTGTGACTTACTTGGTCATCAAAGGAAGGAGAAACTGAACTCTACTAAAGCCTGAGGACAGAAATTTGGAGGTTCATTGCTGTGGTGATTTTCCCGGACAAGGCTCATGAGCAACCAGGTGACAGGGTCAAGGTGCTGCCATGTTCAGTCTCAGGGGGATCCTCTATTTATGGGTTTTGAGTGAGGGGTTCTCATCTGGTGAGGTTGATAAGCTCCTGTGTCTGGTGCTCCTGATATGATTTGGGATGTCCCTTTGTCCACATACTCCTTGATTTAGTTTGATAAATTGGAAACATGTAAGATATTTATCAATTTTTGTCTTATAGTAGTGCCAGGCAGATGGTGGTGGTCTACTTATACAAACAAGGTATGAGGTCATTCTACCTTGGCATTTGTACTCAAAATGGAATAATTCATGGCAAACTACTGCTTTACAAAATGGAATAACTCGGGCTTAGGCACAGCCTAAAAACTGCTCTTCTAAACATCAAACAGTAATACAGAGAAGGGAATAGTCTGCTTTCCACATTTAGAAATAAGAAAGGAATTTAAAAATATTAAATATGATAATACCACAAAAGTCACAATACCAAGAAAAAATAACATAATGCTTTAACTACTTGTCACACCTCTCTAATACTTATTCTTATATCTATAGCACACTGTTTGGTGACTTCTTCATTTTACAACATTTATTTACTTTCTTTTCTATAGAAATAATAGATAACCTTTTCTCTATCATGATTGATTAAAATTTTAGAAATTGTGTGTGATGTTTTATAAAAGTTTATTGAGTTTCACAAGTTGTTATAAAATATCATGTGAACTATTCACATTAGAAGAGTGGGAGAAACCCTCTTTCTTATTACTTTTGTACTCCAAAGTCTAAATGAATTTCTGAAAAACTAGATCTTGGCTCTATAAGTCACACATTTTGTTTCTTCTTAATTATTCATATACTTCCAGTACCAGTGGCCACAGTATGATTCACATTGTGGTATTACTTCTGGCTCTGCACTGTTACGGTTCAACCCTGAAAGCTTTTCCTATATCAGGCTGCTATCAGAAACTAAATTATATATGAACACTGCTGTAAGCCATATAAATATATCCTATTAAATTAAAACAGATGAAACTCTAACTCAACTTCCAATTAGCCAAATCTCCAAAATGCCTAAATCCATTTTAGTTGTGATAGAGGGATGTCTAGTAGGGAGATAATGATCCACACTGATGACAGAGTATCTTCCTTTAGAAAATTTTATAAAGGCTTATCACCATGTGAATATATTGCATGGACCCCTTCAATGCCCCTGGAAGGCTTCATGCAAGTAGAGAGGTAAGCTTAGGCTTCATTGATTTCAAAGTAAATATCACTGTGCATAGAAACAATCACAGTGGTATCCCAGAGGATTAGACCTAGCTATAGGTACAGTACACACACACACACACACACACACACACACACACACACACACACATATATATATATATATATATATATATATATATATACACAGAATTAGTGATATAGGTAGACATAGATATATAGTAATCTTTGGTTACAGATAAAACTAATAACCAAATTAACAGAGAAATATTCAAAGTAAATGAATTTTTATAATCAAGACAAACAAGATAATAAAACTATAAATACAACAGAATAATAGAGCAATTATTCATAATTATACACATCGGAAAACATTTGTTTTTATTTAGTCTTAGTAATATGCATTGTTAATTTGATTGCATTTTGTGCCAAAAGATTTTGAAGATGCATCTTTGAAAGATAAATAAATAAAACTCATGAATAATTATATAATCCAGAGACAATTACTGTTTACCTGTAATTGTGCATCTATCCAATTTTTCATGTTTACTACATCCAGACTCCTGTAATCATATTGTCCATATAGTTGTATGCTCTCATTATTTGCCACTTAAAGGTTTACTGTTTTCTTTTTCTAATCCACTAAATATCATGAAAACATAAAAAGAATTTGAATGAGTGTGTATTGTTTTATCTCATGGATGTGCCACAGTTTATTTGGACATTTAAGTAGTTTCCATTTTTCCATATCTGATTCATGACTATTTATTCAATTAGAGTATTCTAGACCATACTGTATACTGAGTACCTAGTACATACTGAAATCTGTGTACATAGAGCTTTGTTCATCTTTTGCTTATTTTTGTAGGATAAATTAATAGAATTAAAAGTTATAAGCCAAAGGTCATAAGGATATTTTAGACATTTGATATGCTATTCCTCTATAGAGGTAAAACCTTACATGTGCATAGAAATATACAACAACACCTGTCCCTACATTGATAATTTTTATCAAGTAAAAATATGATTTAGTAATACTCATTATTAAATCACAAGTGAGGTTAACTTTTTTCAGATGTTATTAGCAATTGGTAGTTCTTCATGAACTGTTAAACCATGTTTTGTTTGCTATTTTATTAGAACCCCAGAAAAATTTTGAGAAATTTATGTATTTTAAAATAGCTGAGAAAATAATAAAATAATGCAGTATTTATAAAAATATTTTCCCATTGTGGATATCCATAGGTCTGTCAATAAATAGATAGGAGAAATCATGGCATCATTTGAACTAACAGAGAAAAATGTTTGGGTAATGTTTAGAGTCAAGAAACCCTATAAGATACCAGCAAAATTATTTTAAATAAGTTAATCATAAAATATGCATAAAACAATTGAGCAATAATAGGGAAATTCTGAAAAATAATGATTATCTTTATCACATGATAAAATGTAATATCAAAATAATTTTTGAAGAATATATGTGACACATGATTATACTGAGCATACTTAGTTTGGAACAGAGTATGAAGTCCTTATATGCACCCAAAAATACATCAGAATTTTTTGTGATGCAGGTAGCATTACAAATCCATGGAGAAAAGCTGGATTATATATTATATGCTGTTGAGACAATTGGGTTGTTTTCTAGGAAATAAAAATAAAATTGAACCCCTTCACTCTTTTTTTTTTAAATTCAAAGTTGTTGTATTTATAATAGTAGTATGCATTATAATTCATAATAAACATATAGAGCATCTTTTACAAAACACTGTTTGTATACACCCTTCACTCTTTAAACAAAACAAATATCATATGAGTCAGAGATGGAAGGATAAAAATGAGGCCATAAAGCATTAAAGGTGAATATTTATATTTCCATAAACTCTAACCAGAGAATTTTAAGTATGACACCAAATGCAGAAGCCATAAAAAGGAAAGATGAAAATTTAAATTACAGATGATATTTTTTAAAATTTGCATAGGAAGTAAAACCATCAAAATGAAGACAGAAAAATAACAAAAGGCTAAACATATTAGTGATTCTTATAAAGAATGATACATAAGATTCTTTGAATCAGATAGCATAGGACTTATAACCCAGTAGAATAATGACATAGTTCACAGAAAAGTAAATTCAAATATACTGTAAACTTTTTCAGGCTGGATTGTTAAAAAGAGAAATGCAATAAAAATTGAAGAGGAATAATATTTTCTACTAAGATTATCAGAGAGAAAAGCACAAGGGTATTGACAAGGGTTTTGACCAATAGGCACCCACACCTCTGAAGCTCACTAGTGAAACAATCACCTGTAGCTACAATAAAATAATGCCTCTATCTATAGCTAGCAGTTGCTATTCCTATTTCTAGGAATCGATATCATGTGTATATTCTCAATTACTACAGGCTCTAGATTCATTCATATTAATTGTAATAGCAAAAAGTGTAAACCAAATATTCCTCAAGATGTCTAGTTAAAATGCTTTATGGAGCAATCACAACACAATAGAAATTCCATACAATGCAGCTTTAAATAAGACAATATGTTTTAAAATATGAGGAAAGTCTGGTGCTTACCAGATAATTGTATGAGTTGTATAGAGAAGTACTGTCAATGTGTATGCATAGAATATGAATGGAAATACATGTGAGAAACCAGAAATGATGGTATACTCTGTAAAGAGAATTTGGGTGGCCTAAGGACATAGTAGGTATATTTATTTTTCACTATCTATGCATGAATACCTTTGAATTTGTACCACATTCACATCTTTTAAATTTAAAAGAGAATACATTTTAATGTCTTGAGGGCTGGAGATAGCAAGAAGGATTGGGAAAGCATAGAATAATTTAAAAGTTGCAAGACTTATAGTTTTGAAAAAGATTTTATTCTGGCTGTAGTTTTATTTGCTTAACCAAAAGTTTGAGCACATTTTTGAGTTAGTGTTGCTTGTTTAGATTTTGTTAGATCTTTATTTTTTCTCCTCAAATGATCAAGATGGATTAGGTATCATAATCTTATATCAATGGCTCTCTCTCTCTCAATACAAAGTAAGCTGTCAATAATTGGATATATTGCTGATATAAAGAACTTTAAAGTTCAGCCAGAAAACTTTCTAGTTCTTCACATTGCATCTATCTTCAACCCTAGTATGGATCAATAGTCAGAAACCAGACTTCTTCCACGAGATAAAAGAGTAATGTAACTTGTTTAAAAATACAAAGATGAATTTGTAATCGAACCTAATTGGGTTAGAAACCCCTCCTCAGTTTGGGAATGGAAATCTCTCCTTAGAAAGGCTTCAAAGAATTATCCCTTGATATATATTTTTATCTCCTTATTCTAATATTTCAGTTAATTCAAGGCTCTGAACAGGGACCAATGACTGGGGATCAATTGAAGGTATTGATTGCATTGTCAGAGGTCTGTCTTTGTCAGTCACTTCAAATAATAGTCTATGTATTCATCCATTTTATTGCTTCTTTGGATACAAAAAAGTGATGTTTATAGCTTTAATTTTTATTTCTTCTTTCTTTATGTTAAATATTTAGCAAATTTCCTCATGTCTTTCATTTTAAATACTAAAAACACAGTTTTAAAAATTTCCTCTGAGATCACACACTTTGATACATATATTAATTTTTATGCATACTATCCTATTTTATTATAAATTATAGATATTTTTTAAAAATGTTTATTTATTTACTTTAGTTGTACACAATGCAATGCATTTATGTTTACGTGGTGCTGAGGATCGAACCCGGGCCGTGCACATGCGAGGCAAACGCTCTGCCACTGAGCCACAACCCCAGCCCCATAAATTATAGATATTTATATTTTTACTACTCCAACAGTACCATAAGTTTTTTTCCCCAATTTCCAATCACATGCTAGTTTTATTAAATTTAGATAAGAAAATGTGATTGTCCTAATATCCAATATGGAGATTTATTGATTTTCTTTTCTCTGTAAATTTTACTGTTAATAACTTTAAAAATACATCTCAGGCATTTGAAAATAATATTCCTCACTTGTAAAAGTTAGCATTTATTACATTTAAAGAAAAGTAATAGTTTTTCCTTTTATGTATTTCAGGATTCCAGTTATTGCAAAAAAGAGACTATCAGGTGTTCTTTAGAGCATGCCTTCTGTTAATATAAAATAGCTGCAAACCATTTAGCATTTTGATGTCCTGACTGCTACCTTGTGTGATGATGATCTTGGAGGTTTTGATATTAGGTCAATGGAATAATCACTGTGGATATTATGTTCCTATGTGCTGAGAGAAGGGCATATATGAAACAAATACCCAAGAGACTGTCACAAAAGTATTGATTTGTTTATCTAACAGCTACAAGTTTGGCCTTTAACACCTTCCAGAAATGGTTAGATCTTCTGAGGTAGTAATAGGAATTAGGCCAATAGTCTACTCTTGAAAGACCTTTGAAAAATTTTTGATGCAAAATCTTAAGAAATTAATATTTTGTCAACTTTCTGTAGCAAGAAAGGAATGCAAACATTTTATGTCTTAATGTTCTCTGCTCAAAGTGCCCAAGCTTTTTTTTTTTTGTACCGGGGATTGAACTCAGGGGCACTTGACCACTGGGCCCCATCCCCAGCCCTTTTTTGTATTTTATTAGAGACAAGGTCTCATTGAGTTGCTTAGTGCCTCACCATTGCTGAGGCTGGCTTCGAACTCGTGATCCTCCTGCCTCAACCTCCCAAGTGCTGGGATTACAGGTGTGCACCACCATGCCAGCTCCAAGCTTTAACTATTAGGACTAAATGTATTTTAAAAAACTTCTAACTTTCTTCTCCTTAATTTTCCCTGATGTTTTCTTTCTTACAACTACTAACTGTCTTTTCTTTCTAGAAACATAAGCCCTCTCAACTCCTAAAATTACAATATTCTTCTCTTTCATGTATTGACTTTCTGCCTCTCAGGAGATGACCAACAACACCTGATTAAAAAAAGGCACACTTGTTCTCCAACAGGAAAGAATATCTCCAGATGGGAGGATTGAGAAAGCCTACTTATACTAATAGGGATTTACCACCCTGGATATGTCCTTTTAAGAGGAATCTTACAAAGAGGGAAGCTGATTTTGTCTAGACAAAGTTTTGACATAATAGTTTAGATTGGTAAATAATAGTGGAAGTTCTCCTATGTAATCATAACATTGTCACCACTGCCACTATATTAACGATTGGCGTGGGTATAGAATTTGGCACATTTTTAAATTTTGCATGTATGACACCCCACGAAAAAAGGATATAATATTTTACACTTAGGTAATATTTTGCAGATGATTTCAATCTTTATATCTAATTTTAAAGAGTGAAAACTATATTTTTCTATCCATTATTTTTCCAATTGTCATTCTCATCTGCAGAAATCAGTATTCTGGTTAGAAACCTTGCTTTCTCCAATGCCCAAGGATCATCGATGGAGTGACTCTAACTAAAAGGGAGAGGAGATTGAAAGGTTTGTAGAGGATGTTAACAATCCTGCCAAACCTACTGTGAAGGAGTTTTAGTGAGGTATCAGGCACATCAGAAAATAGCCACATCTGAGTTAGCAAGTAAATAAAATAAGAGAAAGGGATTGAAAAATAGTATCAAATGTTCTTGAGAAGTCAAGTAAAATGAGAACTGAGAATTGACTTTGGAATACTGGAAGTCTTTGGTGACTTTTACACAAAAAGTTATAGCTGAGTGGTGGGGAGTATAACTTGAAAGGATAGTTTAAAAGGGAAAACCAGAGAGTAATCAGAGATAGGAAGTATTAAGGAGATGTTTCATAAAGAAAAGACCATCCAAGGCAGTAACTAGAAGTCAAGGGTCTGTGTGTCAATACAAAGAGTTCTCAAATGTGAGAAATCACAGCACATTTCTATGTTGATGGAGATGACTAGGAGAGGGGGAAACTGATGGTGTAGAAGAGAGAGCTTTTTTTCTGGAATAATTCCCTGACTGGGTAAAAGGGAATGGGATCTTATATATACATAATATATAGTACTTTGCACTACAATATGGTTATTTTCTAAAGCTTATTTTCCCAAACATGACTCCAATTTTCTGAAAGGAAAATGTGTGTTTTAATTAGTTTGCCCTTAATAAAAGGGAGGAAATGGTATACATAGACAGGTACAGATTGGTTGCTGAATATGATTGTGAAAAACTGTTGCCATTCTCTCCCTGTCTCTTCTGTGTTCTCCTAACAGGAATAAAGGTCATTATGAGTGAGCATTAGAATGTGAAGACTAGAAGGTATGGATTTATGTTCTAAGAGGATGAATATATGAATTGGGAGGGGGGGAGAGATAGGGAGAGAGAGAGAGAGAGAAATGTTTTTAATTTATGTAATAACATTTTTTTAAACCTATGTTATCTATTAAGAAAGAAAGGCACTCTATAAAGAATGCAGAAAGTGTAGCAATTGAGGAAGTTGTTGAGAAGAATTCTATTCTTGGAGAAAGGAGGAATGGGGTTGGGATGACCTGCAGGGAAAATATGTGTCTATAGGGGCTCTTATTCTCCTCTTGACCTTGGAGATAATGCTTCACCAGAAATAAGTTTTGTGAGAAACTGAAAAGAGCAGAATGAGAGACTTTTGTCAGAGAATGCCAGTGAGACCACACATAAGTCTTTGGATACCATTTTTGGAGTGAATTTTCTTGTTAGGGTCTTTGGGTTCTTTGTATATATTTCCAACTATCTAATAAGTGAATATGGAAACTTTGCAGATGCAGATTAAAGATTACTCTCCCTTTAGCCTTTCAATGGGAGTGAAGAAAGCCTGCTAATTTTGTGATTAAAGCATATATGGCAATGATAAAATTACTGTAGGCTCAACATAAATATTAGTGAAATAAATTAATTTAGAAGCCCACATTAAATCTGTGCTCATGTAAACTATTTAACATAATCTCATTTCCTCTTTAGTATGATTTATTTTCCCAGGTGAATTTGCTACCATTTTGCCCTGCCACATGGAAGTTTCCATTGTATATTTTTTTCTATTAAATATATATCTAAATGTTTAGTATGTTGGGTGTTTGGATTCCAAAAAGGGGTCATTATCTGGCTTTGAGACTGAAATTTCAGGGTTGTTTTATACTTTGACAAATGTAGACATTCACCTCATAAAGACAGACATGAGAATCTTGGCACAAGAAGCAGAGCTGACCCAGAGAGAGTCCTTTGAGTTATACGAAGAATTCTCTACTGAAAACTCCAGTCATGTCAATTAAGGAAGGCATGGTTATGTTAGCAGATTTCAAAAATTCAGAGACTTTATACACTAGAAATTCTTTTCTTTCTCACTTAGTAGTCCTGGGAGGGTGGTAAGTTGCGTTGGCTTGTCTTCATATGGTTATTCAGGGAACCATTCCACATTGTGGTTCTGTCATCCCCTTAGGACTTAAAATCATTAGTATCCCACTGGAGGATACAGAAAGAGCCTAGAGGAGCATTTGTGAGATTTTATGTGCCAAGCAGTTGTATCACTTTTATTCATAGTCTGAATTGGCAAGAACTCAGTCACATGGCCTTACTTAATTACAGGGGAATCTGGGAAAGATAGAAGTGTGTCCAAAAGGAAGAAAATATAAATTTTGTGATACTAATGAAGGGGAAAGTGACCAAGGCAAGATAAGGACATAGTAGGATTCCTTCAGGAATTCAGGCATGGCATAAGGGAGGCCATAAAGATTTAAAAGTTATAAAGTTTTAATGGGCAGAGCCTTGCTCTTACATCTTTCAGAAAGAGGATTGGTAGTGTGGGAGAACAGGTTTGAGTGATATTTTTTTTTGTTGTTGCTGTTGATTCATTTATACTCCTTGGAATTAGCAGAAAAGGAGAGAATTTATAGCATATCAAGGAATCCAAATTCAAATTGAACTGAGTATTTGGCTATTTCAAATTCTTACTGTCACACCTCTGGTATAGCTTGTCATTTCTTTGCCTGATTATGTGTGTACGGATAGAGCTGTGCACTTGTGATGACTTTGTCCACACTCTGTGCATATCCATTAACTTATAAAGCATATGTCTTTTTATTCATTGTGAATTAAGATATTTATTAATCTGCTCTTGGGCATGCATGGTGGTGCATGCCTACAATCCTAGCAACCAGGGAGGCTTATAAGATCTACGTCATCCTAGGCAACTCAGTAAAACCCTATCTAAAAAGAAAGAAAAAAATAAAAGATCTGGGGATGTAGCTCAGTGGCAGAGTGCCCCTGGGTTCTATCCCCAATACCTTAACTGACTAAAATATAGTTCGTAATCTGTTCTCAAAGGAGATCATGATATGCTATTACTACTTTAAATTCATTAGCAATTAAAAATTTAAATGCATGGTAAATATTCCCAAATTTATGCCTGCAGCACCACAGAATGTTGGCCTGGTTATTCTCTTGCTGTCAGTAAGATAAATTCCCAGATTGTACACAAGGACGGTACACATTTTTCCATCCAGCAGTGATGTCTGAAGGACTTCCTCCTAGGACAAGGGCAGGGTTCCACATAGATTCTGTTCTATGAGGTAGAGAATTATTTATAATTATTTAGCCTCAATGTAAACAAATCAATTCACCTGATCAATATAAAATCAAATTTGAAATCTTTAAAAATACAAAGTAAACTTCTAATATTGGTGAAGGAAAACCCAAATCTCTTATTAACTATAAGCTCAGACTTGCCTTTATCCCTATCATCTTCTGTCTCCAGAATTCAAACACCAACAGTCTATTTATTGTTCAGTTTGCCTGGTATAATTATTCTCAATAACCTCAGTACTAAATTCTTCCACT
Organism: Tamias sibiricus; assembly: GCA_025594165.1. Taxonomy (NCBI): domain Eukaryota; kingdom Metazoa; phylum Chordata; class Mammalia; order Rodentia; family Sciuridae; genus Tamias; species Tamias sibiricus. The sequence goes on from CM046664.1 coordinate 79,599,335, forward strand.
TACCTTCCAGGCCATAAGCTTCATTTCTTTTGCTCTTGGGTCAGTTTAGAGAACTAAAGATCAGGCACATTTGTTCCTGAGTTTGTGGTTCAAACAGGGAAAAGAAAATTGAATATTATTTAAGAATTAGGGTAACTAAATTAATCTAGAGTGGACTTTTGGCTTTGCCAACTCTAGGTAGAGCATGACATTTGTTTGCCACAGGTATGCACAAGGAGGTGCTCAGTGCTAAGAAAGCAATGCAAGACCTGAATACAACTTTATGAATTCAGACAAACTCCAGGGACATTGTTACTAGCTAGGCCAAAAGAGTTACAGAAATAAATGGCATATTAGATAATATCCATCCCACCCCTCAAATAATTAGTGAGAATTCATACTCATGGGAACGATTAGGAATTTTTCTTATTCTAAATGGAAATTTTCCCCACTGTATGAGGGAGATGATCATCTTTTTAAGTGGACTTTCCCATTGCTATGAAACCAGAGGATAAGGGACTGACAGTGAGCAATCAAAAATTTTGAAGAAGATTCTACAAGTTAAAAAAAAAAAAAACACTTTTAGGGAAGGTTGAAAAAGGCATTTAAAGGAGAAGCTGGAGTTTCACAGACTGTGAAATAGAGATTATATGAGGAAGAATAAATATAAAGGAAGTCTTTTTCAGGAAGGTAGATTAGATATTCGGGAATATTTGACCCTTTTAGCAGTAACATTTTGTGGCTGAATATACGAGTCACAGTACTCTCATGTTTAGTAAAGTATAAAATGTTCTGAAAGTATCAGAATTCTTGTACCTTTCACTGAAATATTTTCTGGAAAAAAGAAAGCAATTTTATTGAGACGAAATGAAAGATGTTTAGATAAAAAAGAGTTGGAGGCATTGTGAGAGCAAAGGTAATCTCCACTTAACATTTTCTTGGTATGTTCAGTCTCTGCAAGACTGCAGCTTTGAAGCCAGACCTGGTATAGACAAAATGGAATATTGTTTCGTGAACGGCAACATTTCCTATATATTATAGGTTATTCTGCAGAATGCATATGCAGGTTAGATACATAGGAAGGCTTTTAAGGAAGGGATCAGGTCTATTGAATTTCATGTAGCTTCATCTAAGACGTTTTATGATGCTCTCTGCCTTCATGAATAAATTCAGATAAAATGAAGGAGAATCAGGAATGCTTAGTGGTCACATGATCAATTGGCTGCTTATTGAAAGCAGTAACCTTGAAACCTTTCTTGATGGAATGGAAAAATAAATGACTTAACTCATCTCCCAACCTCATTAATCTCTCTTGGGAGAGGCTTTCACCAAGTGCACTGCAGGAAGAGTTCATTTGGAGAAGAGGGAGACAAGAGATAGTTTGAATCCAATATTTCCTGGGCCTTTCTACACTTGTGAATAACTCAGGCCTTCAAGACAATACCGAGAGAGACAGAGTGGATCATGAAGGCATGTTGCATTATGCAAAGTCTCAAAGAAGAGTATGGCAATGAGCAGATGAATTATGCACCAATTTCTTTAAAAGTCTTTCTGTCTGCATTCAAATACTCTGAGAAATGCACTGGGCAACTTCTGTGACCAGATGGCCAGTTAACTTCATTATTTACCAGGGTTGTTGTGATAAAGTGAATAATGGTATGTTTCTATCAATTTCATGGTTGTTAACATTTTTTTGTAGGCATTTCCAGTTGTCATAATATACTCTAACCTCGAAATTCTCAAAAATTTGGAAAATAACGGTATTGTATGGCTTCATGCAAGGTCTTCTCTCTTCCAGTCTAAGGGGAAGGGAAACTTCTGAATCTGAGGGCAAATGTCACATGTACTCTGTGCAAGGAGTCTCTGGTACTTTTTCCATATCTTGTGTATGTTTTCTGGTTTTATTTCCTATTTGAATTTAATGCTAAGACCTTTTATTTGGACTCTACCTCCCTATCTGATCTCTTTATTTGATGATTTGTCATACCCACTTCATTTTGACTTTAGATGTTTTTCTCACACCTGGAATTTTTGCAAACACTAAAACATTACTGCTAATGTTGAGGTTTCTCTGTGCTCACTTTCCTGATTCATTCCTTTTTAACAGTAGCTGCTGTCTTGGACTTTCTGTTTATCATCCCATCTATGTTGCACATCAATAATAAATAGAATTATATTTGTAGACAGTTATATGGCTTTATCTTGTAGATTTACTGAACGCATTGCTTGGCAGTTTGCTTTTTGATTTTGGAATTATGTTATTGACATTTATCCATATCAACATGTAATTTTGGTTTAATTTCTGTAATCAGCATCTCTACAACAATTTATTTGTCCATTATTCTGTTAAAGGATATTTGAAAACATTTTTGTTATCATAAACAATATTGCGATTAAACTCTTATAGTGGGTTTCCTTGTACAAATGTACAAGAGTGATCTGTATTACATATCCAGAAGTAGAATTGCTTTGTTGAAAAGGTATGCACATTTATTGAGCACATTTATTTTGCTTGTAGAATTGAGTTCTTGAAGTATATATGCATTATGCAGGTTTACTTGGCTTGTTGCTATCAAAATGCCCTGTGGTATGTTTGTCCCAATTTATAAACAGATAAGAACTTTAAAAGGGTTTTCAGTTCTCCAAAGCTTCTTAAGAACTTTTTTATTTTTGACTTTTAATCCATGAACAGAACCTGTATTAGACAAATGTAAGTGTGAATAAAATTAGTTAATTTTACACATACACACATACATAAATATGTATATATGTGCATTTGTATATGTATGAAATTGCACATCTCTGCTCCTAAAAGTCAGATTTTTTCCCTTTTAAGTTCCATGTGAATAGACTCTTGAACATTTTAAAAAATTTTTCTATAACTTGTTTTCCTTTTGTCATTGATTTTAGGAATCCTTTATAAATTCTGAATACTAATCATTTGAGTTATATGCTGACAAATATCTTTTCTCAGACCAAGACCTTGTCTTTAATTTTTTGTGATGTTTTTGTGGAGTATGATATTTAAATTTTAAGGCAGTTAAATTTACTGATCTTTTTTTCCCCTGTAGAATTCATAATCTTTTTATTTTACTTCAAGACATTTTTCTACCCAAAGGTCATAAAAATATGCTTATACATTTCTTCTAAAAATTGCAAAGTTTTGCTTTACACATTTAACTTTTTAATTCACTGAAATTTACTTTGTTGTGTGAGATTAAATCTAGGACTATTTTTTTATTTTCATATGGATAACCAACTGTCCCATGACAATGTATTGAAACGGACTCATCTTTTCCACATGATCTGTAATGCCACCTGTGCCACATACTAACTTTTGTCACTTCTTCACACATTGAGTTTTTACTGATGCATGGGGTCTATTTCTAGGTTCCCCCATGTGCTCCAGAAGTGTGTTTGTTCCTGCCTACACCAGTTTCATGTTCTTTTAACTAACATAGCTTGTAGTATAAACCTTCAAATCTGACAGACAGTTGCCTGCATGTTGCTCCTCAACTTAAGGATTATTTTGGCTATTTTCTGTCTTTTATGCTTCTACATTAATTTAAGGATCAACTTCTAAATTCCATAAATACTTATTTGTAAACTTATTAAAATCTTACTTTCATTTGTAGATTAATTTGAAACAACTATATCATCTTTTATGTGTATTTCTCCAGTTTTCCAAGATTTCTTTCTGTCCTTCCATAATCCCATGCTATTTCTAGGAAATGGCTTCTATGTGTTTTGTTCAACACACTCCTAAGTTCATTATAGTTTTTGTTGATATTGAAAATAGTGTCATTTTCTATTATTGTTTTTATCTGTTCATTACTTGACTATAAAAATGTTATACATTTTTGTAGTTGGTTTTGTACCCTACTGAATTTTTTATTATATTTTCCCATGATTCACTTATATTTTAACCTTACCTAAATAGGAAGAAATGTTTCTCTTCCTGTACAATTCTTGCTAGTGAGAAAAATTTAAATTAGCTATCATTCATATTTTGTCCCTCATCTGAAAGAGAATGATACTGATTTATCATAACATATATTCACATTTTTTTAAATTAGAAAATTCATGTTAGATTATGGAATTTCCCATCTGTCTCTTGTTTGTCAAGAATTTTCATCATAAATGAATGTTGAGATGAGACAAATGTAGCTATTGTATTTATATTATACCATTTACAAAATAAATTTCAGTGTATTAAAAATATGAATATTTTTCTTTCTTTTCTTTTTATCATGATTTTTAAACTCTAATTTTGAGATGATTGTAGCTTTACATATAGTTGTAGGAATAATGAGAGATCCCAATAGTGTTGACTCAGTTTACCCCAGTGGTATTTTCTTACGCAATTATTGCACTACATTACAACCAGGAAATTGACATTGATGCAATCTACCCAACTTATTCATATTTTACAAATTTTGTGTGCATTCACATGTGTGGACATTTAATTCTATGCAGTTTTATTACACATGTAGATTTATGTAACCAAAACCATCATAGTCAGAATATACAACATTTCCATCACAAAAATTCTTCATGTTATATAGTTTTAATACCCTCCCTCCCTTCCCTCTAACCCTTAGTAAAATTGTAGAGATAGAGAACCGATTAGTCATTGTCATTTTAAAGAATGCCTTATAAATGGAGTGATACAATGTGTGACCTCTTGAAATTGCCTATTTTTCTCCATTCATCATAATTTCCTTGAAATATATTCAGATTGTTGTGTATATCAATAGCTTATCCCACTTGATCACTTAGAAGTATGAATCATATTGATGTAACTCAGTTCGTTAAACCATTTACCTGTTGGAGGAAATCTGGCTTATTCTTAGATTTTTGCTATTCTTACAAAGCTGCTATGAACATTAGTCTAAGGGTCATACCAACCTGAATAAGCCTAATCTCTTCTGGTCTTGGAAGCCAAGGAGGGCTGAGCCTTGTGAATACTTGGAAGAAATAAATGTGCATTGAAATCAATATGTACTGATGTATAAAATAGCTCGAACCTTTCAGTTGACAGGTAGGTCATTTATAGTTACCTCAGAGTACATCTATTCACAGAGTAAAGATTAAGTTGTGAAGACGTATTTTTGCATTTTATTTTCTCATTAGAAAATGTTGCTACTGCATGCTCTATTTATTTCAATAAAATTCTCTATCTTAATGAGACATATGCAGTACTTTTGTAAATGGACCCACCTGAATCCTTTCAACACCATCTCCACCACAGATGATAATAATTCAATGTATGGCTTTGAGAGATTTCTCAAGTGATTTAAAAATTTTCCTGTGTTTCTTCAGAAGAATGTATTCATTGTCAGTATGAGCATTAAATTAAGCTTTTGTTAAATATTGTATTATTCATATAGGAAGTGGAAAACACACCATGGATACAGTTAAAAAACAGCTGGATTAAATAGATTTCAGGGAAAGGAAAAGGAGAACTAGGACAGGTAAGAGAAAAAAATGGGATGATGGAGAAAATCAGGAGGATCTGGAAGAAAGCATCAGATGGAGGACTTGAGAAGGTGCCAAGAAAGTAAAAGCAGCATAGAAAAGAAATTATAGGGAAGAGGAAAAATTTGAAAGATTTCTTATGGATAGGTTTTAAGTATATGTGTGAAACAGCCAGCATCTTCTGTCATCTCAAGGGCTGGGCTGAGTATTGCCACAAATATTCTGTGTGCAGTAGGTGTTTGCAGTGTGGAAGCAGTTTGAGGAAGAAAGAGTGGGAGAGAAGACACCAGGTGCAAATGTGTAGGAGAACCAGAGAATTACCCAAAACATAAATATAGCAAGATAAAATCAGGAGCAAAGGCAATTCTAGTGAAGGAGGAGAGAAACAAGGGCCATATTGGTGAAATACTACTCTGTGGCTATATATTAAGGGAAGCACAATTCTTTAGTAGATTGTTCCAGAACAAAGGTGAGGAGTGTGCTCATGTAGTTTGAGGAAAGGAAAGATGCATTCGGCCTCAAAGGAACATGCTATTCCTCTTACTTGTCACTTTGTGTGAGTATTGAAATGTGCTTATATTATAAAAAATTGGTATATTCTACTCTATAAATAGAATGCTAAATTAAAAATCCTTTTCAGTTTCAAGGGTTTATTTAGGATTCACTTGCTTCTCAGTATCTCATAATCATAATCACAATTTAGCTAGAGTTGCATGTTAATTTATAATGAATACAATTTACTCTAGACAGTGCCATGGGTTAAAAAAAAAAAAAAAAAGACTGTGGCACAGGTTGCCATCTAAGATGTAATATATGAGGGATAATGAATGCATGTCCTCTGCTTTCAAGTTCCTCATCACCCTGGTGGCCCACCTGAAAGTTCACCTTTGACATTGCCCTGCTTCAGACTATTGTTCATGGATATACTAATAGTTTAGTACTTACCAGATAAGTTTCTGTCAATAAAAAGGAAGAGAAAATGGAAGGCATGATAGCATGGGTCGTGTGAATGGCGTCTGAAATTCTAGTACAGGTTTGTTTTGTTTACCATTGCATTCACAATGCTTTAAAAATACACACTAATTAGTCTAAATATTGATTGAATGAATGTATAAAGGTGATAAAGAGGTATATTTGCATAAGGGAATATTATACAGTGGTAAAATAAGTGACAGCTTCTTGTAATAGTACGAGTGACTCTTAGAACCATCATAGTAAGGAAAAATAGGTTATATAAAGGAAAGCAAAGGAATGGCAAATACAGGATTCAGACTGAAGGAGAAGCAGGAGTATATGTCAGAAGGGATCATTCTCTGTTCTCTATGGCAAGAGGAGAATTATTGTTGAGGTTCTAGTCTCCATTTAGGTAATGGTTCAAGAATGCTTATTTCAATATTACAAGAGATATATGAAAGTACATAGAGAAACCATGACAGCATAGCACTAATATAAAGGTTATTGGAACAGCAAATGTTCACATTATATAAATGCATTCATACATGGAAGGAAAGAGAAAGTACTCATAGTTCAGATAGAGGCATACTGAAAACCAACTGCCCACATCATGGTGCTTGCCTCTGGTTCAAAGAATGTGGTCAAGCAGGGAGCCTGAGAGAAGCGAGCTCCTCTATGACTTTATAGAGCAGAAAACACACAGTCCTTTTCATTTTGGGAAGTGAGTGGTACCTACCAAAAAACTAGAGTGGAGTCTTCTGTTTAAGTAAAGAACAAACTATCTTCTGTCATTGAGACAAATGAGAACCATCTATTCACTGTAGATGTCGCTTTTTGCCAAGATTCTCAGGAGACTCAGCTTTTAATGAGGTGGCCAATCATTGAAAGTTACCATAGCTACAAAGTCTTCCACATTGTTTTCATGACTCTAATTTTATATTTTTATTTTGTTAAATAATTTGTTTTTTGTGCATTGTGAATATTTTAAGTTATGCTCTATACAAAGAGGTTATATATGACAAAAGGAATATGTGTTACTAATGTTTAAAGTCTTTAGTTTGCATATGGGAAAATAAGTCATAAAGGGTAGCAAAAACAGTTGGATTAGCAAGAGAAAAAAATTATCTTATGTAACAAGTGTCAGCTATTTAACTTTGATAAATAAGAATGTCCAGAAAATAATGTTGGCAACACGTTGAACAAGTAACATATTTAAAGTACCAAAAAGAAGGAAAGTAAGAAGGGAAATTGACCTCAACTTTGCTATATATTTCAGAACCATATCATTCAATCTGAGAGGATCAGCTTGAAGAAGCTTCTTAAATTTGTTTCTAGATACCATTATAAATATGTCATGTGGGCGTCTTGTTTCAAAATGTCAGCATGAAGAATTTCCTACTTATTTCTGCATTATAATATCATCCCCGAAACATTAAAAAAGACGGGAAAGACACAAAAATTCAAAGTGAATCTTCAGTGACTTTGGGGGCACATCAGTAGCCCTTCTCACAGGGCATCAGAGCCAGTCAAGTGAAGTTGGTGAGTGACTTACCGAGCAAAGGTGAGATTCAGTGTCTATGGTAGGGGGCTACACAGGAAGTCTCAGAAAGTAGAATTGAAAGTATCAGATCCCGCAAGGGAAGTGGTTGTGGTTATCTGTTTGCTTATTTTAGAAGCTTACAAATATTATGTGAATCCTACCATCCATTCCTTCTTCTATCTTGCATCAAGCTTTCTCAGAAGTGAGGTCCTCAGGCTTCTAGGTCCTATGTGATAAGAAGAGGCATAAAAGGAAATGTGTTGCCAAAGGCATCCTGACACTCTTGTGAAGGAGCCCTAATTAGGAAGGGCTGTTGTAGCTAGCTGGAAGCCATAAGTTCCACCTGATATGTATGTGACACACCTGTAGGCACCCGCAAACCTGAAGGTATATAACCGGGTGAAAGCGGTCCAAGTTAGGAGAACGGAGAATTCAGTCAGTCAGTCGTGCAGTAGCTCGGTCGGTCAGAAGAATCAGAGCAGCCAGAACGTAGGCAGAGCGGTTACAGAAGAGAAACCAGATAGAAGACAGAAGAGAAACCAGATAGAAGAAGTAATGACTGGTCAGAGTTAGGCCGAGGCTCCTGAGGAAGACAGAAGACAGAAGAAAGAAGAAGGAAGAAAGAAGAGAGAAGAAAGAAGCTCTAATCTTTCTCTAAGCTAAGCTCTATCTTTCTTTCTCTCTAAGACTCTAAGCTAAGAAGACAAGAAGAAAAGCTCACTCTAATCTTTCTCTCTAAAAATCTTTCTTTCCCTCTCTAAGCTCTAAGAAAGTAGAAGTAAAAGTAGTAAAAGCTTAACTCTGCCTCCGAGTTTTCCTCCCGGGTTACGGTACCAGGCAGCTTACAAATGGTGGTCCGTCCGGGGCTCGGCAGGCAGAGAAGAAAAGCTAAGAAATAAGAACAAGAAGCTAAGATAGTGAGGAGAGCAAAGAAAAAGCATAGCCTCAGACTCAGTTGAGACCAGCAAAAAGAGTAGAAACAAGAGAGCATAGCCTCTGACTCAGTTGAGGCCAGTTAAGAATTAAGCCGAAGCAGAGTAGCCGGCCAAAAGCCATAAAAAATAAAGAAGCCAGAAAAGCTATACAGAGAAAAAGCCTTGAGCTTTAGCAAAAAGCCATAAAGAAAAAAGCCATGAGCTTAAAAGAAAATAGAGAATTAAAAAAAAGCCATTGAGCTTTGGCAAGAAAGCCATAAAGAAAAATAAAGAAGAGGAAAAAAAAAAAAAAAAGTCAAAGCCGCTTATGCAATTGTGCTTAACTAAGTGCGTTAGCTGCTCCTCAGCAGTAGGCTTCCTTAAAGCCGCAGCACCTTCTCAAAAAGGGCTCAAATATCCACCCTTTTAAAAACAAAAGGTGAAAAGCTAGGTAGGGACAAGAAAATAAAATAGAGAAAATAGAATTAAAGCACCTTTTTAAACTAAAGGGAAGGAATATGAAGGAGCCCTAATTAGGAAGGGCTGTTGTAGCTAGCTGGAAGCCATAAGTTCCACCTGATATGTATGTGACACACCTGTAGGCACCCGCAAACCTGAAGGTATATAACCGGGTGAAAGCGGTCCAAGTTAGGAGAACGGAGAATTCAGTCAGCCGGGCAGTCACTCGGTCGGTCAGAAGAATCAGAGCAGCCAGAACGTAGGCAGAGCGGTTACAGAAGAGAAACCAGATAGAAGACAGAAGAGAAACCAGATAGAAGAAGTAATGACTGGTCAGAGTTAGGCCGAGGCTCCTGAGGAAGACAGAAGACAGAAGAAAGAAGAAGGAAGAAAGAAGAGAGAAGAAAGAAGCTCTAATCTTTCTCTAAGCTAAGCTCTATCTTTCTTTCTCTCTAAGACTCTAAGCTAAGAAGACAAGAAGAAAAGCTCGCTCTAATCTTTCTCTCTAAAAATCTTTCTTTCCCTCTCTAAGCTCTAAGAAAGTAGAAGTAAAAGTAGTAAAAGCTTCACTCTGCCTCCGAGATTTCCTCCCGGGTTTCGCTACCAGGCAGCTTACACTCTTGGGATTACAATTGTTTTTGATATTAACATTTTCTCTTTGGAATGTGTTTTGGCTTCCTATGTTGCCTCTGTTTTCCCTTGGCTCTTTTGCCTCTGTTTATAACTCTTTTATTGTTGCTGTGTTGTTGGTATTTCCTCCAATGCGTGGCACTCCTGGTGAAACACTGCAAGCCTCCAGGAGCCTTGTACATGTGGCAGGGGTATCTGCAGGCAGATAGGGCTTATCTCCAGAGGTCCTTTAGTGTGTGCATTTAGACAGTCCTACCAAATGCCAGTATCTTCTGCTAAGTTCAGCTTATTACTTCTTTATTGTGAAGATGCCTTTGATGTGGCTGACTTGAGTCATGGTTTTCAGATTTCTACACTTTGATTGACTGAAAACCAAGGGTTAGGCCCATAGCTTTAATAAACTATTCATTTGAATTAAATACATTCCTTCTTAAAAGAGAGAGCATTTTCTATTTCTCTGACAAAATCCTCACTGATAAAATAATGGATATTTACATAGTGTTTGTTATTTTCCAAGCATTATTTGTTATGGTATTTTATGTTTAAGGCATATTTTATTGATTAACAGCAATTTTAAAATCATTCAAATGTCAAACCAGTGAAGAGAGATAAACACAAAGATACACATGCTCTCTTATGTACCTTTATTACTATATCTACCCCAGCAACATGTAAAAATTTTAAATATATTTTTGTTTACCCTTTGTGTTTTTCTAATTGCAAATATTGGAATTTAATTTAAAGACCTGAAGATGTAAAAATAAAAGTATGACATATATGGCATATATTGTATGGATTGAACATCTAATATGAGGTACTAAGAAAAATGGTTAAATTATTATAAAAATACAAAGAAAGAGTTTTCCAGAATGCAAGATATAGTTAGTTATGGACTCAGAAATGCTCATTGGATATTCAGCAAAATGACCTAGCTGAAGGCATATGAAAACACTGGAGATAATACCAGTGATATAGAGAAACTACACATTTCAGAAAGAAATAACAAAGTACATGCAAAGAACTTGGCATCAGAATTCTATTAGACTTAATCAGAAGCAGTATCAGAAGCAAAAGACAATTAGATAATGCTTTATAATTCTAAGGGAAATGATTCTATCACATATTTTTTATACCCAGCATAAGTATCAGTCAAGTGTGAAGGTAATTTGTGAAAGTCTTGTATTAATAAAGAATTCTCTAGATGTTGAGCTTCTTTCTGTTCTTTCTTAGGTAACCATTAGAAGATGTGCTCCATCAAAATAAAGAAAAATGGGGAAGATAAGGGATTATGGAAACAAGAGGTCCAACATAGGAAAAAGGAGTAGAAATTCTATGAATCATAGTTTTATAGTTGCAGATTTTAGTAAGCAGTCAGGCCAGATAAGAACAGGACAGAAGAAAGAACAGAGCTGTCAGTTTACCTAAAATTTGATGTCAGGATCCAAAAGATTTGAAGAAAAGTAAGGAGATGGAAAAATAAGGAGGTAGATACTCTGAGAAATATAAAACAAATTATATAGAAAGTAATATACATAAACATAGCACACAAACTTGGACCACTAATGAACAATACGTACATATTCATGTTAATAAAAATACTAAATATGAACTTAACTAAAACTATCATATTAATGTTAGGGAAACAGGAGAAATGAAAGGAGATGGAGGTGAGTTTACTGCTTGTTTCCATGAGCAGTATTTTGACAAAGGTAAATAAGAATTGATTAGGGATGAGTCCAGACATAAACAACACCATCATAAATTATTTTACTTCTCTAAATAATTGTCATTATAAACAGAACTGCTGATTGCAGGCTTTCTATCCACTTAGGGAGACTGTCTCAGGACAATAAAGCCTAAGACAGAATCACCTCATGCTCAGTGCAACATGTCACTCATGCTCTATCACTGGCTTTTAGGTGCATTTTTGAAAGGAGGGCAATATATACTTGAATTCTGAAGAATTTCACAAAACAGAAGGTACTGTGTCCAGGCTTGAGTATATGCCTCATACATTTTCTTCAGATTCTCCTGGCTACTTCTTCCTGTTTCATCTTCATAAAGTAAATGCTGCTTAGAAAAACCTAAAGGTCAAATACTCCAAAGTCTGTCTGACTCTAGGATCAATATCTTAATAATTCTAAGGCCTCTGTTGCTATTTTCCTTTTCAAAATCTGTGTGTGTGTGTGTGTGTGTGTGTGTGTGTGTGTGTGTGTGTAATTAAAATTTTCCATGTCAATTTTATTTAAAAATAAATAAACCCTCATATTGCAAAACTATGTGTAAAGGTAATGTTCTTCATGCTTGGTGTACATTGAAATGCAGTTTCAGGGAGAAGATCAATATAGTATTACTCTTTTGTCCACATTTCTCACCAATGACTTGGAGTAACTCTCAGCAGTCCTTTGAATGATGATTTGTACGTGCATCTCATTACCATGTTAAGCCCTCTTTTGCAGGCACAGGAAAGCAACAGTATCAAAAGAGAGTGATTTGCAGTAGACCTTATCTAAATCTGACCCCCCCACCACCACCCTGTCTGACCTCCCCTTGAGCAAAGTAATAGTTCATCTTTTCCCCTCTTCCTTCTTGCATCTAAATTTTTGGTGGGACCCCAGTAAATTCATCAAAGAATAATACCCGCCAAAATTATTTCTGAATTAATTTCTAGATTCCTAAATAACATCTAACATCTTTGTGTAAAGGTACATATATTTTTCGAGCCACATACTTTTTCTACCTCTCAGGGCAAATTTTCAGTTTAATGCCTTTACAATGTGGAAACAGTGTTCTGGAATTGAAAAGTTTTCATTGATTCCTCAAACTATTTAAGGGGTGAGAGTTTAACTAGCATCGTAGGAATTTTGCCATCACTCAGAAACACCATAAGTGTGTCATTTGAGTTGTTTACTTAAGCTCCTTGCTCTCTGTCTTAGCTTGGGGATAATGAAGTTTGGTAGTAATGCAATAAAATGATCTCATCTACTAACAAAAAAAAAATTAATCTTATCATATAAACTGCATTTGAAAACCTTAGAGTTCTTCAGGAATTTCACACTGAACCAGTTAAAGTATCTTTAAGTTTTTCTGTGATTTCCTTTCAAATATTTAAAATAAGATTTTTACTCCTTTGTAGATTTAAGTAAACGCTTCTTATGTAGCAATGACCTTTGCTGCTGTGATTCAAGTATAAAGATCATGGCTTTCAAGCTTGTTTTAATATTGGTTTTGGCTTATGACTAAGTATTAGCATGTTTTAGTTATCTATTTTTTACCAAGTAACATAGAAAACTTCTGAATCTATTTTTTTTCCTTTTTCTTTGAAAATCATTTTCCCCAGATTAATTTACTTTTATGCTCCTCCTAAATTATCCCTTCCCATTGATACCATTTTCCTTCCATGTTTTGAAATGCAAATATAAAGCTGCCTCAGATTTTTAAAAGCTCCTATACTGGACAGGGAACCATAGCAAGTCACTTGGTTCCGTCATCAATTTTCAGGCAGGATCATACTCTGATTATATTATCAAATGCAGCCAGCTATAGATTGCAGTTTCCTCTTAGTTAAAAAAAAAGTTGATATAATCAGTCAACAAGTAAACAGGTAAAAGTATTCTCATTTCATTTGATATAATTCCAACAAATGAAAGGAGTATAACCCCATTGGCACTGAAAACATAAGGTAGAGAGCCACTCAGAAGAATCACTGGAGCAAAATTAGACTATGATCCAATTGCATCTCTCCTTTAATTACCCCTCACTCTCAGACTGCCTCTCCTGGAATGCCTGTGCTCTGTGTTGGACTGGTGCATTATTGCTTTATAGGTTTAATTTCTCAGATAAATTTGCCTTCAATGCTGTAAGACCAGTCTATAGAATAAGGGAACATGAAGCAGTGATGAATAGTAATAGTGGCTCATCAAACAGTGCCTTTGGTCATAAGAGCAGGGCCTGGTATTCTCTTGCTCTTTGAGAATCTTCACAGGCATAGAGACCTCAGGCCTGAAGTAGAAGGACTGATGCCAATCCTCATAGTCACCATAAGCTAAACTTCCCAGTGTTTTCATTTTCAGATGCAATTTTGAACAAAACAAAAATATAAGAATATCTTTAAATTGTTATTAGAGAAGTAATACATCTTAAATGAAATAAATTTGGGGAGGTGTTGCAAAGAAGAGGACAGATATGATACTCTGGTTGGATATGACTACAATTAGAATGCTGAATAAAACTATAGTAGGGTACAAGCTGTAGTAAACAGAAATCAATAAAGCTTCCAGAAAGTGAAAGATCGTGGTGACCCTTCTAGATTCAAGGTTTGGCTTTGAGGTGGCAAATTGTTGCCGCCTATAGCGATTGCTGCTTGCAGCAACGACGCCGCGGGAGAAAATTTGGAGGCAGGATGGAAATGAAAAAGTTCTTTTATTCTTCTCTCTTCTAACTTCTCTCTCCAGCTCCAACAACCTCTCCAACTCCAACCACCCCTCTAACTAACCCTCACCCAGTTAAATACTTTTTGCCTTAACCAGGACACGTGCTAACAGCTCGAGCTTACAGGTGTGTCACGCGGTGTTCACGGGCATAAAAAGATTCTTAGATAAATGCATGAATATCAGGTGAAAATACTTGAACACCTTTATGGCTCTCAGCTAGCTGCCATCTTAGCTATCTCCTCAATTAGGGCTCTTACAGCAAATATCTGAGATCTCAGACTCTTGAACTAATTTTGATCATTGGTTGCATGTTAACTGTTTATAAACATCTAGGCTATAAAAAAAACAATGTAGTAACCACCACAGATGATATAAGCATCAGTGAGAGTGTTAGTGAAGGAAATATTGACAATTATGTAGGACTAGAGAATAGGGTGTACAACTTTAGCATAACAGCATATATAGGAACAGGTGAGTGGGCCCAGGGCAGTAGTGATATAGAATTTTCCCACTGCTCCTTGTGGACCACAGCCCTCTTCTGTTGAACCTACCTCTGTTGTCCATATTGACCCAGGTCTTCCATGTATGAACAGCACTTCTGGTTGGGCTTTTCCCTTTTCCTTCAGGTCTTCCACTTGGCTTGGTAGCAGTGAGGCAGTATCATAAAGCACCATTTGCTCAACTCACTAAATCATGATAAACACTAGGGGCCTTTACCATGCAGAATTCCAGGGTAAATTTGAATATCATGAGTCAGTAAGAGTACTTCCATACTCACATAAATTTGAGAAACAATATGGTGAATACAAATGTCAAGTATATGCTATCCTAGCTAGTAGGTGTTTATTTCAGTAAAATAGTATTTTAAATAAATGTTTATCAGCAGGCCTGGTGGCACAGACCTGTAATCCCAGAGGCTCAGGAGGCTGAGACAGGAAGATCAAGCGTTCAAAGCCAGCCTCAGCAACAGTGAGATGCTAAGCAACTCAGTGAGACCCTGTCTCCAAATAAAATACAAAATAGGGCTGGGGATGTGGTTCAGTGGTTGAGTGTCCCTGAGTTCAATCCCCGGTACCCATCCCCAAATTGTTTATCCCCTGCCCCAAAGTGACAAGCAGCAGAGATTTTTCTGGAGATTTTTAATGTCACTTGTTCATCCAATAATTAATGACTGTTGATCAAATCCTTAGTCATTGGATATGCAGCTGTGGAAAAAACCAACATCGTCCCAGGTTTTAAGAAGCTTATAGGGTATATTGATGGTGTATGTGGCTTTATTATTATTTGTAAACCAAGTAAAAAAATATTCCAGCTGATACATACTTACTTCATATCTACTGAATATAATTTTACAATGGCCAACACAGGGATGGATATCTTTTCAACTAACTAATCTTCATGAGTGAAACTACTGAAGGTTAGATAGCAAAATTTATCTAACATAAACTGAAGGTTACAGGCTGTATAGTCATGACTAGGAATTTAATCTAGGTACATATGTAGCTCAGCATTTCAGAATTGTAGATACAAGCATAATAAAAAGCACAATTTATTTTGTAGGTATTACATTTTGTGATTCAGTTTTTTCTACTTTTGTATTTCTGTGTCAAAGTACTGATTTTGATTATTGAGATTCTTGTGTATTGAGTTTATTATAAATTAACATCCATTAAGTAAATATTTTTTTCCACTGGATGAATTGTTTTTGCAGCTATTGTAACCTTTGCATATCTTTAGAGCCCATATTTACTCATGCTTTGCTTAAATGTGGTAGAGAACACATGTGGTAGAAATTTCCTACAGTTCCTACCTCTGTTTTCTGGTAGCAGAAAAGCAAGTTCTGAGTCTCTTTTGAAAGACCCAGGAGTACTGTGTAAACATGAAAACACTAGAAATAGATTATGTCCTCCTTTCTGTTCTTTATTTTCTTGCATTAGTTTGATGCAAATTAAAGATTGTCTTTCCCCAGATTGTAAAGCTGTTTTCTGAACTTCTAATGAACATATTTAAAAAAAAAAATAGATTTGTTCATAGGTCTACCAAAAAAGAAAAAAAAAAAAAAAAAGGATGCTGTTAGGTAGAAAGAAAATAAAGTTACATCTAATTAGGTTTAAGGATGAGGACTCATGACTATATAATAAACTGAAATTCTGAGATGAGGATCATGTGATCATGTGGTAGGATTAAGTTCAGGAAAAAATCTTTAGTGACTTTCCTCTTTTCTTACCTAAGTTGATGGCGCTGAGGTGATAAGAATTGACATTGTTCTGGGACTCCCATGATGTGCACCTCAGCTTCATGTATCTACAATTATGATGCCTTTGAATATCTATTTTGCCTTCAGAAGATGGAGTTCTCTTTGGGTTTGATGCTCTATACCTGGAGAATTTTCCACTATGATTTAAATAGTTTTTAATTCTTTTGTTTTAATTTATTGAAGCCCTTAAATTAGTCTTAAGATAGCCTAAGAGAATTTGTACAAAAATCTCAGTTCTCTGCTATATGGTGTCTGAAGGACTTCATCTTGTAGAAATAAATGAAATGATTGGGTAGCAGAAGTCAGTGGTGAGCTGGAACTGGCTTGTATTGTTCTCAAGAGCTGTTGTGCACATGTTTTCCCAGCTTGGCATTACTTACTTCATGCTGGTAACTTGACACATGCCATGCTAGAAGAATTTACACCAGAGAAATAAAAAATAACTTTACAAATCAGGGATCTTATGTTCTTATTTTGGCACAGAGTGCCTGCTGTTAAACACTTACTAGTGCAGTAATGGAAGAGCAGAACTTTCCTCATCTCCTGCACACAACTAGTGGCCATCAGTCCATTTTTATCATTAGGTGGATATCTCAGCACAAGTGACTTGCACCATGCAGTTTCCCTGTAGCTAGCTGTAAGAGCAGCCTTAGTGGTGGTGGTAGTGGGCAAATCTGAACATTGCC
Source organism: Tamias sibiricus (assembly GCA_025594165.1). NCBI lineage: Eukaryota > Metazoa > Chordata > Mammalia > Rodentia > Sciuridae > Tamias > Tamias sibiricus. The sequence continues at coordinate 79,616,665 of CM046664.1, forward strand.
ATTAACATCCAACTCCAGCGTGTAATCTTATTTGTTAACACCAGTGAGGAAGGATTTGAGTAGAAAAGTCCTAATCCCTTTTCTTATCATTCCTTCTGCTCCTTGCTTCCAACATACCTGCATAAACATTGTCAGGTCAACAGAATATTTACCACCAAATCCCTGGAGTATTTATAAACAATTGATTTCCTCTTTAAATGATAATATTTTATTTATTTTGGGGAGAAATCATCCATAAAAGCCTTCCACCATCATTTAGATTAGCATTACTCTATAGAATATTCTGCATTGATGAAAATGTTCTATATTTAAACTGCCAATAAAGTAGCCATTAGCTACATGTGGGTTCTGAACAACTGGAATGAGAAAGAGAGCAAGTTTGAAATTAATTGAATTGAAATTGAAATAGCCACAGTGGCTAGTGAATATGTTTACTTTTTGCGCAAATTAATCTAGATATAGGTTTATCTCCTTTTCTATGAAATTTGTTTTTATTCATTACTTGATCCCTATTTTCCCCCTTTAAAAAGTCTTTTAACAGATAATATATGAAGTTGGGGTTGGTTTTGGCTATGCTTACAAAGGGAATAAGTATTGTAGTCAATTCTGAGATTCAACTCTGTATATCTAGACTCAGAATACTTGCTACAAATAGAAAATGTTGTTGAGCAATTCTGGTTCAAATAAGTTGGAAATGTTATATGCCTTTTCTAGTTGGGAATCAATATATTAAACTGTCTGAAAGTTTCAAAGAGATATTCGAATTACAGACTTTTGCACATATGTAATTGCAGTAGCCTAAGCCAGACAATTCATTAGCCTCTGTTCCTAAATTTTATTCAATAAGAATTAAATGGAACTTGCAAATGATCTCCTGAGATAGATTAGAAATCAACTGAACATATTTTGAGAAAAAAATCAAAACTACCAACATAAATAAGGAAATTAGATTTATAAAGCACTACTCTATGCCAAACATTATACTAATTGATTTCACAACTATAACCTGATTTAAACATTTAAATCTCAAATCGCCATATAGAAAATGAGGGACAGTGAGTGGAGGTGACTTGCTAATAGTAAAACAGGATTTGGAACGGAGGTTGCGTAGCACTGAATGCATGTTTTTGCTAAGTGCTAAAGGATTTCATTTTAAAAGAAATACAGCTAGAGCTGTGAACCAAGCAAACTTCTTCACCATGGCATAAACTATTTACACAATTATCAGAATTTTAATTGTCAGAATTTTAAAGACTGTTGCCATTTTATTACCCACATTGTGGTGATCAGATTTTTAAAGTTTAATATTGTGTGGGATAATATATTCTCTGTCAGCTGCTTATTCCTAGAATAATATTTGTAATAATGGAAGAGAGATTGCATTTCAAATGAGGTCAGCAGATGAAGGCACTTTATTTAGTATGCTTTATTATTCAATATACTTTTGTATTATAATTTTGCATTATAATTTATTTAAATTCTGTTGTATTTGATGAAAGATAATTTGTCAAGGATGTTGTCATGCATGATTTTGAAGTTTTTCCTTCTTTTAAAATTGTGAAGAGGCAGAGTTGGTATTTGACTTTTAATTCATCCTTGAAAAATCTGAAAATTCCTAAATATGACATCTTTATGACTCATAACTTCATGGGATTGTTTTTTAATGATTATTTTGCTTAATGTCATGTATGCTGGCACCACATAATTTTATAAATTTTAGAATGATGACATTATCTGGTCTTTGGTATTCTGCCATGTCTTATTTAAATTTTTAGGAATAATTTTTCAGAACAAAAATAATATTCTTCTAAAATTTATGTAGTAAACTCAATCATTATAAATATTCATATTGTATCCAAAGGATAGTTTTGTTCATATTGTTCATAATTGCTAAGCAGATTTCATGTGATGGTAACTTATGAAATCAATCATTGACCATGCCCCAGTTTAGGGATGTCAGAAATAAGTAGAGAATTTACCATGAGGCCTGTCTTAATTGCCAGATTTGGCCCAATACCAAAGCCAAATCTAAATCTCTGTACATTACTAGGTGGTATCTAAACCGAATCCACTTTTTCTTTTTTTCACCACATAGTCCATTTATTCTGTATCACTCTTTCAACTGGAATACAGACAAATCTAATGACTTTCTGTTTAAAATATTGTATCTCAAAGAACTGATAAAACAGAATACATGAAGAGGAGAATGAAAGTGAAACCATCTAATAAGTGAAATAAATTGCACAGATAAATGGAATAATAGTGTTTCTCATCCAAGAGGAGAAAAGAATTTTCTCAGCACTTCCTTTCTTCCTGTTTACTTTTCTAGGAAAGTAAAGTGGAGATTTGGTTTTAGCATAGTGGAGGAAACCATAAAACACTATTATGCTACTTATATTAGTTTCTTATTTATGCACATATTGAATACTTCTTGTCATATTTTCTTGCATCTATGAAATGTATCCCTGCTGAAGGCCATTCATTAATAGTTCCTTTAATGGGGGACTTCTATGTCATGTTTGCTTTTTCCTCCCTTTATTTTTGAAGAACATATTTTGCTGGATCTAGATTTCCTGATTGAGAGTTATATTTTTTCAGCACATTGAAAATATCCCACTATTTTCTTGACTTTATTGTCTTTGGTAAACCACCACCCATTCTAATGATCATTCTATGAAGATAACTTATTTTTCCTTCTAGCTGCTCTTAAGTTTTTCTAATAGCTTTTTATTATCTCCAGTGTTCACTAGAATAGATATAAATATGTATGGACTTATTCTTTTTTATATAAGAGACAGACATCTAAGAAAGGGATGATGGCTGGAAAATGCTGGTACCTCGAAGTCCAAACTGAAACTGGTTCTGGAACATTTTTTTTTTTTTTTTTTTTTAAACGTACAAGACATAGCTGAGGATCCTGTACAGGGTTATTCCTTGGTTTACATTAACAGGAGCAGCAAGCAAACTGAAAGGTATAATAAGACCCTTCTCTTCTCCATTTGCCTTTCAGTTTCTCTAAAGTCTTTCCAATTGGTGGAACAAAAAAAAAAAAAAAAAAGAATCTAGCCACCTAAGGAAAAATGTGGTTTGCAGATTTCCAGCTTCAGCATTAAAAGTCAGAGAAGATAGGGAGGATTTGGTTTGTACCAGGTTGCCAGCTTTTTTACCTTTAGTAGGCTCAGGACTTTTGTTCTCCCAACTCAGTACGGTCACCAATAGTTTTACAGTTATATTTGAAATTAGAGATACCCCCAGGGTTATTATACTTTTATATAACATAATATGAGAGTCTAAATTTATTTTTACAGACCCTTATATTTTCATATTTGTTTGCCCATTAACTTTCATCTTGTTAGTTTGTTGATGATTTAAAGTAATATTTAAAAAATTAATTCACTGAAGTTTCAGAATTTTCCTTGGTATGTGGGTTGATCCTAATAGCCAGATGCAGAAGTTCTTAGTTTGCTTCACAACTATAATTGGAAAAGGATTTTTGTTTGTCTTTGCTTATGACTTAGCTTACCTACAGAGTTGACATCCTCTAAAATAAATTTATGTATATTTAAATGGTTGAACTTACTACCCTTGCTGAATAGCAAATTACATGCTAAAGTAATTTGAATTGTAAAGTTGACTTGTAAAGTTGACTTCTTTCATTATACTCACCTATTAGCAGTTATTTCTGTGACTACAATAAACAAAATGAGATGCTTTGCAACAATGCAGATTGAACTGTAGATCATTCTGTTAAGTAAAGTAAGCCAGGCACAGAGGAAAACTGCCACATGATTTCATTCATGTGAATCTACAAAAGCTGGGCTCATAACAATTGAGAGTTGAATTGTGGTGGTTACCAGAGGCCAGGGAGTGATGGGAAGGACAATTACTGGGTACAAAGTTACAGTTAGATAGGAGCAGGAAGTGCTGGTGTGCTATTGGACAGTGACTACAAATAACAGTGATGTACTCTATATTTCAGAAAGCTAGAAGAAAGGATTTTGAATGTATTCATCACGGAGAAATAATAAATGTTTGCGGAAATATGTTTCACCTGATTTAACATTAGACAATATATTCATGTATCAAAACATTATATGGTTCCACATTAGTATGTATAATTTTATGTTTCACACATATTAAAACTAAAATAAAGCATTTTTAAGTAAATATTTTCTAGAACTGGTGATAAAGTATCTCAAAATAAGTTTCCAAGTCTTAATTGTAAAGTTCAATAAAAAGTTAAATTATGTTTTTGTTATTCTTGTTGCTTTCCCATAGATACTCATTATGTAAAGTTTTAACATTTCCATAAGTATTTCTCTTCACTTCTGGAAAATTGGAAATTTGTTCTTTTCTTATTTGTGAAATTGCAGGTTTGCATCCTAATTTATTGTTTAGTCTTATGTTACATGTTTCCACAGGTAGTTGTGCATGCTTGCTTTTTGCCTATTGTAAATAATCAGAAGTTCCTCAAGCCTTTGTAAGTATTCTTTTTTTCTTTTTTTATTTATAATAGTAGTATGTATTACAATTCATAATGCACATATATAGCATCTTTTTATATACAACTGTTTGTATACAAAATATAAAAGTACCATTCTTAAGTGGGTTTGAATCATATTTTAGAGACGATGCCACTATAATATTGTCCTCCGGGGTGAGGTAAATATCACAGGAAGGTGTTTCAAGAATTTTCTATGGTAATTCGAAATCTTTTCCTCTTATCAAAGTCAAAAGACTTTGCTGATATCTGCAACTGTGTCAGAAAACTTTTATCTCCAATGTTGGTTAATACTATAGGCAGATATCAGTAATTGGTTCATGGAGTGTTAAAATCAAATTGGCATCTAGAACTTTTGTTTTGTGCTTTTGCACTTGAGTATCTTGTGCTCAAGGAGACTGTTTGTCTCACTGAGGCTCCCTTAGACACCTTTGAGTTTGTGGGGAAGGACAAAGTTTGAAATCTAATCTATCAAAGTCCCTTCTTATAGCAGTAGTTTTGGAGTTAAGGAGAAAATTTAAACCCATGTTTATTTTTTTGTTTTCTTATTGCTTATTTAGTGACTAAATTTCTTTTTGTGACTTTTTGAGGTGTTCAAGCATTTTACTTTTTATTCACTAATATGCCTGAAGAAACAAAGATCAAGTGAGGACCCAGTGTTATTCACTGGCACTCTCCAGACCATGCCTTTTCTCTACTGTCTGTCATTTGTCCTGGATGACAAATGAAAAGAAGTAGCAAATACTGATAAAAATCTCAGGCCAATAGTCTTTTAATAGAGAAGTGGCCAAAACCAGATATAGTTAAAAACCAAACTAATAAAACTGGAGATGAAAAGGGAGATATCACTACAGACATCTCAGAAATCCATCAGACCATTAGGGACTATTTTGAAAACTTAAACTCCAATAAATTGGAAAACCTAGAAGAAATGGATACATTTCTGGACAAATACAATCTGGAGAAATTGAATCAATAAAACACAGAAAACCTAAACAAACCAATACACTATAATGATATACAAGTAGTAATACAGAGCATTTCAACAAGAAAAGCCCAGGACCAGATGGATTCTCAGCTGAATTCCACAAAACCTTTAAGGAAGAACTAATGCCAATGCTCCTCAAATTATTCCATTAAATAGAAAGGGGTGGAACACTTCCAAATTCATTATATGAAGCTAGTATAACACTCATACCAAAACCAGATAAGGATATATCAAGGAAAGAAAACTACAGAATAATGAAGAACTTAGATGCAAAAATGCTTAATAAATTATTGGCAGATTATGTTCAACAACATATTAAGAAGATTATACACCATGACCAACTTGGTTTTGTTCCAGAGATGCAAGAATGGTTTAATATATGCATAAATTATACATTAATGAAATATAATATGTAAAATGTAATTCATCATATTCACAGAATTAAGAACAAAAATCACTTAGCAATCTCAAAAAATGCAGAGAAAGTCTTTGACAAAATTCAGCACCCATTCATGATAATAACACTGAAGAAACTAGAGATAGAAGGAACCTACCTCAATGTCATAAGGATATATATGAAAAATCCAAAGCCAACCTCATAGTAAATGGGGAAAAACTGAAAGCATTTCCTTTAAAATTTGGGACAAGACAAAGATATCTATTCTCACCACTCTTATTTAATATAGTGGTAGAAATTCTAGCCAGAGCACTTAGGCAAGAGGAGGAAATAAAAGGCATAAAAATAGGAAAGGAGGGGCTGGTGTTGTGGCTCAGCAGTAGAGCACTCGCCTAGCACGCGTGCGGCCCGGGTTCGATCTTCAGCACCACATAAACATAAATGTATTGTATTGTGTACAACTAAAGCAAATAAATAAATATTTTTAAAAAATAGGAAAGGAAAAAGTCAAATTATCACTGTTTGCAGCTGATATGATCTTATTCTAGAAGATCCAAAGACCTCCACCAAAAGATTGCTAGAGCTAATAAACAAATTTGGCAAAGTAGCAGGTTACATAATCAACATACAAAAATCAAAACCTTTCCTATATACCAACAATGAATCTGCTGAGAAGTCAGGAAAAAAATTTCATTCACAATAGCCTCAAATAACAACATCACCACCAAACCCCCTCCACCCCCCCAAAAAAAAAGAAAACCTAGGAAAAAATAAATATAACCAAAAAGGTGAAAGACCTCTACAGTGAAAACTGTAGAATCCTGAAGAAAGAAAGTGAAGAAGATCTCAGAAGATGGAAAAACTGCCAATGAACATGTATAGGCAGCATTTCTATTGTTAAAATGGCCATACCACCAAAAGCAATATACAGATTCAATACAGTTCCCATCAAAATACCAATGACATTCTGCACAGAACTAGAACAAATAGTCCTAATGTTCATTTGGAAGAATAATGACCTAGAATAGCCAAAGCAATTGTAATTCAAAAAGCAATGCTTGAGGCATCTTCAAATTATACTACAGAGCCAGAGTAATAAAATCTGCATGGTACTGGCATAAAAACAGATACATAGACCAATGGTACAGAATAGAATACACAAAGACAAACCCCCACATCTACAATGATCTGATCCTTGACAAAGGTGCAAAAAAACATACATTGGAGAAAAGACAGACTTTTTAAAAAATGAGCTGGGGCAACTGATTATTCATATGTAGAAGAATGAAACTCAGCTCTTATCTCTCTTCCTGCACAAAAATAAACTCAAAATGGATTGAAGACCTTGGAATTAGACCAGACTCTATGTAACTCTTAGAATAAAATGTAGATTAACACTCTTTGACTGTTAGGCACAGGCAAAGACTGTCTCAATAAAACCCCTAAAGCTCAGGAAATAATGCCAAGAGTTAATTAATGGGACAGCATCAAATTAAATAGCTTCAGCACAGAAAATAAATGTGAAGAAAGAATCTATAGAATGGGAGAAAGTCTTTGCTAGTTACTCTTCTAGAGGATTAATATATAGAATATATAAATAACTAAAAAATCTTGATACCAAAAATGCAGATAACCCAATTAATAAAGGGGCAAATGAACTGAACAAATAATCCTCAAAAGTAGAATACAAATTTCCAACAAATACACGAAAAAATGTTCAACATTATTAGCAATTAGGGAAATGCAAATAAAAACTACACTGAGATTTCATCTGACAACAGTCAGAAAGGTAGCCATCAAGAATACAAACAATATAAATACTGGAAAGTATGTGGAGAAAAAGGAACACATTTACACTGTTGGTGGAATTATAGATTAGTACAACCACTCTGGAAATCAGTATGGAGGTTCCTCAAAAGACTAGGCATGGAACCACCATATGACCCAGCTATACCACTCCTCAGTATTTATCCTGAGGAAATCAAGTCATCTTACTATAGTGATAAATTCACACCCATGTTTATAGTAACACCATTCACAGTAGCAAAACTATGAAACCATCCATCAATGGATGAATGGATAAAGAAAATGTGGCATATATACACAATGAAATTTTATCTGGCCATAAAAAATAAAACTATGGCATTTTCAGGAAAATGGATGGAACTAGAGACCTTCATGTTAAGCAAAATAAGTCAAACGCAGGTCAAGGGTTATATATTTTCTCTCAATTGTGGGAGTTAGAGGGAAAAAAGGAAAAGAAAGGTGGGGGTGGATCTTTAAAAAATCAAAAGGAGATCAATACAGGAAAGGGACCAAGGAATAAGAACTGGGGAAGGGAGGGAAAGTGCTGGTGGATGACAGTGAAGAAATTATATTATTATATTTTGTTCATGTATACATACATAACAAATCCCATTATTATGTACAAGTACAATGCACCAATAAAAAGAAAGGTGGAAAAAGGAAAAAAAAAAACCTAGATATATGCATGCAAGATTTAGGAAAACATATATTCTTTCTCAAATATGTGGATGTGGCATTTAATAATTCTGGTCTTAATTATTTCTTGTTATATTTTTCATAAATTAATCTAGTACTTATTTTCTTAAAATTAGAGTGCTATCAGTAGGTTGTCAATATTGAGTCCCATATGCATGAGAATCTCTGCATCATTTTGTTTTTTCTGCTGCTCTTAGGACATTCCTTGTTTCTCCCCCTTGCTGCTTATTTTCTGTCTATGTCCTGAAATACACTTGGGCCAGGTTCTAATATTGGTCCACTTGTGTTTATGATTTTGCATTTTGTATCTCATAAGAATTTCATCCATTTCTATGACTTCTGTGTATTGCTTCTGTGAATACAATTCCCATAACTGTATGTCTGATCCAGACCTTTCTAAATCTTAAATCTATGCCTGACCTTTCTACCTGTTTGGTTTGAAAGCTGTTGATATCAACATATCAAAAACTAAACTTGTTATTTTCACTTCACATATTTTTTCTTCTTTTTGCTGGTAGAATTATTTTAGTGAATCAAGATCAAAACCCAGAGATCATCTTTGGTTCCACACTCTCCTTTTGAATATTTAAGCCAATTTCAAAAGTCATGTACATTTGGCCTGTACACCTCTGCTAAGTACGTCACTGTCCTGGTTGATCTCTCTTGCCAATACAGGATTGATTTCTCCCTCTACTCTGATCCATGCTATATGTGATGATCAGTTTATATTTTAAATTATAGCTTCAATTGCCTTCTTCCTCTGATAAAAATCCTCCAATAACATCTCAGTTAATGGATTATTTATGAGCTTTTCCTTTTGCCTCCTAGGCCCTGGTTATAAATTCCTTTTTAGTTTAATATTTCACTATACCAATTACTCTGATGGCTATTTCATTGAAAACCTTTCTGTATTTCCTCCCCTCTTTTCCTTAACTCACATTTTTCCCATTGATCCTAAACTTCCAACTTTACTGCCTGTGAGTTGAGGCTCTGCCCTATGCATAACATCTTGTCTATCACACCTATACTCAGATTCTTCCCATTTTTTATGTAACCTGTTTTTTTTTTTTTTTTTTTTTTTTTTCCATTTTCATTAAGGTAAAACTAAAAATAAACCTTTCATATTTTTAATTGTGATATTTTATACATACACTTTGTTAAATAATTATCATAATCAAGCAATTTAACACACCCATCACCTCAAGTAGCTACCTTTTTTTTTTTTTTTTTTTTTTTTCTTAATGGTGAGACTACCTGAGATCTAGGTAAATTTTAAGTAAATAATGCAGTATTTTTAACTCTAGTCACCATGCTCTCCCTTAGAGCTCTAGAACTTATTCCTCCTGTGTAACTGAAACTTTGTATCCTCTGACAACTGTATTCCCCCTTCCCCTTATCTCTGAAACTAACCTACTGTTTCTGAGTTCTACTCTCTTAGATTTCACATGCAAGTAATGTAATACAATGTTTGTCTACATTTTGTTTATTTCATATAGTATTCTCCAAGTCATCCATGTTGTCATAAATGACAGTATCTCCTTTAATAAAGCTGAAGAGTATTTCATTCAAGTGTATGTGTGTAAATATACACATATATACATACCTCACAGTTTTAATCCATCCATTTTGTTCAGACACTCAGCTTATTTCCACATTTGGGCTATTATAAATAATTCTGCAATAAATATGAAGGCACAGATACCTCTTTGAGACAGTGATTTGTATATGTACCCAGAAATGGTATTGGTGAGCATCTGATAGCTGGCCTCTTATTTATTTTTTCTTTTTGAGGATCCTCTATAGTGTTTGCCATACAGCTATACTAATTTACAATCCTACTAATAGTGTACAGATTTTCTCTTTTCTCCATTTGCTTGCCAACAATTATCTTTTGTCTTTTTGAAAATAGCCATTCTATCAGTTGTGAGGTGATCTCTGTTGTGGTTTTGATTTGCATTTACCTGATTATGAGTGATGATGAGCACCTTTTAATATACCTGTTGGCCATTTGTATGCTTACTTTGGAACATGTCCATTTGGGTCCTTTGCCCATTGTTCCACTGGGTCTACATTTTTGCTGCGTTTGAGTTGTATGAGTTGTCATGTATTTTGGATGCTAATCCCTTATCAGATGTATGGTTTGCACATATTTCTCCCATTTTGTGGCTGCCTTTTCCCTTTGTCGTTTGTTTCCTTTGTTCTGCAGAAATGTTTTAGTTTAACAAGCTCCCACGTGTTGACATTCATTTTTGTGACCTATGCTTTACATGTTATTTCCAAGAAATCATTGTGAAAACTAATTTCATGAAGCTTTTGCCCAATGCCTCTACCTCCAGGAGTTTTATGGTTTCAGGACTTATGCTTAAGTCTTAGTCCATGTTGAGTTGATTTTTTTTGTATAGTGTATGATAAGGATACAATTGCTACTTCTTTTTTTCAACTTGTAGATATGTTGCTTTTCCCAACACCATATGTTGAAGAGTATATCTTTACCCCTTGCATATTTTTGGTGTCTTTGTCAAGAATTACGTGATAATGCATGCATGAATTTATTTCTGAGTTTTATTTTTTGTTCAATCAGTCTATATGTCTGATTTATCCCTGCATTATTCTGCTCTAGTTACAATAGTTTTATAATGTGATTTGTAATCAGGAAGTAATGATGCAAGCAGCTTTGTCATTCTTGCTCAAAATTGCATTAACTATTTGGGACCTTTTGTGGCTTCATATAAATTCTAAGATTGCTTTTTTTTTTTTTTTTCTATTTCTGTGAAAAATGCCATTGAAATTGTAAAAAATAATCTAAATTGTCAAATTTAACTGTTCTATGTTTATGGTGTACAACATGATGTTTTGGTATGTGTATACATCTCAGAATGGGTAGTCAAGCTAATTAATATATCCATTATAATATAGTTTTCATTTTTGAGGTGGTGAGAACATTTAAATTTTCTCTCAGCAGTTTTCAAGGATTAGGAAGATTGTTCTTATCATAAATACCATATTTTACAGTAGGTCTACTGAACTTACTCCTCCATGGAATTGAAATTTTGCATCCTTTGACTAACATCTTCCTAATTCAGCCTCCTGTCCTTGCCTTTTCATAAAACTATTTTTCTTTTTGTTTCTGTCAGTTTGTTCAGACTTCATATGTAAGTGAGATCACATAGTATTTGTCTTTCTGGGTCTATCTTATTACCTAGGATAATGTCCTCCAAGTTCATTCATGTTGTCACAAATGACAGGATTTCCTTATTATTATTTTAGAAAACTACATGGTATCCCTTTGTGTATTTATATGATACCCCCCGCCCCCGCCAGGGATTGAACTCAGTGGCACTTAAACACTGAGCCACATATGCAGCCCTTTTGATTCTTTATTTTGAACTGGGTTCTCCCTAAGTTGCTCAGGACCTTGCTAAGTTGATGAGGCTGGCTTTGAATTTGTGATTCTCCTGCCTCAGCCTCTTGAGCCACTGGGATTATAGGTATATACCACCTAGCCTGGCTTATATCACATTGTTAAGTGATGATTAAAAAAAAAAAAAACTTTCTGTGTAAAATGTCATTGTTATTTTGATAATGATTCTATCGACTCTATAGATCAGCTTGTGTAGTATGGACATTTAAACAATGATAATTCTCTTAATTCAAGTCTGTGGGATATCTTTCCATTATTTGTGTTTCTATTTTTCAGCAGTGTTTTATAGTTTTCAACGTGTAGACTATTACTACTTATAAAAATTCATTCCTAAGTATTTTATTTAAATTGTTTATTGCAGAAGATGGGACAAGATGGTGGAGTACAGAAAGGAAGCAGGCCCAGCAGTTCCTCAGCACCAGATTTATAAAGCGGGAACACTTTGCCTCAACTAGGTAACAAAGGAACCTCAATGAAACATAACACTGAACTGTAAAGAAAAAAAAAATACATAGAGTTGGTAATTTAAGCATTAGAAATAATCCCTTGGACACGTGCCAGCTACTGCTGCCAGCAGAGTGGAGCAGGAAGGACAGCCAAAAGACACGCAGCCGGTGGAAAGAGAAACTAAAAAGTAAAGATAAAATGACCTGGGGAAACCTGTGGTTTACAGAGGAAGGCTAATTTCAATGGACACATAGTTGGTAGGGTAAGTGCATCAGTGAAAACAAATCCAATGTGGTCTGGGGTGAAAAAGGTCTGTGGGGATGGCAAGCCCTCTGTGGAGATGGGCAGAAATCCTTCTGCAGGAGAGGAACATGCTGGTAGGTGAAGAAAATGTTCACAGGGGCTGATAGTGGTCCCAGCATAGCTTAATGCAGCTATGAACAGAGAAAGGGTAGTGGGAATTCATAAAGGAAGTTACCAGCAGCCAACAAAAAAATTCCCAGAGTGTGCCTGAAACAGAGAGACTGAAATGGGCACAAAAACCATTTTAACTGCACCATTCAGCCTCTGGACCTCAAGGTAGAAAAATCCCATAATAGCTGGCACTCCATAAAAGCTATTGTAAAGATGCTAACATGCCCATACAAGTGCATCTGCGCTCCAGGGCAGACAATGGATAATTCATATCCATACTGGTAAAGGTGAAACTTGTGGAAGCTTAGTCCCTATGCCCTAAAAGTGATTGTTTTCCAGAAGACCAGCAAAGATAGGAAGCTCCACACCAATATGAGACGTGGACCAAATCTTAAATACCTGTTGACAGAGTTCCAAAACCTACCAAAGTCCAAATCCCAACCATGGAACTGCCAACCTACAACAATGCATTACCCCCACTACAGTATTACATAATTCATCAGCACTCCCCAGTAGATCCCACCCAATACTGGGAGTTTGGAAGCTGAGAACTATTATAATTAGCTGGCAGCTAGGTGAGGAACACAAAGACAGTGGTAAAAAATATAAAGCTAAAAATAATATAAAGACTGAAAATTCATCCCTGCGGAAAAATTTTACCACCACAGGGGAAAGAAACCCTCTCATAAAGATATTTTTTTCTGTGTTTTCTTTTTTTTTCACCTCTATATTCCCATTTTTTAAATTCTTTTCAAATCTTAACTTTTTTTTGAAGTTTTCAAACATTGTTCCGTTGTATCCTTCTTCACTGCTTTTAATTATGCATGATTTATGTGTGTGTGAGCATGTGTATATGGTAGTGTATGCTTCTCATTGTGTGAATAGATTTGAATATGTGTATGTATTCATATAGCTTTATTTACATATTAATAGCTCTCTCCTGAATGTGTTCATTGTTTACCTACATTAGATTTAGTTGGGCTACAATTATTCAAGAGTGTGAGTTGTTTAGATCTTACATTTGCTGGTTTCTTCATCCCTAGGTTCTGGGCCTTTCTATCTATCCCCTTTTCTCTATCTTCCCCCAGTAATAGCCAATATTTCCAGTTTCTTCCTATTCTCTTTATTGTTTTCATTATTTTCAGTTCACTTTTTATTCCTTCTTTATAGTTGACACTTGCTCCCTATATCTTGCCTCTCCTCTAATCACTTTTTCAAACACTTCAAACTTTCTCTTGACCACTTACCCTATTTCCTCTTAAGAAACTGTAACCCCACTAAATAATATAAATTATATAAATTTCTACCCCACTTAAGTTACTGTGATTATTAATGCAGTGGACAACATAGTAGACACCTGCTGTCAAATGCAAGATCTGCTTCATGTTTTTTTTATTGTTGGTGCTGTTGTTAAGTGTTGACTCCATCATTCATATGGAGGTGACAATTAGTGTTAAAGACGTCAAAGTAGACACCAGACATTTATCTTAAGACTGTAATCTGTTACTGGCATTGGAGCCATTCCTGGCTCCCATTTCTCCTAAGAAGGGCCTGAAAAGTAATTGAGACATTGTAAGGTCACAGAGTAGAGATCCTGTGGCTGAGAAATACTTAGGTCTCAACCAAGCAACACTGACTCTCACCCCATACGCAATCTAGCTCCTCCAGAGCCTTAACATTATTCCAACTCAAAGAATGAAGATAAAAACCCCAAACCAATAGCCAGGACCTAAGAAGAAACAATCTGAGAGGGACCTCAGGTCCCATCCCTTGACATCTACTAATATATCAAAAAAAGAGAAGCCTCAAAACAAATAAGACAATTGCACACAAAAGGACATATATATAAAAGAAAAAGGGGAATCCATCTGAATTGATGGGCAAATTCGAGACCTCCGAAAACTTGAGAAAATAGGCAATCCGTTCTCCCCCGAAAATTCACAGTCCAAAAATAAAAGATCCACTGATATTGAAGTGGATGAAATCCTAGTAAAAGATTATAAAAACTGATCATTAAAATGTTCACTGAACTAAATGAAGATCTAAGGAAGGATTTAAGAAACCAAATATAGGAGACCAAAGACTGCTTCAATAAGATAATTACAGAAAACTCTTCCTATATCAGAAATGAGCTATTCATATACAGGAAGTATACAGGACCCCTAATAGACCAAGTGAGAAGTTCTCCAAAACATATCATAAACCAATAAAGTTCAAGTCTGATTTTTCAATTCAGACTCTAAAATCAAGAGGGCCTAGAATGAAATATTTCAAATTCATGTGAGACTTACATAAAATATCTTAGGGTTATAAAATGCTATTTTAAGCTGACAACAACTTATCTTGTAACACATACAAGAACTCCACATATTTGCTCCTATCTCCTCCACATCTTATGTTTTGATGGTAAAATTCATATTTTTAAATATTATGTATCCTTTAATAAATTATTGTGGTTAACACTATTTTGAACAGTTTTGTTTTTTAACCTTTCTATTAGAAATGTGACTTTAATACCATTATTATTAGAATATTCTGAATTTGATTATTTTTATCTTTACCATGAATTTTTTACTTACATATGTTCATATTATTAATTAGTATCCTTTTTTACAGTGTTAAAAAAACTGAAGATTTCTCAATATTTCTAGCTTGATAAGCTAGACCTCAACTTTTTTTTTTTTTTTTTTTTTTTTTTGTAGAGGTTATTTTTAATTTGTTTTAATTCATTGACATTTATTTTTTCAAATTTATTTACTTTTTATTCTAAGTTATTAGAAATGACAGCAGAATGTATTACATTTCATATTATAAAGCACATTTTTACATATCTCTGGTTGTATACAAAGTATATTCACACCATTTGTGACTTCATACATGCAATTAGGGTAATGATATCCATCTCATTCTACCATCATTTTCTTTTTCCTTCACCATTTTGCCCCCTTCCTTCCCTTCCCTCCCCATTGGCCATTCAAGTGTTCCTCTAATCCTCCTATGCTACCCATCCCAACCCCACTGTGAATCGGCCTCCTTATATCAGAGAAAACATTCAGCATTTGGCTTTTTGGGATTGGCTAACTTCACTTAGCATTATATTCTCTAACTTCATCCATTTACCTGTGAATGCCATGATTTTATTCTCTTATTGCTGAGTAATACTCCATTGTGTATATTAGACTAGAGACACTACACCTAATAGAAGAAAAAGTAAGCTCTTATCTCCAACATGTTGGATTAGGCCCCAAGTTCATTAATAAGACTCCTGTAGCACAAGCATTAATATCAAGAATCAATAAATGGGATAGATTCAAATTACAAAGCTTCTTCTCAGCAAAAGAAACAATCAGTGAGGTGAATAGAGACACTACTAATTGGAACAAATTTTTACCACATGCACATCAGATAGAGGACTAATCTCTAGAATATATAAAGAACTCAAAAATCTTAACACCAAAAAAAAAAAAAAATCAATAAATGGGCCAAGGAACTGAACAAACACTTCTCAGAATAAGATGTATAATCAAGCAACAAATACTTGAAAAAATGTTCAACATCTCTGGCAATTAGAGAAATGCAAATCAAAACCACTCTAAGATTTCATCTCACACCAGTCAGAATGGCAGCTATTAAGAACACACAAACAACAATAAATGTTGATGAGGATGTGGAGAAAAAGGCACACTCATACATTGTTGGTGGAACTGCAAAATGGTGCAGCCAATATGGAAAGCAGTATGGAGAGTCCTTGGAAAACTTGGAATGGAACTACATTTTGACCCAGCTATCCCACTCCTTGGTCTATACCCAAAGGACTTAAAAACAGCATACTACAGGGACACAGCCATCAATGTTTACAGCAGCACAATTCACAATAGCTAAACTGTGGAACCAACCTAGATGCTCTTCAGTAGATGAATGGATAAAGAAAATGTGGAGGATATTTTTATTTTCCTTTAGTTTCTGAGGAACAGCTTTGCTGTGGATATTATCTTGTCTGGCAAATATTTTGTTTTAATTACTTTGAATATATATTCTCACTCTCTTCTGGCTTCTAAGGTTTCTGTTTACAAGTCCATTAATAGTCTTATAACAGTTCCCTTATTTGATTTGTATCTTTTCTCTGGCTACTTTCAGGATTCTTTTTTGACTTGACCATTTTATTTTAATGTGCTTGGTGGTATTCTTCGTTAAGCCAATTTTATTTGTGGTCATTTGAGCTTCATGAATTTTGCTGTCCATGTCACTTCTAAGATTGTGAAGTTTTCAGAGAGCTTTTCTTTGAATAACATTTTTATCCATTTGTCTCTCCTTCTGAGACTTCCAGAATTCATGTATTCATATTCTTGACAGTGTCCCATAGGTCCCATATGCTTTCTCAAATTTTTATTTTTTTTTAACATTTTGTTTCTCAAATTAGCTAATTAGAAGTGAACTGAGTTCACAGATTGCATTTTCTGCTTGATCAAGTCTGTTAAAGTAGTTATTGCAGTTTTTTTTTGTCCTGGCATTGTTTACTTTTGCACTGGCATTTCTGTTTGTTTCTTTTTAGGGTTTCTATGTTTTTATTGAACTTCTCTTTTTGTTCATATATTGCTTTTATAATATTATTCCATTTTCTGTTTTTTTTTTTTTTTTTTTTTTTTTTTTTTTTTTTTTTTTTTTGTAGCTGAGATTTCTTAAACCAGTTCTTTTGAATTCTTTGTCAGGCAATTCATGGATGTCCACTTCTTTGGGATCATTGACTATAATACTATTATGTTTTGGTTGTACCATGTTTTCTTAGTGTTTTTTTTTTTTTTTTTTTTTTTTTTTTTTTTTTTTAAATCTTGGAAGTCTTTATTTGTTTTCAGTCTTTACAAACTGCCTTCCCAAGAGAAATGCTTTCACCTGCTAGCCCTAACAAATATTCTAAACAATCTTTCACCCATTTTATGTGGATGTACCGAGTTCACATCTCTTTTGTTCTTGGTGGAGAATTATTAGGATTGTATGTCTTGTGTTGATCCTTAAATTCCAGACTGAATGCTGAAAGCCTTCCATTAGTTTTCCCTAGGAAAGTGCCTTGAAATGTTCAAGTTTGTGTGCCTTATCCCAATTCTGGAGTCTTGCTGACTTTCAGCATGAAATGCTTGCATTCATCTTCTGTGATATTATGCCTAGGTAGTTGGTCTGGGGAAGTGGTCTCTTAGGTGTGTAGAGTGTTTCTGTTACCCGTGGGCCAGTGGGGAAAATGTGCAGGCAAGGTGTCCCAACCGCCTTCCTATGGAACGTGTAGTGCTGTTTGTATGATCCATGGCCTCTTTACCCTGCTCTAGCCTCTTCCAACCTCTCAACTCTGCTGATCATCTCAGTAATCTCAGTAAATGAGAAAGAGGTGAGCCTATTGGGCAGCATTTTACATAGCTGGGGAATTTGAGTATTTACTATGCTTTAGGAGTCAGTGCTCACTCATTATGCTCACATTTTCCTCCATAGAAGAAATTGCTAACTAAGGAAACCTGTGTGGCACTATTTTTTTTTTTTTTTTTTTCTTGTGGAAGGAATGATATACAGGTAACTTGAACTTGGTCTTACCATCTTCAGTGCATCTGTTCTCAGATATTTTGCCCTGGTGCCATACTGGAACTTCTCTGATGGACTCCTGGATATCTGAGGAACTATTCTCCCCTGTGAGTGGTTGTTAAATGTGATGCTTCTGTGGGGGATAATAGTAGAAAACTCCTAATCTTAAATTTGCTTATGTTGCTTCTATCATCCTTTCTAATTCTCTCCATATATGATCTCACAGCTAAAGGAAGTATGATGATATTGTTATGTGATATTTGTTTTATTTAATGCCTCTTTGAATTCTCTGAGGGTATTTTTGTCTTATCTCAGGCACTAAGAACCTTCTACCGACATAGGGCTTGATAGTTTATACTTTGCTAGAGACCTCATGACATTTTCCCTACATGCCTGGCACAGGGGAATGGAGGAAAGAATATATAATGATGTTTGAAGGTCCATTGTCCCTTTATTCCTCTTTCTTTCTCTCATCTTCCTCTTAAATTTGTGCCATCAAGCATGAAAGACACATTAGACTTTTGAAGAGAAACACACACACACACACACACACACACACACACACAAAAGGCATCAACTATGTATAGAGCATTGATAATTTAAAAGCTGCCAACAATAAACTTTTCCACAATTGAAAGTGGAGCAAGTCTCTCATCATTTTGCCTGTATAGAGGAACAACTGGGAGGTTGACAAACACAAACAATTCCCTCAGGACAATAGTTACCTTGCTCTATAATTTTGTTTCTTTTTCTCTTATTCTCTCTGAAATGAATGTAGGTAATTTTCTCACCAGAAAATGTGTCTACTTGGAAGAATATTCCCTTAAGTAGCCTGATAAAAACAAGTAAAAACCACAGGGCAGTGTTACTTCTGCCCTCATATTCTAGTTATTGTGCAATGCCAGAAAAGACTCTATGCTGTGTGGGTGCAGAGTGTAACAGGGCAGGAGGAAGTATGTCCTAGGCAGAAATAATGCAATACTGTGTTCACCTCTCTGTAATTTTCAGGAATTCTTATATTAAAATTCAAATATGGAAAACACACAGAAGGGAGATAAGCAGAGTCACCTTGTCATTTTAACTCTAATGAAATTAAGTGAAATGCGTTCTTTCACATGCCAGTTCTACTACTTGAACCTAAGATGGTCTTCAGAACTTGGACAGTGGTATTTCTTGTCTCCTTGCTCTTAACCATTCTCTAGCCTTTTTCTGTAAGAATTCAGAGATTATTTAGATTTGTATTCCATTTGGGCAACCTAAGTGCTACCTCCTACCAGCAACAGAGCTGAAACCCTAATTAGAAAATTTGTCTTCTTGGTATTCCTAATAGGAAATATAGTAGTGTTTTAATATGTTGCAGTGAATGCTTTTTTCCTTTTTGTACCACTGTGCTTGTTATTTTAATATAACCAGATATTACCTTCCATTTCAAGTATCACAGAGTTCAGGCATATGAGAAAGTTTCAAATGCTAAGAGGCTCATTTTTGTGGCTGTTAAGATTGTGGTGATTTTAATGATTCTATAAAAAGGACATGCAGTACAGTAATTGTACTTGTGTGAGTTTTACATCTAGTTTCATTGTAACTGATATTTTTCTGTCATCAAGCTTCCTTAGAAGCTGTACTTGGTATTACATGAAACATGAGTTTTTAAGTTTCATGATGTCCAAGACTATTTTTAGAAGCATTGTACAAAATTTGTTTGTTTGAGCTGTACCTTAAACTATAATAAACATATTTCCTGATATTTTTCTGCCAATATTCATCAAGCTTCCTAGAGTAGAAGCTGCTCAGCAAAGTCTCCAGCAATGGTATTACATGAAACATGAGAGTTTGTTTACATTAAGTTTCATGATGTCCAATGACTATTTATTAGAAGCTATATTTATCAGCTGATACAGTTTTTGCACTTATTTGTTTCTGTTTGAGACATTTGTACCTTAAACTATAATAAACATATTTCTTGTGGGCAGTTACTTGGTATAACCAAGTATTTGAAAAAAAATCAGGTATTAGTTTAAATTTAGGCAACGAATACCTTCTGTGCTGAAATCTAATACACTGTATCATCATGATGGTTCTTGAGGATTTGGATTATAATAATTGGTTTAGGTAATGATTTGGTTAAAATAACAAATTGTCAGTATGGAATATTTTTATTCACTGAGTTTTCAAGTGTTTTGAGATTGGTGAATAATTAGTTTGGAAAATTAAATTTTTGAGTGTTTGCATCTGTTTTTAATGTTTACTTATCTATTGCTATTTTATTTTTATTTTCCATCACCTATCACATTTTGCATTTATGTAGAAATTGCAGAAAACAAATAAAACATTGTTTAGCAAATTATCTAATTTAATTGTTGTTATCAATTTTTCTATTTTGAAAGCCTAAGAAAGTTGAATTCAGGGGTCTGTTGTCTAAGGCATTATGAGAAGGATGAAAATTGTAATGTGATCTAGAAGAGGAAGGTTTTTATTGCATATAAGCACATGGATCTTGTATGTGGTAGGAATCTGAAATACTGTACAGTATTACAATATTGCTTGAAGGACAAGTTGAAAGTGGTTACTACTAAGGTTTGGATGTGTCCCCCAAAAGTGCATGGGTTGGAAATGTAATCTCCCCAAAATTCATATGATAATGATAGTTGTGAATGGGGCCTTTGGGAGTTAAATAGGATTAGATGAGGGTAAGAAGGTGGAATTGCACTGAGGGAATTAATGGCTTTAGAATAAGAGAGACTTCAGCAAGTACATTTGATCTGTCTCTCAAGGGAGGCCCTCCACCATGCTGTGATGGAGCAGGAAGGCCCTCATGAAATGCTCAGTAGATGTCAGCTCCATGTTCATGGACTTTCCATTCTGAGAACCGTGAGACAACTTCTGCTTTTTACAGGTTTCCTGGTCGTTTTTTTTTTTTTTTTTTTTTTTTTTGGTGGAATTTTATTCTCTATGATTTTCAACTGATTCACAAGAACACAAAAATTATACATATTAACGAAACACTTGTACCTTAAGCTATTATAAACATAGTTCTTGTGGGCAGTTACTTGGTATAACAAAGTATTTGAAAAAAAAATCAGGTACTAGTTTAAATTTAGGCAACAAATACCTTTATGCTGAAATCTGGTAATATGATGATGATTCGATATATGTATACATTGTATAATGAGATAAAATATATTTAACATTAAAAATATAACCTCTTGTCAGAAATGTAGAGTTTCCAGAAATATTTTACATAGGGTCATGATTTTTATGCAAAATAAGATGCAACGTGTATTTTAGTTCACTGCCTCTTTAGCACAAACATTTTATGAAAAGGATATTTTCCTTGTTATATTAATAACATACCAATATCAACAGTTAAACGAATGAGTGCTTTCTCCATATGAACCTGACAGAAAATAAAAAGCAAAAATATGTTGACCAAAGTTCCATGATATTTACACTTAGTATCATATCAAACTAGTTTGGTAATAGAATTTTGGGATAAAGTTTTATCACTCATAGACATCTGTCTTCATGTGTTCTCAAATAGTGAAAATTTTCATTATTTTCTTAGTGTCACATCTTATTAACTTTAAATTTAATGGGACAATTCATGAAGCAATTACAATTTGCTACCTTCATAAACATATTGAGTAATGAACTAATCATTAATTTAAAGAGGTGATGTGGATAACTCTTCATAAATCTTTCCTCATTTTAAGATTCTTAAGGAATCTAAGAAAGGCTAGGTGATACAGCTCTCTCTGCTCCTGTATTTAAAATTAGCTCTTACTGGGAAGGAGGAGCTCTTAAGAGTCTTGGATCTGTTTCCTCCTGACCATGTAACACTGAGCTATGAAAACCTGTATGTTTAAAGCTTAGTTTTTGTATTCATTCTGATCCTCAATTCATTCATAATGTTGATATTTGTCTCCATCTGTTCAGGCTACTATAGCAAAACATCTGAGAGTGAGTAAATTATAAAGAACAGAAATTCATTTCTCACCATTCTAGTGACTGGGAAGTCCATGATCAAGGAGCTGCTTGAATCCATGTTTGGAAAGGGTTATTCCATTTTTTAAAATGATGTCTTCTACCTGTTCCATGTCCTCCCATGGTAAAAGGGATGGAAGGAAAAAAAGATGCCATAGTTAGTGCCTCCAGAACTTTTATGAGACACTAATCATATCCATGATGGTAGTAATCTCCTCCTAAAGGACCCACGTCTTAATGCTATTGAATTGGAGATTAAATTTCTTTCTTTTCTTTTTTCTTTGGGGGGGGGGGGGCATACCAGGGATTGAACTCAAGGGCACTTGACCAATGGGCCACATCCCCAGCCCTTTTTTGTATTTTATTGGAGACAGAGTCTCACTGAATTGCTAAGTGCCTTGCCATTGCTGAGGCTGGCTTTGAACTTGGGATCCTCCTGCCTCAGCCTCCCAAGTGCTGGGATTACAGGAATGTGCCACTGCGCCTGGCATGGGGATTACATTTCAACATAATTCTGCAAAGAATATGGACATTCATACCATACAAGATTCATGCCTTAGGTCAGATGAAATATAAAACAGATACTATGATAAAGGAGGTTTATTGAAGGGGAGGGTTGCTATTAGGAACAAAATCTGAAGGTGATGGGAAAAGGAGAAGTTAAACTTCAATAGATTTGAAACAGAGGTCATGGGGAGCCCTGAGCGAGCATGACACTTGAATTAAGTTCTCTTGAAATGAGGCATGTAATACAGGCCTTATAAATATTATTTATTACAAAGATCCATAGAATTTTCTGAGGAACCCATGAGATTACATACTAACTATTTAGCAATTATTAGATGCCATAAAATATACCAATTAAGGGTTTGGGATGTAGCTATGTGGTAAAGCATCTGCCTAGCATGTAAGTAGCCCTGGATTCTTTCCCCAGTACCATAAAAAGAAAAAAAAAAAAAAAAACTAAATATATGTATACATATACATACACAGACACACACAATTAAAATATGAGGTGATTGTTCTTTTTTTAGCTCAATCTCCAACAAGTGGTTGCTGTGGACACAGAAGAAACACACTAAACTGAAGGATCATTTCAATCGTTGTAATAATCCCCTGTGTCACACAGTATATTCATTTCTGCAGTTGTTGCCAAACAGAATATAGTATACTACATGAGGTTTAATTCATAAAGCCAAATACAGACATGCATGGGGGCCCATAGTAAGTGTTTAGAAGAGATATCCTGAAGCATTAAATTTTTCATTGGCCAGTTAACTGGCTTTGAATTATTTTTAATGGATAAAACATTTTAGCAGCATTCTCTAGAGACTGTTCTGATTTCAAATGGAGCATTTCCAATTAATCTAAGAAAGACATTATATAAAACACAAGTTAACAATCTCATGGCAATGGATAATAAAAATATTGCTGAACATTATTACGGCCTTATTCACTAAGCAATTCAAAGAGTTATTCTAAACATAATCAAACCTATTCTTGCATCTCTACAGTCTCTTTGGATGCACATAGTATTGCCCCATAATTACCCCTATGTTAATATCTTTAGGATGAATTATCATGTAGTTTTTAAAAACCTTGCTTTATTGAGATCTGTTAACTAGTTGGTAGAATTACTTGTCATTTGTGTGGCCATGTATGTGTGAAGGGTTGTGGGGTGATGAAAATGACTTTTGGACAAAGACATCATAATACCTGAAGAGAAACATTTTTAATGTACCATTTGATATGAAGTATTTCTTGCTTTTATGTAACTCTCAGTATATATGTCAGATTCATGAGTGTAAATGTCTGCTACTCTTGGTTCAATGATGTCTCCTTAAGAACGTTTGAATGGATTTCTATTAGAAAAGAAATTTACTTTAAGAAAGGGCTTTGTTTTACGGGATGATCTAAATACATAATGTCCATATACGTTTACAAGGTACATTAGGACTGTTCTTCCTTAATTAATGCTTATGGGCTTTTCTACTCCTAGTAAGCCTCACTTCATTTTAGTTTTGCACAAGTTATGGTAATGTGTACAGACAGTTATAGAAACAACTGAAGATACCAGTGGATGCACAAAGAGGAATGAGAGCATGATCAGATTGCAGTTGGCTGCTGACATAAATTGATTCTCCCCAAACATGCCACTCAGCAATGGGTCATCAAATAACAGTTTGAACATATTTTACTTTCTCCTCATCAGATTCATGAGTTACTAATAACATCATATGTCTGAAGTAACTTTTTTTCCCTCTGGAAAATATAGCTCTAAATAGAACTAGTGCTTTGGTTCATGAGTATAAAAGAACTTTTTTTTTTCTCATAAGGGTTGCCCACTTAGTTGGGATGATTGGGCTGTGACACAAGTGAGGACGGGGTAGTGTGGCTCCTGAAGCAGTGGCTGTGCTCTCAGAATGTTGAGCACAATGAGAAACCCAACTGTTAAGGTGCTGGTCCCAGAATGTCGTTATGAAAGACAGGAAGTATTTCAGATTTATGATGTCCTAAAAGAAAAGCTATTGTGCTTGAGGAAAATTGCTTGCATTGCTTTTACCTACTACAGAATAAATGGAATATGAGTTTTTAAATTCCCCTTCCCATGGGGGAGGTAAATATCATAGATGATTCCAAAAGAATCGATTCAGGGAGAGAGGCTCTTGGAAATTAGTTAATGACTCATCATTCAGCTTTTGTTGAGAATCACCTCTGTATAAAATGGGGCCATGTGTATCTATCATTGTGTTCACTTCCAGTGTATCTTAGGTTCCTACTTAGCAAAAAGTGACACAATAAAACCACAAGATTAGGGCTTAATTTTAAAGTTTTCTGCCGATCAGGACAAAAGCATGGTAAAGCTTTCATATCATAGTTCAAATTTCTGGAGGTCTAATACTACAATTCTTATATTTCTGAACCAAAACGTTTCTTAGCTATTTCATATTCCATGTGTTAGCACTAATGTTAACATCAGTGTATGCATAGAACCTTTTCTGAATGTGGCTCTGCTATAGGAGATAAAAGTAAAGAAAATAAGGAATGTTTTATTTCTGGGAATGTGATCTACCACTTGCTTGAAGTGGATGTAACTGAAAATATTTACTTTCTGTTTGCTATAGTTTATAATTGTGGGCCTACAAATATAACAAAGTATTAGAAATACTGGACTCAAATCCCTCAAAAATCACAGCAAATCAAATTAAATGTTGAGTCAATCAGTTTGCCATTCATCCAGCTATATTCTATGATAGGTGAGATCATGTTCATTTGAACCTGATTTACTAAAAACTACAAGGGCTGCAAAGATCTGTAAGAAGCCATGAGTCCTTTCTCAAGTAACTTGCTTTCCTAATGACAAGACACAATGAGAATGTAAGTAACTGTTATGTGGTGCACATTATGATAAATTTAATAGGAGAAATATGAATAAAAGACTATGGGTATTTAAAGGAGATAAATACCACCAAGAATCGAGTGACTCCATATTCAGAACAGTTAATAGAGGATCAGGAAGAGAACACAAATTGAAATGAGTGATAAAGGAAGATGGCAAAATCAGGAGGAAGAAAGGTGTAAAGAAAGTGCAGTGGGTGTTCATGAGGGAGGAACCATGGAAAGAATTTGTTTTCACATGTCTCTCTTTTGGAAAGAGAATGTGGAATTGAAGCTATGGTTTTGGAATCAGCTCTGTTGCTACCTATCTGACCTCAGGCAAGTTACTTGTGATAGTTGGTTTCAAGCCTAATCCGAGGTTAAAAAAAAAGCTGGACTTGCCCAATGATCTCTAAGTTCCTTTTAAATGCTGAAATTCTCTGGGTATTCCTCATGCAATTACAAGGAATGCCATATTTATTCCTGTATAATTAGGATCATGAGCTTATTGAAGTAGGTGAAATATGAAGGATTTGTCTTTGTTTGTTGAAGTCAAACAGAGATATTCTTATGACATGTTAGAATTGTGAGAGCTGGTACAAAACTGGAGCTGGGAAATACATCAGGTGGCAGTCTTGAAAGACCTTTTTCTGATGTTAAGTCAGAACTGCTTGATTAAGTGGGACTGGTCTATCTGTGACCAAGACAGTTTGATGACAAACAAAAAATGGGAATCACTGTTAGTTACAGTGTCTGAAACAAGGATGCGATCCAGGTGGTGCATGGTAGGGAAGATTGAAAGAAAAATGGGCAGTGGGGTATTGAGGGTAGGGTGAGGGGTGATCTGTATTATGCTGTGACTTGTGAGTAGAGAGAGGATGTGTCACAGTATACAAGATGGACTGGCAGGCTTTTTCAGCCAACTTTTCAATATGGTGTGAGGAGAGATGAGCAAGAGATAATTCATTGCTTTTTAGTGAGATCTGGTCAAGGAGAATTGGCTGATAAAGAGAGAAGACCAGGTGCAGGAGGTAGGACCCATTATGGTTTAGTATTTAAATTAAGCTTTAGTGTCTGCACAAATGGCACAATGAACATACTTTTCAACCTCAAGTTTTATCTTTAGTGATCATCACTAAAACTAAACTATTTAAATTAACATAATTAATTATATCATATTTATCATTTTTAGTTTTATTTCAATGGGTTTTGTTTGTTGTGCTTATAAGGAGTTTAGGAACTTTATGCAATATAAAAAGTACTCTTTTCAGTTAAGTAGACATTGTGGGCTCAGGGAGACGCAGGGTGACTAATAATAAACAAGTTCTTAAAGAGTTTCTTCATTACTAGTAACTGATATCTTAACAAGTAGGGTATATAGATCTGAGCACTTCAAATTTGGTTAATTTGATTTGAATATAAATAAAGAAAAGCTATTCATGCTTGGGAATGAATTTGGGAAAATCAAAATTTTATCATTTAGACGTTTTCAGCAAATGATAGGAAATTTCACAGAAGAAAATTTGATCCATAATTTTGACATTTTGCATCTTGCTTTCTTCAGATAGGCTTAAGTTATACTCTGTTTTGGAAAAAGCAAATAAAAGGACAACAGACAACCTTTTAAGTCAAGCTTCTAGCTTGACTGAAAGTTTCTGAAAATTGTGGAGCACAGCTTATAAATATATATGAACCAAGTACTGGCACACAGAAGGTGTGAATATATATTTGTGGAATTAAACCAAATGTATATATGGATGTATCATACATATCCACACATATATTTATACATATCTTTATATGTACATATATATATACACATTTCACAATGATATAAAAATATGTTTGTTGTTTTTTTATGTGAAACTCCTTTGAATTAACAGCAAATAAAAATCAACCTATGACACAGGCTTCCAGAATTCCTCAAACTTCAGGCCTGTGTGAAGGAACTGAACTACTAGGGAAGTGTGAGCCACTGCCCAGCTGTATAAATAGAGGTAGCCAAAATGCCCACTGTCTCTGCTGGAACCACTATAATGCAGCTTGGCCTGGGATATGTGTCTTTGATGGCAGCAGGTTCCAGATATGAAAGAGTCTGTGGAGGTGTGTAGACACCACCCGACCTTGAGAGATTGAAATGGACTGGCACACAATTCAGAAAAGCCAGCAGGGGGCTCACTTATAGACAACTGGGGGGGGAAAAACTATAGGAACTGGAAGTGTCTCAATAAAAAGAATATTATCAGTCTTTAATTTTACTGTTCAGAGATTTTTTTTTTATTATTCACTCATGTTTAAGGACTTAATATCAAACAAATGACCACCTCACCTGGATTCTGTTATTCGTATCACCTGAAAGGTATTCATAATTTGAGTTACGTATTTTCTCTTTTCTTTCTTTTCTTTCTATAATTAAATAATTCAGTGGTAATATTGACTGCACTGTCACAGAATTTATAAATAGGAAATACAGGTTGTGATGTGCCAAGATAATGTATAATTTTAACAATTTAGGTACAATCTTTGGATTTTTTAGGTGAGGATAGGTATGTGGTGGGTACAAATGACTTTCAGTACTTCAAAAGAATTATAACAAAACATGTGGCAGAACATTTAAGCTAGGATAACTATGTAATATAATCTCTGTGTTGCATTCCTAGTCTGTCTTGTTGCTGTATCAAAAATAAAAATTAGAACTATCCCTATAGAAGCAATCTAAATCCAAGTGATTCTGTAGCTGGCAGGAGTTAGGGAGTGTTTAAGCTTTTCAGTTTATTGATAAGCAGTTCATTTATTATGGGTAACATGAAATTTCATATTTGCTTCTGTGAGGGGCTCATCTTTTCATTTCAGGGATTTAAAAAAAATAATCTCTTTCAAAATATAAATTCTACAATTTGTATGGAAGTGTGGTGAATTGCAAATCATCTGACACCATCTTATAACTTAGCTCTGCATACTGCTGACTTTTCCGGTGTATGCATTCACTTTATTTTCATCTTTAACTTTAGTTTGCATTATTTTGGCTAAAGAAGCAACATATTCACCACACCAGGAAAGTTAGACAAGATTCAAGCTAAAACTTCCTTGGCGGCATGTTGTTAAGCATTTTTTGTCTTGGCAGCTTTAGAGGCTGGCAGCTAGAGAACAAGCACTCTCTGTGCCCACTCTGGTTGAGCTCTCTGGGCATCCTCCAAAGACACAGTAAGAGTGGCACACTGCTCTGGAAAGATGGCATCAGTGACAGTCAACTGGGCTGATATGCATCTGCATCAGGCTGAGCCCCAGGCCACACCCAGGTCTGTCTTTCTGTTTACTCCCTAGGTAATGATCAAATAAAGACTTCCTTGTCTTCTGTACAAATCTCCATGCTCAATGTCATTTCATGTCTTTGAGTGGATTTTTTTGCCTATTAATAATAATAATAATAAATTAAATTTAATACCTTATAACAAACTAATTTTTTATTAAATGTCAGTTTTCTATGTTAAATGCTAATATTAGACAAAATCAGAATTTATACCTAAAATTCTGCACATTCTAGCCCAGGTCAAATAGAAAGCATTTAAATGGGCAACAAAACTTGAAGGTTTAGTCTGTATCTCTGTTTGTCCTCTCTTTTCATCCCCATGATAACTGCCAAATTTAGTTTTATATATTTTTTTTTCCATTTTCACAAGTAGTATTTGAAAAACTTCTAAAAAGAAACAGAGATGTACCAAGTAAATTCTAAAGTTCTTTCTAGTTAAAATGTGCTTTCCTGCCTCAATATGCTTTCACTTCCTTCCCCAAAGAGGTGACTCTTTTCTAATTTTAGGTATCCAGTACTGCCATAGAATGCTTGGGATAACAAAAGTGGTCTACATTTGCATTATATAATATGTGAAACATAGTTAATGTGATCAAGGAAGTGGATTTTTATTTTATTTTTAATTGATTTCAACTTACATTTACATAGTGCATGTGACTGCCAGCTCTTATAGTGGACAGTGCGGGTTTTTCATTTGCCCCAAAGGCTACTGCCATAGACTTACCAGCAGCCCTGTACCTAGGCTCATTTTCTTCTTTAGCAGCCTGAGTCTTATAGGGACCTGATTACTTGCCCCTGTTTCATATCCTTCAATGTGTCCCTTTACACCAGGATATCATGCTAAACTTCTGGCATGATGTGCAAGGCTCATAGTGATCAGTACTTTGCCTACCTTCATCTCCTACCACTCTTTACATTTCATAGAAAGCATCATATTTTCGAATGCTCCTGGGCCTTCTTATATGCTATTGCTTCCTTCCAGGTCTCTCTTCCCTTGTCTACCTGTCTAAAATTTTTCATGAAGTCTCAGGAAAATAACTTTTGAACTTTTCTTTTTGTCGCTAAATAGTTCCCCAGCTGTTGAATGTGGTTTTCATGTCTGTATTCCCCAAGACTCAATAACAGCATACCAGTAGGTGCTATATAAAAGCTAATTTCCATCTCCTACTCTCCAGTTTGCTAGGCTATTGTGCCTTGTGATAAAAAATTCTATGGTGTCACTACAAAAGGGAAGAACTGCAAGAGGAAGTAAATTTCACATTGGGGGCAAGGATTGGTCTGTTTTGTTCCCAAATATTCTGAACTTTCGGAACAGTGCTCAAAACAGATTAGGAGTACAATAAAATGTGCAGAAAAAATTTACTGAATTATACTTTCATATCATTTTTGACTATTTTAAGTATACAAAGTCTGTGAAGTAATTTCCAGGTTTTAAAATAATTTTTCAAATTCACAAAATATAGAATTTAAAAACAGCTATGACTCTCCAAATCTCCCTATTCCTTTATAGTTGCTACTTTTCTCAGGCAAGAAAAACCATTGCTTTAGGACAGAACACATAAATAAGCAAAACTATGAAATATCAACTCAGTGAGATGGAAACTTCAGCAATATTCACCTAAATCATGTGTCACCCACACCTAGAATTTTGTTCTTCCTGAAGTCCACCAAATACTTTCTGTCATTTTCTACCTCTCTACCATTTTAATATAATCAGAAAATGCAGTTAAAGTTCATTTTTTACCCATTAGAAAGTACTCAAATAAATGCTTTGTTTACCATTAAACCCAATGGCTTCCAAAGTAGTTCACTGTTATGTGAGCCAATTGGAGCCTTATTCAATGCACTCCATTAATATTAATTTGTGGTTAACTTTTGCTTAATCTAAAAATCAGTTTCCTATCTACAGGATTGTGTTCATATCCAAACCAATTTGTATTAATTTTGGAAGTCAAATATCAGGGGACATCATGTCAAAACCATTAATGAAACCATAATAGAAAGCTTCTATTGTATTCTGTTCATATGCACATCTTTCAGTGGGGGTAATGCTATTAAGTAAAAGAAAATCTATTAAGTATAACTGTGTCACATTACTGGATTATTGCTCTTGATCTTATTACCTACTCCCCAGATACAAAGATACATCATCTCAGTATTATTTGTTCTCTTTGATTGAATGACTATTTATATGAATTGACATTTTACCTTTTCAGGGAAGCTGTGGTTTGTAAATGACCCAGTATTTTATAGGCAAGTTATTTTACTTTATTTATTTATTTATGGTACTAGAAATTGAACCAAGGGCCTAGTGTGTGCTAAATAAGCATTCTACCAATAAGCTACATCCCCAACATTTTTTTTTTTTTTTTTGAGATAGGGTCTCTCTAAGTTTCTGAGGCTGGCCTAGAATTTGGGATCTTTCTGCCTCAGCCCACTGAGTAGCTGGGATTACAGACAGAGAGCAAGTTCTTTAAAATACATCAAATACTTCTGGTAATGTAGAAATTATTATTAAAGAATTCTGTACCAATTTTGAAATACTTTTCTGTTGTCCGTTTGTATTATTCTCTCCTATTGGATATAGTTAGAAATTCTAAAGATATAGATGGTTATATTTAAAGAATAATGCCTTTTTATACAATTTGTTTAGAACATTTATTCATCTACTTATTTGGTACTGGGGATTGAACTCAGGGGCACTCAAACACTGAGCCATACCCCCAACCCTATTTTGTATTTTATTCAGAGTCAGGATCTCACTGAGTTGCTTAGTGCCTTGCTGTTGCTGAAGCTGCTTTGAACTCTCCATCCTCCTGCTTCAGCCTCCCGAGCCACTGGTAGAACATTCTTTTTAATAAAATTGTTTGTATTCTCATAACACATACTTCTTATGTTTCAATATTTGTTTCTACCTCCTGAATGTTTCTCACTCTTGAATGTGAAGAAAATGTATGTCTTTTTATTCATGGTCCACAGCCACTACCGATTTTTCTTTAGTGGTCATTCAGAATGGACTTTCCTATGAAGCTTTCTTATTTTGTTTGTGCTAGTCATTTTACAAAGAAACTGCAGACATTTTAATTATAATATCATCAGACAGTCTCATTCAGAATTAACATCCTTTCTCAATACTCAAAGCCCATTATTTTTTAATTATCTCAAATGTGTCCTATACCCTGACTTTCTTATTAGGACAAATGCATATTTTTCTTATCATTGTGTTGCAGTTTATTCAAGCCACTAGTGCTGAATATAGGACTGCTTTTACTTTCTAAGAGTTGTTTTGAAAGTTGAGGTTGAGCAGCAATGTTATTATTTTATAACCATGTTATTTATAGATCTTTCTTAAAAAGTATTCAACTTGATTCTGATATTGTAAGTTGAAACCCTTTGAGACATTAGAGAATATTCCTATCATGTCTCCATTTCCTCAATTTAATAGTCACCAAAATTGTTTTATTAAAACACTAAACAAGAAATCTAGTTCATTTACATTTGATTCCAAGAGACTATAATAGACAGAAATCTAGATTGGTTAACATAATCTCCCACATACTTGCTGTACTCATGGACAAAATAGAGAAACCATATTCAAAATTCACGTCTTGCTACATGACCTTCAAATTTATATTTTCTCTTTGAAAAGTAAAATAAAACTTGGTTTCTAAAACTAACATATACTTAGTAGAAAGTTAAGCAATGTACAAAAGGGCAAATGAAAATATCTTGAAATTGTTAACTCCAAGGAGACTGATAATAATATTTTGAAAGAGTTGTAGGCATCTGTCAATGTACTTATCCCCATTTATTTAGTCATTTATTCAGCAAATATATATGAAATACTTACCATGACCTAGCCATGGCTGTAGA
Organism: Tamias sibiricus; assembly: GCA_025594165.1. Taxonomy (NCBI): domain Eukaryota; kingdom Metazoa; phylum Chordata; class Mammalia; order Rodentia; family Sciuridae; genus Tamias; species Tamias sibiricus. The sequence continues at coordinate 79,649,445 of CM046664.1, forward strand.
CCTGGAGATGCCTAGAGATGCTATAAAGAAGATACTGAAACTTGACTTTGTAGAGCTACTGCTGATAAGGGAAACTCTAAAGAAATCCCACCAAAATTCCAGATAAGCATTAAATGTATTGAAAAACAAACAAACAAACAAAAAAACCCAAGAAAGGGGGGGGGATAAAATGACCGTGGTGGATCTTTTTTCAGGTAGGTCACCAAGAAAGTTCTCTCTGAGAAGACGACACTGGAGCACAGTCCTCAGGGAAGAGCCACCAGCCATGGAGAGGATGAACAGATCCAAAAGAGGGCAGAAACCTTCAGGTCCAAGGCAGGAATGTGCTGTGCAGGTTGGAAGGGGATCTCCTGTGGAGATGGAGAATGAGGATGGCAATGATGATAGAGAATTAGGAGAGTAGGTGCCTCTGAGGCCAAGATACAGAGTTGGTCTATGAATGTGCTGCAGGAACACAGCTTTGAGAAGGGAAGTGATGCAATTTGCTTTACGTTACAATCAAAAAAAATGGGGAAAACCATCACTCTGGTGGTTGTGGGAAGAATAGACCACAGGCATGAATGGATCAAGGAAGATTTATACCCTCTCAAAATAATGTACAAAGGTGATCAGAATCAACCTATGATTTTCTACTTGACAGTGTGTCACGGACCATTTGAGTGTTGAGTGGGTCAGGTCATATGTGCCTGTGAGGGAGTTTCTCAGTAGTGGTGCTATTGACATTTGAACTGGATAATTCTTTGTTGTGGGGAGCTGTCCTTTGCATTGTAGGACATTTTACTGCATTCCTGCTCTACCCACTAGATGTCAGAAGCATTTCCTTCTCAGTTGTGTTAATGAAGAATACCTCCAGATATGACCTTATGTCTCCTGTGGGGAAAATCACCCCTGATCGAAAACTACTAGGATAGGCCCTGCTATAGTAACAAAGCCCTCATATTCCAGTTGTTGTAACACATGATTTTATTTTTCACTCAGCAATGAGTCCAAGGGTTCTCAAGAGTTGCTTTCTTCTAAGTTGTGTTATATAGAAATACAATCTCGCTTACAGGTGGCCATGGCAGGTAAAAGAATACTATTTTTTTAATGCTTTTGCTTCCAAATGATTGTTGTCACTTCTGCCCACAGGTTGTTAGCTAAAACTCATAGCATAGTTTCTTCTAACTGCAATGGATCTGAGAAAAGTTGGGATCACATGGATGTTTGATGACCAATTACACTTTATACTTCTCTTCTGGGAACTGTATGTCACTGTTGTAAAGCAATTCTGAAATTTCTGCTGGTCAGGTACTGTGAAAATCCCTTACTTTAGGAGAGGAGGTATCCTTTGGTTAGGCCTCAAGAAGGCAAAATTATCTTTTTGTTGTTGTTGTTGGGTGGGTACCAGAGACTGAACTCAAGGGCATTCTACCACTGAGCCACATCCCCAGCCCTATTTTGTATTATATTTAGAGACAAGGTCTCACTGAGTTGCTTAGTGCCTCACTTTTTCAGAGACTGGCTTTGAACTCACAATCCTCCTTCCTCAACCTCCCCAGCCACTGGGATTATAGACATATGTCACTGTGCCCAGCAACAAAATATCTTTGCTTGCTCTTGACTCAAGCTTCTAGACTTCACTTATCATGAGGATTATTTTATTTCTACTGTTCTAGTGTATGTTGGAAGTGAGTTTGGGGGTTTTTTCCCCCATGCTGGCTCCATTGATTTCTTGATCTAATTTCTGGCCATGAATGATGGTAGAGCTTAGGGTGGTTTGATACTTGGTTTACTCATATACTTTTTAAATTGAAACATGATTTTCTTGACAGTATAACTTTCTCATAATCTGAAAAGGCTCTTCTTCTTTCAGATTGCTTTTATTTCTACAAGCCTATAACCTCATCTATAGTTTTTTTTTATAAGCATAGTTATTTCAATGGTTTTCTTTCTTTCCTTTCTTGTCACAAAAGGTCATTCTCTCTTGATTTAATGGAAAATAACTTGAGACTACTTAGAATGCAGAGCAGGAGGGCCATGTTTGTAAGGTTTTATTTTTTATTTATTTGTATTGTTTTGAAAGTAGATCATTCTGAAAGTAGATTTGAGGGCGGGGGTTATGAACTTTTTAGTACTTATGGAAATAACTGCATTAGTTCCTCAGTTATTCTCCATGAATATGAGACTTTACATAGGACATATGTTTCTCTTCTTCTGAGCCATGAAGTGAAAACTGTATTTCCTCATGTTAAAAATTTTTCTTTAGAAAGAGATGGCAAATACCCTTGGTCTTTACTCTCTGAAATTGAAATAAACATTATTAGGGGTGGGAATGAGATAAAGCAGACCACTTCTGAATATTCCATGGCCCCAGGTCTCAGTCTCCTTGAGAGGGGATACAAACAGCTAGGGAGGTATATCTCCACTCCAGCCCTGAGACGTTTTACATATTTGGTGACCTTTTTAACTTCCAAGTCTTGTCTTTATCGCAGGTTTTGGTAGTATGTGTTTCAAATAACACTTTATGACAGTACCCTAATTTAATTTTAGCCCTGAAACTTTAAAATCTTGGTATGTTTTATTGAGTGTGTTTCACTCAAGCTCCTTTTTTCAACTTAGCCAAAATAATAGCTTTTTATTGAAGGGGCAATTCAGTTACAAATGTCAGAGCTACTTATACTTGCCAAAAAATAATAGTAGGAAAGAGTTGTAGATTGATAGTTTTAATTTCTAAAATGTTATTTTATTTTCACTATGTATTACATCAGATGGGTGATATTAATATGGAAAATCATAATAAATGTACTCTATTTACAATATTATTTATTATATTTATTTCAAAATCCTAGTTATATTGGATAATGAGCAAATAAAAAATCTATAATTTCAGTTGTGTAAATCCCTTCTAATTCCAAGAAAAGTTTATATATATGCTTGATATTTATTGTTTGCTTTTGTAGTACTATATTCCATAGTAAGTAAATCTATTTAAAATTTGTTATATTTGAATAAAAAGTTTGGTGTCACATCTGGAAAGTAATTGGTAAAATAAAGCTTTATCTAGAACAAAAGCTATATTTCCCCATAATATCATATCTGATGAGATTTCTCTGAAGTATGTTTTGCTATACATTTGTATTTACTGTTGAATATATTCCTACTTTCACATGTCTATAATGTTTCATTCCTGTTTTCTCTTTTGCTCATGAGTGCTTTTATTTGCTTCTTGCCTTGTCATTGATATGATTGAATTCCCATGGGTCTGTAGCCTGCCTTCCCTCTCTTCCTTTGTCAGAAATAATCTTGTCATAAGAGGGGCCTTCTGCAAGGTCATGTGGCATTTCTTGTGTATAGTTTATCTCTTTCCTACAGTCACCTCTTGTCTACCTTGCAGGAATAAAGGACTACACAGTGTTGGGTGCTTTCTGATCTGATCACTGAAGGACAGAGTAGAGGACCAGGCTTATACAGCCACTTTAACTGGCCATGGGCTATGTAGACAGGAAATTATGATATCTGGGATATAAAAAGTGTGTTTTAGAAGAGATGCCACACGCTTTGTGTGGGTCCTTCTTTAGGTTCTGTAGACTTGGGTTCCATGGGTTTATAAGGCTTAAAGAGAACCACAAGTGGCCTCTCAAATTGTGACATATAAGAAAAGAGCACCAGTTTCACAGGTCTAAAGATGTTATTGGTGTAAGTGTTCTGATAAAGAATGACATGAAGCTTTTTGCTAAAGGTATCCCTATATTTACTACTTCTTTATTTACTACATTTCTTCCTCAAGTGTATTCTCTTATGTCAAGTGACAGGTTCACATGAAAGATTTTATTGCAATTATCATATTCATATAACTTCTCTATGTTTGTATGGATGTTGAGGCTTATTTTTGGCAGGATTTTGAACCTATATTAATTACATTTATATGATTTTTTCTCCAGTAGGTGGTTGCTAATTTTTAATAAGATAAAATTGTCAAAAGAAAACTTTCATCACTATAGTACATTCTTAGGGCTTCTCATGTCCTTTTATAATCATGAGTCCAGAGAAGGTAACCATCACAGGTGTAGGCTGGCTGGAAATAAAGGCTAGGAAAGTGATATAAGAAATAAACACAAAAGAGGAGAAAAAAAAAAAATATATATATATATTGTGTGTGTGTGTGTGTGTGTGTGTGTGTGTGTGTGTGTGGTATTGGGGATTTAACCCAGGTCCTGATGCATGAGAGGAAAACACTCTACCAACTGAGCTATATCCCCAGCCCTATATATGTTCAAAGTGGGGATACTGATGGGTGGAAGAGACCTGATGGGTCAGATGCTAACAGAGGAAAAAGCTTGTGAATGCTTTATTTATAGTGTAACACACCAAAGGGATTCAGTGTGGCCGACATCTTGAGGAAAACAGGACAAGAATGGGGAAAATAAGTTTTCTGGGGCTTGGCAGATTACGCTCATCTCTGGACAATTGTGTTTGAACCTAGGGCTGTGAGGTAAGGAAGGGCTCCAACATGATCTTGTCTTTCCTGAACCGGGGAATTTCACCCAGGTGTTCCTGACAAAATAGCCTCCCTGCCTCCCTGCTCAAACAAATCCATAGTTCATACATGGCTTCCAACACATGAGGGTTTATTTTAGTTGATGAGTTTTCCACATCCATTTTTATATAATAGTTTCTTCATTATTTGATTTCTCTTGGTTGAAATAAAAACATTATTTTCAGAGCCATTTTTATGCTAATAGTCAAAGGTGATGCTTTAAATTTCAGCTTTCAGATGCTGAATAAGATTATAATTATGGACCTTTCTATTATATTGTCAAAGTCAAGTCAGGGAAATGGAAATTAAATTGTTTTTTTTTGTAGAAAGAATTTAATGCAGGGAATTGATTAAAATGGTATGGAGGACTGAAAAACCAAAAGGGGACACTACAGTACCATAAGGAGACAGTACCACTTCTAGGGCTAGGAAACAATGGGAAGAGGTTGGGCTATTCCATGTTAGACACATGAAAGAGGGGCTTGGAATTCAAACTCTTTAGGAGTAGTTGTTGCTTGGCTGCTGCTGGAAGGATATCAATGAGAGAGCAATGAAAATTTGGGACTTCTGAAAGGAGACATTTTATCTGTTGCTGATAACTTTGTTGCTGATACCTCTGAAGATCTATTATCAGGCTAGTCATGGGAATTATTACAAAAGGGCTAGGACTGTAAGCCAGCTTTTATTTCTATTGTAGAACACCATAGCTATGGTGATGCTAACAGAAAATAGAAGAAACCAGGCTGGAATAAGCCTTTTCTATCCTTTGTCTTATAATACTCTCCTCTATTCATAAGAATCTTAGTTACAGCATCAAAGAGAGCCCAGTGTCAACAAATTGTCAAAAGGTATCTGGCTAATATTCTCACAACCCCTGGAGAACAATGATCAGTTTTGGTCTTGGATGTTGGCTGACTGAGCATCAACATTAAGAGTAAAACAGCTGCCTTCATGTGGGGAGGCTTGTGGACCCATGCAAAACAGTCATCATGGACATTCTTCATGTGGATCCATTGTACAAGCATGGGGTGACTGAGGGAAAAGACTGACTTATAGAAGTACAACACATTATCATTTCTACCTGGTTTATGAAGGACTCCTTCAGTGGGTGCCTTTGATGAGCATTAATGTGGAGTACAAAGATCTCAATATGTTGTGTCCACTGTAAAGTTTTACCCACACATGTTTGTACTTGCTTCTTGCTGATTTTCCAATCTTTTCTTTCTAATTCACAGCAAATCTAATTAAACTGTTAGCCACTTCCCAAGCATTAGGATAGGTCCATGTTCTGGCCATCTCTTAGTCCAGACAAGTTGGAAATTTAAATGTATGGTACAAAATTCTTCTCTTGGAAGAACTGATCTTCACCACTGCTTTTCAAGGACATTTCTGAATGAAACTGTGTTGTTTCAAACTTCATCTTCTGTTGGTTCTGGGTTTCCACTGGAATACAGCACAATTCTATAGAAATCTTTTTTTTAAAACCTCCTCAGTCAACTGGTCATTGAAACTTTCCAAGAGGACATAGATATAACATGAGTGAGAAGAGACAATTCAGAAGGACAATGTGTTATATGAATCTCAACTACTACTAATGTAAGTAACTTCTGCCTTTTGGACTGGCTTGAGTCTAATCTTATATACATCATCTCTATTTGATGAAGAAAAGCCATTATAAATGTCTTGTCTTATGGTTCAGTATACCAAACAATGCTCAGTTTATATTAAGAGCACTGTCACTTGATATTAATGGAGGGGAATTAAATAGGACTTTCTAATAAGTAGGTAGGTATTTCTCAAAGAATAATTTTCTGTATAAGAGAACCATGGTGCAATGTTTACACCTCAACCCCACTGTATATATCCTACTGAGGATCACCATTGCTATATATAATATTCCTATTTCCCTTAGACACTGCAAATACCATTAGATTTGCTGTGTCAATAAGCTCAAGTGACAAAGTAGCTTGCATGAAAGCCTGGGCCAAATGCAAATACCTCTGTTGCTCTGGCTCTCACTCAAAACCATTAACCTTAACAGCTACCATGTAAATTGCTTAGAATAGCACACTCCCGAATGGTACACATTTTTTCAGGATTACAAAGGAATTTTCAAGCACAAGTGACTCATTTTTAATAATCAAAAGAACATAATAGCAATTTCTCTTTTATTTTGAAGCAAATGTCACAATAATCAGATTCCAGAAACATCTTTGAAGTGATTAGTTTCTAAGTTTTTATAGAATTTGTGGCTCACATACATCTTACTAAATCATCTAAGGTAATCCCTTCTTCTTTCTTCTCAGGTCCAATTTCTCAGGTTCTGTGGTAATTGATGTTGCTGTGATCCAAACTTGGGCAGACAAGAGTTAGGTAGAGAAGAGGACTTAATTAGGCTTAAATAACTTTTAACCCTGTAAGGTAAAAGACTTCATGTTTCCTGACAGTGGTGAAGAGAAAAAAAGAAATTGGCAAATCAATTGCTGAGTATCACATACCATGGTACTTGGTAACTTGTTCTAACAAAGACACTTCTAGAACAGCAACCATAATTGGTATAATAACCTGGTTAGGTTTAGGATAGCACATAGTCATTTGTCCACAATTCATCTTCTTTCTTCTGGTGACAAATATCTCAAAATTCACCAGACTTGTGGTATAGCTTGGTTTACTATTATGATAGGAGGAGGCAGTTCTAGGAGATTCCTCTCAGTCCTATCTTTCATGCTATCCTTTATCCAATGAGGTAGGGAGCCAATGTGAGGATTCTATCACTTGCTATACAGACATATTTATATTATATAACTAGAGAATGGAGATCTATACAGGGAGAGTACTCAGAGAAGCAACCCGACAAGACTGAGACTCTGACCTCTTAGAAGAAGACATTTGGCTTCTTCAAATACTTCAGAAGGGTTTAAGAGATAACTTGGAGGTCCACCCTCTGAGGACAGCCACTGCCAAGGAGATTCCAGTAACCACTTTGAATGGGTAAGAAGCTGGTTCTGAAAGATTAAAGCACCTGGAAACTGGTCCCAACTCTTGAGGGAGGAGTTATTGCTAAAATGCTGCTGCTAGTAACAGCAAGCACATGGAAAGAAGCAAATCCCTTTTCACTTCTCTCTCCATTTTTGAGTGTCCCATTTATCAGAATCTACCAGAAATCAGCTGACAAATAAATAAATATCAGCTAACCATAAGATGTTTTTGGAGACCTAGTTCCAGAATCACAGGGAAAAGCAAAGAAGGATAGATTTGGGGCTCAGAGAGCCAAACGACCAGAATAATCACTTTGTGCATTTTTATAGGAATTTGCTCTAATATGTATTTTCTCACTTTAGGAATCTATTTGTTGATGAATTAATTGCACTGAAACTTGCATTTTTGGAAGGTTTCTCTTTAAAAACAATGATTCTGATTTATGTTTTATACCAGTTTTTAGTTTCCACATTTACAATCCATTTTTTATTTTATTTTTTTTTTAGTTATATGTGACAGTAGAATCTATTTTGATGTATTATGCAAGCATGGAATATATGAAAGATATTTTATACCCAGAGTAAATGTGTATATTTATACTTTTTGAACACAGAATCTCTATTAGAATTTTGCTTCTGTTGTACATATCAAAATTGTGCTATCAATGAACACATTTCCAGTGGCATCTCTTCATCATCAAATCATTAATTCTCCAGACTACTGGATAGTTCTCCTTTACTGCCTTGAGTGCTTTCCTTGTTGCACCTGGACTATGTTTAGTCCTGTGGTAACCCCCTGGGTCTCAGTTTTCTCTGAATCTCCAACATTATGGTTTTGACTAGGTCCTTTGAGCAGGGTCTAAGAATGACCGATGCTGCCTAAAATCTACATTCAAATCCTTGAATACCAGCAGTTGCTATGATTTAATCATTTGCAAGTATTCTTAAGAAATAGAAATACCTGAGAAAGCAGAGTTGAAGAGCATAGCCTTCCTTCCCAGGTTCATGCAATTTCCACAGCATTGTGGCACTCAAAGATCACCTTTAATTTTATATTCAACTACTTAAGAATCTAGAAGAAATCTATTTTCCAAATCTCTACCTAGAGTCTAGATGAAATCTATTTTCCAAATCTCTAAAGCCCTAAATTGCCTGTCATTTCTTATAAATTTACTGATTCTGTGGTGATCTCATAACTTTCTCATGCTATTTTGCCACATACACTCAATTAGTAATTAACAGACTATTAACTCTTAACTTTACATATTCATTATAATTATCAACCCAGAGCTACATGTTCCTTAGATATATATTCTCTTTTAAGGTATCAAGACTTTAATTTCATCAACTGTTCTGCCACTTCATGTAAAGAATCTATAGTTTTCTTACTATGTTTCACCTGGTGGTTAAGCTAATGTCATATATATATATATATATATATATATATATATATATGTGTGTGTGTGTATATATATATATATATGTATGTATATATATATGAGATAACTTTGACTGCAAATGTTTTTATTAGGTTAAGCTAGACTCTGCAATGGTAATTAATTGATTTCCAAATTTTGCTGACAACACATCTAAATTTGTTTCTTGATCTCTTAGAGTCTTTAATGGGTGGGTCTTGTAGCTATCTTCCATGCACAGCCTCAGTGATTCTGACATGTGCCTTGCTGATGTGCTATTTGGAACACATGGTTTCTAGCTAAAGGTTGGAATGGGATGGAAATGTACATATTGGATTTTAAATGCTTCTACACAGAAGTGACACCTGTCATTTCTGCTCACTGCTCATTTTCTGTAACTGGTCATTCATATCTCATCTGGCTTACCTAAAAGAGTGCTAGAAAATGTGAGGGAGCACTTAGACTTATTGATGGATATATGAGTGGCAGACAATACAGAGGATAAAATGTAAATTGATATCTGTTATGTTTTGGATATGAGGTGTTCAGAGGTAAAATGATTGGATAATGAGAGCTATAAAGGACTGATTCCCAACTGATAAATATTTAGTTTGTTTCCAACCTTCTATTTAAAAAATTACTTCTGTGAACATTTTTACATAAAAATGTTTGTATGCTTATTGATGCATCTCCTTGAGACATATTCTTTGTAATGAAATTCTAAGACAAAGGTACCTTAATTTCTTACTGACACTATGTGGGATGGATAGTTCAGTCCTTCATGCCATCTGTAAGGCTGGTTTATTTCAGTCTGTTTATATTTGATGATATGGAACATAATTAGCAATATTTTACTGTTTTTATTTTTACTTCTTTAATTACAAATGTTTAATCTATCAAACAAAAAATCTTTGCTTATTGGAGTTCTTCATTATTAAATTTCCATTCCATTCTTTGCTCAAGCTTTTGTTTACAAATGAAAATCTTTGTTTGATTTTGCAGTTGTTTCATACAATGAACTCCTAGATTCAATAGTCAAAGAATCACACCTTGCAGGCATAATCTTTTGTTCTTTATATCCCTTCTTTATGGGCAGTTAGAGACACTGGTTCTGGAACTGATCATTGGGATTCTGTCTTAGCTTTGCTCCTCTGTCTCCCTTTCCTGGGTGTGCGAGAAAAAATTAACTATCTCATGGGTTGTCCGTGGTCTTAAAGACCAGTACAGTGCTAATGATTTATGGGATAAAATCATCCTGTGCTTCAATAAGGTAGGTAAAATTGGCATGTAGTATTTTTGTCAGCTTGTCTGAAATATTTTTCAGCTAAATTTCAAATGCTTTTACAATATACCATTTATCTCTGATACAATAATGCAGCTAACTTATGTCAGTAATTGATCTATATCTTTTGATGACAATATTTCATTAATATTAAAGGGTCCTTAGACATCTAAAGGTGTATTTAAAACAAATAAGGACCTAATTCTATTATTTCAGTAAAGTACTATCTGTATTTAACTTTTATCTATCAAACATAAGAACATCTTTGCTGTAAGAATATGTTCTTATTTAAAATATTTCTTACATTAAAAAAAAATAATAGCTCCATATGTCTGCTATAGATAGTTTTATCTTTTCCAGAGACAACTTTAAATTCATCAGATCAGTTTATTGAAAGTACCTGGAAGGCATAACACATTCTATTGTGAAAGAGGCATTGAAGAGATGACTTGTAATTTAGTAATAACATTGGATCAGAGTTTTGTTAGAGAACCCTGGGGATAACTCTGGTCAATTTCATTTAAAATTATGAGACTTCCTGCTCATTGATGAGCAAGATATGATAGAGTAATGTTAGATGCCCATCACACATATACAGTTTCTCCAGTCATCGTTCTGCTTTCAAAAGAACCCACTGTATCTTCCTAGCTCGGGATGGTTCTCTCTGTGCATTCCAGTTCACTTTAATATATATATCCTCTGAGGGGAAAGTTTTTCTAAGATTTTTTTGTGGTTATTCATACATTTACTTTCATCTCTTAACAACAATATGGACTTATTTTCTTTAGCAAAACCAAAGGAGAAATGCAGAACTGAATTTAGCTTCCCCGTGTATATTATAGACTGATTATTCTAAAGGTCAGTCTAATTCTAATATAAATCCCTTGAGATATTGCATTTTAGAAATTCAAAAGCGTAGACACAGATTTTTCTATGGCTCATTTAGGTACTTCAATTTCAAATATTAGCAAGTAGATAGCATCATCCATCTACTTTTCCTCTGCACTTATAAAAAATACTGATACTTCTGTGGAGTGTTTTTCCCCCCTTAAAACATAGATTTGTCTCTCTTACATATTATTCTTGTTTCTGCCAGACCTAATTTTGATGTATTTCTTTGTGTGTTTATATACATGTGGTGCTATTTTATCACATATTTTCAACCAAGTATAAAAAAAAACTAAATCAGACAACTTTGTGTTTAATAATAATGTAATTTACATGTTACCCATTATAAAACATGTTTTGATTATCTTGAAAATTTATGACCCCTATCTGATTCTGTGTGTGTGTGTGCAGAAAGACTACACACACACACACACAGAGAGAGAGAGAGAGAGAGAGAGAGAGAGAGAGAGAGAGAGAGATTATATTATCTCTAAGATCCTTTTAAACACCAAATTGCATTCTTTCATATTCCTGATGTTTTCAAAAAATAGATTATATTATCTCTAAGCTCCTTTTAAACACCAAATTGCATTCTTTTATAATCCTGATGTTTTCAAAAACTCAAGTTCTAGTGTCAAAGTCGTCCTTCTTTGGGGCTCATAGATAAATGATGAGTCATGGAAAATCTCCCTCTAGATTTTATGAGCTTTTTTAGAATCAAAGATCAAAATAAGCATACTGAGGTGCCTTTATGTTACATCCTCTTAGAAAAGATGCATAGTGTAGAGACTTGAAATTTGGTTATATTAAGAGGAGCCAAGGAGACATGTTTGCTTAAATTCAGATACAAAGGCACAAAATATTCATATATTCCAAACCCCAAGGATTACATGCAGTATGGAAAAGAGCACTGTGCATAAAGGGAAAAGAATAAGGTTTCTGAAAAAGATAATAGCCCCTCTGCACACTCTCATCTCCCTCCAGCATGAATTAAAATCTCTTCACCAGCATAGATAGGAGGGCCAACAGGCAGGTGGTGCCTGGCAGCTATGCAGAAGCAATGGAATTTGGGGTTTTTAGTAGGGAGTGGGAAAGACTTCATTTTGTTTTGTACTTGACTAAACTTTAGGAGTAACAAGAGGACTCTGAGGAAGGATCAGAACTCTGTGGTTCTTGGAAAAAATTGGCTTGTGTAGACCCAGTGAACCCTGAGAAAAAGGGCAGCACTATCATGCATGAGTGGTCATGAGAGGAGAACCTGCTAGTGTTCTGGACCTTGAAGATTTACAGAGTACAGTCACTGATGGCTTTCACCCATCTTTCTCCAAAGGCATACACACCATCCTCGGATTTGCAACCAAAGGAGAGAAGAGAAGCTTCTCTATGGTTTTACTGTGAAAGAAGGACTGTTTATCAGCTGTCAGATGCCAGCTTCCGCAGGCAGAGACTGGGAGGTCAAAGAAGGGGAAAACTGAAAGAAACCAGATAATGAAGCTTTGCTATTTCAGTCTCCTTAGCCCATAGATAACTCACGCCTAAAATGCAAAGGACTGCAGCAGTTTTGTCTCAAGGTGACTAGAGCCATGTTTACTCCAGCAGAAACAGAACACCCAGAGAAGCTGATGCTGTGGAAATGGGATCCAAGTAGGAATAATGGAAGAGATAACAGGAACATGAACACAAAATAATTAGACACAGGGGCTGGGGTTGTAGTTCAGTGGTAGAGGCCTTGCCTAGCACATGTGAGGCACTGGGTTCAATTTTCAGCATGACATAAAAATAAATAAATAAATAAAACAAAGGTATTGTGTCCATCTACAACTTTAAAAATTAAAAAAAAAAATTAGACACATAAAGTATAAGATGACACTGAAGGTTTCATTCTGGAATATGCATGTTGATTGGATGTCCAGAGATTTGGGGAAATTATTGAGTTGAGCTAGGAATTATGTGTGGATATGCAGATAAAGCAGCATTGGTCATTTGTTGATAATGTTTGTAGCAAGGTGATGATACATGGGGGTGGCGTATGTGCTATTACAGGATTCTTAGGTATAAATTTGAATATTTCATTTAAAACAATTTTAAAATTATTTGGAAGGATAAAATAATTACTACCAATAGCTACTTTAATGGCCTGAAATATATAATATAAAAAATACATGAAATTTAAGAGCAAAAAATATGAAAATATTGAAATCATAAAGAAAAAAAATTAGGACTTGTGAAAATGGTAGATAATAAAAATTAAGAATAATAATGAATACATGTAGAATAATTATGTAATAAAGAATAATGTAGAATATATTAAAAGAATTGACAAAGGACATTTTTCCTGGTTTGAAGAACAATTTCTTTTATAGTTGAAGGAACTTAGTAGTTTCCAGAAAGGATTAATGTAGAAAAACATATTTAGGTATATCTTGGTGAAGTTTCTGATTCTGAAAATAAAGAGAAAAATCTTAGAATTTTTCTATCAGAAGATAAAAGTTGTATACAAAGAAAACAATCAAACTTTCTTGAGCTTCCTTATATTTCACATTAGAAGATAAAAAACAGAGTAATAACTTCTGCTGACTATGAAAAGGAAAGGTCTACAACTCAAGAAGTCTATGAACGAACAACATGTAATTGACCTGTCAGGGTGAAGAAGACATTAGTCAAGAAGTAAGAACTCAGATAATGTAAGACCCACAAAGCCCATCTGAGGAAATTATTTGACTAAGAATTCCAACAAATGATGAAAGAATCACAACAGAAGCATCAGGAGAATGGAAAACAAGGAGGGGAGAAAACATTAATTGGTTACAGGAGGATTCTTAAGTAGAAGAGACACGTTGGGAAAGAAAAGCTAGTAACAGTCTGCAATGAAAAGTGCTGAAATATTTCAGCAAATCCTTAACTTTAAGAACTTAGGGTTAGGAAAAGGGCAAAAAAGAATAAGAGCCTGCAAATTTCTCTCTGATTTAGGATTGGGGGAGAGTGGAGAAATGCATCACAAGTCCCATCTTATTGGAGGAGAAAAGCAGCTAGGGAAGACAGCATCTCCGAAGTGGGAAAAATGGTTGACATTTATTTTCAGGTAAGAGCACAGAGATATGTGTTTCTTAATATTCTCAGAGAGAAGGGAACACTGGAAAATTCTAAAGCTCCATATCAAAAAGGAAAAAGAGAACTTTATATCAAACTATGTGATAACTCTAGCCAATACAGGAAAAGAAGATAAACCAATAAAATAAATAATAAACATAAGATCAAGGAATAAAAGAATTTGTTAAGCTAAATGTGAACAATCTAAATTTCTCTATTAAAATATAGAGATTGTGAGAATGGTTAGAAAGTGAACATAATTAAAGTAGTAAAGTATGATGATAAAAAATGAGAAACAGGAGAATGCAAAAAATTAAGGAAAAGAAAGTGCTCACATTGATTAGATTTTAGTCTTAAGGACTATAGCATTATACAACTGAACAGTCTAAGAGGAACATCAAGTAATACATACACACACTCACACACACACACACACCCACATACTGAGAGAGAAGGGGAGATTTGAATTCTATAGAAAGAATATGGACCTTTTTCATATAATCATATCAAACTTACAAAAAGTATACCATGCTTGGTTACCTAACAAGTCATAACAAACTTTAAAAAGTATAAGTCTTTCAGGTATCATTTCATAATTATAAAAATGGTAAAAATTTTAATACATAAAAATTAATTGTGTCATTTAAATCTTGGGTAAAGAGGGGGAAAAACATCAATTTGAGATTATATAAACCAGTCAGGACAAAGAATATAGTTTTTTCATACCCAAATTTTTCGACATTACTATAATTTAACTTCATTATCACCAGATGGAATTCATCATAATAACTTCATTTGTTAGCCCAACAAATATTCATTCAACCCCTCCAGTATATCAGGAAACTGGGTTTTGAGGCTGCAACAATGAATAAGATCTCTTTCTTCCTTTTAGTGAGGAAGAAAAATAATAAAATACAAAAAAAGTTCAAGTTTATGAAATAAAAATGAGGAAGTGGTTGTGTATAGATCAGAGAAGATATACATTTTAGCAGGATTGCTGGATTCACTTTGAGAAATTGACCTGAGGAACAACAGATAAGCAAGTGGGGGAAATTAAAGCTGAAATTAATTTTAAATCTTTTAAAAATATAGTCCTAACAGATTGCCAGGCACAGTGGCGCACACCTGTAATCCCAGTGGCTCGGGAGGCTGAGGCAGAAGGATCGCAAGTTCAAAGCCAGCCTCAGCAAAAAAGCGAGGTGCTAAGCAACTCAGTGAAACCTTGTCTCTAAATAAAATACAAAATAGGGCTGGGGATGTGACTCAGTGGTCGAATGCTCTTGAGTGCAATCCCCAGTACCAAAACAACAACAACAACAAAAATAGTCCTAACAGTATGGGAAAGAATACTGTGATAGTTATTAATTTTTAACTTTGGAGCAGGATAGCAGGTGGTATGCAATTTGTTCATAGCATTGAACATTTATTCAGTAATGTGTACATGAATGTGTGTGACTATGCATGTGTGTGTGCACGTGTGTACATGTGTAAAAAATGGACATGGATTTCTATAAGAAATTGTCTTTTTAAAAATCTTTCAATGAATATTTTATTATAACAAATTTATTGAAGTGAAGATAAGAAAGTATCTATTTGAATACATGCTGATCCCTGAGGCTAAAAATCAAGAGCATACTTAAGCTTTTGAAACACAACACATTCTTAAGCTGAGAATTTCCTCTACATCTTTTTTTCCTTCTTAGAAAATTATTTATTTTTTTAATACTTTTGGCAGATATTCATGCCATTTTAAAATCCTATAAGTCATATAATAGAGCTACTGGAAAGTTTTCTAATATTGTATAGATGTGATAAATTGTGCAACTGCACTGTGCTAGCACTGTGAGATGAGAAGACATTGCCAGTGCTTTTTTCACTATTTGTATTTTGAAATTAGGTTCTCTTTCATGGACAGGCAGTTAACATTTCTCACCTTTCTGATACCAATTTCTCATCCAATTGATATGTATTTATCAGTGAAGAAATTGGTTTTATGTTCACTGACTAGGCCAAAGTAAAGGAGTCATCTTTCTTTTCAAGAAGAAAATGACACCTTAGGAAATCTTGATGATAAAGGCAGTGATGACAGTAACAACAACAGTATCAAAGAAGTGCTGGCTAGGTGAATGCAGTGCTTTTTGTTAATTACATTAACTGTTTATTCTCAGTATATCTTCCATTTTACAAGTAAGCAAAACGAAGCTTGCACAGTTAACTGCCTAAGCCCCAGTTTCATGAATTAACTTGTTCAGAGAATGGTGCTTACCATTGCTGTGGATTTGTATTTGTCAGAATACGTTAGGTTAGATTGCATTAAACTAAATTTCCAAAGCTCAATGTCTTAATGCAACTAGGATATACTTCTTGTACTTACATGGTACGTGAGCACTATGAATCTGTCATATGATCTGCACTGAGCAACCACACCATAACGTAGGCTAACTGGAGCTTAGCATCTTGCCTTCCTCTTTCTGTGGCATTAGATGAGCATGGAGCTTCAGACCATTGGCCACACCTGATCACCAAGCTCTAATTAAGTGCAAGGTGATTGGGAAGTAAAAGTTCCTAGATGAGACATAGATTCATATTTTTAGTGAGCATTAGTAATGTAGTACAATAATTTATTATCCCTTTTAACAAGAGGTTGTTTTTAGAGCACTTTGCCTAGGGATTGTTATTCACTAAAAGATGTATACTATCATGATTATAAAAAGCACAGACTTAGAACCAGAATTACTTAACTCCATCCTACTGAAAGACATGCATTTGAATATGTGGTACTAATCATAACTGTTATCAGAAATGAGGGATGTGGGTACGTAAGAATTGTGTGTGTGTATACATAATTTCAAATGGATTTTGAAAGACAAAGAGCTCCACAAGTTTTGCTTAATGAGAGTTGGCAAAATGAATTTCTCATAGGTGTATATATTTTGCATAGGTATATGTAAGGTAGCAAATTTTTGGTACAACAAAGGATCAAAAATATATATTTCTCTTGGCTTGTTTCTCAAGATCTTAGAATAACAGACAAATTCAAACATGAAGAAATTATCAAGGGAGAAATAATAAAATGTTTTGCACGATAAAATAGAATAGCTACAGAAGCAATTAATGAAACATCTATTCCATAGAAACAAAAGTGGAAAAAAAAAGAATGAAGGGGGGGATGAGTTACCCATAATATCTTTTTTCAGATGCAGAATAAAACAATTAGAGAAGTACCAGAAAGCAAGAAAAAATAAATGCAGCCAACTCATATCTGAGTTTTTCTCACTAAAACAGGGTGGTGAGAAACTAGAAAGAAAAACAGCTGGCTTAGGATGGCAATGAAAGAGAGTTTGGAAATTTAGTTCCTCATAAAGTTGTTTCAAACAGCCTTTTTAATCTTTTGTATAAGACAGAGGTAGGAATTTAATAAGAGTGTTGGTTATTAATCAAAGGGTAAAGAGACAATTTAATACAAGATATTGCAGCTTGGGCTTAGGTGTGGAGGAGAGGGGCCGTGTGTGGCCCGTGGGCCTCTGGCCTTCCTGTGGAATTCTATATAAATCCTGAGAGCTGCAGGAACAAACCTTTAAAGGCTGCTTTCTTCCACAGCTCATGGAAGGAAGGTGAAATGTCAACACAATAAAGCAAGGCCTATAAGAAGAGGTATCTTAGTGATACTTAATACTAGGGATAGGGAAGGATATTAGGAACTGTGGGTCACTGGCATCTGTAAGCAGAGATTAAAGATCTATCCAAAATTGTTCTTACTAAACTGGAGGAAAGATGAGGGACTGACAAGATATGTGCTTCAGTGAATTTATAAGGAACCAAAAATAATGGTGATGGAGAGAATAGACCAGGATGTTTGTTATTCTGTATCTAGAAGAATCGATTCTGAGACTAGAAGAAAGCAACAGCTACAGGTTGAGCATCCATTATTTGAAAACCCCAAACCCAGAGAACTCAAAAATTTGCAACTTTTTGAAGGTCAACATGAGGCTACAAATAAAAAAAAATTCCATACTATGAAACCTTGTTTCATGTACAAAATTACTTAAACTATTATATAAAATAAGTTTCAGGCTATGTAGGTACATATGAGGTAGAAGTTAATTCTGTTTTTAGTTTGGGGTTCCATCCCCAAGGTATAATATTATATGCTAATATTCCAAAATTTGTCTGAAATCTGAAGCACTTCTGGTCCTAAACATTTTAGGTAAAGTATACTTAACCTGTACTAGTATTTTTTTTTTTTTTTTTCCTGATCTAGGGCCTGCCTTTGTGGGGAGTCCAATCCTTTCTCCAACAAAGAGCTCCCAAAGTGTGTTGGGAAATTTCCTGTTCACACTTTGGTCATCTGCCTCTCTTCGGCTCTCTATGTGGAAATATCTTTGGTGGTTGCTGAAGCTCAAAAGAAAAGTTATTCTATAGATGTCCTCCCAAGTCCTGAGGATTTTGGTAGTTATAGGCATGGCTAGCTGCCACAATGTTGATGGGAGGCACTAATACCACACAAGGCACTAACATTTAATGATCGTGCCACCTTCTAGGCACAATCCTAAGCATTCTCCATACATCATCTGATTAAATCTCACACTGTGGAAATTCTGTATCCTGTATATCCTATGGGATAATGTTACAAGTCAGAAGACAATACATTTCCCAAGAAGAAAGAAATCTTGGCCTAATGTAGAAATATTTTTAAGATGTGATATTTTTGTTTCTCAGTATTAAAGTAGAAGACAAGAGAGTGTCTGCTTAAGTTGAAATTCTACCTGCTGATATTGAAATATGAGAAAAAAG
This sequence comes from Tamias sibiricus, assembly GCA_025594165.1. Classification (NCBI taxonomy): domain Eukaryota; kingdom Metazoa; phylum Chordata; class Mammalia; order Rodentia; family Sciuridae; genus Tamias; species Tamias sibiricus. The sequence goes on from CM046664.1 coordinate 79,668,408, forward strand.
TGTTGTGCTAAATGGAACGTTTTAAAGCAAAAAGCCAAGCTATGAAAAAGACATTATAAGGACGGTTAATCCTGAAGGACTAAAATGCGTGGAAAGGCCAAAGATTATTGCCTACAAAAACATAAAGCAGGCTTGTACTCATGCATGAGAAAAAACCAGATTCGAGTTAAGATATATTCATGAGGCAACAACAATTATACATTAATAGATACTGTTTGCTGAGTAAATACTGCTGCCTCTTCTTACTCTAATATTTAGGTTTAGGCGGTTTTATTTAATCTTTGCAATACCTCTGCTACACAGGTGCTTTAAGAGGGACTAAAATAAAGCAAAGGTTTCGTATGTCTTGCCTTTCATTCTGAGCTGTGAGTAAGGGTAACAGAAGTTTTGGGTGATAGGGACAGTCTCAGCCTAAATGAAAGATATAGAGAAGAGATGACACCCTGACATTTAGAATCTGGCTGTGCTACTTCAAAAGGCTTTTAAAGGCTTTTAAAGCCAACTATCGAAGATCATGGAGAAAATGTGTAAATTACAGTTATGGAAAATTTTCTTTGATTTTATTAAAAAAAAAAAAGATGAGGAAAGAAGAACTAATACTTTAAAGATATAGACCTGTTCCAGTACAGGAAAAATATATAAACCTATGAATATGCAATTAACTCCACAGGAAAGTCCCCAAAGTAAGACACAATATATAATAAAGTTGATTAAATAGATTATGGAAAAGCAATAAAAAACAGTTCTGTGTTGGGTTAATTAGGAATCACTTGAAATGTTTGAAGGATTTGCATTGATCTTGGTTGGAGAATCATTAATATGCATTATATGTAAGTAAATTTTATAATAACTTGTGTAGATCAAATGAATGCTGAACATGGGAGAAATTTGAAAAGTTATTAAGACACTAAACAGACATAAAGTAATTTTAATCCACTTCTTTAGTGAAATCAGGTATTGCAACAGTATTTTTTTTTCTTTTTGAATCAGCTCTGATCTAACTTTAAAGGGATCAAGAACTATACAGCAGCGTGTGTATGTGATTGTGGCTGAAGACTAGGGTTCTAGGTCAAACTTTGTGAACTAGTTATGGAAACGTAGTAATTACTTGCCCTTTGTGAGTCGTCTCAATTATGAAATGGGCCCAGGAGCAGAATTATTTTGAAGATTGAATGAGGTGTTTGTAAAACATTAACCACTGTGCCCAGACATGTACAGGCTGAATATCCATTATCTGCAATGTTTGGGACCAGGAGTAATACAAACTCTTTTGGATTTTGGAATATTTGCATATACATAATGAACTACCTTGATGGTGAGACATATGATTTAGGTGTTGACAGAAATTTTTTTTTTTTTTTTTTTTTTTTTGTCAATTAAGGAAAAGCTTGATAGAGAAGTTGATGTTTAAGTGGGCTTTGAAGGAAGTTTGAGTTTCTTTTCAGACGTGTGTGTGTGTGTATGTATGTTTGTATGTGTGTTATAATTCCAGAAAAAGAATATCCTTAGAAGATATGTAGAAAATGTAGAAAATTTTTAGGAAATGGAATTAACTTGGGAGAAAAAATTACTATCTTGCTAATTTGAAATTTTACTCTATTTTTTTCTTTATACTCTTAAGTTCTTTATTTTTTAATTTATTATTCAAGAATTGTAAAATATAGTAATTCATAAAGTTATTCTATCACTCAGATCATTTCTGATGTATTTTCTTAGATTTTTTTTTTTATTTTAAATGAAATACTGCAGATATACTTGAAGAAGCTGCATTCTTTGGACATATCCCTCTCTTGCTCCCCAGGGGTAATGCTCCTGGAGTGATGTTCTTATGAAGCACAGAATGAGTCCATTCTATCTGTGTTTTTAAACATTATATATGTGTGTGTGTGTGTGTGTGTGTGTGTATAATATACTATATAGATATAGATAAATAGATAGATAATGGGAAGTTTAAAAGCTTTCAAAGGCTTCACATTATCCATAGAATAACATTTAGTATTTTTCTCAGTTCTTATAAGTCCTGCATGCTCTGTCCTCCCATTAAGTCTCTAATTTCTTCTAGAATCTCTTTCACTATAATAAAAAATATATACAAACTTATATATAATATACATATACAGGCAAAATATATATGAAATATATATATACACATGTATATGTACATTCATAAATAACACAGAGTGTCACTTTGCCATTTTTTTTTTTTTTTTTTTTTTTTTTTTGTGTGGTACCGGGGATTGAACTCAGGGGCACTTGACCACTGGGCCACATCCCCAGCCCTTTTTTTGTATTTTATGAGAGACAGGGTCTCACTGAGTTGCTAAGTGCCTCGCCATTGCTGAGGCTGGCTTTGAACTCGCGATCCTCCTGCCTCAGCCTCCCAAAGTGCTGGGATTACAGGCGTGCGCCACCGCGCCCGGCACTTTGCCATTATTAAACTGATATTGTGGACATTTTGAAATACCATTTTTTTCAGTTGTTTTTTTTTTTCATTCAACATTAGATTTCTGAGTCTTAGCCAAGTTGACATAGGTAGATCTATTTGAAAAGTACAAGTTCATCAAGGATTTTTTTAATTAAAAATTAAATTATTTCTCTTTACAGTTACTTTCTGAATCATCCATCCCTTTCCATAGTTTTAATAGTATATCTAAGTTAATGACTTCCAGGTCTATATGTCTCCAGTCTTGGTCATTTCTAGGGTTCATTAATTTTTTCTCTGATTTCCTCATTGAGATATCTGTAAATTGATTTTCCTTCCTCATGCCTTTTTTCTCCTCACCTCATCATCAAATCCACTGATACATGTGGGTGGGAAATGCCTCAAGGTACATTACAAATCTTACCTTTTGTGTTACATTTTCCATCCCACCATACTAGTTCTGGTGCCACTCTCTCTCACGTGAACTTTTTGGAATTACCTGTCTTCTCTCCCTGATTGTTCTTTTACTTTACAATCCATTTCTCACATAAAAAATATAAAGAGGTCTTTTATAAATGCAAATTTCATCATGTTATTTCCCTAGTGAAATCACTTCAAAAGCTTCCCATTATCCATAGAATAACATTTAATATTTTCATTAGTTCTTACAAAGCCCTGCATGCTCTGTCCTCCCATTAGATCTCTAATTTCTTCTAGAATCTCTCTCTCATTATTTTCCCAGTGTAGTATCAGCCTTAGAACATCCTTATAATCCAGGTTTCCTGTTCTTTTGCACATCTTTCATCCTGTAGGCAACCTTGCTCTGTACAAGAATTAACCACTTTTCCTCAAGTATCATCTTGTATGTTATCATTTCAGATATTCTTTACCTGATCACATGATCTATGGTCATCACCATCCATTATTCTCTATCATAAAATTCTGGCTCATATTTTCATATCCACTAATACAAAACTCTTTCCAGCTAATGTGAGAAAAGAAAATGTTTGGATAGTTTACAAAACTGGTACAAAAACTGGAGAATCAGGCTCAGTAATAGTGAGAAACCTCAGGAAGGTAAATGGCCAGAAGACTTCATTCCTAATCAGACTATAGGACCTCCCTATCCAGAGGGTTGATACTACTCTCTTTTTGGCATTCATGTCACTCCTACTGGTCACTGGAGGCTGTTCTAGAATATATTTTCTGTTCTTGAAATGAACCTGTCAGCCTGGATTCAAATCCTGACTATTTCATTCTGATTAGGGAATTTATTTTCCAATAAAACTAATTCATTAGCATATTTTCCAAACAAAGAAAGGGTTCTAAGATTCTAGATAAATAAAAGAGCAAATGAAGCCAGATGTCTGCTAGGCCTACAAACTGATTTGTGATTCCATATTTATTGATTTATGTGCCTATTTTCCATATACCCTGACTGTGTAACAGTGATTGACTCTGTGTACTTCATTCTTGAATTGCCTTGGTATTAATAGGATTATAATAAATATTTTCTTCATTTCACTCAGATCAAAATAGCTTTCTTGGTCATTGAACAAAATGACATAAACTAGTTAGAGTCTCTGAGTCATTAAAGAATTTCCCTGTTTTCAAATTCAGTGGGTTTTTTAAAATTATTTTTTATTGGCATATGTTAATTACACATAATAGTTGGATTCTTTATGCCAAATTCTTATATGCAAATATCATAATTTACTTAGTCTCCTTCTCTAGTAACTTACCTCTCCCTTCTCTCTTCCCTGCCCCTGATTCATTTACTCTACTCTTAGTACAATGTCATTATATACATAGATATGTGGGATTCACTGTGGTGTATTTGCACAAGGACATAGCATAATTTGTAGATTTTATTTCTCAGCAATTCCCCATCAAATTCACTGCCTTACCCTTAAAGAAACATTTTGCTACATAATTTATTCCTCAACTCCCTGATTTTATATTTGTGTGACTGGTGAGAGATAGGAGGTTGCACTCCATGCAGAACTACATACCTGACCCTAATCCACAATGTGCTGTAAGGATGAACTGAAGCAGGCTTCTAGAACACGGCAAAAAAGTTTGGATGCACTTAGGTCCTCAGTGATCTTTAGGTTTGCTGAACTCCATAAAAGTTCTTGAAATATATTTTGTTCAACATTGTAGTGTCCAAGTGCACTTTAGAAGTCTCTTTGACCCTGACTTGCTGGCATTGAGGTTTTTTTTTTTTTTTTTTTTTTTTTTTGTGTGTGTGTGTGTGTGTGTGTGTGTATGTCAAAACATGTATTTTTATATACCTATATATTGTCCTACATATCATCACATGTAAATCCTTATGAATACTCTAATTTTGGATTATACAAATTCATTCCCTAACCAGAATTCTAACCCTAACAGATAGTTGAACTGAAAATTCAACCTTAAGCGACCTCTATATTTAAACAACTATTTACATAAAAGCATGTACAGTACAATAAATATCTAGGTGTATTTTGAATTATATTTAATTATAAAGGCATATTTGAATATATATTACTATATACTGATGTATATACTCTATCCCTGTGTCCCCAAAGTACAAAATATCTAATACATGAGTCATATTATACTTTTTTAAAAAAATTATTTATTTATTTATTTATTTTAATTAGGTGTATATAACAGCAGAATGCATTTTGATTCATTGTACACAAATGCAGCAAAACTTTTCATTTCTGTGGTTGAGGTATATATACACAATGGAATATTACTCAGCATTAAAAGAGAATAAAATTATGGCATTTTCAGGTAAATGAATGTAGTTGGAGAATATTATGCTAAACAAAGTAAGCCAATCCCTAAAAACCAAAGGCTGAATGGCATTGAGTTTTATTGAAAGGAAGGGAGCAGAAGCAGGCTTTATTTCATAGCTGTGTCCGGTAGAACATGTCTTGAGGACTTCCAAAGAGAGAAAGCTACTTTCTGTCTTATCACAAAATATAAGGATGAATCCCTTCTCTAACCATACTGATGATTATCTCACCAAATTTAATAAAATAAAAGTAGTTTAAAAAAATTGAAAAAATAAAGTAGTTTAAATTATACTTTAAATTGTAGAAATAATTATTCTGTTTTTGTGGACTCTACCTTAATGGCACAGAAAGCTTTTTGAAGTCATGATATATTTGAAAATCCATTCAAATATAAGTGCTCTTCTTAGGAAAAAAATGGCTTTTAATTTCTGGCATAGTGAGAACCAAGTAAATCACAACATTTGAGTTAAAAAACATAATTTTAAATTAATTGGGGCCATACTTAGGAGTAGGATGACTGAATCATATGTCATGTAAATATTTAACTTTACAAGAAAGTGTAAAACAATTTTCCAAAATATGGAAGCTATTTTATATTACCGGCAAAAGGTATGAGGATTCCATTTCTTTCAGATCTTGTAAACATTGATGTACCCAGGCTTTTAAATGTTAGCCTTTCAAATAGGTGTGTAGAGGCATCTCACTGTGGTGGTTTAATTTTTGCTTTTGAATTTTTTATTCTTAAACTTTATTGAAATGATCAAAATGCAAAAATGTATCACAGTAAATGTATATGATTTGATAAAATGGTACACTCATACATCTATGATATCATCATCACAATTAAGGTACTACCAATAGCCATCGACTCAGAATTTTTCTTGTGTTCTTGAGGGGGGTGTGTGTGTGTGTGATTTTTAATGGCAAGAACACTTAAAAGATGAGACCTATGACCTGTGCTGTCAACATCGTTTAAAGTGTAAAATGCTATATTGTCAACTATAGCTACTATGTTAATATGGCAGATACAACTACTTCTCTTGTGTAAGTGAAACTTTATAACCATTGAGCAATAATTCCCCATTTCCTTCTTCACTTAGCCTGGCAAACATCCTTCTATTTTCTTCCCTTTTTCCATGTTGTTGCCAAAATTTTGTCTTTTTAAATTTAATTTATTTTTGGTAATAACTATGCTAATTAGTGTGATTTTTATCTCTTTCTGGCTTCAATTTGCATTTTCCCAGATAATTAATGGTGTCAATCCACTTTTCATCTATGTCTGAGTGATTTGTTTACTTTGGAGAAATGGCTATTCAAAGTCTTTTGTTGATTTCTTAATCAGGTTGTTAGTTTTTTGCTTTAAAATACAGGGGATTTTGACAAAACGCAACACACTTTCATGATGAAAATGCTCAATAAATTAGGTATAGAAGGAATATACCTCAACATAATAGAAGCCATATACAACACACTCACATCTAAAGTCATACTTGGTGGTGAAAACCTGAAAACTTTTATTTTTAGATCAAGAACAAGAAAATAATGCTGAATCATTGCTTCTAGTCAACATAGAACTGTAAGATCTAGACAAAGAAATTAGGCAAGGAAAAGAAATATGTTCAAATCAAAGAGGAAGAAGTAAAATTTTCTTTATTTGTAAATATATGATCCTACATGTAGAAAACCCTGCACTTTACCTCCAGATGTTTTAGAAGTGAAAAACTAATTCAGCAAAGTTTCAAGATACACAGCAACAAACAAAATCATTTGCATTTATGTATGCAATGAATATCTGAAAATGAAATCCAGAAAACAATTCCATTTATGATAGAATCAAAAGAATATCTAGACATATCTGTATTCAAGAGGGAGAAAGATCTGTACAGTACAAACCATAAAAATATGCACGAGAGAAATCAAAGTAGATGTAAATAAATGGAAAGATAGCCTATGTTCAATAACTGGAAGAAATGATATTGTCAAATATTACCCAAATTAATCTACAGATTCTATGCAATTGCTATAGAAATTCAAATGATATTTTTATAAAAATAGCAAAACTTGTTAAATTTATATAGAACAACAAAAGGCCATACATAACTAAATTGATTTTGAGAAAGGAGGATAAAGCTGGAGGCATCACAGTTGATTTTATAATATGTTATAAATCTGCAGTAAATAAAGCAATACAGAACTGGCGTAAATATAAACACCAATGAGACAAAACAGATAGTCCACAAAATAAACCATACATACATAGTCAATTGATCTTTGGTTTATTCCTTTTACTTTTTTCGTATTGAGGATTGAACCAGGGGCTCTTGAACACTGAGCCACATCTCCATTCCTTTTTTTATTTTGGGACAGGGTCTCGCTAAGCTGCTTAGGGGCCTCAATAAATTGCTGAGGCTGGATTTGAACTTGCAATCCTCCTGCCTCAACCTTCTGAGCTGCTGGGATTGCAAGCATGTGCCATGGTACTCAACTGATTTTTGTTTTCATATAGCAAAAATTAGAGAGTTTCTTATCTGTTCTAAATATAATTTCTCAGATATTTGACTCACAAGTCTGTGACACTTGAAGTCACATATGTGTACAAATAGTTTTTTGCGTGCTCTTTAATAATAGCTTTATTTATAAGAACCCAAACTGGAAACAACAAGTATTTCCATTAACAGGTATATGAATAAACAAATTAGTATCCACAGAATGAGATACTAGTAAGTATTAAAAAGGAATAACTATTGACATATAGCACAATATGAATTTACTGTTAAAATAATTATGTATAGTTAAGAAAGGCAGACAAAATGTACGTACTGTGTGATTCTATTTACAGATAAGTTTAGAAAACATAGCCTAATCCAAATTGAAAGTAAGCAGATTAGTGGTTTTATGGGGACAGAAATAGGGGTGTGTGGAGTGAATTGGAAAGTGACCAAGTGGAAATGAAAAATCTTTGGGGCATATGAAAATATTTATTGTATTGATTGTAGTGCTATATACACATATCCAGTGGTTTCCTTTAAATATGTGCAGTTACTTCTTTTGTCAATCATATCTCAATGAAAACATTTAAGATATACAAGGAGGAATCTTCATTTAAAAGAAACCTGAAACAAAAATTCTTTCCTAATGCAAATTACCCCTCCAGTGTCAGCTGTTAATGTAGTATCTGAAACTGGGATTGTCATTTGGGTATAGTTCTCATCTGTGAGATGTTTGTCTGAGCATCTATTCACTTATTACCCTTTTGGCTATCTTAGAAAATATATAGTATTGTGTGTTTATTCTGCTGTGGTGCTGTACCACACCATTTTACCAAAAAGTATCCTCAACCTGAATGAATGAATTCATTCGTTCTACTCTCCATGTAGACACAGAGCTTCTGTGTTTCATTCCTTAGGAAGCTCCACCTGATTTATTATTTGTACATATTAATTCAATGAGATCTTCTTTATAGGGTTTCAGTTTCCCTATGTGCACACCACACCCTAATTTGCATAACAAGAGGATCTCCTGCTCAATGTTTCTGTGTTTTTCTATTATTCTATAGCTGAAGCAGAATTTATGGTTTTTGTTTTTAATTCATTTAGGCATTTGTTGAGATTATCCTATTTAATTGATGATTTAGTCTAGCTTCCAAACTACTTTTGTCAAATGCCAGAGAGAAGTTGTATTATGGTTAACTAGTAACAGATATTCCATGCAGTCTTTCCAGCTCATCACTTGCAATTAAATATTCACAGCCAAAAGCAATTTATTATCACAGTGTAATATCCCTTCTGAGGGATATATCCAGCCCATCTTAGGAAAAAACAGAAAATAAATTCACCACTTAGGTGTGATTTGGGTAGTGCCAAAAGGCCTCATGTAAAATACCATAAGTATTTCCTCTGGTTGGTACTTTAACAAGAACTGACTTTCCCATGACTAGCATTTGTCTCACAGATCTTATCAACAACCTATGTATATTTTTTTATGTGGTTAAAGCTTCATGCTTTCTTTAAAATACATTATACCAAGTACCACTTTTGGTCAGGGACTTTTACAATACTGAATAAATTATGGATAAGTATTATATTAAAATTTTGCTCTCATATTGTTTATATCTGAGAAAAAATTATTAAATAATTTGATACCAAATAAGCATGTTTTCAAGGCTGTTAATTTTAATGCTTCTTTTTATGCTGGGAATTGAACTCAGTACCTCTCATCTGCTCCACAAGTGCTTTACCAGTGAGCTATATCCCCAGCCCTTAATACTTTTTAATTTGTTTGGGGAGCTATAATTTAATCACTTAGTACTGGATCTCAGAGATATTACTTGTACATATTAGTAATTAAACATGGTAATTTGAATTTTCTTTCAAAATGAAAAAATCCTCACAATCATAAAATAATAACCCATGTATTTTAATGATAGCTTTATACTATATATGTTTCTGTATCACATATAAGACATACATACATAAAATATTGATAAATAAACATAAGTTTTATATCTTAGACTCATTTTTACTTTGAAGTCAATAATTAAATGTTTCATGTGAAAAAACAATTTCATGTTAAGTTATAGAATATACCCACTTTTTTTATATAGAATATACCCACATTTATTTCAAGGGAGGTTCTGATTTGTTGCTGCTCTCAGTAGGTATTTGTTTCTCCCTCTTAGGAAGAAAATGATTCAATGGGCAAGTAAAGTCTGAATACCACTAGAAATAAGACGTTATCTGTTTTATTAGTGCTTGCTTTGATAGGTGCTGACTCAAGTGTGAACACAGTGAAGTTCCTGGACCTGGGCCTTCATTAGCATCCTCTAGCTTTGGTGATGATATAAAGGCACTTCTTGAAATAGAAAACAAAATGTGTTGGCCTTTTGAATCAAGTATTGTTTCATATATTGGTCACTAATAAAATGTTTTCCTGGTATCTTTGGCAACAAGCATCTCTCTATTCCCCTTTCATTAAGTATACAAGATTACTCCCCCCCCCCAGATGTATTGAGGTATAAAGGATACATAAAATTGTACATATTCAATGTATACAATTTGATAACATACAAAAATATCATATATATGTATACATATATACATATGTATTTGATATACAGAGTATATCTTTGTATATCAAATTTGATATACAAAGTATATCATATATATGTATACATATATACATATGTATTTGATATACAGAGTATATCAAATGACCAAAAGTGGAAGAAATAACATTATTTCACATTTCAAGGTATGAACTATTTTAAATTGAAATTAGAGAAGAAAAAAATTAGTAGTAGTGTTCACAGATGTAAATACTTCAAAACATTTAAAATTAAGCTTCATCAGCAAATTACTGTATCAGTAATTGATGAGAAAGTTTGTAGAGCAGATACCTCACCTCACAATAGTTGGAAATAGTATCATTATTTCTCAAGTTTGGGAAGACATGTATGCTATTAAAAGAAAGGTAAAATTACCAATTAAAGTTTACACAACAAAGTGAAAGGTATGTTAGTAAGGCATATGCTCCCCTTAAAGTTAGCATTAACTTTAGTCATATGTTGAAACAAAACTAAAAGAAAATGGCTGCAATATTTTATGATTAGTGCTCTGGGCACATTGAGGAGGAGTCAGTCCTTGTTAACTCACAGCTAGACAGTGCTCAAGTTATGATTATTTACTAACGAAGCAAAGTTATTTGGCTACAACTGAATTCTATTAAAGAAAAGCCTAAGGGTCATATCTACTCTGGGTTAAAACTGACAGAGATTAATTTGAATTCATTCAGCAGTTCAGTGGAGATAACTGTGGTGAATAAGGTGGTAGTAATAATTTATCTGTACTCTGGAACTGTTCTGACCTTATTTGCTTTCCAAGCTATGAATGAATGATTTCTAAATGGCTCAGCTTTCAGGGTGTGTGCTGGCAAGTAAAATTCCATAACACAGGAGGAATAATGTGACTGCGGAAGTTTAAAGCTGAAGTCCACAGCAGTGGCTCTCAGTAAGACATTGCATATATCATATATTGCTATTAAAATGCAGCCTGCCTGCCTTCCGCCCTTCCTCCTTTCCACTCTCCCTCTTTCTTTTCTCTACTAGACAACCAACTTAGCCCATAGCTGAGCATTGATTTGTATTTGTAAATAGTATGCAAGCATATTTTTTCATCTTAAAGGAACTTATGTTTTTAAAGTAAGTGAAAGAAGAGAATGAGTTCTAGATAGTACATGAGAAAGAACTTGAATTTTATTTTTAATTGCATTAGTGATCTTTACATCTATTTTCTTGTACATCAAATCTTGTGGTCAACTAGAACAAAATTGTAAAGTAGATGAACTTCTTGTTTTTTAAAACTCTCTCACGATTTTTGTGCTCCCCACCTTCTTACTTTGACTTTTAAATAAATCTTAACTCTGTGAAGTATGAATCTGTACCTCCCCCATAAGAAAAGTGAGGGCTACCCTGTCAATGAGGCCTATGGTCTTAAGAACACATTTTCTTGTCTTCTCACGTGGAATGTTCTGCAGTAGCACTGCAGTGTTGTTAGAAGGCACCTTTACCTCCATGACATAAAGAAAGTTGGTTCAGAAAGGTTAAGTTACATAACTATGCTAATCAGTTAGTAAGTGACCAATGTAGAACAAAAACCCAGGTTGTTCTGACCCATACTTTTGTGGTTTTTCCTTGGCCTCCCTTTGGAAAATTACTTGCCAGTTAATCTACATGTTGTGTTTAAGAGTGATAAAGCTTCCTTTAGTATTTATCCCAGAAAACATCACATATTGGGGACAATTTTTAAACCAAATAAAGTTTATCTAGAAGATCATGAGATAGTGGAATTTCAGTTACTACCAGGAGTAGTGGCAGGGAAAATATTTTAGGAAGTGTCTTGTTGGTATTCATCTCCACAAAACTTCTACTGATTTCACTTGCAAGTAAAGCAGACCCTAGTACATCTGATTTACCCTATGTTTTTAATAAAAAAACTTTGTAATTCTTTTTTTTATCCTTCAAATGTTGGTATTAGACTGAACATGAAAATTCCTTATACATAGCACTGGCTTGGAAATGACACAAATCGGGTTGCAATGTTGACTATATCTTACTAGCATTATGATTGAGGTTTGGTTAATTGACCTCTCACAATTTCATTTGCCTCAGTATAAGATGGGAATGATTAAGTTTAATACTCAATAGTGTGCCTCTCATATGGCTTCATTGGTTACTAAATCTTGAACCATTTAAGAGCCAGCTTGACTCTTAAAAAGGTGCACCTGTTTTCAGATGGCTAATTTATTTCTCTATAATAGTTTTTCTAAGCCACAATTTAGTAAATAAGGATTATATATCAAACAACATATCAACACTTCGCTTTTAAGCACAGACAGATTTACCAATTTGTTAAAACCATCAGCTTTTTGGTTAGAGAATATCATACAAAACAATGTCTGGTCATGCACAGTTTTAGCATATTTGGTTTGTGTTCTACACTAAGCAAGAGGTATAAAGAGGTAGTTGCTTTCACGATAGTTCATGCTGTTGTGAATATGCACAATTTTTGTATTTCTAAATACAGTCAGGTTAGTCTTTACTTTGTGTTACAGGAGTTTTTCTTCTCCCTGTGTTGTAACTATTTAAAGTACAGTTCAAAGTGCATAATAGCCATGTTGCTCCTAAAACATTTATGTGTCAAAAAGTCAATTAGTTTGCTTCTAATTTCTTCATTTCCTTTCTTGGTCTGATTCTTTTGCACATTTTACCACCTGCTTATGCCCTGTACTGAAATTTCTTTTCCTCCTCTGATCAGTACAATAAGTTTTCTCAATGTGGCTTGTTGTTCAGATATTTTTGAACTTTGAAATTTATTTGAGTGTCTTGAGTCAGGATGAAATGTATCATAATATTTTCCTTTAAAGCCAATGAAATTTTATTTTAGAAAATTATTTACGATTGTTTCAAATAGTGGAAACTAATTTCATGAATACATTAAAATAATTTCATACGGGAAAATGGTTGGTAATAATTGTGGCCCTTAATCCTCAAAGTGTTCCCTTAGTACCTTGATAACCTGAATGCCCCTCCAGCATACCCCACCCAGAACGTCCCCATCTTAGTGTGAGAAAGGTAGGACTAGACTCAGTAGGAACCCTTCAGAAACCAGCCCATCACAGCTGGCTTGCATTCTGAGTGGCTCATGTTCTTTCTATGCCTGTTACTAAATATTATGAATGCTATTTCTGGTAATAATAGAACCTATCCCAAAGATTTGTTTTGGAAATGAAAACATATAATTCATGCAAAGAACTACCATAATATTTAGTACACAGCACATACTCTGAAAATATTAGCTATAGTTATTACACTATTTCTGAAGATGTGATATTTAAAAATCTGTGAATTTTGTAAGAGTAAACACTGAAATTTATCAATTTTATAACCATGTTGTGTTATATATGGTTTTCTGTATTACCTTCAGTTATATTTCCTTAATGGGGATAATGCCTTTGATTTAATTGAATATTAACTTGGTTGCATAAATCCAAAATAAGTAATGGCACATAATTAAAATTATAAATCTTTGCCATTGATTTAATTTTTCAAAGAACTTTACTGAAACAAATATTAACAAAATTATTCTCTACATTCAGATACATGTGTAATTAAAATTTGACTTTATAATCAATGTAAGATTGCAATTCTATTGATAACATTTTCATGGAATTGATATGACTCATGATTTGTATCAACAAATTCTTACCAAGCTTGCAATTTTTTTCTTCCTTTGTTCTCTGAGAGGTCTCAGCAACATTTAACACAAGGCTATTCTGAACCATGGTGAGGACAGCTAACCCAACCATCCTCCCTGTATGATTGCCTACATTCTTAACTTTTAAGCACTCACTATATCTACTTACTTAATGAATGTTCCATCCATCAGAATGGTAGCTATTAAGAACACAAACAACAATAAATGTTGGCGAGGATGTGGAGAAAAAGGCACACTCATACATTGTTGGGGGACTGCAAAATGGTGCAGCCAATATGGAAAGCAGTATGGAGATACCTTGGAAAACTTGAATTGGATCCACCTTATGACCCAGCTATCCCACTCCTTGGTCTTTACCCAAAGGTCTTAAAAATAGCATACTACATGGACACAGCCACATCAATGTTTATAGCAGCACAATTCACAATAGCTAAATTGTGAAACCAACCCAGATGCCCTTCAGTAGATGAATGGATAAAGAAAATGTGGTATATACACACAATGGAGTATTACTCAGCAATAAGAGAGAATAAAATCATGGAATTTGCATGTAAATGGATAGAGTTAGAGAATATAATGCTAGGTGAAGTTAGACAATCCCAAAAAGCCAAATGCCAAATGTTTTCTCTGATATAAGGAGGCTGATTCACAGTGGGGTTGGGATGGGGAGCATAGGAGGATTAGAGGAACACTAGAATGGCCAATGGGGAGGGAGGGGAAGGGAGGGGGCAAAAGGGTCAAGAAAAAAAAAAAAAGATGGTAGAATGAGATGGATATCATTACCCTAAGTGCATGTATGAAGTCATGTATGGTGTGAATATACTTTGTATACAACCAGAGATATGTAAAAATGTGCTCTACAAGTATAATATGAAATGTAATACATTCTGATGTCATTTCTAACAACTTAGAATAAAAAATAAATTTGAAAACAAAAAAGAAAAAAAAATAGTGCATGCCAACCTCTGTAGACTGTATGAAAGGCCAGGTGTGTTTCTGAGCATAGCATGTGTGCACTCTATGATTACAAGCTTTCTGGGAAGACCCTGGGTTAATTACCTGAGTGGGGTGACCCTGAAGAAGTTGCTCAGACTCTGCATTTCAATTTTCTCCTATAAAATAACATATAAAAATAACATGTATCTGTTAGCACTGCAGTGAGGACCTACTCAGTTCATACATTTATAACTTTTAGAACAGTGCTTGGGAAAGAGCTGTTTTAAAAATAAGCTATATTTAAAAAAAATATTTCTTGTCATTCAATAGCACTTTGAGAAAAATTACATGGTATCAGTTTAGACATGAAAGAGCTTACCTAACTGCATGTGTTTCTAATCTCAATGTTTTGACTTTTATAAAGGTGACTATTATTTTCATAAGCTGTGAATAAAAAAGGGTCCATCATATTTTAAATTGCTTGTGTTACCTAAAAAATTTTTCTTGTTGAATTTGAAATAAAAATTCATAACTTGTTAGGATTATTAAATTATGAGAATTAAAGTGAAAATGGCTGAGAGAGTGTGGGGAGTTACTGATGATGAATTATATACCATAAATTCTAGATAAATTTTTTAACAGAGATTCCACGAGGGAGAGGGAAGAGATTCCAGTCTCTTATGGCATTAAAAGGCACAGTTACATGTGGTCTCTAGAAAAGCAGGGAACTGAATAGAGTGATAAAGCAAATTGAAACCCTTCTTTATAAAGAAATAGGAAAAAAGGTTCAGATTATCAGATGGGTACAAGATTGAGGAAATGTGTTGTAGTTATAATAAAGCATATGAAATGGTAAAGAGAAGAAAAATAAGAAGTGACTAGTGATACAGTGGAAGCCAGAAAATATATGAATCATCATAGGAAGTGGAAATGAGGAGGACATTCATAAGAGTTAGAGTGAGAAGAAATGAGAAAGAAGAACACGATGGATGAGAGATTGTGGAACCCAAGGAAATAGTATCAGAGCAAAAGACACAAGTGAAGCACAGGTGTGCTAAAGTATAAATGAGCATTTGTAGAGAGAAATGGGACACAAAGCATGGAAGAAAACATTGAGGAAATATAAGAAAATAAATGTGAAAAACCAATACATTATTAAAGTCATCTATCAAATATTTGTCAGTTTCTACTAAAAGCTTAGATTTCTGTAATATTTTAATTAACTGATTACCTGTTCTTTTAAAAAATGACATTTATTATCATTGTCCACTAATTTAACTTTACAAAACATTCTTTCTAGTTAATCTATTGTTTATTTATTCAAATACTACACTAATAAATGAGCAATTATTCCATTATTCTAAACAAATATGTTAATTGCTTCCTAAGGTCACCTTTCCAGAGTATTACTAGGAGTGATTACAAGATTAAAGAATGAAAAAAGAAATGAAGCCCAGAATATGTAAATGAAATTTACATTAATTATCTTTCAGTGACAAGGATGAATGATCTAATTTTAAAATCAGAAATCATTCCTGAATTAGTATTCCACTATTAACACTTATTGTCATAGTACTTCTATTAAAAGACCACTTCTATCATATATGCATATACTTTAAGTGTTAGGCATATTGATTTAACCTCTCAAAATATTCACTTATATCAAATAATATATTTATGATACCTATTTATTGAATTCATTTGAGTATTCAGCTATTAGTTGAGACTTTACAAAGAAAATAACACACTCATCCCAACAAACTTCTGGCTTAATGAGACAAATACCTAAATAAATTCTAATAAAATATGTGTACATGTTATCATAGATTGGTGAAGTGAAGGAGTATATAAAGCACAGAGAAAGGCTCTTTTGGTGTAGGTGCTCTTTAAACAGGATCTTAAGGTACAAATATGAGAGATTAAATTATTTCTCACAAGGGAAGGGGCAAGCAGAGGTCATTATAGGTTATTATAAACACATTACTATACACTGAACGAGTTAACGCAACACAAGGGAATTATTTCTATGGGTGAATTTTCAGGATTTTAAGGTTTTATTTGGCATTCATTTAGGTTTATATCATGACACAACTAAATAACTGGAAGACCAAGAACAGGAAGTAGCAATGAAACCAATGTAACACAATTAATCCTGAAGCATGAAATAACTTTTGACTTCCCTTGGCAATTTACTAGTACCTTCACATATTAATAGCAAAAAGATGTTACATCTGACCACCACTCATGTACACAAAGTGTAGGGGAAAGAGTAGATTTTACCATGAAAGAGGAAAAGTTTTAAAGTATTTTTGTTTGATTATACCTACTGAAGTAGTTGATTGATAACACACATGCTTAGTCAAAGAATAAACTTTGAAAACAGTTTTGCTCAACATAGCTTTTAAATGCCTGGTATATGTGCTTGGCACTGGAAAGTGCTAAGGATGGGCAAAAAAATGGGATAAAATATTATTTCTTCTTATGCTACAAAGGAAAGTGTACTTAGAAAAATGTATTAGAAGAGGATGAATATATATGATAGATAATGTAGTTGGAAAGAAGGAATCACTAAATTATGTGTATAGAAGCTGTATGTGTACAGCAAACCTGTCATTTATACTTATAGTGAATGTTCATTTTGGAAAACTTTTAGAGAGGCTGAGGGGCGTGGGCTATTTATGGGGTTAAAGTCATCCTTTGGTGACATAATTTATTTTAATTAAAACAGTTAGGGAAAAAAAATCAAAGAAAAAAATTGAGATTTCTTTTAATAAGACTACAACACATCCATTTAAAAGAATCCCTTGTTGAAAGGTTGGCTAAGCCCCACACAGAAAACTTAAATAATTATATTGACAAAGATGCTGATCTGGACAAGAAAATACAAATTTACAGCCAAATTATTGCAAAAAGAGACAATAGTATGTAATTCTTTTGGAATATTTAGGGGCAGAAAGGCTAATTTAAATAAATGAATTAAAATTAGAAAAATTACTGAAGCATGCTAGTCAGCTTTCCATTACTGTAACAAAATACCTGAACTAATTATCTTAAAAGCCAGAAAAGTTAACATTTGCTTATGTTTAAGAGATTTTAGTCCATGGCTTTGTGGTGTGTTGCTTTTGTGTATATGAAAAACGACATATCATGGTGGGAATACATGGCAGAGGAAGCAGCTCACTTCATAGAATGGGAAACAAAGAGAAAGAGAAGGAGTCAGGGTCCTTTTATCCCCTTCAAGTGAAGTGAAATTAGTCAATCTCAAAAATCCAAATACTGAATGTTTTCTCTGATATAAGGAGGCTGGTTCACAGTGTTGTTGGGTCTGGGTACATAGGCAGATTAGAGGAACACTAGAATGGTCAAAGGGAAGGGAGGGGAAGGCAGGGAGCAAGGGGGGATGGAGGGAAAAAAGAAAAGGTGGTTGAATAAGATGGACATCATTATTCTAAATGCATGATTGAAGACTGGAATGGTACACATGGATATACTTTGTATACAAACAGTTTTATGTAAAAAGATGCTCTATATGTACATTATGAATTGTAATACATACTATTATTATAAATACAACAACTTTGAATAAAAAAAAAGTGTATAAGTCCACGTGACCAGACATCCAATGAGGCCCTACCTTTGAAAGATTCTACCACTTCCCAATAGCACCAGAGGCTAGGGACCACACTTTTTAAAACATGGGTCTTTGGGGGCTGCTTATCCAAATTGCAGCACTAAAAAACACATAGATGTCCCACAGTTAAAGCCTTTGAGAACAAAGGCCACAAATACAATTAACTGTATAATGTCAAAAGTATTATTCAAAATATATGAAAAATATAAATGGTTCTAATAAGCCAAACAGGGTGAAGATTTTGAGACACAATACCAGAATAAGCATAATGACTTTACAGAGACAAAGTATTGTTGAGCTGTTAATCCTAAAAATCAACAAAATATTTCACCAAACTCTAGCATACTTGCCAAATGGGCACTATGGAGGAATTGAGCAAATGTCTTGAAATATACATAAGTTTTATTTCCCAATTCTCAATAACTATAATGTTAATATTTTAATGAGCCAGGCGCGGTGGCGCACACCTGTAATCCCAGCACTTTGGGAGGCTGAGGCAGGAGGATAGCGAGTTCAAAGCCAGCCTCAGCAATGGTGAGGCACTTAGCAACTTAGTGAGACCCTGTATCTAAATAAAATACAAAAAAGGGCTGGGGATGTGACCCAGTGGTCAAGTGCCCCTGAGTTCAATCCCCGGTACCAAAAAAAAAAAAAAAAAAAAAAAAAAAAAAAAATTAATGAATCTTAGCATTTTGGTGCAGAGATAGTTTAGTAGATTCATAGCTCTTTCTTAATAATAGATCACAGTTCATTCATAGCACTGAAACTCCCTTGGATAATCTGACTGGTAATTGTATATAATTTAGAGCTTAAAAGAGTAGCAAAAACACAATATACCTGTGTTTCGCTGTTCATATTGCCCCTCTCTGTAAAAGGTAATATACTTGTTAACAACATAACAGAGTTTGACAGTTATGCTATTAAGGGTTGGTAATACAGTGGTTAACTAATGTTAGTTTTAGTGGTAGGAATACTGTTATTACTATAAGTAACATAGAAGTATATTTTCCTAAGTCTACAGTGAATTTTAATTAAATGATTGAATAGCTTTTTGTTGTTTTCTTCTTAAAAGTGTATCTATTATTTGGGACTCCCACCTAGGACAACAACTGAGACAGAATTGGTTTTAGACATCATTTAATATCCATGATTTTACCTCCCTTCTAGAAATATTTCTAACAATACGTTGACATACTTTCTGGAGAGAAAGAAAAAAACAAAACAACAACAACAACAACAACAACAACAACAAAAAACAACCCTTCAGCTCAAGGTTTAGAATTTCTTTCTGCCTTTGAAATTATCCTTTGGAATAATACTTGCCGTTCAGAAACATCTATCAAGCAGTTTCTATGTTACTTGTACTGAACTAAACATTGTAGAAGTATACTACAGCTCCTGCTTTTAGCTGAATTTGGGAGATAAGAATTGCCACAGCTGAGATTTAGAGGAAGAGCTCTAACAATTGACAGGAGAGACAGATTACTTTCAGTTAAGGAACCAGGAGAAACTTTAGGATGGATATAGCATTCATGCAAGGTCTTGAAGGATGCAGAGTTTTGGGTACTTGGAAAAATGAGTGAATAGGGAGAAGTACATACAATTGCAGGAAGGAGGCAAAATATTAAAAGTAGCTCAGAAGCTGGAAACACAGTGTGTATCTTCAGATTAACATGTTCTGATTATGTGCCCAGTTTAGGGCTCCTCCTTGGGATACAGTGTCAACATGGAGTCATCCTTTTGGTTGGCCAGCTGAGAGTTTGTCCTTCACAACTTAGAACCAAGAAATAATAGAATTGTGGAGAATGGTAGAGGTGAGATCCTAGGAGAAGCACATGAAATCGGGAAAGTGAAAGCTACACTTATGTGTTTGCCACAAAGAAGCAAAGAAAGCTTTGAGAGATTGCTTCAATGTTTGATAGTTTTCCAAGTCTCTTCTCTAGGTTTAGTGGAATGTAACTATGTTTTGGCCCTAGATTCTATATCCTTTCAATAGACTCTGCTTTATTTGAACTAGCTTGAGTGGGTTTCTATTCCTTGAAGTCATAGAGTCTTGACTAACATATTATAATCAAATGGTGAATCTAGTCCGATCAGCACCCAGAGTGCCTAAAATAAATCAGTTGGAACTGTTTGTGAGGGCAAGTGGGCTTATACTATTGAATCCTCTGATTCTAGTTTATTTTCCTGCTCTATAAAAAATAAAATTTCTGAGCAGGATAGTAGTGACATGGACCAAGCTATGTTCTTTTCATTTTTGTAAACTTTCCTTTTTAAATATTTATTTATTTGCTTTAGTTGTTCACAATGTGTTTATTTTTACATGGTGCTGAGGATTGGACCCGGGCCGCACACATGCTAGGTGAGCACTCTACCACTGAGCCACATCTCCAGCCCCCAAGCTATGTTCTTAAATTAATGCAGCTTCAACATAATAATTTGAGGGTAGTGAGAGCGACTAATTAAGAGACTAAAAGGTGATGAGATTATGAAATATAGTGATAACAGTAAGAATAAAATAATTTTGTGAAAGAGGAATTGTCCCAGTAGGGCAACTACTTGGATGGAGAAGTTAAAAGAGGGAGAAATAAAGAACCACTTAGGCAGTTACTGGTTAAGTGACTGTCAGAAAATGAGGCACTTTGGGTTACAAATTTAGGAATTAATTTCATATCTTGAATCATAGGATGAGATAGATAAGTAATATAACAGAGAGCTATGGGATAGAGACTTTACAACAAAACCTGAAATCTTGAGAAATGCCAATGTTTTAGAAAGGACAAGAATGCAAATCCAGATTAATAAAAAAGACATTCCCAAAGACAGAAAATTACTGACATAAGGCTTATGTTGGTCTAGTATTTTTACAGCAAGATTAAAATATAAAAAAGCCAAAGGACTTGGAAGGAATGTATTGTTGTTGAAATGATTTCAATGTAATTTCAAACGAAGCAGGTGATGGTAAAGAGAAGACTATTTTTTTTTCAAGATATTTGATAGTAAAGAAAGGGGAATGTGCTTTTTTGGAGTGGTAGTAAGGACAAGAAGAAATACAGAAGAGTGAAGATTGTATTATAGACACAGAATGGCTTAATATTCATGGGGCATAGTTCTATACACCTGTAATACCAGCAACTCAGGGGGATCTCAAGTTTGGGGCCAGCCTCAGTTGCTTAGCAAGAATTTCAACAACTTAGTGAGATCCTGTTTAAAAATAAAAAGGACTGGGAATGTATCTCAGTGGTAAAGCACTCCTTGGTTCAGTCTCCAGCAGCAATAACTAAATAGCTAAATAACTAAATATGTAAGAATGTGTAAAAATACAGATTTTTGAGGCAGGAAAATGGGATTAATAAATGGCCTTAGAAAATAGTGGACAAAATTATCTGCTGAAAGGAATTGGAAATGCCAATTAAAAAAAAGGAGAAAAAGCAACTAATTGAATATAAAAAACTCCTTTATGAGTTAGCAGAGTTTGCAGTAAGATCAATTTGTCTAGTTTTGTGTCATTTTATGTTAACAGATAGAAGATAAAATACAAAATTATTGTAGCAGGCAGAGAATTATTGATTTTTTAAGTATAAGAGTTCTCTTTCTATCAAATGCTGGCCTAGATATTCTGAAAGACACTGTCATTATAAAACACCTAGGTTCAGAAGAATCAAAGCAAACAGGCTTTAAAAATGAATAATTGAGCTTAAGGAAATTGAGAAAAAAACAAAGAAGCAAGCAAATGTGGAAACTCTAGTTGCTTTGGGGACATTTGCTTTTGCGGGAACTAGATGTGAGGTATAAATATATTGATGTGAAATTTATCTACAAAGTCGTTATTTGAAATTGACACCCACATACAAAACAGAAATCCTTGAAGGGCTAAGATGTAGATGAAGGAATGATAGAAAAATCTAGCCTGTAAGATAATGAAGATGACAAGAAAGCTTGTCTATTTTAGACAAATTAGAATAGAAAATAATAAATCTATTAACTATAGACCTTCTTCACTATGTGATTTAAATTTACTTTAATTTCAAGGTCTAGAATACTGCAAGTAGAAAAACTGAAGAGGCCCTGGGTTGATAGAACTGGAAGACATGTGACAGAAACAAATTTAAATTATTGCTACTCCCCCCACAAAAAAAGCCTAACACGAGCCCATAATGAAATTTACCAAACATACGAGGAAGAAAGACCCTGTGAGTTAGGGTGAACAAACAGCATATTTATGTTGCTAATAGCTCTTGGTGTTATAACTTTCTCATATAGAATATCAAACAAATATTCTTAAATTATAAGCAATGAAATGTGAATTTAAAAACCATAAAGAAGGAAAAAGGAACCATCAAAAAATAATAGAATAAATGTCAAAGAATAGCAAGGAGAATAACAAAGGCCCCAAAACAGTTAGAAATAAGAGATTATTATCAAATTTTAGAATACAATTAGTAGGTGAAACATAAGAGTGAATTAAAAAGAAAATTAGCGAAGTTCTGTGACCATTTTTGGCATAGTAAACCTCTAATACACAGAATATCCCAATAATACTATGTAGCGACTCTGGACCAGACCAAAAGGCAGTTGCATGAGGACTGCAGAGAGGTAAAGGAAGGGAGGCATGCTTTGGAGGAAGGTTGAGGTGTGAAGAAAGGGACTGGCTGATTTTGTGGTGTTGTTCATGTTCTCAGCAGAGGGTGAGACAGCTGAAGCTTTCACAGAAATCATATCTCCTAGAGAGTGAAAGGAGTTTTTCTGAGAAGAAGAGATTATAGAAGGAAATCTTGTACTCTGTGTATAGTCACTACCTGTGTTTATCTTGTCTATATCCAGCATGTGTGGCATCATAGCCAAAAGAAAACAAAACAAAAAGAAAACCAAAAACAAAGGATACTTCTCATCCTGAGAACAGGACTAGGAACAATTTCAAGGGAGACAGACGTCTTAGTTTTAGCCTAATCAAATTAACTGCTTATTAACAACTGCATAAATTATTTTCAAAGAATTTAAGAAAATCAAGGCTTTCCACCACACCACTTCACAATATCTTAGAAACAATTCAAAATTATCTAAGAAGAACAGGGGAAAATGTGATTCTCAAAGGAGAAGAAAATCAACTGAGATCAACCTCAAGATGTCCCAGGAAGTAGAATTATCAGTAAAGAACATATATTGATCATGTTTGCAACAATAAAGGAAAATGATGTGCTTGCAGTAAGGGAAGGATAGGAAATCCCAGCTGATAGATACAAATTATAAATTAGAAGACAGAAGTGATAGATATTTTAAAATTGAAATTAAGAGGGGGGAAGGGAGAGAGAATATTAACTGGATGCCTTCACTACAAGATTGAAGATGGTAAAGGGTCATTGAACCTGATGGCAGATGAATTTATTCTACCTTAAAAGGAGAGAAGTAGTATTTGGAATATACCAATAATGCTACCAACCCAAATGACCACTAGCACTACATTGACTAAATAATTAATGGTGTGTTCATATCTTTGAATATAGAGATGAAACAATGATCTAGAAGTGTAAAACACAATCTAGGTGAATCTTTCAAACATAATATTGAGCTAAAGCAGCAATACATAAAACAATGCATAGCTTTCTTTTATGTAAAGTTCAAAACTTCAATGAAATTGAAACAAAAAAATTCAATATTATGTTTGTAAGAAAAGCAGCTATAGGATGCTTTGACTCTAAAGGGAACTTGATTCTAGGGACTTGGCATGGGACTCTATGTTGTTCCCAGATTACAAGAGAATGCTGTCATGTAATGGCTATTAAACTGAAGATATTAAAAAAGCTGGAGACTAGACCCAAATCTCCTGCAAGAGTGATGCTGACAGAAGTAGGACAAAATAGGCATCTCTCCTGCAACTTCTCTGTCTCCTTCTACTGGTCCCTTATAAAGGTATGTACAGATTTCAACCTAGAATTCCAAAGCAGATTATAGAAAACTTGTCTCTCAGTTTCCCAATCAACAAAATAATAGCATAATAGAAAAGTTATCTCTCAATTAACTCACCAGGAAAATAAACTTTTCATTGATTTTTTTTCAGATGATTCTATTTTTCAGTCATTAGGCATAGAAGCTATCTATAAAATCTCTTCATTCCTGACAATTAGTAACAAATTATTTGCTCTATAAACATATTTTAACCTAAAACTATTTGAAAGAAACTTCTATGATCACCCCCCCAAAAAAAGAGCCCCAAAACAACAACAACAATGTGCAAGAGGGAGTATAAATATTGATTAAAATGACATTTTAGGGGCTGGAGATGTAGCTCAGTTGGTTGAGTGCTTGCCTTGCATGTACAAGGCCCTGGGTTCAATTCCCAGCACCAAAAAAAAAAAAAAAAAAAAAAATTACATTTTAAATTTTATTTTATAACCTACTCCAAATAGCATGAGATTTAGTTCCTATGAAAAACAAAATGGCAGCAAACATGTTATCTGACAATTTTTAAATTTTTTTCTATATTCTCCTAAAAAATCACTTTGGAATATATCATACCAAGTCTAAAATGTGAACACTTTAAATTAAAAGCAAATTATCTCACTCCAGTCAGAATGGCAGCTATTAAGAATACAAACAACAATAAGTGTTGGCAAGGATGTGGGGAAAAAGGCACACTCATACATTGCTGGTGGGACTGCAAATTGGTGAAGCCAATATGGAAAGCAGTATGGAGAATCCTTGGAAAACTTGGAATGGAACAACCATTTTACCCAGCTATCACACTTCTGATTTATACCCAAAGGACTTAAAAACAGCATACTACAGGGACACAGCCACATCAATGATTATAGCAGCACAATTCACAATAGCTAAACTGTGGAACCAACCTAGATGCCCTTCAGTAGATGAATGGATAAAGAAAATGTGGTGTATATACACAATGGAATATTATTCAGCATTAAAAGGGAATAAAATCATTGTATTTGCAGGTAAGTGGATGGATTTGGAGGACATAATGCTAAGTGAAATTAGCCAATTCCAAAAAGCCAAATGCCGAATGTTTTCTCTGATTTAAGGGTGCTGATTCATAATGTGCTGCGGGAAGGGGGGGGCAGCACTGGAGGATTAGATGAACTATAGATAGGGCAAAGGGCAAAAAGGGATGAAAGGGAAGGGAGGGAAAATGGGGGATAGGAAAGATTGTGGAATGTGATGGTCATCATTACCCTAAGTACATGTATGAAAACATGACTGATGTGACTCTACTTTGTGTACAACCAGAGATATGAAAATTGTGCTCTGTATGTGTAATATGAATTGAAATGCATTCTGCTGTCATATATAACAAATTAAAATTAAAAAATAAATAATAAAAAAGCAGATTGTTACCAGGCAATATTGGTATCTTAAGGTGTTATCTTAGTAGCAATGAAATGTCCAGACAAAATTTGAAATGCCTGGCCTCAGTCTTTAGGGATACTGGCAGTCTCTTTTTCTCTATTTCATTTGTTCATCATTTCTACTTGTTCCTCATTTGACTGTCTCTGTTCTTACCATTGAGGATGCTTCCTTTTAGGACTTTAAAAAGAAAATCTAATTATGAATTTATTTTGCATGAAGTCCCTTAAAGTTCTCCACATAAGCAGATTCATTTAATAAAGAGACTGTGATCTACAAATCAGAGTTTTAAGTCAATTATAAGTACTAATTAATTTAAGAGTTGAGAATTACTAGATTGAATACACTGTTTTTAGCAATAGGAGATACTAAAGGTTAGAATATGAGAAAGTATTTCATAACTAAAATAATCCACTAATGACTTTGTAAATTATTATACATTTCTCTTTTGTCCAATAAAGAGTGAGGTTCTACTTATACGTGGGAAGAATAGACTATAAAGATTCATTTTTATGATCAAAGGTAGCTGTGGCCTTGGAGCTTGCCAGCTGCACTTCACTTAGAAATTATTATAAAATATGAAGCTTGGGAAATGCTCACAGAGCCCTAATTTTATTGAAGTGATATAACAGACAAAAGGAAAAGAAAAAAAAATTCTGATATGCTGCTATAGGTTTTCTATTTGGTATATGGAAATTTGTTCGTTAATATTTATATGTAAAGCATGTATATAAGAATATTGCAGTTTCTTACATTTGAGTTAGCATAAGATGAATAAAATATATTTCCCTATCTTCAGTTTTATCCTGTACTGTATCTCTAATAGGATAACTAATTTGAATTTTTTCTTAACTCAAGGCTCTCTTTTATAGTATGATTTAAAATCCCTTACAAGTTGCTTCATAATTTCGAATCCTTTCATGTTTTAAATATATTTTATCCTGCTCTTCTTTTTAGTTGCTCTTTAGGCTTATGAAGAACATGAGTGTCATCCTGTATTTTAATAAAAGCTCTTTTCTTAAGCATTTTATGTAAAAGAGTGACTTTAACTTAGTAACCTGAAATGGAAAAATTATAAAACTATTTAGGGTGATTAGATTCCTCTTATAAGTGAAAACTATCATATTTAAACATTACAGAAACAAGTCTAAAGGTGTTAATAATCAAAATATTATTATGGAAAAATATATTGTTCTTTTAGAATATGAAGCATTGTTGCATCTTTATATCTCATTTGAAGTTTATGAATTAATTTCATATTTTTTGTTGTTACTTCTAATTTTGTAATATTTGTTGCTTTCCATAATTTTGAAAAAATTAGCTAAACTCAAGTTTGTCAAACTGTGGTTCTGAAGACAGTGAAGAAAACTGTAGTTTAATAGATTATCCTATATGTTATATTAGAAAACAAATGTTTTACTGTTCTTTATACAGGGAATTGGGAAGATCTCTAAAATAACCTTAGATATCTGTTCTTTCTGTGAAATTCTCCTGAGATCATTTTTTTTTTTACCAGTGGTGGAATTATTCTTTCTGTTTATAGAAACAATTAATAAGCCTCTTTGTGTAATGGTTTTGGAATGGGAGGAATAAGAGAGGTGGGGAGAAGAATGCATATCCATGAGTGAAGAGAAGCATGACCTGTGGGAGTGGCTCCCAAACAGGCTGTGATGCCACTGGAGAAGGAAAAAAGCATGAGGGTATTTCATTTATGAACTTATTGTTTCAGTAACTGTAGCTTTCTCAACATTCAATGATGACTATTCCTCCTTAGCTACTAGAATATAAACCTACAGAAAATTGCAAACCTCTGGTTGAAGTTGATAGGACAAAGCAAAGCTTGCTATAACAGGAGACAAGTGTGTGGTGGGGAGTCCTGATGACTAAAGATAGTGACTAAAGCAGAGACTGAGAACATTACAGTAGGTGGAAGGGCAGAGGAAGGAATCAGATACTCAGTGGAAGCTACAGTTCAGGTAGATGGACTCAGAATCCTTCAAGAGATCAAAAGGAAAGATATGAGTTTATCCATCACCAGCAAATATGTTTCAAGAAATTCTAATTGAAAAAAGTTCAATTCACCTTCCAGATTATCAGGCATCATTTGAACCAGATATTAGCAATTATGTTTCCTAAAATCTATTTTTTAAAGCTTAAAAATTCCAGGAAAAATGTATAAAACTTTCTGCTGTAGTAATCCCTGTTTGGTACTCATTAAATATCATTTATAATTTCTCTGACTACTTGGGATTTTGCATTTGCTCTTATCAGTTCAATCTTAAATTCACTACTTTTGGGTTAGTGTTAAGATCTTAATTCTTTTCTTCCTGATTGGATTTTCTATGACAGCTTATTAATATTCCACATCATCTTTATGTATTTACCTAGAATCTACATGGCATTGTTCACAACTGAACTCTCAAAATGATTAGAATTATATCAACCTCCATACTAGCTGCAGTGTATGTATTCTCACCACTGCCTCCAGACACTTTCAAAATTTAAATATATAACCTCTCTTTGCTAAGGTATTGCTGAATTCTAAGGAGATTTATTTCAGGTAGAATTTTGGTAGGTGTATTCCTATATTTGTCTTTCTCTTTTCCTCAGCATTATACTATAAATATTTACATGCAAAATCTGAATCATTAGAAATTGCTTTTGTGAACTATATATACCAATGTTGAACAGTATCTTAGGTGAAGAACTGAGTTTTTTATAGAAAACCAAACTGATAATAGAATTTTTTAAAATGATTTTGAGAGTATATTATTTGAATAATTGAACCTGATTACACCTGACAGAGATTTCTCTGCTAATTAGAATTGCTACATTTTTATACTTCTCAAAATATATTTTAACTTCTTTTTTCAATTCTTTTATCAGTGAGTCACCTGTTAAATTCTTGAAATCTTGCCATAAAGATTTCATGGAAGTCTTGAGTAACTATGAAGAGAAATGAATTATTTATAATCTAAAGACAATGATGAGTTCAGTTCCATATTTGGTTTTGTTAACTCATAGAGAATGGCTTCTTGATATACTGTAATGATGGTACGTCATGGTGCCTGAGTGTGTGCATAGACGCGGGGAGGGAAGAGTTGGAAAACAACGATGTCAGCACATAATCTATAAAAAATATTTCCAATAGGAAGTTTTTAGAAGTGGCAATATTTTATCAATTGACTTCAAAGTCTCCAAATCATTTGTTTCCCAGACTTCTAGGGTTGGAGTCTTCAATAGAATATTCCTCTGTGATTTCAAAACAATAAAATACATTAAATATTTTGATTATGTTTTTCATTATGTATTCTATCTACATTTCTTTATCTTCATTTTTTCAGAGTCTTTTAATATTCTTCTCTTTTGTATTAATCCTCATTTTAAATTTGAGAATATCTATTGTAGCTTCTTGTTAATCAACTTTATGTCACTATTCCTGCCATAGCTTATATGAATAATTTAAAGGAGGAAGTACTTATTTTGACTCTTGATTTCAGAGGATCCAGCCTATGATTGATTGATGTCATTGCTTTGGGTCTGAAGTGAAGCAGAACATTATGGTGGAAGGCCATGGCTGAGGAGAGCTGCTCAGCTCATGGCTCCAGGAAGCAGAGAAATGAAGAAGGGGTCCAGACAAGATATAGGCCCCAAGATTATGCCTTAGTGACTTACTTTCTCCAACAGTTCCCTACCTCCCTATAGTTTCTAACACCTCCCAATAGTCCATTCAGGTATCAATGGATTAAGCCACTGAGGAGGCCAGAGCCCTCATGATCCAATCAATTCCCCAAAACCCCACTTTTTGACCTTGGTGCATTAGGGACCAAACCTTACACACATGAGATTTTGGAGAACATTCAATATCTAAACCATAACAACTTCATTTCATAAAACATTCAACTCTTACTAGCTGAATCAATAGTAGATTTCTGGGTCAAACTGAGACAGTAAAGAGAATCTAGTTAATTAATATTTACTAATTTTGTACTTTGGTGAACACTAGCTCAAGAAGTCTTACCACACCACACATTTTATAGATGAGTTAATGTCTATAAATAGCATCGGACAGTAGTTAAAACACTGCATTACAGAATGTCTAAATCAGCTGTCCTGTCATTTAGAAAGACTCCATTTATTTATTTATTTATCTTCTAATTTTATTTGTAGTGTTAAAAATATTCCATTCTAGGGCTGGGGTTGTGGCTCAGCGGCAGAGCGCTCGCCTCGCACATGCGCGGCCCGGGTTCGATCCTCAGCACCACGTAAACATAAATGTATTGCATTGTGTACAACTAAAGCAAATAAATAAATATTTTTTAAAAAATATTCCATTCTAAAGAATGCAAAATAAGGATCCTGGGAAGATGGCCGACAGGAGGGAGGTGCTCTCTGGACACAGCTACTAAAGACGCTTAGTGGGAAGTTTGAGCACGTTACTAGCAATTTTCTTGCAACTGAAAGGGAGCCAAGACATTCGTGCACCTCTGGACAGTGAAATACAACGTTCTCCGCACCACAACGAGTAGGGGCAGAGTTGAAGCGGTCCAGTCCAAAGCAGCACTGTCTGTGCTGCAGGCGCAGCTGCCCAATATCATCTCAGCAAGGGGACGATCCACACAGCGGCTTTGAAACCGATTGGAGAGGAGGGATAGAAAGAAGCCTAGAGGCGCGGGCGGTGTCCACCTAGAGCTCTTTCGCACAGCTTGCCAAGCCGATCCCGCACGCTCTGGAGTGACACAAGGGTCTGCAGAGCTGCTGTTGAGCTGGAGGAGAGCACCACCATCTGTGAGGAGAACAGTGGCTGACCCAGACAAAGGGGAAAAGACAGTAAGGAAGGACAACTGCAGACATCCAGGGAGCCGCTAATGCTCTGAAAACAGCGCACACCTGGGTGAGGCTCAGGTAACCAGCAGGGGAGTGCGTGTCTGAGGCCAGTGCAGTGGCCCCAAGAAGCTACAACTGTGGATGGGCGTGGGGAAAGAGTGCCTTCTGGAGGGTCCCTTTCCAGGTGCCATTCATCTGCTGACACACAACCTCCCTGAACCGCTCTTCCGCTGGGCCATTCTGCCACTGGCCAAAGGTGCAGCCTTGATTCCACTGGCAGGATCGCTGTCTAGACGTGATCTGAGGCAGTTGGCTTAAACTGGAAAGGAAAAAAGAGGGGGGCTTCCCAGGTCCCGTTTTGTTTGAGACATGGGGTTCAACTTTTTTTTTTTTTTTTTGTTGGTTTGCTAGTTTTGTTGTTTTTCTGTTTTTTTTTTTTTTTTTTTTCTTCCTTTTTTTGGCTTTGTTTTGTTTTGCTATTTTTTTTTTTTGCATTGATTGACAGTGTGTTTGTTTGCTTCTGCTCCTCTTTTCTTTCTTTCTTTTCTTCCTTCTCACTTCTGTATCTTTTCTTCTTCCTACATCTTTCCTATTTACATCCTGCCAGTGCATACTAAACAGAGGCAAAAACAAGTTATATGCAGAACTTGGGAGTTCTAGAACGGGCGCAATTGAACTGGATAGCAAAGCAGTGTTATATATAGTTCACTCTCTATTTTCTTGACACTCTCTCTCCTCTCTCTTACACCAATTCCTACTCTGTTATCATTTTTTTTCTTTTCCATCTTACTTTATTTCTTCTCTCAACAGCTGGTTTATATATAAATTGGTTAGGTTTACATAAAAATTGGTCCTTCCACCTAATTGTCTACTCCATTCTCTTTCCTCTCTCGTCTAATGATACTAAACCATTTCCACTAAACCACTTCCATAGAACTCTCTTTTTATACTTTTCAAGAAAGAACAATTCAAGACACTTCCTTCTTCCTAAACATAAGACCTCTGTGTCCAATACTTGAAGCTATAAAACCCCATCAGAAGCGTACAGAGTAAATTGGAAACAATATCTGGGTTAACTAAATCTGTACATTGTGCTCAAACTTGGTTTTTCTGAATAGAAAGTGTTAGATTTTAAAGTGTAAAGGAATTATAGGGGGATCTGATAGCATTGTACTACAGGAACAACATAAGGCTTTAAGGTAAAATCAAAATAGACAAGGTCCAATAGTGCAGGAAGAAAAGACACACAAGCAACATGAAAAAACAAGGGGAGAAAGTGACACAAACAAATCGAGATACCTCATCAGTAGATTCCATGGCAAGCACAGTTGGTCAAATGCCAGAGATGGAATTTAGAAAGTACATATTCCAAATGTTTATGGAACTTAAGAATGAACTCAAAAATGAGATGAGGGAGCAAGTACAGGAGGCAAAATGTTGCCGCCTGAAGCGCTTGGAGCAACGGAGCCGCGGGAAAAACTTCAGAGGCGAACTAGAGACAAACAGCTTTTTATTCTGATAACTTTTCTCTCTGGTTCTAACAACGACTAACACACGACAAACACACCACTAAAATGGCGCTGACCCGATCAGCAGTTTCGGCCAAGTCACTCGAGATCCCGCAACAAGTCCCGTGAGACTACGGGAGGCAACAAAGCCCAAATCTCCACGGCTCATAGTCAACCGCAAATCAAGTCAATCCCCAAACAGGGCTCCTGCAGCAAAAGATCATTTTGACAAAGAACTCCAAGAACAAATACAGGAAGTAAAAGATTACTTCAATAGGGAAATAGAGGCTCTAAAGAGGAACCAAACAGAAATTCCAGAAATGAAAGAAGCAATAAACCAAAATAAAAGTTCAATTTAATGCATCTCCAACAGAGTAGACCAATTGGAAGAAAGAACCTCAGACAATGAAGACAAAATATATGTCCTAGAGAAGAATAGACTATACAGCTAAACTTGTTGGAAATCAAGAACATAACATCCAAGAATTATGGGACAGCATAAAAATACCAAACTTAAGAGTGATTGGCATAGAGGAAGGGGCAGAGTTTCAAGCCAAAGGAATGAGTAATTTATTTAACGAAATAATTACAGAAAATTTTCCAAACTTGAGGAATGAATGGGAAAACCAAGTTCAAGAGGCATACCGAACACCAAACAAACAAAATCTCAACAGATCCACACCAAGACACATTATAATGAAAATGCCTAATATTCTGAGCAAGGGGAGAATACTAAAAGCCACAAGAGGAAGGAAGCAGATTACATATAGGGGGGAACCAATCAGACTATGTTCAGAGTTTTCAACCCAGACCTTAAAAGCAAGAAGATCCTGAAATAGCATATTTCAAGCTCTGAAAGAAACGGGATGTCAACCAAGAATCTTATATCCAGCAAAATTGAGCTTTAGATTCAAAGATGAAATAAAAACCTTCCAAGACAAGCAAAAGTTAAAAGATTTCACAACTCGAAAGCCAGCACTTCTGAACATCCTGGGCAACATTTTTCATGAAGAAGAAGAGAAAGATGATGATGAAAATCAACAAAGGGAGATATTAAACTAAGGGAAATACCAACCAGAAGAGAAACCAAATCAAGCTAAAGACCATAATACAAATAAAAATGGATGGGAATAAAAATCACATCTCAATAATAACCCTAAATGTTAATGGCCTATTTTTGCCAATCAAAAGACACAGATTATCAGAATGGATTAAAAGAAATAACCCAACAATTTGCTGTCTCCAAGAAACACACTTCATAGAAAAAGACATCAACAGACTGAAAGTGAAAGGCTGGGAAAAGTCTTATCTCTCACATGGCACGCGGAAACAAGCAGAGGTTTCCATTCTCATATCAAGTAAGGTAAACTTCAAACCAAAACTAATCAAGAGGGACAAAGATGGATATTTCTTACTACTTAAGGGAACGAGTCATCAACAGGATATAACAATCATAAATCTATATGCCCCAAATAATGGAGCACCTACATTCATCAAACAAACTCTTCTCAAGTTCAAGAGTAAAATAGACCACAACTAGGGGACTTCAACACACCTCTTTCACCAATGGATAGATCATCCAAACAAAAGCTAAACAAAGAAACTTTAAGCCTCCTTAAAACAATTAATAATTTAGACCTAACGGACATATATAAAATATTTCATCCTTCAGTAAACGAATACACTTTTTCCTCAGCAGCACATGGCTCCTTCTCCAAAGTAAACCATATATTATATCATAAGGAAACTCTCAGCAAATATAAAAAAAAATAGAGATACTACCCTGCATTCTATCAGACCATAAAGGGATGAAATTAGAAATCAACGACAAAACAAGGATTAAGAAAAACTACTCCAACAACTGGAAGCTAAACGACATGGTACTGAATGAACAAGGGGTTGAAGAAGACATCAAAGAGGAGATTAAAAAATTCCTAGGGGTAAATGAGAACACAGATACATCATATAGAAATCTCTGGGACACTATGAAGGCAGTAGTAAGAGGAAAATTCATTGCACTGAGTTCATTCCTGAAGAGGAAAAAAAAAACCCAACAAATAAATGACTTAACATCACACCTCAAAGCACTAGAAAAAGAAGAACAGACCAACAACAAGAGCAGTAGAAGACAGGAAATAATTAAAATCAGAGCAGAAATTAATGAAATTGAGACTAAGGAAACCATTCAAAGAATTGACAAAACTAAAAGTTGGTTCTTTGAAAAAAATAATCAAAATTGACAGACTCTTAGCGATGCTAACAAAAAGAAGAAGATAAAAAACTCAAATTACTAACATTCGTGATGAAAAAGGGAATATCACAACAAACACCTCAGATATACAGAAGATAATTAGAAATTACTTTGAAAACTTGTATTCTAATAAAACAGAAAATATTGAAAACATTGACAGATTTCTAGAGTCGTATGATTTGCCTAAACTGGAAATGGAGGCTATACACAACTTAAACAGATTGACTACAAGCGAAGAAATAGAAGACATCATCAAAAAGCTACCAACAAGGAAAAGTCCAGGACCTGATGTGTTTACAGCCGAGTTCTATAAGACTTTCAAAGAAGAACTAATACCAATGCTCTTCAAACTATTTCAAGAAATAGAAAAAGAGGGAGATCTTCCAGACTCTTTCTATGAGGCCAATATCACATTAATTCCAAAGCCAGGCAAAGACACATCCAAAAAAGAAAACTTCAGGCCCATATCTTTAATGAACATAGATGCAAAAATCCTCAACAAAATCCTGGAAAATCGGATAGAAAAACATATCAAAAAGATAGTGCACCACGATCAAGTGGGGTTTATCCCAGGGATGCAAGGCTGGTTCAACATTCGGAAATCAATAAACATAATACATCACATCAATAGACTTAAAAATAAAAATCATATGACTGTCTCAATAGATGCAGAAAAAGCATTTGACAAAATACAGCACCCCTTTATGTTCAAAACACTGGAAAAACTAGGAATATCAGGAACATATCTCAACATTATAAAAGCTATTTATGCAAGGCCCAGAGCTAACATTATCTTAAATGGAGAAAAATTGAAAGCATTCCCTCTAAAAACTGGAACAAGACAGGGATGCCCCCTTTCATCACTGCTATTTAACATAGTAGTAGAAACTCTGGCCAGAGCAATTAGACAGACGAAAGAAATTAAAGGGATCCAGATAGGAAAAGAAGAGCTCAAATTAGCACTATTTGCTGATGACATGATAATCTACCTAGAAGACCCAAAAAACTCTACCAAAAAACTTTTACAACTAGTAAATGAATTCGGCAAAGTTGCAGGATACAAAATCAATATACATAAGTCAAAGGCATTTTTGTACATCAGCAACAAAGACTCTGAAAGGGAAATGATGAAAACTACCGCATTTACAATAGCATCAAAAAAAAAAAAAAATACTTGGAATCAACCTAACGAAAGAGGTGAAAGACCTCTATAACGAAAATTATACAACACTAAAGAAAGAAATTATAGATGAACTCAGAAGATGGAAAGACCTACCTTGCTCTTGGATAGGTAGAATTAATATCGTCAAAATGTCCATACTACCAAAAGCATTATACAGATTTAATGCAATTCCAATCAAAATCCCAATGTCATTGTTCAAAGAAATAGAAATAGCAGTAATGAAATTCATCTGGAAAAATAAGAGAACAGAATAGCCAAAGCAATCCTGAGCAAGAAAAGTGAAGCAAGGGGCATCACCATACCGGACTTTAAATTATACTATAGAGCAATAGTAACAAAAACAGCATGGAATTGGCACCAAAACAGACTGGTGGACCAATGGTACAGAATTGAGGACACAGAGACTAATACATATAATTTCAGCTATCTCATATTAGACAAAGGTGCAAAAATGTACAGTGGAGAAAGGATAGCCTCTTCAACAAATGGTGCTGGGAAAACTGGAAATCCATATGCAACAAATTGAAATTAAACCCTTATCTCTCACCATGCACAAAACTCAATTCAAAGTGGATCAAGGACCTAGGAATTAGACCAGAGACAATACGCCTAATAGAAGAAAAAGTAAGCTCCAATTTCCAACATGTCAGATTAGGCCCCAAGTTTCTTAATAAGAATCCTGTAGTGCAAGATTTACTACCAAGAATTAATGAATGGGATAGATTGGATAGATTTAAACTAAAAAGCTTCTTCTCAGCAAAAGAAACAATCAGTGAGGTGAATAGAGGGCCAACTAATTGGGAACAAATATTTAATACATGCACATCAGATAGAGCACTAATTTCAAGAATATATAAAGAACTCAAAAAACTTTACACCAAAAAAACAAATAACCCAATCAATAAATGGGCTAAGGAATTGAGAAGACACCTCTCAGAAGAAGATACACGATTAATCAACAAATACATGAAAAAATGTTCAACATTGCTGGCAATTAGAGAAATGCAAATCAAAACTACTCTAAGATTTCATTTAACTCCAGTGAGAATGGGAGCTATCAAGAACACAAGCAACAATAAATGTTAGAGAGGATGTGGGGAAAAAGACACACTCATACATTGCTGGTGGGACTGCAAAATGGTGCAACCGTTATGGAAAGCAGTATGGAGATTTCTTGGAAAACTGGGAATGGAACCACCCTATGACCCAGCCATCCCACTCCTGGGTCTATTTCCAAAGGACTTAAAACAGCATATTACAGTGACACAGCTATCTCAATGTTTGTAGCTGCGCAATTCACAATAGCTAGGTTGTGGAACCAACCTAGATGTCCCTCAGTAAATGAGTGGATTAAGAAAATGTGGTATATATACACAATGGAATTTTACTCAGCAATAAAAGAAAATAAAATAATGGCATTTGCAGGTATATGGATGAAGTTGGAAGACATAATGCTAAGTGAAGTTGGTCAGTCTCAAAAATCCAAGTACCAAATGTTTTCTCTGATATAACGAGGCTAGTTTATAGTATTGTTGGATGGGGGTATATAGGAGGATTAGAGGAACACTAGAATGGTCAAAGGGAAGGGAGGGTAAGGGAGGGAGCGAGGGGCAAGGGAGGAGGAGAAAAGAAGAAAAAAAAAGGTGGTTGAATGAGACGGATATCGTTTTCCTAAATGCATGATTGAAGAACTGAATTGTACTAATATACATGGTATACAAACAGTAGTAGGTAAAAAGATGCTATATACATGCACTATGAATTGTACATATTAAAAATTATAAAAATAAAATTAAAAAAAAAGGAAAAAGTATTCCATTCTAATCACTCTAAACTGGACTTTACATGGAGGTCAAAAAATAAGAGGTATGGAATTGAGATGAAATGGAAAGTAAAGGAGGTGGGAAAGCAAATGGTTCTGGAGAGAGAAAGGAGAAAACAAGAGAAGTCAAAGGAGGGAAGGAACATTCTGTGGAGAGAGTCTGAAAGATACACCCTCATCATTTAATTGTATCACTCTGAGAGTCCATGCAGCACGTTTGCTGAAGATCTTTGTCATTCCTGTGATCTCTTAGATATTGCTGTTCCCTCGGAGGGATTTCTTCTGATAATCCATGAAGAAATGATATAGTAGGATGTTCTGAAGAGAAGAATATATATTTGGGCAAAACCCCCTGCAACTCTGAAGCATATGGTTTCAGTGGCCCAGGGACATGAATCTGCTACATAAGGAAGTAGAATTTGGTTAAGCCTCATTCACTGGCTGCTAGTGTGAGTTTGGTAAAATAAATTTACATTTATGATTTTGAAATATTCTATATAAGCACTACTATTCATAGAATTTCCTATCAATACTACCAATAATAACTTTGCTAATGATTTCTAAATATGTGATTGAGTAGTTTTTTATTTATAAGTTGTAATTGATGATAATTGATAGATGAAACACATTGTGTCGATAATGAAATGCATTAGTGAGTGAACATTCACCCCTCTTTTGATTGGTATACTCTTAAAATACATTCTTTCTTTTGACAGTTCTCTCGATGAAAAGAAATCATGTTAACTTATGTTTGTGATAAGCATGAATGTTTCACCTTTTTATTTACTTTCTGATATTAATATATTTTTCTAGCCACTTGAAATTATTTTTAGTAGGAATCTTATATTGCTGTCTTGTACTTTCTCAATAAAATCTGTCCAAATAAGTTTTAATGAAGGCATCATTTGGAGCAGGTCATGATGTGTAAAACAAGGGAAATGAAAGGTCTCAACTGGAAAATCTGACCTATGATATTGCATTTCACTACCTGCCAACACCATCTGAGTGCTGAGTGTACAGTCTGAGCAGAACTTTTACTATCACCACCATGTTCAGAAAGTCTGGGATATTTATTTCTTTTTTAACTGATTTGTTCATGTTTGCATAATCTCCTTACAGGAAGTTTGGGCATGATGAGGATAAGGCCTATGGTGATCTCAATGTTTTATATTCCATTTTCCCCCATAATTAATCAATCTTGACATTGTATAGTAATCCAAAGCAACTTTGATCATATCTATGTGTCCTTTAAAGTTTTGTATATACTGTTGTTTATATACTGTGTGGATTCATATATGTGTGTTACATATATGTGACAAATGTAGATAATCTCTAAAACTAAAATATTTCTATAGAAGGTAACATTTTAAGATACGGGGATTTCTTTTCTCCAAAATCCCTATTACTTATTACTCTTTCCCCATTATTCATTCAGCTGTAGTAGTTTTCCATTAGCTCTGTTATAAGTTTGAAGTTCATATAGTTTAAGATAAAGAATTCATTTGCACAATATAATGTAGAGCTCAGTAGTAAAAGCTCAAAACAAGCCTATAATTCAACTATCCAAACAACTCCAAAAATATATTTTTTTGAGATGGGGCAACTCACCAAACTTTGTAATTGAACTTCTCTGGCTGCAAAATTTAATTGAAATGACATTGGTTTACTTATAGTGTTTATTCCTTTCACTCTGAATATCCATTGACTTTCCTATCAAATTGTTAATGTGTTGGACTTCAATGTGGTACCCCAGGTTCTGCTAGGGTAGTGTCTAATGTGCGATGAGTTATTTTTTTAAATATTTAGAACATTCCAAAATTTGAAATCTTATCTGAGGGAATTCAAAGAAAGGATTTTGGTTTGACAAAAGCTGGCAAGAAAATTCAACAATGTTTTTAATTAAAAATTTAATCGGAGTGACATTAATGCCTCAATAGGATCAAGTCAGAACTATTACTGCAGTATTTTTCTGTCCTCATTCCTTAACAGGTAACACCCTAGCACAAAGTATAGGGAAATCCTTTGCTTAATGGAGAAAAAAAAAATAAAAAAAGGTAGAACATTTCTAAAAACCATATTATTTCCTCCAACAATTGTTTTTCTA
Organism: Tamias sibiricus; assembly: GCA_025594165.1. NCBI lineage: Eukaryota > Metazoa > Chordata > Mammalia > Rodentia > Sciuridae > Tamias > Tamias sibiricus. Next base: position 79,708,011 of record CM046664.1, read on the forward strand.
CTCTTATTGTATTTTAAAATATTTTTAATTGGGAAGTGTCCATAGCAACAATATTATCACTTTTAATGTTATTGCAATAGATTGAAGTTGTATTATGAAAGATTAAATAGAATAAAACATAAATATATTTAATGTGTAGTTTGACTAAATTAAAATCAAGAAATATTTTTGATTATCTATGGATTTTTGCTTTAGAAAAGTCCATATGTCTATACTTCATTCTTCATTCATTTTAAAAGAAGTTAACCTCACTCGATTTGTTATCAGTTCCTTTCATGTAATTTATGGAAAAACACGAGTCTTAATATGTACCAGAGATCATGCAAAGGATTGATTCAGGTATGAATCATAGCACATGACTTTACACTGAAATAGTCCAGTTTAATATGGGACACAAATCATTTGACAAATTACAATAGTTCAGTATAAAAAAAAATTTGGGGGGAAGGGGGAGGTACCGGGGATTGAACTCAGGGACCCTCAACCACTGAGCCACATCCCCAGCCCTGTTTTGTATTTTATTTAGAGAGAGGGTCTCACTGAGTTGCTTAACCACTGGGATTACAGGTGTGTGCCACCGCACCTGGCCCAGTATAAAAATTCTTAAAATCAACACAGGTGCAAATGTTATTTTACCACAGAGGAAGAAATAACTTGCCCGTTCACAAGGAAGTTTTCCCAGAGATAACATTTTAGTGAATAATCATGAAAAGTATATTATAAAGATTTTAGTGAGGAAATCTTCAGGAGTCTAGAAAATAGTTGAACTAAACAACATGTGTACTCTTCTAAACACAATGTTCTCAATTTCATGACTATATTCTCAGAAGCTAAGCAGAACAACAACAAAAATCCTGTTTCTCAATCTTATTCTCCAGAATCCATTTAATGTATTCAGTAAATATTTGCTGAATATCTTTCCTATCTCTGCCAGGCCCTAGAAAATGGAGCAGAGTGACACTGTATTTGTTGTTAAGGAGCTTACTTTTCTGTCTGGGAGACAGAGAAAAAAAAAAGTGTCATAATGATGTTACAGGAATTGGGCATTATTGTGACATTGTAGCTGATGAATAATGCCAAGCCATCTCCCAAGAACCCATTGAAATATCCCTGAAGATAGATGCACGAATCCTAGCAACATTATTACACACTAAAGAGAAGAACTTAGTTGGTGTCTAGAGAAATTTACACACATCTCTACACTATACCTTTTCAATCCTCTGACCCAGAACTTCCCAAATTGCCATCCCTAAATCTGAGATTCAAGGATGTTGTCAAACAGAATTGCATTGGAATGGTTTGAGCTGGTCAGCATCAGGCTTACTCCGTCCAACTATCTTCCCTACATTTTCTTGTTCTATATTGGTTTCAATATAACTGTAACTCCTAGGATTCAATATGTACCAGACTGAGATTTTACAGGCAAGTAAATTACTACTATTACTTTGGAAAAAATTATTGAAAATATGGGGAACAGAATTTCCTGAAGGGCTGAAAAAAATCAGTGAGGAGGACAATACCCCAAACCATACTAGCAAAATGCTGCTGTTATCACTAAGACAGGAGATGGCACAATATACACCTGGGAACTCTGAGATGGGTTTCCTGATACCACCACTAGTATCAGTGGCACTGTAAGCCTCTCTGTCATCCATATAACCATCCCAGAAGGTTCTATTTGGTCCAGTTTTCTGTCATGACATCAGCAACTTTTTCAGAGTCCAGAATTGATACATCTCGGACAGAGATCTGCACAATGCTACAATAGAAGCTAAGAAAAGGAATTGGTATCTAGTCTTTTGTAAGATCAAGAAATCATTTGGTTTTACAAATACAGTGGATTTAGGTTGCAGGTGATGCAAGAGCAGAGTCTTCAAACAGGGCAGTGAGAGAGTCCAGAAATGTAGCAATAACTGGAAGGTATTGACATTTGTGGGGCTAGAGGAACAATGGGCTTTACCAGAGTCTACAAAAGAACATCTGGTTGGAACTAAAACTGAAGTTAAGGAATGCCTAAAGGATGTTGAATTCATCAGGAGATACTTTCTCAGAAGCTAGAATCATAGAGAAGATGAAACAGAGATGCTATATGAGATAGAATGAGAAAAGAAAAATACCCTGCCTATCTTCTCCATTCCTTCCCAACATCCATCAGTGCTTTACATTGACCCACCATCCCCAGAAGTCCATTCTATTTTCCTGTGATACTGAACTGAGCAGAAAAAGGAAAAAAAATGGATCTGAGAAATGGGAGAAGAAGTTGCTGGAATGATCAACTTCACAGAATTTAAAGGTGCTGTCTCTCAGAAAATTTAAAGGTTAGAGCCTTCCCCATTTGAAGAGTTTCAGGTGGGGAACAATGAAAAGAATTGTGAATATTGAGTACCAAAGCCATCAGGAACAGAAATAAATAGGTGATAGTGCAGCAGTAATGGTTCCTAACAGAAGATGTCAACACAGGGAGAATTTGATTGATGTGTGAGAAGTCAAGAGGAGAATTTAGAGTAACATGCATTGGGATGGATGGTCCTTCACTTATACAGAGATGCATTTCAGATTGTATCTGACTCTCTGGTTTGGCTTCAGAATTCTACAGTCAGAGGAGGTTGTTTACTGAACATTATACTTCCAGTCTAATACTCAAACTGAGAGGGGACAGTGCAAAATCCCAATAGGACAGAGAAGGACCTAAGGAATCCTCCTGTTTCTATTGTCAGTTTGTGCACTATATTGCAGAATTAGTTAAGCAAGAAAACCAGTTAGTATTCTATAGCAGTAGTAAAAAGAACCATTTTCCCAGAGGATTCAAAGTAAGAATAAACACCTTAAGATTTTTTTTTAACCAAAAAGTATTCTAACTACTTCCAATCCTAAAAATCACCCTCAGTTACAGAAACCTTTTCTTCTCTTAAAGCTGTGGTCTTCTTTTTTCTTCTTGAAACTACCTGGTTTCCTTGACACCATGCCATTTGTCACCCTTATTTGGAAGTGATCATTTTTTTTTCTTGCTCTGATACTTAACTCTTAGTGTTCTTCAGATTATTCTTTTCTGTTCATTGTCCTTTGAAGTTGACATATGGTTATTAAAAGGTATGACTTACTCTAAATTTTAGTTTTAACTAATTTAAAATGACTTAAAAATCTACATCTGCATTTCCTCATTTGCTATTCTAAAGCTCTATGTACCAGAATTTGTAAAACAGCTCTAATTCTACCCCAAACAGTATCTTCTCCCAAACTTTATTTATGTGTTCCTTCACTGAGTTTGGGACCCTCTCTTTCTTCATTCATTCTGCAAACCTTGAGTTCTCCATGTGTCTCATCTCTAAATCCAGTTGTACAAAAGTTTCTACCCATTTAATCTTAGTCAAATATATATTTTTCCTATTCAGTCCTATTCCTGTTGTCCTGATGCAGGCCTTCATTGTCTTTTTCAATGCAATTGTTGCAGATAAATAGCTGGGCCTCTAGTCTATAAGCTCATTTTACTAAAATCTGTAATAAATGTTGCTAGACTATTTAAAAGATATAAATGTCGTACTCTTTTCTTAAAACCCTTTAGAATTACTAATAACATACTAGATGAAAACCCCATCAGACAAACTTCTCAGATACCTTAATACTCCTGTATAATCCATAGTCTAGTTTGTAGACTTTTTTCAGGCCTCTATCATTCTAAAATCACTTGTGTCTTCTTCTTAGCTGTGAAGCTAAGTGAATACTCTGCTTGAAAAGAATACCCTAGTCCATTTCTGTCCTTGGCCAGCTCTTATTCAGTATTTAAGCTCAGGATTATTGTTTTCAGTAATCCTTTCAGACTAGCTCAAATTTAATAAAATGTTCTATCTGTTCTCATTAGCAGATCACTGAGCATAATTCTGTGACAATAGATGTAATCATTTTACAGATGAATGTGAGTTCCTGGAGGGCAGGACATATCTTATTCATTTTCAGCCTTTAGGAGAGATTAATGCATACTGAAATTTTCAGTGAAAACACATGCATTTGTATTCTCATTATAGTATTTATCAATCAAGTGGCCTTAAGAAAAAAAAAATGACATTTTACTTCTTATAATTTCGATTTTCTTATCCATACAGTGGTGTAATAAAATCAATATACTGTATGTCTGTTATTAGTCTTATACAAGATATCTACAGATAATACTAATGATGCATGAAATATTTATATATCCATTGCTTTGTTGATAATGTTTTAGTGCCATCATAATATCAAGAACTTGCACTTAACCATAGCTTTTTAGAAAAGTAGCATAGGTAAATATTTTACTTGATCAGAAAAAGAGAATGTAAGTTTTGTTTTTGTTTCTATAGTAGAGAACGACCAATAAAAAGTCAACATATGTAGCTGATAAAATGGATGTAAAAGCACACTTAAGTTTTTAGATCTGTGTAAAAGTCCTGAAAAAATGATGGCAGAATACAATTCATAATTTGGTTAGTTTTGAATCAAAAAGTGATTTACTTTTTCTTCTGGTAATATGACATAAAGCTGAAAATGTAAGAAGTGAAGCAAACAGAATTTTGTTTACTTGACTTAAAGCCTTTGCACTAAGAGCATAATTTATCATTGCAATCCTCAGAAACTAATTCAGCTATCTATTTACATATCCAAGAAGTCACTTTGGAGTCTTTTCAGCATGCTTTCTGTCATCTATTTTATTTCTTACTTCTACATAAAGTTGCATGAGTAATTTAGGGATGATAAAATATCCATGGGATTGTTATATAGAACTAAACAACAAAAAATTTTATCAATTAAAAGGCAAAATTTCAAATGCTTTTAAAAGTAAAATATGCATTTTTCCAGTTTGCAACTATAATTTTTAAAAGGATAAATTAATATTATTTTTAAAAAGTAGTTGGGGAATTTTATTTTCAAAGCCCCAGTGGCTACAACTGTGTTACTCCTTAGTAACCATTTTGCTGAGGTTATTTATGAAAAACAGGTCAATAAAAGAAACTATAATTTACCAGTTTTGTATGGAAAAAAAGAGGCTAAAAAGCCTTTTCATTTGTATTTTTTAAAGAATGTGTACCAAGGGTAGCAAAGTCTTTCTTAATGAATTGATCTTGGAAAATGTTCCAAAGCAATTTTCTTAGAATGGAACAAGGCATTTCCAAATTTTTCTACAATGCCACTCTGAAGTCACAATTCAGACTAAGGAAGGAAAAAGAATTCTATTCTCATATACACCTGTACCACTCTTTATTGTATAGTCCTCTGTGCCAGTAATGAGACTTTACAGTGAAATTGTCAGGAATGAAAGAAGAAAAAGAGGGTAGAGGACAGGAAGGAAAGGGAAGAACTAAATCAATTGACAGAACAAGTGGTACAAAGCATAATCTTCAATAAGCCATGATTTACATATTTTAATGCACCTGAATCAATAAAAATAATTGCTATTCAAGCTACAACTTTAGAATTATTCTACTCATGTGTTGCTTAGATCTGTCCTCATTACTGATTATCTCAGAGGTACATTTTTCCTCACATGAATAACTAAACCAGCAGAAAAATTCCATTTACTTGTTAATTTTGGAAAACATTAAATTTTTATTCTAGTAAACTCATCCTCTCCTCATCATCTTTAGAGTACATGCTTGCCTCTGTGAATGTTTAAAATGAACAAGTTACAAAAAGCATACCTGTATATGTCGAAGTAATTGTAATGCTATATTAGTAAACCTAGCAGCTACCTGTAGTATTTATCATTGTTCCTTAGGATGGAATAAGTGTGATTGGTCAAAATAGTTAATGCCATTATTGTACGATAAGATAGGGGTTTAAATGAGTAGGGCAGTAACTACGTTCTCAGGATAATTGAAATCACTGAGAAACAGATGGTGTCCTAATGATGCCTAAATGACTAGACTTGGTTAGGAATGGCATTTTATATTTTTCTTTTTTACTGAAGATCACAGAGTACCCTCCAAATATTACCTGGTATCTGCTTGTTCCTGTGCAAAATTATATTGCTCAGAACCTATTTCTCATGCTGCTCTCTTATTGACTTGATCTGGGAAATAGTGTTCTTGCAATGGCACAGTCAGAGCTCTCAAGGAGCCCCTGGTGCCTTTTCAATTATTTCTGTTAAAAATAAGGTTCTGCCTCTTATAGGGAACAGTTTTAAAATTTATCTGAGGTGCACATGGCAGCTGATAAATCATTGCATGTAAAAACAACCATACAGAAACTGTGGCTTAGAAATCAAACAGCCTTTTGAAAATTAGTTCAATAAAGAATGGCAAAGGGAATCTAATCTTTTAGGAGAGTTGACTTTGTCTAAGTCCTATGGATTTTTATTTAGAAAATGAAATGAAAATGAAATAGATCCTTTCTGTAAAGTCAAGAATAATCTTTCCAATTTGATTATCACTGATGATCTTCCAATGGCATCTCTGAAGGCCATCGGGTACCCTGTGAGGATTAAAGGCACTGTGGGCTGGGAATTTTTATCTGTCTTACATAGTTGTCATTCCATAAAGTACAATCGAATTACCATGAGCAAAATTAACTCATGAGTGAAAATTTTACAGTCCAATTCTCTTTGCAACTGTAGGTCTTTGAGGACCTGGAGGGCTTTGCCTCCCCTTCCAGTGGCATTAGCAGGATTCTCTTTGGGGACGCAGGTTTGGAAGGTGGGAAACTTTGGAAAAATATTGATCTTTGGCCCAGAAAAACACACACACACACACACACACACACACACACACACACACACACACTATTTAGAATCTGGAATGGTGCTGATTTCTGATGCTTTTTTTTTTTTTTTTTTTTTTTTCTTGACAGTTACAGAATGCTAAGGCTGAACTGTGGAGACTAGTGAAAAGCCAGATTCTTCTTCAAGGATGTGAACGTTCTTCTCCACTACTTTGAATGTTCTGGTGTGACAGACTTCCCTAGACCAGCTCCAAATTCAGTTGTACATGAACATAATATCTTTATTTATTTTATGTAGTGCTGAGGATCGAACCCAGTACCTCATATGTGCTAGGAAGCTCTACAACTGAGCCACAACCCCAGCCCCAGAAAATCATCATTCTTGCACAATAAGATGGAATCATCATTATTCAATGTATTTGACTGCTTTCAATATGTGTTATTCTATATAAGGATTACTTTCTTTAGAAAATTTAAATAGATATTTATAATTTCTACACATGCATACCACTCTTGTCTCACTGCCTTCATTTTAAGAACTTGCCATTATTTGAATATTAAGTTTTTATGGAAAATGAGAAATTTAAAGTTGATTATTTTTAATAATTCCAAACTATAGCTGTAATGTGATAATAGAAACAATATAAGATCATCACACTATCCATCTATTCTTTTAATTTTTGTACAGAACTATTCATAAACAAGAACGAGATGATTAGCAATTCAAACGTTTTTTTTCTAAAAGAAGATTTTTAAGATGGTAAAAAAATATCTCTTTTAATCTACAGAGGAAAAAAAATTGAAGGGTTTTTATGTAAATAAGATATAAATCTTAGTTTTATCTCAGGTTAAACTCTAATAGCACATTTATATATTGAGATACAATATTCTGTTTATTTATTTAGATAGTTAAAAGAGATAATAAGATTTTATCTTGTTCAAGGACCAGATGAATTTAATAAGCTTAGAATGAAAATGAATCTTTATAAATATAAACCCATAAAACATTTACATAGAAATATTAAACAAGGGGAATTTGAGTTACTCATAATAAGTAATCATTGCACTCTTCCATCCAATCTCAGTACAATATACCAATGGATATATGGAACAAATATGGAGATTGCTTTCATCTATTCCTCTGTCAGATTCATGGCTCAAGTTAAAGCAAGGAAATTGGTGATAAGATATAAAATTCCAGAATTGTAACTGAAGAGGTGATGGTAGAGAGTTACTGACCAAAGAAAAATAAATGCTGCTAAAACAATCTACTTCTATTGTTGGTCCTCTTTATGGAGGTCCGGAAACATGGAAAGACCATGAACTCTTTTGGAGAGTCCTCTTTCTGTGCACTAACATATTACATGCCTCTTAGTGACAGCGCCCTTCAAAATCTTCATATGTGGCCCCTTGTGTCAAAGATGAATTTTATAATATGTTCTACTTGGTTTTTCTACTTATCATTTCAAATACAATAGATCCAAAACTGGTTAATTCTTTTCTAATTGTTGTCTTACTTGCTCTGCACTTTCATAATAACACTTGTAGAATTCTAAGACAAACTTCAGGACACCCCTCCCTCCCTTGGCATATACAAATTATAAAATTGTCTCCCATTAAACCTGGGCAGATGATGGAATATCAGGCCAATGACAGTGTTACTAACCAGTTAATTTTGAGTTAAGCAAAGTGATTAGGTGAGACACACCTGATCAGGTACACCCTTTAAAAAGAGTTGAAGCATTAGTCACTTTCTTGCTATCCAAGAAGAAAGTAAGCATCTCATTGTGAGCTCCCTGTAGGGAAGATCATTTATATAGGATAGGAAGGTGGTATCTAGGAATGGAGAATGACTCTTCCTAACAACCAGAGAGAAAATAGGTACCTCAGACCTACAACCTCAAGGAACAACTTAAATAAGGTAGAGAAAAGCCCACAAGAGGAATTGCATATTGGCTTGTACCTTAACCTCAGCCTTGTGAGACCCAAAGCATAAAATCCCATTAAGCCAAGCTTGGACTACAGAAACTTCAATAGAACAAATGATGCTGTTTTCATCTACTAACCCAGTGATGTTACACAGCAGTGGAAAACTAATACAGTACTCCGAGTGTTTGAAAAGTGTGTGGTCCTTTCTTAGCATAGCATAGAGTTCACACTTCTCCCTGATAATTTATTTTAGTTTCTTCACTGAGAATTTGAAAGAAATGAGAATTTGAAATAGATGACTTGATTTTTCAGATGGTCTTTTCTTTAGTTTTAAGTTTTACTTTCATCACTTAAATCCATGATAGTCGTGGTTTTGTGTTTGTGTATGTGTGTGTGTGTGTGTGTGTGTGTGTGAGAGAGAGAGAGAGAGATGAAAAAAATATTTAGTTTTAAATAGATGCCTAGTAATAGACATTATTAGACAGATTTATTTGTCTTGTCAGAATATCCTAATGATAATGGAAACTAAAATTTTCATTTCATGAAATGTGCTGCAATATTCTATGATGTTCCTTGGAAATGCAGTTTGAGGAATATAGATGATTTAGGGTTTGTTCATATGGTAAGCATTAATATGTTATACCATTCTCTTTTTCTTTCCATAATTTTCTACAATATTTTGACAAAAAGCAGTGATCTTCCAAGAAGCCAGTTGCTCCCACTCTTGAGATAAAAGTAGCATCTGCAATTCCAGACATACCGGTATTGCTTGGCATCTTTTTAGTATCACACAGATCCCTCATTTTGAACAAGCCCTTCATTTTAAAAGCATCTGCAGACAGCTGGCATATCTGGAATGTACTCTGCAGAAGCTTGTAATTTATCTTACTTAAAAATTCTTGGGAGAGTTAACCTAAGTCTCCTCATATATTGTCTCTGGATTGACTGCTATCGCTGCATCTGTGCCAATTTTTAGTCTGACTTAATAATTTTCCTTGGACAAATGTAGAGAAGCAGTCAATTTGTATAGTATTTGGAAGTTCCTCAATGGGAATAAATGCTGCTGCTTTCTGGTTATGATTCTCTGTGCATATACACATAAAATTATTTTAGTATTAATGAAATCTATAATTTGAAAGTTTAAATTATGAGTTTCTGTAGTTTTCTGGACATAGAAAGTAGAATATGTAAATTAGGATGTAGAAGTTTCTGATCGAATATTTTCAATCTTGCCTTTTATTGTTTTCCTACTGTTATTTTTACTTAGTTTACATATGGATAAATCCATGCAAGCCCTATCTTTTTTCCTCTGGAAATTTTGTATATTAACTTGGGTATCATGAAAATTCCTGTCTGTTTAATAAGCTACAAGTACTAATAAGTTGAAATAAGAAGGCTCAGAATGACAATAAATACTGATACTTTTCCTCTCTACCACAATACCAATATAGGTTCTATTGCAGGTTCTATTGCTCCAATTTTCCTCACAAGAAATCTTTCCTTATATACCTTTCTCTAACTCTCTTTGGATTTTTTCTTTAATCAAATGCATTTAAAATTTTCTCTTGTATATTTCCTTGATGGTTATAGATTACTGTATGTTTACGTTGAAGTGGCATATCATTCCAGATTTTGATCATACATTGATTATTATTATTCATCAAAAATCACTCATTTTTTAAAGTAATAACAGCTTTAATGTATTTCCATAAGTAAATATTTTATATGAAAGTCTTATAACATAGTTAACAATTTTATGGTGAATACTTCAGTGGCATGAAGTATACTTACAGTGTTATGCAACCACCAAGTCTATCCCCTTCAAAACATTTTTTATCAACATTTTAAATAAAATATGATTATTTAAAATTTTATTTTCTATAAGCTACTGATCTATACTCTGTCTCTATAGATTTATCTATTTTCTGTATTTTGTAGAAATGGAGTACTACAAAATGTAGCCTTTGTGTGAAGCTTCTTTCACTTGGTATGTTTTTGAGGATCATGGATTTACCAGTAGACATCAGTACTTACTCCTTTTATAACTGCTTAATAATCCATTGTATGTATATATGTATAATATATACACATTCCATTGTACACATGTACAGAAATCCTCAGTTAATTTGTTCAACCATAAACAGATGTTTGGGTTGCTTTTATCTTCTGACTATTGTGAAAGGTTCTGCTTTGAAAGTCTAATGCTAGTATTTGAGCATCTGCTTTCAATTATTGTTTTTTTAATTTTTTTTTTTTTTTTTTTTTTTTTTTTTGGTACCAAGGATTGAACTCAGGGGCACTTGACCACTGGGCCACGTCTGCTTTCAATTCTTTTGGCTATATGTTGAGAAATGTAATTGCTGAGTCATATGGTAGGGTAGTGGTGATATGTTTACTGCCAAAATTTCCCACAGCAACTACACCATTTTACATTCCTATCAGCATACTTTTTATATGTATATACTTTTTATTTACTTATCTATTTCTTTATTGCCATCCTAGTGGGTTGAAGTGGCATATCATTATGTTTATTTATATTTCCCCAGTAACTGGTGATATTAATCATTTTTTCAGATACTTTTCAGGCACTTGTATATATTCTTTTGATAAATTTATATTCAATTCCTTTGTCCATTTCTTTAGTGTGGGGGAGTTGTTTGCCTCATTGAGCTGTGGAAGTTCTTTATGTGTTCTGGACACAAGACCCTTAACAGACATGATTTACAAATAATTTCTCCTATTGTGTTGATTGTCTTTTCATTTTATTGAAAATGTCCTTGGATGTACAAAATAATCCAATTTATCTTTTGTTGTTATTGTTGTTCATGATTTTGTTATCATAGCTAAGAATTCATTCCAAACCCAAGGTCATGAAGGTTTACCTTATTATTTTTTTTTTTTGTGGTACCAGGGATTGAACTCAGGGGCACTTGACTACTGGGCCACATCCCTGGCCCTTTTTGTATTTTATTTAGAGACAGGGTCTCACTGAGTTGCTAAGGGCCTCGCCATTGCTGAGGCTGGCTTTGAACTTGCGATCCTCCTGCCTCAGCCTCCCAAAGTGCTGGGATTACAGGCGTGCACCACCGTGCCTGGCTACCTTATGTTTTTCATGTAAGAATTCAGCTTTACAGCAGGGTGTGGTGGCACATGCCTGTAATCCCAGCACTTGGGAGGCTGAGACAGGAGGATCCTGAGTTCAAAGCCAGCCTCAGCAATGGCGAGGCACTTAACAACTCAGTGAGACCCTGTCTCTAATAAAATACAAAAAAGGGCTGGGGATGTGGCTCAGAGGTCGAGTGCCCCTGAGTTCAATCCCTGGTACCAAAAAAAAAACAGCTTTATGTCTTATGTTTAGGTTGTTGATTTTAAATTGATATTTTATTCCGATATATTTCTTTTTTATGAATTAATTTTTTTATTTTATTTATTTTTAAATTTGTTCTAATAAGTTATTGAATTAATATTTGTATATATTGTGAGGTAGTGATCCAGTTCCATTCTTTTACATGTGAATGGTCTTCATATTCTTGTCAAAAGAATTGACCATAGATGCATAGGTTCCCTTTTATTTTTTCATATACAAACATCTAGTGTTTCTGTCCCCCTTTTGCTTTCTTTTGTATAATTTGAAACATATTCTAATGTCAATACTGACAAATTTAATTTAAAATTATTTTCTTAAACATAAAATAATGGTAATCCATAGAGGACCATTTTAGAAAACTTCTAAGTATGATTTTAAATTAAATTTTATGTTAACAACCACATTACTTATAAAACAATGAAAAGTATTAAGTAGCAAAACAGCTCCAATAGGTAAGATGAATATGAAGTATTGTTAATACCATTTACTGTGAGGAGTCCTTTCTTCCCCGAATGTTCAAGTACAACACTGAGAGGCAAGGGTAGAGTGGAAAAGGAAAGGCTTTATTTAAGGACAGCAGAGAAAGACTTCCCCAGAGGGAGAAGGGGACCCAGAAGGTGGGAATCCCTGGGAAGGGGAGGTCTTCTCCCTTTTATCTCTTTCGGTCCTGCCTGTGAAGGGAAAGCCAAAAGGTGTGACACAGGTGGGCCCATGAGGGTGGGGGAAGAGTGGTCTGGCAGGAAGGGTTTAGGGCAAGTTGATTAGCATCTCCCCATTTGCTGGGACTTGCTTCCTTAACATTCTTTAGGATGGGCCCTGACCTTGAAGACATTGACATTTTAATCTCCCAGGCATTATTCTGGTTTTTCCAGGACTCAGACCACTCCTTTTCCTTATGGACATAATGATATGCCACTTCAACTCACTAGGATGGCAATAAGGAAATATATAAGTAAATAATTTTCTCTATTAGACTCCATATTAGACCCAATTTACTTAACTACACTTACTACCTATCTTTAAATCTGGTTCAGTATCATGGTATGGATCTCAGGTTCCCCCTCAAAGATGCTGTTAATGCAAGAATAGATTAGATTATGAGAGCTGTAACTAGTGTGAATGAACTCACTGGGTGGTGACTCTAGGCACATGGAATATGTGGCTGGGGGAGGTGAGTCACTGGTGTGGGGATTGCATTTCCTGGAAGGGTACTTCCTCCCTGCTGGACCTTTCCAGTCTTTGCTTCCTGACTCTGCCATAAGCTGAGCAGGTTTCCTCTGCTGGGCCTTTTCACCATGCATGATGTGCTGCATCACCTTAGTCTTACAGCAATGGAATTCAGTCATCTATGAACTGAGACCTCTGAAACCATGAGACCTAAATAAACTTTTCCTCCTCTAAGTTGTTATTATCAGGAGTTTTCACTATAGCAATGAAAATGCTGACTAAAATATAAAGGGTAGCAAGTAATATTTCTAGTAGAGTTAGTGGGTTAAATCTGGTCCCCAAAGGAAATGGCTTAAAACATTCTAAGCATATTTTAGAGGAAGTTAGAAAACTAACATATCATCCCACCAAAACTATGAAAAGATAATGGGCTACTTTGTATGATTTGTTTTTTAAAGAAGATGATGACATGATATTCAACTGGTAAAAATTACCTCTTTTATTTCTATAACCATCTTCAAACTCAAAGATATCAACTTAATTTATATATTTTGGAAGTGACATAGTGTAAAATAGTGAAAGTTGAAGTAAAAATCACTTTCATCTTCTATGATTTCCTCTGGGTAAAGAAGTCTTTTATATTATTTAATTTGACTAAACAAATTTGAAGACCCTGGTTGTGTTATTGTTAATGGCAAACTTGATAATGAAAAAATCTTTTTATATAACTTCTTATTTAAGATGATAAGACAGTGTGCATGGATAGTTATTTCACAAAAGTAAAGCAGGATGGCAGGATACAAAATATAAAAGATTTTCTTTTCAAAATGTAAGATGTACTAAGAAAGCTAGCACTTGGAGGGGTTTCTTCTCTGCTACAAAGATGAGGAAAAATCTGAGTAATTCTCATATAGGTTCTTTTCATGAGGAAAATTATAATTCTTAATACAGGGAATGAGGGACAATCTAAAAGCATGTTGTTTGTGTTTTAAGAAATTTTTTACTAGGCAAAGGAGAGAGAACATGAATTTCCCATGTGTAAAATTAACCAGGAGTTCAGGAATTGATTTCTCAAAGATGAGGAAACCATATAGAAATGAGTTCAAAATGCTATTCATTTTTCCCCTGGCATGCTTGTTGATTCTACATATGCACGGAGATACTCTAGAAACACAAACAGAAAGCAGCAATTAGATGGGTAAATATTTGGTCAAATACTATTAAAAAAAAAGTATATTACCAGTTGGAAATATACATAGTGATTTTCAAGATCCATCAAGATAGGAAGGTGCTATTAAATATCTTGTACTTTCAGATGAGACCCGAGAGGGCTTTGTTTGAAAGAGTAAATACTGTGCCTTAGGAGTAAGAATAAATATTAGGAACAGTGCAAACTGTAAATACTGTGGTCTCATAAAGGCCTAAAAGTTAACCTCAACTGGATCAACATGAACTGTCTATTTGTTTTCTGTCTTCCAGAAATTGAATACTATCTAAAGGACATTATTGTGAAAATTCTATCAAACCCAAAGCCAACATCACAGTGAATGGAAAAAAATTGAAAACATTTTTTCCAAAATCAGAAAAAAGACAAGGATGTCAACTCTCACCACTTCTGTTGAATATAGTTCTTGAAACTCTAGCCAGAACAATCATGCTAGAGAAGACAATTAAATGTATAAAAATAGGAAAAGAAAAGGTCAGATTACCTCTGTTTAGATGACATGATCCTACATCTAGAATGCCCAAAAAACCTAACAGATTTCAAGAGCTGATAAATTCAGTGAAGTAACAAGATACAAGATCAACATTCATAAGTAGATTTCCTATACTACAATATTCTGCTGAGGAAAAAAAAATCAGAAAAAAAATACCATTCATAATAACCACCCCTCCCCCAAAGCTTGGGAATTAATCTATCCAAGGAGGCAAAAGACCTCTGTAATGAAAACTATAAAACACAGAAATAATAAATTGAAGATCTTAGTAGTTGTAAAGAATTCCTATGTTCTTGGATAGGCAGAGTTAATATTGTCAAAATGCCCATATTAGCAAAAGTGTTATACAGATTGAATGCAATGCCTATCAAAATACCAATGATATCTTTCACAGAAACTAGCAAAAAGTGGTCCTCAAATACATTTGGAAAACCCAGAATAGTGAAAGCAATCCTGAACAAGAAGAGTGATGCTGGAGCCATCACAGTACCTGATCTCAAATTATACTATAGAGCTGTAGTAACAAAAACAGCATGATATTGGCATGAAAATGGACTTGAAGACCAATGGAACAAGATAGAAGATACAGAGACAAATCCACATACTCATAACCATCTGATACTCAACAAAGGTACACAAGCATATGTTGGAGAAAAGATATCCGTTTCAAATGATGCTAGGAAAACTGAATATCCTATGTGAAAGAATGAAACTAAATCCCCATTTCTCATCCTGCACAAAAGTCAAATCAAGCACAAAAGTCACATCAAGGTAGAAGACTTAGAAATTAGATGAGAAACTATGCCACTCCTAGGGAAAAAATGTAGGGTCCATGCTTCAACAGTGACTGTCTCAACAAGACCCATAAACTCAAGAAATAAAATCAAGAATTGATAAGTGGGATGGCATCAAATTTAAAAGCTGAACAGCAAAGGAAATGATTAAGAGTATGAAGAGCCTACAGAATAGAAGAAAATTTTGCCAGTTACTTTTCTAACAGGGGTTAACATCCTGAATATATAAAAAACTCAAAAAGTTTAACACCAAAATAAATAAGTAAACAAAAAGTCCTAAACAACTCAATCAATAAATAGGGGAAAGAACTAAAAAGACATTTCTCGAGAGAAGAAACAAAAATACATTAAAAAATATTCAGCATCACTGGCAAAATTCAAATCAAAACTGCATTGAGATTTTATCACATTCTGATCTGAATGGCAATTATCAAATATACAAATACTAATAAATGTGGGCAAGGATATAGAGGAAAATGTACACTCATAAATTGTTGGTGGGACTACACATTTTTACAACCACTCTGAAAAGCATTATGGAGGTTTCTGAAAAAGAACAAGAACAACAACAAAAAACAAAACAAAACAAAAAGCAAGCAGTAATGAGATCACCATATGACCCAGCTATCTTTTTTCTTTTGTATGTATCCTAAAGAACTAAAATCATCATACTATACTGATACAGCCACGTGAATGTTTACAGCAGCACAACTCACAATAGCCAAAATAAAGAAACAGTCCAGATCCCTGTCAAGATAAGAATGGATTAATAACATGGTATATATACAAATTGAGTTTTACTCAACCATAATGAAGAATGAAATTATGGCATTTGTGGGGCTGGGGTTGTGGCTCAGTGGTAGAGAGCCTTCCTAGCATGTGTGAGGCATTGGGTTCAATTCTTAGCACCATATACAAATAAATGAATAAAATAAAGATCCATCAACATCTAAAAAATATTTTTTAAAAATTATAGCATTTTCCAAGTAAATGGATGAAACTGGAGAACAGTGTGCTAAGTGAAATAAGCCAGACTCAGAAAATCAAAGTCTGAATGTTTTCTACTTGTATGCAGAATTCAGAAACTAGATTAAAGCAAGGAAAAACAGGAGGTGGGAGGGTAAGATATGATAAAGATAGAGGGTTGATCATGGGAGTAGCAATGATCAGTAGTAGATTGAGCTCCATCCATGGAGAATATCATGCTAAGCCAAAGGAGCCAATTCCAAAAAACCTAAAACCTAATGTTTTCTCTGATGTTAATTCACAATGCAGGGGTGGGGGGCAGCTAGGGAAGAATAGAATTACTTTAGATTAGGTAGAGAGGGGTGAAGGGAAGGGAGGGGGTAGGGGTAGGGAGAATAATAGAATGAATCAGACATTATTACCCTATGTACATATATAACCATATGACCCATGTGATGGTATATCATGTACAACCAGAAGAATGAGAAATTATACTGCATTACATATGATGTATCAAAATGCTTTCTACTGTCATATATAAATAATTAAAATAAATTTAAAAATTAAAAAGATTGAGGAAGATAGAGGAGTGATGGGTAAGGGAAGGGATTGTGGAATGAATTTAATGAAATTATACTGTGTTCATGTATAAATACAGCACAGTAAATTTCATTGTTATGTATAGTTATAAAGCACTAATTAAAAATAAACAAACTAAATCAAATTAAAATGCTGTAAGATATTGGACTACTTGAGAAATGATAAAATTATTAATTTATAGTAATTGTAGTTAAGATAAATGTTGTACCAGGGCTGGGGTTGTAGCTCAGTGGTGGAGTGCTCGCCTAGTGTGTGCGTGGCCCGGGTTCGATCCTCAGCACCACATAAAAACGCATTGTGGGGCTGGGGTTGTGGCTCAGCGGTAGAGCGCTCGCCTAGCATGTGCGTGGCCCGGGTTCGATCCTCAGCACCACGTACAAATAAACGCATTGTGTACAGCTAAAACAAATAAATATTAAAAAAAAACGCATTGTGTACAACTAAAAGCAAATAAATAAATATTTAAAAAAATGTACCATGAAATATCTTCAGGAACAATAAAAGGTTATAAAACTAAAAGATGCTAAAGAGGCATAATGACAGCAGTAATAGTAGTGATAATATTATTAACTTGACTAATCAAAAATAAGGAAAGGTAAAAAGAATAGAAAACATGGAACATAGAAAATAAATGATGAAATAGTTAACTTAAAACAAATATGCAAATATATACAATATTAAGTGTTTGTGGATGAATATTTCAGTTGAAAGACAAAGATTGATCAAACTGCAATAAAACAGACATACAAATAGCAATTGATATCATTTATTTTAGGAATACAAGGTTAGTTTAATATTTGAAACCATTCATTATAATTCACCTCATTAACAGAATGCCAGAGGAAAACTATATGGTTATTTTAAGAGAGATTAATAAAATCAATTCATGGTAAGATGTATGAATTTATGAGGGCATAGTCTGTTTTTGGCCATTTTTATATTAACAGATCAGATTTTAAATCATATAAGAATCATAAATCTTAACCAGTACCAAACTTTACTAAAATTTTCAAGAATACAGGAAATGTGGAAGCTCAGATAAAGCAGGGAGATATTGGGGCTATCCAGGAAAGGGCCTGAAATTCTTTATTCCCCCTTGTGTAAGTGTTCTTTGGCTCATAATATATGAATTTTCTAAGTAATATTAATGGAGCACACTTAGTAACAAGGATGACTTAGAATATGCGATATCCCTGTTTTAAGAATTCAAGCATTAGCCTTCATATGGTATTTTTCAGATAATCCAATAAATATAGGTTAACTTTCCTAAGAAGTGTGGAGCCAGGAATGAACTGTAAAGATATTATAATGTATTTGTCATATAATATAAACCCTCCTCAGAATTAGGAGAGAAATAAGTCACAGAATAGTTCTTCTAACTCTTCCTCCAAGGGTACTTATTTATCCAAAAAAATTCTATAGTAAACTGTCAACATACCAATGAAATACTGGAAGTTTTCTTTGAGATGTAAATCCAATAGGAATTTATTTTTTATTTCTTCTTTTTAGTTACATATGGCAGTAGAATATATTTTGACATATTATACATATATGGAATATAATTTCCCCTTCTTTTAGCTGTCTGCTGTGGAGTTACACTGGTTGTGTATTCATATATGAACATAGGAAAGTTATGTCCAATTCATTCTACTGTCTTTACTATTATCTTTCCCATTTTTCCCCTCCATTCCCCTGTCCAAAAGGGTTAACCTCCATTCCTTCCTGCCCCCACCTATTGTGAATCAGCATCTGCATATCAGAAAGAACATTTGGCCTTTGGTTTTGGGGGATTGGTTTATTTCACATAACATGATAGCCTCTAGTTCCATACCTTTACTGGAAAATGCCATAATTTCATTCTCCTTTATGGCTAAGTAATATTACATTGTGTATGTGCACCACATTTTCTTTATCCATTCATCTATTGAAGGGCCTCTAGGTTGGTTCCATAGCTTAGCTATTTTGAATTGAGTTGATATGAACATCAATTGTGGCCACATTACCATAGTATGCTTATTTTAAGTTCTTTGGGTGTAAACCACGGACTGGGATGACTGGGTTAAATGGTGATTCCATTCCAAGTTTTCTGAGGAGCCTCCATACTGCTTTCCAGAGTGGTTGCACCAATTTGTAGTCCTACCAGCAATGTATGAGTGTAGCTTTTCCCTCACATCCTTGACAACATTTATTGTAACTTGTATTCTTGATAAATCCTATTCTGACTGGAATGAGGTGGAATCTCAGTGTAGTTCAAGTTTGTTTATTATTATCTCTAATTGTTAGAGATGTTAAAATTTTTTCATATATTTGTTGGCCATTCATATTTCTTCTTCTGTGAAGTGTCTGTTCAGTTCCTTGGCCCATTTATTGATTGGTTTATTTGTTTTGTTGGTTTTAAGTTTTTTAATTCTTCATATATCCTGGAGATTAGTGCTCTACCTGAGGTGCATGTGGTAAAGATTTTCTCCCATTTTGTAAGCTCCCTGTTCACATTATTGATTTTTTTCCTGTTCTGAGAAGAAGCTTTTTAGTTTGAAACTATCCAATTTATTGATTCTCAATTTTACTTCTTGTACTTTCAGAGTCTTGTTGAGGAATTTGGTTCCTGAGCTGACTTGATGGAGATTTGGGCCAACTTTTTCTTCCAATAGGCACAGGGTTTCTGATCTAATACCTAGGTCCTTGTTCTACTTTGTGTTGAGTTTTGTGCAGGGTGAGAAATAGGGGTCTAATTTCATTTAACTACATATGGATTGCCAGTTTCCCCAGCACCATTTGTTGAAGAGGCTATCTTTTCTTCAATTATGTTTTTGGCATCTTTGTTAAGTATTAGATAAGAGTAATTATGTGGGTTTATCTCCATGTCATCTCTTGTGCCCAATTGGTCTTCATGTTTGTTTTGGTGCCAATACCATTCCATTTTTGTTACTGTAGCTCTGTAGTATAATTTAAGGTATTGTATTGTGATGCTTCCCACTTTACTTTTCTTGTTGAGGATTGCTTTGGCTATTCTGGGCCTCTGATTCTTCAAAATAAATTTCATTATTGCCTTTTCTAATTCTATGAATAATGTCATTGGAAACTTAATAGGAATTGCATTAAATCTTATAGGGTTTTGGTAGTATGCCCATTTTGACAATATTAATTCTGCTTATCCAAGAACATGGGAGATCTTTCCATCTTCTAAGGTCTTCTTAATTTCTTCCTTTAGAGTTTTGTAGTTTTCCTTATAGAAGTCTTTCACCTCTTTTATTAGAATGATTCCCCAATTTTTTTTTTTTGAGGCTCTTCTGAATAAGATATTTTCCCTAATTTCTCTTTCAGTTGATTCATCACTGATGTATAGGAATGCAACTGATTTATGAGCATTAATTTTATATCCCATTGCTTTGCTGGTTTTGTTTATGAGTGCAAGAAATTTTCTGGTGAAATTTTTTTAGATCTTCTAAATATAGAATCATATCATCAGCAAATAGTGATAGTTTGAGTTCTTCTTTTTCTATTTGTATCCCTTTAATTTCTTTCATTTGTCTAATTGCTCTGGCTGGAGTTTCTAGAACTATGTTGAATAGAAGTGATGAAAGAGCTATTCCTGTCTTTTTCCAGTTTTTTGGGGGGATGCTTTCAATTTTTCTCCATTTAGAATGATGTTGGCTTTTGGTTTAGCATATATAGCTTTTATAAAGTTGTAGTATGTTCCTACTATCCCTAGTTTTTCTAGGGTTTTGAACATGAATGGGTGCTGTATTTTGAGATAATCATATGATTCCTGTCTTTAATTGTATTGATGTGATGAATTATGCTTATTGATTTCTATATATTGAACCAACTTTGCATCCCTGAGATGAACCCCACTTGATCGTGGTGTACTATCTTTATAATATATTTTTGTATGCAATTTGTCATTATTTTATTAAGAATTTTTATAACTATGTTTACCAGTGATATTGGTCTGAAGTTTTCTTTCCTTGATATATCTTTGTCTGCTTTTGATATCAGGGTGATACTAGCTTCATAGAATGAGTTTGGAAGGGTTCCCTCATCTTTGCTTCATAGAATCTATTTCATAAGGAAGACTAATTTTAATTCTTCCTTGAAGTTCTGGTAGAACTCAGCTGAGAATCCATCTTGTCCTGGGCTTTTCTTGTCTGGTAGGCTTTTGATGGCATCTTCAATTTTATTGTTTGAAATTGAACTATTTAAATTTTCTATGTCTTCCTGATTTAATTTGGGTAGTTCATATATCTATAGAAATTTGTTGATATCTTCAAAATTTTCTATTTCTTTAGAGTAGAAATTTTCAAAATAGGTTGTGATTATCATGTATTTCAGTAGTGTCCTTTGTGATATTTCCTTTTTCATCATGAATTCTTGTAATTTGAGTTTTTTCTCTCCTAATCTTTATTAGCTTGGGTAAGGGTATACCATTTTATTGATTTTTTTCAAAGAACCAACTTTTTGTTTTTTTCAATTTTTGGATTGTTCTTTTGTTTCAATTTCATTGATATCAACTCTGATTTTAATTATTTCCTGTCTTCTACAGATTTTGTATTGATTTATTCTTCTTTTTCTAGGGCTTTGAGATATAATGTTAAGTTATTTATTTGTTGACTTTCTACTCTTTTAATGAATGAGCCAAATGCTGTGAACTTTCCTCTTAGCATTGCCTTCATAGTTTCCCAGAGATTTTAATATGTTGTATCACTATTCTCATTTAAGTATTTTCTTTAATTTTATTCATTATTTCTTCTGCTATCCATTGATCATTCAATAGCATATTATTTGGTCTCCAGGTGTTGGAGTAGCTTCTATTTTTAATTTTATCATTGATTTCTAATAGCATTCCATTTTGATCTGATAGAATGCAAGGTATTATCTCTATCTTTTAATTTACTAAGAGTTGCTTTGTGATTATGTCATGGCTTATTTTAGAGAAGGATCCATGTACTGCTGAGAAGAAAGTATATTCAGTTATTGATGGATGAAATATTCTATACATGTCTGTTAAGTCTAAATTGTCAATTGTAGTTTTTAGTTCCATAATATCTTTATTTCATTTTTGTTTGGAGAATCTATCCAGTGTTGAGAAAGGAGTGTTAAAGTCACCCAGTATTATGGTGTTGTGGTCTATTTGATTCTTGAAGTTGAGAAAGGTTTGTTTGATGTATGTAGATGCTCCATTGTTGGGGGCATTAATATTTATGATTGTTATGGCTTATTGATGTATAATTTCCTCAAGCAGTATAAAATATACTCTGTCCCTTCTGATTAAGTTTGCTTGAACTCTAATTTATCTGATATAGGATATAAACCTCTGCTTGTTTACAAGATCCATGGGAGTGATATGTTTTTTCCCATCATTTTACTTTCACTCTGTGTGAGTCTCCTGGAGACAGCATATTTTTGGGTCGTATTTTAAAATCCAGTTTGCCAGTCTAAGTCTTTTGATTGATGAATTTAGGCCATTTCTATTTAATGTTATTGTTGACGTATGATTTTTATTCCCTGTCATTTTTGATTTATCTATATTTTTATATTTGAATTAGTTTCTCCATTGATTCACTGCTTTTTTGGTATAGTTTCTCCCTTTGCTGGTTTTACATTTATTTTTCATTTCTTCTTCATAAAGTATTTTACTGAGTGTGTTTTGTAGTGTAGGATATCTACTTGTGAATTCTTTTAAATTTTGTTTATCATGGAAGGTTTTAATTTCATCAGCAATTCTGAAGCTTAATTTTTCTGGGTATAGTATTCTTTGCTGGCATCCATTTTCTTTCAGAGCCTGGTATATATTATTCCAGAACCTCCTAACTTTGAGTGTCTGGGTTAGAGATCAGCTGAGATCTGGGTTGGTTTCCCTCTAAATGGAATCTGTTGTTTTTCTCTTGAAATCTTTAAAATTCTATCCCTATTCTGTATGTTAAGCATTTTCATAATAATGTGCCTTAATGTGGGTTTCTTGTAATTTTGAGTATTTGGTGTCCTGTATTTGATTTTCCATTTCATTCTTTAGGTTTGGGAAATTTTCTGTTATTATTTCAATGAAAAGATTGTGCATTAATTTTGTTTGTATCTCTAAACCTTCATCTATTCCAATAAATTTTAAATTTGATCTTCTCAGGTTAACCCATATTTCTTAGAAGTTCTATTTATTGTCATTAATGTCTTTTCTCTATAGTAAACTTCATTTTTGAGATATATATTTTGTCTTCATTGCCTAAACCTTAGTCTTCCAAGTGATCTATTGGTAATGCTTTTAATTGAATGTGTGTGTATGTGTGTGTGTGTGTACTAAAATTATATATATATATATATATATATATATATATATAATTAAAATAAAGGTATTTGCCCATTTAGATGGACAAATACCTTAATTTTAATTTAATTTTATTTTTATGTGGCGCTGAGGACCAAACCCTGTGCCTCACATATGCCAGACAAGCGCTTTACAGTGAGCCACGACTCCAGCCCTCAATTTTTAATTTGGCTTATTGATTCCTTCATTTTAAGGATTTCTGCTTTTTTTTTTTTCCAGAATCTCTTTTTTTTTGAAGTGATTTTTCACTCCCTGTATTTTCCGTGATTTCACTCCTTATTCTGTCCTTTACTTCACATATCAGTTTAACTATGTACATTCTAAACTCCTTCTCTGACATTTCTTCCACTGTAGTGTTAATGGATTCTGTTATTGCAATATCTTGGTTTTTGGGGTGCAGTTTGTTTCCTTGATTTTTCATGTTGTTTTTCTTTCTACCGATCTAACAGTATGGATCTGAGACAGTACAGTTTCTATTCTGTAGACAGTAGAGTTTCTATCCTGTCCCTGAAGGTTTCCAGTACTTCACTTGCTGAGAATCTGCTTATCTGCTCTTTTGGTTTCATGCCATGGAGCAGTCAGGAAAGCACCCTCCTCTATTCTGTCATCTTGAAAACCCCTGCAATAGGAATTTCTGCTATCACTACTTCTATTCAAAATATTACTAGAAATTCTAGCCATTGCATTGTGACAAGATATTAAAATGAGAAAGAATTAAATAAACTTGTCATTCTGTACAGAATTAATAACCAAATTTTAAAGATTTATGGATAGAGTATCAAGGTAGAGAAAGCATTCTCTATATTAAAACAACAAATAAAAATTTAAAAATATTTAGACTATCATTAATAAGACTAAGTATTAGGAATAAATTTAACAAAAGATATAAAACCCACACATTTTATTAAAGGAAAACTTCAAGACCAAATAAATTGAAAAATCATAACTTTACTGAATAGTATTGTTCAATATAATAAAAATGCCAGATCTTCAAAATTTAAGTATAAATTTCAAACAATTTTAGCTAAATTTTAATAGTTTATATATATTTTACTTGTATTAAAAAGCAAAATTAAAAATTCATGTGTAAGTTCAAGGAACCAAGAGAAAGTTTGAAGAAATAAAGCAAAATTGGGAAATGTATGAAATCAAATGTAAAAACAAATTGTATAGTGCAGGAATAAATAAATACACTATTGAGACAGAATGAAAAATGTAGGAAAAGACAAACCCACATATTTATGCAATCACTTGTCATAAAACAAAGCTTCCAGTGAAGTGAGGAAATGCTATCTGCATCATCATATATCAATTAATTTTTGCAAAAGATTTATAATATAAAAGTTAATTTTTAATTTATCAATGCTAATTTTACTTCAATACATCATTAAGTGGATATTTCTGTCAATTTAAGAAGTCTTTTCATAATTTACTCATAAAATTTCCTACCTAATTAGAAACTTAGAAGAGATCTTCCTGATCAAAATGAGATTATTATTCATTTGGTAAAACTGCTCCAGTCTTTTCTAAACTGTATACCAAATAATTGGCATCACAAATGATCTGGATAAATTGTTCAAATTATGTCTGTCTTGATCATTTATTTCAAATAGAATTTAGGATTTTTTTCCCTTGTTTTAGCATGCCTAATCCTAAGGAAAGCAAGACAAAATTTAATGTTGGAATGATGTAACTAAAAAGAAAGTAACTTCAACAGCTAATTTTCACATTCTCCCATCCCTGGATCCAGGAAAGAATACTATTTTGATGTCTTTGTGATGTTGTTGCTATATTAAATATCTGGATGCATTCTAGGTCTCATGAGTATTCTAGAAACATGGTGGATGTCTCTTCACAGAGGAATGCTAGTCTGTGTCTTGGTATACTTCTTCTTTTGTTCTCAAAGGATCAACACTAGCTATGTTGTGGTCTTATTTTTTCAACTCTATTTCATTACAAAGGAAAAGAGTATGTCTTTTGTCTTATAATAATAAGAGGTAAAAGAGTAAGAATTTAATTAGCATGAATCCATTACTTTATCAATTTTTTTAAATTAAGTTAGTAAATAAAACCATTCTTCTAGCTAATTATTGGTTATTTTATGGAGTTTTTTGTTTTATGGTACATCCTATTGTAACTCACAACATAGTATTAAGGTAATATGAGATATCTTAAATAGATCACTTAAAAAATGTGGAACATTTAGATAAAATTTTATGCAAACAAGCAACTCACCAATGGTGGGGTTAACAAAGTCCTAAGTCAGGATATGGTAGAAGTAGTCAAAAAAATAAAAAACAAAAATAAGTTATATGTGACAATGTAATCATACTCTTACATAATGGGTAACATAGCTGAATAGTCAGCAACTATCTTATTCTATATTCTATTCATTAATTACATATATGAATTATCAGTTAAAATGAATCCTAAAGGGGCTGGGGTTGTGGCTCAGCGGTAGAATGCTCGCCTAGCACCTAGCACGTGTGCAGCCCAGGTTCGATCCTCAGCACCACGTAAAAACAAAGGCATTGTGTACAACAAAAACAAATAAAATGAATCCTCAAATCATTGAGGACAGTGATTATAACTGAGGTTTACAACCATGAATCCTCAATTACACTTTTTTTTTTAAGGCTGTAACCTTATACAACTTAGTAATTAAGATAGAATTTCAATTCCCTTTAGGTTGCATTTTTAGTCAGTATGGATGGACAAATGCTCATTCCATTTAGCATTCTTAGCGATGTTTGGACTACAAAAAGATTAATTTCTATGAAATGGAGGAATTCTTCATTCTGTCATAATGAAAAACAGTCCATTAATCTGATTTACGAAGATAAATTTAGGACTTGGCATTGTAAGACAATTAAAGGTCTAATTGATCTGTGGTGATTTCAAACTTTTTCTACCAAGTTTACTAGAACTGTATGGTACCACCATGGAATTAAAGTTTTATTTAATGACATTTTTACAGTGTACTGAAATGGCTCCAGAATATCATTACCTATTAAACTGTAGTATAAGGCCCTGTCTTAATCTGTCACATTGTAAAAACAAAAAATTATTGAGCTTATAGTTTTGGAGGCAGAATATCCAAGATTGAGCAGTCCATTTGTTCAACCCCTTTTGTGAGGATCTTCTATCACAACGTTGTAGAAACACGTGAGAAGGAGAGATAATCTGGTAAGACAGAATGACAGAGTCTCAAGGACCAGGATAACTTGTTTCATAACCCACTCTCTTGGGAACTAACTAGGATCGCATGATTACTATTTTAATCCAGCTAAAGGAGAGTGCTCCCCAGTGATCTAACTATCTCCCACAAGATCCTCTTTTATTATTATTATTTTTAAAATATTTTTTAGGTATAGATGGATACAATATCTTTATTTATTTATTTTATGTGGTGCTGAGTATTGAACCCAGTGTCTCACACATACGAGGTTCTTTACCACTGAGCCATAAACCCAGCCCCTATTAATATTATTATTTGATCTACTTAGTTGTACATGACATCAGAATGCATTTCAATTCATCATACACAAATGGAGCACAATTTTAATTCTCTGGTTATACATTGTGTAGAGACCCACCATTCGTGCAATCATACACGTGCCCAGGCTAATGATGTCCATCTCATTCCACCATCTGTCCTACACCCATATTCCCTCCCTATACCCCCCTTTGCCCAATCCAAAGTTCCTCCATTTTTCACATGCCCCCCCACCCTCCATCATTGATTAGTATCCACAAATCAGAGAAAACATTCAGCCTTTGGTTTTGGGGGATTTGCTTACTTTGCTTAGCATAGTATTCTCCAACTCCAAATACAAATGCCATAATTTTATTCTCTTTTAATGCTGAGTAGTATTCCACTGTGTATATATACCACAGTTTCTTTATCCATTCAACTATTGATGGATATTTAGGTTGGTTCCACAGTCTAGCTATTGTGAATTCAGCTGCTATAAACATTGGTGTGGCTATGTTCACTACAGTATGCTGATTTTAAGTCTTTTGGGTATAGACTGAGGAGTGGGATAGCTGGTTCAAATGTTGGTTCTATTCCAAGTTTTCTGAGGAATGTCCATACTGCTTTCCAAAGTGGTTGCACCAATTTGCAGTCCTACCAGCAATATGAGTGTACCTTTTCCCCAAAATCCTCTCCAACACTAATTATTGCTTATATTCTTGATAACTGCCATTCTGACTGGCATGAGATGAAATCTTAGAGTAGTTTTGATTTGCATTTCTTTTATTACTAAAGGTGTTGAACACTTTTTCATAAATCTGTTGGTCAACTTGTATATCTTCTTCTGAGAAGTGTCTGTTCAGTTCCTTAGCCCATTTATTGTTTTTTTTTTTTTAATATTCTTTCAGTTGTAGGTGGACATAATACCTTTATTTTATTTATGTGGTGCTTAGGATCAAACCCAGGGCTTCACACATGCAAGACAAGCGTTCTACTGCTGAGCCATAGCCCCAAGCCCTTTTGAGTTCTTTATATATCCTGGAGATTAGTGCTCTATCTGATGTGTGTGTGTGTTAAAAACTTGCTCCCATACTGTAGGCTCTCTTCCCCTCAATGATCATTTCTTTTGCTGAGAAGAAGCTTTTTAGTTTGAATCGATCCCATATACTGATTCTTGATTTTATTTCTTGTGCTTTAGGTATCTTGTTAAGGAAGTTGGGGCCTAATACTACATGATGAAGATTTGGGCCTACTTATTCTTCTATTAGGCTCAGAGTCTCTGGTCTAATTCCTAGGTCCTTGATCCACTTTGAATTGAATTTTTTTGCATGGTGAGAGATAGGGGTTTATTTTCATTTTGCTGCATATGGATTTCCAGTTCTCCTAGGACCATTTGTTGAAGATGCTATCCTTTCTCCAATGTATGTTTTTGGCACCTTTGTCTAGTATGAGGTTACTGTATTCATATGAGTTGGTCTCTTTGTCCTCTATTCTGTACCAGTGTTCTACATGTCTATTTTGGTGCCAATACTATGCTGTTTTTGTTGCTATTGCTCTGTAATATAGTTTAATGTCTGGTATTGTGATGACTCCTGCTTCACTCTTCTTGCTAAGGATTGCTTTAGCTATTCTGGGTCTCTTATATTTCCAAGTGAATTTCATGATAACCCTTAAAGTTTCCAACACTTCTCAACATTATCACACTGAGAGCGAAGTTTTCAGCACATTAATTTTGAGGACATAATCAAACCACATTCAAATCATAGCGGCACTATGAATCCTCTCCTTCATTTCCTGCTTGTATGTGGAAGAAGAGCATTACTCCTAGTACCTTGTGGCATTTATTCTTCCTTAGGGAAGAAAGGTGAAATATCTCTTAATGAAAGCAATGTTAATATCATTAGCTCTGAGTCTTCCTCTGATTTTCACCCTTTGCTTATTTGTTTCTGCTTTCTTTTCTCTTTCTCATGTATTGCTCTAATGACAAAAGGCTGTCTTTGGAAAACAACCTGCCACACCCCTCTCCATGGCTCATTGTATAGCAAGGGCTGGTACGGCAGACGGCAGTGCAAAATTGTCCATCATTTCACATCTAAAACATCTCACTTCATCTTTTCATATCAATGTCAACCTATATTTAAACCTTCCAAATAAAGTGTTAAGGTATTCACTCTCTCTTAAAGTTCTGTTTTCCAGGGAATCTGAACTAAGATAGTTTTTGCAAGAAGTTTCAGAAGAGAAATGATTGGGTTACAAATCTTAACCCAATCTGATAGGGTTTAACTGAGTGGTAACTGAAGTGGTAGGGTGTGGCTGGAGGAGGTGGGGATTGAGGCATGGCTTTGGGAGATATAGTTGTATCTGGTAAGTGGAGTCTTTCTCTCTGCTTCTTGATTACCAGGATGTGAGCTCCTTCCCTCTGCCACACACTGTGCCATGATGTTCAGCCTCATTTTGAGCCCCAAGAAATGCAACCAGCTTCTATGGATTAAGACCTCTGAAACCATGAGCCCTCAAATAAACTCTTCCTCCTCTATAGTTGTTCTGGTCAGATCTTTTATTCACAGCAGGAAAAAAGATGACTAAAAAAGTTTTCAAATTTAAAAATAATATGATCTATTTCTTACTATTCCTAGTTTCCTATTCCTAGTTTCTCTCAAGTATAGAAAATAAAATTAAGTCTCCTTAGAAGAATTTTAACATTAACAATGGAAAATCTCCATGGATTTAAGTGTATGGTTTAAATACCACATAATACATATTCCAATTTGTAGGCTTTCTGTTTGAAGGAGGGGACAATTGATTTAGCTTGAACTGCAGCTAGTACGATATGCAAAGAAAAGGCCTTTTATAAGAATTTTAGTGTGCATTATATTCCATTCATGTATTATTTAGCAGAGTTAATATATAAAATCCAACTCAGGTGATATCAAGTGATAGTCATGCACATTCCCACCTTCTTTTTTCTATCATCCTGTGAAATGCTTTCTCTGAGCTCTGCTCAAAGAAGCGAAACAGCAGGGGCCTCCACTTCACAGGAACTCCCAGAGAGAAATCATACTATATACTTCATTTATAAATAAGAAATTTGGAATAAATACACAGAAGTGAAAATCCATTAGATAACTGCTGATAAATGCCTTGCATTTTAATTTGAGAATTTGCGGTAACATACTGCTCTTGAAATGGCCACAGAGTTCTGTCCAAATCTTGATGGATATAAGCTTTCACAATAGTCAAATACTGTTTTGCTGGTTGTGTATTTGTCACATTTGTGTGTTGCTGTGTGCCATGATCATCCTTTTGTCCAGAGGTTCACTACAAATTTTAGGATGAATATTTAATAACAAATTACAGTCATTTTAAAACTAGTCTATATGAGACTGAGAAGACTAATAAAGGATCTGTAAGTTTTTCCTGAACAGGAATTAATCTCTAGATTTAAACATCCTATATACTTAACACTTTTCTGTCCCTTTGTCCTAAGAAAACTTCAGGAGTGTCTCTGCCTATGTTCTGGTTGTCACTAGACTTAAGTATTGTCACTTCTATTATCTTCTATTATATGTTGTCTCTCCCACCGCTCTTTCCACTCCTCTTGGAATTCTCTCACTCTGCTATGTATTCATTTCTTACCACACATTATATTATTATGTTTGATCCTCTAAGGGATAACTATTTTATCATTATTAACAATAACTTCTCATTTTCTCCACATTATTTAACAATTTATCCCAATTTCTCCCAAATCCATACTATCTCTTCCAAAGTCTCTAATTTCCTTCACCATTTTCAGTATTCTTCAAAATCGCCACTATCTTTGTTGCAAATTAAGTTGAACAATCAAAATTTTCCCTTTGTACACTTTTTGGTTTCTCTCTCTTTCTATTATGTTCTCTGCCATTTATTCACTTCAGACACATATTTTTAGATTAATAATCTATGTTCTTTCTTGAACAAGCATTCCTGATAGATTTTAGAAGTTCCATTATTTAAAAAAAATTAATGAGTTAAAGACATATGTGCTTCTTTAGAAATAGAATACCCATTCTTAATTTTTTCCATGAATTTATTGCCTCTTCTTATTTTTGACACTTGGTGTTGAGAGACCTACATTTCAAATGTGGCTTTCTTTTCTGTTCTATTACTGTGTGCCCAGGAGAAAAACGTTCCACTTTTTTGAATGTTTGTCACTTATGCAACAAAGACAATTATCATCTTCTGTCCAGAGTGATTTGATGAATTAAATATATTTTATAAAAATTCTTAGTATAATGTCTGAGATATGCTATTTACATGAGAAATGGTCATTACATTTCATGTAATGGTCATGTCCCTGTGGCACAATTTCACAGTTGTGTGGAAGGCTATTTTAAGCATTCTGGTAGTAAGATGAAAAAAATTTGGAGGTAAAGGTGAAAGTATGCCTGAGAAGCACTATGAGGCAATACACTGTGACCATTTGAAATGACTAAACGTTTTCCCTCTGATTTGGTGGAGTAGACATTGAGAAGGCTACTGTTTCATCAAGCAAGAAAAGCAATGTTATAGGAGCTTGGGAAGCAAAGCAGAAACATTTCAGTGGGCTCCTTTCATGGGCTCTGTTTACCTTAATCAATCTCTGCATTTTGGACTAGCCTTGATAATAGTACTAAATATAGAAAAAATAATTGTGTTAATTACCTTTAAGAGCAAATAGAGATAACATTGTGAATTTGTGTACAATATATTAATATGTGCATGGGTGTGTATATATGCCTGTGTATGTACATATATATGATTTTTATAATGTTTACCTGATACCAAACATTTTTTCATGTCTTTTGAAATAGAACAGATGATCTGAAATGAGACTTGCTGAGAGAGACAATTCTAAAAGACTTCCTTGTTAAAACAGATAAACAAACACAACAACTTTGTTTTATCATTCATTTCCTTTATAACTTTTAATCAGTTCTTTAGAAGAGCTTATAAATAGTCTCTTTATATTTGGGCTGCAGTGAGCAATGATTTATTCACAATTTCTATCTGAGAGACTCATTTTATTTAATTTTACAACTTTGTGGGCAAACTGGAAGAATGCCAGATGGTGGTTTTATACTGCTTATTTCCAAGAGTATAACAAATCATTTTTCACTTTTATAAATGATTATTTTAATGACACTTATGATACCTCCTGGGTCCAGGAAGATGCTTACATCTATTCTTCCATAAACAATTATTTAATTAGGAAATTATTAAAAATAGGTTATTAGAAGTCTCCCCAAGTGACTGAAGACATTGTAGCTGTCATCAGGTTGGGCCTCATGCTGTGTAATCCTGAAGCACCTTAGGGAAACAGGAAATGTCATCTCTTTCTATCCTTCTTCAAATAACCATCTCTACTGTTTACATGACCACAGTGTGCTCTAAAAATTATTTTGTGTGAATCTTTTTCTGCACTCAGGACTATCATAATTAAGTAATTGTATGATTATTCATTTAAAGGTTATCTTACTCGTTAGATCTTGAAGCCTGTAAGCATGAGGTTTTTCTATCTTGTTGAAGCTCTAGCAAAATGGCATATGAAAACATTATGTAATCAATTAGTCTGACACATAATATGGCACTTGGTGAAAGTGCAACACATGTGCCATTATCTATATGTGTTTGTCACCAGGAGATAATGTTATGACCTGAGAGAGTTGAGAATGCCTATCATGTTCTGGACATTCAATACCTGGATATTTTAAATTCTTGGAGATAGTAACTTTAGGACATTTATTGATGCTGGTCAAAAGGTTTTACATGCCTTTAGCTTTTAATCAGTCACTCATGCAAAGTCTAGATAGTGCAGTTTTTGCTTTCAGTCCTTTGCACCCATGGTAGAAATCTTCAGTTATCTGATACGGCTGGAAGCACAGTGGTGAGAGAGGATGGCTGAATTTCCACTGAGGGTTTTTTAAAAACCAATTTAGCAGAAGTAAGGGTATTCTTATTGTATATTGAAGCTGATTACAACTTCTGCCCTATATGAAATCAAGTCACCTTGGTGGAATCTTATATTTAACTTTTGTCTTATTTAGCAAATAATTAGACCTACTTAGGGATATATGTATGTGTGTGTATGTAGGTATATATTTATAAAGTTAAATATATGGATATAGATTTGTGTGTAGATGTATATAAATAGATTAACACATGCTTTGGGATATTATGTATATTTCTATCCCTATGTATGTGTAAATTTAACTCTTTATATACATCCACACACACATATCTACACCCATACCTTTATATCCTCTTAAACTCTTATGTCTAGTCTGAAATAAGCCCATCTCAATTAAGGAATTCACATATTCAGACCCTCATAGAATAAATAAGTAGATACTTCATATTGAAATATTTTGAATATAATTTATTAGCACTAGATTTTCCATGAGCCTCCACCAAGGACTCATGAAAATGATTGGGACACAACAGACAATTGGGGACCTGTCCAATCTGGTGGCCCAAGTGAGCATGTGTGCCTTTGGTGGTGGTGATAGGCTGCCACTGGAGGGCAGGTATGAAATAGTACCAACTTTACTGAATCTTTCTCTCATATAGACAGAATTTTTAAGTTGCTGAACAGGGTCAGCAAATTCTCTCATTCCTACAGATCCTTGCAGAAGTACAGGAGTAACATCCATCTATTTCTGGCAGAAGATAACAACCTCTTTCTCATTCATAGGAACTAGGAAAAGATCCATTGATACTTGAGGAAGGATAAAAGCAAAAGCTGACTGCTCCTTAGAGAGGGGCATAAAACCCCCTTGGACCTAGAATCCCACCAATTAAAAAATATGTATATCTGCTAGCCCTGGGTAGAGGGTAAGGAAACATTCTCTTTCTTCAAGACCTGCCATCTTAATGGCAGAGTTTGACTGCTCTGGGTGGGACAAGCAGGAATACATAGAAATCTTCATACTCATATCTGAAACATATAAATCCTACTTAAGACTGACGCTATACCAATGAAACCAAGAATTCCCCACATCTACAGTTTAGCATGGAGCAACAGGAAATAGCAGTCTATAGGAGAGTAGAAAGCATTGGCAGAGGTTCCATCTTAGTCGTAGACATCTATGGACTGGGAAAATATGAATTAGGAGCAAAGATACTGAGAAAAAGCATCAGTTGGTACTATAGGTTCCATATTAAACATAAGGTAATGATAAACCATAAACCATCACTTGAGAAATCTGGAGATCAAAGCTCAACAGGAGTAATGATAGCAACAACAGAACCCTAACCAAGGTCAACTGCTTCTGAGATTTCATCAACTTTTCAGATGAATGGCTTCATAGAAGAGGCTTGGACAGTTGTAGGCAAATACTTCATATTTCAGTCTGTACTGTTTTTTTCTTGTGTTCATGCTCTTCTACATGCATTTAAAAATGATAAGAACACAGAAACATAAAAATTGACACATTTTTTTAAATAAAACATAATCAAGGCAGTTAGATTCAACTGACCCACATGTCAGAACTATGAGATAGAATCTTTTAACTGTAATTAACATGTTAAAGTTTCTAGTGGAAAAGGTAATATAGATAAATAGTTTGATATTTGGGGGCTATCAAAAAAATAATAAAAATATAAATATAGTTACATGTAAATGCTTACAAAAGAAAGAATATGCTATATGAAGAATTTCTCTGGTTAGCTTATGGACAGAGTTGATGCTTAGGAAGCATCAATGAACTTTAAAATAGGTCAGTAGAGTGTATAAAAAATAAAACATGAAGTGTTAAAAGAGGGAAAAACTATAAGTGCTGTAAACACCATCAAAATCTCTAACAGATGTATAATTAGATGCCTCTACATAGAACAGAGTAAAGAGCAGAAAAATGAATTGAAAAGGTAATATCTCAAAATCTTCCGAAATTATTTAACATTAATCACAAATTCAGCAGGCTCATAGAAACCCAAGCAGAATATATATATATATATATATATATATATATATATATATATATATATATATATATATATATAAATATTATATATAGATAAAATTTATATAGATACACATAAGAGCTTTTTAAATGCCAGGGATAAAGAGAGATTCTCAAAGACTTTTCGAGATTAAAAAACACAATATATATTAAAGAAAAGTGAAGGTTCTTGAAGAAGATTTCCCATTAGGGACCTTGTCAATCAGGGCTGAGTGAAATATTTCAAAATTGCTGCAATGAGAGGCACATAATTAAAGGACAGTGAATGATCAGGTCCTGTTATTGCACAAATCAATAGCTGTGGAGTCAATAGGTATTTGGGTTCCAAATGATGAAGAAATAAA
Source organism: Tamias sibiricus (assembly GCA_025594165.1). NCBI lineage: Eukaryota > Metazoa > Chordata > Mammalia > Rodentia > Sciuridae > Tamias > Tamias sibiricus. Next base: position 79,743,356 of record CM046664.1, read on the forward strand.
AATAATTCACTCAATATTTGGACCATTAAAGATATATTTTTGAAAATGGTGCAACACTTCTTAATTTTTCTAAGATGTAGTTTTCAAAACGTGTTCTATAAATTTTACTCTTTATGTTAACATAGGTCTCATTTATATTTCTTTTTCATAAGAAGTTGACTTTCTTTGATATCTTTGATCTTTGCTCATTTCTTCCTTCTGCACCACTACTGGTTGAGTGTGGACTTTCTCTTTTTGCGGATAGAACATTGTGGAACTTTTTTGATTTGCCTCCTGGCCTCTTCCTCTGGTTAGTTACTCTGAAAAAAAAAAATCTATCTATCTATCTATCTATCTATCTATCTATCTATCTATCTATCTATCTATAGCATTAGTACTCCATTTAAAATTTCTTGAAGATCATTCATAGTTTAAATAAATTCCCAACTCTCCAGCATCAAACAGAGAGCCTCTCTTCTGATTCCTCTTTAGCTACTCCTTCTCAACTGCTGTCTTTCCACTTGCTTCCCCTCATCCTGTAAAGACTTATGTGACTTGACTCGTTGTATTTAATGAGGATTATTTCAGCTGCAGCTAACAGAACTTATATTTAAAATTGGCTTAAACACAGACACAAAAAGACAAGTATTACATGTTCTGTCTTATATGTGGAAGCTTAAGAAAGCTGGTCCATAGCCGGGCGCGGTGGCGCACGCCTGTAATCCCAGCACTTTGGGAGGCTGAGGCAGGAGGATCACGAGTTCAAAGCCAGCCTCAGCAATGGCGAGGCACTTAGCAACTCAGTGAGACCCTGTCTCTAAATAAAATACAAAACGGGCCAGGGATGTGGCCCAGTGGTCGAGTGCCCCTGAGTTCAATCCCTGGTACCACAAAAAAAAAAAAAAAAAAAAAAAAAAAGAAAGCTGGACTTAAAGTAGAATCCTGATTACTAGAGACTGGGAAAGATATGGGAGGTGTGGGAAAAGAGCAACTGGATTTGAGTGGTGTACACTACATGCATGTATAGAAATATCACACTGTACATAATTAATACATATAATTCACTCATGTTAATTGAAATTTAAATTGGTAAATAAGAGCACTTACTTTATCATGTAGAAGGAGGTCCAGAAGTTTGGACTGCTTCAGCAGAAGCTGATTCAGCCCTCAATGATATCAGCAAGGATCTAGCATTATTCCATTTTCTCTTTATTATATTTCAGCTTTGACTTTAATTTTAGAAGGGTAGGAAGATGTTGGATAAAGACCAAGCATTAGATTCAGATATAACAATTTTTAGAGGAATAAATGTGATTATATTTTCTTTGATATTCACTTAGGAACTGCTGAAATTTTTGAGAAACTCCTCATTAGGCTTTTATATCTCATTGATCAGAATTGGGTCACATTTCCATTTCATTATCCTTAGATCAATCAGGCCCACTTATGAAGATGAATGTGAGTTTAGAATCACATAAGACAATGTATAAATGGGGTGAATACCTAGGAAACAAAATTAGACTACTAAGAAAGAAAAAAGAAAAATGTATGCTGGGTAAGAAAATAATAATATTTAATATGTATATACAGTTTCCTATTTCTGAAATACCCCTATTTTACTTTAGATGACAACTTTCTGCTCATTTTTCAAGATTTAGCTTAAATATTTTTCCACTGTTTGAGACTACTAGTTATTTACTTCTTTCTCTTGAATCAACCAGGATTTAGTGAATGCCTATAATAAATTACTTATACTTAAATGACATTAATTTTTTTCTATCCAGAAGTTCCTAGAAAATATCAAATATGTCAATTATCTTTACTTATTCAGCATCAAGCACAGTGCCTAAATTTAGAGAAACAGACTAAAATGTTGAACTGAATTTTCCATACTTTGGCAGTATGTATTATAATATGCCAATTTTATGTATGAAAATTTTTTGGTTCTGCATTCAATTTTTTTGCTTTCTGTATGATTGGCTTTAACAAAGAAGATAATTTACTCACCATGTAATAACTTTGAACTTGAAAAAAGTCAGAGGGCCATAGGATGTAAAATATTTTAGTCATCTGGCATAGATAATAACTTGACAGAGAAAATGTCAGATAAAATTAGCCTTAAATGATTCTGAGTCCCCTTTGGAAATCATATAACCTTACTGCACCTCTTCTAAAAATCCTTTCTCTGTCTTTGGTAGAAATTTATTACTAAATAAACATCTCGTGTAGAGTATCACTGATAGTCATTGATTATATCTTCCTAATTCAATCTAAATATGGAAGATCTTTCCAGATGACAATCCTAATAAAAGCTTTTAGATCTTTATTTATTCTGGATATAACTGACTCAAACATTCATTTTTAATTGTATATACTTTACCTTTAACAGACTTTGAAGACCTTAAAATTATCTGATAGACATTTGATTTCAAAGATCATGATCTATTATAAATCATTACAATGAATAAAGAGATACAGGTGGTAGCATCAGTGAAAGTGCAAGATAAGAATCTCAGTAAGTTCACCCCTTCACAGAATAACATCAAACTTGCTAAAAATAGAAACAACTTTTTAAAAGAAAAACTCTTGAAATTTAAGTCTTTGAGCAACGTGGGCAGTATTTAGTCAAGGAAATTGGCTGAATTTTGGTTAAAACAGAGATTTTGTTGTTTTAACTAGCCTTAATATAATTCCCTGAACCCCAGCTCTATAGCATCCTTGAAAAATGAGGGTCTTCCTAGTTCAGTATGGAGTAGAATAGGTAAAACTTTTTCAAAGAAAGGAATTCTTACCTGGCTGTGCTATAGTTCTCAAAGGTGCATTATGGTAAGGGCTTGGTCTCCAGGATGGTGCTACTGGGAGAGGGTGGAATCTTTCAAAGGTGGGGCCTATTGGGAGGTTTTTCAGTTTTTGGAGGTGCACTGTCCAAGGGGATAGTGGGATCTCAGCCCCTTCTTTTCTTCTTCTTTTTCTTCCTGGACATGAGATGAACATTTTTGCTCTACCAGAATGTACTACATCCCCATCATCCCAGAGTTAATGGTCCAATTGATCATGGATTGAAATTTCTCAAACCATGAGACTAAATAAAGTGTATCTCTTTAGAAGTTGATTATCTTGCTATAGTAACGGAAAGCTGTCTGATACAACTTCAATGGTGGTTCCCTAGAAAATATAACATGAAATAGCTGCTTTCAATTAAGTTCATTACCCCATGCTAAAAGTTTCTCTCCTTGGACTTTTGCTGAATGCTTTATCATTAAGCTTGTCTAAGGCAGTGGATTATAATATGGACAAACAAAAGACTACAAGAAAAGGTTAAAGTGAAAATGTGAGAATGAGGAGCCCACAGAGGTTGTGGACAACTTCAGCATTCTTGGAAATTAAGAAGACCATGTCCATATGTAAGACTGTACACCTGCTCAAGGAAGATTTCAGAAGTCTTATTTCTGATTGACTTGGATGCTTTTTATGAATAAGATGTAGAAGCTAAGAAATAGTCAAATATTTCCTGATTGAATGAAGGAAGCATATTCAAACAGTCTCACAATGTCCCTTAAGACTTGGAGACTCATTGGTTTCAAGCTTTTATGGAAATATCTGTCCAATAATTAACGGAATATTAATGTAGCTGACTACAGATTTTAGCAGTTATGTTTGACAAACAACAGACTCTACAAGACTGATTCGAGAAAGTTATTAAAAAATAACAGCAGTTATGACAAAAGCAGCACAGACCCCATTTTATGATCAACTGATATTTGACTTGGGTGACAATACCAATTAATGAAGAAAGAATTGTATCTTCAGCAAATGTTACTAGAATATCTACATCCAAGAGATATAAATGTGAACTGCTATTTCATACCTCATGTAGAATTAATTAAAAATTGATTATTGTAGTTCATTTATGCTTATATAATGACATGACACAGACTCGGTGATTCATAAAGACCAGAAATTGTTTTCTTATAGCTCCAGAGACTGGGAAATCCAAAATCAAGCCAGAATCTAGTGGCTGCAAAAAGCATGGTTTATGCTTCAGAGATGGAGACTCAAATGTCACATCCTTGGGAAGGAATAACTCTCTTCTTTGGGCACAACAGGAAGAGAATGAACTCTATAGAGGCCTTTTAATAGTAGCACTAATACATTCATGAGGGCAGAGCCTATTTACCTGTCATTAGTCCCCACCTTCTAATACTTGCATTGGTGATTAAGATTTAGCATGAGTTTTGAAGGGACAGAAACATTTAAACCATAGTACAGATCAAAGTTCTAAGTGTAAGAGCTAAAAAAAGTATCTTGTAAAAACTGTAAAGGTAAATCTATATGAACGTGAATTATATAGTTTTCTTAGATTTCAAACATAGGCCACATGTAGCCATAGAAAATATAGATTAATTAGACTTGAATAAAGTTTTAAAAATATGCAATAAAGTACATTATCAAAAAAGTGAAAAGGGCCTGGGGTGTGGCTCAGCAGTAGAGCACTCACCTAGCACGTGTGAGGCCCTGGGTTCAATCCTCACGTAAAAAATAAATAAATAAAATTAAGGTGTTGTGTCCAACTACAACTAAAAAAATAATAATAAAAAAAAGTGAAAAGACACTTCTCAGAATGGGAGAAAATTTTTGTTAATCTTATATCTGATGAGGCCTGAAAAGCCAGATTAAATAAAGAACTCTTACAACTTACTTATGATCAGACAGCCCATTAAAGAAGTAAGTAAAGGGTTTCATAAGACATTTCTCAAAATAAAATGTACAAATGACCAATAAAACATGTTCAACATTAGTAATTAGGGAAAAGAAAATGAAAATGATAGAGAAATATCAATTCACAGCTACAAAAATGACTACAATTTTGTTTTAAAAGTTGAAAATTAGAAGTATTGGCAAGCACATGGAGACATTGGAACCTGCAGTGAAGGGTGGTGGAATGGTGCACCCACTGTGGGCAACAGTGGGAAGGTCCTCAGAAAGCTATTTAGAGAGTAATCAAACAACCCAGAAATTCCACTTCAAGAATACACTGAAATGAATGGAAAACTGGTACTCAAAACTTTTGTACAAACTTGTGCAGCATTATTCACAATAAGCAAAAAGTGGAAACATTTCAAAAGGACATCAGTTGACTAATGGAGAAGCAAATATGATATATCCATAAAATGGAATGTTTTTCAGTCATAATGTTTTCTCTAATATGCAGATGATAATTCACAATAAGGAAGGGGGCACTAGGGAAAAGTAGCGTTTCCTTAGATTAGGTAGAGGGAAGTGAAGGGAGGAGAGAAAGGAGCTGTGGGGATGGGAAAGATAGTGAAATGAAACAGACATTATTATTGTATATATGTGACTACATGACCAATATGATTCTGCAACATGTACACTTAGAAAAATGAGAAATTATATTCCATCTATGTATGACATATCACAGTGCATAAATGCATTCTGCTGTCATGTATAACTAATTAAAACATTAAAATATTTTTAAAAAGAAGTATTTATCTATGCTACAAAATGTATGAACCTGAAAAAATATTGTGCCAATTGAAAGAAGTTGGTCGCAGAATGTCACATATTGTAGGATTCAACTTGTAGGAAATGTATAGAAGAGAAAATTTATGGAGATAGAAAGTAGATTAGTGGTAGTTGGGGTTTAGTAAAAGGAAGAATTGAGAATACCTACTAATAGTTACAAGGTTCTCTCTGTAATAGGAAACTGTTCAGAAATTAGATGGTGGTGATATTTCATAAAAGCCTTGTGAAGCTGTGAATTTTAAAATTCGAAATGGTGAATTTAATGGTATGTCTATTATAGCACAATGCATTTTTAAATAATTTATAAAGACGTTGTATTTCCAAAACGGTAAATGATTTATGTTGCTGGATATTCTTTCTGTCCTTATCTAGCTCTTGGACAATGTAATCTATGTCTTTTGTAATATCACCCAAAATATTCTAGGCCAATTTACTGGAAATTTATTTGTTCAATGATGAGTTTGCTAACTAGCTACATGAAAAAAAGTAGACAAAAATTTATTTTAGACTAAAATAGTTAACTACAAAGATTTTGCTACAAATGAGAGCAGGGTGGGGGAGGATTCAAAAGCAGATACATAAAAATAGAGATAATACTAAAATGTTTCTTGGAAAGAACCTGTTCATTTATATATAAAGCATTGAATATCTGATGAACATTTACAGTATAGAATCTGAAATGCACATGAAATTAAAGTGGATCTGAACTGAATTGGAAAATATCCTACTAAATTTCTTTGGTGATATGTAGGTATGCTTGGGAGAAAAATCCACAATCAGACTTTTGACAAATAGATTGTTAGCCACATTGATATATGGAGGAGGAGTTATTTCTGTTTACAATACCTCAAAATAGACATGACCATAGCAGGAGAATCTGATAGACCTAATTGATTCTGAATTTCTGGGAAAAAAAAAAAAATAAGAATGCGTATGCACACCAGAGAAAGAAAGGAGATCATTCTCTAGGTATTAAAACCTAGAGATCACCACATCTAGTGGAATTGTTTTTACTGCATTTCCTTGTGGTTGTTTTGTATGGGTCTAAAGTACCTAGATAAATGTTAAAAATCAAGAAAATACCATGTGAAACCAAGAATATCTCATAATAATCAGAGGGATATATATCATCAGTGATAGGAAGCATGGGGATAAACCATGTAATAGATGTGGACTGTGTTTTTCAAATGAAGAATTATTAAGCCAGTGGATTGATTAATATTTACACAGCTCTGGGAGACCACTAATTGTCCTTTTCAACACAGCAGTCATCCCTTTGTTTATAGACAGTGGCATTATGCCTTATTTTCCGACTCTGTTGTAGGAGCCTTTTGAGGCACTTCAATTCTGTTTGTTATGCTACAGGAGGAAGTAGGACAGCATGGATAAACTCCAGAGGTCCACACCTCACAGGGGGAGCAGCTGCTGGACGGATAAAAGTGTTTTTAGAGTCTTTTGTCTAGGAGCCAGGGGATGGAAGGATTATGCCTTTGGCATAAGGGTGGCAATATAACACAAGGATATAGTCCATGGCATAAAGTAAGTCAAGATGCGCTGCTCTCTTGGTTTAAGTGAATCAACAGCATTAGGCTAAATGTGCCACTTCTTATATCCTACAGGATGTAGAGCTATTGAAAGCCTTAGAAATATAATGTTTTATGCTGAACAAGCCTGGGATAAAGCAATCTACTTTAACATGTTTTTCAGAGTTTTAGGTAAAATAGTAGTGGTGTCATTATTTTGCCATGCAATGTTTATTAAAGTAGGATACATAAAACACACAGAGGAACTGAATTTTAAAAATTTTATTGAACTACATTGTTTGAATAAGATGCTCACTACAAATGAAAGCTAATTGTTGAAATTAGAAGATTATGAGTTTTCTAGACTCTTTTGAAAAATGTTTGTACAATAGTCTTTTAAGATAAGATACTTGTACCCAAAACACAACCTTTCTTAACTAAGTTAAATGCATGGTGTGTGAACTATGTCTCTCAGGTTTGCTTGTCTGATTTTATAACCTCTGAGACCTGAGTAATAAATGTAACTTAAAAGGAAACAGATCCCACACATCATCAAAATGTGATAATATTTTAAGAATGGTGCAGAGAGACATAGACAAAGGATGGAAATATTTGGGACTACAGCAGACCTATTTGGCTCAATTTTTGGACAATAGTGTGGTGCTGGCCTTTTACATGTGAGGTCTCTACAAAATGTGTGTTGGGTGTCACGTGTATAAGAGGGAGCTGTTTCAGTCACGAAGCATCTTCCCTTTGTAATCATGTAATTTGTGTGACATTTACCAAAACCTCAGGAATGAATGAAGAGTAGGTACATTCTGCTTTAACTTTCTGTAGAGAATGGTTCTCCTGCTAGTAAATACCATTAGCATTTTTTATCCTAAGTTTGTTATTCCTGGCATTAAATTACAAAGGTGGGTTTGTAAGGAAATTTGAGTCATATATGCTTTTTCCCCCCTTTTATCCATAGTGTCTTCTAAAACCGGGCAATAATAAATTGCAGTCCTGTTCTTATCCTTTCCAACATAATCTCTTACCTTGACCAATATCTCCCCTTGCCACATATTTCTCAGGTTTCTTTTATTTTATACTTTTTTCTTTAAAAATGTTGTTCATGAATAATATTACAAACATTCCATTGAACATGAGTATTTGGACTGTTCAATGAAGAGTAAAAATTCCAACTCATTTATTCTTTTCCTTCCATCATCTACAGTTATTCAAGCATTTTGTTATGTATTGATAGAGATATTTAAGTATATGGGTAATTTTTCTAAGGCCCAAACATTCTGCCCATGTTTCCGATAGATAGAGGGGACACTTGACAAATCATGGGTCTCTCATGGACTACACTGGTGTCATACTTGCTTAAGACCCCTAGTCTTTTACCCTATTGCTTGTCCTTGTTGGACCTACATTGTTCAGTGTAACAAGAATGTTGTCAGTTTAGAGAAAATTAAAAAAAGAAAAAGAAAGCAAACAAAACCCATCTTCAATGTCTGATCACATTTGATATCTTGTCAAATTCTTTATGCATCACCTTTGGTATCTGATCATCATGACCTGCCTTCAGCAAGATCCTAATTAGGAAGAACCCCCCTCTTAATTTTTTCAATTCCCCAAGGAGATTTTCAATCCACTGAAATCTTCCTTGTTCCTTGGTTATAAGTCCTGCTTGTTCCTGATGTAATGAAGCCCTGTTCCACACTTAATTCTCATTTCTGCTTTTGCAACAATTCCTGAAGCTGTACAGCTACCCTACTGTTGAGCTCTGGTTTTTCTTGATACCCCAAATTAGCCTCCCTAAATGCTTTTCATGCTGGTGTCATTATTGACAAAAGTTGGTTTTCTAAAATCTACTCTTATCATTAATGTCATAATCCCTTTATTACACCATATAATTAGGATAAACAATTTAATATTTAACATAACACATCAATTAAAATAACTGTTTCATTCTTGGTTCCTTCTTAGTCAAAATGACCTTCCCAACGAACTGCATGTTCAAGGTGTCTAAGGCCATTGTTAAGAATCATGTATCCATCCTCTTGTGTGGACATTGAGGTACCCATTTTACAGACATTAATACCCAGATATCATTATGTTGGATTGTCCACCTGCATTTCAGAGGAATCACATAGTGATTGTTTTTGGTTTTGAACCATGTGGAAAATATGCCTGCCCTTTTAAAACATGTGTTTTTGATGTTGTTCTCAGAGCACTAGAGAACAATAATGAGGTGTCTATTCTCTAATGAAATCCTGCCATGGTTTATGCTGTCATAGTTCCCCATATATGCATCTCCTTGGCCCAATGTCTGATCTCTAAAGACCAGATTCCATAGGGAATAAAATATTTGATAATCCTTTCAAGGAAGGGTGAGTGTTTTCTTCCAGCAGTGAGGATGGTTATAATTTGCCATTAGATTAATTATTTTATTGATCCATTCACTTATATCTTCATCTTCCTCCTTGAACAATTTTTTTTTAAATAGTGAAGGTGTTTATTGTTTGTGCCTGAATTGTCACATCAACTACAAATTATGAAGCTGTGTTTTCTACTTTTTAAAAAAATTTTAAAAATTTGTTCTAATTAGTTATACATGTCAGTAGAATGCATTTTTGACACATCATACAGAAATGAGTATAACTTCTCACACTTCTGTTTGTACAAATTGTAGAATCACACTGGTTGTATATTGATATATGTACATATGGTAATAATGTCTGATTCATTCTACTATCTTTCCTACCCCAACACCCCCTCCCCTCCCTTCAGTCCCCTATGCCTAATCCAAAGTACTTCTATTTTTCCCTAGCTCCCCACCCCTTATTGTGAATTAGCATCCACATATCAAAGAAAACATTTGGCCTTTGGTTTTTGGGGATTGGCTTATTTTGCCTAGAATGATAGTCTCCAGCTCCATCCATTTTCCTGAAAATGCCATAATTTCATTCTTCTTTAAGGGTGAGTAATAGTCCATTGTGTATATATACTACATTTTCTTTATCCATTCATCTGTTGAAGGGCATCTAGGTTGGTTCTGTAGTTTGTCTATTATGAATTGAGCTGCTATAAACATTCAAACCACTTTTCTTCTCAGCAAAGGAAAAAATCAATAATGTGAACAGAGAGCCTATAGAATGGGAGAAAATCTTTACCACATGCACTCAGCATTAATCTCCAGGATATATAAAGAACACAAAAAACTTAACACCAAAAAACAAATAACCCAGTCATTAAATGGACTAAATAACTGAACAGACACTTCATAGAAGGAGAAATACAAATATATGAAATTTATATTCATATATTTCATCATCAACAAATATATGAAAAAAGTTCAATATCTCTAGCAATTAGAGAAATGCAAATCAAAACTACTCTAAAATTTCATCTCACTCTAATCAGAATGGCAATTATCAAGAATATAAGCAACAATAAATGTTAGTAAGAATGTGGGGGAAATGGCACACTTATCCATTGCTGGTGGGACTGCAAAGGGTGTAACCATTATGGAGAGCAGTATGGAGATTCCTCAGAAAACTTGGAATGGAACCACCATTTGACCCAGTCATCCCACTCCTCGGTTTAAATCCAAAGGATTTAAAACCCTTGACGATTTTTATTTGGTGTTGTGAAGATAGATAGATCATTCCAAGGTCTTCTTTTGGGTTAGCTGGTCTTTTAATTCTTTTTGAAGGATACATTTATTAGACATTACTATGGTCTTGGTGTTTATTCCCTCTAAAACTCATGTTGGATATTTAATTCCCCAGTCCATATGTTAGTAGTATTTGAACATGGAACGTTGAGAAGGTAATTATGACTAGATAAGTTCACAAGTGTGACTCCTTCTGACCACATTAATATCTTTATAAAAAGATGAAGAGAGACCAGAGCGAGCATACTTGTTCTGTCTTGTAATGTGATAGATACTCTCTACCATGTAATCATGGAGTGAGAAGGCCTTCACCAGATGTCAGTACCATGCTATTGAACTTCCAAGACTCCAGAACTGAGCTGAATTAACTTGTGCTTTTTTGTTTTTAATAAATGATCCAGTGAGTGTTATTATAGCCACAGAAAACGGGTTAAAATAAATATTTTCTGCTTACCTGATTTCTGTTGAGAAATTCACTATAATTCCTACCCCAATTCTTTTAGGTAAGGTATTTCTATCATGTGGCTTTCTTAAAATTTTTCTTTATGTTCTTGGTTATTTAATGTCTTAATATTATAGGTATGGCTCTATATTCTTTGACATTTATCCTTCCTGGTGTTTTCTGAGCTTCTTGGACCTGCAGTTTGGTGTCCATTAATTTTGGACAATTTGCAGGCATTATTATTTAAAATATTTCTTCTGTTCCATTCTCTCTTTCTCAAGTATGCTTATGTCATATATTTTGAAATTATTACACAGTTCCTGGATACTCTGTTGTATATTTGCCGTTCATTTTCTCTTTGAATTTTGGTTTGGAAAGTATCTGTTGAAATATCTTCGAACTCATTGATTCTTTGTCCTCCTCATATCAACTCTGGTGATGAGCCCATGAAAGACATGTTTTATTACTGTTACAGTACTTTTATTTTCTCTAACTTTTCATTTTGAATCTTTCTTACAGAATCTGTTTCTTTATGTTACCCCAATGTTCTTGCATTTTTTCCTAATTTTTTCATTAGATCTATTAATATATTAATCATGGTTCTTTTGATTTTTCTCTCATGTTTCATATCTCAGTCTAAGCCAGACACTTGCTTTGTCTCTTCAAACAGTGTTCTTTCTTACCTTTTAGCATGCTTTGTAGTTTTCTGATGGGAGTCAGATATGTTCCATTAGGTTATAGAAACTAAGGTAAATAGGTCCTTTGTGTAAAGCATTTAGTCTGACTAAAAATTGGACTATGTTCATTACCATATAGTTCCATATTCTAGAAGTTAAAATTCCTCTGCTATTTTTGTTATTTTGAGTTTTAAGTTTTTCATCCTTTGTCATTTTTGGTTTTCTCTGGTAACTCCTTCTTAAATGGAATCTTCATCTGGTAATTCTAGTTGTTATTACCTGTTGTTTTACAGGAGCTCTTTCGATATGGTGATAATGTAAAAAGGACAGGGGAAAGGTTTGATAATCCTATTTGTTCTGTCTTTTATTGATCAGTTCTGCCTCATGCAAACTTTGCAATTGTTATTAATTTTTGCCTATCCCTAATCCCCAACCACCCGATACAGTTAGGTGAAACAGGAAGTCTACAGGGAGTTGGAGTTGGGTAATTTGTCTTCTCTCATGTAGGATAAGGTTCTAGTAAAATGTTTTCCTCTGATGACCAGGTACTATTATGGAGAATACTCTGGGTATATTTTAACATGGTCACTTACCCTCTAATCCTCCCAGAATTACAGGGGGGTTTTATTGACTTCACTGTAAGAACCTGGTAAGTTTTCTGGAAGAAAAGACTCCTGAAAGTTTGGGTCTCCGTATAACTCACTCCTGTGGGGTTTCCTGTTTCTATTGCATCCACATTCAGCTTCTAGCTCTTTACTAGTTACCACTTATGCATTGTTACTGGTCGATACTACCAGTGGTTTCTGCTTACAGTAAGCAGGTCTTATCTGTGATTCTCTCTATTCACCTGTTTTTCAAATTTCAGGGAGTCCATTTGCCCTCCTATCTCAGTTCTTGGAGAGACACAATAAATGTCATTGATTTTTAGGTTGTTCAGATATTTAGAGATGACTTCCAAGTTTTCTGCATGTTGAAACTGAAACTGGAAGTTCTGTGTCAACTTATGATTTTTAGCCTGAGTCATTATCCCAACTGCTACTCCAGTACTACCAGAATGTCAGCAATGCAAAGCAAATGTTAATAAAGCCATATATGTTACTGCCATTGGATATTTATGAGGTTTGTCAACTTAGAAAAATCCTGTGTATGCCAAAAGATTGTATATCTCATAAGAATGTCAACTTTATCCCAAAAATATCTCTTTCTTGGTTGTCCTAAAAATCTTATATGACTCCAGCCCCTGGGGTTGACCTAAAACTTCCCATAACTGTTGTTTGCACCTCCAGAGATGAATCATTTTTGCTATCACCATCTTTGAGGATACCATGGTAACATTTATACCTTCCTTACATGTATTGCATCCTTATCCACATTTAACATATGGAAGTGAAAATCAACCTCTGACATATCAAGTAGGCAGCAGTAAGCTGCTTCCTATTATTAGCAACATGCTGTCATAATTTATGATGTGGTTACTCATAGAAACATTACTGGACAATGTATGTGATTCACTAGTAATGATTTTCTAGGTCATCTGGAAAATTAACTATAGTAATAAATATAACATGAAATATTACCTTAATAATTGCTATTGTTGGGTAATAGTGATTTGTATTACTGAAATCAGGAATCATTTATTTTCCCCAATATTCCACATGAATTCTTTTTGAAATTCCTGAATTAATAGGAATTCAGGTTATCTTCTCTGAAATAAGACCTGTTCCCTCCCCCCCCCCCCACAGTGTGTCCATTGCACCAGACCTAAGCGATAGCTAAAAGTAATATTCTTTTATTCTGGAACATTCTCATAGAAATAGTGTGGTTTAGTTCTTTCCTGGAATTTTGTTCCACTTATGAGTACCTCTTTTGTTTGATACAATATCATTGTGTTTTTGTTTGATCCACAGTCATTCCCAAGTGGTCAAGTTCTCTGGTTGACCACTAAAAGCAACATTTCAAATCTTGCTACCTGTTTTCTGAACTAGTTTTATAGTAACTCATTCAAATTTTCAAGGAGTCCACTGCTTTGGGGTTAAATGGAATGTGATATGTTTGTACAACATTTTCTTACACATTAAAGTACATCAACAGAAATATATGGCATTGAGCAATATTAAGTGATATTGCCTCTTTTTCAGAGTATGCCAAGCCTAGAATAGTGTCAGTCTTATCTAACACCAATTTGCAGTGCACTTGACCCTGTCACTAGGAAGCCCACAAAATCAGCTTGGCAGCTATGCCAGTTCCTTTCTTTGGTCATGTGAAATTTGTCCCACAGCCATTTACAAGTGACAGCTTTCTGTTGACTGGCAGAAGTTCTTTAACATTGTGTCCTTTTACCACCTGTGCCTAGACTGATCACTAATATGCTTATCCCTTGACATCAGGTAGGTGGCTCTAGGGTGCTACCATAGCATCTATCATATGTTCAAGGATGTTTAGTTAGGTGTGTCCATCCAGTTGTCATAATGATGGCATTAGGTCACTGGCAGCCATAATATTTCTACTTTTTTGGGAGGAATACTGATTGCTACATTGTTGGTGGGGTAGGACTTAAACTTCTTAGGACTGGTTTGCCAAACTCCTAATTTCACTCACTGTAACAAGTTCATTGTCATTTTATTGAAAGTATCTGCTCAAAAAAGGTTGTTTCCATTTGAGGTTTGCTTATCAATCCAAATTATTCCTCATATTTATCTGACTTTATGATGTGGTATATCTTTTGTTCTGGAGGGTTATTTAATTTTTTTGATTTGTTCTTTATAGTTGTACATGACAACAGGATTCATTTAGACATAATTATAAAAGCATGGACTATAATGAATTCTAATCTAATACCAGTACTTTCCCTTCTCCATCTCCTCCCCCTGTTCCCTTCCTTCTACTCTACTGATCTTTCTGTTATTTACTTATAGTTTTATTTTTTAATTAATGTTTTGTGGATGGTGAGACTCACTGTGGTATAGTCCCATATGTACACAAGAAAGTAAGGACACACTCATTCCACTGTCTTTCCCTATCCCTCCAGTCATTCCCCTTTGTCTACTCTATTGATCTTTCTTCTATTCTTTTTTAATACCCCCATTTTTGTATTAGCTTCTGCATGTCAAAGAAAACATTCTACCTTTGACTTTGGGGGACTGACTCATTTTACTTAGCATAATAGTCTCCAGTGCCATCCACTTACTGGCAAATGCCATAGAGTCATTCTTCTTTACAGCTGAATAGTACTTCATTGTGTATATATACCACATTTTCTTTATCCATTCATCTGTTGAAGGGCACCTATGTTGGCTTCATAACTTGGCTATTGTGAATTATGATGCAATAAACATTGATGTGGCCATGTCACTATAGTATGGCATTTCTTTCAGTCATTAATTCCAACAGCGTTTGCCAATAATCATTGATCAAGTTTCTGTTGATTATTTTTGTGAAGTATCCTAACATTTACCAGTATACCTCAGGGTTCCATGGTCACTTTACTGAAGAGACTGTATGGTTTTTTGATCAATCAGTGATCTAGAGTAACATTGTGAGTAAAACTTATTCCCAGCTGGCCACTGCAGCCTGAAGCAACTTCTGGGGATAGGAAAAATTATCTTTACTCCTTTTCTGCTACTGAATTTTCATATTTTGGAAGTTTAGCTTTTACCATGGCTGTTAGCAAAAGACAAGCAATAAAAATTTCCACTTTGTTTTTAAACTGTCATTTCATGTATTAATAATTTATTCAACAAATATTTATTGAAAACATAGTTTGTGGTAGCCACTATTATAGGCCTTATCATTGAATAAACAAAATGGGCTGTTTGCTTTCAAGGAGCTCATATTACAATGGAATGAGAATACCATGAAACAGGTTGTGAAGGAAAGAAAAGTGAAGTAAGAAAGAAAATTTTTGTAGAGGGTGCTTCATAAATTAAGAAGAGTTGGGGAAACTTACTGATAAAAGAGTATTTATGCATTTTAATCTCCTGGTTTTCCTATTCTCTTATTTTCATTGAGAATTCTTCCCCTGGTTTATCATGTGGTTTTAAAGAAAAATATGTTTTGATTTGGTTTAAAATAAATAATTCATGGGAAAATGATTTTCATTATTTCTGTGTTCAGTTTGGCAACATTTTCTGATCAGGCTTTTGTTTTCCTGTCCTAATTTTTGTATACATTTTTTTTTTCAATAGAGACCGATCTTTATCAAGATTATTCATGTTTAAATTGAATAGTTGAAGGTGCATGATGTGTGGAAGGCTCTCTGGCCATGTTCTCATCTATCATAAATTCCTGTGACATCTTAGTATTTTGCTTGGAATTTCATCTAGCACTATCTCTTTGTGGTCATTGGGGGTAATGTTGGTAACAGTTTGAAATTCTGTAGCTCAACATGTAGGAGAGCTTCTTCCTGCAAGCTATCTCAAGTCTGTGATGTCTCAGGCCTGTCACTTTGCTTCATAGAACCAAATAATTCCAGAGGATACTGCTCCCAGCTCACACCTTTTCCTATTGTGATAAATATGAGATTTTTTATTTTGCACTTCAGGTTGTACTCTTAACTTTGGAGAGGTATTATTTCCCTACTGTTTCTGATATGTACAAATACAGATCATTTCTCCATTTTTTCCATACCTGTGTGCTATCTTCATCTCATCTTACTCCTTTTATTTATTATCTTGTGCTTCAGAGTTTAATTTCTATGTTTATGGATGCCAGGTTCACTGTTTATATTTCTTGCATTTGGTTGATTTCTGGGAAGTAAGTAGATATGTGGATACTTTTGGCCCTCTTCAAATTCTGCATTAGTGGTTTTCAGTCTGTAGAATTAATTTATATAACAAATTTAAAACAATTTTCAAACTAGTAGTACTTAGTATTTGACTTCTATCAAGACAAAAGGAATTGAAGATAGTAATAACAGATCTTTAATGAAAAATTACTTATTCTTTGAAAAACTAAAGATTAGAACCACAGTAGAGATTTTATTCATAAAGTTTTCTTTGGCTGATATAAGACAAGATTAAATTATATGAATTTAATTATAAATTATGTTCAGAATTAATTGCTACATTTTATTCAGTAATCTTAAAACACATTAACGTATATTTACTTAATCTATGTCAGAATTTTTTCTTATAAAATTAAGAAAAAATACACAGAGAGGTTAAACAATTTAATAATTTAATAGAAATTATTCAGTAAGTTCACAAAAGAGCCAGTATTATAGATGTTGAATCCTGGATCTAATTTTTAGATCTAATGATTAGTGCTTAGCATCTATAAGGTAGATGATAACAAAAATGTCTTAAGATCAAAGCCATACTCAGTATAAAGTAAAATGAAAGCTGAAAGCTCACCTGACATTTTTTATCAAATACAGTTGTCCTTCCATATCCTCTGAGGATTGGTTCCAGTATAACCTCCCTTCCCTGTAGATACCAAAAATCTGTGAGTGCTCATGTCCATTGCATAAAATGGCTTATCTATCCATGTGTATTGCATCTGAAAATTCAACCAAGCTTGGATCCACAATATTTGAAAAGATTTTCATTTGATTTGTACTAAACATTCACATTCTTTTCTAGTCCTCATTTAGGTCATCATCATGTATTATTAGGGAAACATTATAACAACTATTTCCATAGCATTTGCATTGTATTAAGCATTATAAGTCATCTAGAAATTACTTACTGTTTATTGGAGGGTGCCCAGAAATTATATGCAAACACTATATAATTATATATCAAAAAATAGAGAATCCATGAATTTTGGTGTTCTTGGGAGCATTCAAGGGATAACAACTGTATATGTATATAAAAAAGTATACTTTCCTATAAACTATGAATCATCTCTATATTAAAATACCTAATATGTAAATTTTATGTAAATAGTTTTTATATTGTACTGTTTAGGAAATAGAAACGAGAAAAAAGCCAGCACTGATACAATTATTTTCTGAATATTTTTTATTAAAATTTGGTTAAGTCAGTGGATATGGAAAATTAAGATTCAGAAGGTCAAGTGTATATTTGAGATCATGGTACTAGAATTGTGGAATGATACAAAACTTTTTGTCTTAGGCTCACTCAACACATGAGTAATATATGTACTACACATAAAATTTTCTAATGCTTCAAAACCTATAATAAACCTCAGTAGTACTGATAACCAGAGAAAACAGATATTTTGGTATTAGGAGTGATGTCAGGAGTGTGATTCCAATGTTTACTGTTTCATCTTAAAAGGAAAAGAACTGGCTACCTCAGAGCTGATAAATAACAGTCCTTTAAATAGCAGACCGTAAACATTAGGTCATTCTTTACGGTTCTCACAGGAGACTTGCCTGACTACCTGAGTCCAATACAAGACCATGTTTTGAAAGAGAATGCAATAAAGGCTGGATTTAATTTGTGTGTATGGAGGTTATAATCCTTTCAGAATATTATTCGGTGTATTAATTTTTTAAATTATGTGCTTTGAAATATCTCTCAAATAAATATTGTATCTTAAGAAGCTTCAGGATCTATTACTTACTAATGGACATACTCAATTTTTTAATATATTTTGCTTATAAATTTGGTAGGGAATATTTTATTGTGGATCCAGAAATAATTTTCCTGCAAGTAGAAATGAGTTTTTGTCCTTAGTGCTGATACAACAAAGTGTCATAGAGTAAAAGTTTAAAATGTCACAACTTTATTTAATCATATTTGTGAAGGTTGGAACTCGAGGGTCAAAGTGTCACCAGGTTGAGGATTTTCTGAGGCCTCTCACTTTGGATTGTAGATGATGATTGTATCCTTTTATCTTGCATAGTCTTCCTTCTGTGTGTGTCATCACCATAATCTCCTTTTCTTAACAAAGTTCTCAGTCATCTTGTGTTAGATCCCCACATATGTCCTCATATCACCTTAACAACTATTTTTAAAATCCTGTGTTCAAATACAGTACTTTCTAAGGTACAGGGAATTAGAACTTCAATGTGTGAATTTGGTGAGGTACAAAATACAGCTCATAAATGTCCTCTTTTTCCAGGTGCGGTGGTGCATGTCTGTAATTCCAGTGGCTCAGGAGGCTGATACAGGAGAATTGTGAGTTCAAAGCCAGCCTCAGCAATGGCAAGGCGCTAAGCAACTCAATGAGACACTGTCTCTAAATAAAATACAAAATAGGGCTGGGGATGTGGCTTAGTGGCCAAGTGCCCCTGAGTTCAGTACCCAGTACCCTCCCCCCAATAAATCCCATTTTAATTAAATGGTGTTCTAAATAATCTTTTATTGTACTTGAGTTCTGAATTTAAAATTAGGTGCAATCACTGGATCAGTGTCTTCTAATGGGTATCATGATTTATGTCATTGAATGTTTTTTAAGTTGGGGTTTCTTCATAGAAACAACCAACAAGTTACATATGGTTGGAGAAAGAGAGTGAGACAATGCTTTTAAGGAACTGGTGTCTGTGACTATGGAGGCTGACAATTTCAACATTTGCAGAGTGAACTGGAAAGTTGGAGATGATGAAAACCCAGCATTGTAGTTCAAGCCTGAACAGAGTCTGCTGCACACTTTTTTATTAACCAAGAGAGGTCATTATTTTTATTCTTTTCATCCTTCAACTAATTGGGTGAGTTTCACATAGAGTATGGAGGTAATCTGCTTTACTCAAAGTCCACTAATTTAAATGTAAATCCTCCAAAAAACAGCTTCACAGAGCATTCAGAATGATGTTTTACCAAATATCTGGGCACCTTGCCTTAGTCAAATTAATACATAAAGTTAGCCACACAAACACAGATACAGAATAGGAGCTGGTAAGCATTAATCCACTAAAATTTGGCAAGAATTGTACTAAGCAGGTAAAATCTTAAATTAAATTTCTACCAACAGGGATACTTACTCAGCTTCTTAAAACCAGAAGTGTGCTAACCTGACTGTGTTATCAATTTCCCACAAAGTCTTTTTGTTAGTTAGCTTTCCATCACTGTAATAAAATATATTAGATAATCAACATAGAAGGAGGAAAGATTTATTTAACTCATGACTTCAGAGGTTTCCTCCATGGTTGCTTGTCCATCCTGTGAAGGGCCTTTGGTAATGGAAAACATCATGGTGGGGAGTATATCATGGAGTCTGGGAAGCAAAGAGAGAGAGATTTGGATGGTCCAGGATCCTAATACCCCCTTCAAGGGCATGCTGTCAATCATCTAACTTTCTTCTATTAGGTCCTGCTTCCTGAAGGTTTCACCACCTTCCAATAGTCTGATGACTAAGCCTTTAACACATGGACTTATGGGGGTCATTTTTAAACCAGTCCTTATCAGACTTGTATGAAGAATGATCACTCTCATATTACAATAAAGAAGATAAATAAGAAAATGCCCTTCAGGATACATAATCATTTGAATATCCTTGGAAAATCATAAGACATGTGGTTCATGCTTACAGTAATAATTCAAATATCACAACACTTAATATAATGTTGCAATGTTAATACAACATTGTAACTTTAAAAATACCCTTGCTTTTTTTCTGCTGTTTAACATCAGAAAAATCCAGAATTTGCAAATACAAACAACCTTCTTTACTATCCCTTCAATCTCTAACTTCATTAACTGACTCAGGCCACTAAGTTATGCATGTGTCCTATAATATTTTGCCATATTTTTAAATTGAAAGATAAAACTGTATGCATTTATTATGTAGAACATGATGATTTGAAGTGTATATACATTGTAGTGTTGTTAAATATAGCTAATTAGTAAATGCCTTACTTCAGATAATTATTTTGTGTTGAGATCTCTCAACATCTACTCCGTGTTTTTCAAGAATAAAATGTATTCTTATTAACTACAGTCACCACACTGTATAATAGATTATCTGAATTTATTCCTTTTCTTCTAACTTAAATTATATACTTTTTGACTAAGATCTCCCTAAATTCCCTATCTCCTAAACACCTTAGCTTCTGTTAGAAAGCATTCTACTCTCCATTTCTGTGACTGACCATTTTAAATTCCACATATGAGACCATGCAATTATTTTCTTGGAATATATTTTATCATTCCTACATTTTCAGTGTATACTTAATGGTGAATTCCTTATAGGTAACATACAGATGGAAGTCAGTTTTTTATTTTTAAAGCAATTTAGCAACTCTATAACTTTTGATTAGAGAATTTAACACATTTACATTAAGGGTGATTATTGATAGATAAGATCTTACCACTACCATTTTATTAATTGTTTTCTACTTATTTTGTAGTTCTTTTCTTTGTTCTTCCCCTTTCAATGTCTTCTTTTGTGGTTAAATGATTTTCTATAGTAGTATTTTGAGACTCCTTGCTTTTTATTTTTTACTTTTTGGACTTCATCTTGTGTTTACCAGGAAGCTTGTGAAAAGTTTATTATAGCTATAGTATATTACTTTAAACTGATAAATTGACTGTAATTACTTTAACTAGTGAGTTTCATACTTTCAGATGTTGTCCTCTTTATCTTTTTTGTCCTGTTTTCTTTTAATGTGAAGAGCTCTCTTTAGCATATCTTGTAAGATGGGTCTAGTAGTAATGAACTCACTCAGCTTTTCTTTATCTAGAAAAGTCTTTATCTCTCTTATTTTAGAAGGACAATTTTGCTATGCCTAGTATGCTTGATTGACAGTTCTTTCATCACTTTGATTATATGAATTTACTCTACTGTTCTGTAAGGTTTCTACTGAGAAGTCTGATGGTAGGCACAGTGGAACTCCCTTGTAAGTTATTTGCTTTTTCTTTCTCACTATTCTCAGGATGTGCTCTTTTTCTTCTATTTTTTTTTTTAATGTTTGATGGGGCCATCTTATTTGGATTTAGTTTGATTAGAAACTTTGACATTTTGACATGTACCTAGATATTCATATCTTGCTCCAAGCTTGGAAAATTACCTTCCATTCTTTCTTTTTTTTTTTTTTTTTTTTTGGGTGGGCTGAGGGGGTAGTGGGGAGAGTACTAGGGATTGAAATTAAGGGCACTTGACCATTGAGCCACATCTCCAGCCCTGTTTTGTATTTTATTTAGAGGCAAGGTCTCACTGAGTTGCTTAGCACCTCACTTTTGCTGAGACTGGCTTTTGAGTTTGCAATCCTCCTGCCTCAGCCTCCCAAGCTGCTGGGATTACAGGTGTGTGCCACCATGCCCAGCCCTTCCATTATTTCTTTAAATGTCCTTTCCTCCACTTCATCTTTTTCTAATCCTCACCCTCAAACTCTAGTGACTCATACATTTGCTATTTTGATGTCCTCTAATATATCTTGTAGGCTTTCTTCACTATTTTTTATTTTTTGTTGTTCTTTCACTATATTTTCAAGTACTCTGTCTTCAGGTTTATAGATTGTCTTCTTGGCTTTATCAACATTGCTATTAATGTACTCTTTTGCATTTTTCACTTTCTTTGTAGTATTTTTTAGCTCTGGGATTTGTATATTTCCTACCCCTTTAAAAAAAATCCCATTCTGTTCATTTACTGTTTCTCTCATTTTATTAAATCATTTCTCTCTATTTTCTTGAAGTTCATTGAGTTTTTAAAAAATATCATTTTAGGGCTGGGATGTATCTCAGGTAGAATACTTGACAAGCATGTGAAAGACCCTAGTTTCAGTCCCTAGTACAACAACAACAACAACAAAAAATAGAAACAAAAAAATCTATTTTTCATCCTTTGTCAAATAGCACACATGTGCATATCTTTAGAATTAGTCACTGTGACTTTATTTTGTCTATTTGGTAATGGGATGTTTCCATAATTGATCTTAATTCTTGTAGTCTGTTGATGTCTACACATCAAATTCTAGATTTGAAAAATACAATGTAGAAAGTACAAATGTAATAGAGCACATCAGCATCAGAATTGATAAAGCAGAAGAGAAAATCGGTAAATCTGAAGACAGAATAATTGAAGAACTATGTGCCTTTTCCAGTCCCTGAAGTGCAACTTTATGGAGAAAATATCCTTCAACAGTAATGCTATTTAAACCTCCTAGGCAGGTAGTCTTTTGTGGTTCCTAAGCCCTTGACTATTACAACTGTTGCAGTGCTAAATTTAGATAATTTATTCTTCATAAATACCAATAGAGAAGTCATATGTCTTCAGATTTTACTTAGAATACTGAGACTCAAGAAGTTTTAAAACTCATCCAACTCTGTGTCATTGACAACATTGCTAAAAATTGAGCCCAAATCTACAAGATTTCTCCACCTACATTTTTTTAATGGATTACACAAACCACACTGCATATTGGAAGAGGCAATACGGCCTCAATGACAAGGAAATAAACAAAAAGTCCCATTTAATTTTATTTTTTTCAAGCAGAAATGATTTTATTCTGCTTTTATATACTTGTGTGTGTATTTATATGTACATATAGCAAAAGAAGTAGAATAAAAGAATAAAACAATGAATGATTCAACTGTATTAATTTCTCAATAGTTTCACTGAATTAAAGATATGTATTGGGTATATAAAGAGGAAGAATAAAAATGTGCTCTAAACCAAGAACATGTAAAATTTAGTCTTGGGAACTTTGTGTTGCTTTGTGTTGCTTAATTTATATAAACAAGTGAGTAATATTTGAAAATAAATTTTATTATAAACCAGAATTTTTATTTAATTTATTTTGCCTTGAGTGATGTTTTATGAATTCAAACCATGCAGTTAATTCAATGGCCTGTGGTAATTTAAAACATTCTAACAGTTCAATGCT
This sequence comes from Tamias sibiricus, assembly GCA_025594165.1. Taxonomy (NCBI): domain Eukaryota; kingdom Metazoa; phylum Chordata; class Mammalia; order Rodentia; family Sciuridae; genus Tamias; species Tamias sibiricus. Next base: position 79,766,913 of record CM046664.1, read on the forward strand.
TTGTAGCATGTTATTAGAGTTGTTAAGGTGAATATTTTAAATTGAAATACAAGACATATGTTAGGTTCAGAAGTCTAGGGATCTTTAAGTTTACAAAATGAAAATATTCATCTAATATTATAACATGATAAGATTTGAGGCTCCTTATTCTCAAATGTTTTTGTTACCACATAAATATTAAGGAAGATTAGAATATCAGTACTAATGAATTTAAAAGACCATCTGTTGCAGAAATTTGATATGACACTAAGCAAAAATAAAGGCTGAAAGTTTTGAGAAAGATTATTCTGTCCAGACTTTGACACAATTAGTATAAATATCTCAAGTTTGTTAGTTTAACTGTTAAGTAACTTTATGACATCTTACATTTTCCAAGGTTGAGTTGCAGGTCTTAGTTTTGAACTAAAATATATATTTTTTAATGATATGAGAAAATGCTTGCCAAACTTCTTATTCATAATTCAAAGAGTTGACAAAGTGAAAATGTGTTTTGGGACATTTACATGTTTCTCTATCATCCCAGCACTTTGGGAGGCTGAGGCAGGAGGATCGCGAGTTCAAAGCCAACCTCAGCAATGGCGAGGCACTTAGTAACTCAGTGAGACCCTGCTTCTAATAAAATACAAAAAAGGGCTGGGGATGTGGCCCAGTGGTCAAGTGCCCCTGAGTTCAATCCCCGGTACCAAAAAAAAAAAAAAAAAAAAAAAAAAAAAAAAAAAAAAAAAAAAAAAAAAAAACATGTTTCTCTATCCATTCATAAACTAATCTTCCATTCATAAACTAATCCAGTTCTTTCTGTAAGATCACATTCTACAAACTCACCTGCTAAGAGTTATAGAAGATATTACCCTAATGGATATCTTTGAGGGCTTTAAGATTTCAGTGGAAGAAATAGCTGCAGATGTAGTGGAAATAGCAAAGGAATTAGAATTAGACATGGAGCCTGAAGATGTGATGGTATTGCTATAAATTCATGATAAAATTTTAATGATGAGAAGTTGCTTCTTAGGCACCACTTAGAGTGATTTTTTGAATTGTAATCTACTCCTGCTGAAGATGCTGTGGATATTTATTGAAAAGATAACAAATTATTTAGACTATTACATACACTTATTTTAAATAATGGTAGAATTTGGGACATTGACCAATTTTCAAAGTTCTGTAGTTACAGTGCTATCAAATAGCATCACATGCTACAGAGAAATCTTTTCTAAAAGGGAGAATCAATCAATGCACCAAATATATTTGTTGCCTTATTTTAAGAAATTTCTACAGTTACCCCAACTTTCAGCCACCTACAGCCTGATACTTAAGCACTGAAGCACACCAAGACAAGATCCTTTAGCAGTAAAAAGATTGACTTACTTAAAGGTTGGATGACCATTAGTGTATTTTAGCAATAAAGTAGTTTTAAGTCATGTTATGTATACTTTTTTTAGACAAAATGCTATCATAGTTAATCAACTACAGTGTAGTATGAACATATATTTTCAGTGTACTTTGAAACAAAAGCAATTGTTTGACTTGCTATATTGCAATATTCTCTTTATTGTGAGTCTGAACCCAGACCAGCAGTACCTTAGAGACATGCCAGTGTAGTTTGTAGCTTGGCATGCATGTGCCTAAATAAAACTTGGGTGATTATTTTCAATGTGAAAGAAAGTAATAATGGATTTGGGTTAGCTGTGGCTGGTTTCTGTTACATGCTACATTGTCTGAAACCTTGAATGCAGCCGGTCTGGACTATCTAGAACTTCCCATTCTTCTGCCTAATCTATGAGTGCTGTGCTTCAGAGCCAGTGGTGGCCTCCACCACTTTTACATTATCAAGGATCTTCCCTCCCCTACAGCTACTAAATACACTTATTTGTCATCTTATGTTTTGTGATTCTGCATTATAATCATTGTCTATGAATTTAGAGCATTTTTTCTTCTTCTATTACCATTATTATCTGAAAAGAATTCTAAACCAGGTCCTTGAGGGCACAGTTGAATTCTTGGTGTATTAGAAAAGTCTTACCTGACCACTCAATTTAAAATAACCCTCCTTCCAATGCAATCTTGATTGCATAATTCTGATTTAAATTTTCAATAATACTTTTCACTAATATGAATTGTTTTATAGGTTTACTTATTTGTTTGGTTTCTGTTTCTTCCATTAGAACTGCATGTTGGCAGAAGTGTTATTGTATTTACTGTTGCTTCTCCAATGTATGAAATAATGCCTAGCAAGAAAAAAAATCTCTGCAAATATTTTTGAATTAATTAACAACACTGGGAAGGAAGTGATGAAAGTGATCCAATCAGCTTGATTCTATGTTGTTATATGATGTATATATGAACAAATATCCATTAATAACCTAACCAAAGAGTAATTTGCTTTGTGTGAACTATTGTTAAAAGTTAAAAATCAAAAGTTGTATGAAATTATCTTCAAATATCTTTAAATTAGTGCTGCAAATCTCAATGAAAGGCATCTTATTGTAAAAATATGTTTTTCATTTTGGTAGACATGATAGATATCCAAATATTTACTTTACTGAAGTTATTTAACAAAATGTCTATCCAAAATAAAGAATCAGATTATCAAAAAAGAATCATATGGTTTTTATGAGCAACAATATAGAGGATGACACCTAGGAGGTGGGGGACAAAGAGCAATGGACCAATCAGCCACATGTATCCCGGGACTGGGAAGGCTTCACATTCTCCAGCCATGGCACCGACTGCCTACGCCCAGTTTACTCACTATAGATCAGGCATTCTATGATGAAGTTAATCTGCTGCTAGAGGAAAAAGTAGCCATGGGGAAACCATAAGTAGTTTGTACCACAGATCTGTTCCTGCTGATTGATGCCCTGTGCTCAGATACCTAAAAGGCATTGATTCAGTAGTCAAATAATAGTGTGTATTAAGATCTCAGGGTTCCTTATTCATACTTATCTCCAAGATGTCTTTTGTTATTTCTTCTGTAGCACAAATGTCAGCCCTGCAGCACACCTTACTAATTCATTAGAAGCTGACTCTGCAGTACATTTCAGTTTTCTGTCACCAAACTTGTCACTGCACCCTTTGCTGTCCCCTGAGATTCAGCCCATGCTTTTGAGGTTCTATGCCTTTGCCTGCATTTCTTCCTTCATCTGCTTCATGTTTCTCCTCTCCCAAATGCTGTCTTATTCTCTGTACTCACAAGGTAAAATGATTTGCTTCATTGTGCTCACTTAGCATTTCTAAATACATATCTGTTTTAATGTTTTTCAAACCTTTTGTAATTATTTGATTACTGTATTTAATATTCTATCTAGATCATGAATTCCTTAAGGTAGAAATGCTACCTTATGCATTTTTTGTAGCAGAACAGGTTATCAAAATCCTTCAAAGGCAGAGCTTTCTTTTCATTTCACAATGACAAATTAAGGAATTAAAAATAAAGTGTTTAAGTCATACCTGTTTGAGATAGAACCTTGATTGGAACTAATTTATAGTGAAAAATGCTCATTCATTTATCATTATGTCCATGCAATCCTCATCACAACAGCAGAGGCTTCTAGAGCAGAAGGGTATCAATGATGAAAATGAGTGAGCAGTCACAGGAGCACGAATCACAGCTACAATGATTTTGGATGATTTTCAGAATCGTCATTCCTGCCAAAAGTATTATCATTTCTAGAAAATTCTATAATCAAAAAATTAACCTAGAATACAGCTATAGTATATTTAAAATAAAATTTACTATTTTTAGTATTTTATGCCAATTTTTAAAAATTTGTAATGTACGCAAAAGAAGAAAAATGTGTTGATAATTCCACTCTAGTTCAGTCACCACAGAGCTATTTTATTTATTTTTACTCTTTTACTTCTGGTATTTTTCAGTTCATAGTCAATGTTTAAGAATGCACCATGGCTTAACCGTGTATATTGTCAAACTTCAGTTTTACTATTTGCTAAGCAAATTGATATTGCATAATTGTTTTAATTCATGACTTAAAAATTTCATTTCCAATAAAATTTTGCTCTTCTTTAGATTACTCTCTATTCATTGTTTCAAATGTTCTTGTTTTTTAAATTGTGAATAAATTGCTACAAAATATTCTGGCAATAAATCTTAATTATAAATCATGAAAATTTAGTGAATTATGCAAAATGCAATTGCTTAGAATCCACATATTAATCTACAGTGAACTTCATAGAGACTAAAAGCAAATTCTAAGAAATACTTATAGCTGTATTTACAAAGCAAATAAATTAGAAACTTCATAGTACAAGTATATATTTCAGTAAAGAAAAAAATGTTTTTTAAAATGCCTAGAATGTTTTATCTCCCACCTTTTACACTATTTCAAAGGCCCAGTTATCCCTCCCAAATCAATATTGGTTATACAGACTTTCAATTGCCACTGAAGCTCAGAAAACACTCTTTGATTAAAAAAATAAAAGATTAAGAACTCCTCATACGGCCAGAAACATGACTGTAAAGCAACAATATCTTATAATCTTAAAACCATGGTCATAGTTTTCTATAATGTCAGAAATTAAAATATAATAATAGAAAATAAATGCCAACTGATTATTATGACAGTGCAGTGATAATTCCTATAATATTCTTGCTGATAATTTTTATATACCATATTTTTTCTTAAAGGAAAATTATCCATGACCAGAAACTTTTTATCCTTGGTTTAAAAGGTCAAACGTGAAAATACCATTTGGTTATTTCAAATAAAAAACAATCAGTGTGACTAACTGGTATATATTTAACTCATTTTAATCTCATCATGAAAATAAGGATCCTCTGAATTACAGTGTTACCTTTGATGCTTATGTTACCAGCAGTATTCAAATCGTTTGACAGTATCCCATTTTCTCTCGGCACTGATCTTTTTCTCAAGATATTATAGCTAAAAGAAATAAAGATCTGTTAGTCACTTGGGGGAAAGGGACACATATTGTGGTTGAATAGGTAACAATCCAGGTAATGAGACAGTTTTGAGGAGAATTTAGAGCAATATGCCACAAATATTCTGATTTTCCTAGTATCCAATAGTGTCTGGAAGGGGTTTGGGCATAAGGCACAGAGGCAATGGGAGTCCTTTCCATCTCGCTCTGCTTGTCACCCTGTGGCATGTTAAGTATCAGGCCAAGCAAAGGGATGTAATTGAAAAGCACCGGGCCAGCAAATGTGAATGTTCTGCACATTAAATGTTGAGAGACCATGCAAAATGGATTGAAAGAGAGTGTCAACAAGCAATATCACTGGAGGGAATTTGGCAGTTTCTCACCCTCCTAACAGCATTTCCTTGTTGTGCTCATTTTTCATGGAGGGATGTATTACTTCTGTGGTAATACTATCTGAATATTTGTTTTTAACCTTTGTGTAATTTTAGAATACAAAATTATAAAGGTCGATTTGTGTTCTACACTCAACTGTTGGGTATTTGTATTTAGATTAAGAGTGTTATATTCTGCCTGAATAACCTGGGTTTCTTTATATTTCCAATGAACACTCTCTGACACGCAACATGTTCTTTTTTATATTGCTTTATCTTGATAATTTCTAGTTGAAATCATGGCTTGAATTTTCAAAGTCAAGAGAATAATAAAACACAACTTTCCCACAAGGAAGCCATGAGGATCCCTGAAATATAAATAAGGAATCAAGGCAAACATTAAAATAACATTAGATCAAACTAGACATCAAAGTGAAGCAAAGTAGGCATAACGGTGATATTCGTGTCTCTTCAAAATTGTGCATATAAGAGATATTTCTATCTGCCAAAGATGCCTTGTTTTAGTTCATTTATGACATTGACTTACACCAATCATAGTTAAAACTTTTTCAGAAATATAAAGAATTTCCAGAATTGCTTCATTTGAAAAGTCCTGGAATTCTTATATTGATGGCCAGGAGAAGCATCTATTATTTTATCAGTGTTCCTCCCTTTTTTTCTCTTTCTCTGGTAAAAAAAAATCAACTTTGTATGTAATTTTAAAAATTGCTTTGCCATATCATTTTTTGTATTTCAGTGGGTCATGGACTTACCATTTTTTTATTTCACAGGTAGGTTTATAAAACAATGAAAATCAAATTCTTAAAAATATACGGATCTAGCAATTAGAGAAATGCAAATCAAAACAACTCTTAAGATTTCATCTTACTCCAGTCAGAATGGCAGCTATCAAAACCAAAAAACAATAACAACAACAATAAATGCTGGTAAGGATGTGGGGGAAAAGGCACACTTTTACATTGCTGGTGGAACTGCAAATTGGTGAAGCCAATCTGGAAAGTAGTATGGAGATTCTTAGGAAAACTTTGAATGGAACCACCAATTGACCCAGCTATCCCACTCCTTGGTCTATTCTCAAAAACAGCTTACTACAGGAACACAGCCACATCAATGTTTATAGCAGCACAATTCACAATAGTTAGATTGTGGAACCAACCCCAATGCCCATCAGCAGATGAATGGATAGGGAAACTTTGGTATATATACACAATGGAACACTATTCAGCACTAAAAGAGAATAAAATCATGGCATTTGCAGGAGGAGTTGGAGAAAATAATGCTAAGTGAAGTTAGCCAATCCCCCAAAACCAAAGGTGGAATGATCTCTTTGTTATGAAGATACTGACTTATAAAGCCAAGGGAGGGGGGATGAGGGGAATTAAAGAACTTTAAATAGAACAAAGAAGGGGGGTGGGTGGGAGGGGAGGAGGCAAGAGGATAGGAATAATGGTAGAATGAGTTAGCCATCATTACCCTAAGTACATGTATGAAGACACAATTGTTGTAAAAATACTTTATATAAAACCAGCAACTTGAAAAATTGTGCTCTTTATATGTAATATGAAATGAATTGCACTCTGCAAACATGTATAACAAATTAGAATAAAAAATACACAGATGATATCCCAATCAATATCATATTATTGACCATGATATATATGAATATGTGTATATATACATGATACATACACACAGATTCTCTTATTGATCCAAATATTTTTGCCTGCCTTCAAAACAGAATGAAAAATAAATTTCTTTTATTATTTCAAAGTTAAAATAATTTCTTTTTGCTAAAAACTCATTGTTGTTTCCCAGAAAGGACGTTAAGTGGTTATTCAACTTATTTTTTAAATTCACCTTTTAAAATATTTTTCTAATTATAGTTATACATGACAGTAGAATACATTCTGACTTGTCACACATAAATGGAGTATAACTTCTCCTTCTGGTTGTACATGGCGGAGAATCACATTGATCATGTAATCACATATATACATAGTGTAATAATGTCTCATTCATTCTACTGTACTTCTTACCCTCATATACCCTCCCCTTCTTTCCCTCCCCTCTACCTAACGCAAAGTACCTCTATTTTCACTTATCTCCTCACCCCCTTATTGTGAATTAGCATCCACATATCAGAGAAAACATTCAGCTTTCAGTTTGGGGGGATTGGCTTATTTCACCTAGCATGATATTTTCTAGCTCTATCCATTTACCTGCAAGTTCCATAATTTCATACTTCTTTAAAGCTGAGTAATATTCCATTATGTACATATACCACATTTTCTTTATCCATTTGTCTGTTGAAGGTCATATAGGTTGGTTCCATAATTTGGCTATTGTGAATTGAGCTGCTCTAAATATCTATTTGACTGTGTCACTGTAGCATGCTGATTTTAAGTCCTTTGAGTATAAGCCAAGGAGTGGGATAGCTAGGTCAAATTGTGGTTCCATTCCAAGTTTTCTGAGGAAGCTCCATACTGCTTTCCATAATGGCTGCACCAATTTGCAGTCCCACCAGCAATATATGAGTACACATTTTCTCCCACATCCTCACCAACATTTATTGTTGCTTGTGTTCTTGATAATTGCCATCCTGACTGGAATGAGATGAAATCTTAGAGTAGTTTTGACTTGCAGTCCTCTAATTGCCAGAGATGTTGAACATTTTATCATATATTTGTTGATTGGTTCTATTTCTTCCTCTGTAAAGTGTCTGTTTAGCTCCTTAGCCCATTTATTGATTAGGTTATTTGGTTTTTGGGTGTTGAGTTTTTGAATTCCTAATATATCCTAGAAATTAATGCTCAGTCTGATGTGCATGTGGTAAAGATTTTCTCCCATTCTGTAGGCTCTCTGTTCACATTATTCTTTGCTGAGAAGAAGCTTTTTAGTTTGAATCCATCCCATTTATTGGTTCTTGATTTTACTTCTTATGCTTTAGGGGTCTTATTAAGGAAGTCAGTTCCTAAGCTAACATGGTGAAGATTTTGGCCAACTTTTTCTTCATAGGGTCTCTGTTCTAATGCCTAAATCTTTGATCCACTTTGAGTTGAATTTTGTGTTGGGTGAAAGATGGTGGCATAATTATATTTTGATACATATGGATTTCCAGTTTTCTGAGCACCATTTGCTGAAGAGGCTATCTTTTCTTCAGTGAATGTTTTTGGTGTTACCTCTGTCTGCTATAATATAACTGTATATATGTGAGTTTCTCTCTGTGTCTTCTTTTCTGTACCTTTGGTCTATATGTCTGTTTTGGTGCCAGTACCATTCCATTTTTGTTACTATGGCTCTGTAGTATAGTTTAAGGGTCTGATATTGTGATGCCTCCTGTTTCACTTTTATTGCTAAGGATTGCTTTGGCTATTGTGGGTCTCTTATGTTTCTAAATAAATTTCATGATTGCTTTTTCTAATTCTATTAAGGATGTCAATTGAATTTTAATAGGAATTACATTAACTTTGTGTAATGCTTTTGGTAGTGTGGTCATTTGTGGCCATTTTGACAATATCAATTACTCCTAGCCAAGAATATGGGCGAGCTTTCTATCTTCTGAGTTCTTCTTCAATTTCTTTTTTTAGAATTCTGAAGTTTTCATTGAAGTCTTTCACCTCTTTTGTTAGATTGATTCCCAAGTATTTTATTTTTGAGGCTATTTTGAATGGGGTCATTTTCCTAATTTTTCTTCCAGTAGATTCATCACTTATGTATAGGAATGGGTTTGATTTATGGGTGTTAATTTTATGTCCTACAATTTTTCTGAATTTATTTATTAGTTCTAGAAGATTTCTGGTGTACTTTATTTGATCTTCTAAATAAAAAATTCATGTTGTTGGCAAATAATCAGTTTGAGTTCTTCTTTTCCTATTCATATCCCTTTAATTTCTTTTATCTAATCTTTGGCTAGAGTTTCCAGGACTATGTTGAATAGAAGTGATGATAGAGGGCATCCTTGTCTTATTCCAGTTTTTAGAGGAAATGCTTTCAATATTTTTATCCATTTAGAATGATGTTGGCCTTGGCTTTAGCATAGATCGCTTTTGCAATGTTGAGGTATGTTCCTACTATCACTGGTTTTTCTAGTGTTTTGAACATGAAGGGGTACTATATGTTTTCAAAAGCTTTTTCTGCATCTGTTGAGATGATCATACGATTCTTATTTTTAAATCTGTTGTTGTGATTAATTGTAGTTATTTATTTCTGTATGTTGAACCAACCTTGCATCCCTGAGATTAACCCCACTTGATCGTGGTGCACTATCTTTTTAATATGTTTTTGTATGCAATTTACCAGATTTTTAGTGAGAACTTTTGCATTGATGTTCACCAGGGATATTGGCCTGAAGTTTTCTTTCCTTGTTGTGTCTTTGTCTGGTTTTGGTATCAGGGTGATACCAGCCTCATAGAATGAGTTTGGAAACATTCCCTCCTTTTCTATTTCATGGAATAATTTGAGGGTTATTGGTATTAAATCTTCTTTCAAGGCCTTGTAGAACTCGGCTAAGAATCCATCTGGTCTTGGACTTTTCTTCATTGCTAGACTTTTGATGGCATCTTCTACTTCATTGCTTGAAATTGGTCTGTTTAAATTGTGTATGGCCTCCTGATTTAGTTTGAGTAGGTCATATGTCTCTAGAAATTTGTTGATATCTTCAAAATTTCCTATTTTCTAAAATAGACCATATCTTATGTCACAGAGCAACTCTTAATACAAAAAATTAGAGATACCACCCTGCATTCTATCAACTCATAATAAAATAAAATTAGAAATCAATGATAAAATAATAAATAGAAGCTATTAAAACACCTGGAGACTAAATAATATTCTATTGAATGATGAATGGATAGCTAAAGAATTCAAGGATGTAAAAAAAAAATCATTAGAGGTAAATGAAAAGAGTGATACAACATATCAAAGTCCCTGGAATACTATGAAGGCAGTGATAAGAGGAAAGTTCATTATATTGAGCTGATTCATTAAAATAATAGAAAGTCAACAAATAAATAACCTAACATTACATCTCAAAGCCCAAGAAAATGAAGAATAAATCAGCATCAAAAGCAGTAGAAGACAGGAAATAATTAAAAACAGAGCTGAAATCAATGAAATTGAAACAAAAGATACAATTTAAAAAATTGACAAAATAAAAATTGAAAAAAATAAATAAAATGGCTAAATCTTTAGCCACACTAATGAAGAGAAAGAGAAAACTCAAATTACTGAAATTTGTAATGAAAAAGGAAGTATCACAAGGGACACTAGGATTTGTGTACTGCTGAGAAGAAAGTGTATTTGCTCATTGATGGATGGAATATGCTATATATGTATTTTAAGTACAAATTATTGTATTATTTAGTTCTGTAGTTTCTTTGTTTAGTTTTTGTTTGGAAGATCTATCCAGTAGTGAGAGAGGTATGTTAAAGTCACCCAGTATTATTGTCTTGTGGTTTATTTGCTTCTTGAAATTGAAAAGGGTTTGTTTGATGTACATAGATGTTTCATTGTTTGGGTCATACATATTTAAAATTATTATGTCTTGTTGATGAATATTTCCTTTAAGCAGTAGGTAATGTCCATCTTTGTCCCTTCTGACTAACTTTGGCTTAAAGTCCACTTTATCTGATATGAGGATGGAAACCCCTGCTTCTTTATGTCATCCATGTGAGTGATATGTTTTTTCCCATCCTTTCACCTTTAGCCTGTGGATGTCTTTGCCCATGGAGTCTCTTGGAGACAGCATATTGTTGGGTCTTGTTTTTTAATCCAATCTGCCAGTCTGTGTCTTTTGATTGATGAGTTTAGGCCATTAACATTCAGGGTTACCATTGAGATATGATTTGTATTCCCATTCATTTTGGTTTATTTCTGATTTTTAATTTGACTTAGTTTCTCCTTTGATTATTTTTCCTTTTAGGGTAGTTACTCCCTTTGGTGGTTTTCACTTTTTTTTTTCTTCATTTCCTCCTCATGGAATATTTTGCTGAGAATATTCTGTAATGCAGGCTTTCTAGTTGTGAATTCTCTTCACTTTTTTTTTTTTTTTAAATCATGGAAGGTTTTAATTTCATCTTCAAATCTGAAGCTTAATTTTGCTGGATATAAAATTTTAAGTTGGAATCCATTTCTTTCAGAGCTTGTTATATGTTGGTCCAGGACCTCCTAGATTTGAGGGTCTGAGATGAGAAATCAGCTGACACCTGAATTGCTTTCCCACTATATATAACCTGATACTTTTCTTTTGCAGCCTTTAAAATTATATCCTTATTCTGTATGCTAGGCATTTTCATTGTAATGTGCCTTGGTGTGGGTCTGTTGTAATTTTGTACAGAGATGGGGCAGTGGTGGTGGTGGGTGGCAAGGTGGTGGTTGGAGGTGGCTGCAATCAGAAATGAGGCAGGGGTGGCAGGTGGCATGGCAGCCCAGTCATTCAATTATTTAAAGAAATTCTTTACTCTGAAATTATGAAATAAAATCATTTAATAATCTAAAAGTGTCTGTAGATGGCACAATGTAAACAGCAGTTTTGATTAACAAATAGGATATTAGGGTTTGGTTTTGATTATGCACTACCTCACTTCATGACTCTGAGTAAATTATTTTACCAATCTTTTTTCCAAAACAAAAGAAGGTTTATTAAATTGGTATGTCCCATGATTCTTAAACTTGAAGATTCTAGGCATTTCTTTCAAAATATAACAGATACTAGGATTTTAATATCAAATGTTGTTTGCATTGTAAAATCATGAGGGTTAACTATATCCAAGCTCTCAAATTATGATCAAGTGTCAACTGATTTCATCTTGTTGTGATTGTATTCATCATCAAGAGTTATTCTTGGGGCTTGGTATAGAACTCAGTTGGTAGAGTGCGTGCCTTGCATAAAGAAGGCCCATGGCTTAACCCTAGCATCAGACACACAAAAAAATTTAGTCATGCTGGGCACAGTGTCACACACCTATAATTCCAGTGGCCCTGGAGTTATTTCTGATATTTGTGGCCTGTGATCACTGTGTGCAATTTGTTTTCCTCTTCATTATGACATCTGAATTAAAAAAAAAAAATGTACCTGTGCTGGTGATAATGCGTCTTGATAAAGGGCTATATCAACTCTTATGCTCACATCACATGTGCACTCCACATCCTTACTGATGATCAGGGCCATCAATCATTTCTTCTTCAATGTCTCTATGTTGGCTGTGGCCTGTATAAGATAGATAAACTTTCTGCCTCATTCCCCAGGACTTATGTGGAAGTCCATTCAGTAATGTGTTATACATGAAAATATAATTCCATACCTAGGGTGTAGAGACTAAAAGCAATATAGAATATAAGTGAACTGCTTATGTCTGTACAAGATTCTCTTCTTAATTTGAGTAATTTGAAATATGACCTTTTAAATTGTGCATTGTTCAGTGATTGTGAATGTTTTTGTTTTCTCATATTTTAGTATCAATGCATTCAGCATAACAATTTTATTATTTTCAATTACCTTCTAATTTTTTTTAATTTTAGTATAATGCAAATCCAAAACAAGAAATAAACATTTTTTTCTAAATAATAAATCTAAAAAAAAATCATGTCTTCGACTTTTAAATTACTCATATAAGTTTAAAATGAAACTCATCTGTTTGCCCAATGCAGTACATCATTTGCCTACATAGGTGCCTAAAAATTCTCTTGCATGAGAGGAACATTCAGTGGTCATGATGATTAAGTTTGTGTGAACACCATATGTATTGTTATAAAATAAGATATGCTCTTCTTTTTCTAGTTAGTGTTGCATTGTAAAATATCAAATGTAGTTTTAAGTATTTCACTTTCATCATCTTACTTTGCCTAGTTAAACTGTATATTTAGGTTTATAGTCATCATATAGATCTTGGTATATTCTATCTGACATAGATTCTGTTCTCGCTAAGAAGATAGATGACCTGTACAGAGTCATTGATCTATTTTCATCATGAAAAAGGAGCACTATTAACATGAAACCCTGACACAGGACAGTGGGTTTAAAAGGAGGCAAATTCCAAATGGCATCCACGTTTATTATTCTACCACTTGTAAGGAAAGCAAAGCTGTGGAAGATTTTATTACAAATGCAGCTAACTTGTAAATCCCTTTAATTTAGAATATAGATTTTGATTTTTAATTTTTACCTGAAAAATAAAAAAGTGATATTTTGATATATGTACACATTGTATAAGGTTTAAATCAGGTTATAATTATGTATCTCTTCAATCATATATCATTTGCTTTATAGTAAAAACTATAAAAGTTCTTTCTTTTAGCTTTTTGCAATGTTCAGTATATTGTTATTTACCAGTTCCTTACCATATACTAGTACTTTTTGTTCCTATCTAGCTGTAACTTAGTACCCATAGATCAATCTCTTACCAACCCTTTCACCTCCTGCTATTCCAACTCTGGTAATAATGATTCCACTCTCAACTTCTGTGAAATTAACTTTTTCATCCCATATATAAGTGAGGTAATACAGTCTTCATCTTTCTAAACCTGGGTTTTTTTCATTCTTTTTATGGCTGAATAGTATTACATTGAGTATGTATCACATTTTCTTTATTCATTCATCAATTGATCAATTGTTGTTTGCATTGCTTATCTTTTATGATAGTCCTTCAGTGAACATGGGTATCTATAGTCTCTTTAACATGCTTATTTTATTTCCTTTGTATATTTACTTAGTAGTTAAATTTTTGGATCTTATGGTAGTTCTATTTTTATATTTTTGACCTGCTGAGGACTTATATTTTTAAACTTCTAATTAGGCATCATTCCATAGTAATTTACCTCTCAATGTCACTTTTTGTTACAATTACTAAATGGAAATATCTACATCTGGCTCTTACTCCCTGTTTAATGCTTTGGCTAAACAGAGCAAACTATGACCATTGAAACCACAGTAAAACTACCTAAATAGCAAAATATACTCTCTTCCCACACAAGAACATTTAAAATTTTTTAATATTGTTAATGGATAAGTTGTAATTCATGTATTTATGGGATAAAGTGTGGTATCTTGATATATTATTATACAAACAATGTGGAATGATCAAAGAAATACAATTAACGTTATCTATCACCTCACCCATCATTGTGATGAGACACTTGAAATTCATTTTTCTTAATAATTTTGAAATATACACTATAATTAACTAAGTCACTTGCCATGCAATTTCTCACTTACCCTCTGCCTCTGGTAACCACTCTTCTATTTCTTGTATGTGTTCAACACATTTATATTTCACATATAAGTTATATCATGTACTTTTTGTACTCAGTTACTGGTGAATGTTGAATGTATCAGAACCAGGGAGTCCAGATTAATAGTATATTCTGTCTTTATTTTCAGGATGGATAATTTAACCATTCTATTTAAAGAAAAAATATTAGCATAATAAAAACAAGCAGTATAGTCGGGCATAGTGGCGCACTCCTGTAATTCCAGCACTTGGGAGGCTGAGACAGGAGGGTCATGAGTTCAAAGCCAGCCTCAGCAATGGCAAGGCACTTAGCAACTAAGTGAAACCCTGAAACCCTGTCTCTAAATAAAATACAAAAAAGGGCTGGGGATGTGGCCCAGTGGTCAAGTGCCCTTGAGTTCAATCCCCAGTACCAAAAAAAAAAAAAAAAAAAAAAAAAAAAAAAAAGCAGTGTAGAATATCCTGTAACTATACTGGACCTGAGATAAATCTTTTTATTCTGGAATGCCAGCTATTGGTAAGATGTTTGCTTTTATGATCAGGCAATAAAAATTGTGCAAATTGAAAATGATCATATATTCATAATATTCATTAAACATGAAAATTAATGAAAACCTTTCGATCTATAGAAAACTATCAGAAAAACAATTATTATGGTTTGCTGCATACTTTAGGTACTACCCTATTCAGTGATTTGCACAAAAACACAGATCTCTCTAGAGTAATGGTCTCAGAAGTGAAGCATGGATCAATCAGGGAGTGAACAGATGATCCACAAAGCACAGGAAGAAAACAATAGAACATTTTTTTTTTTTGTAAGAGTTTATCACATTCATTCAAAATCTCTACTTTGGGAAATTTCTTGTATAGTCCATAATATATATGAGACATATTTGATTATTTAAATAAAGTAGCATAGCCAAAACAAAACTTTTACTAATGGAGTGCACATTCAACCAATTTGAAGACTGCTGTTATAGCGAATGGGAGATTAATGGCATCCCATTTATAAAGGCTAGTGAGTTGAGAAAGAGGCTGTCAATAAGAACTTCATTTATCTGTTTTCCCATGTCTGCAATAAAGCACATTTACCTAAAATGTCATACTCTGGAAAGAGTGCCAATGCTAAACATACATAAATGCCTACCTTGTACTAAGTAGCTGTATTGATTTGAGAGCCTACATCAAAGTAATTGCTTATGTATAATTATTGTCTTTCGCCCAAAATATCTAACCTAGCACAATGCAAAGTTTAAATACTTGGTGTGTGTGTGCTTTTTATTATATATATTCAATATCGTTGAGCCTTTCTTTCTGCGTTTGATCTATAAACAAATGAATAGAAAATGAGCTTAATAAATCATTGGTGGCAGGTTCAAGAGAGCCTGCTGTTTCTTTTGGCTGAATGCTAAATGAATATGGCTTAAAATATAAAAGAAATAGAAGAAGGTGAAGAAACTGGGTAATGAAGGACCATTATAGCCATGAACTGTTTGTAACCTCTGTACTACTTTTATAAATTTTAATGAAAAGCCATTGCTATGTTTGTCATAGTGAGAGCAGTATAATCAATTAAATTGTACCCAGTTTATACTTCTCCTTCAGGTGTTTGCTTGTGTGGTGCCAAATTCATTTTTCAAACATATCTCTCTTGATTTTGGACCCCTTTAATGAGTGGCTTACTGGTTTTTACTTCTCTCTGTTACTATATCTAGTATAATTTTATTAGATATGCTAATTCTATGCATTTCTAATTTGTTATTAAAATGCTATTTAATCACCATCAAAATAGTGCATGTCTAAGTCATAGGTGAAAAGAATTGCATCCAAATCTCATCTCAATTCTTTGTTACACCTTTTCTTTTAAAAAAAAAAGTATGTATACACACACACACACACACACACACAAACACATTTTCTCCCTAAATTTGTGCCTGAAGATTCTTTTCTTATGTACTTATAGAGCACATTTTTACGTATCTCTGGTTGTATACAAAATATATTCACACCATTCATGTCTTCATACATGCACTTAGGGTAATGATATCCATCTCATTCTACCATCTCTTTTTTTATTCTTCTTCACCCTTTTGCTCCCTTCCTTCCCCTACCTCCCCACTGGCCATTCAAGTGTTCCTCTAATCCTCCTATGCTAGCTGTCCCAACCCCACTGTGAATCTGCCTCCTTATATCAGAAAAAACATTTGGCGTTTGGCTTTTTGGGATTGACTAACTTCACTTAGCATTATATTCTCCAACTTCAACCATTTACCTGTGAATGCCAT
This sequence comes from Tamias sibiricus, assembly GCA_025594165.1. NCBI lineage: Eukaryota > Metazoa > Chordata > Mammalia > Rodentia > Sciuridae > Tamias > Tamias sibiricus. Next base: position 79,783,713 of record CM046664.1, read on the forward strand.
TATTTTATTCTCTTTTGTTGCTGAGTAATACTCCATTGTGTATATATACCACATTTTCTTTATCCATTCACCTACTGAAGGGCATCTAGGTTGGTTCCACAGTTTAGCTATTGTGAATTGTGCTGCTATAAACATTGATGTGGCTGTGTCCCTGTAGTATGCTGTTTTTAAGTCCTTTGGGTATAGACCAAGGAGTGGGATAGCTGAGTCTTAAGGTGGTTCCATTCCAAGTTTTCCAAGGAATTTCCATACTGCTTTACATATTGGCTGTACCATTTTGCAGTCCCACCATCAATGTATGAGTGTGCCTTTTTCCCCACATCCTCTCCAACATTTATTGTTGTTTGTGTTCTTAATAGCTGCCATTCTGACTGGTGTGAAATAAAATCTTAGAGTGGTTTTGATTTGCATTTCTCTAATTGCCAGAGATGTTGAACATTTTTTCACGTATTTTTTGACTGATTGTATATCTTCTTCTGAGAAGTGTCTGTTCAGTTCCTTGGCCCATTTATTGATTGGGTTATTTGTTTTTTTTTGTGTTAAGCTGTTTGAGTTCTTTATATATTCTAGAGATTAATGCTCTATCTGATGTGCATGCGGTAAAAATTTGTTCCCAATTAGTAGGCTCTCTGTTCACCTCACTGATTGTTTTTTTTCGCTGAGAAGAAGCTTTTTAGTTTGAATCTCTTCCATTCATTGATTCTTGGTATTAATTCTTGCACTACAGGAGTCTTATTAAAAAACTTTGTGCCTAATTCGACATGTGGGAGATTAGAGCTTACTTTTTATTCTACTAGGGGTAGTGTCTCTAGTTTAATTCCTAGATCCTTCTTCCACTTTGAGTTGAGTTTTGTGCATGGTGAGAGATAGGGGTTTAATTTCATTTGTTGCATATGGATTTCCAGTTTTCCCAGCACCATTTGTTGAAGAGGCTATCTTTTCTCCAATGTACATTTTTGGCGCCTTTGTCTAATATAAGATAACTAAAATTATATGCGTTAGTCTCTGTATCCTCTATATTGTACCATTGGTCTACCAGTCTATTTTGGTGCCAAACCATGCTGTTTTTGTTACTTTTGCTCTGTAGTATAATTTAAGGTCTTGTCGCTGCCTGAAGTGGAAGCCGCTTGGAGCAGCGAATGCCGCAGGAAAATTCGGAGGCAGGATGAAAATGAAAAAAGGTCTTTTCTTCTTCTTCTCTCTCCAGCTCCAGCAATCACTCCAAATGCTCTAACTCCAACCACCACCTTCTTCTTCTTCCCACATACACTAACGAACCTCACCCAGTTATATACATATAGCTTTAACAAAGACACGTGCTTACAGCTCGAGCTTACAGGTGCGTCACGCAGTGTTCACGGGCATACAAAGATTCTTTGAATAATGTATTAATATCAGGTGGAAACTAGAACATCTTTTATGGCTCTCAGTTAACCGCAATCTTTAGCTATCTCCTTGATTATAGGCTCCTTCAAGGTCTGGTATAGTGATGCCACCTGCTTCACTCTTCTTGCTAAGGATTGCTTTTGCTATTCTGGGTCTCTTATTTTTCCAGGTGAATTTCATGACTGCTTTGTCTATATCTATGAGGAATGTTATTGGGATTTTGGTTGGAATTGCATTAAATCTGTATAGTGCTTTTGGTAGTATGGTCATCTTGACAATATTAGTTCTGCTTATCCAAGAGCAAGTTAGATCTTTCCGTCTTCTAAGGTCTTCCATAATTTCTTTCTTTAGTGTACTGTAGTTTTCATTATAGAGGTCTTTTATATCTTTGGTTAAGTTGATTCCAAAGTATTTTATTTTTTGATGCTATTGTAAATGGGGTAGTTTTCCTCATTTCCCTTTCAGAGGATTTGTGACTGATATATAGGAATGCCTTAGATTTATGGGTGTTGATTTTGTATCCTGCTACTTTTTTTTTTTTTTTTTTTTTTTTTTTTTTTTTTTTTGTGGTACCGGGGATTGAACTCAGGGGCACTTGACCACTGGGCCATATCCCGAGCCCTTTTTTGTATTTTATTTGGAGACAGGGTCTCACTGAGTTGCTAAGTGCCTCAGCAATGGCTTTAAACTCGCGATCCTCCTGCCTCAGCCTCCCAAAGTGCTGGGATTACAGGCGTGCGCCACCGCGCCCGGCTTGTATCCTGCTACTTTGCTGAATTCATTTATGACTTCTAGAAGTTTTATGGTGGGTTTTTTGGGGGTCTTCTAAGTATAAAATCATATCATCAGCAAATAGTGATAATTTGAGTTCTACTTTACCTGTGTATCCCTTTAATTTCTTTCATCTGTCTTATTGCTCTGGCCAGCATTTCAATTACTATGTCAAATAGAAGTGGTGAAAGAGGGCATCCCTGTCTTGTTCCAGTTTTTAGAGGGAATGCTTTCAATTTTTCTCTACTTAGAATAATGTTGGCCTGGGGCTTAGCATAGATAGCTTTTACGATGTTGAGATATGTTTCTGTCATTTCTACTTTTTCTAGTGTTTTGAACATGAAGGGGTGCTGTATTTTGTTGAATGCTTTTTCTGCATCTATTGAGATAATAATATGGTCCTTATCTTTAAGTTTATTGATGTGATGAATTACATTTATTGATTTCCGTAAGTTGAACCATCCTTGCATCCCTGGAATGAAACCCCCTTGATCATGGTGTACTATATTTTGGATATGTTTTTGTATCTGCTTTGTCAGAATTTTATTGAGAATTTTTGCATCTATGTTCATTAGTGATATGGGTCTGAAGTTTTCTTTTTTTAATGTGTCTTTGCCTGGTTTTGGGATCAGGGTGATATTGGCCTCATAGAATGAGTTTGGAAGTGCTCCCTCTTGTTCTATTTCCTGAAATAAATTGAAGAGTATTGGTATCAGTTCTTCTTTAAAGGTCTTGTGGAACTCGGCTGTGTATCCATCTGGTCCTGGGCTTTTCTTGGTTGGTAGGCTTCTGATGGCATCTTCTATTTCATCGCTTGAAATTGGTCTGTTTAAATTGTGTATATCATCCTTCTCTAATTTGGGAAGATCATACAACTCTAGAATTTTGTCGATGCCTTCACTGTTCTGTATTTTATTGGAGTACAAGTTTTCAAAAAAATTTCAAATTATTTCCTGTATTTCTGTAGTGTCTGTTGTGATATTTCCTTTTTCATAGCATATGTTAGTAATTTGAGTTTTCTCTCTCCTTCTCTTTGTTAGCCTGGCTAAGGGTCTGTCAATTTTATTTATTTTTTCAAAGAACCAACTTTTTGTTTTGTCATTTTTTAAATTATTTCTTTTGTTTCAATTTCATTGATTTCAGCTCTGATTTTTAATTATTTCCTGTCTTCTACTGCTTTTTGGTGTTGGATTGCTCTTCTTTTCTAGAGCTTTGAAATATAATGTTAAGTCATTTATTTGTTGACTTTTTCTTCTTTTGAGGAATGAACTCAATGCAATGAACTTTCCTCTTAGAACTGCCTTCATAGTGTCCCAGAGATTTTAATATGTTGTGTCTCTGTTCTCATTGACCTCTAAGAATTTTTTAATCTCTTCTTTGATGTCATCTGCAACCCATTGTTCATTCAGTAGCATATTATTTAGTCTCCATGTGTTGGAGTAGCTTTTATTTTATCATTGATTTCTAATTTCATTCCATTATGGTCTGATAGATTGCAGGGTAGTATCTCTATTTTTTTTTTTATATTTGATAAGAGTTGTTTTTTAGCATAGTATATGGTCTATTTTAGAGAAGGATCCATATGCTGCTGAGAAGAAAGTGTATTCCCTTGTTGAAGGATGAAATATTTTATATAAATCAGTTAAGTCTAAGTTGTTTATTGTATTTTTGAGTTCTATAGTTTCTTTGTTCAGCTTTTGTTGGACGAGTGGTCTAAGGCACCAGACTCAAGTTCCACTTCCTTGTGCCTCAATATTCTTTAAGTTGCATAGCTACAACTTCATTAGGTCCTTTCTGTGCTATTATTTATTTTTTTTTAAAAAAAATATTTTGAGGCAGGATTCTGCTGAATTGGCAAGCCTAGCCTTGAAACTTTTTGTGTGTGTGGTGCTGGGGATTGAACCCAAGGCCTTGTGCATGCAAGGTAAGCACTCTACCAACCGAGCTATATCCCCAACCTCTATTATTCATTTTTTATTGCTCTAAAGTAAAGATTATATTTGCATTATTTACTGAGTTTGAAATCTGTACACTCCCATGTTGAAGTGACAGATTATTCCAAGTTTTTTGAAAAAAAGTCTCACAATTTCTCCAGTCAGATTTTTATTTATAGATTAACACTGAACTGAGGATGAGTTATTATTTTTATTTATTTGTAAAATGTATGGAATAAATGCTACATGGCACTCTGGTATGATTGTAGGAGTGGTCAGTGAGTACTTCTCAAAGTCTGTGCTTCAGTTGGGTCTAGAGGATGGAGTAGATTTTTTCCAAGTGTGACTGAAGTTGGATGGAATTAACAGTATTCCAGACTGGGGGAAGAGGATAGTGTGAAATGTGAATATGAGGCTGACATTTAGGAAACTACACTTAATAGTCATTCTGATTAATTTCAAATGAAGGCCAAGTGGAACATTTCAAGTACATATTGTCTTAGCATATACATGCCAGAAAATTAAAATGATGAATATTTCAAGGAACCACATTTCATTCCATATGTATATAATCTGAGCTAAATCTAGAGAGTTGAGCTAAAAATTATTTCTAATTTTGAAATTTTGACCCATTATGATTATTTAAAAAGACTAATAAGAATATGAAATACAATTTTAAATCACAACACAAATAAAATCAAACACAATCAGTTTAAAATAAATGGACATTGTTGAAAATGTGAACTCTAATAGGTAACAATTTGGCTGAAAAATTGTTCAAATAAATATAGATATGCATTACATTTACGCATGTTTGAATTATAATATTTGTAGGAACAAGTGACAAAGCTATTTTATGACTATAAACATAAAGCTATATAACTTGAACTTCTTCAACTCTATACATAGGAAATACCCTGCAGATATAAATCATGGGCTACCTGTCAAATTTGTCCATAAGTCTAGATAAAGGAAGCAAAAAGAAAGTATTCCTTTAAAATTCCCAACTAGACCACACTTGTGTTCTTTTGCAGAGAGACTCTTATGAGCTATGTTGCCTGAAAGCCTGAAGGCAGAATTATAAAGAGACACTGTATCAGTTTTCCTGCTAGGTATCAGAAAAAGAGGCAAATTAACACTAGCCTAGTCCTATGTAAAAGAATATCCCACAAATAAAATTTAAGGAACATGAAGTCATTATCAAAGAATACTGAATATGTCACAGAAAAACTGTCATGTCCGAGATCAATAGTATCAAAAAGCTTCATATCACAGAAACTGTACTAAAGGGCAAATTAAAATGCAAAATATAAAATCAGCATGTTTAATAAGAATAAAATAATAAAAAATACAATATAAAAATACCAATGGGTTCAATCAGATTTTGACAGAAATTAAGCATTGTTTTTAGAAATTAAAGATGTAGTAAGGAAATTCAGAATTAATGATAGATTGAAAAATGATTAGACATAGAAAAAAAGTATTTAGAGAGAAGATTGAATCAATGTTTTCACAAGTCCTGGAATTATTTCTGGATACATATCAATGTATTAACTAAATATAGATACATAAATACACATTTGAATTTTTTTTGGGGGGGAGGACAATATACAAGTGTGTACTTCCAAATTAGGATGAAATGGAATTAGAAGTTTAAGGAAATTGTAACTAAGATAAAAAGGGAATAATGAAAGCCAAAGGAAGCTACATAAAGCAAGATACATTACCAACACAAAATAAGATTATGAAAGTGAAAAATATATGGATTACAGTTAATATAAATGAGGTAAATATTCCAGATAAAAATAATTAGTATGAATTTTAAAAATATACATTATATAATATTTGGAAGAAACACACCTAACACAGATAATGTCAAAAAATTCACTAGTATGATAAAATTAGTTTCAGGCAAAATGGACTTCAAGGCAGTGAGAAGATCATTGTTTATTTGTAGAATGTTAAATTAACCACTAATATAAAATAATATGAACTTAGGTTAAAACAATAATATACAGTAAAAATATATGAAGCAAGGTTTTCAAATGCCACAAGGAAAAATTGACAAATCCACCATCATAGTAATAAATTTAACCATTTCACCTAAGTGCAAGGTAGCATTAGTCAAAAAAAAAAAAAATCAGTAAGTCTAAAATATGAGACTTCAGAAACAAGATCAATATATTTGAATGAAGGGACATATATTAAAGTATCCAACAACTGGATTATAGACATTGTAAGTTTATACAGAACATTTACAAAAATGTACACATAGCATACTATAGAGCAAGCCTGAACATGTTCAGTCTTGCTGATTTATCTATCTTATTTGACTAATCATAGCCAATTTAGAACTCAGTAATAGAAAGTTAACATAAAATCTCCTATATTTTAGTCAGCTCTTTCTCTGATGTGACCAGAAGACCTGACTAGAACAATTTTAGAGAAGGAAAAGTGTATTTGGGGCTTACAGTTTCAGAGGTCCCAGTTCATTAGTTGGCCAGCTCCACTCCATTGCACTGGACCCAGTATAAGGTAGAACATCAAGGAGGAAGGGTGTGGCAGAGGAAAACAGCTCAGGACTTGACAATGAGGAAGCAGAGAGAGCTCTCTATCACCAAGGACAAAATATATACACCAAACACACATCCCCCATGATCCACCTCCTCAAGCCACATAGTACCTGCCTACAGTTACCACCCAGATAATCTGTATTGGGATTAATCCACCAATTAGGTCAAGATTCTCATAAGCAATCATTTAACCTCTAAATGTTCTAGTATTTTCCAACATATGAGCTTTGGGGGTACATAATATAACATCTCATATTTCTGAACACTTCTAAAAATAATATTTTTCATTCGAGGTATTGAAACCAGGAGTGCTTAACCACATCTGTAGGCCTTTTTATTTTTTGAGACAGCATCTCTCTAAGTCACTTAGGACCTTGCTGAGTTGGTGAGGCTGGCTTTGAACTTATCATCCTCCTGCCTCAGCTTCCCAAGCCACTGGGATAACAGGTACCTGCTACCATGCCCAGAAAAAAGCAGTTTTATATAACTCATCATTACCAAAATAAATCAGAAATTAGAAAAATGCCTTAAAAATAATAAAAATAGCGGTTGCACCATTTTGCAGTTCCACCAGCAATGTATGAGTGTGCCTTTTTCCCCACATCCTCTCCAATATTTATTGTTGTTTGTGTTCTTGATAGCTGCCATTCTGACTGGAGTGAAATGAAATCTTAGAGTAGTTTTGATTTGCATTTTTCTAATTGCCAGAGAGGTTGAGCATTTTTTCATGTATTTGTTGATTGATTGTATATCTTCTTCTGAGAAGTGTCTTTTCAGTTCCTTAGCCCATTTATTGATTGGGTTATTTGCTTTTTTGGTGTAAAGTTTTTTGAGTTCTTTATATATTCTAGAAATTAGTGCTCTATCTGATGTGCATGTATTAAATATTTGTTTCCAATTAGTTGGCTCTCTATTCACCTCACTGATTGTTTCTTTTGCTGAGAAGAAGCTTTTTTAGCGTAAATCTATCCCATTCATTAATTCTTGGTAATAGTTCTTGCGCTACAGGATTCTTATTAAGGAACTTGGGGCCTAATCCGACATGTTGGAAATTGGAGCTTACTTTTTCTATTAGGCATATTGTCTCAGATCTAATTCCTAGGTCCTTGATCCACTTTGAATTGAGTTTTGTGCATTACTCCTGGGTCTGTTCCCAAAAGACTTAAAAACAGCATATTACAGTGACACAGCCACTTCAATGTTTATAGCAGCACAATTCATAATAGCTAGGTTGTGGAACCAACCTAGATGTCCCTCAGTGTCGGGACCTTACACTGCTTTCTGGCTGCTTGCTACATTACCACACCCTGTTACAGGACCTAGGCTAAGCAGGGGGCGTGGCTGTGAGAACTGAAACCACCCCAAAGATAGGCCAATGGCTCCGCCAATGGCATCCGCCCATGATCCTTATGTGTCCCTATTATCTTTCTGTTGATTGGCCCATGTCCTATATAAGACCATCCAACTTCCTCAATAAACCGAGTTTTTGGCATTGCTTTCTACCAAAACTCCCCGGGGTGTGGCGTGGTGTCCGTCAATCAGGCGGGGGTAAGACACTCCGCGACTTTTGCCCGTTAAGCCTATCTTCGCCAGGTAAGCTACTTTAACTCTTTCTGCTGGCAGAAGGAGCCCCCTTTTTGGGCCCAAAAAGGGGGGTAGCTTTAGACCTCGGCCCCATTAAGAAGTAACGCAGCAATCCCGACACCTCAGTAGATGAGTGGATAAAGAAAATGTGGTATATATACAAAATGGAATTTTACTCAGCAATAAGAGAGAATAAAATAATGGCATTTGCAGGTAAATGGATGAAGTTGGAGAATATAATGCTAAGTGAAATTAGTCAATCTCAAAAATCCAAATACCGAATGTTTTCTCTGATATAAGGAGGTTAGTTCACAGTGTGATTGGATGGGGATACATAGAATTAGAGGAACACTAGAATGGTCAAAGGAAAGGGAGGGCAAGGGAGGGAGCAGGAGGGGAGAAGGGGGGAAAATGGTGGTTGAATGAGATGGATATCACTATCCTCAATGCATGATTAAAGAGGTACTTATATACTTTGTATACAAGCAGTTGTATGTAAAAAGATGATATACTTGTGCATTATGAATAAGTAAATAAATAATCTAAAAAATAATAATAAAAATACATATTGAAATATATGGGATAAAGAAATATAAGTACTTAAGAGAAATTTAAATGTTTACTTCTATTACAACAGAAAACAATTAGCTTAGTTTTCAATTTCAGAAATTTGGGAAAGTATAACATAATAAACTTGATCTAACTAGGAAGAAACAAGAAAAAGAAAAATAATAAAGTGAGAAAAAATTTTTTTCATAGAGAATGCCATAGAGAATTTATAAATAGCCCTATGTTGACATTACACCTAATAGAAGAAAAAATAAGCTCCAATTTCCAACATGTCGGATTAGGCCCCAAGTTCCTTAATAAGAACCTGTAGTGCAAGAATTAATACCAAGAATTAATGAATGGAATAGATTTAAACTAAAATGCTTCTTCTCAGCAAAAGAAACAGTGAGGTGAATAGAGAGCCAACTAATTGGGAACAAATATTTAATACATGCACATCAGATAGAGCACTAATTTCTAGAATATATAAAGAACTCAAAAAACTTAACACCAAAAAAAAAAAAAAAACAAAAACAAATAACCCAATCAATAAATGGGCTAAGGAATTGAAAAGACACTTCTCAAAAGAAGATACACAATTAATCAATAAATACATGAAAAAATGCTCAACATATAAATTACAAAGTACAAATGTGAAATGTCAATAATGGTATTGAAAGTGAGGACCTATATGCAGATTATTTAGACATTACAAATAACGTGAATTTTCTGAACAACTTTATACAGCACATATGAAAACAGGTGAAATGGATTACATTTCTATAAAGATAAAAATTATTTGTTTTAGTTAAGCTTTTTCACTGCTGTGACCAAAAGACTGGACAAGAACAATCAGCGGAAAAAAGGTTTATTTTGGAACTCACAGTTTCACAGGTCTCAGTCTATACATGGCTGACTCTGTTGTTCTGGGTTCAACATAAGGCAGAACATCATGGTGGAAGTCTTTGACAGAGGAAAGCAGCTAGAAATGTGGGAGCAGACAGCAGAGACCCACCTCCTCCAGCCACACCCTGACCTGCCTATAGTTACCACCCAATTAATCCCTATCAGGAGATTAATGCACTGATTAAGTTAAGACTCTCATAACCCAGTCATTTCACCTATAAACTTTTTTGCATTGTCTCACACATGAGCTTTGGGGGGAATACTTCATTTCTAAACTATGACATTATTCATTCAGTAAAAATAGAATGTGACTACTCATCTTCCCTAAAAATGCTTTCATCAAAAAATCATTAATCAGAGAGAATTCTGCCAAGAAGCAAGTAAAACACAATTCCAAAGTCATGTAGAATTATTTGTATAATAGAAAAGGGGCAATTTTCTGTGAGTCATTATATAAGGTGATTTTTATCTTGATATCAAACTGGAACAGAATAGTGACAGAGTGGAAAACCATAGGTCAATTTATGTAAAAGCATAATTCAAAGTAACCAAAATGTATTAACAAATGGAATAATAATAAATAGTAAATAGAGCAATAATACATTTCTGTCAAATTTAGATTCTTTTAAGAATAAAAAATTGACTTAACATTAGGAAAGCAATTAATTAAATTCAATGTACTAGTATAATGAAGGGGAAAATATAAAATAATTCAGTATAGACAGGTAAATGTTTTAATAAAATTTAATACTAATTCATTAAACAAACTAAGAATATGGAAAGGAACTTAGACTACCCCAACATATCGAAAAGAATTTAGAATAAATTATATAATCAAAGGTAAAATGTTAAAAGCATTTTATTTAATACCAACAACAAGATAAAAATGCCTTCAACTACTATATTTTTTCAACATGTACCATAGTGGGGGTGAGAAGAGAGAATATGAGTAGAAGAGAAAGGTCTAAGGGTTTGGTATTAAGATGCGGAATTGCCCTCCAACAAGCACAAAATCGAAATGTAGAGGATGAAGTGCAATATGTACTTACAGTGGAATTTAAATGTTCAATTACTTGTAATAAGAAATGAAAATGAATTATTTTCATTTGTGTACATTATGTATATACAAATATACATATATAGAGAGAGAGAGAATAAGAGAGTTATGATTTGATTTTAAAAGGCTATCTTGATAGAAGATTGTATGTAAGTTTTATTGCAATAAAGGAGTGAATAATTAGAAGACAATTAAAATGTCATTTATAATGAAAATCATAAAAACTAAAAAAAATTGTAATATGTAAAAGATATAAAATATGAAAATTATATCAGAGTACATCAATAAAACCTAGATAAATAAGCAAACCATTCATGGACACAATAATAAAAGATTAAATTTCAAATTACACTCACAAATTTCAAGTATATATTTAGAATAATTAAAAATAGAAAGATACAATATGAAATATAAAATTAAAAGTATAAAAATTACAACTATAAATTTAAAAACTCAGGAGATTGTTTTTAAAGCATGGAAAAGCCAAATAATGCTACATTACCCACCAGATATCAAGACTTACAAAGATACAATAATAGTTATTTCTCCAAAGAAGTCATACAAATAGTCAACAGGTATGTGAAAAAAATGCACAATATCAGTAATCACCATGGAAATGCCAGTCAAAACCATAATGAGATAGCTCCTCATACCTCTTTATGGCTACTAACAAAAAGTCCCAATTAAGTGTTGGTGAGGATGTGGAGAAAGTGGCATGCTTGTATATTGCTACTGGGATTGCAAAATGATGCAGTCACTGTATAAAACAGTGTAGTGATTCCTCAAAAAATTAAAAATAGAACTACCATTTAGAATTCCATTTCCTGTGGGTATATAGTTATAGGAAATGAAATCAGTATCTCAAAAAGATATCTGTGCTCCCATGTTCACTATAGATGTATTCACAATAAGCAAGATCTGGATACATCAAAATGCCCATGGACAGATCAAGGGAAAAATATAATATTGGCATACAGTGGAATATTATTAAGTCTTAAAAAGAAGAAATCTTGCAATATGTGATAGCAGGAATGAATCTGATAAATATTATGCTAAGTGAAATAAACTAGTCATAGGTCAAATACTGTGTGATCCCACTTGTATGAAGTATCTAAAAGTCATACTCTTAGAAGCCAACTAGAGTGGTGGTGATAGCAAGTGAGTGGAAGAGAATAGCTAGTTGTTCAATGGGTATGAACTTTCACTTATACAAGAAAATATTCTAGGTATGTGCTACATAGCATGGTCCCTGTAGTTAACTATACTGTATTGTTATGCAGTTAGACTGCAGGTTAAGTATCCTTAACACACACACATACACAGAATTAAACAATCAAAAAGCAAAGGCACAGGGGGACCCTTTTGGAAGTGATAAATATCTTCATTGCCTTAATTATGTTGATGGTTTTACAGGTGTATGCATATGTTCAAACCCAACAAATACTGTCCATTAGAATATGCAGTAGTTCTTTATGTAACAGTTATATTTCAAGATAACTGTAAAAAATTCATCATTAAAAATCCCCATTAGATAATGGGTGAAAGATACAAAGAGACATTTCACTGAAGAAGCAATACGGGTGGTGTATTAAAAAATGTAAAGATGCTCAATGTTAGGGAAATGCAAATTGATAGTACCATGAGCAATCATGATACACTATCCAAAAGGCTAAAATTTAAAGAAATAATGGTAATACAAAATGCTAGTGAATTTGTAGAGAAACAGGATTATTCATACTTCCATGGTGGGAATGGAAAATGACATAAACATTTTGGGAAATATTTTCACATTTTTCTTAAAAGCTGACCACTCAACAATGATATAATGTGGTAATTGTACCCATGGACATATATATCAGAGAAGTGACCAATGTTCTTCACACAAAAAATATGTGCCAAAGTGTTTATAGAAATTTTACTCATAATAGCCAAAAAGTGAAAACAACGTAGGTAACTTTCAATGTGTGAATAAACTTTGGATTTTCATATCATGAAATAAAATAAAATCTATTTTATTCAATATTAACCTATATAAATTTCTAGAAAACTAAGTTGAGCAAGAAAAAGCAATATCAAAAATTTACATATTTTTATTTTATTTAAATATTATTTTGATATGGTAAAATTATAGAGCTGGAAAGCATATTTGTCATTGCCAGGAATTAAACGTATTACAAAAGGAAGTACATGTGGCTATGAAAGAGGAATGTGAGGGATCTTTGTATAGCTGGAAATATTTTGTACTCTGACCATAGTAACACAAATATCTGGTTGTGGTCTTATTCTACAGCTTTTCAAGATTTTACCAGTGGAGGAAATTGTTTGGTGGATAAGGGGTATCTCTTTGTTTTATTTCTTATGACTGAATTTTAATATGAAGTTATTCCAACATACAAAACTTAGTTAAAAATGAAAAATAAAGAAGGCTTGCCCATCACATAATAGTGAAAAAAGTTAAAAGACAAGGTCAAATCCAGGAAAAGATGCTTTCAATGCTAATAACTAACAATGTATTCTACTTAAAATATGCAAATTTCATCCGATCAATCAAAAAAGGGCAAATGACTCAATTGAAAAAAAAAATGGTAGAATGAGATGGATATCACTACCCTAAGTGCATGTATGAAGACACGAATGGTGTGAATATACATTGTATACAACCAGAGATATGTAAAAATGTGCTCTATAAGTATATATGAAATGTGATGCATTCTGCTGTCATTTATAACAACTTAGAATAAAAATAAGTAAATTTTTTAAAAAAAGAAAATTTATAAGAGGCCAGGTGCTGTGGTGCATACCTGTAATCCCAGCAGCTTGAGAGGCTGAAGCAGGAGGATCATAAGTTCAAAACCAACCTTGGCAACTTAGTGAGGCCCTAAGCAGCTCAGCAAGACCCTGTCTCTAAATAAAAATAAATAAATAAAAAGGGCTGGGAAAGTGGCTTGGTGTTTAAGCGCCCCTGGGTTCAATCCCCAGTAAAAACCAAAGGAAGAAGAAAATAAAGGAAGGAAGGAAGGAAGGAAGGAAGTAGGAAAGAAAGAAAGAAAGAAAGAAAGAAAGAAAGAAAGAAAGAAAATTGACAACGGGTGCAAATAGGTAATTCATGAAAGAAGCACTGTGGTCTAATAAACTAATGTATAAATGCTTAGATCATTAATATCAATGGTGTTAGTTAATAATAAAATGATGTAATTTCATCTTATCAAATCACTGAAATTTTACTTTATTTTTGGTTAAGTGTTGGATGTGAAGAAAGAGGAGAAGCATACATATTAGGTAGGGGCATAGATTGGTAGCTAGGCTTTGAAAAAAGTTATTATTGTCTGATTAATGTTTATATACCCTACAAATCCAAAATTTCACTCATAGTTACATAATCTAGAGGAACTCCTGCACATGATACCAGGAATTATAAAGATGTTTAGAGCATCATTGTAAATAAAAGTAAAATAAAAAACAAAAAAGAAAATAAATAACTGAAATGCTCATTAACAGCAGACCTAAGAATAAAGCCTAATATATTCATCTAATTGAATGTTACATGGCACCAAAAGTGGATGAACTGTACACAGTGACATGGTGGAGCTCAAAAACATAATGTTGATTGAAATAAAACTATCAGAAGAACAAATGTTCTATGATTTCATCTATTTTATTTCAGTTTTTATTTTATTGGTTCTCTTTAGTTATATATGACAGCAAAATTCATATTTTTATAATTATGCAAGCATAGAATAAATGCTATTCTAATTAGGACTCTAGTCTAATGGGTGTACATGATGGTGAGATTCACTGTGGTATATTCATATGTGTACATAGGAAAGTTATGTCAGACTCATTCCACTGTCTTTTATTTTCCTACCCACCCCCTTCCCTTTGTCTAATCCACTGAACTACTATTCTTCCCCTCCCCCTTTATTATGGGTTAGCTTGTACATATCAGAGAAAACATTTGACCTTTGATTTTTTTTGGACCATTACTCCAACTTGTCAGCTCAGGAACTGACTTCCTTAACAAGATCCTAAAACATAAGAAATAAAATCACTAGTCTAAATGGGATGGCATCAAACTCAAAAGCTTCTTCACAGTAAAGAAAACAATCAAGAGCATGAAGAGAGACCTACAGAATAGAAAAAAATCTTTGCCACTTGCTCCTTAGGTAGAATGTTAATTTCCAGGATATACAAAGAACTCAAAAAGCTTAACAACAAAAAAAAAAAAAAAAAAAAAAAAAAAAAAAAAAAAAGAAAGAAAAAGAAAAAAAAAAGAAAAAAATCAATAGCCTAGTCAATAAATGGACAAAGAACTGACACTTATTAAAAGAAAAAAATACGAACAGTCAATAAACATATGAAAAAATATGCAACATCTCTAGCAATGATTTCATCTTTGAAAATTAGGTAAAATCAGCTGGGCATGGTGGCCCATGCCTATAATCCCAGCTACTTGGGAGGCTGAGTCAGTAGGGTCACAAGTTTGGGTCCAGCCTCAGCAATTTGATCAGGCCCTAAACAAATTAGCAAGATTCTGTCTTGAAATAAACAAAATAAAAATGACTAGGGATATGGCTCAGGGGTTAAGTGCCTGGCACTGGGTTGAATCTCCAGTACAAAAAAAAAAAAAAAAAAAATGTAAATCTAAATCCAAGTAATGTATTGTTTAGGGGCACTTAATGGGACATGATAAAAGTAGAAAGAAAGGTAAGATAATTGACACAAAATTCAGAGAAATAGACATTTTGAGTTTTGACTATAGACTACTTTTTAAAAAAATATTTATTTATTTGTTTTAGTTGTACACAATGCCTTTATTTTTATGTGGTGCTGAGGATCGAACCCGGGCTGTGCAAGTGCTAGGTGAGCGCTCTATCGCTGAGCCACAACCCCAGCCCCTAGACTACTTTTTAAAACTTGAATTTTTTTGGTCTTTTAATAGTTTCGCTGTTAGTTTTGCTTAGATTTCTCAACAAATTGTTTTTTGTAGCCATGTGTGCATTTCTATTAATCAAAAGTTCATCTTCCTTTAGCAATCTGTCATTTCTTTTCTGACTACAACAGATGAAATATCTTTTGACTGAATCACATTAGTGGAACGATCTCCATGTGAAAATCTAACATACTTTCTGTGGAGCTATAATACATCATTTTAAAAACAATTTTGTGACATGTGGAGTGGAGAGATAGAAATAAGAGCCAATTTTATCTTGGAGGATTTGAAACGTGTATTAGTATGCTCCTTTAATTTTTAACTTTTTAATTTATTTTAATTTATACCAAATCACATCATAAAATAAAAATGTCACAATGGACCAATACAGTAATTAAAATTTGGTAAACACGTGGACACGATATGAACTACCTAAATACAGAAGAAAAGTGCGTTGGGGGGGAGGGATGTGAGTGTGTACATGTATATTTTTCTGTTTATTTTTTGTTTGATCATGTGTTTTTCTGTTCATTTGTGCACTGGCTTCTTGTTAAATAATTGCTTGATTTATTTGGTTGGTTTATATCTTGGATTGCTCCAGAATGTTTCTTTTTGTGAATAATGTCAACTGTGAAGTAGGAGATTTGAAATGAGTTTAGTTATTTGTTTTTAATCAGGAAATTGCATATTGTCACTCTGATCCTTCTAAAGGCTTCCAAACCTTTCTTGATGTTAGCTGCAAATCAGCATGAATATTAAATCTGGATCCCATGATTACTTTCTTTATCTTACAACAAACTAACATGAGCTCCAAGTTCACATAGTGTTTATAAATAGTAGTACTGGAGAGAAATGGAAACTTTGTTTAATATGCTTTTTTTCCTTGAAAAATAGAACACATAAGATATGAATTTTAATTTTCCATTTGAAATGTATAATTTATATTCTTTAGTTAAAATTTGTTAGATCTTGGTAAAAATCCTTGCAGATATTCAAGCTCACTCTATTTTTTAATAAAATATTGAATGCTTGGGAAACTTGCATTCCTGAGAAATTTAACTATTACCTGTATATCATGCCCATTAATTTCAACCCATATATATATCACCAAAAAATGAAAGTTTAAAAAAAATCCCTATCTTCCTGGCAGCCTCTCATTAGCAATGTTTCTAAATGCCTCTTAATTTCTCCTTAAATATTAAGACCCATTTTGTCCTATAATCTCACACCTATAAAAACTTAATTGAACCAGGCATGGTGGTGCACACCTATAATCCCAGCAGCTCGGGAGGCTGAGATAGGAGGACCATGAGTTCAAAGCCATCATCAGCAACAGTGAGGCACTCAGCAACTCAGTAAGACCCTGTATCTACATAAAATACAAAATAAGGCTGGGGATGTGGCTCAGTGGTTGAGTGCCCCTGAGTTCAATCCCTGGTACCAAAAAATAAATAAATAAATAAATAAACAAACAAACAATTAAATAAATAAACAAACTTAAATTGAACCACCTTTGAAATAGGTAAATATTTACTCTGTTGGCAAAAGGAAAACTTGGGACTTAGTGAGTTATACTGATTTACATAACTTCAATTTTTTTTCCCTATCCATCCAATATTTGATTATTCATTTTTTTTCCTAACCCTGTATAAACCATCATTCCTCTCTTAGCTCCACATCAGCTTTGGCAGAATAAGGAGGTATTCTGCATAATTTCTTATGGTGCTCAGTCCTTCCCCTTCACCCCACCATTCACAGCTTCACCAGACCATGGCTTTGGGGTCATCAAAACTAACATGATTATGTTGTCTACTGCAGTCATCTCAAAAAGCCAAGGACTTCCAGGTCATCTTCATCTCCCACAGTGCTGTCTCTAGATGGCTCTATGTACAAGGAGGCACCTCTGACCATCGTCTTCCTTATGTTATTTTCTTCTATAACATCCATCACTCTCTTGCATAGTACATATGCCTTTCCACTCAACCCTCTACTGGAATGAAAACTACAGTGGTCCAAAAATTTTAGTCTTCTTTGTACCCTGCTCAACCACCTAATATAGTTCCAGACATCATGTAGGTACTAATAATATTTATTAGATGAAGGTATAAATGAAAGGATATATGAAATAAAAACAGGAAACACTATGCTTCTTTCACAAAAATTTGGAAAGAGTATACCTTTTATTTTAGCCTATTATTTTAAAATGAGAAGGTAATTTTCATCTTATTATACTTGTTAGGATCTGTAATCTTACTAGTTGCCTCCTGATTGTGATGAGACTACTTTCTAGGGGTATCTGCTCTTTGTAATTTTAACTCTTACCATTGTAATTTTCTTTAGGCAATTCTAACAACTGTGAACAGACCTCAAGTTATGTCTATATTGCACAAAACTATATGCATATCCTCTATTGGGTCATAGGGGTAGGAATGAAAATGAAAGCTGATGAGATATTTTTCAGAACTTCAGAAATGAATTACTATCCTTTTAATTTCATAAAATAGGACTGATTTTGAACTATGGAATTTTGGAAAAATAAAAAAAATCTAATTTTGAAATACAGAAAGAAGCCCTACTCACCTATTAAACCCAACACTGCCACAATGGACACCAAATTTTTACATGCGTTTCAGAGGGAACAGACCATATTCAAACCACAGTACTACATAGTTATTTCTCAACATGCCACTATAACTCCACTGTGGGATTTTCAGATCTTCCCTCTGCCAAAAACGTCAAAAAAAGCCAAGAATGCTCAGGCAGATAGTAACAGAACGATGACTAGTATCCATAGTTCCATGGATTTACTCTTCATGGAGAAGAATCACAGTTTAAATCATCTCCTTCTTAAATTCTTCTTCACATTCTGCATACTTTTATGTGTCTCAAAATAAAATCATTAAGTGTATAAACATTATTTTATGTAGAAATTGATTAATTACAGATTAATAGCTTATGTTCTTCAACTAGCTTTGAACAGATCAAAATCCTTCCCTGGTTTTCTGACACATCTTTCAGTTTCTGACATTGTCCAAGAGCCTGCTAAGTCCTTAAATCTGGCTTTCTCCCTCAGCCAAGTTACTTCTCTTCATGGGTCTAGGCCTAGTTTACTCTGAATAGTTTTCAGTACACAAACTTTATGGAGAAGCCTGTTCTATCATTTTCCTTAACTGTTACACCACTTAACTCACTGATTTTGTAATGTCCCCCAGCTTTGAGCCACTTTAATGTATAGTGATGCCAAGAAACCTTACATTGTATAATTAGAAACCTCTTACTTTAGGCTTAGCATTCTCAAAACCTCATGTGTTAGTGCATTTTCTGTTGCTGTAACAGAACACCTGAGACTTGGCAATTTATAAAGGATAAAGATTTATTTTGGCTCATATTTCTGGTGACTGTGAAGTATAAAAGTGCAGTTCTGGCATCTACCTGCTCTATTTCTGATTAAGGACTTTTGTTGCTTCAACTCATTGTGGAGAGCAAAAAGGCAAGCAGGTTATGTGCAGAAGAGACAGCAAAGGAGAGCTGAGGAAGCCCAACTCAGGATAACAAATCCTGTCTGTCAAGAAAGCTATTATTCTTTCTTAATGATCTAATCACCACTTTACTTCCAACACTGCCACAATAGTGACCAAATTTTAACATGAATTTGAGGGACAACCCATATTCAAACTACAGCACCTCTTATCTATACCTCTTCATGCCATTGCAATTCCACCATGAGATTTGATCACTCAGATGTGACTTGGGATAGAGAGAAAGGATTCTTCTTCAAGGAGTTCATGGTGAGGCCCAATAGCATTCAAAATTACACTTCAGTGTCACTTTTGCTGAAGCACCTCTTCCAGAAGAGGGAACCTTCTTATTCACAAATCAGCTCTTGTGGCTCTGTTGTTACTTATGTAACTTTTTTGTTGTTTGATTTATTTTATGGCCCATAATTTGAGGAATGAGGAGGAGAGCTATAGCACTATACCAACACTAACATTGATGTTAAGACTGCAATAAACCTTTTACTACAATGGTAAATGCCAAGGACAAGGACCAATCCATGAACAATATTCCATATCCCAGGAATTTTCTATGTTCTCTCATTTGGAAATAAAAGATCTGAACAAAGATGCAGTGGTAATGTTCATAAGCAGTCTAAAATAGGTTGTCCTATTGGACATTGTGAACATAGCCACATCTTCATGTCCTGTTGCCATGGCCACCACAGTGTGCCTGGAATTCCCATGCATTACATCATTCAGAATTGAATGGCATAACTTAGAATAGCTTAGAGTTGTGTTTGAATAGTTGAGTATTTCATTTTCTATGTAAAATCAATAAATTATGCCGAAATGTTTTGTCTAAGTCTTCAAGTTTTAGAAATCTGTTCTTCAGGATGAATGATTACCTATCATAATGATAAACCATGTACATAACAAATTATATAGTTCTTTCAAATTGGTAGAGCAGAAGTCCACCATTTCTACTGAATTAACTTTTGCCATTGCCTGTCCCCAGGTGCATATTTTTTATGTACTTTCCCAGCATTCAGCACCCATGTAGTTACATTCACAAGTGAAGTTGTACCTAAGTTCCTCAGTGGTTCCAGTGTGGACATCCACCCTTGTTAAACATTACATGCCTATTGCTTCATCTTTACTGCACTACTGGAAAAAATGGAATTTGGGATGTATATTCTAGACATCCTCATTTAGAAACAGCCAGAAGGGGTAAGTAATATCCCATTGTGTTTAAATACCACATTTTCTTTATCTATTCATCTGTTGAAGGGCATATAGGTTGTTCCATAATTTGGCTATTGTGAATTGAGCTACTATAAATATTGATGTGACTATGTAACTGTTGTATGCTGATTTTAAGTCCTTTGTGTATAAACCAAGGATTGGGATAGCTGGGTCAAATGGTGGTTCCATTCCAAGTTTTCTGAGGAATCTCCATACTGCTTTCCATAATGGTTGCACCAATTTGCAGTCCCATCAGCAATGTATAAGTGTATCTTTCCCCCCATATCCTCGCCAATATTTATTGTTGCTTATATTCTTGATAATTACCAATCTGACTGGAGTGGGATGAAATCTTAGAGTACTTTTGAAATTATGGCATTTGCAGGTAAGTGGATGGAGCTGGATAATATCATAGTAGGTGAAATAAGTCAATACCCCCAAACCAAAGGCTGAATGTTTTCTCTGATATATGGATGTTAATTCACAATAAGGGGAGGGAACTAGGGAAAAATATAGGTGTTTTGGATTAGGCAGAGGGGAATGAAGGGAAGAGAGGATAGGAAGTATAGTAGAATGAATTAGACATTATTACCACATGTACATATATGATTATATGACCGATGTGTTTCTACAACATGTACAACCCCAAAAATGAGAAGTCATACTCTGTTCATATATGATGTGTCACAATGCATTCTACTGTGATGTATAACTAATTAGAACAAATAAAGAAACAGCAAGGAGGGGTGTCTGTATGCATAAGAAGTGACAAAATTAAGATTCACATTCAATTGGTAG
Source organism: Tamias sibiricus (assembly GCA_025594165.1). Lineage (NCBI taxonomy): Eukaryota > Metazoa > Chordata > Mammalia > Rodentia > Sciuridae > Tamias > Tamias sibiricus. The sequence goes on from CM046664.1 coordinate 79,804,940, forward strand.
CATTATAAAAGGGTCTGTAAAGTCCTTGAGAATTGAATTTTGCTTATATAAAAGAGAAACAACAAACAATAGTCAATCCAATCATTTGCATATTGTGAGTGCTTTTAAGTAAACAGTATGATTATTATGAAATGATAGAATTAAGACTTGGAATTCTGTGACTCAAATGTGCATATGTGTATATAATATGTATAATATACATAACTATGTATTTTATCTATCTATATCATCTATTTAGTTATTTATCATATTAGAGTAGAGGATTGTCTTTGAAACTTGTACTGAAAGACTCAGTGCAGAAGCTTATTGTAACAGAGACAATGTGGATGGTTTAATGCTAGTTTGACATGTGACAATTAGACTAAAATCAAGGTTTCTTCCTCCCAAATTCTAGTACACATGAATCATGTTTTCAAGTATTTGTTTCTTTCTATTCAGTACATGAAGCAAAGTATATGATAAGAAACTCTTAGAGTAATCCCATTGCCAAACATTTATTAGTGACCCCACAAGTTCACCATAACTTACTTATTAAAGTAAAACTTAAAAGAAATTTTGAACGTAATATTTATTCAGTGTGAAAATTTTAGGCCATCTAACACATATGGATTGATAGCTTAAAAGGCAAAAAAAAAATGTTTTCTATTAATCAATGAAAAATTAGACAATCATTGACTTAAACTTTATCATACCTTTTTGAGTGTATGTTAAGACAATTAGGGGTAATTTTCCCTAAGAAAAGGTGCTCAGGCACTTTTTTATTGTTTTTTTTTTATATTAACCCAAGGCTTAATACTTATTTCAGAGGAGAAATAGTTTTCTTTTTATAATCAAATTACTGAGAAATAATTAAGAAAACCATCCCTCAGTATTCCCATGCTGTTATCATCCCGGTTTATGTTCTTCATTAGAAGAATTATCAGGACAAAGAACTCTACAATAAACCTGAGAAAATGTGTGTGTTACACATGCATCCAGGGACTTTTCCTCAAATTCTAGTTCTGAAGTAATGAAGAGCGAAAAGGTCAGGCAGTTGAAAGTGAGGTGGATCTAGAGTTCAGTCTTGTTCTTTGCACTTGTAAAGTAGCCTTTGGATCATTTATTTTCTCCTATCCTTAGTTTATTTTTCCAAGAAATGGAGCTCAACATTCCCATTAGTAAATGTCATTCAAGAATAAGGACGATATGCTATGTATAACTTTCAAAATCCAAGTTGATTGTTATTGTAGGTGTGTATTATTACTAAATTTGCTTTGATTTACTTTGCTTATCCATCTTGTTTATGGTTTTAAATGGCCTACAGATTTTTCTCAATTAGATCTCAGTCTTTCCACACATTTCAATGACAATAAATGATAGGTATTGGAGGACAAATTAACAAACCAGTTTTATTTGGCAATTATTTGATGAATTACAAATCAGTAATCATCTTCAAGTTAATGGATTTAAAGATAAAAAGACTAAACTCTTTTGTTGAAATGAGTCTTCACCATGCTATTGGCTTCATTTTTTAGCTTTGTATGTGGTGTATTTTATAACAAACTTAATTTCTAAAAATAGCTACCCAAATGTAACTCAGTAACTTTAGCCCTACTTGTGCTAAACAGTTGTTATGATATATGCTTTACATATCTTATTTAATTCTCAAGAAAAACCTTGTAGGATAGAAGCACTAAGGTTAGACCTTGACATATTATCTTCATGTTTTCCTCATCTCCAGAAATTCTAGCTCCTTCTAATGTTGTCTTAAGAGGAATTTTTACCTCAGAAATGTAATTAAAAAAGAAACTATTGATGGCCGTGGTTTTAAGAAAAGTCAAAATTAGGTTCCTGAGAGTCAAAAAAGGGTAGTCAACAAAAGACGTTGGTAGAGAAGATTAAAAATGAAATCCCAGAGAGAATATAATGGTATCCTGAGAGTCAAAAAAGGGTAAGACAACAAAGACTTTTGGAGTAGAGAAAATAAAAATGAAATCCCAGAGATAATGATTGGTTAATGACAGTTCTTTTCCTGTCCCATCCCTCAAAGTGTGGAAAATGAGGGTTGAGAAATAAGAATAGTGAGAGGAAATACATATAGAAAGCCCTGGAGGTTCGTTTCCCCTCCTTTCAGAATCCTAGTAAAAGCCTGTCTCAGCAGTCTGAGTTAGCTCAATGGAAGTAGTTAGTTGCAAAATATAACTGTTTATCTCAGAGGTTTCCAAACAAGGCCCATTTCTTGAATAGTATAATTCCATTAATTCATAGTCTTTGAGGTATTCCCTGTCATCTGTCCCTGTAAATATGTAGGGCATTTGTTTAAGTCAGCTTTTTCACTGTTGTGACTAAAAAATCTGACAAAACAATTTTGAAGGAGGAAAAGTTTATTTGGGGGCTTGTGGTTTCAGAGGTCTCAGGCCTTCTCCATTCCTCAGGGATTGAGGTGAGGCAGAACATCAAGGCAGAAGAATGTAGTGGAGAAAAGCAGCTCACATGATAAATCAAGAAACAACTAAAAATATATAAATAAAATTAAAAAACAAACAAACAAACAATCAAACAAACAAAAAAAGAAACAGTGTGAGACAGTCCACTCTCCAGATACAAAATATATACCCCAAAGTCATGCTCCTGGGGACCCACCTCTTCCAACCATACTGTACCTGCCTTCAGTTACTACTCAGTTAAGCCCGTCAGGGGATTAATTCACTGATAGGGTTAAGACTCATAACCCAATCATTTCTCCTCTAAACCTTCTTGCATTATCTTACACATTAGATTTTGGGGGAACACATTACAACAGCAGCATTAAAACAATCCAATCCAGTATCTCCAGTATCTCTTTTTATGTTATGTCTATTACAGATAAATCTCATTTGGTCATCCTTTGGTGTTTGAAAATAAGAACTATAAATGATGATGAGTACTTGTCTACATGTTTGCTTGTATACTTTTCCCCCAATAAACTCTACATTGATTCCAAATGTTATAAAGGTTTTTATATGTACCTCCTTGGTCAATAGAGAAAGATCTTGACTTTGGGGAAGGTGTTGTATTGGAAGAGTATCTTAAGACTTGCTGGTCTTGTCAAATAGAAAAGAATTAGCTGTAAGAGGCATCCAGGAAGTATGTGGAAGCCAGTCAGCTGCTACATACCAAGGCTTGTACTTTGAGGCTGATGAGCTGTCTTCCTTTTGAGAAAAACAGTATATCATATCTTCCTATATCTCAGGCCTTTGTTATGTTCAAATTTGACATGTTTAGTGTTCATATGCATTCCATGCCTAAATCAAGCTCCTTCATATTCAGAGAAACAATGACATTGTGTGCAATGGAAATATAGTTCTAAAATAGTTGCTTTGGTGGTGACACACAATATGGAATTATACCCCCACTTTTTTGTTATTTAACTATTAAAACTATTGTTTTTTTTAACCAAAAATAAATAAATAAATAATAGAGGGTTGGAAATAATGAAATAACTGGCCTGTGGGCTTGTGCATAAGATTCATTGGAGCTAAGATATAGGTTAACCTCTAGGGATTTTGCAAAAAATACTTAGAAGAAAACACTATATTCCAAAAATACAAATAGCATTTTACATAGATTATTTCATTTATGAGTGGTTATATAAAGAAATTGTAAAAATAAAACATCAGAAATTTAGTTACTTAACCCACAATTCACCCATAGATCTTTTATCACATGATCATGGATCACAATGGACAGCAATAAAAATTATACTTACAGAATTAACAGAAGCTTAATTTATTGAGAGCTTCCTAGATAGTCTGATGGACCATTATACTAGTACAATACATCATTAAAATTAGTTGATAGTAATGCAGCCATTGTGGACTTCCTATCCTATTGAACCAACAGGAAGAAACAAGTTCTCTACTAAATGATGTGACTGATTCATATTACTGAGGAAAAAATGGAGCCATTGATTTAGAGTGGAAGCATAGAAGATTATATCTATGACAGAAATAGTTCTCTGGAATTTTCTGTGGTATATCTATATTCAAAAGTAAAGACTGCTGAAAACAAATACAACCCTAGCAAAGTGAGGACCACTGACTTATTTAGACACTTTGGTAGGAACAGCTTGAGTGTTCCCACCAAGAAATGACACTACAACACCTGTGGTGCTGACTGAGGTCAATGGGAATAAGTAATAGGGGAAGATAAGAACATTTTTTAAAATCATAGTCTTGTAACCAATTATAGAAACATAGATATATAGAGTTGGAAAGCCTGTGTATTTTCTTTATTGATCACTTAAAATTTATATAAATATGTAACATATGTAACATAAAATTAATCTATATTAATAAATTCAGTTAGGAAGAGTGAGTTCAAGAAATCTATTATACATCATAGTGAGTGCAGTTAACAATAATATATTATAAATTGAAACTTCCTAAGAGAGTGAATATTTTAAATGCTGTTATTACAAAAAAGTAAGTGTGAGGTAATACTTTAGTTTGACTTAGCCATTTTTTAATTTAATATACAAAAATTATATACATATATTGGAATATAATAATGTACTATCCCTTTTCATTTCTTCCTTTATTTGATATAAAACTATTTGGGGTGGTTAATTTTATAATTTGTTTTTGTATTACAGAATAATCAGATGAACATGAATGAACAAGAGAAATTAATGAAAGTTGATATTGTCTACAGATTATTATGATGGGACTTTGTGTCTTTTAATTTTTGTGAATGAGAGTATTCAACGTAGATGTACCTTGTTAGAGAAAGAGAAGCTCTCAAAATTCTAGGCCACAGTAAATTCTTCTCTTCCTGTTTGTTTCCTTAGCATTAGGAGATAGCTGCTGCCTGCAATTTAGGACATTTGTATAGTAACAGAAAGGATTATTTGCCTTTTCAATATTCTAATATTGATTTTAATAATTCCCTGATTTCAAATACCTGCTGATTAAAATGTATTACTTTCTGATTGGTACAGACTGACTCCTTCCTCACTCTCTCATAAGTGTGTGTGTGTGTGTGTGTGTGTGTTTTGCCTAAGTGTATCATTATAATCAAGTGAAAAAAATGCAGAGAACTTGTCCTAGACAAGGTTCTTTGTATTTTATCAAGTAATTGATATACTGGAGAGACATTAAATATACATTAATCATCTAAGTAAATATAGACCAATCATCAACTTTTATTGATCATATATTGCTTACCCAAAGTAAGTATTTTTGACATAAATTATAGCTACTACCCTTACCATAACAGTGTTTTTTTTCTGATAATCATATTTATCTGGGCATGTTTTGTAAAAGGAAGAGATAGAAGAATTTTTTGAAAGGAAATTCATTATTATAATTCCATAAAGTAAATAATGTCTGTGAAAAATAGAAATTAGATTTTATCACAAAATGTGTGTGTGCTCCATCTATTCCAAAAGATATTTAATGCTTTTCAACCTGTCATATAAATATCAGCTGACAAACTTTGACTCTTTTGATGGAATATCACATGTTGATTTCATTCATGCATTTTTCCTTACATTTATTTTCATAGCAAAAAATTAAGGTGATGGCAGAGCCATCTATCATGGAATTCCAGGGATCTATTAATAGCTTAAGAATAGTAGGGCTTCACATTCCCTCTAAAAACAAGACTGGGATGAACTCTTTCACCACTTCTATTTAACATAGTAATTAAAACGCTGGCCAGAGCAATAAGACAGATGAAAGAAATTAAAGTGATACAGATAGGTAAAGTAGAAATCAAATTATCATTATTCTGTGATGATATGATTTTATACCTAGAATACCCAAAAATTTCCACCAGAAAACTTCTAGAATTCATAAATGAATTCAGCAAAGTAACAGGATACAAAATCAACACCCATAAATCTAAGGCATTTCTATACATCAGTAACAAATCCTCTGAAAGGGAAATGAGGAAAACTACTACCCCATTTACAATAGCATCAAAAAAATAAAGTACTTGGGAATCAACTTAACCAAAAATATGAAAGACCTCTATAATGAAAACTATAGAACACTGAAGAAAGAAATTATGGAAGACCTTAGAAGATGGAAAGATCTACCTTGCTCTTGGATAAGCAGAAATAATATTGTCAAAATGACCATACTACCAAAAGCACTATACAGACTTAATGCAATCCCAATCAAAATCCCAATGATATTCCTCATGGAAATAGACAAAGCAGTCATGAAATTCATCTGGAAAATTAAGAGACCCAAAATAGCAAAAGCAATCCTTAGCAAGAAGAGTGAAGCAGGTGGCATCACTATACAAGACTTTAAATTATACTACAGAGCAAAAGTAATAAAAACAGCATGGTATTGGCACCAAAATAGACTGGTAGACCAATGGTACAGAATAGAGGATACAGAGACTAACGCATATAGTTTTAGTTATCTTATATTAGACAAAGGCGCCAAAAATGTACATTGGAGAAAAGATAGCCTCTTCAACAAATGGTGCTGGGAAAACTGGAAATCCATATGCAACAAATGAAATTAAACCCCTATCTCTCACCATGCACAAAACTCAACTCAAAGTGGAAGAAGGATCTAGGAATTAAACCAGAGACACTACCCCTAAAAGAAGAAAAAGTAAACTCTAATCTCCAACAAGTCAGATTAGGCACCAGGTTCCTTAATAAGACTCATATAGGGCAAGAATTAATATCAAGAATCAATAAATGGGAGAGATTCAAACTAAAAAAGCTTCTTCTCAGTGAAAGAAACAATTAGTGAGGTGAATAGAGAGACTACTAGTTGGGAATAAATTTTTACCACATGCACATCAGATAGAGCACTAATCTCTAGAATATATAAAGAACTCAAAAATCGTAACACCAAAAAAAAAAAAAAAAAAAAAAAAAAAAAAACAAAAAAAAAAAAAAAAACCCAAATAACCCAATCAATAAATGGGCCAAGGAACTGAACAGACACTTCTCAGAAGAAGATATACAATCAATCAACAAATACATGAAAAATGTTCAACATCTCTGGCAACTAGAGAAATGCAAATCAAAACCACTCTAAGATTTCATTTCACACCAATCAGAACGGAAGCTATTAAGAACACAAACAACAATAAATGTTGGCAAGGATGTGGGGAAAAAGGCACACTCATACATTGATGGTGGAACTGCAAAATGGTGCAGCCAATATGGAAAGCAGTATGGAGATTTCTTGGAAAACTGGGAATGGAACCACTTTATGACATAGCTATCCCACTCCTCGGTCTATACCTAAAGGACTTAAAAACAGCATACTACAGGGACACAGCCACACCAATGTGTATAGCAGCACAATTTACAATTGCTAAACTGTGGAACCAAACTAGATGCCCTTCAGTAGATGAATGGATAAAGAAAATGTGGTATATATACACAATGGAGTATTACTTAGCAATAAAAGAAAATAAAATCATGGCATTCGCAGGTGAATGGATGAAGTTGGAGAATATAATGCTAAGTGAAGTTAGCCAATCCCAAAAAGCCAAATGCCGAATGTTTTCTCTGATATGAGGAGGCCGATTCACAGTGGGGTTGGGATGGGGAGTATAGGAGGATTAGAGAAACACTTGAATGGCCAATGGGGAGGGAAGGGAAGGGAGAGAGTAGAAGGGCAAAGAAAAAAAAAAAAAAAAGATGGTAGAATGAGATGGATATCATTACCCTAAGTGCATGTATGAAGACACGAATGTTGTGAATATACTTTGTATACAACCAAAGATATGTAAAAATGTGCTCTATAAGTATAATATGAAATATAATGCATTCTGATGTCATTTATAACAACTTAGAATAATAAATAAATAAATAGAATAGAATAGTAGGGCTTCAGATGTGGTATTGATTGAAACTGTGTGATATCTTAATTCCTCCATAAAGGAATATGAATATTCTCCAAATAATGAATTCTATTCATTTTTCTCTATTGCTAAAAGGTTAAACGATTTCTGCAATAAATCTTTTTTCCAATTTAATGATTTAAAGTCTAAGCAGTGAAATCAATAAACATATGTATGAATGATGTTTCTGCCTAGAGATAGACCTATAGAAACTTGGAAAAAGTAAGGATTTTGGAATCAGTTGACTTGGTTGAGCATGGAACTTGGCAAACATCTTACCCTTTCTGATCTCTATATTTTTCATCAAAAAATGGGGAAAGTTATATCTCAAAATAATTACTAATTTAATATTATTTAATAGTAAAATATAATCCATATTTTACATCATTGTGAACACTGAATGAGATTTATTTCAAAGTATTTTATCAATTGACATGTTGTCCCAAACTTCTTATTAATTTTCTCAGTTTTACAATTTCATTTCATTGTATATATTTCAATTACGTATGTTTTAATACAAAAGAGAACTGAAGACTATAATCAAATCAATCTGTCAATCAATTTCCATAGTTACTTTTGTTGATATACATGGTAAGAACACTTCAATTCTCTGTCTTATCAAGTTCTCAGTATAAAACACACCATTGTTAACTAGAGTCCTAATGCTTTACATTAGATGTCTATACTTATTCATCCTACATAGCTGCAAGTTCGTATTCTTTGATCTACTTCTCCCCATTTTCTTCCTTTCTCTGCTCCAGTAACCACCACTTCACTCTGTATTTCTGTGTTTTCAGCTCTTTTTAGATTCTAAAAAGTTAAGTGGGATCACGTGGCATTTTTTTTTCTTTCTGTGTCTGGTTTATTCACTTAGTATTATGTATTCTGGGTTCATCTGTGTTGCCACCCATGCTACCCATGTGATACACAGCTTCATTGTAATCCCTACAAATGATATTTTTCACTGAAATTGAGAAAATGCTAAACTTGATATGAATCCATAAAAAAAAATAAGAAATGATCTTGAGAAAGAAAAATAAAGTTAGAGCAATCACACTTCCCAATTTAAAACTATATTACAAGGCTATAGCAACCCATAGAACATCTTACTGACATAAAACTAGGCATAGGCTGGTAGATCAAAATAGTGGAAAAAGAAATTAAAGCAAATGTAGTCAACTATCTTTGACAAAACACAATGGGGAAAAGATAATCTCTGCAATACATAATGCTGGGAATACTGCTTATACATATGCAAAATAATGAAGCTGGATCTCTATCTTACACTATACAAGAAAATCAACTCAAAGTGGACAAAAGAATGAACTTTAAGATCTTAACTGGAAAACACCTGGAAGAAAACATAGGGAAAGTCATCTTCACATGGGCTTTGGCAATGATATTTTCAATAGTACACCAATTGCTCAAGCAGCAAACACAAACAATTGGACTACTTCCAACTGAAAAGCTTTTGTAGAGCAAAGAAATAAACAACAAAATGAAAAGGCAACTAGCAGATTGGAAACAATATGATAAGGGGTTAATATGCAAAATATGTAACAATTCACTCCCCCAAAAGACTAATTTGAAAATGGGCAAAGAAACTTAATAGACATTTTCCACAGAAGACATACAAATGGCCAACAGGGATATGAAAAGTGGTGCTCAACATAACTAATTATCAGAGAAATATGAACCAAAATCTTAATGAGATGACTGTAATAAAAAAAAAATCAAAAGGTAAAAGAGTTGTTGATGTCGAAAAATTGGAATCCTTATACCTTTTCGTTGGAATATGTATTAGCATAGTCACATAAAAAACACTATGAAGTTTTCATCAAAAATTAAAAATTAGAACTATAATATGATCCATTAATTCCTCTGATGTTGTATACCCAAAAGAAATAAAATAATCTCATAGAGATACCTATGTGCTCATGTTCATTGAAGCATTATTTACGATAGTAAGGAATCAGCTTAAGTGTTTATCAATGGAAGGATAGATAAGTAGTGATATATACATTTTTAAAATTTATTTTTATTTATAATAATTATAATTCATAGTACACATATATAGCATCATTTTACATACAACTGTTTGTATACAAAGTATATAAATACCATTCAGGTCTTCAATCATGCATTTAGGATAAAGATATCCATCTCATTCAACCACCTTTTCTTTTTTTTTTCACCTCCCCTTCCCTCCTCCCTTGCTCCCTCCATTCCCCTCTCTTCCTTTTGACCATTCTAGTGTTCCTCTAATCCTCCTACGTACCCCCATCCAACAATACTAGCCTCCTAATATCAGAGGAAACATTCAGTATTTGGATTTTTGAGATTGACTAATTTCACTTAGCATTATATTCTCCAACTTCATCCATTTACCTGCAAATGACATTATTTTATTCTCTTTTATTGCTGAGTAAAATTCCATTGTGTATATATACCACATTTTCTTTATCCACTCATCTACTGAGGGACATCTAGTTTGGTTCCACAACCTAGCTATTGTGAACTGTGCTGCTATAAACATTGTAGTGACTGTGTCACTGTAATATGCTGTTTTTAAGTCTTTGGGAATAGACCCAGGAGTGGGATGGCTGGGTCATAGGGTGGTTCCATTCCCAGTTTTCCAAGAAATCTCCATACTGCTTTCCATAGCGGTTGCACCATTTTGCAGTCCCACCAGCAATGTATGAGTGTGCTTTTTCCCCCACATCCTCTCCAACATTTATTGTTGTTTGTGTTCTTAATAGCTGCCATTCTGACTGGAGTGAAATGAAATCTTAGAGTAGTTTTGATTTGCATTTCTCTAATTGCCAGCAATGTTGAACATTTTTTCATGTATTTGTTGATTAATCGTGTATCTTCTTCTGAGAGGTGTCTTCTCAATTCCTTAGCCCATTTATTGATTGGGTTATTTGTTTTTTTAGTGTAAAGTTTTTTGAGTTCTTTATATATTCTAGAAATTAGTGCTCTATCTGATGTGCACGCATTAAATATTTGTTCCCAATTAGTTGGCTCTCTATTCACCTCACTGATTGTTTCTTTTGCTGAGAAGAAGCTTTTTAGTTTAAACCTATCCCATTCATTAATTCTTGGTAATAATTCTTGCACTACAGGATTCTTATTAAGGAACTTGGGGCCTAATCCGACATGTTGGAAATTGGAGCTTAATTTTTCTTCTATTAGGCGTATTGTCTCTGGTCTAATTCCTAGGTCCTTGATTCACTTTGAATTGAGTTTTGTGCATGGTGAGAGAAAAGGGTTTAATTTCAATTTGTTGCATATGGATTTCCAGTTTTCCCAGCACCATTTGTTGAAGAGGCTATCCTTTCTCCACTCTACACTTTTGGTGCCTTTGTCTAATATAAGATAGATGAAATTATATGTATTAGTCTCTGTGTCCTCAATTCTGTACCATTGGTCCACCAGTCAGTTTGGGGGCCCATACCATGCTGTTTCTGTTAATATTGCTCTACAGTATAATTTAAAGTCTTGTATGGTGATGCCACCTGCTTCACTTTTCTTGCTCAGGATTGCTTTGGTTATTCTGGGTCTCTTATTTTTCCAGATGAATTTCATGACTGCTTTGTCTATTTCTTTGAAGAATGACATTGGGATTTTGATTGGAATTGCATTAAATCTGTATAATGCTTTTGGTAGTATGGACATTTTGACAATATTAATTCTACCTATCCAAGAGCAAGGTAGGTCTTTCCATCTTCTGAGTTCTTCTATGATTTCTTTCTTTAGTGTTCTATAATTTTCATTATTGAGCTCTTTCACCTCTTTCGTTAAGTTGATTCCCAGGTATTTTATTTTTATTTTTTTGATGCTATTGTAAATGGGGTAATTTTCATCATTTCCCTTCCAGAGGCTTTGTGGCTGATGTACAAAAATGCCTTTGACTCATGGGTATTGATTTTGTATCCTGCAACTTTGCCAAATTCATTTACTAGTTGTAAAAGTTTTCTAGTAGAGTTTTTTGGGTCTTCTAGGTATATTATTATGTCATCAGCAAATAGTGCTAATTTGAGCTCTTCTTTTCCTATCTGGATCCCTTTAATTTCTTTCATCTGTCTTATTGCTCTGGCCAGCATTTCAATTACTATGTTTAATAGAAGTGGTGAAAGAGGGTATCCCTGTCTTGTTCCAGTTTTTAGATGGAATGCTTTCAATTTTTCTCCATTTACATCAATAGACTTAAATATAAAAATCATATGATCATCTCAATAGATGCAGAAAAAGCATTTGACAAAATACAACACCACTTTATGTTCAAAACACTGGAAAAACTAGAAATATCAGGAACATATCTCAACATTATAAAAGCTATTTATGCACTGCCCCGAGCTAACATTATCTTAAATGGAGAAAAATTGAAAACATTCCGTCTATATACATTTTCAATAGAATATTATTCAGCTTTTTTTTTTTTTTCTATCAAAGGAGATTCTGCCATTTCTGGCAACATGAATGAACTTGAAGGATGTTAGGCCAAGTGATAAAAGCCTGACACGGAGATAAAAATACCTACCATACCAGGTTAATTTCTTATCTTACCATCAAGCCACAAATGATTTCTTGCACAGTTTTGTTTTCTTCTTTTCACTTTTATATTTTCCTGGCTTTTTTTTTTCCTTCCATATCTTCTCCCAGTCAGTCACTAATACCTGTACATTCTACCTTGAGCTTGGTATCTTACATTAGCCTCTCCATTTCTGCTCTCTGCCCTCCTGGTCTTGCCCTATGTCAGGGAGACTGATTTTATAAACTGAATCAGTGTTCTTCTTGCTTGCTAGCCTCAGGTGAGGTTCTTCTAGAGAAGCCCCAGGCAGCATGAATGAGGAGAACTAGATTTGCTTCTCTCTCTGTGAGATCGATGTGGGTTCACTGTGGCCCTCCATCTAAGCACTGTTCTTGGGCAGACCTTTCTGAGCCAACTTATTGAGTTCTTGTTTTGGCAGATTCCCTTTAGCCTAACTCAGGGGTCCCATACCATCTCTTTGTGATTTCCCTAAACTAGAGCCCCATCTTTACAGAGAGTCCCTTTATTAAGCCTCCCTCAGTCACCTAGTTTGAAAGTTCCATATGCTTTCTACCTTTTGTCAGAGCCCTGGTTGAGGGATTCATTTTTTTTTTTTTTTTTATTCTTCTATCCCTTAAGTCAGTTCTGGCTTTTTGCCTTCTTCATCTTTAGTACAAACACATAATAGCTATTGCCTATACTATTGAAGCAGCTTCCTCAGTGACTTTGTCTCTTATACTCTCCAGGTCCCTCTAATATATGGTTGCCTTGGTGGCAATTGTATGTTGTTAATGTGTCATTTGATTTCCTTGGGGATCCGAAAAGATCAGTGATTCAGAAAACTTAGGATTTTCAAAATGGAAAAAATAAAACAAAATTAAAAAGGCCTGCATCTACTATTAAATGGCTATGGCTTCAGGCTAGTATCTTTTTTCTGGGTTCTGGTTTTCTGTTACAATTTAATACTATGGATTATTATTTGGGCTATAAATGGGGAAAGCATGAATACTACTTAGTGTAGTGCCTGCATTCTATAAATACTTAATAAATGTTATCCTTATTTTTCATGAAATGTTTTTACAACTTATCATTTACAGAATAAAAGACAAACTCCTTTGTTTGATGCAAATAAATCCTACTGTAATTTGACCCTAGTTCTTTAGCATCACCTCTCACTGTGGTTTTGTACACAGCATGAAGTTCAGCCACGTTGTACTACCTTCACATTCCTAACATCTTCTTTCCTGGTACATCTGTCCAACCTTAGTGAGTGCCATTACCTTTCTATCAATGCCCTTGACATTCCTAAGTCACACATACACCTCTATTTAACTGATATCATATATCAGTTCAAATACTATCATAAGGGAAGCTTTCTTTCTTCCCCAAGTGGGTGAAGGCTCTTGCCTCTCCATCTTGCCATCCTAAGTTATTGTTTACCTACTTTAATTTCCTCATTCTCAATCATTAGAGTGTGAGTTCTTTTGAGAACAGACTCTGAGGTTTCATTTTGACTTATGAGCATCAGGGATGGTATCTGGCATGTAGTTTAGATGTTCAATAAATATTTTTGAATGAATATATCCTGCCCAAATATAATTTTGTAAACTGTTCCTAATTTAAGTAATTTTCAGATTATTTGGAGGTAGCATTTAGTTCACAATTCTAAGCTTCTTATCTTGCTTTGCATCTGTTATTCGGTATCACAGCTTAGCTAATGTGTCACCGTGTTGGATCACAGTATCGCCAATATGATCCCCACATCAACTGTTTATGTTAATACCTGGGAGCTGATCTGGAAGCTGAATCTTCCAAGAAAACTGACATGCATATGTTCAGTGCCTTATTTTATTATAACCTCTAAAAATATACATTGAGAAAATGCCTGCTGACTAAATATTAACATCAAGTATTCTCATTTAAAGTAAATTAAAGTGACAAACATGACAACACAAATATACATAAAGCAAGAAGCTGAAAAATATTTTTGTGGGAGAGATTAAATAGTTGACTTTACCTCCCTTAAGCAGCTGTCATCATTAAGGGGAAGATGAGAATTGCAATAAAGCACTTTAGTATGTGCTAAATCTTATTCTCCTAGACTATATTGTACACACTTGAGAATAATTTACTTTCTTTGGAAAGTTAAAATAGTTCTTTTAATTAATCATCTAGTAAAATAAAACAATAATTTAAGTGGTAGCTTATTATCCAAGTTATCTGATATTTTATTAATAATGTTTTTGAAAGCAATTTTTTCTACTTCTTACTAAAGTCTTCATTGTATTTTCAAATAATATAAACACCATAAATGCATGTTTTAATCTATAGATTTATCAGAACTTTGAATATTTGAGAATATTTGGGGGGAAATATTTAAGATTAGCATATGTATGGTTTTAAAATAGGGCTTATAGGTATAATATTTTAGTATTTTCCTAAAAATGAAGAAAGTTGGTGTTGTTTCAGCAGCTACTATCATTTTTGTGCATTTTAATAAACATTTTCATTGTACTTATGCTTTAAGAAAGTATTACAAATGATAGTCTTGGAAAAAACTGAATATAAAATTATAGACACTTTTCCAGTAACACATTATTTTTAAAGAAATTTCCCTTTAATGTGCTTTTAATAGGCACTCAATTTAAAGAAAAATTATATATTTGATCTAATACCATATGATGATTTGAGCAGAAAGGTACAAAATCCATATTACAATGGAGGGAAGCAAAAGATAGTATAGAGGAGTGGGAACGGTATCAAAGAGGAAGATACAAAGTTGCATGGGGTCCACCTGTATGAGCAGATGAGGATGCTACCTTAACCTAGAATGGACAAACAGGGAGTCAGCAGGATTACGAACAGAGAATAAGGTGGATCACCTTCAATACTGAGTATGCACAGCACAAAATCAGTTGGATGGGTTCTAGAGTCAAGTATACAGAAAGGAAGTATTCTCTACCTTCAGGGAAATGACAGTTCAAAGGGGAACAAAGGTATGAGTAGGTAATAATTATTTGGCGTTAACACTGCTATACTGAAAAATGAATAATTCAAGTAGAAGCTCACACTCAGCATATACTATGCACTTGATACTATGCTAAAGAAGCATATTACTTCTTGTTTAAATGTCACAGGAACCAGACATTTTACACCATTATCATCTCTGCTACAGAGTTAAAAAAAAAAAAAAAAAAAAAAAAAAAAAAAACACCTTGTATTAGAAAACAATAAACTGGCCAAGCTTGATGGTGCACCCCTGTAATTCCAGTAGCTCCTCCGGAGGCTGAGGCAGGAAGATTGCAAGTTCAAAGCCAGCATCAGCAATTTAGTGAGGCCTTAAGCTGTTTAGCAAGACCCTGTCTGAAAATAAAAAGTAATAAAAAGGATTAGGGATTGGCTCAGTGGTTAGGCATCCCTGGGTCCCATCCCTGGAACAAGGGGAAAGAAAGAAAATGACAAACTGGCTCATTGAGTAATTGAACAGTATGGTATTTTTTGAACTGTAGTTATATACAATATGCATTTTAAGAACCAATCAATGGTTTGGGGCTGGGGTTGTGGCTCAGCAATAGAGCACGAGTCTGGCATATGTGCGACCTGGGTTCGATCCTCAGCACCATGTAAAATAAAGACATTGTGTACAACTAAAAAAACAAACAAACACACACACACACACACACAAATAAATATTTTTAAAAAACTTATTAAAAAAAAAGAAGAACCACAGGTTTAAGAAGAACAATGTTCCTCAAATGCAGATTCCTAGACACCAGTACCAGACCTGCTTAATTTTAATTTCTGGGCAAGGATCTGAGGCATTTGCCAAACAAATGATCTTAAGTCACACAGTGATTTTCAAAGCTAAAGTAGAAATTTTAGTAGAAGCATTAAATATTTTAGCTACACATACATATATGCATATGATAAAAACTATCTTTAATAACACTTTAAGTATTTATGATGAACTTTGGGCTGATTTATTTCAATTACCTAATGTACTTTTACTGCTTACCTTCTTGCAGTATTATTCATTATACTTTAGTGGTTCTGTGCAATACTGTATGTATTTGTACAAATACAAATTATTTTTCCCAATGAAATTATTCCCCAATCTTTTTTGGTTTCATTTTCAAAGAAGTGAATGGCTAGTGGTTATCCCAGCATGTTACTCATAAAAGGTCCTTCCCAATAGGTGCGTGTCCATAAGACAGCAGGTTCCTTTCTACAGCTTGCCAGAAAAGTTTCAGCACTTCAAACTCACTGAATATGAGCCATCATTACATCCAGATGACAATCAGCTAAATATGTAGACATAAAAAAATAAAAGATAGATTAGATTAGAAAAGAATAAGAAAAAAATAGATGTGAGTTGTGTACATGAATATACTTACAGCAAGGTACTAGGGATTGAAAATAAGGAGTTAACATAAATTTTTGGGATGCTCATAAAGGAAGAAAATGGGATTTGAGAATTAATACTAAACAAGGTAGTTTTTAAGGCCACTAGAACTAAATGGGAAACAGGAAACATTAGATTTTGATAAAAGATATGAAGGTATAAACATCCAAATTTTCTAAGCTGCAAACAAATTACCAGAAAATACCAGGACAGACCTATTAGACATATAAGAGTTTGATAAAAATATATTTATAATGGGAGACTTCAAAATACTTGTTTCAAATTCACATAGTACTACAAGATATAAAGGTGATTGAGGGGAGAAAGGAATTATATAACACAACGAGTAAAGTTGACTCACTAGATATATTTAGAACCTTTTATTACCACCAGAGAGTAGATATATTTTTATTTTGTCTATAGAACTATTAATAAAATATATGGTAACCTTAATATTTTTGAAGTAGGAGTGTTCCAGAATATATCTGCTTATCAATATGCAAGAAAATACATATAAATGATAAGTTATATGTTATATAATACAACTTGATCCCAATTCCTTGATTATTAGAAATTAAAATACTTATAGACCTAGATACATTTTGAATTGAATAGGAAATTGAAAGGGAATCCTGATTCTCTGAAATGCAATAAAAAGGGGACCACATGATATAAAAAATTGTGAGGCATGGTGCAAGCTACTCTATTCAGAAGTTGACAGCATTCATTATTAAAGACAGGAAAACTAAATGAAATTCATATTCATCTAGTGAAAATTAAAGAACAGTCAAATAAAGAAAAATATATTAAAGAGATTAAGACAATAGCTAAAACAAACAATAACAACAAAATTGGTAGAAAAGTACAATAACATGATATAAATCTTTCATAGACAAAGAACAAAGAAGCAGAAAAAAATTAGATACTACTAGGAAAAGAAAAGGAGAAATGGCTACATTTATATTTGAAAGAAAAAAAATAATCATTAAGTAGATTCTAGAATCATTCGATAGCAACACATTGAAAAATGTTGAGAATAGATGTTTTCCTTTCAGATGACACGGAGAAAGAAAATAATTTAGCATAATAGACAAATTACCAAAGAAGACCATTGATACCAGAATACAATAAGTTCAAAGCTGAGTTTTTCTTAAATTTTAAAATCAGTTAAAACAAATATTATTTAAATTATCCTAAGCAGCTAAAAATATGGGAAACACAGAATTGAATTTATCTATCCAACATTATAATAACTAAATCTGATAGAGAAGAAAAAAGATTAAACCCACTATCACTTAATGCTGCAAAAAAATTAACTAAAAGATAAAGATATTCTAGTAATGCATCACAAAATTATACACTATTACAAATAGTATTTATTCCAAGAATGCAAGGGTATTTCAGTATGTATAAGTCTGTGTAATCTATTATATCAATAACTTAAAGAAACAAAATATTGTGATCATATCAATAAAGAGTAAAAAAGAATTTGATGAAATATAGTAGTTATTTTCTAAATAGATATACATATATTATGCTGTTTCACTATATTAGAAATTAGATTTGGTGATAGAGCTGGGCAAATAGTTTATAATTTATATGAAACAAAAAAAATTCCGAAATTATAAAAAAGTTTGGAAATGAACAATAAATAGGAATTTATAATTGAACAAATAAATATCACAAAAAGTATAAGGACATTATAATTAAATCAAGATGGATTAGAGGTACAGAAATATAATTGAGAAATAAATGGCAGGATATGCAAATATTTTAAATTATAGTTGTGGCATTTTATTTCATAGGAAAGTAAGAGATAACTTCATAAACAGTGTTGATACAGCAATCTAGGTTTCTGTACAAAAAGGTTCTAAAATATAATATGAAAAAAATCAGTGAAAATTCTGCAAGAATATATAGTAAATGCAATATATGATTCAGAGTAAAAAGAATTTGACCAAGACTGAAAATTTAGAATACACATGAAAAAAGAGAAAAACATTTGATTACATCTTTTTAAGAAAGTCTCCATAGTCCTTAAAATGTGTCAAGCACTATTAAAAAAAAAAAAAAACATTTTTCTGATAATTCTTAATTCTCATAGCCACATGAGGTAGGTATTATCTTTGTTTTACAGACATGGGCATTAATGTATTGATCACGCAGCCAGTAAATTGTACAACAAAGGAAACCTTTAATGAAGTCAATAGGCTAGCAATAGATTTAAGGAAATTGCTTGTAGCACAAAAGACAAAGATAGGGTATTACTTGTGTTATACAAAGAACTCATACAAATTGCTAAACAAAAAGGATGAGAAGCCAGTAGCCCAATAAGACATAAAAGACATAAATATGTGTTACACTGAATTAGAAATCCAAATGGCCAAAAAATAATACACAGAGATACTTGAATGTACTAGTCCTAGGGAATGTGCCAGTTAAAGTAGCAAAAAGACATCCGTTATACCTGTCCAATTATTGGATGTTAATAAGACCCAGAACACCTGTTGCTTTTGCTTGTTATTGCTTTGAAGATTTTTTCCCCCGAGTTGAGTTTTTGAGAAGTCTGAAATTGTATTGATTTATTAATAACAAATTTATATATGGAGATATAAATGTATACAAATCTTACCATGATATATAATTATAATGTACCAATAAAATTATGAAGAAAAAATGTGTGTAATATTTAATAGAAAACAATTGTGTAAATACTTCTAGGGTACACATAAATTAGAAAACACTACTTGACCAATCAGAGAAGGTAATGAATGCACAACTTTTCACAGAATCTCCTAGGAAGCCTGTAACTCTGCTGTGGACTACCTAGTCATTTTGGAGGAAGTTTCTCATTAAATCTTCCCACCAACTTTTTAGGTAGGTACTGTTATAGTTCCCATTTTACCTATGATAAAACTGAGGTTAAGAGATGTTAAGTAAGTTGCCCAAGGTCAGGTAACTCATCAGTGGCTGCCTCAAAATTTGAACCCTGCTCCATCTGACTTCTGGATCCTGTATTATACTTCTTGAAATACTAACTGCCTAAAAGTAAACATGCATTTTTTTTTTTCATGTGTCTTCTTATGTTCCTGGTTTTTGCATACTGCCATGTATGACCATTTTTAGAAGTTTTACTTGCATAACATCTTTTTTTTTTTTTTTTTTTTTTTTGGTACTGGGGATTGAACTCAGGGGCACTCAACCACTGGGCCACATCCCCAGCCCCTTTTTTTTTTTTGTATTTTTATTTAGAGACAGGGTCTCACTGAGTTGCTAAGTGCCTCGCCATTGCTGAGGCTGGCTTTGAACTCGCGATCCTCCTGCCTCAGCCTCCCAAAGTGCTGGGATTACAGGCGTGCGCCACCGTGCCCGGCTCCTCTTTTTTATTATTAGAACACTATAGTTATTTATAGTATTTGGGTTCATTTTGACAAACTCATACATGCTTAGAATTTTATTTAATCTGCATTCCTTCTCTTTCCTCTACTAACCTTCTTTTCTCTAATTTATGCATTTATTTTTGATTGATGCTTTCTACATGTACATAAAGGTGAAATTTCCTGTGGTGCATTTATATGTGACTATAACATGAATTTGTTAAATTCACTCCATATTTCCTCTCCTTTCCCACCCTTGCTCCCTCCCTCTCAGTCTCCTTCTTCTACTCCACTGATATTCCCTATATATTTATGATACCTGACTCCTCCCACCTTCCTTCTCTTATTTTTCTTAGGTTCCACATGAGAGAAAACATTCCACCCTTGATTTTCTGAATCTAACTTATTTCACTTAATATAATGACCTCCATTTTCAACCATTTACCATCAAATGCCATAATTTTGTTCTTTATGACTGAGTAAACCTTCATTGTGTTGATCTAGTCATCTATTGACTGACATCTGAGCTGATTCCATAATTTGGATATTGTGATTGTGCTGCTATAAACATTTAAGTGGCTGCATTGCTATAGTATGCTGATTTTACCTCTTTTGGATAAATACCAAAGAGTGGAATAGTTGAGTTATGTGGTGGTTCCATTCCTTTTTTTTTTTTTTTTTTTTTTTTTTAAGCAATCTCCATACTGCTTTGCAGAGTAGTTTTACTAAGTTTTAGTCCCAAAGTGTGAGTATATCTTCCCCCCACATCCTTGCCAGCATTTACTATTATTTAAAAATATAGTTTTGTTAATACTGCACATCTATACAAATTTAATTTTCCTTATAATTGAAAAGTAGATTTTCTTTTATTTAATTCTAATTTGTTATACATGTTTGAAGAGTACATTTCATTTCATATTACATATAAAGAGCACAATTTTTCAAGTTGCTAGTTTTATATAAAGTATTTTTACAACAATTGTGTCTTCATACATGTATTTAGGGTAATCATGGATAACTCAGTCTACCATTATTCCTATCCCCTTGCACCCTCCTGTCCTTAGAAAAAATTCTGGATTACAAGATATAAGATAAAATGACAGTGACAATTTCTACATGTGATAAAGCCAGAGTACAGTTTTTAAAGTCACTAGAATTCATAAAATTTTGAGATTATCTAGATAAAATTAGTAAAAAAAAAATTAATTATATAGTATGTTTGATTTATCAGAATTAGGTATCTTAGTTGATCATGACCATTTGGGAAGCTTCAATTTCCAAACAACTCAAAAGATAGCATTTCTTAATTTGAACTGGATGATGTATTTGAACAAAAAAATTTCTGAAGTTAATGAAAAAAATACAGCAAGGAGAATGAAATGTGATGAGGTCAAGGGCAAACCAAACTAAGTCTGTGCTGGAAATAGCCTGTTCAGTTAAAGAATACCAGAGGGGCAAAACAGTCACCAAGCAATTACTTAAGAGGGACACATTTATTAGTTGTTTTTAAAATGCAGATCCAGTAATAATTTCAATCTGTCTCCAATGAATGTTAAACTCAACAAAAATACATTTTAATTTTCAAAATGTTGTGTTTTAAATAAATGCAAAAGTCTCAAAGAAGAGCCTCAGGCTACATGTGAAAGTTACAGCTGTAGAAATTAATTTACATGAAAGAGCTATCATGCCTCCTTTAGAAAAGGCTTGCTGCTAGAAAACACAAGGCAGCCCAAATATTCATAAAGGAGCTCAAGACTTCAACAGGAGGCACTGACAGCTGCAATCATTTATTTTTCAAACTCCTGGTCATGTTATAGCATGCCTGCTAGATATGAGGTAGGGTAGTAAAAGGAATAAAAAACTTGATGAAAGAAACAGCCAGAAGGCCTTCAACACCTTTCAAACCTACTATTCATATGTCCTTGAATTTTAAATGAGAATCTTATCAGTGGAAATTAATTTTACGTCATTAAATTCCCCAAATAAATATTCCCTTTGGTGTAGCCACATCACTAATAAAACCCATATAAAGAGAATTTTAAAGTTTTAATTAATTATAGAAAAGAAAGGGCTCTAATTTCCTCATAAGTTTGCAAAAACACCGTGTTATGAAAGTGTTACTAGTTAAGATCCAGTTCTTTTAATTCCATTTAAAAGTTATTGACTGGGGGCTTGGGGTGTACTTATGCTTAGTATGTACAAGTATCTGGGTTCAGTCCCCAGCAAAAGAAAGTTACTAAGATCTTCCTATGCTTTGGGTATACTTGGATACCTAAATTGGGTTAGCTGTAGGCCTCCCTCATGCTCACTTTTGACTTCATTCTTTTACTTTTACCAAACAAAACCTTCTTTCCAAGGAATTGGCCCTTCTGCTACAGTCCTGACAACTATTCATAGGAGAGATTCCCTTAAGGTAAAGAGGATAACCTGGAAATCCCAGTCATATGGGCTGTTTAGATGCAGATTACATTCACATCCATATCTCAGGAATATTTCTCAGGAGCATCTTCGAAATATTTCAATATCACATTACTTTTTTTTTAAATATTTATCTGGCACTATATCTGGTTCCATTTTTTAATTTCTATGACTCTTCAAAGCCCTGGAGGTGTTGACATACACATATAAATTAATATGTATATGTGTGTATATTCATTTATTTAGACTTGTATATATGTTCAAACACTTTCAGCACTTATGAGTTCTTTTTATCCTTGTGTTTTTCGATTCTTAAATCCTGGGTATCAGATAATCTCCATTTGTTCTGAAGTTTCAAATTATATATCCAGCACAATATCTGTGTAGTACATGTTTTAAGACCTTGCATACATGAGAAAGAATTCTGTCTTCCCTCATAAGTAAGAACTTCACTCATTAGTAACTATAGAGGATTTAAAACAAATTTATCTCTGATTATCCCTTTTTTTTCTATTATTTCTTCTCTTCATTGTTTACTTTCTTAAAGATAAGTAATCTACCTCTCCCTCACCTTTCTTATTGTCCCAATTCTGCTTTGCTTTTCACTCTTCCATGGAGCTGCAATCTTGATAATCACAAATGAGCTATTAATAGCAAACCTTCTTCCTTTTGGTTCAGGCATCATTATCTACCTTCAGTTTTGTATCCTCATCTCTTTCATAATCATGTCCATTTGAATGATCCACTATAACCAAAATTCATGATGTATAATGCAGATTATCTTCCCTCTCAAACATCCTTCTATTAATGATACAGGCATTTTCAATCACCAGGGTTAAAATGTGTTACACTGCCTGCCCCCCCATCAAACCAAAATCTTTTCCTAAACCTGCCAGTTCTTATAAAAACTACTTTTGGAAGCACCCCACACCCCCTACTTTCCTTTCCATCTGTTAGTAACACACACTTAACACACACTTCAGGCTCTAATACTTCCAACACAGAGCTTGAAATAGTCTCCAAGCAAGGTTTCTCTCTCTAATATCTCTCTCCTGTACCAATTTTCCTATTATTAATCTTCATAAAAGTTTCTCTAAAATTATTTTTTGTGGAAAAATTTGCCATGGTTTTTATTTTGTATAAAATAACACAAAGACTTCTTAACTGGGGACACAAAACTCCAGATTCTCAATGTAGCTTACTTCTCCAAGAGGATCTTTCAATTCTTTCCTTCTTCCTGAAAAGTCTACTTTATCTTGTCACTTGGAAGTGTCTTGGATACACTCCATTTTAACTCATTTTTATGTTATTTTCCACATCTGCTGACATTCTGGTAGTATGTGAAATTTGTTGACTTTTAAGGCACAATCTAATTCACACATTGCTAAGTTTTTTACTAATCTTTTCTGCATCATTTGAAATAATGTATTGTAGTAGTGATTATGCACTTAGTTGGCGCATAAAATAGATCTTTTTATACTTTTAATGTCACACATGTATGTGCACTAATGCATTAATAATATATATGCACATGCTATTGTATTATTTATATATAATTTAAACAGTAAGTTTTAAAGCTGTTTCAGGAAAGTATTACTACATATCAAAATTTTCCATAGCTCTCATGTTATATGTAGAGGAAAGATATATAAACTTTTAATGCCTCCACACAAATGAACATGAGAAATATTTTAAAAGACTGGTCTTTATTCTTCTCTGGTTCATATTTCTCTATTCTGAAGATCTTTCTCTTTCTCTTCTTTTTCTCTCTTCCCCTTGGTCCAACCCTCATTTCTCCCTCACTATTCCTCTTTCCATCTCTTCCTTTCTCACATGTCAATTGCAGGTTTTTTTTTTTTATTATTATGGTTTTTTACACATTTGCTTTAGCATTCTTTCTGAGTTCAGCAGCTTCAGCTGTTTTTTGACACATAGCCCTCTCTTACTTCTAAATGATAGCAAAATACTGACTATCTAGGATGACTTCTTTCTGTTTGGGAGAAGCTAAAATTCTTGCTTTCTCTCATTTTGAGTTTGGTATTATGGTCTGTAAACTGCATTCTCTAATTTGTGTTGTACCTTGTATGGGAAAAGATAATTTCCTAATTAAGATCTGAGTTAAAAATGGATCTCCTTTACTCTCATCTCACTGGGAGGAAGTGGCTCTTTTCGCTCAGTGTATAATTATGCATCCTATTTGGCTCTAATTTTACACTGTTAGATATAAGAGTCAACTGTTGTGTTAACAATGTCATGGAGGCTACAGATGGTCAATTATTCTACTGTAGTCCTCCAAATTCTCCAGTCTCAAAGAAATTTATGATACATGATGGTTTCATAGTGGGATGAGATACTTGTGAGTTTGCGAGCATGATTTTTACAGCCATCAGGTCATGGCTGTAGATTGTTTTGAATATTAGGATGGATGGATCTATTTAAACCAAATTCAGCAGATATTCTGAATTAAAAAAAAAAAAAAAAAACGAAGTGAACAACTATTTAAAAAAAAAAAAAAAACAACATTTATTTATTTGTTTTGGTTGTACACAATGCCTTTATTCTTACATGGGGCTGAGAAACGAACCCTGGCCGCACACGTACTAAGCGAGTGCTGTACCGCTGAGTCACAATCCCAGCCCAGAGAGCAATAGAACAGGGGATGTGTGTGGTATGTTGAAAGGAGAAACCACATCTGATAGACTGAGAGGCTTTCTCAAATGTGTGTCAACTAATACTTGGCCTCTCTGAGTCACTGCTCTTTGGTAGGGCAAGTTTCTCAAATAGTAGGTTTAGGTAGCAGGTCTGGTTGTTCCACATTCAGGTTGCCTCCTGGTAATCGCTAGTAGTTGTCAGTATGAAAAATTCGAACCATACATACTGATGAGACTAAGAGGCACACATATCATAGCCCACTATTTGCAAACTTTAGTGTTCCAGGCATAATGGCAGGTAACCCAGCCACAAAGGAGAACCGCAGGCCTCAGTGCAGAGGATCTTGGAGGTTACTGAGGGAGAATGATGTGTAAAAATAAAATTAAAAGAATGTATTACATACTGTTAAGATGATATAAACACTGCCCATAGACAACAGATATAAACCACAGTTTTTACCTGATTATAGTGAAATTGTTTTCTGAATTAGTGACCAGACATAGGAATCCTAATCACTTAATGCAAAATGAGTTATTTATAAATGTGGGCTGAAGAAAGGGGTTAGGGACTGTGAACAATGCCTTTGAGGGGAATTGAGTGTAAAGAAAATATGTCCTAGGTGGATGGCTCAGGTGGAAGAGGCTATAAGTGGGTTTCCTACAATGTAATAAGAATAATTTGTGTTAAATTTGCATAAATCATATGAATAAGATGAATGTATATGTCTTTTTTGCATTTTAAATGTTTTTATTATTGTATTATACATACTATTGGGGTTCATAGTATTACATTTATACATGTGTGTAAGAATGTGCAGGTTTTGAAAAGTTTTTCATATAGAAAACAAGCCTATAGTTTCTATATCTTTTATCTTCTATTGATTTTAATTTCCAATATTTGCAGGTTAAAAATCCTATAATCCTCTCCTTTTTCTGGAGCAAAGGGGGCTGATTTTCCATATAAAACATGAGCTGCTTCTAGGAGCTGTAGTCACAGGGGAAACCAGAGCATGAATGTTAGACTATTAGTGAAATTGAAAGACACAAATGATGAGGGCATCCTGGAGAAGTAAAAGCAAAAAAAAAAAAAAAAAAAAATTACTTAGTTTTTTTTTACTATCAAGGTAAAAATGAAGTTAATTCATTAACATGTACTTAGATAATTTTCAATTCTTAGTGCATATTTAAATTTGGATTTAAAAAGATGGCCTACATAAGATTTTAAAAGAATATTTTAATTGGTCCATCTGGCATTTGAAATAATACTCTACTTATTATAAAGCAGGTGTTAGACACTTTTGAATATTCTATCCTTAATTAAAGATTTAAAAAGTAAGATTACATTTTCTGCTTTGAAATTTAAAAATCTAAAGTTAGTAGGCATGAATAACAAAATGTAGACAATCATATGATTTTGCAGTTTAGATAACTAATGATTAGGTATTTCTTGAATATTAATTCCTGATATACTTTTGGACTTAATACATGTAATACTAAATTACTGTCAATACTCAGAAATTATATTAGAAGTTTGTTTACTCATCCAAATTGAGAAAATCAGATATATTCTTTAATATCATATAGTTCAGCAAACAGTTATTTTTAAAAGGATTGCTCACTACAGATATAACTGAGCTTTAGGTACATTATGAAGAAACTGAATATATCATTTCATATCTCAAGGCAAAAATAAATTAAAAATATGTAGCCTGAATTAATAAACATATTTTTAAAGGTCATCTTTGGTTCTTTAAATTCAGATTTTGTCATAGTTTGTCAGATTTTTCAAAAGAATTTAGTGATCATTTGGATGTCTATAAACATGAAAATTAACAGTGATTCTTCCTTATAATGTATATGTAGAAAATTATAAAATTTGAGAAATATAATAGGTTTAGTTTTTGAGTATGCAGCAGGATAAACAGCAATACATAAGACTGTGAACCAAATCTGAGAAGTTTGAAAACTGAAATCTCAAGTGGAAGGATTTACGGTTATTTTTGGCCAACTCTATACAAACATCTGCTTAGTTCAATAAGTAGAATAGAATTTCAATGAGATCCTGGTTCCTGTGTTGAACAGCATAAACATCCCAGCTCCACTATCCATGCATGAATTCTGTGTACAAATAGGTCCTGCAAGTGACAACAGGCATCAAAATAAAGCAATCATTGAGCAAAATTCTATGCAAGGCTATAAGCCAATTTAGCTACATAGTTATGGTATCTGTTCTCTAGAATCTTCCATTCTACCAAGGAACTAGAGGCTTACAGAATGTATTTGGATGACAGAAGAACGACAATAACTTACTGCTGTGAGCAAAAAATAAACCACATGTCAAATTCATATATAATATAAAATACGCCTAGTTGATCCAGACTAGAAGATACAATTAAGATTTGCACTTATTTCAGTAGACTTTCCAATTTTATTAGAAAAGACTCTAGATTCTAAATAGTTACAGCAGAAAATAGAAATGAGGACAAAGTGGCTCAAAGGAAGCTTATTGAATAATATTTATAGGGTTTATATAAATTTGGCTGATTCACAAGAGTTAGACTGATAGTTGTTCATAAGCAAAACTGCTAAATATTTAAGAAATATATAGATGAGAATGCACTAATCCTGTCTTTAAGGGTTTTTCTTAGGTGGGAATGGGTTTATATACACAAATATTCATAAATAATTCATACATAATTCCCATCAATCAGTGGTTGAGAGCTGTAATCAGGGGATTAATTCCCTACGAGTTAGAGATTGCCATATGCTTTGGTAGAATAGTCTTCCATATTTCAGAAAATTAATCAATCCTTAGGAGTAGAGAGGCAGAGAATAGGACTGGGAAGCCCTCAAGTTAACATTGATATGATAGCATTTAAGGATTTAGTCTGGGCTCTGAGAGTACCTGCTACACATCTGTAATATGTATGTGTAACATATGTCTTATAAAATTACATCAAAATAGCTCTAAACATTGTAAAAGACTTACTTCTTTAATATGATAGATAGTAGTAGAACAGATAGTAATAAAAAATTTAAAAACAATAAAAATATATTCGTATTGGAAACCAAATAGGTCTATTGAGTTTTGTCACATTAATTTAGCCCAAAGACCATGGATGAGGCTATAGCCCTTTTATATTTGAATCAAACCATCTTTTCTTTTTTGAGGCATTAGTTCTCATATTTCCCATGGCTTTTTGATGTCATTCCAAAACTTCACAGGTGTGCACCATTTTTTAAAAAAATATATAAAGATTCTGGTTGCTAAAATTAAGTATGTGTTGTGTCATGACAATATCTGATGATAAAAAGTAGGAGATGACACATAGTGTACTATAAAACCAGATGCTTTAAAATGTGTTTATTAAAACATGTGAGAACTATGCCCCAAAAATATTAGGCAAGAATTTGGTCAGTGAATAAAAAATTGTCCTTAACTTTTTGACTTAGTGAACCACAAGCAAGTTTAATAATTAGATAACTGGAGATGGCCTTATAGATACTTTAATAAAAGAGTTATTGTTACTCTGTAGTACTGATAGTATTATTTTAGTAATTACTGACATTTTTGTATGGTTTGAATCTCTTCATTACTTTGTCATTAAAATTATAATATCTAAATTGCACTAGTGAGAGAAAAATATCCTGAGAAATATCAGCCAAGGTAGGGGGATGTACATTGTGTTAATGCATCATTAATTTATTATGATAGTTTTATGAATAATCAAATATTTTATTTTTATTGAGTATATGATAAGTAGAGGTTTTCTTAACCTGGTTACTACATGATTGCTATTGTAATTAAATGATAAATACATGTTCAATTACAAATCTTGGGGCATTGTTTATATGAGATTTCACATAGATTTAAGATCAAAACTGTTGAGGCAATGGAGGAATGCAATTCTACCCTTAATCTCTTATTTCACTTATATCAAGCACTAAATAATATCTTAATGGTGATTTAGATCATGCTATGGGACTTCCTGTGTGGATTCTGTGTAGGAATGGATTGTTTTCAACTGATTTCAGTTGTATCATTTTTCTGTATGAATCCCTTTTCAAAATTAATTGAATATTAATGGATGTTTCTAACCTTAATATGGAATATTGAAAAAGTATACTTTAAAAATATCATCTTAAACTTATTACTTAACAACAACTTCCAAAAGCTCAATGTTATAAGCCCTATGTATGAGAGAGTGCTTGAAAAATATAATGAACAATTTATTTTCAGTGTTTTCCAAATGGCCCTTGTTTGTTAACCACGTTCACACGTCTACCATATTCAGCTACCAACTATACCTAAAACATTTATTTAAAATCAATTTTATTTATATAAATATATTTTTAAAAGGAACACATCACTACTGAAAATGAACCATGAGATTAATTTACTGAATACAAAGTAACTTATATAAAGTACATACAATAAACAAAACACTACATTTAAAATAAAAATAAATTTTATATAAATAAAAAGAAATCTATTCAAACAATAAAACTAAGTACCTGAATATCTATATATCTATGGTATTATGGTTTATATATGAGTTGCCCCCCAAAAGCTCACGTGTGAGACAATGCAAGATGGTTTAGAGGTGAGATAATTGATTATTAAAGACGTAACCCAGTTACTGAACTAATCCCCTGATAGGGATTAACTGAGTAGTAACTGTACTTTTAAAACTTAAATTTGGGTGATGTCTGACATCTTATATTGTTTTCCTTTAATATTGCATTAGGTCTTTTTCTCCATATAAATATTTGAATCAGTTTGTCAATATCCACAAAACAATTTGCTGGGATTTTGACTGGGACTATGTTGAATCTATAGATTGAGTTAGGAAAAACTGACATCTTAACAAAATTTCCTATTCATGTAGATAGAACATCTCTCCATTTATTTAGATTTTTCTTGATTTCTTTCATATAAATTTGTAGTTGTTTTCAGATATACTTTGTACATATTATTAGAGTTACTCTTCATCTTTGCAATTTTGGAAGCTAATGTGAATTGTATTGTGATTTAATTCCAAATTCTAATTGTTAATTGCCGAAATACTGAAATAGAACATCTCTCCATATATTTAGATTTTCTTTGATGTTTTTCATCAAAGTTTGTGGTTTTCCTCAGATTTTGTACATATTTTACTAGAGTTACTCTTCATATTTAAATTCTTGTAAGTTAATCTAATTAATATTATGTTTCAAATGATATTAGGTTTTATATTTTAAATACCAATTGTTCATTGCTGGAATGTAGAGAATAATTGACTTTTATGTATTATCTTTGTATCCTGAAACCTGAAATAATCACTTGCTTAAAGAAAAACATCACTTGGTTAAAGAAAGCTTTGGTGATTATTTGTGATTTTCTATTTTGATAAGCACTGTCATCTACAACCAAAGATGTGATTATATCTTATTTCCCAGTCTCTGTGCCTTTCTCCACGTTTTCTTGTCTAGTTGCTTTAGCCAGGACATTAAGTACAATGTTGAATTAAAATAATTTTGTTGCTTTTTTATTGAAATTGAATTGAGCACTAAGTTAATTTGTTTTCATTCTTTCTTTTTTCTGTTAAATGTATTTGCAAGTATGAAGTTGCTTCTATCCACTGAATTGGACTCATGAATCTGATGTGTAAACATTTTATTGTAACTTAGTTTAAAACATTTTTTATTTCCTTCACTATTTTAGTATAAATTAGTTAATTTATGAATTTTAGCTTCTGGGAAAATTTTACTTTCTTGATATTTTAGTTTTATGACATTCTGTATAATGCTCATTTGTTAAAAGTATTTGGATTCTTTTAACCTCTTTTATACATGCACTGACTTGTCAATGTTTTATCTAATC
Organism: Tamias sibiricus; assembly: GCA_025594165.1. Taxonomy (NCBI): domain Eukaryota; kingdom Metazoa; phylum Chordata; class Mammalia; order Rodentia; family Sciuridae; genus Tamias; species Tamias sibiricus. The sequence continues at coordinate 79,836,024 of CM046664.1, forward strand.
TCAAATATGATGTATCTTCTTTGCTATATGCACATATAATGTGATATATATAATGTGTGTAATGTCCATAAATATGTCTATATTTCTAATGTATATAATCTGATATATACATGTATACACATATATAGATAATCTCCAAAATAGATGTTGTTTTTATATTTCTGGTACATTATTTGCAACATACATAATATATAATATCTATATAAGTTTTGCATATTTGCATATTGCTTATTTCTTGAAGTGTTTGCTTTCCATTTCTTTGTTTATTCCTATTTTTTGGCTTATACTTTTGTTAAATACATATTTAGATGAATGTAAAATTTTCAGATAAATTTAAGATCTCCAATTAAAATTATTGATATATCTGTTTCTATATTTCATTTCACTTATTTAGATAGTTTATGGCTATACTGTTAGTTGTACATATATTCATAATTAATATACCTTCCTGAATTGCTATTCTTTTTTTATTACTAATAGGTATTTTTATCTTTTATATTTTTCATTGTATATTATTGCTATTAAAGTTCTTTATATTATCATATTCCATCAATGTTTTTACAACACATGAGATTTCTGTTGTCCTAGGATTTTTTTAGTCTTTATGTTAAATTTAAGGCTAAACAAATATCCTCTAGCTTTCTTTGTCTTTAATTCTTAGTTTGTTTTATTGTTGTTTTCATTTTAGTTGTTTCAAAAGGCTTGGAGCTATAGAAGTTAGAAAGTGCTTCCAAAAAATTTCAATGTAGAGAAAATAAAAAATAATTCTCTTTTCACTTAATCTCTCTTATAATTTTTCATGCATTTCTCTGCAAAACTTCAATAACAATAAACATATGCATGTGTGTGCATGTATGATTTCTAGAAGTTATGTCTGGTTCTTTCTTGTCATTTTTTGGTGATTCATGCTGCATCCTACCATTAATTTTGTGAGGCATATTTTATTCTTTAAGCATTTTAAATCATATTTTATTCTAATTATATGACTGCCATGCTAATTTTTGTCAAATGTGTGTGCTTTTTCTTATAGTCATCCATTTCTTTTGTATTCTTAAATTTTAAATTATAGACCCATTTTCAGAACAAATTATTTTCTGAAAAAATACTATATTTTTTGGTGGTGAAATTGTTTCTACAAATAATTTGCATTTGTCCATATTGATACCTTGTTAGTTTAGCTATTTCCAGTCCAATTTAATCCCGAGTCTTTATTTGGAGTTGTCGCTTCTTTCTCAGACTCATAAATGGGGCCTTGTTCTGTTCTTTTATTCCTAGAATACTGTGAAGGTGATAGAATTTTTAAAAATCATGTTTTTATTTAAGTAAGTACTTATGTGTCTCTTATTTTCATGAAGAAAGCAGTCCTTTGATGCTCTTGGCTTTGTAAAATGGATTTTGTGTTCTTTGACTGGTTTGAGCTTGGGGCCACCACTCTTATAGGCATCATAATTTTGGTCTTATACTTTTTGTTTAATATTTGAAACATTTTGGATAGGTCACCATAGGAAATCCTTTTGATGATCTGATGACTCTGGCTTTTAATTTCTCATATTTTAATGGCACATAAATATATTCTTCCTTTAATATTAGCTATAAATTTAGTTACTTTAAATTTTGTATTTTATCCATAATTCCTGTTGTATGAGGTGGGAAAATGGCACATCTATGTCAGATCACTCCATTATTCACCAAATTACATAGAATAAAACATTTTTATTGTAACAGACTATAGTTTTGTTGTTTTAGGACTAGAGTTGAGTTTATATGAAATTGATGTCAGGTTTAAAGTAAATAATACTATTAATAAACAGCTAATGAATACTGTTAATTTGTTATAGTCCAGTTACTTTAAAGTATACTGAATATATTCCTCACATAAATCCAATTCAGTAAGTAATTAGACAGATAAGAAAATTGAAATATGGAGACTTGAAGTAACTTGTTAAGTCCCCATAAAATCAATGGGTAATCAATGAATTATCACTCCAGATTCAAAGACCATAAACAGTATGCTGAAGCTATAATGAAGTAACATTCATTTATAAACAAACAAAGATATTTTTAATGTGATCTGGTAAGATACTGCAAACTGCAGAAGCCAAAAGTTTTAATAGCATAAAAATAATCAAAATTGTTAAATCAAGAAATAGAAATTTATAAATACTTAAATAGAATCCATGCTTTGCTTATGCAAACAAAATAAATTTCCCAATATTTTCAAATCTTTGTAGTGATAATTGTAGCTTAAATTAGTTCAATGTAATTATGTAGTTTGTATGATATATATATATATATATATATATATATACACACACACACACACATTAATAAACCTTATAAATAATGATATATATCAACCATAGAGAAGCATAGAGAAGCTAGGCATGAGATAGAATAATAGCATAAACTTTTGCTTGCTGGAGACTATTTTATTATTCTTAAAGAATGATTTTTTAACTCTACCAGAAGACTTCTAGCGCTGATAAATAAATTCAACAAAGTGGCACAACACAAAATCAACATTCATAAATCAATATCTTTCTTATATCCCAATAATGAATCTGCTGAGAAAGAAATCAGGAAAATGATCCCATTTGCAATAACCTAAAAAAAGAAGAAAGAAATCTTGGTAATTAATCTAACCAAGGAGGTGAAAGATCTGTACAATGATAACTCTAGAATACCAAAGAAAGACATTGAAGAAGACTTTAGAAGATAGAAAGACTTCCAAATTCTTGGATAGGAAGAATTAGCATTGTCAAAATGTTCATATTATCAAAAGCATTGTATAGGTTTAATGTAGTCCCTGTCAATATACCAATGACATTCTTCACAGAATTAGAAAAAAACAAAAAAGGCCTAAAATTCATTTGGAAACACAGAATAGCCAAAGCAATCCTATGCAAGAAGAGTGATATTAGAGTGATCACAATACCTGATCTTAAATTATACTACAGAGCTATAGTATTGAAAATAGCATAGTATTGGCATTGAAATACACATGAAGACTAATGGAACAGAAGAGACACAACAGAGAAAATCCCACATAGTTCCAGTCATCTGACACTTAAGAAAGATGCCAAAAAATTGTGTGTGGAAAAGTCATTTTAACAGATGATTCTGGGAAAATTAGATATCCTTATGTAGAGGGATGAAATTAAATCCCTATCTCTCAAACTGCACAAAAGTCAAATCAAAGTAGATCAGAGTTAAGTAGGAATTAAAACAGAAACTATGTAACTGGTAGAAGAAAATATAGGTTCAGCATTCCAACATATTGGTGTAGGCATCAACTTCTGTAACAAAACCCCTCACACGCAAGAAGTAAAATCAGGAATCAAGTGGGATTCTATCCAGTTAAAGTGCTTCTGCACAGCAAAGGAAATGTTTAAGAGAATGAAGAGAGAGGCTACAGAATAGGAGAAAAAATCCTTGCCAGCTACTCTTCTGAAAGAGTATTTGCATCCTGAATATATAAAGAATACAAAAACTTAACACCAAAAATACTATTAACCCAATTAATAAATGAGCAAAAGAACTAAATAGACTCTCCCCAAAACAAGAAATACAAATGTCCAATGAATATATGAAAAATTCTTCAATTCCTGACAAACAGGGGAATGAAAATTAAAACTACATTGAAATTTTATCTCACTATAATCAAAATGGCAATCATCAAGGATACAAATAATAATAAATGCTATTGAGGATATAAGGAATAAGGTACCTTGTACTTTGTTCCTGGTACTGCACATGAGTACACCCATTCTGGAAAGCAGTATGAAGATTTCTCAAAAGAATAGAAATAGAATCACCATATGATCTGTTATCCCACTCCACAGTATTTATCCAATAGAACTAAAATCAGCATTCTACAGTGACATAGCCACACCACTGTCTATAGAAGCACAATTCACAAGAGCCAAATCATGGAAACATCCCTGGTGTCCATAAACAGATGAATGTATTACAAAAATGTATATATACACAATGGAGTTTTACTCATCCATAAAGAAGAATGAAATTATGGCATTTGCTAGTAAATGGATGTAAATAGAGAACATCATGCTTAGTTAAATAAGCCAGACTCAGAAAATCAAGGACTGAATGGTTTCTATCATATAGAAGCTATAGCAAGGTAAGGGGAAAAAAGGTGGGAAGGGGTCAGAGGGATGATCAGTGGACTAGTAGCAGGAAATTGATGGGGAGGAGTAAAGACAGGAAAAGAGAGAAAATGCACAATGAATTTGACAAAATTACCTTATGTGTTTCTATAAATATACCACTTTGAATCTCACTTTTTTACATATCTATAAAATACCAACTAAATAAATAAATAAATGGAAGACTAATATAGTAGAGGAAAGGAAATAGGGGAATGAGGAGAGGAGGAAAAGAGGAGACACTGGGGACTGAAATGGAGAAAATTAAATTTTATGTATGTATGATTATGTCAAAATGAACCCAACTCTTATATGTAACTATAATGCACTAATACAAGCATTTAAAAAGTACAAGTGACTTTTTGAAAACAGTATACACTGGATGATTACTACTGAGTGAAAACCTACATAGATAAACTATTCTTAGGATATTGAGAACAAATAATCTATTTAAAATACTACTTGAAATACAACATTACTATTTAATTTTAAATGTTCTGCAAAATTATCAAGAATTTTAATGGAGTTTTTTTTGATATTCCAACTCTTAACAAAATTAATCTTTCAGGAAATAGATATTTTAAAAACTACTCAACACTTTGAAATAAAGCCATCATAATTTTCACAATTTGTGGCTCATCAAGTGATGACATAAGGTTAATTTAGGTGCATGATCTTATTTGTGCATCTGCGCAGTTGACAGTGATGGTTTCTAAGAGAATTTTTTTCTGAATGTATTTTTCATCTAAGCCTTAAGGTGACTAAAATTCTAGCAAATTATTCTAAAGTAAAATTTACCTCAAATTTAATCATAAAATCACAGAGTATCTCTTTTTTAATTCAGGTATTAAGGACCAGGGAATAAGCTATAATATTGTAATATGTAGTAGTATAAATTTAAACATGAAGCCAGTATCACAAGATATACCGTACAGGTTCCTTACACAGTTCCAGGGAGAGCCATTCATATAGATTGTGATGCAAACTGTGACTCCTGGAAATTGATCAGATGGCAGCTATAAACTTGTTCAAGGTGACCCTTGGGAAGGAAAGTCTTGTTCAAAGGAATCTGCAAGAAGGAAAGCAAAGGAGAACAAAGAGATCAGTTGATGCTATAGTACTGCAATTCAGGAGGAACGTCCCTGTTTATTTATATTAGGAAATACTGGAAGACTATTTCCAGTTTGTTATCCAGACCAAACCCTCACTTTCTATGCAGCTAGAGACCCATTTATTATTCTTTATTCTCAAAATTCTTCTGGGACACACTCTAAGGCTGCCCTTTCATTAAGAATGATAATACATTTAGGGCTTTTGAGGCTGGCTCAGATTGTTGAATCTGTTAGGTGGTTTGCACATATTTTCTCATGTAATTGTTGTGGTAAGCTTATGAAACGTGCATTATGAGCCTTGTATTTGCTAAGGAAGCTGAAACTTGAGAATATTAAAGATCTTGCTCAGGTTTTTGAATCCAGGTTTACCCCAGTAGGTGTTCTTTCTGCTCTGCCTCCCCTTGTACATGCATGAACACTGTAAGAATGCATGAAGGATTAGAGGACATTAAGAAAGAGGAGAAGGGGAAAAAGAAACAAGCTTTTAATATATTATATTGGACTTTCTCTCACAATAAAATTCGGTTGAGGTCAATCTCTGTCTACAAATGGTAACCAAAGAAATGAATATACTTTTAGATATTCATTTATCATATATTTTATCATATATTTTATTTTATAATTTATTTTATACTTTTAGATATTCATTTATCATATATTTATCATATATTTTAGATATGGAAAAAATGATAACTATATAAAGTGATGCATAACTAGCTAGATTTAGTAGTTCTAATATATAAACACACACACAAACATATATATACTTAAAACAACAAGTATATACAAATTTATCTGTCAACTTAAAAAATAGATCACCATTAAAGACATTAAAAATACATTACAAGAAGCTGTATAACTATTGTTTTTTAACCTGAACAATGGAACCTGGTACACAGACACATACCTATAATCCCAGTTACTAGGGAGGCTGATACAGGAGAATGGCAAATTTGAGGACAGCCTGGATAACATAGTGAGACATTATCTCAAGATAAAAAAAATAAAAAGTGCTGAGTATATAGCTCAGTGGTAGAGCATCCTTGGGTTCAATCCCCAGCACTGCAAAAGAAAAAAAAAAAAAAAAAAAAAAAAGCAAAAATGAAAAAAATTAAGAAAAGATTTCAATTTCACTTAACATAATAATTAAAAATATTTGCTGATTAATGTTGACATTTGTTGAAATATGATAATCTTCTGTACTAAAATCACTTGTAATTATTATGCAGTTTCTCCTAACAACTCATTATTTCATACATGTCCCATCAAAACTCCTAAATTGAACATTCCATACTTGTTAAAATTATTTCCTCACCACTCCTTTCTTATTCCTGAAATTTGATTTCCAACTAATTATTTCTTCATCATGACTTCTTCTTTAATCTTGATCTGCTCGACTTGTCTGTGATATTGGACATATTGATCATTCACTTCTGTTTATGGAGCTCCTTTTATTTGAAAGACCCTGTAGAGTTCCTGTAATTGTCAATGCCTTTTTTGATCATCGATCCTTCAGACATTCCCTAGTCTCCATCTTGCTCTGCGTGGCTTCCCTGACCCCACTCTCTTCTATCATCTCCTCACTTTACATAGAACTCCCAAAGCTTAAATTTAAACCATAAACTCCTCTCTTTTCTGTGTACTTTGGTTTTACGATTACTTCAGATCTATATTGAATCCCTTTTGAGTCAGCAACCTTATTAGTTTCCTATTGCTGCCATAAAAAATTACTACAAATTTAGGGGTTTAAAACAACATGCATTTTTCATCTCAGAGTTCTGTAGGTCAGAAGTCTAGGCTCAGTGTGGCTCAGCTTATTTTTGCTCTTAACTTTACAAAATTAATGTGCCAGCATGGCTGTATTTCTTCCTGCAAGCTCTGGGATGAAGCTCATTGAGTTTGTTGACAGAATTCAGTTCTGTGCAGTGGAAGGACTGAGGTATCCATTTCCTTGCTTGCTGTTGACCAGTGTATCACTTTCATCTTTTCAAGGCCTCCCTCATTCCTTGGAAGGGGGCCTCCTTACTCAAGTCAGCAAGAGTGGATGGGTCAGACAGAGGCTCTGCATCTATCTAAGGGTTTTCTTTTACATGTCTCCCCTGCCACTGACTTCATTTGCATCTCTTTGATTTGCTCTTTTGCCTTCCTCTTCTGCTTTTAGTGGCTCATATAATTACACTGGGTTCACCTGAGTACCCAAAAAGTTCTTCCTCTCTTAAGATCAGTTGATTATTAACCTTAATTCCATCTTCAAAGTCTTTACCATGAAAGTCTTTACCTCGATTACTGTCATATTGAATAATGAGGGAATAGGAATCTCATGTGTGGGTGGCAGGGGGTCATATCTATAGGATTCTGATTATGACAGCTATGTCCTCTAGCCCAATACTCAATTACAGTCAAATATTTTCAGTTATTAATAGAATACTACTTCTTGAATAGTCCCCCAATTCTTAATAAAGCTAAATCAAACTCAGTATCTTCCACATAACACTGGGTTTTCTTGAATGGTTTTCCCTTCTACCAACAAAACTTCTCTAACAGATAGTCTCTTGGATTCTTGAACTAGAATTTATTTTTTTCTTTTCTCCTTTTAAAACTTTGTTCTCATTTCTTGATTTCATGTATCAGAAAATGCTCATTCTTTGCAAATAGCTCTGCACTTAGACCCATCTTCTTCATGAATGTCATTCCCTTTCTCTTATTGTTTGCCTAAATGAATTTTTTTGCATATACTGTCATGAAAGCTCAATCCATAATCATCTGCTAGGAAATGTCGTAAAGAGTCTCCTTAAATAGTTATCTGAGGGATGTTTGGGAACATCACTCAGATGTTTTCACAAGGTTGATTTCATAACCATAATTATAGTTATATTTTTGAGCCTGAGCACATATATCCTTATAGTTCTTGTTGACAACATGACCTAGAGTCTTTTATGTTACCCATGAATTTATGTGCCTTTCTAAACTAGTTGTTTCCACTTTCTTCTTAAGAAAAAAACAAATAGTCTTCTCTTAAAGTGGCCTAACCATTGATGATTAATTCAATGTAAGCAATGCATACTTAGTTCTTTCTATAAAATAAGTACTGATGTAGAACTAGTGATGAGCCAGTGAGCAATGACAGAAAATCCCAGTTTTTGTGAAAATCATAGTCAATTGAGGGAGACAAATAGTATAGCACCACTTTAAAATTCCAAAAAACAAAACAAGATACACATGCTTTTTTGTTTGTTTGTTTTTATGATAATAGAGGGTGGATTTTATTTGGTGTTAAATGAGAAGAAAAGAGATAGTTTCTAAAAGGAAAGTGTTAATGAAGAGTAAAGCATGTAGGGACGGGTGGATGCTTTCAATAGTTCCCAAAGACTGGCTACCTATTCCCAGAAAACCTGGTTCCCAAAGTACTGGAAGCATAGAGATGACAGAGAAAGGAAATTTTTGGCTTTTACAATATATTAACAGGTTGAAGGAATTACCTCAGAGCCAGGGTTGAATTCTTGCTCAAATTTAAGCCCAAATTGAAAATTCAGTTGAAGGCAACTTGTAACTCACTAAAATCAGAATTGAAGTGCATTAATTCACCATGATAATGAGTCTCACTTAGGAATTCAGGAAAGACAAAGGACATTTCCACATAGAAGGAAAATCAAATCAAGATAAAAATGTACAAACGTATGTTGAACAAAACACAGATAAAAATGAAATCAAAATTATGGGGCAGTTTGACATTTAAAATGACAGAGTATGTTATTTATTTTTCTATTTATATAATTAGATAAGCAAATTGATGCACTAGGTTATCAAGAGACATAATAATGAATAAAACACACAGGTACTGGACTTATGGGAGGAAATAAGTATAGTCATAGAGAGTGCTATGAATGAATAAACATTCAGTTTTGAATTGAGATTGGGTGATGAATTAGAAAATAAGTACTGAGGGCTAGACAAAATTGTAGTTGTTTCACAAATTATTTTATTTTTCTTATACAGACATAAATGTATGTGGTTGGTAAAAAGTTTTCAAGTTTGATTTCACTTTCTCTGTGTGTGTGTGTGTGTGTGTGTGTGTGTGTGTATGTGTGATGCTAGAAATTGAACTCAGGGCTTACTGCATGCAAGGCAAGCACTCTAGTCTACCACTGAGTCACATACCCAGACCCTTGGTATATGTTAATAATATCTAAATCTTTTCCCAGTCCTAGAAGATAAACCTGTGTAAGTCATCGTTGGGATAAGTTCTTGTGATCACCACACACAGAATCAGCTTTCTTTGAGTCAAATGCAGCAGGCCACAATTCAGGAAGAATTGTTGAGGTCCTGGTGAGAAATTTGAACAGTGAAACATGCACTATTTTACCCTTATGAACAATAGAAAAGAATAGGTTCATGAAAATTGTGCATATGATTTATAATATCACTTGAAAATATTCCTGAAAATTGTTTAGTCAGTCTGCAACTGACTGGTTCATAATTGATTCTCTTAGCAAGTCTGAAGAAAGTATATTAGTCATATATTTTTCTCTAAGTGTCTAAATTATCTGGATGACTTAGTTAAGGAAATGGCGATATATTTCTTATCAGTATATGCATGAACAATATTACAATTTTTTACAAAATAGATTAATCAACTCAAGCAGAATACTAAATACTAAATAGAGAAAAAGAAATGATTGGTAGGGAAGAGATGGACAGATAAATAGTAGCATAAATATATCCATAGACATATTAATTTGTAATACAATTTCTTAAAAATGTTAATAAAATCAGATAAACATATAAGAATTTTTAAAACAGACATTTTTAAAATTAATTATTATCAGTTCTCTATAAAAGGATGAGTACATATATAGGCTAACTCTATTGTGACTGAAAAAGGACAAGATGTATAATTATGTCCAGGACAATAGGCATGTGACAGTTTTAAACCATGGTTAAACCATGGTTAATTTGGGGGAGCTTGTGATTATTTAAAAAATATAGACAAGTAGAAATGATGCTGTGTGGCTTTTAAGACTGGTTTAAAAGTTTAAAATCAGGTGATGCATGGGAATGTTCACAGCTGGAAACCTGAACAAAGGATTAGAAGTCTTACTACTCTTAGGTCACTCAGTGGTGAGGAGACTAAGACACATGAAATTGTTCTAGCAGGTCTTCTGAACAGCACTTCTGTTATTCCTGCAATCTCAGCCCAGGTGCCAGGCCTAAGTGGATGAACTCTTACATGACATAAGAGTTCACTCCAGCCACAGAGTGACACAGGGTCTCAGAGTCTCTCTTGCTAAAACTCCAGTTACCATGGAGCAGATGTAATATACTCCCTCTTGCCCTGCCTCAGTTCCTGACCTACAGGATCCATGAATTTAGTATAATGGGTTCTTCCAAGGCATTTGGGAATAATTCGGTATACAAGAAAAATAAGTAAACAAGGTGTAGTAAGGATTGTTTTGTTTTAATTTTCTCTTTCAAGAAGCACTATGTTATCAGAATTTGGAATGCATTTTTTTACTAGTTTGTTTTTATGAAGACATTCGCCAAATAAAGAAAATGTAAGGAAAATTCATGTATATAGATAATATACTAGAAATCGTTTTATAAAAATATGTCTTTGTAAAAATATGTCTTATGTGTTTGCCTTTTAAGCTTTGGATAGCTGACATAAATACCTCATTTTTTTCTTTATTTTCAGAATGTCTAATATAGCATATGGTACTTTATAGAATTTCAATGCAGGTCTGAATATTTCTTTAAAAATCTTAACAACTTTTCTATTCACAAGGTATATGATCAAAATACATTCAGAAATTGAAAGGTAAAGCTCTAGAGAAAATAGTTTCTACACTTGAAATTATTGGGAAACCCCTTTAATGGATAATTACTTTTTCCAGGTACTAACTAAAATATTATCTATATCTGTCCATAATACAGAAGTGTCACCAAACTGCAATTACAATGATTGACTACCTTTTTTTGAAAATCAGGAGCAAAACCTTATGCTATCTGAAAGGAAATCAACTATGAGTGTGTTAATCTACCAAAGAGAAAATGCTTCTGAGTGCTTAATATTAGAACAAAAGCAAATTATAAAGTTCAGTTGAATTCATGTGCAGGGTTATTATGCAATAAAGAGAAAGGGAATTCAGTCCTCTTAAATAGTGTATGTGACTTCTGGTTGACTATATTCCTTATGTTAGGCTCATTCATTATAGTACATTAACTGTACTCAAAGTACAATAGACAAACTCATTTTAAGGCAACAGCAAACTTAATTAAGGGTCTCTTGATCAGACTCCTTGTTAATATTTGGGTCCCCATGCAACTATTCTAGGTGGTTTCTTTTTTTTCTTTCTCCATGAGTTCTGTGACTGTGTTATGGAAGTTGGGTAGATAGGTAAAAATGGAGAAGATGTTGCCTTTATTGTATTTATGGATAAGCTTATTGCAGTATTTAATCATTGCCTAAGTACCACTGTTTCTGATCATTGAACTACCAAGCTAAATGCCTGTAATTAGAGAAGACTTACCTGCGTGTAATAGGGTTAGTCAGGGTGATAAGTAGGTTAAAGTTGGAATTGCACGGAAAATCTCAGTATTTCCTCCTATTTACTTTAAGATGAATGGTAGAGGTGAATCAAGCAGCAATTGCACAATTGCCAACATACCCCCAAGAGAGTCAACGTTTGGTTGTTGAAGTGACAACATGATGAATCTCAGTTTGAAATGTCAGTCACACTTCATTACTTTATCTCATTCTTTTGTCCAGCCTTTGGAAGGCAATCTTTCTCTGTATGCATTTGCTGTTTTGACAGCTTACATTCATGCCAACCTTTAAAGACTCCTTGTCTTTCCTCTCCTCTCAGAAGTAGCACTTATGTCATAAAGCATGTGGCAAATTACCTTCTTGAAATGCCAAAACTTGGTGTCTTTATCAGATCCCAGTAGCAAACAAAGTGTTTTAGAAATCTTAACACACTGTTCCTCTCCTCTCCACACCCCCACACCTTAATATTTACTTAACTATCATGACAGAAAAATAACTTGTGTTTCCTTGTTTTAAAATCTTGAAGACACAAACAACTTACATTACTTCTACAGTATTGGTGAAAAAGAAAAAGAAACACATAAAAAACAAGGCTTTGACAATATATTCTTTTAGTCTTGAAGACTAATTTGCAATTTAGCATCTTAAAGGAAACTGTTTACTATATCTGCTAAGTATCTTTATCAAGAGTGAGTCTCATTAACTGCCAGAGCATCCCAGATTTAAACCCTTTCTTGTAGAATAAATAAAAGAATGTGCATATAAAAAAATGTATATATGCACTCTATTACCAAATATCTTTCATTTGTTTTGGATTTTAAAAGGTAAGAAAATCAGAGGAGAGTCTAATAAAAAGACTACAAAACTGCCTCACCTTGCTGCTAGTAACTATGTTTATTGCAATAGTAATATAAACTGTACTTGCTTAAAAATTAGTTATTCACTTGTGGATATTACCTGAACTTACTGTGCTATTCTGGCTTATGGGAGTCATTGGAATGTATATTATCTCATAAAACCATTGCAACCAGAAATGTTCCCCTATTCGAAATTCTATTTTCTATTCACAACTTACATAGAATTTCTCTCTGCATTTTAGTAATCTATAAATCTACAATTAAAATTGAGAAATGCTTTTATTTGAAATATCAGCTTTTAGTATATTAAGAATAATCTTCAATAAGCAAAGTCCCTATGTAATGATATTCATGACCATTCATCTCCATTCTTCTCTAGGAAATGGCAGGAAAAACACAAAAGCAAAAATAAACAAAAACTCAGAATTTAACATTAAAATTTTGCTTAGTAAAATAACAAAAATATGTTACATTAATTCAAACATTAATATTTTATCATTTTGGAGAAATATCAAAGAATAATATTACTAGATATTCTCAAACTAAAAAATATGAATGCTTTAAGGAGAAAGGACAGCATTATATCCACACCTAATACTAGGATATCAACCTCAATTTTGTTGTTATGGGGGAATAAATATAAGAAAGATCACCCCCTCTCAGGGTTCTGACTTTGCAAACTTTGTGGTATATATCAGCTTAATTATAGACATATGTCTCAATCATGTTGCGTTTTTACTGCATTTTTATTGGTGTATGATGGTTGTACATAATGGTGGGATTTGTTTCATATTCATACACACAAATCACATGACAATATAATTTGGCCAATATCAATTCCCAGTATTTCTCCTTTCTCTATCATCTTCCCTCCTCTGGTCCCTTTCTTCTACTCTACTGATATCCTTTCAATTTTTATGAGACAACCCCACCACTTTCTTTTCCTTTTACTCTAGCTTCCACATGTGAAAGAAAACACAGGACTCTTAACCTTCTGAGTTTGACTTATTTTACTTAACATAATGGTCTCTACTTCCAAACATTTACTTGCAAATTATATTATTTTATTTTCTTCATGGATGAATAGAACTCCATTGTGTGTGTATGCCCCATTTTCTTTATCCATTCATCCATTTTTGGATACCTAGGCTGGTTCCATATTTTGGCTATTGTGAATTGTGCTGCTATTAATATTAGTAAGCATGTATCTCTATAATATTTTAATTTTTTTTCTGGTGGCTATTATTCTCTTTATTATATCCTTTTCCCACATTTTATTGGTACATTATAATTGTACATTATAGTGAAATTTATTTTTATATATTCATTCTGAACATAATATAACAATATAATTTGCTTAATATTTTCCCCAGCACATCCCCTTTCTCTTCCATCCTCCCTCCTCTGGTCCCTTTCCTGTTCTACAGATCTTTCTTTGATTTTCATGAGACCCACCCCCGCCAACCTTTTTTCCCCTTTTTTCTCTCTACCTTTCACATATAAAAGAAAACATACAACTCTTGAGTTTCTGAGTTTGACTTATTTCATGTAACATAATGCTTTCAAGTTCCATCTATTTTCCTCCAAAGGACATAATTTCATTCTTTTTTATTGCTGCCTAAAACTTCATTGTGTATATAAGCCACCTTTTCTTTATCCATTCATCTGTTGATGAACACCTAGGCTGATTCCAAACAATAGTTTGACTATTGTGAATTGTGTTGCTATAAACATGGGTATGCATGTATCATTATAGCATAATGATGTTAATTCTTTAGGATAAATACTGAGCAGTGGTATAGCTAGGTCATATGGTGGTTTCATGACTAGTCTTTTGAGGAATCTCCATACTGATTTTCATAGTGATTATACTAATTTACAATCATATTAACAGTATAAAAGTGTTCTTTTTGCTCCACATCCTCTCCAGCATGTATTATTCTTTGTATTCTTTTGAACGCCGTCCTGACTGGTGTAAGATGAAATCTCAGTGCTCTTTTGATTTGCATTTCTCTAATTGCTAAGAATGTTGGATAATTTTTCATATATTTATTGGCCATTTATTTATATTTCTTCTTTTGAGAATTGTCAGTTTTGATTCTTTCGCCCATTTATGAATTGTTGTGGGTTTTTTTTATTTTTGTATTTTTTGGTGTCAAATTTTTTGAGTTTTTTTTTATACTCTAAATATTCATCTCCTGTCAGAAGAGTAGCTAGCAAAGATTCTCTCCCATTCTGTGTGCTCTCCCATTGTGCTCTTAATCATTTTCTTTGCTGTACAGAAGCTTTTTAATTTGATGCCATACCATTTTTTAATTCTTGGCATTATTTCCTGAACTTTAGGTATCCTATTGAGAAAGTCATTTCCTATGCCTATATGCTAGAGTGTTGACCCTATATTTTCTTCTAGAAGTTGCATAGTTTCTAGTCAAATTCTGAGGTCTTTGAACCATTCCAAATTGATTTTGTGTGTGTGTGAAGTGAAAGACAGAGTCTAGTTTCATTCTTCTACATATGAATAACCAGTTATGCCATCACCACTTATTAAAAAAGGATGTCTTTCTCCAATATATGTTTTTGGCTCTTCGGTCAAGGATCAGATGACTGAATCTGTGCGGGTTTGAATCTGTGTCTGCTATTCTGAATCACTGCTATGTGTCTCTGTTTTTATGCCAGTACCACAAAATTTTTGTTACTTTATTGCTATAAAGTATAATTTGAAGTTCAGGTATTTTGATACCTCCAGCAATATTTTGTTGTTACTATTGTTTTGACTTAGAATTGGTTTCACTATTTTGGGTTTTTAATTCTTCCAAATGAATTTTAGGACTTTTTTTTTTCTTCTTTCTAGCTTTTTGAAGAATGTCATTGGTATTTTTATGGAGATTGCATTGAATCTATATATTGCTTTGGGTAGTATGTCCATTTTAATAATATTAATTCTGCCTATACATGCACATGTGAGGTCTTTCCATTTTCTGGTTTCTTCTTTAATTTCTTCCTTCAGTATTGTATAGTTTTCATTATAGAGGTATTTCACTTCCTTAGTTAGATTTATTCCTAGGTATCTTTTTTAAGGCTATTGTGAAAGAGATTGTTTTTTATAATTTCTTTCTCAGCAGATTTATTATTGGTATATAGGTAAGCTATTGATTTTTGAATGTTTATTTTATAACCACCTGCTTTTCTGAATTTATTAGCTCTAGAAATCCTTTGGTTAAAAATTTTTGGATCTTCTAAATATAAGAACATGTTATTAGCAAGCAGTAATAATTTGACTTCTTCCCTTCCTATTTTTAATCTCTTTTATTTCCTTCTCTTTCATAATTGTTATGACTAAAATTTCTAAGTATATATGAAATAGGAATCGTGAGACTAGACATCCTTGTCTCTTTCCACATTTTAGTGAAAAATTTTCAGTTTTTTTTCCCATTTATGATGAGGTTGACTTTGGATTTTTCATATGTAGCCTTCATGATATTGAGGTAGGTTTCTTCTTTCTGTATTTTCTTCTGTGTTTTTATCATGAATTCATGCTGAATTTTGTTGAGGGCTTTCTTTTCATTTATTGAGATTACTAAGTAAAGCCCTTAATTCAATATATTTGATAAATTACATTTATTTCTTTCCATATATTAAGCTCTTGTTTCATCCCTGGGATAAAATCAATTTGGTCAGGACGTACAGTCTTTTTAATATGTTACTTAATATGATTTACTAGTATCTTATTAAAGATTTTTGTGTTAAAGTTAATCAGGATATTGGTGTGTAGTTTTCGTTCCCTGTTACGTCTTTATCTATTTCGGTATAAGTGTGATACTGCTTTCACAGAATGAATTTAGAAGTGTTACCTCCCTTTTTATTTCATGGAATAATTTGGGGAGCATTGGAGTTAGTTCTTTAAAGGTCTGGTCAAATTCAGCTGAGAATCCTTTAGGTCCTGGGCTTTTCTTTGTTGGAAGGCTTTTTATTATTGCTTCTATCTTATTGTTAGTTATTGGCCTATTTAGGTTTTATATGTCCTCTTGAGTCAATTTTGGAAAATAATATGTGTCTGGAAATGTGTCCATGTATTCTAGGTTTTACAATTGATTGGATACAAATATTCAAAATAGTTCCTAATGAATCTCTTAATTTCTGTGATGGTAGTGGTATTTCCTCATCTTTCATCTATAATTTTACTAATTTGCATCTTTCCTCTTTTTCAGTTACTTTGGCTAAGGACCTATACATATTATTTATCTTTTCAAAGAACCAACTCTTCATTTTACTGATCTTTTGTATTATTTTTATTCTCAAATTTATTGATTTCAGCTCTGATTTTAATTATTTCTTGCCTTCTACTGGTTGGGGAATTGGCTTGTTCTTCATTTTCAGGGTCTTAAGATGCATCATTAGGTTGTTTATTTGGGATATTTCTGATTTTCTTATGTAGGCATTCATAGATATTAACTTTCCTATGAGAACCACCTTTATAATCTCCCAGAGGTTCTGGTATGTTGTATCGTTGTTCTCATTTGAGTCTAAGAATTTTTTAATTTCTCCCCTGATTTTTTTCTATCATTCATTCATCATTCAAAAGTATATTCTTTAATCTCCATGTGTTAATAGAGTTTCTCTAGTGTTTTCTGGTGTTGGTTTCTAATTTAATTCCAAATGATCTGTAAGATACAAGGAATTACATATATATATATGTATTATATATATGTATTTGTATATATTATATATGTATGTATATTTGTGTGTATATGTATATATGTGTGTATATATATATATATATATATATATATATATATATATATACATATATTCGTATTTTCCAAGAGTTGCTTTGTGGACTAAAATCTGATTTATTTTGGAAGGTTTGAGAGGTGCTGAAAAGAAAACACTTGCAGCTGTTGTATAAAATATTCTATAGCTATCTGTTAAGTCTAGAGTCTTTATTGAGTTTATGTCTGAATGACTTATCTATTGGTGAGAGAGGAATATTGAAATCATCCAGTCTTATTGTACTGAGGTCTATTTGAGTTTTTAATTTAACCAGTCTCTTATGTAATTAGTTGCATATATATTTGGAGCATAAATATTTACTATTGTTATAACTTCTTGTTGGATTGTTCTCAGCTATGAAGTGACCTTTGTCTCTTCTGATTAATTTTGGTTTGAAGTCTGCTTTGTCAAATATCAGAGTACCTACTACGTCTTGCTTTCAGGTTCCATTTGTATTGTATATCAATTTCCATCTTTTTACTTTCAGCCTGCAGTTTTCAGTTAGGTGAATCTCTTACAAATAATACATAGTTGGGTCTTGTTTTTAATATCTTCTGTCAGCCTGTGTCCTTTAATCGAAGAACTGATACCATTTATATTCAGTGTTATGACAGAGAGATGCATATTAATTCTTTCCATTTTTATTTATTTCTAATATTGAATTTGTTTCTGTGTTTCATTTGCTTAGCTACTCTTCAAATGAGATTTTTTAATTTGTGAGCTCTGGGGTTTGTTTTTTACTTTTTCCATGTGGAGAATTTCTTTAATTAAGCTCTGTGGTATTGGCTTAGTAATCATGCATTCCTTTAGTTTGTGCTTTTGGGGGGAAGGTTTTAATTTCTTCTTTGATTCTGAAAATGGCTTTGCTGGATATAGCCACCTTTGTTGACAGTTACTTTCTTTCAAGACTTGAATGCATCATTCCAAGTCCTCCTGGATTTTAGAGTTTGTGCTGAGAAAGCATAAGTAATTCTGATTGACTTACCTCTAAATGTGACCTGACATGTTTGTCTTGAGGGTTTTAAAATTCTTTCTTTGTTCTGTATGTTAGGCATTTTAATGATAATGTGTTGTGGAGAGATTCCTTTGTTGACCTTGACTATTTGGGTTTCTGAATGCATCCTGTATCTGCATATCCATCCCCTTCTCAAGGTTTGGAAAGTTTTCTGTTATTATTTCCCTAAAGATGTTATTAATTTTATTCACCTGCATCACTTTCCTCAATTCTAATCATTGTTAAATTTAGTCTTTTAATGTAGTCTCTGATTTCTTGTATATTCTGACTAAGATTAATTATTTTCTTTAATATTGTTTGAATGTTTAATGCTGGCCACTTTGTTTTCCAACTCTTTAGATTCTGTCTTCAGCATGGTTTACTCTATTAGAAAAGCTTTCAACTAAACATTTTGTTTAATTTATTGTGTTTTTCATTTCCAAGGTCTCTGTTAGGTTCTTTTTAAATATCTCTATCTTATTGAATTTCTCATTCATATCCTGTACTGACTCCCTCAATTCATTCAATTGTTTTTCTGCATTCTCTTACAATTCATTGATTTTTTAAAGTCATTCTTCTGAATTTGTTTTCTGGTATTTTATCCACTTCAATATTTTGGGGATTGGTTGCTTGTGAATTATAAACTTTAGAAGGTGTTATATTACCTTGTTCTTCATCGTTTTTGTGTTACTGTGTTGGGTTTTATGCATCAGTTGGGATGGATTTCTCTTCCACTCTTTTACATTTGGATCTTTTTAGGTCATGATCTTATCTTGCCAAAGCATCCTAGAGTGATCCAGATTGATGGAAAATCCACAGACTTTGTGTTAATTCTGTTTCTGCTGTAGCAGTGGCTGTCCCTAAGTGCAACCTGGAAGCCCACCCTTAGCTGTTTTTACTTGGGGCCTGGTCATAAGTTTCGATTTTTTCTTTCTGTTCTTTGTATTAAAGTACAACTGAAGCTTGAATATCATTCATTTGTGTGTGGAGGAATGTATGCTGTATTTTGACTGGATTTAGTTCATTAGCAAAGTCTCTACCCTGTGTCTCTGTAAGTTGCCAGCATCTCATGGAATGGGGCAGGCAAATAATAGCAATAACTGAAGTAAACAATATATGACATTATAGTAATTACCCAGTTCCCACAGTAACTTCTACAACATTAATTAGAGCAAAAATAGGAATGGCCAGGTCAGCAATTGCCAACAGCAGAAACAATAAATTACCATGAAACTGATCTGGCATTAAAGCAAACAACAGGTGTCAGCTATGTTATCCACTGCAGTAATAACTACAGCAATATGAATGGTGGGAGCAGGAGTTATTTCAACAAATTAGCTTGAAAATATGTTTAAAATACAGTTCATTGAAAAGAAAATGTGAGAAGAAAGTACAATAGAATTTACAATGTCCAAATGTGAACAAAGAAGGTAGAAGAGATGTAGCACGTGATGGTTATAAAGAAGGAGGAGAATAAATAGGAAAAACAAGGTAAAGAGAGAAAGAAAGAAAACAAGAGTATTTGGCTGTTAGTGGGAGAAGAAAGGAGAGAGGACCAAAAAAATATACAAAAACAAACCAATAACCTAACCCTCAAAAGGTGAGGAAAAATAAGTACATTTTTAATATGTTAAACATGCATTAAAAAACAAATATGTATAGGTATATATGTCTATCAACCAATCCATAAAGCATGAGAACACACACACACACACACACACACACACACACACACACACAAGCACACACATGGAAAAATATTCTTATTGATAAATGAAAGAATCATTTCCACTAAGGGTGTCAAAATAGTCATCAAGAATGGGAGGTCTTTGCCCAACTGTCCTTCTATTCATTCTTCCTAGGCTATCTACTTGGAAAGAGAGAGAGCAAGGGATGAAGGTTCTGGGGATTGTTAAAATTTATCTCTTTTGTGTTGCTCACACTGCCAGTTGGAGTGGTCTAAGACTGAGGCTGTTTGAAATGGCTCTAGCTTCCCTTCTCACCAGTATAAGGTAGGATGGAGTGGGAAGTAATATCAGTTGGAGTTTTATCTGTATAGACCAGATTGATGCAATTCCATGGTGAGGCTGCTACAGAATTCTATGAGGGAAGTTCTGGTGGCTGGAGTTTAGGTCTGTTTGGGCCTTAGGGACTTTGTTGGGTGGTATCTGCTCTGGAGAGATTAGATAAATATACCCCTAGGGCTGAGCAGATGCTGATCTTTTTCAGGGCTCTGGATCTCAGAAGCTTCATGGGAATTCTACTCATGGGGTAGGGGAGCCAATGCTCTACCTGCTCTACTGCCCACAAACACAGCCTTCCCAAGCATAGTAACTGAGCCTATTTGTGCCAGCCTCTTCAGAGTCCCAACCTGTTCAACTCCTCACATGAGCCACCAGATTCAAAGGGAAATCAAGTTCCTGTTTTTCAGACTTGAATCCCTCTGGGTACAATCTTCCCTATGCCTGTTTCACCCACAGTCTGCTAGGTATACCTTAGGCCACACATTAGGTGCTAGTTGGGGCAATTTGGCAATGTTTGTTGATCTCCCACCTCCTGCAGAAGCTGCAATGTAGCCTCTTCAAAATGACTTCTGCCTCATATCTTCACTTTCCACTTGAGAAAAACATAGCACCATTTAAACACCAATTTGCAGTACAGTATCTTCATCAGCTAAGCTCGGCTACTTTTCTAATCTACAGGTTTTTCAATACCAAATCTGTCAATTGTGTTTCCCTCTGTGTTCTCCCTCCTTTCTTGGTTGAACCACTACCACTGCTGCAACTTGTTTGGCTCCAATGGACTCTTTCTTCTTTATTCAATGAATTTGCATTTCTGAGTCTCTAAGGCACTCTGACTGCATAATATTGAATTATAGAAAAATCTTTCACCCACCTTGCTACTTGAATCCTGAGCCACAATAATTGCAGCCTTCCTCTGATCTACCATCTTAAAACATCTCACATTGCATTTTTTTAAATTTTATTTTTATAATTTTTAATATGTACAACACATAGTGCATGTATTTAGCGTCTTTTTACATACAACTGTTTGTATACAAAGTATATTGGTACAATTCAGGTCTTCAATCATGCATTTAGGAAAACGATATCCGTCTCATTCAACCACCTTTTCTTTTTTTTATTTTCTCCCCCTCCCTCCCCCCATGCTCCCTCCCTTCCCCTCTCTTCCCTTTGACCATTCTAGTGTTCCTCTAATCCTCCTATGTACCCCGATCCAACAATACTATGAAATAGCCTCCTTATATCAGAGAAAACATTTGGTATTTTGATTTTTGAGACTGACTAACTTCACTTAGCATTATGTCTTCCAACTTCATCCATTTACCTGCAAATGCCATTAGTTTATTTTCTTTTATTGATGAGTAAAATTCCATTGTGCGTATATACCAGATTTTCTTAATCCACTCATTTACTGAGGGACATCTAGGTTGGTTCCACAACCTAGCTATTATGAATTATGCAGCTACAAACATTGAGATAGCTGTGTCATTATAATATGCTGTTTTTAAGACCTTTAGGAATAGACCCAGGAGTGGGATGGCTGGGTCATAGGGTGGTTCCATTCCCAGTTTTCTAAGAAATCTCCATACTGCTTTCCATAACGGTTGGACCATTTTGCAGTCCCTCCAGCAATGTATGAGTGTGCCTTTTTCCCCACATCCTCTCCAACATTTATTGTTGCTTGTGTTCTTGATAGCTGCCATTCTGACTGGAGTGAAATGAAATCTTAGAGTAGTTTTGATTTGCATTTCTCTAATTGCCAGAGATGTTGAACATTTTTTCATGTATTTGTTGATTAAATGTGTATCTTCTTCTGAGAGGTGTCTTCTCAATTCCTTAGCCCATTTATTGATTGGGTTATTTGTTTTTTGGTGTTAAGTTTTTTGAGTTCTTTATATATTCTAGAAATTAGTGCTCTGTCTGATGTGCATGTATTAAATATTTGTTCCCAATAAGTTGGCTCTCTATTCACCTCACTGATTGTTTCTTTTGGTGAGAAGAAGCTTTTTAGTTTAAATCAATCCCATTCATTAATTCTTGGTAGTAATTCTTGGGCTACAAGATGCTTATTAAGGAACTTGGGGCCTAATTCGACATGTTGGAAACTGGAGCTTACTTTTTCTTCTATTAGGCGTATTGTCTCTTGTCTAATTCCTAGGTCCTTGATCCACTTTGAATTGAGTTTTGTGCATGGTGAGAGATAAGGGTTTAATTTCAATTTGTTGCATATGGATTTCCAGTTTTCCCAGCACCATTTGTTGAAGAGGCTATCCTTTCTCCACTGTACATTTTTGGCGCCTTTGTCTAATATAAGATAGCTGAAATTATATGTATTAGTCTCTGTGTCCTCAATTCTGTACCATTGGTCCACCAGTCTGTTTTGGTGCCAATACCATGCTGTTTTTGTTACTATTGCTCTATAGTATAATTTAAAGTCCGGTATAGTGATGCCCCCTGTTTCACTTTTCTTGCTCAGGATTGCTTTGGCTCTTCTGGGTCTCTTATTTTTCCAGATGAATTTAATGACTGCTATTTCTATTTCTTTGAAGAATGACATTAGGATTTTGACTGGAATTGCATGAAATCTGTATAATGCTTTTGGTAGTATGGACATTTTGACAATATTAATTCTACCTATCCAAGAGCCAGGTAGGTCTTTCCATCTTCTGAGTTCTTCTATGATTTCTTTCTTTAGTGTTCTATAATTTTCATTATTAAGCTCTTTCACCTCTTTCGTTAGGTTGATTCCCAGGTATTTTATTTTTTTAGATGCTATTGTAAATGGGGTAGTTTTCATCATTTCCCTTTCAGAGGCTTTGTCACTGATGTACAAAAATGCCTTTGGCTTATGTGTATTGATTTTGTATCCTGCAACTTTGCCAAATTCATTTACTAGTTGTAAAAGTTTTCTGGTACAGTTTTTTGGGTCTTCTAGGTAGATTATCATGTCATCAGCAAATAGTGCTAATTTGAGCTCTTCTTTTCCTATCTGGATCCCTTTAATGTCTTTCATCTGTCTAATTGCTCTGTCCAGAGTTTCTACTACTATGTTAAATAGCAGTGGTGAAAGGGGGCATCCCTGTCTTGTTCCAGTTTTTAGAGGGAATGCTTTCAATTTTTCTCCATTTAAGATAATGTTAGCTCGGGGCCTTGCATAAATAGCTTTTATAATGTTGAGATATGTTCCTGATATTCCTAGTTTTTCCAGTGTTTTGAACATAAAGGGGTGTTAAATTTTGTCAAATGCTTTTTCTGCGTCTATTGAGATGATCATATGATTTTTGTCTTTAAGTCTATTGATGTGATGTATTATGTTTATTGATTTCAGAATGTTGAACCAGTCTTGCATCCCTGGGATAAACCCCACTTGATCGTGTTGCACTATCTTTTTGATATGTTTTTGTATCTGATTTGCCAGGATTTTGTTGAGGATTTTTGCATCTATGCTCATTAAAGATATGGGCCTGAAGTTTTCCTTTTTGGATGTGTCTTTGCCTGGCTTTGGAATTAATGTGATATTGGCCTCATAGAAAGAGTCTGGAAGAGCTCCCTCTTTTTCTATTTCTTAAAATAGTTTGAAGAACATTGGTATTAGTTCTTCTTTGAAAGTCTTATAGAACTCAGCTGTAAACCCATCAGGTCCTGGACATTTCCTTGTTGGTAGCTTTTTGATGGCATCTTCTATTTATTCGCTTGTAATTGGTCTGTTTAAGTTGTGCATAGCCTCCATTTCCAGTTTAGGCAAATCATACAACTCAAGAAATCTGTCAATGTTTTCAATGTTTTCTGTTTTATTAGAATACAAGTTTTCAAAGTAATTTCTAATTATCTTCTGTATATCTGAGGTGTTGTGATATTCCCTTTTTCATCACGAATTTTAGTAATTTGAGTTTTTTCTCTTCTTCTTTTTGTTAGCATTGCTAAGGGTCTGTCAATTTTCTTTATTTTTTTCAAAGAACCAACTTTTAGTTTTGTCAATTCTTTGAATGGTTTCCTTAGTCTCAATTTCATTAATTTCTGCTCTGATTTTAATTATTTCCTGTCTTCTACTGCTCTTGGTGTTGGTCTGTTCTTCTCTTTCTAGTGCTTTGAGGTGTGATGTTAAGTCATTTATTTCTTGGTTTTTTTTCCTGTTAAGGAATGAACTCAGTGCAGTGAATGTTCCTCTTACTACTGCCTTCATAGTGTCCCAGAGATTTCTATACGTTGTATCTGTGTTCTCATTTACCTCTAGGAATTTTTTAATCTCCTCTTTGATGTCTTCTTCAACCCCTTGTTCATTCAGTAGCATGTTGTTTAGCTTCCAGTTGTTGGAGTAGTTTTTCTTAATCCTTGTTTTGTCGTTGATTTCCAATTTCATCCCTTTATGGTCTGATAGAATGCAGGGTAGTGTCTCTATTTTTTTATATTTGCTGAGAGTTTCCTTATGACCTAATATATGGTCTATTTTGGAGAAGGAGCCATGTGCTGCTGAGAAAAATGTGTATTCGTTTCCTGAGGGATGAAATATTCTATATATGTCTGTTAGGTCTAAATTGTTAATTGTTTTAAGGAGGCTTAAAGTTTCTTTGTTTAGCTTTTGTTTGGATGATCTATCCATTGGTGAGAGAGGTGTGTTGAAGTCCCCTAGAATAACTGTGTTGTGGTCTATTTTACTCTTGAACTTGAGAAGAGTTTGTTTGATGAATGTAGGTGCTCCATTATTTGGGGCATATAGATTTATGATTGTTATATCCTGTTGATGATTGGTTCCCTTACGTAGTAAGAAATATTCATCTTTGTCCCTCTTGATTAGTTTTGAAGTCTACCTTATTTGATATGAGAATGGAAACCCCCTGCTTATTTCCGCCGGCCATGTGAGTGATAAGACTTTTCCCAGCCTTTCACTTTCAGTCTGTTGATGTCTTTTTTTATGAGGTGTGTTTCTTGGAGACAGCAAATTGTTGGTTCATTTTTTTTAATCCATTCTTATACTCTGTGTCTTTTGATTGGCGAAAATAGGCCATTAACATTCAGGGTTATTATTGAGATGTGATTTTTATTCCCATCCATTTTTATTTGAATTATGGTCTTTAGCTTGATTTGGTTTCTCTTCTGGTTGGTATTTCCCTTAGTTTAATATCTTGCTTTGTTGATTTTCATTGTTATCTTTCTCTTCTTCTTCATGAAAAATGTTGCCCAGGATGTTCAGAAGTGCTGGCTTTCGAGTTGTGAAATCGAGCTTTTGCTTATTGTGGAAGGTTTTTATTTCATCTTCGAATCTAAAGCTCAATTTTGCTGGATATAAGATTCTTGGTTGACATCCCTTTTCTTTCAGAGCTTGAAATATGCTATTCCAGGATCTTCTTGCTTTTAAGGTCTGGGTTGAAAAATCTGAATATAGTCTGATTGGTTTCCCCCTATATGTAATCTGGTTCCTTTCTCTTGTGGCTTTTAGTATTCTCTCCTTGCTCAGTGTATTAGGCATTTTCATTATAATGTGTCTTGGTGTGGATCTGTTGAGATTTTGTTTGTTTGGTGGTTTGGTGTTCGGTATGCCTCTTGAACTTGGTTTTCCCATTCATTCCTCAAGTTTGGAAAATTTTCTGTAATTATTTCCTTAAATAAATTACTCATTCCTTTGGCTTGAAACTCTGCCCCTTTCTCTATGCCAATCACTCTTAAGTTTGGTATTTTTATGCTGTCCCATAATTCTTGGATGTTATGTTCTTGATTTCCAATGAGTTTTGCTGTATAGTCTAAATTCTTCTCTAGGACATATATTTTGTCTTCATTGTCTGAGGTTCTTTCTTCCAAGTGGTCTACTCTGTTGGAGATGCTTTCAATTGAACTTTTGTTTTGGCTTATTGCCTCTTTCATTTCTGGCATTTCTGTTTGGTTTCTCTTTAGAGCCTCTATTTCCCTATTGAAGTAATCTTTTACTTCCTGTATTTGTTTTTGGAGTTCTTTGTCAAAAAATGATCTTTTGCCTCCTGTACTTGCTCCCTCATCTCATTTTTGAGTTCATTCTTAAGTTCCTTAAACATTTGGAATATGTAATTTCTAAATTCCATCTCTGGCACTTGACCAACTGTGCTTGCCTGCAGGAGCCCTGTTTGGGGAGATGGCTTAAATTGCGGTGGACTACGGGCTTTGGCTTTGGACACGTTTGGGCATTGGCGCCTTCCATAGTCTCACGGGACTTGGCCCGGGATCTTGCGAGACTTGGCCGGAGATCTCGAGGGACTTGAGCGAGATTGCGAAGGAGGTCTGCGCCATTTTGGAAGTTAGAGGAGCGTGGACGGCGTGTCGGGGTGTAGTTAGAGCCAGAGAGAAAAGTTATCAGAATAAAGAGCTGTTTGTTTCCAGTTCGTCTCTAAACTTCTTCCCGCGGCTTCTTTGCTCCAAGCGGCCATCGCTTCAGGCAACAACACTTGCCATGGAATCTACTGATGAGGTACCTTGATTTGTTTGTGTCACTTTCTTCCCTTGTTTTTTCATGTTGCTTGTGCGTCTTTTTTTCCTGCACTATGGGACCTTGACTATTTTGATTTTACCTTAAAGCCTCATGTTGTTCCTGTAGTACAATGCTATCAGATCCCCTTATAATTCCTTTACACTTTAAAAACCTAACACTTTCTATTCAGAAAATCCCAGTTTGATCACAATGTGCAGATTTGGTTAACCCAGATATTGTTTCCAATTTACTCTGTACGCTTCTGATGGCGTTTTATAGCTTCAAGTATTCGATACAGAGGTGTTATATTTAGGAAGAAGGAAGTGTCTTGAATTGTTCTTTCTTGGAAAGTATGAAAAGAGAGTTCTATTGAAGTGGTTTAGGATCAGTAGACGAGAGAAGAAAGAGAATGGAGTAGGCAATTAGGTGGAAAGACCAATTTATATATAAAGTAAATGGAAAAGAAAAAAAGTGATAAAAGAGTAGGAATTGGTGTAAGAGAGAGGAGATAGAGAATCAAGAAAATAGAGAGTAAACTATATATAACACTGCTTTGCTATCCAGTTCAATTGCGCCAGTTCTAGAAATCCCAAGTTCTGCGTATAACTTGTTTTTGCCTCTGTTTAGTATGCACTGGCAGGGTGTAAATATGAAAGATGAAGGAGGAAGAAAAGATGCAAAAGTGAGAAGGAAGAAAAGAAGGAAAGAAAAAAGGAGCAGAAGCATACAAACAAACACAGTGACAATCAATGCAAAAAAAAAAAAAAAGCAAAAAAAAAAACAAAGCCAAAAAAAAGAAAAAGAAAAACAAACAAACAAACAAACAAAAAAACCCGAAAACCAATAAAACATGCAAACCAACAAAAAATAAATAAATAAATAAAAAATAAAAAGTCAAACCCCAATTCTCAAACAAAACGGGCCCTGAGATGCCCCCCTCTTTTTTCCTTTCCAGTTTAAGCCAATTGTATCGGATCACGTCTAGACAGTCTGCGATCCTGTTAGTGGAGTCAAGGCTGCACCTTTGGCCAGTGGCAGAATGGCTCAGTGGAAGAGTGGCTCAGGGGGGTTGTGTGTCAGCAGATGAATGGCACAGGGGACCCTCCAGAAGGCACCCTTTCCCCACGCCCACCCACAGTTGTAGCTTCTTGTGGCCGCTGCACTGGCCTCAGACACGCCCTCCCTGCTGTTTACCCGAGCCTCACCGAGGTTTGCATTGTTTTCAGAGCGTTGGTGGATCCCTGGATGTCTGCAGCTGTTCTTCCTTTCTGTCTTTTCCCCTTTGTCTGGGTCAGCCACTGTACTTCTCAAAGATGGTGGTGTTCTCCTCCAACTCAACAGCAGCTCCGCAGACCCTTGTGTCAGTCCAGAGCATGCGGGGTTGGCTTGGCAAGCTGTGCAAAAGAGCTCCACGTGGACACCGCCCACGCCTCTAGGCTTCTTTCTATCCCTCCTCGCTGATAGGTTTCAAAGCCGTTGGGTGGATGTCTGCTTGCCGAGATGGTATTGGGCTGCATCTGCAGCGCAGACAGCGTTGCTTTGGACTGTTGACTGCTCCGACTCTGCCCCTTCTCGTCGTGGTCCAGAGAACGTTGTATTTCACTGTCCAGAGGTGCACGAATGTCTTGGCTCCCTTTCAGTTGTAATAGAATTGCTAGTAACGCACTCAAACTTCCCACTCTGCGTCTTTTAGCAACTGTGTCCAGAGAGCACCTCCCTCCTGTCGGCCATCTTCCCAGGATCCCCTCACATTGCATTTTTTAAAAACAATTTTGAATCACAAATGACATGCCTCATGATTTTTTCCTATGTGTAGGAATATGATGGGTTTACAGTAATTATTCTAATACAAAAAATATCAGAAGCACAAAACACTTTTTAAAAATTACTTATGATGTTGTGTTTGATTAAACAGCATTACAATTATAATTTCACTCTTTTCCAAGCTCTCCAAGAACTTTTGTGTTATAATTTTTAATTAGCCAAGTTCATGGTGTAAGCAATGACTCTAGTGCACAGTCTCTACACTAACATGCTTTTACGTCTTCATTCTATAAGGAGAGCTTTTAATTGCAAATTCAGTTATAAACTTCTACTATTGGCTCAGCAGTAGAAGACTCTGTTCAGGAGACGAGGGAAGAAGTATTCTATAGGTGTAAGACCAGTCAAAAAGCCTCAAAACTACTTCTCAGGACATTCCAGAGTACATATTTCATTCACTGCACTGTTTAAACAGTTTCATGATGACATTCATTTGTCATTTAGACATGGATGAATCCAATAGTGAAATGAATATCTTCCTTTAGAAGGCAGGGGGAAGTTGTATGTGGTAACTTAAATGATCACAATCATACCTCCTTAGTTCACAATGATGCATTCCTTTATTAAGTTATACAGGCGTGTTTAAGTTAATATGCTGTCAAGCCACATCTTCAATAAATTAGCAGAGATGTCATCTGAAAATAGCCTAACTCTGTTAGCTTTTGGGGTACATAAATTGTAGTTGGAGAATGCAAGACATTGTGAAGTTATGATATACTTATTATGAGTTAATTATACTGATATGGGTTTATTTGGAAAATTAATAAAATCTGATAGGTTTGTCTTATAATTTGAATATAAAATATCTTTTATGCTCTTTAATAAAGTGAATTAGCTAGTAAAAGGTCTGCATAAAAATTCTCATGCTAAAATTAAGTAAAATTGTTCAGAATTTCCATGATGTACTTTCAATAGGAAGACATTGTTGAGTAATGCAAGCATGAATCTGCTCTAGTCAGTTTTATGTTTGGGTTATCTTTACAGCTGATTCAAATTATCTCATAGTGGAGTCAATCATTATGCACAAATTGACCATTAACAGGCTTAAAAATCATTGTTGTGCTGCAATTAATTTGTTAATTTCTTAATAATAGGGCCTAAATTCACTGCCAGCCATTTAGAATGATGAGTTTGCCTGTCATCTGGTCTACCATGGCACTGGTTCCCACTGGGCATATTGCACAGTGTGAGGACATTTGATGATGTCTGAAAAAAATTTGATTGCCTTGATGGTGTAGAAGAAGGTACCATCATCTAGTGGATGATACGATACATAGGACAGCCTCCCACAACAAAAATTGTCCAGCCCAAAATATCAATAAAACCATCCTTGAGAAACCTTGGCCCAAAGCAAACTGTGGTATTATGGAAGGAAACCAAACTATAACTTATCAGGTGACTTTTCTGAATCTACATTACATTATCTGAGAGGAACTAGGAATTACCTCTTAGGATGTTTTAAAAGACTTCAAATAACAATAATCATCTATTCCTACCAATTCTCAAACATTCCAAGTACAATTTTATATCAGATCTTTTGTGTGGACTCTTCCCTATGCCCAGCATGATCTTCCCACAGATTTTGTTATGGCTTCCTTCCTCAACTGCCTCATGTTTTGCATGTTTTAGGGCAAACATAAATGTGTGAGAGATATCCCTGATATGCCTGTAGACTGAAAATTTTAATCTACCTCTTTTTGCTTCCAGCATTCCCTATCCTCCTTTCCTAATTAAAATCTTTCTACAGAACTTACCAATACCTGACCTATGATATATAGATACTCATTCATATATATACATGTATATATGTATATATACATATATACACACACACATATATATATAAACACACACATGTAGGTATGTTTGTATATGATTGCATGTGTATGTACATATAATATACACACATAATGTATGTATATATTATTGCATTTTTAAATTTTGATTTAGTTCGTTTAAATCCCACAACCAGTCCCCTATAGCATAGGACCTAGAACATGGCTGTGTGTAAAATTCATTAAATTATTATTGAGTGCTTCCTTTGTCAGTCATTCTAGAGCAATGAAAGAAAGGAAACAACTCCTGTCCTTTTGGAGCTTACGTTTTAGTGGAGTATAGCAGGATATACAAAGAAAATGTTACCAAGTATATCAAATATATTGATGGATATTACCATAAATAAATTAGGAATAGACAGTAATTAAAGGGTCAGTTTTGCATTAGGTGAACAGAGAAAGCTTTTCTTGCAAGGTGACATTTGAGCAGATACATGAATGAAGGTAAAGATCATTATCAATGACTAATAATGACAATTATAGTCAACCTTTATTGAGTGTGTTTTGCATGGCATGGTTTGAACTATTTATTTTCATTAGGAAGTACCCTTACCAACAACCCTATCAGGTGGATATGATTGTTATTGACATTTTGTTTAAGAAGATACTAAAATGCCAAAAAGTTAAGAAACACAAATAGAAATGTACCACTCAATAAACTGTAGTTATTAAGATTTTGAAGAGTATTTTCAAATTTCTGGGTCACTTGAGATTTTGTAATGATAACAAGTTGCCTATGTCTAATTCATCTCCATTCTCTGTAATTTTTTCTTGTATCAGCAGGATATTAACTTATAATTACATAAATCAAACGTGGAAAAGAAGTTAAGAATTGGCAGTGGAGTCCATCCTACATAGGTACTGAGGGTATATCCTCTAAAAACAAAAAGAAAATTATCCCACAAAATAATGTATTAAAAAACAGAACAGTGAATCCTTTGCAAAAAGACAGTGAAGAGACTGCCATCTCATTCTTGTAGCTGCCTGGAGGTTGGCAGGAATGCCTTATTAACAGAAGTACACAATAAATATGAAAGGCTGAATGTAGGCAGGCTTCTGTCACACTGGGTACAAGAAGAGGTTAAGGCAGGGCCACAATATCTAGCAAGCCCAAGATGACAGTCTAATCCTGTATTTGGCAGCCAAGATGTTTGCCCAAGATTAGAAGTGATTGAGTTCCTGAGCTGGGGTTTAGTGATGTGCCTCTGGACTCCAGGAGCAAATAAGAGGGAATGGTAGCATACAGACGAAATTCTGTCACAAAAAGGAAATGAAATGTACAAGAAAAACATACTAGAATCTTGATCATAGTCAATACATGGCATACTAAGGCAGAAAGTAACCTCAGGGAGGTTAATACTGTAAGGCTCTCTTTGTCATTGTAGGCCTCACCATCCTTATAAATTTGGTGAAAGAGTCAAAGCAAACATGGAAGCATGTTTATCAACTCTACTGTCTATTTCCCTGGGTTAGTCTGACAGGTTGTTTTTTTTTTATTTTATTATTTATTTTACTTTCTATTTTTTTTTCTTTTTAAGTAATTCCTATTTCAAATAAATATGGGCTCAAGAGCTATGGCTGAACCCAGCTGAGAGGAAAACCAAGCACCTTTAAAACAAGACACCTAGGAAGATTAAACCTTTCATTAAATGTTTTTAGGATCCATTTGCCATTCATTTATTTAAAAATCTTATTTTTGTAATAATTTTCTCTCTAAATATACTTAACCCTCTTATCTCAATTTTTTCTCATCACCATTTCAAAGTACTTAAGTCTTTTCTATTTTAGAAAATGCCATCACTTGACCTTCTATGCCCCTTGAGTAGTTACTTTATTTCATCTTCCATCTCTTCATAGGCACACTTCTTCAGTTATTCATTCATTCATTCTTTATTTATTTATTTTTATGTAGTGCTGAGGATCTAACCCAGTGCCTTGCATGTGCTAGGCAAGGTGCTCTACCGCTGAGCCACAACCCAGCCCCAGTTATTCTTGCTTACCTCCATTTTTATCACTTTTCACTTATATCTCAGAATATTCCGCTACAACTTTCACCTCATATACTCCAAGACAGCCCTTGAGATTACCAATGGCCTTCATGTTGTAAAATCCATTGGTATTGTTAGAATAGTTTTTTTTTACAAAATGTTAGTTCTTTTTTGGAAATCCTCTTTTAGCTTCTGTAAAACCAAGCTTCTTTCTGGGCACTTTCTCTTACTTTTTTGGTCATTCCTTAGATATACAAATTTCTGAAAACTTGCACTCATTGTAATTAAATCGTACTATAACATTTCATCTCATGATATCCAAGGTCATGATGATTCTGAAAATCTTTTGTGTAGGTGTATCCTTCCTTTCACAGAAAAAAATTGAAAACGATTACCTACTATATGTACTTCATTTTTTAAAGTGAAAATAAAAACCCTAGAAAGTAAAGTTCAATAGAAAAATAAGTTAAAAGACTATTTCATTTATATATATTGTATATTTTTTTTACACTCAAAGATTTTCTTTAGAGTTCAGAAAAGTATGAGCAAACAACATTTGAAAGCCTGCACACTGCCAGGTTGTAGAGAATCTTCAAAAACAGCGAGTTTGAATATGGGATATAAAACACCTCTAGTAAATACAATTTAACTGAGAAAATATATTCATACAAATCTATATAGTACAACTAAGGGCAAAATGACATTTTATAGTTCGTAACACTGCTTTTTTATGTGTGCAATATACATACATATTAGCGTTCTGATCTAGTGTCCTTTATTAGAAGAAAACATAGACTGAGATTATAGTTTTGAGTCCTAGCTTATGCCATGCTAGCTATATGACTTAAAGCAAGTTATTTTCCTTCTCTTGAGTGTCAGTTTTTCTCATTTGTAAAATAATGACAATTATTTCCTGAATAGCTTTGTCGAAGCTATTTGATATGTAAAGAATCTCACATATTTATACAGGTTAATGAGTTTGGGCATTTGCAAATGGCCATGATCCTATTGCCACATTCAAGGTTATAGACATCTAACCCTTGCCAAAGTTTTCTTGTGTCCCTTTATCTTTGCTTCTGTTTTTGTGATAAGAACACTTAAAATGAGTTTTACCCTCTTTTAAAAAAAATTTTACTCTAATTTGTTATATATGAGAGCAGAATGCATAACAATTCATATTACACATATAGAGCACAATTTTTCATATCTCTGGTGTATACAAAGCATATGCACCCCATTCATGTCTTCATACATGTACATAGGGTAATGATGTCCATCTCATTCTACCCTCTTTTTAACCCCCATGCCCCCTCCCTTCCCCTCTTACCCCTTTGCCCTATAAATGCTAAGTGAAGTTAGCCAATCTCAAAAGACCAAATGCCAAATGTTTTATCTGATATAAGGAAGCTGATTCACAGTGGGGGTTGGAGAGGGAGCATGGGAAGTTTAGAGTTTTACCCTCTTAATAAAAGTCAAAGTGCACACTACTGTATTAACTACAGACACTATGTTGAACAGCTAATTTCCAGACCTTATTTGTCTTGTGTAACTGAAACTTTAAATTCACTGAATAACTCCCTGTTTTTCCCAGTCTCCAAGTACTGGCAACCACTACTGTATTTTCTGCCCCTGAGAATTTGACTATTCAAGATACCTCATGTAAAAAAATATATATATATATATATTGTCTATATATATGTATATGTATATGTATATATATGTGTATGTATATATATAGTATTTTTC
This sequence comes from Tamias sibiricus, assembly GCA_025594165.1. Lineage (NCBI taxonomy): Eukaryota > Metazoa > Chordata > Mammalia > Rodentia > Sciuridae > Tamias > Tamias sibiricus. The sequence goes on from CM046664.1 coordinate 79,870,314, forward strand.
CTTCTGTGACTGATTTATTTTATTTATCATAATGTCTTCTAATGTTCACTCGTGTTATCAGAAGTGGCAGGATTTCCTTTTAAAATATGTTTGACATGTACAAGATTGAACAAATTGTTGTTGCTATTTTTATTGGATAGCATGACAATAATACTTTACCACCTTGAACAGCATGGGAAGTATCCAATAGTTATAACTGCTTTATTTTAAAAATGCACTTGCTTTTCAATTAGTTATCACTAATAGTTATTATCTCAAGATAATCTGTAGACAAATTTTAAAGTTCCCCTTTAGTATGGCAATAAGCATCTAACTTCCATTTTTTTTTTTTTTTTTTTTTTTTGTGGTACCAGGGATTGAACTCAGGGGCACTCGACCACTGGGTCACATCCCCAGCCCTTTTTTGTATTTTGTTTAGAGACAGGGTCTCACTGAGTTGCTAAGTGCCTCCCCATTGCTGAGGTTGGCTTTGAACTCGTGATCCTCCTGCCTCAGCCTCCCAAAGTGCTGGGATTACAGGCGTGCGCCACCGCGCCTGGCTCCATTTTTTTAAAACTGGGAATTCCTGTACCTGAAGCCATTTCTATTCCTACTTCAACCTAGACTTGTTGCTCTTAAAAAGTCCCTTACCCTTGGAATTTCCACCATATATGTTGTGGGTTTGACACTTTTGTGTATTCTTGATCTTGTGACATCTACTTTCTTGATTTACTTCCTTCTCTTGTTGGAACATATTCACTAGTAGTTTTCCAAAAAAAAAAAAAAAAAAAAAAAAAAAAAAAAAAAAGGAGTTCAATGAAGATATGTTTTTTAAAAAAAATGCAGGTCTGAAAATGCTTGTAAAAAATCTTCACACTTGATTAATAAATAAAGAGAATATAGGCTATTAGATTCAGGGTGAGAAAGTATTGTAATTCAGAATTTTCAAGGCATTATTTAATGTGTTTCTATTTCCTCTTGCTTTTTATATGCTTGATGCCCTTTGATTCTTATTCTTCTATTTATAATCTTTTTGTCCCCTCTGAGGGATAATAGAATCCTATTTTTATCCATGCAGAACTAAATTACATGGTAATGGGTAATGGGTAATGGCCTTTTATGAGGAGTATTTTTTGATAATTTTTATTCCTTTCATATTGTTTTGAAAATCTCATTAACAGGATATGTGACTTTCTGGTGCTATTCTCCCATATTCCTTACTCTTCTCTCATATCTTCTACTTCTTTTTCATTTTAATTTTATTACAATGAAACCTAGTGATATGTGAAAACACCAGAATGGTTCAGATTTTGTATATTCCAAATATTCATTGTTTTTTTTTTAAATTATGTGATCATATGTTTAGTTACTAAAACACTCCTTATTTTATATGGTAGTTTTCTAATTCTCCCTTTATTATCTCAAGGGTGGAGTGTCTTCTTTTATCTCTTTGAAATTACTAGTTACATATTTTTTTTCTTTTTGAGGTTATTATTCTCTTGGTACAGTTATTTCTTTTTATTTCATTTTTTTTCTTTCTTTTGGTCTTGGTCCTTCATAATAATGCCTTCATCAAAGGACTAGTGAGTCCCTGCTCTCTTCATATTTAAAAATAAAGCATTAAGAATACCCTTAATGTTGGGAGGCTTTGTCAAATCTTTGCCTTCACTATTCTCTGATTCAGTATTTCACTGTCCAAGTACTACTGGCAAATATTTTCTTGGAGACACCAAATGTCAAGCTCTGAAGATCTTTTCTCTTGAGTCAGTTTCATTCAAAAGGATCCTCTAATATCTTCTTGGGGGTTAGGAACCTGGCTGCTACCCTGCTGGGAAATTCTTGGGTAAGGTGGCCTTCTCATTCAACTTGTAGACTGTCAATTCCTATTTTGGAGTGGAACTTAACCAGCTATGGCTGATGTCTTTCAGAATGAAGACTATAGTCAGTTTCATTTTTTCAAAGAGTAAGCCTACTGGTAAGGGTAGAGGTTAACACTGTGCTATTTGGGTTGGTAGACTAAGGATATTCAAATAATAATCTGGTGGTTTGTTTTTGCTTTCCTAAGCCACTGTATTTAAAAAGAAAATTATCTGAAAGCATACTGTTTGTAAAAGCATTAAATAAAAGAAAGAGGGGGAAAAAGGTGTTTAGGCATTACTTTCAAGGTAATGGGGCATAAAAGAATCTGGCTAAAGGCCTAAGACTGAAGGCTGAACTGACAACTTCTCTAATCATTACTGCTACATGGCTCTGGCAGCAGGATGTGATGATCTATGGACCATTAATTAGAATTTTCCCCTTCAATGGACTGAACTGAAAATAGAGACAAAACAATAGCAACTCACTGATGTTATAAAATAAACAATGGTCCTATGCCAGTGAGGAAAAGAAACACAACCTTTGAGTGGAGACAAAATGGAAAAGTAAGCTGTCAAAATAAGCAATTTCCATCTATACATTAATAAAAAAAAAAAAACTTTTCTGCCATCAAATCAATTTTATAATCAATCACTGAGCTAAAGTTTTTAAAAGATCTCAATTACATTATAAGGCTTGATTTGCTTTCTATTGTGAAGATAGGAATGATGGAAAATCTCAAGAAATATGCTCTGCCTCTTGCCACAGGAGAGAAGACCCAAACTGAACCTCAGATCCCAAAGAAGAAAGAATGTTTCCTTGTGATGGTCATCCATTTAAAAATTTACTGTTCTTTTCCAGTGGCCTAGTAAATCAAATGTGTTGCTATGGGTTACTATCATTTATTTGGCTGACTTGTCAACATATCATTCTGATTTTTTAATTTAATTCCGTTTTCTTATTGAGGATATGAATTTAGGATTAATTCATCTGCATTAGTAATGTGTATCCCTTTTAAAGTCTTTACAGAAGATCTAGTACCGATGTAATATTTCTATTACAGAAGGAGAATCTAGGAAAGTGTAATTAACTTGTTCAAGGTAGAGCTAGAAAATAAACTTGGACACACTGAGCATTGTTGTAAGATATTTTACATAGCCTAAGTTTAGAATAATATTAGCCATTAATATGATAGAAATGTAAAGGAAATACATACAGTTTCCCTTTCATATTTCTTCCCATGTAAGTCCAGGTATCCCATTAGGGCAGTTGACTCCTGTGCATGCCCAAGAAATGGCAAAATCTTATTCAATGAATATTGGAAGGATTGTCATGAAAAGAAGGGTTTATTGGCCCTGGGGATGTAGCTCAGTTGGTAGAATGCTTGCCTTGAATCCACAAAGCCCTGGGTTCATTCCCCAGTAACACACACACACACACACACACACACACACAAAGAAGGGTTTATCTAGTCGGAGGTGAAAACCCTGGATCATAAATCATAAATGACTCTCATATAAAATGCTTATGCAGGCTTCACAAAAGCAACTTCAGGTGATTAAAAATATTCCTAGACTAGATTTATGCCTTACACAATATATACCTCATCTAATAATGCAATTTGAAGTCCCGGAGAAAAAGTTACTCTAGGAGAACATTCAGAAGTAATGAAGATGATGTGACTCTTAGCAAAGAGAAATTCCAGAGTATAGTGAACACATAATCTGGAAATGTGAGTATGACATAGTTACAGAAATGTGGGGTTTTTTTTTGTTTTTTTTTTAGCTATTTTAAAATGATCACTTGTATTGCCCCATCTTCCTAAAATATTTCCTCTGTGCTTGATTTCAAATGCAAATGCAATTAATGCTCATCTATTTCTGTTTCCTTATGATTAGCTTGTTAAATAATGCCTACTTCTGATAATCCCTATAGTGTTTATGTGACCAGCAATCAAAAGATAATGTGGGTTTTTTTTCTCTACATCCTGGTTCAGCTCATTTAGTGCTCCTATCAACTTTTTAATTTGACATCTCATAAAGAAATGAATGAAATTCTTTATTCAGTTTCATTTACACTGCATACAAATGGAGCGCTCCTTGGCTTCCATATTATTTATTCTATTAAATCAATGTTGAGGAAAGAATTTTATGTGTGTGGTAATTTAGTTCAGCTATAGTATGGGATTTTTGTATGTGATGAGCAATATTTTATATCAAAGTTGTAGCTCTCTGGTTGAGGAAACCATAGCAATCTATAGACCTGCAGAATGTTTCTACCTTTATGACTAAGACAAAGATTTACAGGAAGTTTATTGTATGGAATAGTGGACCTAGAGGATCACAATTGGGTAGATGGGGATGCAGTCATAAAATGGCCTCAGCTGATAGCACAAGGCACTCCTTCACTGGGATGTCCCTTCAGACTTATCCAAATGGAAGGAAAGGAAGACAAAGTCCTGTGCCCTAGAGTCCCCATTCATGAAACTTAGGCTGCTCCTAGGAAGAGAACTTGAACATGCATGAAGCTCTCTCTTCAGCTGCATTGATTAGCTGAGAAGAATTCAGGTTAAAGCTGTCTACTACTAACACTGTGATTAGCTTGGGAAAGGAGTGTGCCAGACCTGGGGATATAAGAAGCAATCTGTATGGCTTACCAAATCATCTACTACCATCCATGTCTTGCACTGTACAGTCCCACATGTGTCCTACACATTGTTAGAGTCCCTTCAGTGTTTTGATGGCCACAGTTTATTGAGCATACCAAAGGAAAGGTTGGTGGGGTAAACTATAGATGTTTTGCTGTGACACCCCCCATCCCCCACAGCTTGTATTAAGGCTGCATATATTCTTCATCTTCCTCTATTGTCCATCATTCTCCTCACCTTCTCTGTAAGCTCTGCTGACTTGGGTCCCTTACCTAGTAGGATAAACCACAATTTTATATATATGAGATCCAAGCTTTTGGTTACCATGTTCTGCTCAGGCCATGGTTGCTACATTTGGCTATTTATGGTTAAAAATTGGGATGACATTGGTACAGATTGCCTGGTTATAAGGGATCTCAAATGAAGAAGACATTGGTGTGAGCAAAGGGAAAGGTTTTATTCAAGACAGCTGGCTAGCATGGGGCCTAGAACAGTTGGTAATTGCACTTATATATGCCCACCCCTTTCATTGTCCCTATTTATACCTGATCCTCATTTCCATTGAAATCATGACTTGGTCTGTGGTAGAATATAGTTTTAATAGGCAATTCTGTATAAATAGTGTATCATTGTTTGGAAGTCCAGTTTTTCCAGGCTCGGTAGTTCCCAGGAGCTGTTTCTCCCACAATTTGTCATTCTCCATTTTAGTTATAGTATCCTGACCCCTATGAATTATTATTCTTCTTTGAGAACTTGCCATAAACTAAAAACTATGTCCTTTATAGCTATATTTTCCATAGGCTAGACCTGCTGCAGAGCCCTTTTTTGATTGGATCCTGCTCAAAGTTGGAAGCTTTTCATATTATTTGGAGTATAGATTGGAGAAATATTGCAAAATGAGGAATATACTATCTCAAGACACTTAGCAGATGTAATACATCCTTTATGACCTGAGAGGTATTCTTTACTTTGGATTTGTTATGACATTTTTATTTGTTATTTAATGCCAAAAAGTTAAAAAATGACTTTGTGTTATTAGTATATATTTTATTGCTTATCTTTATATCATGCAAGGCCAGTTTTAGCACACATGCCTAATCATCAAAATAACCTAATTCTGATTTTGCAGCTCATACATGCATATGCATTTCATTCTTTACAGGTTAGAGGAAATGCTCTATGAAATTAACTATTTTTATTTCACTTCTTGATATACACGCATGCTACTAACGTTCTCTACCTTCAGGTCATTAATGAGTAAGGGATAGACAGAGGAAATGAACTTAGATTGCTCTATCTTTTCTATTTTCTTTATGTCATTATTTTCAGCATAAGTGGTTTATTAATACAAAGCAAGTGCCAAAAGTAAAGAAAGATCTGACAGGGTTCCTTGGCCTTTTGTGTCTTGTAGAATGTGACTGTCTTCTTTCTGAATTCAGAGCAAGTTTGGGTTCAATCAGAAAGTGTGCCCTTTGAAGCTTCTGTTTACCTAGTCATAAGTGTAACATGCTTGTTCTTATTTAGAGTCTCACTGAGTCCCCATGCTTTCTGGGTCCATTAGAAATGTATGCTTATGCAGCATTGCAATACTATGTGTACATGGAGTGGCAAGAATGAGAGAGCACACAGATTGTGCATATCCAATCTCTACTAACATACTTTTTGTTAGATCATGTTTCACTTAAAAAAAACAATATCAGATATATGATTACTAAGAATTTCAAGATGTTAACGGCACAGCATTAGGAAAGGACTCTTCTGAGTGCAGAGTGGGATCACAGGCTCATGAAGCTGGTCATGGCCATAGGTCACATTGGAGGAAAATGGCAGTTCATCACCATGTGTAGTACTGTAGATCCCTTCCTCTTCAGGACCTACTTTATTGTTAATAGTTTTCAAATCTGAGATTTTGCTCAGATCCTGAAAGTTGGTAAACTGTTGTGACGTTTTATTGAGGTACTGTTCTTCTGCTCCAAATCACCCAGCCTTGATTATTTTATTATTGTTATTGAGAAACAAGCTTTGTTTTCTGCTCATTTATCTTTCCCGTAGTAACACCATACCTATCTGTAAGTCAGGATACTCTGGCTGCCACTTTGACTTTGCTGTTTATCACAGCCATTGTGAGCACATTCTCTCTGATTATGTACTGCCACCAAGTCTCTCTTATTTTGTGACTCCTATAATTCTCATTGCTATCTATGAACTCAGTTCTGCAAAAGCATCTTCCACTGTCTTGCCTGGATTACAAAGGATGACTGCCACTGAGATTCTCACTAATCCTGGTATCCTTTCATCAGTGTACCACATATCATTAAGGAGTTGAGTGTCCTCAGAGATCTTGTAACAGTCACCTGATGATGCCTTATGTAGTATATCCTCAAGGATCAATCTCCACAAACATTTTAAGGCTCTTCTTTCACTAATTTTGACAATAACTCTGGCACTTCTTTTGCATATAATATGATCTTTTGCTTTTTAAAGAAAAAAAAAACTTTTAAGTGCAATGCTAGTGGGCTCTTGTTAAGGTATGAAATTCTGCACTATGATAAAGTACCCCTATACTGTCTGTTTTTTTTTTTTTTTTTTTTTTTTTTTTTTATTTTAAACTTAGGTTTCATCCCTCCCAGATTCAACACTCTCAGGATCTAGTCCCATGCATACTGTGAGATTCTACTGATATATGTTGGTTAACTTTTGTAGCTCTATTGAGGTTGGTCTTGATCTGTTCTCATAGACTGAGCACTTTCTTGGCCAGGTCATATTGGGACATATTGGTGGCCAGAAGAGTGGGTGGCAATACTTTCTGATGAAATATATATATTTTTGTTGCAAGAGAAATCATTTCCATCATCTTTAATAAAGGAGAATGTTAGGCTTTAACAGAGGGAAAAAAAAACTAGTTCTGAAGGTCAAAGCGTTAAGGAGAATATAGTATTTTTTCACACACATAAAAGCACAGTTGTCCCAATTTTAAGTCCCAGGGTCTCACTCTTTTCTAACCAGAGTTCTCACCTTGGCATAGAAGATCTTCTGAGACTGAGAATTCAGCCTTCTCTCAAAGTCTTCTGCCTATCAAGGCTAAAAAGTAAACTGCATCCTCAGCTTCATGAGCCTTCCAGTCATGAGAGATAAGAATCTCTTTATATGCTGCCAGAGTTTTCACACTTAAAGTTTAATTGGTGATTAATCAACCTCAGACTTTCATTGTTTTTCTCCAGCATATTGAATAACCCATCCAATTCTACAATCCTTGAAATTATTTTCTCAGTCTGAAACATTGCACCTGCCAGTGAATTTCCTTCTACCTGTAAAGTTATAGCAATCATATCACTGCAGTATGCCAGGGACTATCAGTGCTCCACTCTACATACCACTACTGACAGGTTCCTCATAGACAGCTAGTCAAAAGGTCATCCACTATCTTCTTGCAGAATCTGTTTTCTTGAACCCTATCTGGCACCAGCTCTGTACATCAGCTTCTCAGGGAAATAGACTCTGATATATGGAGATTTGCATGCAGGAAATGTATTAGTGACTGTTTTGAAACCAATGTTAGTGGACATTAAAGAAAACAGAAAGGAACTAGAGGGAAAATGTTCAACTCTAATGCAATTGCCACAGAAGGCTCAGCTGATACCATGCTGAGATCTAGAGTTCAAGAGTCTTTCACACTTATTCTGATATGACGCAAGGGGGCCAGGCCCTCACACTTCATCTTTGACTCTTCAGTAGATATGGCCTGCCCTTTGGGAGATATCATACACTTAGTCAAAATAGATCTCTTCCATCTATAGCAATTCCCAGCTAAGAAGCTGTCCAAATTTCTTGAGGCTGGGAAATTAGTGGTACAGTTCAGAGAGGTTGGGGACAGGAAGAATGTGAGCAGCATGCCAAAGCATCTACTACCCGGAGTTATAAAACTTCTTTAGGGAATGTCACCAGAAAATGATCCTAACTACTTCTAGTGCTTATTAGTCCATTTTTTTTGATAATTTGTAAAAGTGAAATCTATAAAGTGAAATGAAAATCTGACACTATTTTCCAGAAACCTTTATCAAGAAAGACAAAATGACTTAGGTATCAGTGCTTCTCATGAAGTAAAGCAATAACACTATCCATTTACACAGGAGTACTGAGGCAAAGCCAGTAAGGGTTCAAAGTCATGGTCCTCTCACTAGCTAAAGCAACACTATATGCCTTGGTTTCAGTTTGTCTTAATCACCTCATTTTATTAACTAGTAAATTAGAGTCTCTGACTTGGCAGGCAGATCAATGTGGTTCCAAACAATTTAGTTTGATATTTATAAATAGCATTTAAATACTTCAGTTTATTTGTGTTTTCTTTTTCTTTCTTTGTATAAAGTACTTATTTTAACCTATATTCAGGTAATATTTTTTTTTTTTTTAATTTGAATAAAGTAAAATTCACTCTTTTTGACATATAGTTCCAAGAATTTTCACAAATCAGTAATCATGTGCTCCATTCAACACTACCTATAATAGTGAGAATAGTTTCATCATCTCAAAAAACTTCTCTCATGCTACACCTCTGTAGTAAACACTCCCTTTGTAGTCAACCTTCCATTCCTTTGTAATGAAATGGAATGTACAGACAGTAATCTGATCTTTATCCCTACAGGGTGGGGATCTCCAAAATGTCAGATGTATGCACTTCTATAGTCTGTAGAATTTTGAGTGTAGTTTCTGTCATATAACTTTAAACACCTGAGATTTATTCATTTGTGCATAAATAGTTTGTTTCTTTTAATTTCTGAATAAGTTTTCCACTGTATGGGAGTAGCACCATTTATTTATTCCTTAGTTGGGGAACATTGGGTTTGTTCTCAGTTATTGGTTATTTTGAATAAAGTTTCTGGGTAGGATACAGGCTGGATTTTGTATGGACCAAAGCTTGCATTTTTTACATGGGTAAATCCTTAGGAATAGGATTAGAAGTTATATGGTAAGAGTATGCTTAAATTTATAATTAATTAGCAAAACTATTCCAAAGTGTATCCCCTTCAGTGATACATGAAAGTTTTACTTCCTATATATTTTCTTTAGCTCTTTGTATTGTTTGTTTTGTTGTTTTTTTTTAGCAGGTAATAAACCTATTTAAGTTAGAATACAAGTTCTGTTTCACTTTATCTGGATGCTGTGGTTAGTTGGATGTCAAAACCTTCACTATGTTGTTTGGTTTTGCCCCTGGCATACCACTTCCAGGTTCTACTCTGTGATTTAGGTGGTGATTTGTGCTGTAGTTAATTCTCAAATGTTTCTCAGATGCATTATATACATAGAGTTTGGGGATGAACCTGAAACTTGTACAGGGAATCCCCTGCTTTATCTCCTTCCTCTCCAGAATTTTACACTTGGAATCTTCCAGAGGTCCCTTTCCCAAGTTCTCTGGCAAGCCAAGTCAGATTGATTGATTGATTAGCATTTTAGACTTTCATACTGTTGCACAGTTCTACCTGGCCAACCCATCTTTAGCTAAGAATTTAAAAAAAAGGTAGAGAAAAAGTATGAGATTCCTTCAAAAGTTTTTGTACCATAGGGGCTCCTTTCCTATTTCCTCTATAGAAAGAAATGGCTTTCTCTTGAGCTTTAATAACCAAAGCCACTACCACTATAATTGTACAGATCCGTGGTCTTGGGGAAAGAAGCAGTTAGGGATGGAGGGAGACACAACTAACTACACAAAGTCCCTATTTCTCGTGGATGTTTTGATGTTTATGCCTGTGTTTAGGTTTCCCAATTTGGCCTGTCCTCAAATCAAGCGAAGTACTGGTGGTGGTCTGACTAGGACTTCAAAACTTGACCTCTCTTCAGAATCAGTCTGTTAACAATTTACTTCTAGAGTTGCTTTCCATATTTTAATCCAAATGACTTGTGGGTAGCCTCCATTTTGGTCACTAGTGGAAGTTCTGTGTCCTCTGTCCAGTGAAGTTCATTTTAAGGAATGTGTGCAACTTATAACCATGGTGCAATTCAGTTTCCAAAACCATGAAGAAACATAGGTAGTAACTCAGGAAAAAGTCTGAACCTTTCAGTTACTGGTGTGGAAAGCCAGTCCTCTTTCTCATCTGCTCCACCTAAGCTCTAGGATTCAGTTTTTCTGCCCTCATATATCCATGTTTAAATGTTTATTTTTTCCTTTAATTTCTAGGATAGCTATCCAATAAAATAGTTTTATTTATTTTGATTATGCACACTTACACAAAACACACACACACACACACACACACACACACACACACGATAATGAAACGACTAAAATGGATGACCAATATGACTTTATAGTTATTTTAAAATATGTCCCATAGTATTCACCTAAATAAAGAGTGTGCAATTAAATCTGCTTGCAAATGTCACCATTTACTGGGAATGTGTCATGAGCTAAAGGTGAATGCATGATAAATGAGCTTTGATGAAGCATTTAATTTCCTGCCAAACTTTTCTGAGAAGTTCTATGTCTTCCATCATATTAGTTCCTTTTATCATTTGAGGTCTTGTGTTGTTTTCTAAATGAAACTAGTCCTTTCCCCTTTTAACCTAAAGTCCTTAGTTCAAAAATAAATAGACTTTACCCTTTGAAAGAATGGTTTTGAAATATCTGTCCTGTGTATAGAGGGAAAGGCTTCATTCACAACAAAAAGAGAATAACCTGTCTATGTTTCTTGTTTCAAATAACATCAGATAACCAATCTACATGGGCAAAATTACAGGTATACACTGATATTTTTACCATAATACCTTCTACAGCTGATATAACCAATAACATGAAGAAGAAATACATTAATATTAGAAATGATGGAATAATCTCAAACAACTGATGATATAAATTAAAAAGTCCTACATGGATTGAGCCACTTAACACAAACTCCAGATAAGGCTAACTCTGCTCAAAGTCCTAAGGTGGCTTTTTTATCTTTATAATTTCTTGTCAGTAACCGTTAAGTACCCATTATCCTCAGGCTTCATGTTCATTGCGCTGTAAGATTTACCGTGGTGTCCTCCAACATTGCTGATACTTTGATACTGCTTCAGAGTAATGTACTTTAAATCTGCGATTAGTGTTTGTTTGGTAAAGAGGCTAAATGAAACATGGCAGAGAGGTAGAGAATAAAATCCTTCTTGATGGAGTTTGGTTCTTTCTTCTTATGGATCCAAGGAATGTGGATCTGATCCCATTTTTTTTCTTTCATTTTCACCAAAGAACACAAAATCACTTTAGGTTATAACTGATTCTCACTAGGAGAACACAAGAGTGCTGTTTGAAGTTTGAGAATCTTAAGATTGATCAAGGAAAAGATGGGACCATAGAGGCAGCAGCATACAAGCTTAATTGGGTAGTGAGCTGACATATATGTGGAAGATCATCCTAGCCGGAGGGCTTCCAGAGAGAAAGTTCAGGCCACCATGCAGTAGGGGAATAGGGCAAGGAATTCTAGTGGAGAAGGGAAAATCTGAGAGGCTGCTTTTATGGCCAGATGGTATCATTCAGCAGCAAGGCAGGGAATCTCTGGTCAGAAAACTCCAAAGGGCAACAGCAATTTGAGATCTTTTCTAGCTATAGTATTTATCTTATCTGTAGTTGGTAGATGTTGGGTGAATTTTCATGGGAAATGTAAAGTAGATGGGCTTTAAGTGGCTAACTTATGTTTCTTTGGACTTATAGAGATTGGATTGTAATTTGAGTTTGGCATCAGCTGGCTTTGGGTTGATGGTTCTAGCCTGCTGTGAAGAAGCAAACAGCATGGCGGCTACTTTCTGCCAACAGATAAGAACCATGTCTAGCCCATTCATGAAACATTATCCACTAAGAATTCCATTAAGAGCAGACTCCATAAAGGAGTATCCCTACCCACACCTTCCACAAGAAACTCAGGCAAGTTTTCCTTCCAAGCACACACATTATTGTTTTATAAAGGAGTTCTGGTAAATATATTTTTCTCTCAGTGACATTTTGAGTTATTTTATAGGGATACATTCAGGGTGGCTTCTGTTTGTCACCACTTACCCCAGCTCTAACCTGATTCTTTTATCCCCATTATCATCTCCCCAAGGACTTACTGGTTGACTGCTGTTATTGTGTGTTATGAATCATTTCTGTGATAAGAAAGATAAGGCTTATGAGGAGTCTGGCATCCATAAACAGGACAGTTTTAGACAGGAGTTTTAAAAAATCAGACTTTATTGGCAGACCTATTTAGTAGATGAAAACAAAAACTTTGCAGATGGAGATAAAGCTGGCTTACCACATCAATAAAGAAGATACATTTATATTTTCCTTGCTAAGGAGTGGGGGCAGCCTTAGACAAGAAAATCCTGTGTTTTGTGTTTTATGTGAAAACATTATGTAATGTAGAAACACTCTGAAACAACAATATGAACAATATTATATATTACATAATTCAGAGATTTAGAAAAGGTATTTGTGAGTGTGAAGATTATAATGTATCCAGAGATTTACTGAGGATATTTTTTAACCAAATGGAAAATATTAATATTTATTTTATAGCTTTTGTTCTTTTCTCTTAAAAAATAAAAGGGTTCACAATAACATTCATCTATAAACAGATTTTTATTGTACTAGACCATGTTTGAAATGGAGAAGTTAAGGTAGAGAAGTTAATAACAGTTGGTACCATCATTCTGATGAGCACTGTTACCAGCATGCTGATGTATAGAGAAACCCTCTAACCTCCAGCTAAATAATATGCTGGAGATCATCCCTGTGTGATCTTGGACAATTCACTCAACATTTCTGGGGCTCAACTTCTTCACTATAAAAATAAGATAATGTTCATAATCATAGTACCTATTCTCAAAGGGTTGCTAGAATTAAATGAGATAAATGAAAAAAAAAAAAAAGATTTACTGAATTTCCTGGCAGAGAATAAGCATAAATCATTAATTGCTATATTTGAATAAATAAGAGTATAATGAAAAAACTCAGAGTTGAAGTCACACAATGTTCTATCTGAATGTAATAGGCAAAAGCCAAGTTGTGAATCTTGTCAAGACACAATTTTTTGGCTCATAATTATACTCACAACACTCATGAAGGAATTATGTATTTCTGTGTTCCTTTAATAATGGAGATTCACAGTCAAAGGCACTCAGAAAAAGAAAAACAGAATATCCATACCATATCTTTGTACTTGTGAGAAAAACACCAGTAAGTTTATTACAGTTTTATCTGGTTAATATCTGATCATGTACTATGACCACCTCAAGGAAAATAGATATTTTTTGGTATTCAGAATGCAAGGCTTATTTCAGCGGCTAATTTTCAGTTAAATTTTGATGCTAAACAAGCAGTAAATTCACTAAAAGAAGTTGCCTAGCATTTTCTCAAATAGATAAGTCTGTTGAATAAATTTTTCAATAAATCTACTAGTAAAGAAAGAAGGAAATTAGTTGGTTTTCAATTAAAAAATCATACAATAATTACTCTTAGACACACATGCATATATATAATTCTATGTATGTATGAGTGTATAACTTGCTATGCTAATTATATATGTGTGTGTGTGTGTGTGTGTGTGCGCACACACGCGCATCTATGTATTTATGAGGGTACAACTTGCTAATTATTTTAATGTGGGTTTAGTATGATTTGTAACACTTGTGTCAGAACTAAATAGAATTGAACAGTCAGCGGTCCCACTTAATTCTTTATGAAATGCAATGTACTGTGGTTCACTGAACAACTATTAATTAAGACAATTGCTCAATTGGCATGTTTCAGCTTCCAGTAAAATATGCAAATTTAGTAGAATGTGCTATCTCATTAATAATATGAGGAAGAAATGTTTCTGGCATAATATAGCAATATTTTCAGATATATTTTGGAAAAAGTTCTATTTATACATGTCTGCATATGTGTATTTTATAACATATAAAACTTTACATAGTATTACAAAATGTTGAATTCAAAATTACATGGAACTATGACAAACATTTATTGAGAATGAGAGCAAAAGAAGCTTAGCTGTTGGGTTTTCAGCAGGGAGGCAACAAAATATATCATTCCAGAAAAACAAAAGAGAATCCCAGCTATTTTAGAGCTAAAAACACACACACACACACACACACACACACACACACACACACAGAGGACTGTAATCCCTTGAAATATTTGAATAGGCAAATTCAAAAGGTAGATTAGAGAGTGGGAGGAAAGAAGTGTTATTGGGATGGATAATGTTTATCTACTTATAGTTTGAAATTAGAAAGAAAGAAAATAGGAAAAAGAGAAGTAGATTATATATACTCTGGTGGTTGCACAAGATACTGTGATTTAGGTGTAGGAGGAAAAGACTAGATCCTGTTTTAAACATAACATTATTAAAAATAAGTAAAACATCATACTTTATTGATAGTGAATATATATCCTCCGATTACCTTAAAGGATCAGTTGTCCCCTATGTTTCATGAGCTACTCAGAAGAAATCACAATATTATAGTAATATGCACCAGTTAAGCATATTCACAGACTATATCCCCTCTTTTAACCAAATAGACTCTTAGGCAATATGTAAGTTGCTTAAACAACATATGCAAAGAAAACGTGCCTTGAAGGAAATTTTGCCACAATGCAAGTACATGTAGGCCAGAAACCAATTAATATGAAAATAGGCAGAATGGATGTATGGGGACAGAGGACACACCACCAAAAAATGTGATTAAAGGAAATTAGAGTATGTCATTTCAAAACATACTTCTTTTGCATTATTTCCAGAAACTGCAGAATTAAGAGTAACTCTGAAAAGTAGTCCTTTTATAAAGAAAATTTACATGTAAAAATTCATCAGTAAAGATATATATCTTTATATATTTTAGTCAGCTTTTTATTGTTGTGACCAAAAGACCCGACAAGAACAATTTTAGAGGAGCAAAAATTTATTTGGGATCACAGTTTCAAAAAGTGTCAGTCCATACATGGTCAACTGTACTGCTCTAGGCCCAAGATGAGGCAGAACATCATGGTGGAAGGGTGTGGCAGAAGAAAGCAACTCAGAACATGGCAATTGGGAATCAGAGAGATGTAAACCCCAAAGACATACCCCCAGTAACCTACCTCCTCCAGACACTTTTCACCTGCCTACAGTTAACACTCAGTTAATCCATATCAGTGAATTCACGCAATGATTTGGTTAACCCAATCATTTCTTTCTTTCTTTCTTTTTTTTAACATTTCATATTATACTTGTAGAGCACATTTTTACATATCTCTGGTTGTATACATATTTCATATCTGAACTTTCTGGTATTTTCTGATGCATAAGCTTTTGGGGAAACCTCATATATAAGCTGTAACATTCTGCCCTGGCCTCCAAACTCTCATGCCCATCTCATAATACAAAATACATCTTGTCCATCTTCCAAAGTCACCATAGTCTTAATAGTTACAGCATTATCCAAAAGTCCAAATCCAAAGTCTCCTGTGACACACACTCATGGCAAACTCTCATTATGAGCCCATGTAAAAAAATCAAAACCAACTTACATATATCCAACATATAATGACACAGAGTAAACACTTCCATTCCACAAGGGATAAATAGGGGCATATAAACAATGGATGGGGCCAAAACAAGAATGAAATCCAGCTGGAAAAACAAGTTCTGCAGCTCCCTATCCAGTGTCTGGGCCACATGGCATTGTGATGTTGACTCCAAAGGGCTAGTGTAGTTTCCATTCCTATAACCGTGCTGATTGCAGCCCACTTGATTACTTACTTGGTTTGTTTCTGTTTGATTCCTGCAACTTTTCTCAGTAGCTGTTCCCTGTTACTGGTATCTCTTAATCTTGTGTGTCTTCACTACAGCTTCAGTTTCCTTTTCACTTTTTCATGCATGATTCATTCAGGGAAAACCTACAAGGTTCTTTGACCCTGCTACTCTTAGCCTGGTCTCCTAGGCCTTCCTTCAAAATCTTAGTGGAAGCCTCAATGACCTCTACCTCCAGTATCATGCATTCCTGCAGAACAAGCCCATGTGGTTGATTTCAGGGTCTTCCACCATCTCCACCAGTAGGCAAACATTTAGGGAATGTGGCTGCAGCAGTCTCAGATTGCTCCAGTAACTGAGCATGGTGAAACAACTTCCTAGGTCCTCTGTGCTAGCAGAGAGCATTCCCATAGTCTCTTAAAGGAATTTTTACTTTTATATTCTTGATGCTGAAATGCCCTGAAGTCATATTTTCTATTGTTTTGGGTCTTTAGTGTTTTCAAGTACTTTTATTGTTTTCAAGTACTTAGCATTTCTTTAGTGGCTATAATGTCTTTAACTACCACAACTTCCTTAGCCCAGTTTTATTCCATATTTTCTGACCTAACTGCAAGTTTTTCAAATCTTTCTGTTCTGCTTTCTGCTTCTTATTATTACACAGTAAATTTGGCTAAAAGCCAATAGCAATATCCATGCCATCTCGTGAATGCTGTGCTGCCTTGAAATTTCCTCCAGTAGATTAATTAGTACAGCACCTTTAAATTCATCCTCACAAAAAGTCTTAGGATGTGGGGAAAATGTAGACAATGTCTTTTTCCAGAACATAGTACTAATGGCCTCTAGTCCAATTTCCAATAGAGATTTCCTTCACCTCTGAAACCTCATGAACCTGATCTTTACTGTTGTCAGTCCTGTCTGCATTCTGGTCTTTTCAGCTCCCACCAGAATTGCCCATTAAGATCCACTTACAACATTCTAAAAGTTGTCTATCCTGCATCTAGAAGAACTTTTCAAAATTGCCTCATAAACCAGCTACAAATGCTTCCAAACCACATGGTCAGGTTAGTCCCAGCAACAACCCCTCTTCTTGGTACCAATTTCTGTTTCATTAGCTGTCATTTCTGTGACCAAAAGATCCAACAGGAACAATTTAGAGGAGGAAAAAGTTTATTTGGAAATCACAGCTTCAGAGGTCTCAGTACACAAATGACCAACTCCATTTTTCTGGGCTCAAAGTAAGGCAAAACATGGTAGTGGAAGGGTGTGGCAAAGGAAAGCAGCTCAGGACAAAGCAATCAGGAAGCAGAGAGAGCTATGTTTACCAGGGACAGAATATAAACCCCCAAAACCACCTATTCTTGCCATTGTCTACCTGTCTATAGTTACCACCCAGGTAATTTATATTAGATGTAATTTATATTAATTAGGTTAAAGCTCTCCTAATCATTTCATATCTAAGCTTTCTTTCATTATCTTACACATGAGCTTTTGGGGTACACCACATATCTAAACCACAATCAGGAAGAATTACTCTGGACATCTTTGGTCACCAGAGAGATTTTTACATGCATTACAAGGAAACAACTTTCGCTTACTATTCTTCTACTCCCTTTATATTCCTCCATCTTTTCTCTGCCACTCACCAGAGGACCCAAACCCCTATTTCTTTCTATAGCTCAGGGTGTCCTATAAGCTCCAGTCATCCACTTTTTTCTTTCACTTTTATATTTTGTAGGATCCCCGTGTGTATGTACACATGTGATTATAGATGGTTTCTCTCTTATTAACCTTTCATAGCTCAGCCTTCTAGAAGGATAGAGAGAGACCATTTTTTTTCTTACCCCTACAGATACTTCTACTTTTATTGTATGAATACATACTAGAACATATTCTAAAGGAAGGCAATGTCAATCTGTTACTTCTGTCACATTTAAGATGATCTAAAATTTGGATTTTGTTTTCAGACCAAATCAAATAACCTCATCTTGACATTTCTCATTCTTGAAATAATAGCCACTGATGATGTCACATTGCCCTGATTAGATAAATATTTTTGAAAACCCAATGTTTTTATATTTAATTTGATTTATTTTTTCTGTTTGAACTTTACATATGTAAACAGCATTTTATTTCTTATAAGTAAATAAACAATATCATGGCCATTTTATACTGCTACCTAGTTGTAAGCATACAGCTATATTACTATGGTTCCAAAATGGCTCTACCATTTAAAACAAATATGTAAACATATTAGGTATGCTTTTAATATAGAGATTAAGCAACTATTAGGATTTCTGAACTAAACTCATGATTTGCTATAATTTTACATGCATTAATTATATCCCGATATGGCTCGAAGAACAGGGAGGGGCGAGGAAAAGAAAGATTTTCTAACTGCTCAGTTGTCTTATATGTTTTTGACTTGTTAACTGAATTTCCAGGAATATCTGAAACAGGAAAAAAAAAATTCCAGACTGATTTCTCTATATTCCAGTCTAGTAGTCTGCTTTTAATGCAGCAATACCCTTTTGTGTGTTTTTATGTGTTCCTACCACAACACATATTAGGGATGTAATACTCTTCCTTTCACTATATTTCATTTCCGAACTTCTACTTCCCTTTTCTTTCAAAGGCACATACCAGTGGCTTTCTGCAGATGGCTGCTATAGGAGCTGATTTGCCTACTGGAACTCAAAATTAGAAGCCCATGGAGTTCATCTTCCCACTGATTCCTTAACCAGGGATGAATTATGAAAATTCACCTCCTTTTCCTTAAACCAAACTATTGAAACATAATTTATATTCAAGGGTTACTCTGAAGTATCAGACTAAAGCTATATTCCTAAGACATTGCTGGAAGCTGTACTTTTGTTTGACCTCTTCCTCTGTCTGCTTTTTCCATTGCATCATCATTTTCCCCCTCCAGTTTCATTTCCTTGATAAATCATTTTGTACATTAATTGTCCATTTGTCTTTTTATTTGGAGAAGCAGAAGACCAACAAAAGCTTATAGACTATTAATATAGAGGAAAGAAACTAGTTTGCCATTAAGAAGAGCAAAACAAAACCAGCAACAAAAATCTCCCTCCTCAATATCCAGCAGCACTGTGAGCACAGCTGTATACATTTATAACCCATATAATTGTGATTAAAAAGAAGAGATAGAAACATGAGAAGAGTAGATGTGTATTCTAATTGCTCCTCCTATATTTTAAAGAAAAAAAAAAAAGATGTCTGATTTATCTATTGCTATAGAACATATTCCCCCAAAGCACTTTGGCACATTGTCTTCTTTGGTTCATGGAACTGATAAGCTCAGCCTGGTGGTTCACATTTGAAGTTGTGATCAGATAGTGGCTGAGTTAAAGTATTTGAAAGGTTTCTTTCATTATGTATATGACATTAGTTTTAGGATGGCCAGAAATGCTCATGTCTGTTAAGCCTTTATTCTTGTGGCCACTCAACATAGCAAGACTGTGATTTCTTATGGGGTAGTTTCAGTGTATTAAGCCTTCTTAAATGGTGGCTTTCTCTCCTCAGAAAAGAAGTTCCAAAGACAAGGGAAGAAGCTACCATGCTTTTTCCTGACTAAACTCACAAGTTTCATGGGGCCACTTCCACAACAGTTCATTGGTGGTGGTTTGTAGACCAAGCTTAGATATGAGTGTGAATACTCAGAGGCATGGCTCATCTTTGTATACTAGTCTAATTAAATGAAGGAAGTGCAGAGAGCGTGGAGTGCTCACCTTGTTCCAGAGTAAGATAAGTCACAAGGAGGAGAACTTGTTCAGAGCCCCCCCCCCTATGAATGGGACAATTAAGACTAGTGAAAATGAACGGGCAGAAGGTTTAGACTCTAGTTTGCCCATCTGAATCCCTCTCATTTTTCTTGAGAAGTGGATTCTGAGTTGAGAGGTTATGGGTCTGTTGGGAGTTTTGCTATAATGGCACTAACTGATTTTTGGAGCATAAATTAAAGGTAGACAACCTTAGCAGGAGCTTATGAAACAGTCCAAACCACTGATGTCTGCAAGTGAGAAGTAGTTGTGGGATGCAAATTCAGTAAGATGGGATGGCTAATGCTGCCCAAATGCATGGCTCAAAGATAGTAGAAGAGGTATGCAGGAAACATCAGGACCCAACATCCAAGAGACAGCTCCTTGGAGATTAGCAATAGTCAGCTAGTGCATAGACAACAACAACTTAGAAGTCCAGGGCCCTAATTTTTTTTTTTTTTTTTTTTTTTTTTTTTTGTGTGTGTGTGTGTGTGTGTGTGTGTGTGTGTGTGTGGAATAAAGTCTTACAAGCCAAACATCCATCTTCTTTATATCTGGCATAGCCCCCAATATTTAGGAATTTAACATCATAATTCCTGCCCTTTGTAAAATATCTTGCCTCCTACTATGTTGAATGTGGTATCTCTTATTGCTTTAGATAGCCTGACTTTAATGGGAATGGAATTCTGTTTTACAGATAGAAAATTTGAGATTCAGTGAGATTAAGTATCCCATCGAGTATACACAACCTTTTGAAAGGGGAAGAATGTGGTATTCAGACTCAGTTCTGTTGCCTCACCCTGTGTTCTTTCTACCTTACTAGACTATTTCCAGTTTTAACTTCCCTGAAAGGTTGAAACTGAAATATAATTCTCAGAAATTCATCATTTTTTAATCTTCACTTTTCACCAGCAAATACATTTCTGGTTGTGATAACTGTAATCTCAAAACTGCTACATATTAATAAAAACTGACACTGATTTGTTTTTAGGTGTTCATTTATGCAGTGTGAATGAAGTCAACTGTGTAAAAGTGAAAGGAGAGAGAATTTCTTATGGCTCATTAGTAGAACATACAGCAGCAATCAATTGTTGCATTTAATAGTCACCACACACACAAGAACAGGATCTATTCCAGTGAAGGAATTAAGCTTAAAAAAAGCAGAGAAGAAACAAAAAAGATTGGAGGTGGTCATAGGAAAAAAAAAATGTTTCCAAAAAGAATTGAGCTTTTGCCAAGTTATTTTCCAGTTTTAAAATTGCATGTATGTCACAGTTGAAACATAAATAGTTTCCACCACCTTCCTGAACATTACCTCTAACCTTCAAAACCCCTATCTTTTGCTATTTTTAGGAAATATAAGGTTATCCAAAATATTCATTGACAAATTGATTTTAGGTTCACCCAATAAGATAATAAGATAATAAAATATTAAAAACATATTAAATGTTTTCTCTATACCACATATTAGACTGATCAATTAATTCATTTACTTTTAACAATACTTCAGTGAGGTTGGTTATGATACCTCTATCATAAGAAAATGGGGAACAGGAAATAAATTGTATGTGATCACACACATTTATGAGGTGGTAGAGTTGGGATATGAACCCAGGTAATCTGGCTACAGTGACTAATCTTATGTGCCACTAAAATGTATTTCTTTCCATCTAGACTGTATTTGTCTAAAATATTAGTGTTTTCTTCATAGATCTGATCACCATTCTAATGTGCACAAATATGGATATTTTAATTATAAAATTATTGCTACCTAAAATAATTACTATGCATTTAATAAAATAAAGTCCTAGGTAATAGTTGGGAAACACAATGACTTGGTCCAAAGAGCAGACGAGATGAGGATAAAAATATGGCATGGAAGACCAACATCTTCTGTAAGACTGGAAAGCCAAAAATTACCATTTTGATTGTCTTTGAGTAGGAGTTCTGTCCATATACATTTATTGGATATATAGGAAATGGTTTCAAATATGTGGTAACAATTTGACATGGTTTAGGCTCAGCATTCTCTGACCAACAGATGGTTCCTGTGGAAACTATAGCATGCAATACTCATAAAAGAGGCTTCAAGGAAAGGATGTATGACTTCCAACATCTCAGGAAGGTGTGGGGTTGCATTTTCAAGAAAGTAAGAACATCCAGAAGTGTCTCAAGAACTATTTTGGGTTGGAAAGAGAGATGGATCTACACAGTAAATAGTTGTTTTTGTTTAAATTGAAACTGCCAGTAAACTACATTTTCACAGATTATCAATCTTGTGGGATCTTGGGACTAGACAGACCCACAAGACCACTATTTTATATAGAAGACACACTTCATGGAAGACCACTATCACTATCTTGTATGGAAGACCACTATCACTGTATGAATTAAGGTAACATTTTTAAAAAATCTGGAATCATTGTATTTCAGAAGAAGCCAAAATATGAAAAATAATAAACAAGGTTAAGGTAATCAGGTATGCTGAGGGAATCATAGGAATTTTACACAGAGGGCTAGACATAGGTCTCTTTCAGTAAGTGATACTGAGGACAGTGAGCTTGATTACAGTGACCATGTGGGACAGTAATAAGAAAAGAGGTTGGAGAGATAATGTCTGAATGGATCATAATGAACATGAGGACCATTGTAGGATCCTCAGTTTATATTCTAAGTGAAAACTGGAGCCACTGGAGTGTGTGCACAGAATAGTAACATTGTCTTCCCTACATTTTAAATCGATGAATTTTTCCACAGTGTTGAGAATAAATATAGGACCCAAAGGCAGAAACAGCACCCTAAAAAGGATGTATTAACAACATGGATGAAGTGACATTTCCTGTTTTAGTGGTAGGAGTCAAGGAGTTGAGGACTTGTTGGATCTTTGAATATTCTAGAAGGAGAATCTTAGAATTTTCATAAATATTGAGGTAGAAGACAAAGTGGAGACTCCAGGATCATTCTGGTTCTTTCTTGTTGATAACTGGCGTTGTTAAGACTGCCCATTCTTTAGAATAGATCTCTTAACTTCTTACTCTAATCTTAACAGGGATGTCTAATAATCATCTCAAACTTAACACAGCTAAATTAGAAGTGCTACTTTACCTTACAACAGTGTCAAAGATATTCCCATTGCCCTTTCTGATACAATTTCTAGAGTTCTTTTTCCTGATATCAGCCCCTAATTTACTATGTCCACCTTGTCTTTCCTGCCACCTGGAATCCCTATGTTCTACACATGAATGAGGTCTTCTCATTATCCATGTCCCAACTCAAACATAACCACTCTCTTATGCTTTTTCAAATTTACTTTTTAAAAATACTTCTATTTTCCTGTTATTTTCTTTTCTATAAATTGCTTGTTTTTAGAGGGAATTTGTTTAAATTTTTCTCTCCCACTAGAATGTAAGCCATTTAAAGTGATATGTCATATCTTTCTAGTATATCTCTTTCCTCAATACCTAGTACAGTGTTTAGGGCATAGGAGATCATGAATGAATGAATGAAAATGTTATTAAACAATAGAATACTTTTAAACTCTGCATGCAATGTGCACTAACAACTTGCTTTATCCAATCTTTATGGGAATAGAGATAAAAGGACTTTCAAAATAAAACTTTCATTGTTTATTATGCTTAATTCATACAGATACAGCCAGAACAAAGTCATCATCTTATTAAATTAAGTTAATGTGCTTTTATACCTATTCTCAGAAATAGATACATTTGAAAATATTATTATATCTATAGTTATAATAAAGTTTACTTGACATTAACTTGGAGCTACCAAAAATGATTGTAAGACTTTGCTTTAATTTCCAAATCACATTTAGATGTGCAATTTAAATCAAATTTTCTACAACAGGAAACTATTGGATAAAAGCTTGTATGTCAGTATGAGTAATGAATATTTATTGAGTGTCCACAATGTGCCACATACTCTAATAAAACAATTTATAATTACCTCAGTTAATCATCATAAGGATCCACTGAGGTAGCTACTATTATCTCCTGGTTGCACATGAGGAAACAGGCTTTTAGGTAAAGTGATATGCTCAAAGATGAAGATCTATTAGGAGGATTTATAATTGTTTTCCATCTCTCATCACTAGGTTTACACAATACTACTTCTTAACAAGGCCATTAGTCATAAATAACCCTGCCTTCTATACCCCCATGCCTATATATATATATATATATATATATATATATATATATATATATATAAAGATGATTTTGAATCTTTCCAACAGAGTAGTGAAAAATGTTTCAGATGATTGTGTTAATTAGTTTGATTTCATCATTGCACATTGCATACATGTGTGAAATATTACATTTTACCTTGTGATTATGTACAATCATTATGTGTCAACTAAGAATTCACAACTTAATTCATTAAAAATAATAACAAATTCCACCCCCCCAAAAAAAAAGATTTCCAATATCATCTATATATAGGTGCTCCTATCTTCATTCTTCATGCCGTGATTTCTTCCCTGACATACAGACTCATATATAAGATGGTCCACTTAATATCTATACCTGTATATCATATGTCTACTTCAAATATTGCAAGCACATGAACAAGATTTTACTTTTCCTTACTCTAAAGAATGTTTCTCTCCAACTATTTCCCCTCTCAGTACAAGAAAACCTCAAAATTTTAATGAGTCCAAACATTTTACAGTTATCCTTATGCTCTTTCTTTTTTATACCACATTAAATTGCAATTTAGCAGCAAATCTTACTGGTTCTTTCTTTTTTAAAGAATAATCTATCCATTTAATAAATCTCTCATTATTATTCACTAGCACCATCATCTTTGCTGGAGTATCACAGTAACATTCTACCTAATTTCCCTGCTTTTAGTCTCTTCCTATTATTTCAAAACCCTGAAAGGAAACAAATGACACATTCAGGTGTTTAATTTTAGGAGTTTTTAATAAAATGACTGTTGGCAAAGTTGCTGGGGAGTTTGGGGAAAGCAACAGAACAGGTTGCAAAAGTTGGAGGCTTCTAATAACAAGGAACTATGTTACCATACCTAGGTTTGAAGGTTCTAGGAGAAAAAAACAGTTACCAGGTCAGGGAGAAAGCTTTTCAAAGTGTTGGGGAATTGTAATTAAAAACACATTCTCCCACCAACTCAGAAAACCTCTCTTCAAAGATAAAAAAGAAAATATTTTATTACTGAATAAACATTAAGCTAGAATGTGATGTGTATCACAGGCAATCTGCTAGGAGATCACAAAGACAGAAATATATGTCATCCTTTAAATAGTAAAACATAAAATTTATTATGTACATATTCTCAAGAGAAACAGTAACTAGTCTTCAAGTAAGAGGAATTGACAATGTTACCTGTGACAAATAGTTCATCATAAATTCACCTAGTAATTGAGATAGTCTTTGATAATTGATTGACTTTATACAAAGAAAAAAAATAGACCTCTTGTATCTTTATGACATATTTGGCAAATTGGAGTGAGGTACCCATTAATGTTACTTAGGCTCCTACACTTTTGCAAAATTCTGTAAATAAGGTGCACTATCTTCCTTGGTTGAATTTCAAAGAGATGGTTTCCAGGTCCTGAAGAATGATATTTCTTGGGTAAGAGCTGGTAAGAGGCTTATCTAGCTCTTAAAATGATTTTTTTTTTTTTTTTTTTTTTTTTTTTTTGTGGTACCGGGGATTGAACTCAGGGGCACTCGACCACTGGGCCACATCCCCAGCCCTTTTTTGTATTTTATTTAGAGACAGGGTCTCACTGAGTTACTAAGTGCCTCGCCATTGCTGAGGCTGGCTTTGAACTCGCGATCCTCCTGTCTCAGCCTCCCAAAGTGCTGGGATTACAGGCGTACGCCACCGCGCCCGGCTCTTAAAATGATTTGTATGCATTTAAGACAGAGACAAAAAAACACATGCTGCTACAATAAATACTCTAAGGAAAATGGAGAGATAAATCTTAGTCTTTTATAAGAGGCAAGTCTTAGTTTTTTTATATTCAACAGGGAAAATT
Source organism: Tamias sibiricus (assembly GCA_025594165.1). NCBI lineage: Eukaryota > Metazoa > Chordata > Mammalia > Rodentia > Sciuridae > Tamias > Tamias sibiricus. The sequence goes on from CM046664.1 coordinate 79,896,336, forward strand.
AAAACTCTTAATCTGTAACTGCTTTGTGGTAGGAAGATGGTGTAAACCCACAATGACTAGTTCGGAAAGCTAGAGAAATAGATATTTTGACCTTAGTCTTCTTACAGCTTCTAAATATCTTCCCATTCCCTCACTCCAATGTCTTAATCTTTGTCTTCAGAAGAAACTAAAACAAGTATTAAAGAAGTATATCATTCAATAGGTGTCTTAGTCTATTTTTGTTGCTATAATGGAATATCAGAGACTGGGTAATTTATAAAGAAAAGAGATTTATTCAGCTTACAGCTTTGTATACTACAATGGCTAACAGGATAATTATAGATCTGAAAAGGATCTCCATGGCTGCACGCCACATGGAGTATGACATCATGGTAGAGTTTTGTGCAAGAGGAAGAGATCATACTCTGATGAAGCAGCCCCAATCAGGGAGATGGCTATTGCGGCTAGCTGGAAGCCGTAAGTTCCACCTGATAATAATCATATGCACGTGACGCACCTGCAAAGCTAAAGGTATATAACCAGGTGAAAGCGGTCAGAAGCGGCATTCATTCAGTCAGTCGGTCATTCGGTCGGAAGAAGAGTTCGGGAAGAAGAAAAGAGTCAGAGCGGCCAGAACGTAGTCAGAAGAAGAAATAAGAGTCAGAGCGGTTAAGAGTTCCGTCAGAAGAAGCTAGAGAAAGAAATGAGAAACCAAAGAGATATATAGCTAGAAGAAGCAGTTGCTGGTCGGAGTCAGGCCGAGGCTGCCGAAGAAGAAAGAAGAAAGAAGAAGCTCTCTCTCTCTATCTCTCTCTCTTTCTCTCTAAGCTCTCTCTAAGAAAGTAAAAGTAAAAGAAAGTGAAGAAGAAAGAAGAAGCTCTCTCTATATATATCTCTCTCTCTTTCTGTCTGTAAGCTCTCTCTAAGAAAGTAAAAGTAAAAGAAAGTGAAGAAGAAAGAAGAAAAAAGAAGCTCTCTCTTTCTCTCTCTAAGCTCTCTCTAAGAAAGTAAAAGTAAAAGAAAGTAAAGAAGTAAAGAAGTAAAGAGTCAGTAGTAAGAAGAAGTAAAAGAGTCAGAGAGGTTGCTGAAAGAGCCAGTGTTAGAGTTTTGAGAGATTGCTAAAGCCGAAGAATAAAAAACCTTCTTTCATCTTCATTTTGCCTCTGAGTTTTTCTCCCGCGGCGTTGTTGCTCCAAGTCAGGAAGCAACACTCTAAGAAGCTGGAGAGAAAGGGAGAGGCAAGTCTTAGTCTTTTATAATGACCCTTCATGAATGCTAACCAGGGTCCCAAAAGAAATACAGCAATTGTCTCTAAGGGTAGTGCCCCCAGCGACCTAATACTAAGCTCCATCTTTTAAGATCTCACCAACTCTTAATCTTGTCACACTGGGAACTAAGTTTCCAACACATGAATCCTTCAGTAATGAGTGACACTCAAATTATGGCAGTGGGAATATCATCCAAACTATGGCAAAGGGAGCCAAAGGGAAGAACTAGAAAGAATGAAATACAAGAAGAGGAAACATTAGTACAAGTATATATTATTGAGTTTGGTCCCTCTAGAGGCAGGTGGTGCTGGATTCTTGTTGGAATACCTCAGGTACATACAGAATAACTCCAACAATGTGTCAATCAAAAATTGACAGGGAAAAACATTTATCCATCATTCCCATCTCTTGCTATTTGAAGGTTATCCCAGTTCACGAGCTTCTCCCACGCTTATAGACAACACTTGCAGGAATATCATGTGGGCTGCTACCGGTGTCTCATGCTAAGGTTAAGTGGACGTCAAGGCTTGGAATTGAATCATTAGCTACAGATGGGATATGAGTCAGAGCCTGCAGGTCGTTAGTCAGCAGCTGCTAAAAGGGAGCCCATGAGGCTGAACTAAACAGGCAGCTGATAAACCTCGACTGGACATTACCAACAGCCAGAAGAAAGGAAGTCATTTAATGCCATTCATGTGGGGTAACATCTTGGGCAGAAAAGAGTACATAAAGGTGGGAAATAAACCTGGAGGTGGAGATGAAAGATATTGTAGCTCCTGTATAGGAAACCTGTGGCCAAGCTAAGGTTTTCAAAATCAAGTCATATCATACTATTTCTGCTCAAAAATGTCTCTATTGCTTACTAGTCTTTATGGTTTTTATGTATCACAAATTCAAAGCAAGTTTGTTAAGGAAACGGATTTTCAGTTGGTAATATACAGAGAATAATTGTGCTGCACTAAACTAAACTGCTGTATAAATATTTGAAGCATGAATATTGCCCTGAAAAGCACATTTGAACATAGAATTAAGTTGCTAACTGTCACTATGTAGCTTTATATCTTTGAAGGCATGAAAGCATTAATCAGTTCTGGAATGCTGAAGTAAGTGGATAATAAATAGTAAAAATGATAGTGTAAAATTCTTAGATTAAATGTGATACAACCTGTGTTGTTTTCTTATTAATAGCATCTACCTTTACTGTGAATGATCTGATTTTTAAAAAATTATTATCAACTTGTTTAAAGACTATTTATAATCCTTTAAGTTTGAATCTTTGCTTAATATAGTGTTCCCACTAAAGATGTCTACATTATTTTCAAATACTTATGGGAATATATACTACATAAAACCAATTCCTTTATTCATCCCACAGATATTTGTTCATCACTTTTATAGATAATGGGATTTCAAAAATACAAAAAAAAGGAACATAATTTCTTATCTAAGTGAGCTCTCAGTATATAGTATAAGTTATATATTCTAATAAATGCTAAAAATAAAGGTATAAACCGGTTTACACATTATAATATCAATGTACAGGGAAGTAAGCTAATTCTGGATTCAAACATTGCTTTCAAGTGACTATTTTTCACATGGCTCTTTAAAATCAACAAGATATAAAAGTTACAAAGGTGAATACAAAGCAGAGATTTTAGAGACCTGGTTTACTCTGGAATCTACTGGTAGTATCGAAAATTATTGAGCTTTTGATCAAATGGATAGCACAAGTTGGAGTAGGTGACCTGTATCTGTCTCCATAAAGAATTTACTTTTCATGGTGAATTTGATGATTAGCTACTAAATGCTTTTCAGAAGAGAGTTAATGATGTCAAATGTACCCTAAAAAGTACACACACCACACACTCCTTAAAGTGCAAGTGTAACAACTACAAGGGCAATTGAAGGTAGGGAGAACAATTTGAAGGCTATGGCTATCATAAGGATGAAAGAGATAAATGCCTGAATTAAATTCCTGGCTATGGAATTATAAAAAATATATAAGGGTTTCATGAGCCACCTAATTAGTAGGATCTATCAAACTTGGTAACCCAGGAACCCAGTGGGAGAGTTCTGGAAAATCTTTGACTGGATGCATGACAATAACACAGGGGATATTGAAAGAACTGGGCTGTGGTAAGACAGCCAAAAGATAATGAGCTAGTGCTTCATTTATTTCTCATTATAGAACAAGCCTTCCCACAATGAGTCACATAAAATGACCACCATCATTTTTATGGTCATGAATTCTGTGAGTGAGGAACCCGGTAAGGGTATGGTCTACAGATCCTCCATGATGTCTATAACCTCAGCAGGGAACATCTGAATAGATGAGGATGACTGAAACACCTGTTCTCTAGAACATCTAAAACAACAGTTCTCAAACTTTCTTTGGTCTCAAAATATTTTACATGCTTAAAAATTATTGAGGACCCAAAGAATCTTTATGTGATTATGACCATTAATACTCATATATTAGAAATTAAAACAAATTTTGAGAGCATTTGTTTATTTAAGAAAAGCAATGATAAGCTCTTTAACCAGAAGCATATATAACTTTATTTATAAAAATCTGTATTTTCCAAAACAAGAAAAATTATGAGAAGTGTGGCATTGTTAATCTATTGATCTGTCTTGCACTTGACTTGATATTCAATGAATCTTTTATCCATGAAGTATTTCTGTAATATCAGGCACAAGTAATTTTGAAAATATTGTTTCACTGAACTAAACAGATCCCCCAAATGCTTATTATTTAATTATAAAATATTTAAAATCTCATTCATTTAAATTATCACCTATCTCATCAAAAAAAGCCCTGGGATGCTATCAAGTTCATAGTAGCAGATAAAAGTCCAAAGTTTATCATCAACAATCAACAGTGTAAATTATTGTCTTTGAAATAACACTTTTATTTTTCAAGAAATTGCTTCCAAATACCTCATACTTGATAACCATAATTTTTTAGTCTTTCTTTCATATAAAAGTGATATACTATGAAAGAACCATTGGTTGTCCCAAACTGAATTGTGTATATTTCCTTGACACATTTCATAAATTAATATGGAGCTTATTATTTTCTTAGGGTTGCCATAAAAATGACCACAGACTGGGCGCCTTAATCAACAAACATTTATTTCTTGTTGTTCTGGAGACTAGAAGTTGAAGATGAAGATATTTTAAATTTTAATGTTCTTTTGAGACTTCTCTCCTTGCTGGTAGATGACCATCTTCACTTAATATGGTATACGCTCACATGGACTTTCTTCTGTACATGTATATGTCTGATCCTCTCTCTCTCTCTCTCTCTCTCTCTCTCTCTTTCTCTCTTTGGTCTCCTCCCTCCCTCTCTCTGAGTTTGTATGTTTCTTAATCTTTTCTTGTAAGGACACCAACATATTGGACTAGGGCCCACCCTAGGACACCTCAATTAAAGCTGTGTCTTCAAATACAGTCATACTTTGAGGTGTTAGGTGAAGAGCATAAACCTGTGAATCTGGAGTGGCACAATTCATCCTATAACAGCAACACTTTATGTATACTTTCTGGCCTGTCACTTAGAATATTAAAAAGATGAATACTGAAGGATTGGGGTTCATAAAATTAATGGTTTTCTGCATCATCAAGGGTAACCATGAGTGAAAATAACTTTCTTTTTCTTTCAAGTATATGGTGGCACTGCATTTAAAGACTGCTAATTTATTGTGTTACCTCTGTCTTGGTCCATGCTAAGGAAACAGTTTTAGCCATCACTGATTTTATAACTATTCAAATGTCAACACAGTAAGAAAGGCACAAGTGGTATATGTATTAGTTAGCTTTTTATCACTGAGCATGCATAGAACATATATTGGAACAAGAGAGCTATTCTGGAGGGTCAAAGGGAACTTCCTTAAGGAGGTAACATTTAAATCTCTGCATGATGAATTAACTTTTATGTATGCAATATTCCTATAGTAGTGCTATGTATTCTTTGGTATTTATTTGCTGCCTTCTGATAGCTGAAATAATCATTTTTAATTTAATATAAATCTAAAACTATTCATAATGTATATGTTTTATCATAATCTTCTGCATCTAGTCTAAAGGGGAGAGATTTTTCTTCCCTTTCTGTGGCAGAAGTAGTCATTATTACAAATCTGGCCTTACACAGCTGAATCTGTATGCAGCAATATTGCCCTAGTGGTATTGGTAAGCACACATATGCTCACATGAGTGATTATTCCTCATCATTTGATCTCTTCCATAAAAAGAATAAAAGTTACTGTTGAAATAAATAAGAATAAGGAACAGAGCTTATGGTTATGGGCCTAGTGCCTATGATTAAATATTTAACAAGGTTCCGTTGGAAGCCTGCATTTTCAGGGATTTATTGTTCTGATATAAAATTCACTGGGATTAAACTAGGCAGACAGCAACTTTTTATTTTCTAAATCTAGTTTAAATTGGTTTGCCTGTTTTATGTTATGAAAGTTTAAAGAAAAAATCTTGGTATTTCCAATCTTCTATTACATCAGAGCTCCTTTTACTCAGTGGCTGTCTGAATGTAGAAAGTAGTAATAATACTAATAGTAAATAAAAGGATGTTGTTCGTAATAGAAATGAGAGTATGAGAGAGGATTCTGATAATTGGATGGGTTTATATTAATTGCATTTTCTTCTCTTTCATAAAGAAGCTGTGTGTAAACTGGGACTCATTGTGTGGTTGTGTGGTATAGAGTATTTAGTAAAATATCTGCCCTCATCAATTGATTTTCACAAGTGGGCTGATTGATCTTTCCTTTTCTGAATATTGGCAACTCCTGGCTTTTAACTTTGCTTATCATTAAAATAGACATTTGTAATAGTATGGATTTTTTGTTTTGCCCAGAAATTTAGCACTTTTTATGCATGTGATTCTAAGTAATAAGTAATTAGAATGCCACTGAAATAAAAGAAAGTATTTTCTCCCTTTTTTCTAATAAAAAGTATAAATTATCACAATTAAAGTACATTTTTTGATATTGTCCCTGCATTTAAAACAAGTGAGCAAGCATAAGAAAAATGATATGACATGGAGATATATATACATATATATTCATACACACAATTTTTACCAATTTTTGCTTACCAAAACTAAGATGCCTGCTGTGAAATTTGGAAGCATAATATATACTAATATTTCTTCACAGGGTAACACATCCATGGATATCATTAAGATTAGAAATCTTATCAGAAAAAGAAATTAGAAAGTTGAAATAAATTAAATAAATGTGGATCATTTGAAAGTTAAGAGAGCATAGGGGAAAATGGTGAAAGGAATCAAGCTTCTGCTGAAAGTTTGAATTAAAATGTCCATTACAATGGTAGTGTAAGAAAAGGTATATAGAAAAAAATAAGATGACGTCAAAATGGGGAGGGTGGTGGTACACAGAATTAGTGCCATAAACACACTCTGGTATAGTCAATGTGGAGTTGGAAAACTGGGAGTGGAATTTGGGAGAGTTGGGGCTGCAGATAATAAAGGTCGATGTCCTCTGTATTGATGTGATATTAGGAATGTTGTTCCAAGAACAGAGGGATTAAAGAAAGCACAATAGTACTATCACTTGTTCATTGTAGAATGTCTACAGTGGAAAGGAAGAAGGAAGAGGAACTGGAAAATTTAGGAAATGTTTTCCATGGGGAAAGAGAAGAGCTGAGAAAACAACTTGCTGAAGTGTATGTCTACAGTAAGTCTCTGAGGGAGGCTGGTGTAGATGTGGAGCTGTGGCATATCTTCTGTGGGTAACAGATTCTGCTAAGTGATGCTCAACTTAAAAGATGAAAAGATTCTGTCCTTTATTAAAACAACATGCAGTGACACATAGAGCTATAAATTAGAGATTTTCTAGATATTATAGAAATATTTTCATGAAACCAACATCAGAAAGGATATTTAAGACTAGAGTTAGGAATGGTTAAGAGTTCTCTCTTTTTAAGTGTACATAGTTTGCAAACCTACTTTCCTATAGCAGATGTGAAACTTTTTTATACAATTTCCTGAGTCAAAGCATTTTTCCATTTGACTTTGGGGGAGATAATTGAATGCAAAGATCAGCTGATCTCTGGAGGCAATTAACATCTGATTTAAATTTAGTCTTCCATGGAGTTTGGGTGATTAGACTACCACTTAGCAGGAATATATCCGTAGGATATCCAGGGGGCATGCACACCTGTTATCACTACAGCTGGTTTGCAAATGTCACTGCTGCTTCATATAAGTAAAGCAATGAAATGGATAAATAGCACTTGAGAAGCATATTATGATATTGTTGTAGGGTGTTTTGATGATTTGTGCATTTCTCCATAAATTAATACAGTATATTTGTTAAAATGAATAGTAACATTTAGAAAAAACATATGCTCAGCAGTAATTGAGTCATACAGAATGTAACATTCATCCACAAATTGAAGTGTTTTTTTCTTAATATGGATATAAAACTTCTGTCTGATGGAAAACAATGAGTAAACAGACTGGAGAAATGAACCATATGAATGAATATTTAGATGTTATAAATGAGGTCAATAGATGTAGAACATTGATTCTTTTGAGATTGCATAATAGAAAATTCAAAAGATATCATGTCACATCATGTATTTTCATCTTTTTGTGACCTGAATGAATTATGATGAACTATAGTCTGTGTAATAAAAGGTTCCTATGAACACCAAGGCAAATGTGCTGCAAGAACATTTATTTATATTGTGTAGAGGAAAACTCTTGATAAACTATATGAATTATAAGATTATCATCAAACAGACATATAAGAATATATAACTGGATACAGTGATATATGCCTGTAATCACAGTGACTTGAGGGACTGAGGCAGGAGGATGTCACTTTCAAAGCCAGCCTCAGCAATTTAGTGAGGCTCTAAGCAATTTAGTGAAACACTGTTTCAAAATAAATAAAATAGAAATTAAGAAGTTCTAGGGATGTGGCTCAATGGTTAAGCACCCCTAAGTTCAATCACCATTCCAAAAAAATTTTTTTTAAAGAATATATAGACAATAATAGTTGTTAGGTACAATTTTATGTGAACTGTGCTATCACATAAGATTCATTTTTGAGATATTAGATTATGGGTAAGTGATAAGCTTTAAGGAAAATCACACAAAACATTTTTCCTCTAAAAATGATCACTGCAGTGAGCCAGATACAAATGAGATTACATGTGCTCTAACACATAGAGTTCTTAACACATGCTTAACAGAAAGTGAGATTTCAGGATTCATAATGCAATGAATGGAAAATTCATTATGAAAGCAAAATTTGCACTATAGGATGAAAAGCAAGGAGACTTTATTTAAGGCTATTGCAATAGGGGAGTGAGATGAGAACTCAGGCTGAACTAAACTCCAGGAACCACAATGCTAAGGTTTAACCCAAAGGAGAAGGATGGATGAGGATGAAATTAGAAGCCGTTTGTGTTTAGTAAATTGGGTTTAGTTCAGGAAAAAATAAACTATCTTCCCTCTTAATAGAGCTAGCAGCGAGGAGTCTTATAGAAGTTGGACTCCTGGATTTCCCACAAAACTAGGAGATCAGGGCCTGTCTTCTATGATGATTGTATTTCAAAGCAATAGTTCCTAACCCTCAAGAATGACATTCCTGCAGGTAGAAAATTATCAGGAGTCTTTAAAAACATCAACATTTCAAACAAGCAGAGGAAAGATTTACAGTGAAAAGTGTTCTAAAGTAAGTACTCTCAGAAAAGGGAAGGTAGGGACCTAGAATCAGGAAGAAACCTGTCTAAAATTTAGTCAAGCTTGGGGTGATGTTAAGGCCTTCTTGATCATTAAAAGCCATGAATGTCTAAGTATCCTCAACTGTTCCTAAAGGAGGCGTTTGTTGAATAAATTAATGAATGAAGAATCAGGGTATGGATTCAATAGATTTTTAAAAAATATTTATTTATTTGTTTTAGTTGTACAAAATGCCTTTATTTTTACATGGTGCTGAGGATCGAACTTGGACCGTGTACATGCTAGGTGAGCGCTCTACCGCTGAGCCACAACCCCAGCCCCAGATTCAATAGATATTTAAATAATAATATTTAAAAATCTTTATTCCTGTATCATTATTTCTCCTTTGCCAGTAGAATAATGTCCCCACTTCGCATGTCACTGCTGAACCCCACTCCTGCTTTCCCCTTCTTTGTGCAAACTTCCCTTTGTGGCTCTGTCTGGTCTTGCTGGGCACACTTCCTCAGTCTGTACTGTCACATTGTCCAGAGGCTATGGTCTGTCTTCCCTGAAACACTGTACCCTATTCCTTTAGCTTATCCTAGTGCCAGCACTCGGTCCAGCCTCCTTGGTTAGGCTGTCTTTTCCTAATTCATCCTTCGCTGACCTGTCCTCTTCAGATGTTTGTTGGCTGTGCTAGCTGGAGAATTCCTTTTAGCCCTTCATTAAGTATTGACACAAGGTGAATTACAGTTGCTCCATAGGTTACATCTTCAGAAGTATGTTGATTTCTTCTAGAAAGATTTAGTGTTTTCATATCCTTCGTCTTAGCCTAGTAGGGTTTTGATGAATACTCATTGACTTAAAAACAAATAAGAAAAGTAAATTATATTATCATGGGTTTATTTTTAACATATAGCATTCTAATACTGTTAGAATGAGTAGTTCTTTAAAAATAGTGCTTTTTAGTCACCACTGGCTGGATTCATACACTAGGTAAGCAAAAACAATATAAATGTGATTTTTAAGGTATTCTGATTAGTAAAAATAATTTAGATGGTCCAATCAAAAGTAACTACAAAACAGCAATTTAGTGTGTATAATGGCATTTTGTGGTGATGTAGCCAGATTTTCCTGTTGACCCTTGGTATCATCTTCATCATTTTTCCCAACAATACATGAGACTACTATATTCTTCATATTAATGCAAAGTGTGCTCTTTCCTTTGTTGGCAAGGAGGTCAGATGCCAGAATTAAAGGACAGCATCTCTGGCTGCTATCCAATTGAAGATGACCAAAAGTGTAATAGAGCCCAGTCTGCCTATTTTTCACCTCTTTCAGTGACTGAGTAAAGCTAATTTTTTTTCCCAGATGAATCATGGTATGGATTACAAATGAAGACACATCTAATATCTTACTATCAATCTTCCATTCATATTGAACCTACTGTGATTTGGTGTACATGTTATGCTCCTTTTAAAATTAATTTCAAATTACATGTTATCTATCCACACTGTAGCTTTTAAAGGAAATCATTTTTTTAATTATTCTAGATTAATGATTGCAATATTTTCTGGTTAAGAATTTCATTTGCTCAGAATGCAAATTAAATTATATGTTAAAATGAACAGCTTGTATTTTATAGTAAAGAAGCTTGAGATGGGTAACATTACTTTCTGGGATATATTGAACAGCATCATATTAAATACAGAATATTAAAATGTACTCTTCTTATATTAATATCACTGTTATTACTGTTCTTACTATCAATTATGACATTTAAGAGCCTCCCTTATAATTTGCAAATGTTCTGATCTATCTAAACTAAGTTTCCATGATAATATAAAATGCATTTTTAAATATTTTTGGATTTTACTGTTTCCAATTGGGATAGAAATAATAAAAGAAATATTCCCCTGATTATCCTTGCTCAAACTGAACCCACATCTTAATATGCTGAGAAGATCAAAGTCAATATATCTGGCTACCTGAGGATAAGTTAACAATTTCCAATGGTATAAAATAAAGATATGTCATAACCTATTTCTCTTAAACATGTACATTAATAACTCACAAATACTCCTGGATCTTTTTAGTACATGTTCTCCTTCCTTGAGGAAAAAATATTGTATATTTTTATTCACAGTGATGATATGATTTATTTTCACTTACTAAACACAGCTTCAAAGTTTCTTACTACCAAATGTTGTCAGAACAATGGTTTAAAAAAAAAAAAAAACTATTCTCAAACTAAAATCATCAGTGTGTAAAGGGACAATATTTAGCTAGTCTTTTTACAGAGATTATAATTAATATACATGAACATATAATCCAACAATCCAGAACAATGAACAGTAAACATTGGTGGGGTGCTTTAGTAAGATTTTTGTTAAATGGCAATTAGTAAACTTACTTTGGTATGTTTCTACACAAAGATCATTGACACTGATTACAGGAAAATACTTTACCCATTTGATTTCTGTGTTATAGTAGATGTAACCATTTACTGAAGAAAATTTTCAATATGCCTGAGGCTTAATTGCAGAGGTGGCAAGATTGTAACTGAATTTGTTCACCTCTTTGTTTCAGCTTCTAGGAAACTTGGAAAACTACCCATGTCAGGAAACTTTTGGGATGTATTACTATGCACTGTTCTAATAGTTCCTGACACTTTTCCTTCCAAATCTTCAGATTAAATTTGACCTGATTCATATCCATTTGTTTTCTCCAAATTCTTTGGAAACAAAGTATCATCTAGTAGAATAATTATTTTTAGTACTTCACCCATAGAAATTCCAAAGTGGGCCCAAACTTATTTTGACAAAGAAAAATGGATGCCAGTTCAGAAGAAAAGGGAAGAAGCAAAGACACCTGTGGAGTCCAAACCATGATAGACATTCTTCTAAACATTTCATAAAGTCTCATTCAATCATAACAACAATCTAAGATATTATAACAATACCTCTTACTATTGAAAACTTATTTTTTATAAGTACTAATTTAAATACCTCTCATATATTTTAAAATTAAACATAGCAGCCTTCTAAAGTAGGTGCTAGGATTACCCCTGAGGCTCAATTAAGTTAAATATCTCAACTCTGGTCACAAACCTACTATGTGGAGAAACAAGCCTCTGAATTCAGGTTTTTCATCTCCAGAGCTTCTATTTGCAGCATGTTGTGCCTTTCCTTATTATCCCATTTAACCAATAGGAAACTAAGGACCTCTAGATATTTAAGTAATGATGTACCCAGTGAATATTGGAGACTAGATTCAGAGCCAATCTATTGATGCAAAAACCTGTTTTATTGCCTCTATCAATCTGTCTTCAAAATACATTGTGTGTTCCTGAAATTGCTCTATGATAGTATTTTATAAAAATTATCTCTCTATGAAATCTTTGGGTGAAAGTCTCCCGAGGTAAGAGAAGTTTTGGAAATACCAGGTTAACATTAAATAGTTACTTATACCTAGGGATATTTCTGAATTTAGAGTATTAGTGCATTTCCCAAGTTTTACTTGACAATGAAGCTTTTTTCATTTCTTTTAATTATGTGTCTCCACGGATGAATAACACATAGGCCACAATTTAGAAAAACTAACCTACTACGTTCCAGATTAATTTACATTTCCTTATAGTGAATTGTCAGTGGCTTCATAGGATAATACAGTAGTGATTGAAGTAATCAAACCATCACTTACAATATGAGATAACTTGAAATCAAAGGACATAATTGAGTCATCTGAATTAACTGTAAATACAGCTAATTTTCTGATTTTCATTAAATCATTAAGATGAAAAGATTAAAATAATTTAGAGATATATTTGAACAAACCTTTAAGTATTTAATGGGCAAAAGTGAGGGATCTCTAGAGAAATGCCCAGAGTCATATAGCATGGAAACTAGGCACAATTTTTTTGAATATGCTGGTTAAATTATATCTCAGCTATAACCCATAGGTGAATTTCCCCAAAATCATCTAAAATTATCACTTATTTCTTGCTTAATTTTAAGTTGCTATTTTTTACCCATACCTTTTATGTTAGTGAACTGATTATCTAAACTCTTAGAAATTATGATTCTATTGTAAATGGTCAATTCTTTACTAAGAACTTCTTTGCATAGAAATATTAAATATAGCTACAATAATTTTGTATTAAGGTCAACATTGTCTGATATTAGTAGAGTTACATCAGCTTTAGAACAGTGTTTCCTATATTTTCCAAACTTATACTTTCATCTTAAATGTTTTTATATTTCTAGTTAGATTTATTGTTAGTGATCTCTTGTTCACTTACCCTCTCAATCTCTGCTTCTATTTATAATTTTATCCATTTATAACTAATGTAATTGTTGACATGTTTGTGATTAGTTATATCATCTTGCTACATTTTTATTTTAACATATATCCTATGATCCTTATTTCTTTTTGTGCATTCTTTTGAGTAAATCAAATACTCTTTAGTATTCTATTTTATCTCCTTTTACTTTTAATCTATTCTTGTAGCATTTTTGCCATTGTTACTCTAGAGATCATATTATGTTTTTAATAGTTCTCTATAAGCACTTATTATATTAAGTCCTCCCATAAACAAATGGTAATAACAATTTCCAAAACTTTTCAGACTTGTATTCCACCTTCACAATTCCAATTTCCTGTATTCTTTTGATTATAAATTTTTCTCCTGATAATGCTACAAATTTCAAAAACATTATTATTTTTAAGTGAAGCATGTGTGTGTCTAATTTTGCCATTTCTACAGATTTAATCTTCTATCCAATATCATCTATTTTTAGCTAGAGGAATATCTTTCAGTATTTCTTGCATTGTGGGACTTCTGGATTTTAACTTTCTTAGCCTTGACTTTTTGAAAATGTCTTTATATATCATTTGCTTTTGAAGTATGTTTTCACTGTGCATAATGTCTGGACTGACATATTTTTTTCTTTCTTTAGCACTTTAAAAAAGATGCCATTTCATTTCGATTTTTCTCACTAAATTGCAGTCATAGTTCTTATATTGTGTTTAATGTGTCCTTATGTTCTTCTAGCTATTAATATTTTTATTTTCTTTCTATTCGATCTTTTTATCATTCATGGTGGTCTTAGGTGCAGTTTTGTTTTCTATTTATTTTGTGTGTTATTTGTTGGAATCCTTTATAATTTTCTCTTCAACTAATTATTTTGTCCCATTTCTCTCCTTCTTCTTCCTTTTTTTTTTTTTTTTTCCTGTTGTTGTTGTTTGTTTTGTTTTTGTTTTGGCACTAGGGATTGAACCCAGGGGCACTTAACTACCGAGCCACATCCCCAGTCCTTTAATTTTTTTTTTTTTTTTTTTTTTTTTTTTTTTTTTTATTTAGAGACAAGATCTCACTAAGTTGCATAGGGCTTTACTAAGTGGCTGAAGATGGCTTTAAATATTGAATCCTCTGCCTCACCTTCCTGAGGCACTGGGATTACAGGCATGTACCATTGTAGCTGGCTCTCTCCTTCTTGAAGCCTCATTATCTGCAGATTTGTTTGTTCAACATTGTTTCACATATTTCATCTAATTTTTTCCAGTTTTCCAGTTTGAGTGTTTGAGTTTCCTTAATTTCTATTGACTCATGTTTAAGTTCACAGAGATTTTTTATTTTGTCCAATATTCTGAAAGATTATAACAGTAAATTATGATATCTGGTATGTTATATTGTATCTGTTATAACATTTGTAATATTTGGTTCTACTTCTATGTGAATGTTATCATTTATTTAAATACATTTTCTACTTTTTATGCTATGTCCTTTATCATATTAATCATAGTTATTTTAAATTCCCTGCTGATAATTTTAACTTCTAGGCCATATCTACATTTTTTTCTCTTACCCAGTGCTCACGTTTTCATACATTTTCGTGTCTAGCAATTTTGGGTTACATACCATATATATTTTATAAACTACAGGAAACAGAAAAGAAAATAGTTTTTACCATTAAATATTTACATTTTATTTTATCACACTATTGATGTAGAAAGTGAGTGAATGTAATTTAAAGTTGATTTGCATCTAGACTTTATTGTAATTTTAGGTTCATTCACTTAACCAGTGTCTTAAAATATTTTGATTGTGATTGCATTTTCTCCTACAGCTGTCTTGGGATCTAAACGTCAGTGAAAGTCAGAATATTTCTGTGTAACTAAGCTACCAACTGTCCCAACCACAGGGGAATTCTAACTGCATTACAGTTGGATGACAGTTTGGGGTGGTTAGCTTATTCCCTAGCTTTCTGTTGTTTAGTTTCTTTCTATTTTTCTATTCCATCACCAAACTTTGGAGAACATATATCATGCAATCAATGATAGCCTTGGAAAACTCAGAGAAATTTTTTGGCTTTTCATAGTTTTTCTCCCAGCCTTTAGAATGCCTCTGGTATGGAGGTAGTGAATGTCTGGAAATTGCAGAGGGATGTATGAGGTCTTAACTTGCCCCCAGGATTGGTTACCATTGCCTTGCACTTAGTGATGATGCAGAAATCTATGAAGGAATGTTTACCATTTCTAATTCTGCCTTGCAGGAGGGGAAGTCTCCGCCTACCTTCCGGGAACTCTCTCAGCTCTCCTTATCTATCCTCAGCTTTCAGCATGTCTTCCCACTGTATACTTTGGGTGAAAATGCCTTTTGAATTTGAGCTTCATTGAGGTTCAAGTCCATCATAACAAATCACACTGTGTATTCTCCAAAATCATGGTGATCATAGGGATTGTACAGCTGAAATTTAGAGATCAGTTTGTGTTGACCCCTTAAGGTGGTTACTTAAGGGAGAAATTTTATATCACTAGGGGCTCAAATAAAAAACAACAGCAATTGACATATGAATAGAAAAACAACTCCAAATAATTTTTTTAAAAAATAATGTCTTCAGGGACTGGGGTTGTGGCTCAGTGGTAGAGTGCTTGCCTAGCATGTACAAGGCACTGGGTTCCATCCTCAGCACCACATAAAAATAAATAAATAAAGGTATTTAAAAAAAAAATAAATGACTTCAGCCAATCTAAAGCCATTTAGAAATGAGTCCATCAGGTTCATTGATTTCATGATCTGTGGAGAATGTTTATCCAGAACTGATCATTTGAATAGGTTTTGCTTGCTTCTTGGCTATGTTGTATCTACTAATCAATATAGTGCATTTGTATCACTGTTTATTAAAAATATTTTCAAGTTAAAAAGATCCTGTTTAAAAGAAAAATTGGCTGAAATATTTGGCACCTTTCCATATTGGTATTTGTTAGTATTCTTGTAAATCTGTAGTAAAGCTTGGCAGACTGAAGGATTAGGAAATCTCACTTCTCACAATAGTTACCAAATGTGGCTGCTTTTTGGAATGACATGTTACAGTTTTCAGAAATCACAGATTTTCTGTCTACATCACTCCAATAATCAAGTCAATCTTTCGCACATTGTAGTTATACATAATAGTAGGGTTCATTTTGACACACTCATAAATGAATGTAACAGTTTTCTTTATTTCCTTCCCCAGTACTATCCTGTTACCTCCCCTCTTCCCTAACCCTGTTCCCCTACCTCTGCTATTTTGGTCCTCCTCCTATTTATTTATTTATTTTTAATTGGTACTCTATAGTTATATACAAATTTGGAATGTATTGTGAATAAATTAATATATACATTTAACATAATTTAGTCAATTTTATTTCTCAGTTCATTCCCATTTCCTCTTATGCTACCTCCCATTTGGTTCCCTGCTTTAACACTACTGCTCTGCCTACTATTTTTGTGAGATTCATATTTTTAACTCTTATTTTTTCTCTAGCTCCTATATATGATAGAAAACATTTCATACTTGACTTTCTAAGTCTAGCATATTTCACTTAGCATGATGTTTTCCATTTCCATATGTTTAGAAACAAATGACATAATTTAATTCTTTACAGCTGAGTAGAACTCCATTGTGTGTGTATATATATATATATATATATATATATCACATTTTCTTTATCCTTTCATCTATTGATGAGCACCTGGGCTGGTTCCGTAAGTTGGATATAATGGATTGGAATGCTGTAAATATTGGTATGCATATAACACCATAATATGCTGATATTAGATCTTTTTGGAAAATACCAGGAAATGGAATAGCTAGGTCAAATTGTGGGTCCAATTCCTAATCTTTTGAGGAGTCTCCATACTGCTTCTATAGTGGATGTAATAATTTGTAGTATACCTTTCCCCCCACATTCTCACCAGCAATTATCATTATCTATATTCCTGATGATTGTCATTCTGACTGGAGTGAGAGGAAATCTTAGTGTGGTTTTGATTTGTACCTCCCTGATTACTAAGCATATTGAACATTTTTTCAATGTTTGTTGGCCATTTGTATTTCTTCTTTTGAGAAATGTTTCTTTAGAACTTTGCCTATTTTTTTGAGTGGATTATTAGTTTTTGGTGGTTTTTTAGTTCTTTGTATATTCTGATTTTGTATTCTGGTTCTTAAGCCTCTGTTGGAAGAGTAGCAGGCTAAAATTGTATACCATTCTGTATGCTTTCTCTTTGCATTCTTACTTTCCTTGCTCTACAGAAGCTCTTAAATCTATGCTCCTTATTGACTCTTGGTTTTATTTCTTCAGCTTTATGTATCTTATTAATGAAGTAAGTACTTGTGCCTGTGTTTTCTTCTAGCAGTTGCAAATTTTCTGGTATAATTCCTTTGTCATTTATTCAAATTGAGTAGACCTTCGTATAGGGTGAAAGGTAGAGATCTAATTTTATTTTTCTAACCATGGCTGTTCAGTTTTCCCAGCACCATGTGTTAAAGAGACTATCTTTCCTACAACTTATGCTTTTGGCACCTTTGTGAAGGATTAGAACCATATTTGTGTGGATTTGGCTCTGTACCTTCTAATCAATTTCACTGTTCTTCGTATCTGTTTTGATGTAATTATCATGTTGGTTTTGTGACTAAAGCTCTGTAGTATCAGAGATAAGGTATTGTAATGTCTCAACCCTCACTATTGTTTAGTATGCTTAGGCTATTCTGGGGTCTTTTTTTTTTTTTTTTTTCTTTTTTAATCCATGTACATTTCAGAACTGCTTTTTTCTAATTCTGTGAAGAATGTCAGTGACATTTTGATGAGGATTACAATGAATATATATATATATTGTTTTGGTGTTATGGCCATTTTGATATTAATTTTACCTATACATGAACATGGTAGGTATTGCCATCTAAGATTTTCTTCGTTTTCTTTCTTCAGGGTATTATGATTTTCACTGTAGTCTTTAACTTCCTTATTTATTTTATAATTCCTAAGGTTTATTTCTTTGAGAATATTGTAAATGAAATAGTTTTCTTGATTTTCTTATCAGTGTATTCATAATTGGAGTATAGGAGAGTTATTGATTTTCATGTGTTGATTTTGTATCCTGCAGCTGCTGTATTTGTCTGTGAGCTATAAAAGTGTTTGAAGAAGTTTCTGTTTTCTATGCATAAGATTATGTCATCATTAGCAAACAGAGATAGTTCAAATTCTTTTCATATTTGTACCTTTTTTTCTCCTGCGTGATTTCTCTAGCTAAAGTTTCAAAAACTATATTGCATAGGAGTGTTAAGAATAAACATATTTGTCGTGTTCTTGATTTTTGGTGGAAAAGCTTCCAGTTTTTGTCCATTCAGGATGATGTTGGCTAGTCTTTAGGGTACTCAGATACATTCCTTCAACATCTATTTTCTTCAGAGTTTTAAAAATAAATTGGTATTGGATTTTTGTCAAAGTCTTTTTCTGTATTTATTGAGTGACCATATGATTTTTTTGTCCTTGATTCAATTTATACGATGGACTTAGTTTATTGATTTGCATATATAGAACCAACCTTATATCCATGGGATAAAACCCATTTGATCACAGTAAATAATCTTCTTAATGTGGTTTGGGATGTGGTTTGCTAATATTTTATTAAATATTTTTGCATTTATGCTCATCAGTGATATTGATCTGTAGTTTTCTTTGATGTGTCTTCATTTGCTTTTGACATTAGTGTGCTACTGGCTCTATAGAATGAGTTTGGAAGTGTTCCCTTTCTTTATATTTCATGAAATAATTTGAGGATGGTTGGTATTTTTTCTTCTTTAAAGGTTTGATAGAAGTCAGTTGATAATCCATCTTCTCCTGAGCTTTACTATGTTGGAAGTCTTTTTATCACTCTTCAATTTCATTGCTCCATTGTTATGTTTGGATTTTTTAATATCCTGTTGGTTCAATTTGGGTAGGTCATAAGTGTCTGTAAATTTGTCCATAACTGCTAGATTTTCTAAGTTTTTGGAATGTAAATTTGCAAAATAGTCCCTATGAACTTCATGATTTCAACAATGTCTGTGGCAATATCTCCCTTTTTATCTCTAATTTTGTAAATTTGTATCTTTTCTCTTTTTCTTTTTGTTGTTTTGACTAAGGGTTTGTCAATCTTATTTGTCATTTCAAAAAACCACATCTTTGTTGCATTGATCTGTGTGTTTTTTTTTAATTCTCAATTTCATTAATTTTAGTTCTGATCTTAATTATTTTCTGTCTTATATTGGTTCTAGAATTAGTTTGTTTCCATTTCTTAGCATATTAAGATGTAGCATTAGATTGTTTATTTGGGATATTTCTGTTTTTTTTTAAATTTTTAATATAGGCATTTAATGTTATAAATGTTTCTCTTAGAACTGCTTTCATAATGTCCCTGAAAATTTGGTGTGTTATATCACTAAACTTGTTTAATTCTAGGATTTTAAAATTTTCTCCTCTTATTTCTTCTTTGATTCATTCCACATTTAAAAGAGTCTCGATCAATCTTCATATGCTAGGTGGTTTCTCTGATTTTTCTCTTGGTTGATGACTAATTTTATTCCATTATGATCTGAAAAGATGCATGGGATTAGATCAATTTTGAGTATTTTCTAAGACTTACATTATAACCTATATTTGGTCTATTTTGGAAAAGGTTTCATGAGCTTTCCATGAAAAAGTGATTTTAGCTATTTTTGGATATAATATTCTGTAGATATTGGCTGGGTCCATTTGATTTATAATGCTATTTAGGTTGGAAATATTGTCATTCATTTTATGCTTGATGACCTGTGAGAGGGGTGTGTTGAAAGTACACACTATTATTGTATTGGGCTCTATCTGGGATTTAATGTAAAAACAAGGCTGAATAACAAATGTTTGTAATAAAAATGATAAAAACATAAAATAGTATATATGTATAGCATATATACATAACATATGTATATATATATATACACACATATATATATATATATATCCTTGAACCAATCAATGCAGCAAGAACACACACACACACACACACACACATGCCCATACTCAGTAGAAAATGGAAAAAATAAGAAAAAAAATTTTTACTAAAAAAAGAAGGGCTTATCTCTGCTGAGGTGGACAAAACTGTTGACAAGAATGGAGGTTCAATGCCTATGCTGTTGAGTTCCTCTTTCCATTTATTTTGGGCTATGTACCCTTGAATCAAGGACTGGGTGTTCTTAAAAATGACTTCTTTGTGTTTCTCATCAAGCTGCCCCCTGGAGTGGCATGGCGCCAGAGCTGATTATAGTAGCTCTCCGCTTCCCATCTCATAGTATAAAGCAGGACAGACTGGAAGACTGACCATTGGACTTTTGTCTAGACAGACTAGGTCAATGCACTTCCAAAACAGGGTTGATGTAGAGTTGTAAGTGGTGAGCTCCAGAAGCTGGAGTTTAGTTCTGGCTGTCCTTTGTCTTTGTTGAGTAGTATTTACCTCCAGAGATTAAAACTCACCCCTGTTGTTGGACAGATGCCCATCTGTGCTGGATGTCTGAGTCTCAGCAATCTCTTGAAAATTCTACTCACAGGATAGGAAACAAACCATCTCTTAATGGTTCTCACATATTCCACTGCCATGGATGTGGACTTCCCAAGTTCAACCTGGAGTGCAGACATGCCCATCTGGCCAGTTTCTGACCTCTCCCCAGCTGGTCACATGAGCCAACAGAAACAAAGAGAAATCAAGCCACTCTTCACTTAGTATTCCCAGCCTGGATCCCCCTGTGCACAATCTTTTCTATGCCTGCTTCAGTTACACTGGGATGGGCACACTCTGGACTCCATCACAGGCATTTGTTGTGACATTCTGGTGACACTTTATATTAACTCCAGAGTTCCCACCACTGAAAGCTGCCTTGAGGCCACTTGCAAATCACTCCTGTCTCAACTCTCCACTTGCTAGAGCACTTTCCAACCACAGCTTGCTGCTCTGTCTCTGTGTCAGCTAAGACCAGCCTCTCTCTCTTTTCCATGGTTATCTGGTGCCACATTAATTCATAGTGCTTTACTCTCTTTTTGACTGTTATGCCTCCCCTTGTAGTGAAACAGTAGTGCTAACACCACCACTGCCAGTGGTAGCAAAACTGTACGTCTCAAACATGTTATTTCTTGTTCTATATTCAAAACTCCTGAATTTCTTTGTCTCTATGATTATTTTACTGTTCTATATTAAATTTCAGTGAATTCTCTCAGTGACCACTATGCTAAAAATACTCCTGCTGTTTGAATCTTAAGACTTGAAGTAACTGGAAAGTTCTCCCTTCCTCTAATCTCACTTCTTGTGAATCCCTATAGCATAACTTTTACATTCAAATTCCATAATGTAGAGTTTATGAATTGCCATTTAAGCAAATCACAATTCATTATGACTGAACACGTGTTTGAAAACCACTGCATTATCACTATTATTATCATCATTAGTACTAGTAATCTCAAGAAGAAGGACTTTAAGAAAACAGTTACACAAAACTTAAATTATTTGTCTTCAGCTGTCTGACCCAACAAATTTCTTACACTAATTAGACCCCAAAAGTGTTGAAGAATTGGAATTTGAGTCTAAATGGTTTGAATTACATGTCTTTTATTTCTGTTATTCTCTTTATCTTTTAATCCTTAAGAAACTAGGCAAAATATTTTAAGACATTTTCTTCTTCCCTGCACAGAGCTACACTACTCCAGATTGCAAGATCTTTGAATTGAAATTTTTTTCCTCTGCAACTGTGAAGAAAGTTCAGGGACTAAACATTTATTCCCAAATATGGAAAATAAATCATAAGTTCTACAAAAATTTGGGGATAGTAGCATTCAGGAATGCATTGAAAGTATCATGTTTCTTATTAGTAACAGAAGTCTGAAATGAGAACCAATTTAATCCAAGGTGAACTCTGAAATCAGTTGTTGTCGTATCCTCCTCTCTTTAATAGGAACACAAGACAGAAATAACCATGCCTAGGACAAAATACTAGAAACCTAATTTAACCCATGTCACACTGAGTAGTGATGCATTTGGGGACAATGTTTATATTAAGTCGGCTATTACATGTAGAGTAACACTGTGAGGATTGTATCCAGAATTTGATCAATTTTAACTTCAATGTATCTGTAAGTTCCAAACTCTGGACAAATGCTTATCATATAAATGTATATCACTTTTGACCAAATATTTGGAAGAAAAGATTATGGATATATATTAAAATCATAATCATATAATACAATTTACTAGTTTACCATAGGTTTATATGTCAGAAATCATATAAAATAAAGATTGCATAGTAACATGTATAGTGGATGTCAGAATTGATAAGACAATTAAAATTGTATATTGTTCTTCTAGATTAGTTATATTTTTGCCAAATGTTTTGGTTATCATCTGAATCGATCTTTAAATGAAACTATAATATCCCCTTATAGCAAATTGAATAATGGGCACTCAGGATTTTAAGTCCTAATTCTCAGAATCTGTTAATATTACCTTACTTAGAAAATGAAAGTATTATAAAATATGTTTAAATTTTGTGATGAGATAATTCTCCTGGATTATTTTTGTGCCCAGCAAATACCATAGCAAATATCATCATAAATTAAAGGCAGAAGGAAATTTTACACAGACAGGAGAGGAGACAGTGTAATCTCCAAGATAGAGATTGGAATGACAGAGTCACACATCCAGTAATGCCTCCACTAGGATCTAGAAGACATGAAAATCAGAATATCCCCTAGAACCACCAAAGATGTGGGTCTGCTGATACCTAGATTTCGTGTTTTATGCCTCCAAAACTGTGAGACAATAAATTTCTGTTATTTTAAGCCATTCGTTTTTGGGTAATTTGTTACAGGAGCCCCAAGAAATTAATGCAGACCCTTTTGCAGATATATCCTTGAAAGAACCTGATACAAAGGAAGTC
Source organism: Tamias sibiricus (assembly GCA_025594165.1). Lineage (NCBI taxonomy): Eukaryota > Metazoa > Chordata > Mammalia > Rodentia > Sciuridae > Tamias > Tamias sibiricus. The sequence continues at coordinate 79,919,555 of CM046664.1, forward strand.
ATGCCTCTCTGTGTTGAGCATGCAAAAGTGTAAGAGACCCATGGAAAATTGTCTTCCAACAATATGTATCCTTCATTATTAGACTGCCTTGTATCCTTCATTATTAGACTGCCTTGGCTTCTGGAGAATTGTCTAATGAGTATATCTCTCTGTCAACCACTGGATTATCTGACCAGCAGAAGCTAGTATTAAATCTATTCAATTTACCTAATATGGCATTTAATTAAGGGAACCATCAAAGGACTCCAAATAGCAAAATAAGCCAGTCATGGTATTGCCTTCAGATGTGCCCACTCGTGTCCTAAAACCAACCTGCTGAACAAAATCCATAAATTATTAGTGTCAACCTTAGAAAGCCAGATGGCAAAGGCATTTTCTCTTAGCCTGAGTCATCAACACAGGTAGATGAGCCATTGTGAAGAGTGTGCTTTGGCCAGTGAAGAGGAAATCTTCAGCAATCCCAACATTCCTAAAATCCCTAGGTGATGAGATGAGCCTGAGCTGAATGCCTTCCAGCTTCATGGTAGCTTCATCATCACTCTTAGTTCAGGACAAATATTGTACCATTTTTTTTCTAATTTTATTTCTCACATGGTAGGGATAAGTGCTAAAAGGGTACAAATAAATAAGGAGATAGTTATCCTTTCAAAATCTATTTAAAGTGAAAAAGGATAACCTTATTCTGAAGCAATATCCCAGATTTCTGACTTTTCATAGTTCTTAAAGACTTGAAGGTCTCTTATGACCACCTCAAGCTACAACTTACAATTATTTTTATACCCAGGATTGAACCCAGGGGTGCTTAGCTACTGAGCCACTTTCCCAGTCTTATCTGTGTATGTGTATATGTATGTATCTATCTATTTATATTTTGAGTCAGAACTTCACTAAGTTGCTGAGGTTGGCTTTGGACTTGTGCTCCTCCTGCTTCAGCCTCCAAGCCACTGGGATTACAGGTGTGCACTACCACACCCAGAACAATGTACAGTGTTTTTGGAATAGGCAAGGTAACACCTAGATTCCACACAAGTACTGTGGTCCTGGAAGTGCATGTAATATGCCATGTGTAGGAACTATGTCTTAAAATTTGTGAGACACAAATTGCCACTACCTCTAACATTCCCCAGGCTCTCTGGTAGATTTTAGGATTGAGTTTAGTCTCCAATTTTGGAGGAACTGATATCTGTCAATCCAACTTGTCTTTTTTTTTTTTTTTTTTTTTTTCATGTTATCAATGAGGTAGTGTTCTTTTGCCCTATGAAATGACTAAGTTGTGAGCAGGGAAGAATTCTGGAGCTGTGGAGAATTTTCTGTGGGAGGTGCAGAAGCTATTGTCTGAAATAGACATCTTGGTAAGGTTAGGGGAAAAGGCAAGTTAAGTGTGGCCCCAGCTATCTAACTGGGGCAACTAACTAAGCATAGAGTTAAACTGAAGGTATGTGTAAGTTTGTTGTAGCCTTACCAAGACGTTTTTCTTGATATGAAAAGATGCACAGGAAGATCTGAAACACAAAAGATTATCAATGTCCCTTTTACCCCTATACTTCCGAGACCTAATGTGTTACTTCAAGGACCATGGCAGTAGCTTTCCCTCCAATACCATAGAATTAGTATTTTCAATTTCATGAAGAATAACTTTGCCTTTTCAAACATCTATAGTACCTTGCAGAGGATTCATATAGTGAGGTCAGGTGTGAGGGGGGAAAGAGTATTTTTACAAAACACAGAGACCTATCTCTTTGATTTGGAGGGCAGTGTGCTCAACCCTAGTTGTCATTATATTTATGATCCATTACCATATCAGTTTAGCAAAAGGTCCAGATGGCCAAACTTAAATTCTAATTACCTATACTGCTTTTTGCTAGGTTGCCACACAGGTAGAAAATTAGCCACATTGGCCTGGGGTTCCTGTTAAGAAAGAATAATCCTGCTCTAGAACATCAGTGCAGAATTCTGAATTTTTGATAGATACTCAGTGTCAGTAAGAATCCAGTAGTAGGCCTCTTTTTTAAAAAGGTGTGACCGTTAGCTGTGTCAAGAAGACAATAGGTACAAAACTCAAAGGGACATCTTCAGAACCTCCAGTGGGCAAAATTTACCAGTCTCCGAGAATTTTAGTTCAAAGATGTCATTAGCAATAGGAAACCTGTGTTTACTATGACAAAGAAATTTAATTTCTAATTTAATATAATTTAACTAATTTAAATGTAAATTGGTACATGTGACTATTGGCTGCTTTGTTGAACAGCATAAGTCTACATAAATATTCCCTCATTGAATTTCATATAATACTAAAAGAGAAAAAACAAATCATATGCAGGTTCTATAAAGAATATTCTGAAAGGATAAGGAGAATATTTCATTGTACTGAAACTTTAAAGAATCACAGTTTTCTGAAATGTATTTACTATATGAATCAGAAGTAAATTGGAAAAAAAACAGTAATCCACAAGAGGGTAAGTGTGACAGAAAACAGAAGCCAACCAGAATTAAAGTTTTCTGATAACAAAAAGGCAACAATGGAAGAAAATCAATAATCAAAGATAAAATAATCTTTTATAATGCTTTAAAATATGGTAAGTATGCAGAACAAGAAAGTTCATTAAACTTTAGGTCAAATTAATAAAAACAGACACCAAGAAAAATCTTTTAAAATTTTCCTTAAAACAGTCAATGAAAATAATTCCACCCTTACTCTAATGCCCTAGGAAATAGTAAAAATCAAACTGTTTTTGTTTTTCTATGCACAATAACTTATGTATGATATAAAGTGTCTATAAGTTTTGAGAGGTGAGAGTTTAGTATTCTATATTAGTTTAATTGGTTTTGATGTTTGAATCAAAGAGGAAAATACTCTCAAAATACTTAAGAGCTTAGAAACATTACTAAGCCTGAGTAATTTTGACCATAATACCTAGAAAATAACTCTTTCAACTAATAAAAATCAGAAATCCAGGAAGGAAAAGTTATCACTATACCTGAATAGGAAGTAACTGTTTAAAATAGTTAAATAAAATCAAATCTAAAATATTTAAAATTAATTTGATACACGTCTGAAAGGCAAAGTCAACTTTATTGTTGTGAAAATATATGGAGTATAAATAACTTAAGTAACTGCCTTTTAAGGTATACTTTACATTTAGAAAAAACCCATATATAAATAAATGAATGGAAAATAAAAATATAACAAATACTTCACTCTTCAACCTAAATTTGTTTAATATTAAATGTTGAAATGTATTTTTGAAAATGGTAATGAGAAGTATTATAAATAAGAATTCCAGTAAACATTGATAACATTCAAACCATTGAATAAAGACAAGTTAAAAATTAGAAACAACAAAAGTTTAAAAAATGAAAAAAAGTGAAGCAAGGCAGCATGAAAATTAGAAAAGCTTGTCCCCAAGGGGAAGTTTTAACAAGCATATCTACTATGGTAATAAATAAGAATTTTTTTTTCTACTTGGATATAGTCTTAAATAGAAATCAGTACTGCTTTTATGAGTTAAAATTAAAATAAAATTTATGAGAACTGTCAAAATGGAAAGAATGGAATAGGTTCATCAAATAATTTCAAATCAGTTGCAAATAAGAACTATTATTAATCTTATGTAACGTAAAATACATATCAAAAAGCTCTAATGAGAACAAAGGTAATTTTATATTCATAAAATGTGCAATGTACAAGTAAATGTAATATTTATGAGGCATTGTGGTTTAAATAACAGAGCTTTTAAAAAAACAAATATTATTAAAAATGTAAGCCATCAATGATAAAAACGGAGTTTTGCATTAATTTAACAAAACATCATTAGCTTTCTGACAATAAGTACACAAGTTAAATGATAGCAGATGGTCTCATAATCAATAAGGTTGCAAAACACTGAAAATTTGACAAATAATATTCTTGCATAGCAGGAAAAAGTAAAAGCAAAATCATTACAAAGTTAGAATAATCAAAATTCAATCAAATCCTTATAAAGCAAGAATCAAGTCATTCACAGAATATCCAAAGATTCAGTAGAATGATTCTTAAATTTAAAAATTTATAAAAATTCAGACCAAAAACCTAAATAAACAAGTTGGTCTATATAAAAGCAAAAAAATTCCATTAACAATAGTATGAACCAAATTACTCAAAATAACCTTAATAGAAATTGGGTGGGATAATTATATATATATATATATATATATATATATATATATATATATGTGCACATACATATATATATGTACTATTTTGCATATATTTCTGTATAAATTCTAATGTATAATACATGTCAAACAATTGTAATATTTTATGTATTATATATGTGCAGAGAAAGAATGAGGTGCCTTTACAGTATAAGAGGATCATTTAAAAGGAAGAAACACATTTTAAATTTATCTTAAATTTACTTATATGATGATTGAAGTCTCCATAAAGTTTCAATAGGTTTCTTTACAAGGGAACAGACAGTACCAGCATTAAAATCAAAGAAAAATATCTGAATGAATTTTGAAACAAAAGTGAACAGCAAACATCACAGATTTTGTTTTGGATAATGCTGCAGTGTTTTATCTACAATGGTATTAAAGCAGAAAGATATAAGCAGATCAATGAAACATAATAGGTAGCTCTTAAAAAGTGAAATATGTGACAAAATATTTCTGTTAAACAATGAATGAATCAGCCCACAAAAGAGCATTGGAAAATTGGCTGTGTAAAAGTAACCATATTTGACCCTTACCTACCTCACTACAAGTATGAAAGCAAAACCAAGAAGCATTAAACATTAAATGTAAAACTTTATGTTATAAAATCAAGAAAGATTTAGTGTCCTCACTATAGAAAATTATAATGTATAAAATGGAATAAGATGTTATTAACCCAAATGAAATTAGCAAATGTTAAAACTTTTTGCTCACAACACAGTACATGAAATATACAACAAATAAAATTATAAAAAGTAGTTTCTACTGCACCCATAGATGAAAACTAAAAGAGGAAAACATTGTGCTGATGGGCTTAATAAAATCACACAAGTCTTTAAAAGCATCAGAAGCCAAAAAAGGTCAATCAGAAATGGGGCCAAGGGAGAGAGAGAGATGAGAAACATGAGGGAGTTCAGGGAGAGTGGAGGAGTGAGAAGGACTGGACATGCATTTCCTGAGTTTTGAAGGTGGAGAAATGGTCTAGCCAAAACATTGCAGAGGCTTCTGAAGGCTGAGGGGGGGACCACAGCTGAAGGCCAGGAAATCATCTGGAACTTCAGTCCTGTAACCACATGGAATTTCATTCTTAGGACAGCCTGAATGAGCTTAAGGAGAACTCCTTCCCTGTTCCTCCTGCAAGAAGCACAGTGCTGGCAAGACCTGGATTTCAACCTTGGAAACCCTAGGAATGGAGAACCAGCTGAGCCATACTGTGCCTGGATTTCTGACCCATGGAAATCTTGAGATTACAAATGGGTTTTCTTCTATGCCTCCAAAATTATGATAATCTGTTAAGAAAGCAATATCAATATCTAATAAATAGATATGAAAGAAAGTTTCTCCTGATGACTTGGTGAAGATTAAATAAAGAAACAAAAAGTCATTCCTATAAAACAGACAGCTATGTTTATTATTGGAAATATACTTATTTCAGATTTTTTTTAGAAACCAACTCAACATTATGTATCTAGAATCTCAAAGATGTCCATACTCTATATAATTTATTAATTCTGTTTTTTTCAGAAACTACCATTAAGACCTAGTTACAACTATGGACTAAATTTTAAATATCAGGGTATTATTCATAACAAGAAACATTTGGAAGCCACCTCTAATTCCAGATAAATAAATTTTGAAAGTCATATTTTGGAATACTATTAACCTTTAAGTTGTTTGTGTCAAGTGTTTGGTCACAGGAACAAAAAAGCTAACTAAAACAGTTATTGAAGATTTTTTCCAAATTCTTATAACTATTTGTATTGTTTGCTTTTGATAAATAATATTCAAGTCTTTTGATAATTTTAATTAGATTATTATTGCTATATTTTGCTATTGAATTATTTGAGTTTCTTATATATCTGGATATTAACCTTTCATCAGACATATAGTTTCAAATATTTTCTCCCATTCTGTAGCTGGCCTCTTTGCTCCATGTTTTGCTTTGTTTTTATGGAAGCTTTTTAGATTGATGTGATTCCATTTACAATTTTCTTTTTTGTTGACTATGCTTCTGGGGTTTTATAAAAATTTCCTCATGGCCTCAATCTCATGAAGCATTTTTCTTATGCTTTCTTCTAGTAGTTTCATAGTCTCCATCTTGCATTTAAGTATTTTATCCATTTTGAGTTGATTTTCATAACTGGTAAAATAGTACTCTAGTTTCATTCTCAGGTGGGTGTCTGGTTTTTCCAGAACCATTCATTAAAAAGACTGTCCCTATTCCCAGTGTCTGTCTTGACATGTTTGTTGAGAATTAATTGGCTGTTAATGCATACATGTGTCTCTATGCTCTTTTTTGTGTTCCAGTGGTTTCTGCTTTTGCTTTTATGCCAATACCAAGCTGTTTTGGTTATTATAGCTTTGTAGGATATTTTGAAGTCAGGTAGTCTAAAGTTTCCAGCTTTGCTCTTTCTCTCAAGATTACTTTGGCTATTAGAGGCTCCAGTGGTTCCATATGAATTTTAGGAGCATTTCCCCCCCTATTTCCATAAAATATATAATTGGTATTTTGATGGGGATTGCATTGACTCTGTATATATATCACCTTGGGTAGTATGAACATTTTAATAATGTTAATTCTTCCAATCCATCAACATGAGCTTTATTTCCATTGTGTGTGTGAGATCTTCAAGTTTTTATCAGTCATTTATAGTTTTCATCATAGAATTATTTTTTTTCTTTTCTTTTTTTAATTATTTTTTATTCTAAGATGTTATAAATGACAGCAGAATGCATTACATTTCATATTACACATATAGAGCACTTTTTTACAAATCTCTGGTTGTATGCAAAGTATATTCACACCATTCGTGACTTCATATATGCACTTAGGGTAATGATATCCATCTCATTCTACCAATGGTACCAATAGTACCATTCTACTATTTTTTTTTTTTTCTTCACCCTTTTGCCCCCCTCCCTTCCCCTCCCTCCCCATTGGCCATTCTAGTATTCCTCTAATCCTCCTATGCTCCCCATCCCAACCCGACTGTGAATTGTTGATCATAGAATTCTTTTACCAATTGGTTAAATTTACTCTGAGATATTTTATGCTTCATATAGCTATGATGAATGGGCTTTCTTTCTTCTTTTCTTTTTATATAGTTTACTATTGGAATATAGTAAGTTTCATATTGATTTTGTATCCTGAAACTTTACTGAATGTTTTGTTCTAAAGTTTTTGATGCATACTATTTTAATAGTTTATTTTTATATGAAAGCTCGTGGCATCTGTGAACAAACACAATTTGACTTCCTTCTTTTCAGTTTGGATGCCCTTTGCCCTTCCATTACTATATTGAATAAAAGTGATAATGGGTATCTTTGTCTTGTTCCAAATTTAGAATGAAAACTTTTTTTAACTTCTTCCTGTTCAGTATGACATTAAATGAATTGGTCGTATTTAACCTCTATTGTGTTGACATATGTTCCTCCTATACTTAATGTCGTGGCAGTATTTTGTATCATAAAGAAATGGTGACTTTTGCCGGTGGCGCACGCCTGTAATCCCAGCACTTGGGAGACTGAGGCAGGAGGATCACAAGTTCAAAGCTAACCTCAGCAATGTCTAGGCACTTAGGAACTCAGTGAGACCCTTTCTCTAATAAAATACAAGAAAGGGCTGGGGATGTGGCCCAGTGGTCAGGTGCCCCTGAGTTCAATCCCTGGTATGATTTAAAAAAAAAAAAAGAAATGGTGAGTTTTTTGTTTTGTTTTGTTTTGTTTAAGATAGTGGAAGTACTTTATTGCTTACAGATCCAAGAGGGAAAAGAGCACTGTATTTCGTAGGACAAATGGAAAGCTGGGAGCTGTGTGGAACACGTATGGCTGACTGAGAGGGGCATAGTGACTCAAATGCTTTGTTCTGCATCTATTAAAATACCAGGGATTCTGTCCTTCATTCTGTTAACATGATGCATCATATTTATTGATTTTCAAAATTTGAAGCATCTTTACATCCCTGGGATGAATCTATTTGATCATGGTGTATGATGTTGTTAATGTGCTCTTGAATTTTCTTTGCTCGTAGTTTGTTGAGAATTTTTGCATTTATATTCACTAGGGCTATTGTACTCTAAGTTTTTTTTTTCTTCATTTTGTTCTTTCTGGTTTTGTACCAGGGTGATGCTCTCCTTATAGAATTAATTTGGACGAATTTTCTTGAGTTATTTTCCCCTTTGGTGTGTGTGTATGTGTGTGTGTGAGAGAGAGAAAGAGACAGAGAGAGAAGGAGATATTAAAACGAATTAGTGTTAGTTCTTGTTTGAATGTTTGGTAGAATTAAGCAGTGAAGCCCTTGAGCCCTGAGATTTGTGTTGATAGGAAGATTTTTATTACTATTTTAATCTCATTATTTTTTGTTTGTCTGTTGCCATCAAGTCCTGGAATTTTACTGATGGGAGACTTTGTATTATTACTGATTTAATTGCCTTACTTGTTATTGTCTGTTCATATTTTCAGTGTCCTCATGGTTAAATTTTTGTAGGTCTTGTATGCCTAGAACCATATTTATTTGTTCAGGGTTTTCAGGTGTGTTGGTATATAATTGTTCATAATAATTTCTTATGATCCTTGCATTTCTTTTTTATCAGCCAGTTTTAATGTCTAATTTATATCTTTGATTTTACTTATTTGAATCCTTTATAAATATTTTATTTGTTCTTTTTAGTTGTCATAGCAGTATATTTTGACATATTTATACAAACATGGAGTACATCTTATTCTAATTAAGATGCCAGTCTTGTGGTTGTATACAATGTAGAGATTTACTGTGGTGTATTTAAGTATGTACATAGGAAAGTTAAGTCAAATTTATTCTATTTTCTTTCCTATTCCTATCTTCCATCCCTTCCCTTAATTTCCCTTTGTCTAAGCTACTGAACTTTTATTTGTTGCCCCCTCCCCTTTTTGTGTGTTGTCATATGCATATCAGAGAGAATGTTCGACCTTTATTTTTTTGGCGTTGGCTTATTTCACTTAGCACAATAGTCTCCAGTTCCATCCATTTACCAGCAAATACCGTAGTTTCATTCTTCTTCAGTGCTGGGTAATATTCCATTGTGTATTTTCTTTATCCATTTATCTGTTGAAGGGCAACTAGGTTGGTTCTGTAGGTTAGTTATTGTGGATCAAGCTTCTATAAACAATGATGCAGCTATGTCACTATAGTATGCTAACTTTAAATCTTTTAGATAGATATATTCCAAGGAGTGGGATAACTATGTCAAATGGTGGTTCCTTTCCAAGTTTTTTGAGGAATCCTCATATTGCTCATATTCAAGAGTGGTTACACCTATTTACAATCCCACCAGCAATGTATGAGTGTACCACATTCTCACAAACATTTATTGTTACTTGTATTCTTGATAATTACCATTCTGGCTGGAGTGCGATGGAATTTTGGTGTAGTTTTAATTTGTATTTCTCTAATTTCTAGAGATTTTGGACATTTTTTCATTTATTTGTTGATCAATTGTATTTCTTCTTCTGTGAAGTGTCTGATTACTTCCTTTGCCCATTTATTAGTTGGATTATTTTTATTTATCATTTTGTATTAAGTTTTTGAAGTTATTTATATATCCTAGAGATTAATACTCTGAGGTGCAGGTGGCAAAGATTCTCTCCCATTCTGTAGGCTATCTCTTTGTACTCTTGATAGTTTCTTTTGCTGTGAAGAAGCTTCTGGGTTTGATTCCATTCCACTTATTGATTCTTGATTTTTCTTCTTGTACTTTAGGAGTCTTGTTGAGGAAGTCAGTTCCTAAGCCAACATGATGGATGGTTGGGCCTACATTTTCTTCCAGTAGGCATAGGTTTCTGGTCTGTTGACTAGGTCCTTTGATCCACTTGAGTTGAGTTTTGTGCCAGATGAGATACAGGGGTTCAGTGTCATTCTGCTACATATGGATTTCCAGTTTTCCCAGCACCATTTGTTGAAGAGGCTTGTTTTTCCAATGTATGTTAAAGGCACCTTTGTCTTGTATGAGATAACTGTATTTATGTGGGCTTGTCTCTGTGTTTTCTGTTCTGTTCCTTTAGTCTTCATGTCTGTTTTGGTGTCAATACCATGCCATTTTTTTTTTTTTTTACTACAGCTCTGTAGTTTAATTTAAGGTCTATTATTGTGATGTCTGCTGCTTCACTTTTCTCACTAAGGATCTTTGACTATTCTGAACTACTTATTTTTCCAAATTAATTTTATGATTACCTTTTCTATTGATTTTTCTTTTTATCTACTATAGCCAAGTTTTTCAATTTTGTTTGTTTTTAAAAAAAACTAATTCATTGTTTCATTGTTCACATATGTTTTCGGTCTTTTTTTTTTTTTTTTAACTTCTGCTCCATTTATCATCTCTTCTGGTAGCAACCAGATGTGAAACAATGGATAAAGAAATTCCATAAAAATGGAAACATAGGGGCTGGGTTTGTAACTCAGTGGTAGAGTGCTTGCCTAGCACAGGTGAGGCACTAGGTTTGATCCTCAGCGTTACATGAAAATAAATAAATAAAATAAAGATATTATGTCCATCTACAACTAAAAATTTAAAAATGGATACATAAATAGACCAGGAGTAGCTATCCTTGGGTATATTTTCATTCAAAAACAGTAAAACAATACAAAAAGACCTTTGTATAATGATAATGATACAGCAAGAAGAGATAACAATTGTAAATATAAATGTACATAATATCAAAGCTCCTAACTATATAAAGGAAAAGTTAATAGACCTAAAGGAAAGGATAAACTGCTGGACAGTAGTAGGGGACTTTAATGTTCCACTTTCAGAAATAACAGATCAATTGCCAGACAATGTTGCAGAAAAATAACAGGGAAATATGCAAATTAAACTTCTCTATACCAGTTCAACCTAACAGACATTTACAGTGCATTCCAACCAACAGCTGAAGAATGCACTTTCTTCTCTACAGCATTTTTCAAGGTAGATCATATGTTAGTTCACAAAGCAAGTATCAACAATTTTTTAAAATCAGAATCATATTAAGTATCATTTTTTACCACAATAGAATAAAATTAGAAATCAATAACAGGAAGAATTTTGTAAGCTGAACAAATACATGGAAATTAAACAACATGCTTTGGAACAACTAATGGGTCAATGAAGAAATTAGAAAGGAAACTTAAATATTCCTTGATTCAAAGGAAAATCCAAGCACCACATACCAAAACCTGTGGATTATGGCAAAAGCAGTTCTTAGAAGGAAATTATAGCCATAAACATTTACTCAGAAAGTAGAAAGATCTCAAATAAACAACTTAATAATGCCCCTCAAGGAACAAGCAAAGAACAAACTGGACTCCCCATAACCCTTTCTTTTCTCAAGAGTGCATTATCTTTTTATTTTTAAAATACCACAGTAGTTGCTGCCTTTTCTTAGTTTTCTAGTTCCTTGAATTGTGTTTATTTCCTTTCTTTTTTATCTTTTTGTTTATTTTGGCTCTGATGTACAGTGTTCTATTTTTCCCCCCTCAATATGTCTGGTGATTCCTGCTGATTTGTTCATATTCAAAAGTGAGATTATTTAGGGTTTTACAGAGAAGCAGAACCTGAAATTTATATGGATATGCATGTATAAGGGGATATTTATGGAAATTTTCACATGGTTATGGATATGGAGAGCTTTCAATGCCATTTACCAGGTGGAGACCCAGAGAAGCTGATGTTGTAATTCAGTCTGACTCCAAAGGTCTGAGAACCAGGAGCTCCAATCTCTGATGACAAGAGAATATGGATGTCTTAGCCCAAAAAGGGAGAGAATTTGCCTTCCCCATGAAACATCTTCATATAATCACCCAGAAATAATGTTTTAGCAGCAGTACGGGCATCCTCTAACCCAGTTAAGTGGACACATAAAATTAACGTTCACAATGAGGAATATAAAACAAAACAAAATGTTTGTTTAAAAGTCTTCATTGAGCACTTTGTGTGTGTGTGTGCAAGTATTGGGGTAGTGGGATGGGCTTTATGTACATTAAGGTCACCAAAGTGAGATCAGCGGTTAACCCTGTCTTTGTAGTTAACTCCACCAAAACCCACAAACTTTTGTAAGAGGTTTGTGTTTTTCTTTCTGATGAACTTTTTGATTTCTTCTGTAGGGTTAAAAGATTGGACCAAGGTTCCCAATGTTCATTTTACAAATTTAGAGTTAATTTTCTTGTGTTTAATCTTGAGCCTCATTCACTACACTGTGAATTGTGTCTTCAAGTTGAGATGTTGTTTTAGGAGAAATGAGTATTTTATGGAAACAAGGCATGTTTGGGGATCTGGACATCTGATGATTCTTTTAATTTATTTTCAGCATGTCTATTTTTAGATTGTGCTTCACTTCCAGCATCTATATATCTGAATCATTCTCAAATCAGTTAGCTTCTCATTATTATTTCTACTATCTCCTCACATGAGTACTTGTGCTCAGCTTGAGCTCCCTGTGTGATGTTAAATTACTATACATCTCTGTATTTAACCTTCAAAAATGTATGGAAGTCATTCTTTTTTTAATTAATTTATTTTAGTTAGGTATATATGACAGTAGAATGTGCTTTGATTCATTGTACACAATTGCAACACAAATTTACATTTCTGTGCGTGTACACAATGTAGCATCACACCATATGTGCAGTCACACATGTACCTAACGTAATGATGTCCATCTCATTCCACCATCTTTCCTGTCCCCATGTACCCTCCTTAACCTCCCTCCCCTTCGCCCAAAGTTCCTCTATATTTCCCATGCCTCCCCCCTTCCCTTTATGGATCAGCATCCACTAATCAGAGAGAACATTTGGTCTTTGTTTTTTGGGGATTGGCTTACTTTGCTTAGCATGCTATTCTCCAACTCCATTCATTTACCTGCAAATGCCATAATTATATTCTCTTTTAATGCTGAGTAATATTCTATTGCATATATATACCACAGTTTCTTTATCCATTCATCTATTGGATAGGTTGATTCCACAGTTCAGCAATTGTGAATTGAGCTGCTATAAACACTGATGTGGCTGCATTACTATAGTATGCTGATTTTGAGTTCTTTGGTTATAGACTGAGGAGTGGGATAGCTGGGTCAAATGGTGGTTCCATTCCAAGTTTTCTAAGAAATCTCCATACTGCTTTCCAGATTGGTTGCACTAATTAGCAGTCCCACCAGCAATGTATGAATGTGCCTTTCCCCCCACATCCTCACCAACATTTATCGTTGCCTATGTTCTTGATAACTGCCATTCTGACTGGTGTGAGATGAAATCTTAGAGTGGTTCTTATTTTCATTTCTCTAATTACTAGAGATATTTACAAAATATAGCACCCTTTTCTGTTCAAAACACTAGAAAACTAGGGATAGTAGGAACATACCTCAACATTGTAAAAAGTTATCTGTGCTAAACCCAAGGCCAACATCATTCTAAATGGAGAAAAATTGGAAGTATTCCCTCTAAAAAGTGGAACAAGGCAAGGATGCCCCCCCCTTTTTTTACCACTTCTATTAACATAGTCCTTGAAACACTAGCCAGAGCAATTAGAGAGACAAAGAAATTAAAGGTATATTGAAAGGAAAAGAAGAACTCAAACTATCATTATTTGCTGATGACATGATAAAAAAAATCCACCAGAAAACTTCTAGAATTAATGAATTCAGCAAAGTAGCAGGATATAAAATCAATACCCATAAATCAAATGCATTTCTATACATCAATGATGAATCCTCTGAAAGAGAAATTAGGAAAACTACCCCATTCACAATAGCCTCAAAAAAAAAAAAACCAACAACTTGGAGTCAAGTTAACAAAAGAGATGAAAGACCTGTACAGTGAAAACTACAGAACACTAAAGAAAGAAATTGAAGAAGACCTTAGAAGATGGAAAGACCTCCCAAGCTCCTGGATAGGCAGAATTAATATTGTCAAAATGGCCAGACTGCCCAAAGCACTATACAGATTCAAAGTGATTACAATTAAAATCCCAACATTATTCCTTATAGAAATAGAAAAAGCAATCATGAAATTCATTTGGAAAAATAAGAGACCCCAAATAGCCAAAGCAATCCTTAGCAAGAAGAACGAAGCAGGAGGCATCACAATACCAGACCATATAAAAAATATAGCATGGTATTGGCACCAAAATAGACATGTAGACCAATGGTACAGAATAGAAGATAAAGAGACAAACCCACATAAAAAATACAGTTATCTTATACTAGACAAAGGCACCAATACCTACAGTGGAAAAAAAGATAGCTTCTTCAACAAATACTGCTGGGAGAACTGGAAATTCATATGCAGCAAAATGAAAATAAACCCCTGTCTCTCACCATGCACAAAACTCAGCTCAAAGTGGATCAAGGACCTAGAAATTAGTTCAGAGGCTGTGTGCCTAATAGAAGAAAAAGTAGGCCCTAATCTTTATCATGTCGAATTAGGCCCTGACTTTCCTTAACAAGATTCCTAAAGCACAAGAAATAAAATCAAGAATTAATAAATGGTATGGACTCAAACTAAAAGGCTTCTTCTCAGGAAAAAAAAAAAAAAAATCAATGGGGTGAACAGAGAGCCTACATTTTCGGAGCAAATTTTTGCCACACACACATAAGATAGAGCACTAATCTCCAGGATATATAAAGTACTTAAAAAACTTAAACACCAAAATAACAAACAACCCAATCAACAAATGGGCTAAGGAGCTGAACAGACACTTCTTAGAAGATGGAAGTCTTTCTTTAGGGACATTCCTACCTTTTCTTTGAAATTCATTTTGCTTTAATTTAAAAATAGTTTCAATGTCAATATATTGTTATTTGGGACAACTAATTGGCAAATAAGTAACATTAAGATGTAATTTGAAATAGATTAACCTAAATGTATTTTGACTGAATTTAGGACACATTTCTATTTGTTTTTTTTAATTTTAAAAGCCTATTTGTAGTAGGGCTGGGGATGTGACTTAGTGGTCGAGTGCCTCTGATTTTAATCCCCGGTACTCCCCCCCTCAAACAAAAAGCCTATTTGTAGGAATTATTTCCTGTTTCCAATTATTAGCAAACTTCTTGTTTTAATTGTTGTTACTAAATTTAAAAGGACTTATTTATATATTTTTTCTTCCAAAGGGGGGGAAATCCTTTCTTAAAAAAAAAAAAAAAAAAAAATCTAATTTGGCACTAGCATATGTCAGGGAATCGCTACTTTTATATCTACCTTATGTCAATTTTGCAATACCCCAGACTTTTGAAAAGAGATTGCTATAATTTACATTTTACTAGGGATATAAAGTATCCATTTAGAAGCTTTAGAATGTTCTGTTCTTCTGGTCTGTCCTTGGCATGAAATGTTCCTATCTCCTGACTTCACATTTTACATGTCAGATCTTTCCATTTTGCCATTCAGTCCACACTGCAGATGTATAAAAAAGTAGGCAGTTGAACACTTTAAAAAAAAAAAAAAAAAAAAAAAGGTATCCAATAGGGTATGTTAAGAAAGAAGATGTGCAAGACCTTTTCACTTGACAGAGGAAGGGGAGAGGGGAATACATACGATAATCACAAAGACAAGCAATCACACTGACAGTAAGTCAGTCGTTTTTACTGCATATGGTAGAGAAATTGTGGCTCATGTTAGCTGAAATGAATGCGGAAACTGTTTCTAAATTTAGTAGAAATAACTAATAAGTGCTAACCAAAGCAAAATTTACTCTACAGAAATATATATGTATGCATTTGTGTGTGCATGTACAAATGTGCATATATGTAGTAAACATATATATGCAGACACAAACATGCATACATATATATATATATAAATGTATGTAATATATGAAATGTCATGTTATTAACAAAGTTTTGTTTTTATTTTTACTGATTTCTGATGGTATTCTTAATACCAATAGACCAAATATTTAGATTGACTATGAGTTACTTGTGCCAAAAAGGAAATAACGATACCTGTGTCTCTTCTAGAGATTTGGATTCTTTTTCTCACATTTTCTTTAGTGCTGGATGTCACTCAGGGCCCTGTGCATGCTAGGCCAGCATTCTACCACCCCAGCCCTAAGTATGCCAGTTTTAAATGTTCTGGGCTCTGACCTGGGAATTTGTGATTCAAATAAGGTATCAATGGAAAAAAATATTGAAAAAGGACACTGCCACAAACTCTTTCCTCTCAAATTGAGGTTTATTCTTCCCTATTTAATATTTTTACTCCCCCCAAAATATTTGTACTGGCCTCAAAATAAAGAATGCAAACTTTATACCTTCTAGATATCTAGTTTTTGTCTAGAATAGGTTTGAGATCATTCCATAGAAGTTATAAAGATAATTCTTTACAACATAAAATTTATAAAGATGAGGGTCCTATAATGAACTCCTTATCTTCCTCACATCTATCAATAGTTTGTTCCATTACAAAAAAAAAAAAAAAAAAAAAAAAAGCCAAATCCCAAGAAAAGACAAAGACTATTTAATTCTCTCCTTACTTTACTTCTAGGTACCCCCAGCCATAATTACTCAGTCTGCACTAACTTTAGTCAATGTGCATATGTTGTGAGTTATTTTAGTCTGTTGGCCATCAGATAGCTGTCAAATTCTTGAGCATTTAACATAAACTGCAAAGTAACATGAGATCAAATCTGCTTGAAGTGGGAGCCTACCTTACGTGGGTGGGACAGCTTGAGGCATGCCAGACAGTGCCATGACAAAAGAATAGTAACGCTAGTGATTAACTACTCTATGACATGAAGTTCTACTTCTGAAACTTTCACGCGTTTGGATTAAACATTATCATCAGCAGACCCCCTCTTCCTCAACACACATCCAGAGGGGAGTAGAGCTTTCATATCTGGATTTAAAGAGTCTTTAAGGACTCTTGATATATGACTTTGAAAAAGTTGCTTATGTCTAAGAAGTGACAAATGGAAGTTTCATGAAATATTTCAATGAGGATTGATCTGGTTGTATAAGTAAAAAATTGTTGTTGTGAAAAAGGAAAACACTAATTTTTAGGGTGAATGATTTTGCTACATAATTTGTTGAGATGGCTGAGCCACTTATTGAAGAAGGAGGAAAAAAAATCAGAAGGTCATGAGGAAGGAAATGGAGTTAAGGCAGAAGGAAGAATGAAAAAATGATTTTAGTGGAAATGAGTTAGAAAATTAAAAATTCTGCCTGGGAGTAGCTTTGTGTAAAGTTATGTTGATGAGTTAAATTTTTGGGTCAGAATTTGAATTTGTATTGACTAAACTAGTGGAATTAGTCTCTCAATTCTTCCTGCTCATGATTGTGGTGATGGTCAATTGAGAGTGTGTTTATGAAGTGTTATCAACCCTAAGGCAATAAGCACATCTTCATAAAAGGGAGAACGAGGTTGACAGTCTGATCCACAGAGCCACATGAATATGGCCACTATTTGTTCATTTA
Organism: Tamias sibiricus; assembly: GCA_025594165.1. Classification (NCBI taxonomy): domain Eukaryota; kingdom Metazoa; phylum Chordata; class Mammalia; order Rodentia; family Sciuridae; genus Tamias; species Tamias sibiricus. The sequence goes on from CM046664.1 coordinate 79,937,168, forward strand.
AGCACATTCCATCTGCTGGGGACATTAGCTAGTTCAGGTTAAATGACAGCTGAGGATGCAGACTGCTGTAATTAGAATGATGGGATTTAAATCTAAAGTGTGAAGCTGTTTGTTTACATTATGACCTGCTAATGCATTGCAGAGCAGTGGTGGGTGGGGAGAAACAGGTCATTCCATTAATAATGTGATGACCCTGAAATTTGTTATTGACTTTTTTAGAAGCCACCACAAGTTGATAGAGCAGCTGCTCATGCATCTACTGCCTATAATATGTGGATGGTTATTTGGCTTCTTTATTTCAGAGGTCCCTATTATTCTCAGGTCCTTAGAAAATACAAAGATTAGGTAATATCATGTCCCATTCTCCTCTGAGCTCTGAGAATGATTCAAAAGAGCAAGACTCTTTTAAATATGAAATTAAGTCCATGTCAGAAAGAAAAGAACAGATGAGAAAGAGAAAGGCAGAAAGTGGCTATCCCTTAAAAACAACAATGTTAAAATAGCAATGACAGATACATGGTAGACATAAAATGATTGTAATATGACAAAATTATGAAAATTAATTTATTTGTACTAAGGAAGGGGCTTGCATTAAATGAGGAAATCACACAGCCTCTTTTACTGAAAACCATAGCACTCTACTTAGGAACTGACACTTTCAGAATGTTTATACTATTTTAATATATTTTATCAATAATTTTGCAGGCAAAATTATCAAAAAAAAATCACGTTAGGCATTGCAGGAATGTTTGAGGTAAAATGATTGAAATTATGAGATTTGTAACCTCATCTGTGGTTCAGTCCATTTGATGGATTAATAATTTAAATGGAGTACTGGGTGGTGACTACAGACAGGTGGGGTGTGGTGAGAAAAAGTTGATCACTGGGGGCATGCCCTTGAACCATATCTGTCCCTGGCTCTTTGTGCTCTCTCCCTCTGTCTGCTTCCTGTCTGCCTTGAGCAGAGCAGATTTCCTCCCCTATCCCTTCTGCCATGTTCTTCCTCTTGCCCAGAGCAATGGAGTTAGTGAACCTTGGACTGAACCTTTCAAATCCAGATCCCAAAATGAATTTTCCTCCTCTAAGTTGTTCTTGTCAGGTATTTTGGTCACAGTGACAAAAAGCTAACACACATACTTTCTTTAATAAAAAAATCTGTACTTTGACAAAGCATATATTATTATACAGAGATAAAGTGATACTTTTTGAAATCTCACTTTTTCCTTTAATGAAAAATAAATATTTTCAAAAATCTCCAATAAAACTTTACAAGCTGAAATCCCTAAAGGAAGAACAATTTTTAAATGTGTATTATTTACCCAGAAGTTTCAAATAGTTTTTATGGGTGAGATGAATGTTTATTTTCCACAAGTGTGGAATAATATATTAAAAGAGAAATTTCTCTTTTTGGATGCGATAATTTCTCCTACCATGTCTTCATGCTTTAGTGCTTAATATTTGTCTTCAGTTAGGACTTTGGTGCCACTTGGCTAATTTCTAAGCATTGAAGGTCTTTGTCACTGCAAGGTTCAGCATTAGAATTAAGTTTTACCTGTATCATTTTAGAGAGGCTTTGTTAAGTTAATCTTCATATCCCCTTTCCTTCATATCTTTTGCAGATTATTTATGGCTCCCGTTGGTAGTGGTGCATCCCAGGAGGCAGTGATGATTCTCAAGGTGTTCCTTCTCAGAGTAGCCCTGCTGGGTCAGCTGTGAAACCATGATTCAGCTCATCGAGTGACAAGGCTAGCTCAGCATGCATGATGCATAAGTAGCATTACTAATTTTTTGTGGTTCAGGGTCTCTGTAAATCAGAAGAGAAAAATTACATTTATATGAAGTGAAAAGTTAAATGCTGCTAGTAGTCTAGCATAGTTTCTTAAATTTGGCTTTTCATGTCCATAATGCACTTTTGCTATTTTTAATGCAATTGATGTTTCTTTAACTCATGGAGCATCTATTGATACCCAGCAGTTTTCACTATTTTAACTTAGTTTGTTACTTAAGAAAAATGTATACCACATGGTTAAAATTATTTTCTAGTGAGATTATTTTAACTTAAAGATTTTTTTCATTCTCTAGTTTAAGAAATTAAAAATAAATCAAACCCAAATGTTTGTTCAAGGGTCTTTGGGGGTAAACATTAATGAATAATAGTTAATTCTGAATTAGCATAATTAATATTTACAAGTGGTTGTTTTCCATGTTCCTGAAAAGAGTTATCATGTATTCCTTTATGTATTAGTTAATGTACTTAAAATAAAATTTCTCGGACACTTCAACCTACATTCTTTTGAAGTATCACAAATACCAGGCATGTAGCTGCCAAATTAATCCCATTTTATGACATTATTAATATGACATTAGGATTAAACAACTAAATGATGATAAAAAGGGGGGAAATGTATAGTAGTCTCTTTCAATGTGGCCAAATGTATTTTAAGAAAACATCGATATTGTCAAATCATTGATTGAGTTAATGATATTGACAGTAATAATCACAGGACTAAAAACCTTGCCACATGAAGTACAGAAGAGGAAAAAAAAATGAAAAATGGGGGAATGACTATCCATTTCACATTATTAAATGGGTAAAATGTAAGAGTAGTTATTTTTTCCAGATGAACAACTTGATTGACTTAGGTATAACTTATAAGTTTTTGAAATACAAAAATCAGGACCCTATCTCAGAACTGCTGAATAAGAATAAGGAGTGGCCCCTGAGGATCAACTTTTTAAAAAATCTCCATGGAATTACAATTAGAGAGTCAAATTTAGGAACCCCTGTTTATGTGATTCATGATAGAATCAGGATTAATCAGTGTAGGCATATGGATTGCTACCTCCCTGGGCCAGAGATAAATGTTATATGAACTTCCATCCTCTTTGTCCTGTATGTCTGCTTTAAAATAAAGATACTGGGAATTATGTTTCATTAAAGTGTAATGAAAATATTTTTTGTCAATTAAAATTGTCACTTTTCATATCCATAGCTTGTTAAAGACCAGATGATTGGTTACTTATTGGTTGTTGCTAGTATCAGAAAAGTGCAAGAATGAAGAGTAAGCACTCAACAGATACTTCTCAATTCAGAAACTAAATGTGAGTTTATCACTCCTTGAGCTGCATGTTACATTAGATTGCCTACAAAAAAAGACCAATGGTTAGATATTAACTAGATTAATGAGAACAAATAAGCTTACTAAAACCTCATTCTATAAAGGAATATGGACATAACTAACTGACATTTTAGCATTTGTCAAAAATAGATCTTCACTTTTAATGATATACAAAAACCTCTAGAATCTATAAATTCAAGTGTCAAATCTGCTGCAATGATTCTTCAGCCATGTCCCTGGCCAACATAAATCAGTCTCAACCCTGTAACATAAAATATTTTGCATTTACATTTCTTATATGAGCTATTATTTATTCAAGAATTTGTATCTTTTCATCTTGCACTGCCTTGAGAACAAGGACACTATCATTTTGTCCTCTTCCTATCCCTGCCCACTGCTGGATATGGGTCTGTTTGACTGGATAGTCATTGACTATTGACTATTGATCGTTTCAGTGCATGGAGCAATTTTAGTAACAGGGAAATTCTTTTGACTATCAATTAGTGTTAAGATTCTGCTATCATTTATTCAGGCATTGAAATAGTATGCTGATTTAAAGACAAAATTCCAATTATATCTGCATATTTTATATCTGATTCTTTACCTCATTAAAACACATGGATCTTATTACTTTTTCTTTTTCTCTGAGCAGGGATAAGTAGTTTGATGCCTATTCAGTTGCATTTATTTTTGTTCCTGAGGATTTTCTTGTTTAAAAAAAAAAAACAAAACTCTATCTTTACATATACTTAGCGAGAGACTGCTACTGTCATGAACAAGCTGGTTACATGATCTTTATTTTTAATGTGATTTTTAAATGGACTTGGAGTGAGTTTCAGAACATATATTTTGACAGCAAAATTGATTTATGCAATTTTGAGAATGACTGATTTGTGTATTTTTTCAGGAGTACCACTCCCTTATTTTACACAGCCTATTTTATCCATTGTCAGGGATTAGTTTCTTTGTGTTCTAAAGGAAATTTGAGCCAACTTTTTGATTTTGCAGCTCTATTAGTCTCTCTTCTTATACCCTTTCTGTAGGATTGATAGAAAATGTTCAGCAAATTCCTTCAAAGACAGGTTATCATCATCTGAGTTCTAAGGTACCTAGTGTGTTAGTCAGCTTTTCATCACTGTGACAAAATGCTTCCGAAAAGAAATTCCAAGAGGGAAATTTTTCTTTGGCTCATGATTTCAGAGGTTGCCGTCCATATTTGGCTGACTCCACTGCTTTTAAGCCTGTGTTGAGACAGAGCTTCATGTCAGAGAGGGTGTTGTAGAGCAGAGCTCACCTCAGACAGCCAGAAAGCAGAGAGGGGTAGGGAAGGGGTCTTAAACAAGAGAGTCCCTTCAAGAACACATCCCCAGTGACCTACTTCCTCCAACTGGGCCCCACCTCATAGTTTCCACCACCTCCCAATAGTACCACCTTCTGGGGATCACAAGCATTCAACATGTGAGTCTTTGGGGGACATTCCAAATCTAAACTGTAATACCTGGGTCTGTGGTGACTGTGTGCTTGGGGACCACCTTCAGGTTTAGGGTATCAATGCATACAAAATGATTGTAAGATTTTTTTATAATAGTAGGAATAATACAGGTGGTGTCTCCTCCTGGTTAAGGGTAGCTGTAGCTGTGAACTGGCTAAACAGCTCAAGCATCTAATTCCCCCCCCCCATTTCCTTAGCTGATTATTTACAGTATGATCTGTGCTTTTACAGTTTGGGTTGGGTGGATGTGGATAAAGAATATTCACAGTTTGGGTGTTTCCCCATTAGTTATTTTGTTTCCTTGATTGCCTTACTTTCTAGTGGCTAAGCTTTGCCATGAAGTCTGTTAAAGCTGAAAATAATGGGAAAACTCACCCCTAGTGAATGTCCCCTTTAGAATTTGTCTCTTCTATTGCCATTGACTCTCTGGAGACTGAAAGTAGTTGTTTATATTTTTTTATGGAGTTTATAGTTTGTATCTATGGGGAGATGGGTCTGGTAGGAGTTTATTTGACCCTGCTAGAAGAAGAACTTCCCTAGTACTTTCAAAATATCACTCCAGGCATTTTGAAAGAGAATGCCAGTTTATCAATCCTGCAAATTATTCTCTGTGATTGCTTTGAAACATCATTTAGTTTACTTTATATAAATAACTTAGCTTTGTCTTACCATCATAAAGCACAAACTTAGTGATTTAAATTACATAAATAGTAATTCAGTGTGCAAGGGCAAAGTTTACAGAGATAGTTAAAGGGGATCACAGAATCAAAAGTAGTCTTCAGTGACCTGCTAGAAGATCGGACAGTTGAGGACTGAGGGTTATACTTAATGGAATCATCAAATATTAGGCAGAACTTTAGAACTCATTAAAATTTATACATAAAACCAGAAGGGTTCCTGGCATCTCCCAACAAGATAATCACCTTCAACTACAAAAGTAGGCTGAGAAGAATGTTAGATATGATAGTAAAGTGAGAGCAGTTAGCCAAAACTAGTGAAATATCACACATTTTTTCATACCAAGCTACTCTGCAATGTCTTCTGCTTTATTTTTGAATTTCAAATTTCTAGGCTAGATTTGCCATTGTACCATTGTACATTTTTTTCTGTATAACATTCATACTTATAGAATCAAATGGTCAGAACATTTCTGGATGAATAATGTCTTAGTCTTACATAAAAAACTGACATTATTCCTCTTTATTTAGAAGGATAATGATATATCACTATCATTATATAATTTCTTTAATTATATAGTAAGTAAAGTGATTTTAGGTAACTTTAGTTTGAATTGTAATGCATACAAACTCCAAAGAATTTCTGAAGCTTAAGAAGACATTTTAAAAATATATTGAGATAATGTATAAATCAAATCTAAATGACAAGGAATTATATAATTTTGACCACATATTAAAATTATAGTATTAGGAAAACATTAAAATCTTTATTCTTGGATCTAAATACCAACATAAAAGAACATTAGAATTGAACTTTAAATCTTTCAAGCCTTTACCCAAAACTCATTCTCATCTAAAAGAATTATAAACATCAGATTAACACAGTAATCATTAAAACACTAAATGTAAATAAGCATGTGGGGATTTTTTTTAAGTACGTTTACTATTTATGCAGTACATTTCTTCCAATAGCAAATATACATAGTAAATAACTCCAACAGGGAATAGCACAATATATTTAGGACAAGAACTGAATCTAATCACATTCATAATGTGATAATTTCCTAAAGAGAAACTGAATGTTTTATCTGTATATTCCTTCAGGAGAAGTGAGGCACAGGTGTTTTATATAAGTAAGAAATTAAAAAATAATCTTCCTTCTTAGTGTAAAATCTTAAATTAAACATCAGTGCACCTCCAACCCCACCAAAACCAACACCAAGCCCTGGGGTAAAAATGTAGCATAAATGCAGTTAATCTCAAAATAGTTTTGTTCTTTCTATATGATAATAGGATGAATGTGGAAGAGCCACTATTTTTAAAATACCAGTATAGGAAATCATGGCTTTGTTTGTACAATTTTTTTTTCATGCCGATAGCATTCTTGTATCTCTTATTCTACTGTAGATTCTAGGCCACTGAGTCGACTCAGTGAAGGAGAGTTTAGTGAGGGGATGTATACTTGTTAAGCCTACTTGAGCCCTGTCTTGCATGAGAGTGGACATTTAAAACCCCTCCTTTATTGTTTTCCAGTATTTCCCCCTCAAGTGAGCCAGTCTTTTACATGTAAGAGGTCATTCACAATTCTCTTACCTTTCTCTTCAACCTCTCCCTATTTTTTCCTTTTAGTTAACAAAGGTGGTACTCATCCATAAATAACAAAAAAAAAATCAAATTATTTTTCATGTCTTTGCTCCATCGATTATAATACTTCTTTTCTTCCTTTCAAAGAGAGCCAAGCTACTTTAAAATACAAGGTACAGTGAGGTGTCTTCTCTTTCCATGCCCCATCACACTCCAGCTAAAGCTTAGCACACTCCTTGCCCAGCTTAGTAATTAGCACCCACATTATTCACTCTTCCTTCCTATGGGAATGACTGTCTTCCTTAGGCTTCTAGTACACATTTTTTTTTATTATGTTCTTGCTACTACTACCTCTTCTGGCTATTTATCCTCTGTCTTTTATAAAGACCCTTCTTTCAATATATCTTGCTTACAAGCTACCATTTTCTAAGATTTAATCTCTAGCTCCTCCTTGTCCTCTGTCATTCTATCAAATCAGAATAAGTTACAACTAAAAAACCCTACATTCTCAGAGGCTAAACCCAATCAGAATTTATTTTCTGTTCATTTCACATGTTCATATCGGTTCAGCTGAAGCCTTCCTTCATGTTGTCTCCCTTCCAGGACTGAAGCTAAAGAATTTCCAACATCTAAGATATTCCTGGTCACAGTGGCAGAGGAAACAGAACATAGAAAATTGTGTATCAGCTCTTAAAAGTTTTTGCCTCAAAGAGGAACAGATCTCTTCACATTAATATTGTTGGTCAAAGTGAGTAATATGGTCAAGCCTAACTTCAAAGGGGTGGGGGTGGGTTAGGATGATGACTTGCTGTTAATAAAAAGAAGAAAACAGAATATGTATGAATAGTTTCAATGCTTATAGTCTCTGGGTTATTTTATCTAACAGATGAGTATTTCAATTAGCAAGCGTTAATGATTTGCAGATCTTTATCTTGAGCTCACAGTTCTTCATCTTGAACTCACAGTTCTTCATTGTAACTGTATATAAAATTCCTACAAGACTGTTCCACTTGGATTTCCAAATTTTGGACTCAATTCACCAAATCTGAACTCATTACTGGAACTTTCCTTTATCTTAGTCACCTTCCAAGAATTCAAGTCAGATACTGGAAGTTATTTTTAATTTATTCCTCCTGCTTATCCCGTATATCAATGATAACCTATTTCAAATTAATCAGTAATTATAATGTGAAGAATCTACCCCATCCTCTCTGTTTTTCAGTGTGATCCCTCCACATATATAGCTTGAATAGCTACAATAGCCTCACTTTGTAATCTTCCTTCTCCTTAGTCTCTCCCAAACTTCCTTGTCCCTGCTGTCAAAATTATCCACATCATAAATTTGATCACTTATATTCAAATGACTTTTGCTCCATTAACTCTAGGACAATATCCAGAATTTTATCACATCAGACCTTTTATGATTTGATCTCTGGTTCTCTAGCCAGCCTCATCTCTCTACACTTGTCCACTCATCACATTTCATGTTCTAGAGTTGATGGCAAGCTCACCAAGAGCTAAAAGAGAAGGGAAAGTCAAAGACATCTTGTAAAGGAAGAAAATAAAGGTTAGAAGTAAAACTGTTAAGTTGGATATCAAATCTGGCATAGCATATGGGGTCAGGAGAAAGTCCTAATTCTTTCTTTCTTGTTAGACATTTCATTCACCTGGAAATATTACTAGGTCACTGGCAGAGCTAGTTATGCTTTCAAGGAAAGACAAATAGCTCACAAAGTCAGTAGGTTCTTAAATTAAGGCTAGGAAGGTATTACCAGTCCTGACATTTAGGATATTTATCCTTTGATGAACAGCTCTACTATAGGTAATACCAGGATTATTGTGTGACCAGTTATAACACTTTTAAGATACATAGCTGTAGCCATATGAGCAGGGTCATGTAATATATAGGGCTTGACTCTTCCAGATTATGGGACAGGATTACCTTTATAAACATGGTATAAGATTAGGATGGGGTGGTTTAGAGATGGTAGAATAGAGAAGGTCGCTTTCCTGGCTCTTCCATGTCGTGAAACCAAGAAAGCAAATAGGCAGGTTATCAGCAAGGTATGTGAAGAAAAAAAAGTGTGTGGGGGGGGGGGGGTAGAATTTACTGTAATTTAATTCTGGATATTCAAAGTAGATCAGAGACTCAGGGGGTTGAATATAATAAAATAAGAAAGAAATCTCCAGCACCACAGCTGCTACCACTACCAGAGCCACCAGCCAGAACATCCCCTCCATGATCAAAGTGGAGGGATAAGAGAATTAAAGGAACCCACATTTTTAGGAGGCCTGAGACATGTCTGGGTTCAGAGAGTTTAGAGATCAAAGACACTGCCCTACTAAACTGAAATGTGTGCTGCACCACATCCTTGTTTGGGAAAGAAACTGAGTCTCTCCAGGCTGTGTGCAGAGGACGGGGGAAGTAAACATTTTGCAGCCTTGCAGGGGCTAGCAGCTGGGGGAGCTGATTCCTGACAAACCCAAGTTTGGTCTGAAATACAGGCTTGGCAACACCACACTGCAAGACAGAGAGTGTGCCTAAATAGACAGGAGAAAATCAAACATGGAGAGAGGTTTACATAGCAGAAAACTGGTCATGGAGACCCACCTGGTCTCCCCTTCCCCCTCCAATCTTGCCCCTTGAAGAACCAGCTGGGAGACATGTGACTGCCTGGGAATTCAGAAGAGCTGGGGCAGGAGAGATTGAGTTTGGATAAAGTGGACTTCAAGCCAAAGTTAATCAGAAGAGACAAAGAAGGTCAACTCCGTAAGGGAATTATGTATCAATGAGACATAACAATTGTAAATATTTATGCTCTAAACAATGGAGTATCTACATACATCAAATAAACACTTCTCAATTTCAAGAATCAAATAGACTATATATAACACAATGATTCTGGGTGACCTAACATGCCTCTCTCATCACTGAAAAAAAGAAAGAAAGAAAGAAAGAAAGAAAGAAAGAAAGAAAGAAAGAAAGAAAGAAAGAAAGAAGGAAAGAAGCTATAGAGCTAAGAAATACAATTGATAATTTAGACTTAATAGACATATAGAGCATATTTCATCCATCAATGACTGAATACAGTTTCTTCTCAGCAGCACTTGGATCCTTGTCTAAAATAGACCATATCTTAGGACACAAAGCAACTCTTAGCAAATGCAAAAATATAGAGATAAGACGTTGTATTCTATCAGAGCATAATGGAATGAAATTAGAAATCAACAATAAATAAACAATAGAAGTACTCCAACACCTGTAGACTAAATAATACACTATTGAATGACTGATGGATAGCACAAGAAATCAGGAGTGAAATAAAAATATAGGTAAATGAGAATGGCAATATAACATATTTAAATCTCTGGGACATTGTGAAGGCAATTTGAAGAGGAAATTTCATTGCATTGAGCACATTCATTAAAATAATAAAGAGTCACCAAATAAATAACCTAACATTACATCTCAAAGCCCTAGATAAAGGAGAACAAATCAACACCAAAAGCAGTAGGAGAAAGAAAATAATTAAATCAGAGATGAAATCAATGAAAATGAAACAAAAAATAAAAAAAATTAACAAAAGTTGGTTCTTTGAAAAAGTAAATAAAATTGATAAAATCCTAGGAACACTACAAAGAGAAAAAGAACACTGAAATTACTAAAATTTGTGATGAAAATGAAATACCACCGCAGACACTGCTGAAATACAGATGATAATTAGAAACTACTTTGAAAACTCTATACTCCAATAATATAGAAAATCATGAAGACATTGACAAATTTCTAGAGACATGACCTACCCAAATTGAATCAGGGGAATATAGAAAATTTAAAAGCTCAACTGCAAGCAATGAAATTAAAAATGCCATCAAAAGCCTACCAACAAAGAAAAGCCCAGGAGTGTTGGGACTTTCTGGACACTGTCTGCCAAGGGGATGGGCTCTGGTTGCTTACCACGCCCTTTGGAGGACCGGGGCTAAGCAGAGGGGTGTGGCTATGACACATGGTGAGAGCCGGAACCGCCCTGCTGGCCAAGGATTGGTTATTTTTAGGCCTATATAAGTGCAGTTCACTGTTCAATAAATTTGAGTTTTTGGCATTGCTTTCTACCAAAACTCCCCGGGTGTGGCGTGGTGTCCGTCAATCAGGCGGGGATAGAGACACTCGGCGACTTTTGCCCGTTAAGCCTATCTTCGCCAGGTAAGCTACTTTAACTCTTTCTGCTGGCAGAAAGAACCCCCTTTTAGGGCCCAAAAAGGGGGGTAGCTTTAGACCTCGGCCCCATTAATAAGTAACACAGCAGTCACGGCACAGGAGCAGATAGATTCTCAGCCAAGTTCTATTAGACCTTCAAAGAAGAACCAACACCAATCTTCCTCAAAATATTCCATGAAGTAGAAGATGAGGGAAACCTTTCAAACTCATTCTATGAAACTAGTATCACCCTGATGCCAAAATCAGACAAAGACACATCAAAAAAAGAAAACTTCAGACCAATAACCATGATGAACATAGATGCAAATATTCTTAATAAAATCCTGACAAATTGGATACAAAAACATATTTAAAAGATAGTGCACCATGATCAAGTAGCGTTCATTCCAGTGATGCAAGTTTGGTTCAACATGCAGAAACCAATAAACATAATTCATCACATCAATAGACTTGAAGACAAGAATCATGATTATCTCAATAGATGCAGAAAAAGCATTTAACAAAATTCAGCACCCATTCATGTTCAAAGCACTAGAAAAACTAGGGATAGTAGGAACATACACCAACACTGTAAAAGCTATATATACTAAACCCAAAACCAGCATTATCTAAATGGAGAAAAATTGAAAGCATTCCCTCTAAAATCTGGAACAAGACAAGGATTCTCTCTTTCATCAGTTCTATTCAACATGCTCCTTGAAACTCTAACCAGAGAAATTAAGCAGAATAGAATCCATAAATTAATTCATCAAAATAGCAAGATATAAAATTAACAATTGTAAGTTAATTGTGTTCCTATGTATTAGTAATGAATCAATTGAAAGAGAAAATAGGAAAACTGTCCCATTCACAATAGCCTCGAAAAAAAAACATCTGGGAATCAATCTAATAAAAGAGGTGAAAGACCTTTACAATGAAAACTACAGAACACTAAGGAAAGAAATTAAAAAGACCTTAGAAGGTAGAAAGATCTTCCATGTTCTTGGATAGACAGAATTAATATTGTCAAAATGCCCATACTACCAAAGCACTATGCAGATTTAATGCAATTCCTACTAAAATTCCAATGACCATCTTCATAGAAAAAGTAATCATGAAATTCATTGGGAAAATTTAGAGACCCAGAATAGTCAAAGCAATCCTGAGCAAGAAAAGTGAAACAGGAAGCATCATAGTACCAGACCTTAAATTATACTACAGAGCCATAGTAACAAAAACAGTATGACTGTTTTGGGCACCAAAACCAACATGAAGATCAGTGGTACATAATAGAAGACACAGAGACATACCCACACAAACAGAGTTATCTCTTCCTAAAGAAGGAGCCATAAACATACATTGGAGAAAAGATAGCCTCTTCAACAAATGGTGCTAGGAAAACTGGAAATCTATATGTAGCAAAATGAAATTAGACCCCAATCTCTCATCCTGCACAAAACTCAAAAAGAATCAAGGACCTAGGTCTTAGACCAGAGATCCTGCCTACTAGAAGAAAAAGTTGGCCCAACTCTCCATCATGTTGGCTTATGAACTGAATTCCTCAACAAGATTCCTAAAGTGCATGAAGCAAAATCAAGAATCAATAAATGGGATGGTATCAAACTAAAAACCTTCTTCACAGCAAAAGAAACTATCAACAGTGTGAATAGACAGCCTAAAAAATGGGAGAAAATCTTTGCCACCTGCACCTCAGATAGAGTATTCATCTGGAGGATATATAAAGAACTTAAAAAAATTAACACCAAAATAAATAAATAAAAATAGCCAAATCAATAAATGGCCAAAGGAACTGAAAAGCACTTCACAGAAGAAGAAATATAGTTAGTCAACAAATATATGAAAAAAATGTTCATCTCTAGTAATTACAGAAATGCAAATTAAAACTACACTGAGATTCCATCTCACTTCAGTCAGAATGGCAATTATAAAGAATACAAGTAACAATAAATGTTGGTGAGGAAATGGGGAAATAGTTACACGCATACATTGCTGGTGAGGCTTCAAATTAGTACATCCACTATGAAAAACAGTATGGAGATTACTTAGAAACTTGGAATGGAACCACCATGTGACCCAGTTATCCCACTTCTAGCTATATACCCAGAAGATTTAAAGTCAGCATACTGCAGTAATACAGCCACCTCAATGTTTATAACAGCCCAATTCACAATAGCTAAGCTATAGAACCAATCTAGGTGCCCTTTAACAGATGAGTAGATAAAGAAAATGTGAGATTATATATATATATGTGTGTGTGTGTGTGTGTGTGTGTGTGTGTGTGTGTGTAATGGAATATTACTCAGCTGTGAAGAAGAATGAAATTATGTCATTTTCTAGTAATTGGATGGAACTGGAGACTATCATGCTAATTGAAATAAGGCAATCCCAATATACCAAAGGTCAAATGTTCTCTCAGATATGCAGATGCTAACACATGGTAAGGGTGCGGGGGCGGGGGGTGACTAGAAGTTCACTGGATTAAACAAAGGAGAATGAAGGGAAGGTAGGGATTTGGGAATAGGATAGACAGTAGAATGAATCAAACATAACTTTCCTATGTTCATACATAACTCCATATCATGTACAGCCACATGAATGGGAAGTTATACACAATGTAAATATGTCAACATACATTCTACTATTATGCATATATAAAAGAGCAACAACAAAAAAATATTAGGATGGAAATGACTGACAGATTTAATAAGTGACATTCTTTTTTTTTCTTTTTGTGCTACAGTTTCAAGACAAGAAAACTGTAAGAAAAAAATCATAAATTTTTCTCCTTTGAAATGAGAAAAAGAAGGAAAAAAAGAATAAAACAGGCTACCTTTTCATATGTACATCATTCTTGCTACTAGATTAAACTCACAGAAAATGGTGATGAGGTTAGGTATTTGTCGTAGTCACAATTGTGGTCTTTTCCCTACTCTGTTTTCCTTTACCTAGTCCCATATCTTTTTTTTTTTTCTTATCATATAATAAGAAGACAAAAATATTTCTTATAATCCATTTTTGTTCCTCCTAGGTGGAAATCAAATGCAAAGAGGAAAGTTTCCCAAGTTACTAGTACAACACAGATGAATAAAAAGTAGATGCTTTTCCTTCTAGTGTCTAACATTTAAAAGCAGAAGGATGAATTAGCAGAATGACAGGTGTTGGGAAATGACAAAAGGAAACAGATTACTGATGGGAATCAAATTACTTAGTCCTCAGTTACATTCCAGGCATAAATAAAGTAAAATAATTAATCTTTTATTTTTGCCACCTGTAAATCTGCCAGGCATTGCATGCTCAATAGAATTAATGAATTGTAATGGAAAGTCAGGCTGGCATAATTTATCTTCTGCTCTGTAATTTCAGAGGCACCATATTTGACAGATAGATTCATCTCCTATAGTGCCTGCATGACAATCCATAGGTAGAATGACTTAGTGATGGGATAGAACCCATCCACACTTTCCTGAAAGGAAGGAGGATAGTGCACGACCATATCCCAAAATAAGTATTGAGACATGACTAGATTCTGGATTGTAAAGCACATATGTCTAGATACTAGAAAAAGGTGAGCTGAAAAAAAGATGTCCTTTGCTATTTCTGGTGGTTAAGAGATTAGTATTTGTAATGATTTTCCATTACTGTTTTGACATTTGAAGAAAAAAAATTAAATATAAAGAAACAAGCAGAACTATCATTTGCAGCAGATATCACCAAATTTATGCACTTCTGCATCTCTTAATATCCTTAGCTTTTAGAACTATGTCTTTACATTGACAGACTAAAATATCTGAACAGGTGCTGGAACATGTAAGAAATCCTAGGATGATAATAATTGGGTAATAATAAATTACTCTTGGAGAATGTGATTGCATACCTTTGCCTCAGTTCCTACACCACAGCTGTGATATGTCTAAAGACACTAAGAATTTTTCTAATGCAAATCTGTGTATTTCTTTTTTTTCCTGATACCTGACACAAATCTTCCCTTCTCTGTGGTTCTCTGATACACAGCTGTTCCCATAAACCTAATTGGGAATATATGTTTGACCATTACCAGTTTTCTTAACTCTGAGATTATGATTAAATGTATTAGTAGAAGACAGGAAAATTCTGGTATCGTGTTTCCTCTCATTAGGAAAAAAGAAGGGCTTCTTTTTAATACAGCATTATTTTCTTTGCAACATCTCTAACAAATTGCAAACAACCCTTGTTTATTTACTTAGCATTTTCTTCCTTCCACATTTATTTCTCTTTAGATGATCCCTCTTTTGAGTGACTTAGCAGTTAATCATAAATCTTGTCATGAATACTACAAGCAATTGGATTTTGTTTGATTTTTAATGAAGGCTTGCACTACGATGTTTCATTTCCATTTTTGGCTTGTGGTGATAACTTATTTGTGAAGCACAATGACAGAAAAGGGGGTGGGGCAAAGAGAGACAGATGAAACCTCTGAGGTCATTCTGTTTTATTTTTATTTAAAAATATATTTTCAGCAGTTGTATCCCCGACATCCCCACAAAATTGCCAAAAGCTGAACACTGCCTAGAAACAAGAAAATATGAATTGATTATGGCCTCTTAGAAATTCTAAACCCTGTGGAGCTCCCTGTAGTGTTTTTCAATTTTTTGAAACTATTTCTACTATATTTTTTTCCTTCTCAATCAAGATTTGTAGTTAATTGCTGATAACATCCCTTTCTACTTAGTTATATATTGAGCAATCAACTTTCCTTTCTTCTCTATGTAGGTTCTAAAAATCTTGGTTATTTTGAGTATCATTTCCCCTGAGGTTAGCCAGTTTCCTCAAGCAAACAATAAATGCTTTAAATGCCCATCCAAAGGAAAAAAAAAAAAAAAAAAGAATTGTAATCTAATTTGTTAAAGAATCTTTCAAAAATGTGTCTCTAAACTGAGTTTTGTAATTATGACTCTAAAGAATGAGTAATTCAAATTACTCAGGACATTTTGTCTAGGCATTTACATATTTAAAGATGCTACATACAATAGCCTGGAAGTAGAAGCAGTGGATACTGGTAGCCTCTGCTTGATCCCAGGTTGTTCTGTCTAACTTTGTATCTTAACACCACCCTAACCTCAGCGTAAAATCTTGGTGTTTTGTTTCTCTCTCTTCTTCTCCCTCCTTCTCTCTCTCTCTCTCTTTCTTTTAATAAGTTAAAACAAAAATCAGGTATTGATTCTATATGCTACATAAAGTATCCAGACCTGGGACCAAGGTCATCACTATCTTCTAGGATAGTCCATCCTTAGCTTGTCAGTTGTGACCTTACGGCTCTGCGAGAATAAAAAAGGGATAGGTAAATACTGGAAAGAGGAGTTGTCATTGTCTGTGGGGCCAGTAGCCAAGGGAACCAATGAGAATGACTGAAATGTTAAGTGTTGATACAAAAAGAGAGGGTTAAAAGTTTGAATTTTGTTTTTAATTACCCTGGTTTATGAAAATTATAACTATTGATATTTTGCATCATCTGGCATTAATTTTTTGACATAAGACATTATTACTGCGTGTACCACACATTTTCTTTATCTATTCATCCATTGTTGGGCACCTAGGTTGATTCCATTACTTATTATGAGTAGTGCAACAGTAAATGTGGGCATACACATATCTCTATGGGAAACCGAGTTTGTTTTCTGTGGGCACATACTAGAAGTGGGATAGCTGGATCATATGGTAGAGATATTTTTTTTTTTAATTTTTAAGAACCCCCATACTGTTTTCTGTGATAGCTATACTAACTTACATTCCAGCAACAGTGTGGAAGAGTTTGCTGTTCTCTACATCCTCATTAGCATTTGCTATTTTTGCCTTTTTGATAATAGACATTCTCAATGGATTGAGATTATATCTCACTGTAGTTTTAATTGAATTTCCCTGATGGATAGCAACATTGACCATTGTTTCACACAATTGTTGGCCATTTGAATTTCTTCCTTTGAAAAGTGTCTATTCATATAATTTGCCATTTTTAATCAGATTATTCCCATCACATTCTTCACAGAACTAGAAAAAACAACTATAGAATTCATATGGAAAAACAAAAGACCTCAAAAACAACCAAAACAATCTCCAACCACAACAACAACAACAACAAACCACAAAGCTGGAGGCAGTACACTATCTTACTTCAAAATACACTACAAAGCTATAGTAATAAAAACAGCATGGTGTTGGCATGAAAATAGATACACAATGCAAAGAACAGAATAGAGTGCCCAGAAATAACCTTATGCACTTACAGCCAACTGATTTTCAATTAAGATGCTAAAAGTATATGTAGGAGAAAGACAGCATATTCATTAAATAGTTCTGAGAAAAATGGAAATTCATATGCAGAAGATTGGAACCTGACCCTATTTCTTCCCCTATGCAAAAATTTATTCAAAATGAATCAAAGACCTAGTATAAGAACCAATACTATGAAACCACAAGAAGAAAATGGGAGAAACACTTGAAGACATAAGTCTATGCAAGCAATTTTTTTGGACAAGACCCCCACAACAAGAACAACTAAAGCAAAAATAGACACAGGGGATTGTATTAAACTATGAAGTTTCTGCAAAGCCATGGAAACAATCAACAGAATAAAAAGGCCAGCTGACGAATAGGAAAAACATTTCTCGAACTATTCATCTGGTGATGGATTAATATCCAGGCTATAAGAACCCAAATGTTCTAAATAACATGAATAACTCTTAAAATCTGAAATCTTTTATTTTCCCTTCACTTTGTAAAATCAAACATTCTTTGAAATAATTGTAGCTTCTATAGTTGTAATCAATAATGCAGAGAAATCCCTTATAACCTGTACTTAGTTTCTCTCAATGATGATATTGTTTTTCAAAAAAAAATATTTTAAACAACTAATAAAAATTTATATATGTTGTATACTTCTGTCATGTACAACACAATCTTTTGACATGAGTACACATTACAGACTGGCTAACTCAAGAAAAGTCTCTGAACCTTAAAGAATATACAGATCAATTGGCCAAGTGTCAGCATCATGCTCCATTTATATCTCCCTCTCCCATCTTAGTCTTGTCTTTACTATCTAACCTACTATTTCTAAACTTTCTCCTTGTGTATTCCAAAATAGCTAATTAAAGGAAATAAGTAAATCACTAAAAAGGAAAACATGACTGTACAGAAAAATTGAACAGGAAAAAGATATTATAGATCTCAAAAATTATGAAAATACTCAAAGAATTTCTAGCTTTTTAATGTCAAGGCATCTAGGCCTTCAGAGAGGTGGCGGTACTGTTACAAACACTTAATAAAGAAGTAAGAACATAGTCACTGCCCCAGAGCTCCTTTGCACTCTTCAGCTGAGTTAAGCAAATTACCTATTAAGAAATTATTATCTTTAGTTTTCTTCTTTACACATTATTCTATTTTGTACATTATACATTATTAGAGGTGATATATTTATGTGTATGTGTGTATATATATTATACATTATTAGAGGTGATATATTTATATGTATATATACACACACACACACTAGGATTGGAAAGGAACCCCCAAGTATAAATAATTTGTCGAACTGGTTGGTCGTTGGCCCCTCTTTCCCTTAATTTTAAAACCATTTTTCCACTATGCAGTGCTCATTTGCCAGCTCTCCATAGTTGTCTGTATATTATCAGGAAAGTATTTGAATCACATTCTCTCTCTCTCTCTCTCTCTCTCTCTCTCTCTCTCTATCTCTCTACACACACACACACACACACACACACACACACACACACACACACACACGGAAATAAAGGACACCTTTCTTAGTATTTTTGTTTCTGAGGTATCTGTTATTTTAAAAGGGTCCAAATCCATGATCTATATGAATAATACTTAAATATTAAACCAAGGACCAATGAGCAGATGACAGATGGATATCTCTGGAAACCAGCAAATGTAGTTGTGTAGTCAATTTTCTATTACTGTTGCATGATAATGGAGATAATCAACTTAAAAGGAATAATGGCTGTCAGACATGATGGTGTATGCTTGTAATTCCAGCCACTTAGGAGACTGAGGCCGGAAGATCACAAGTTGGAAGCCAGGCTCAGGAAATCAACAAGACCTTCAGCAACTTAGTGAGACCCTGTCTCAAAATATTAATTTAAAAAAAGAAATGGGGATATAGCTCAGTATTAAAGTGCCCATGGGTTTAATACCTTGTATAATAATAATAATTATTATTATTATTATTATTATAATTTTTATGGTTTGGATGTGAGGCATCCCTGAAAAGCTCATGTGTGAGCCAATGCAAGAAAGGTTCAGAGAATAAATGACTGGGTTATGAGAGCCTTAACCCAATCAGTGAATTAATCACTTGATGGGATTGAGTGGTAACAGAAGGGAGGTGGGGTGTGGCTGGAGGAGGTGTGGCATTGGAAGCATTGCTTTGGATTATATATTTTGCATCTAGCAAGTGGAGTATTTCTCTCTGCTTTCTGATCATCATGTGATGTGTTTCACTTTCTCCACACTCTTCCTTCATGTTGTCCTGTCTCACCTTGAGCCCCAAGGAATGGTGCTGGCTGTCTATAAACTGAGACCTCTGAAACTGTGAGCCTGCAAATAAACTTTTCCTCCTCTACAGTTGTTCTGGCTGGGTCTTTTAGTCACAGCATGGAAAAAGCTGACTAAAATAATAATAATAATAAGAAGAAGAAGAAATGTGAGACAATATACATAATTCCTTTGTTTTTAGAGTTTTCTGCTCAAGGCTTCAGCACAGAAAACCAAATTAGGTGGGTTAAAACTACATCAAGAGATAGGTATACCCATTATTATTTTTTAATAGTAATTATAGGTTAAAAACAAAATTAAGCAGAAGAAACAGATTTTCCACATTTTGCTCCCCCCACTATCAATACCCCCACTAGAGCGTATGCATATTACAGTTCATGAATCTGCAATGGCACATCATTATCATCCGAACTATAGTCCATATTAGGGCTCACACTCAGTATTGTACATTATATAGGCTTGGACAAATATATAATGCCATGTATGCATTATTATAGAATCACACAGAGTAGTTTCAGTGCTGTAAAAATCTGTGCTCAACCTATTCATTCCTCTCTCTCCCTAGCTCCTGGCAACCACTACACTGTATCCACAGTTTTGCCTCTTCAAAAAATATTTTTTAATGTAAGGATATCAAAATTAAGTGTCTTCAAATTAGAATCTTTCCATCTTAAATCGACCTCATTGCTAAAGTTACTCATGCCTCAAGAAGCTTAATTTATTTTACTGTTCTTTGAAAGAAAGTTTCTAAATTTAAAATAAGGTCTAATTCACTAGCCAGTCTTGCAAAACCATTTTATGATCATTCAAATATATATATATATATATAAAAAAACTATACATGAGAGACTTTTGTGAAAATATTTCTGGTATGTTTTCAAGGTATTACATTTTTATGTTTGCTGGATAGTTTGGAGTTCTTCAACGAACCTGTGTCATTGGACCTACACCCTTTTGACATTTCTCGTTTGTCACTTTATGCAGTGTGAGACTTTGTCAGTAGAAGTCACTGCATGTGAAGAGGTAGGCACGCGCCCACCCGGAAGGAGAGACCCAGCAGCCAGTTTGCCTGGCCTCCAGGGCCCAGAGTGGCAGCTCCCTGCTGCTGCATGCAGGGCTCAACCTGAGGATAAGCCCCCTCCACTCTTCCACTATGCCATTCTGCAACTGGCCAAAGGTGCAGCCTTGACTCCACTAACAGGATTGCTGAACGGACATGATCTGGGTCAATTGGCTTAAACTGGAAGGGAAAAAAGAAGGGCTTCCAAGGGTCCATTTTGTTTGAGATTTGTTCCTGGGTTCAACGTTTATATTTTTGTTTGTTTGTTTGTTTCTTTTGTTGTTTCTTGGGGTTTTTTTGTTTGTTTGTTTTTGTTTTGATTGACAGTGTGTTTGATTGCTTCTGCTCCTCTTTTCTTTCTTTCTTTTCTTCCTTCTCACTTTTGTATTTTTTCTTCTTCCTTCATCTTCCCTATTTACACCCTACCATTGCATACTTAAAAGAGGCAACAACAAGTTATACGCAGAAATTGGGATTTTTAGAATGGGTACAATTGAATTATATAGCAAAGTGGTGTTATATATAGTTTATTCTCTATTTTCTTGACTCACTCTCTCTCCTCTCTCTTACACTAATTTCTATTCCTTGGTTATTTTTTTTTCTTCTTTTTTTCTTTTCCATATTTCTTTATTTCTTCTCTCAACCGTTGCATAAGTTAGGTTTATATATAAATTGGTCTTTCCACCTAATCATTCACTCCATTCTCTTTCCTCTCTCATCTGCTGATACTAAACCACTTCCATAGAACTCTCTTTTCATACTTTCTAAGAAAGAACAAGTCAATACACTCACTTCCTTCTTCCTAAATATATCACCTCTGTGTCCATTACTTGAAACTATAAATCCCCATCAGAAGCGTACAGAGTAAATTGGAAACAATATCTGGGTTAACTAAATCTGTACATTGTGATCAAACTGAGATTCTCTAAATAGAAAGTGTTTGATTTTAGAATGTAAAGGAAATATAAAGGGATCTGATAGCATTGTACTACAGGAGCAACATAAGTTTTTAAGGTAAAATCAAAATAGTCAAGGTCCCACAGTGCAGGAAGAATAGACACACAAGCAATACGAAGAAACAAGGGAAGAAAGTGACACAAACAAATCAATATACCTCCTCAGTAAATTCCATGGCATGCACAGTTGGTGAAATGGCAGAGATGGAATTTAGAAATTACATATTCCAAATGTTTGCGGAACTTAAGAATGAACTAAAAAATGAGATGAGGAATCAAATAGAAGTATTGAAAGATCATTTTGACAAATAACTCCATAAACAAATAAAGGAAGTAAAAGATTACTTCTATAGGGAGATAGAGGCTCTAAAGAGAAACCAAACAGAAATTCCGGAAATGAAAGAAGCAATAAACCAAAATAAAAGCTCAATCGAAAGTATCACCAACACAGTAGATCATTTGGAAGAAAGAATCTCAGACAATGAAGACAAAATATATATCCTAGAGAAAAATCTAGATTACACAGCAAAAATGGTAAGAAACCAAGAACAGAACATTCAAGAATTATGGGAAAACATAAAAAGACCAAACATAAGAGTGATTGGGGTAGAGGAGGAGGCAGAGTTTCAAGCCAAAGGAATGAGTAATTTATTTAAAGAAATAATTACAGAAAATTTTCCAAATTTGAGGAATGAATGGGAAAACCAAGTTCAAGAGGCTTACTGAACATCAAACATACAAAATCACAACAGATCCACACAAAGACACATTATAATGAAAATGCCTAATACACTGAGCAAGGAGAGAATATTAAAAGCCACAAGAGAAAGGAAGCAGATTACATATAGGGGGAAACCAATCAGACTATGTTCAGATTTTTCTACCCAGAACTCAAAAGCAAGAAGATCCTGGAATAGCATATTTCAAGCTCTGAAAGAAAAGGGATGTCAACCAAGAATCTTATATCCAGCAAAATTGAGCTTTAGATTTGAAGATGAAATAAAAACCTTCCACGACAAAAGATTAAAGATTTCACATCTCGAAAGCCGGCACTTCTGAACATCCTGGGCAAAATTTTTCATGAAGAAGAAGAGAAAAATAACAACAAAAATCAACAAACGGAGATATTAAACTAAGGTAAATACCAACCAGAAGAGAAACCAAATCAAGCTAAAGACCATAATCCAAATAAAAATGGATGGGAATAAAAATCACATCTCAATAATAACCCTGAATGTTAACGGCCTAAACTCACTATTCAAAAGACACAGATTATCTGAATGGATTAAAAGAAATGACCCAACAATTTGCTGTCTCCAATAAACACACCTCATAGAAAAAGACATCAATAGACTGAAGGTGAAAGGCTCGGGAAAGTCTTATCACTCACATGGCCTGCGGAAGCAAGCAGGGGTTTCCATTCTCATTTCAAATAAGGTAGACTTCAAGACAAAGCTAATCAAAAGGGACAAAGATGGATATTTCTTACTACTTAAGGGAACCATTCATCAACAGGATATAACAATCATAAATCATTCCTTAAAAGGAAAAAAATCCAACAAATAAATGACTTAACATCACACCTCAAAGCACTAGAAAAAGAAGAACAGATCAACACCAAGAGCAGCAGAAGACAGGAAATAATTAAAATCAGAGCAGAAATCAATGAAATTGAGACTAAGGAAACAATTCAAAGAAATGACAAAACTAAAAGTTGGTTCTTTGAAAAATAAACAAAATTGACAGACCCTTAGCGATGCTAATGAAAAGAAGAAGAGAAAAAACTCAAATTACTAACATTCGTGATGAAAAAGGGAATATCACAACAAACACCTCAGATATACAGAAGATAATTAGAAATTACTTTGAAAACTTGTACTCTAATAAAATAGAAAATACTGAATGCATTGACAGATTTCTAGAGTCATATGATTTGCCTAAACTGGATCTGGAGGCTATACACAATTTAAACAGATCGATTACAAGCAAAGAAACAGAAGATGTCATCAAAAAGCTACCAACAAGGAAAAGTCCAGGACCTGATGGGTTTACAGCCGAGTTCTACAAAACTATTTCAAGAAATAGAAAAAGAGGGAGCTCTTCCAGACTTTTTCTATGAGGCCAATATTACATTAATTCCAAAGCCAGGCAAAGATGCATTCAAAAAAGAAAATTTCAGGCCAATATCTTTAATGAACATAGATATAAAAATCCTCAACAAAATTCTGGCAAATCGAATACAAAAACATATCAAAAAGATAGTGCACCACGATCAAGTGGGGTTTATTCCAGGAATGCAAGGCTGGTTCAACATTTGGAAATCAATAAACATAATACATCACAGCAATAGACTTAAAGATAAAAATCATATGATTATCTCAATAGATGCAGAAAAAGCGTTTGACAAAATACAGCACCCTTTATGTTCAAAACACTGGAAAAACTAGGAATATCAGGAACATATCTCAACATTATAAAAGCTATTTATGCAAGGCGCCGAGCTAACATTATCTTAAATGGAGAAAAATTGAAAGCATTCCCTCTAAAATCTGGAACAAGACAGAGATGCACCCTTTCACCACTGCTATTTAACATAGTACTGGAAACTCTGGCCAGAGCAATTAGACAGACAAAAGAAATTAAAGGGATCCAGATAGCTAAAGAAGAGCTCAAATTAGCACTATTTGCTGATGACATGATAATATACCTAGAAAACCCAAAAAACTCTACCAGAAAACTTTTACAACTAGTAAATGAATTGGGCAAAGTAGAAGGATACAAAATTAATACCCATAAGTCAAAGTCATTTTTGTACATCAGCGACAAAGCCTCTGAAATGGAAATGATGAAAACTACCCCATTTACAATAGCATAAAAAAAAAAAAAAAAAAAACTGGGAATCAACTTAGCAAAAGAGGTGAAAGACCTCTATAAGGAAAATTATAGAACACTATAGAAAGAAATCATAGAAGAACTCAGAAGATGGAAAGACATAGGTAGAATTAATATTGTCAAAATGTCCATACTACCAAAAGCATTATACAGATTTAATGCAATTCCAATCAAAATCCCGATGTCATTCTTCAAAGAAATAGAAAAAGCAGTCATGAAATTTATCTGGAAAAATAAGAGACCCAGAAGAGCCAAAGAATCCTGAGCAAGAAAAGTGAAGGAGGTGGCATTACCATACCAGACTTTAAATTATACTATAGAGCAATAGTAACAAAAACAGCATGGTATTGGCACCAAAACAGACTGGTGGACCAATGGTACAGAATTGAGGACACAGAGACTAATACTTATAATTTCAGCTATCTTATATTAGACAAAGGCACCAAAAATGTACAGTGGAGAAAGGATAGCCTCTTCAACAAATGGTGTTGGGAAAACTGGAAATCCCTATGCAACAAAATGAAATTAAACCCTTATCTCTCACCATGAACAAAACTCAATTCAAAGTGGATCAAGGACCTAGGAATTAGATCAAAGAAAGACAATATGCCTAATAGAAGAAAAAGTAAGCTCCAATTTCCAACATGTTGGGTTAGGCTCCAAGTTCCTTAATAAGAATCCTGTAGCACAAGAACTATTACCAAGAATTAATGAATGAGATAGATTTAAACTAAAAAGCTTCTTCTTAGCAAAAGAAACAATCAGTGAGGTGAATAGAGAGCCAACTTATTGGGAACAAATATTTAATACATGCACAACAGATAGAGCACTAATGTCTAGAATATATAAAGAAATGAAAAAACTTAACACCAAAAAACAAATAACCTAATCAATAAATGGGCTAAGGAATTGAAAAGACACTTCTCAGAAGAAGATACACATTTAATCAACAAATACATGAAAAAATGTTCAACATCGCTGGCAATTAGAGAAATGCAAATCAAAACTACTCTAAGATTTCATTTCACTCCAGTCAGAATGGCAGCTATCAAGAACACAAACAACAATAAATGTTGGAGAGGATATGGAGAAAAAGGCACACTCACACATTGCTGGGGGGACTGCAAAATGTTTCAACCGCTATGGAAAACAGTATGGAGATTTCTTGGAAAACTGGGAATGGAACCACCCTATGACCCAGCCATCCCACTCCTGGGTCTATTCCCAAAGGACTTGAAAACAGCATATTACAGTGACACAGCCACTTCAATGTTTATAGCAGCACAATTCACAATAGCTAGTTTGTGGAACCAACCTAGATGTCCCTCAGTAGATGAGTGGATAAAGAAAATGTGGTATATATACACAATGGAATTTTACTCAGCAATAAGAGAAAATAAAATAATGGCATTTGCAGGTAAATGGATGAAGTTGGAGAATATAATGCTAAGTGGAATTAGTCAATCTCAAAAATCCAAATACTGAATGTTTTCTCTGATATAAGGAGGCTAGTTCACAGTGTTGTTGGATGGGGGTACATAGGATTAGAGGAGCACTAGAATGGTCAAAGGAAAGGGAGGGGAAGGGAGGGAGCAAGGGGGGAGGGATGGGGTGAAAGGAAAAAAAAATTGGTGGTTGAATGAGATGGATATCATTATCCTAAATGCATGATTGAAGATCTGAATGGTACTTCTATACTTTGTATACAAGCAGTTGTATGTAAAAAGATGCTATACTTGTGCTTTATGAATAAGTAAATAAATAATTAAATAAACAAAGCAAAACAAAACTAAACAAAAGAAGTCACTGCATGCAAGTTTCTGGGCAATTGTCCCATCCCAGACAAGCACTTCCCTTCTGGGTTCAGACCTTCCTTCTGTATTGTTCAGGATGGGGAACCAGTGGATTATACACACCAGCTTTGTCCATTTACACCGTGTTGGGGTCTGTTTGCCTGGTAGTTCCAGTCCTATTCTCAGGTAGCTTTCTCCCAATTGTTGTGACAAGTCTTGAAACAGTTTCACCTCACTGTTTGACAATTTTCTTTACCACAGGAACACTGGATGCTCCTCTAGTAGCTGTACCCTCTTTGAAGAAAGTCTGAGTCCATCTATTGGAGAAGACCTTCTTCAAAGTCCTCCATTATTTGTCCCTTCATTGCCTAATCTTCCCAAACTTAGTGATTATAGCCACTTTCATTTTTGTCACCTGACAATTCTTGGCTTCTTAGAATCCACTTTAATTATGTTAATAGTTAACCAATTTTAAATTATTACCAATGCCTTATATTATATTTTCCTGTTCAACTTACTGTTATGTTTCTTTGTCTCTTGACTGGATCCTGACCAATATATTAACTTTGATTTGATTTCCTACCATGTCATAAAAGTAAGACTATCCTCATTCTATATTGTAAAAATTATATGATCATTAGTTATCTTAATAAATAGGAAAATGCTAGCAATCATAGAAAACAGTTCAGAGATGCTAATTTATAATAGCATGGTGATATCACTCAATATATCAATCTGTCCATATATATTTAAAATTAATTCAACATATTTTATTACTATGGTTCTGGGAATAATGTGATTTTAAAGTTTATTTCTATGAGAAGATTATATTCCCTATTCTCAAATAACTGTAAATTCTGCAATGGCCACATTATAGAAAGTGGTACCAAATTATTATAATTTATACTTTTGTAAATGAGAACAATATGGGGTTGGGGAACTTAGTGTTATCTTCTGACAACAGGCATCATAATACTTAGCTCACAGGCCATTTCTAAGTAAATATGGTGGTGAATACTAAGTCATCAAGTGTAATAGCTAGAATGTAATAGATGTTAAAATACTGAATGACACATGTGAGAGAGGAAACAAAAAATCCCAAGTCACCTTAGTGAGTGGTAGAATCAAGATTGCAATTGGTACATACCTGAATCCAAAGTCCATACTCTCACTAACTGAATAATGTGATTTGGAAATAGAGAGTTGAAAAGAAAGAGACATCTGGGAGGCACATAATACAATGTACTGATAAAATCATTCTCTCCTCCAAAATCTGAGTTATTTTGATGTTTCTTATGAACGTTTGGGGTAATCACAAGCTATAATATGTTGCTGGGAAGTCATTTTAAATAGCTCTTATACATAACTCCTTTGCTGTCAATTATGACCTCTCACTTCCCAATCCAGAAGGCCCCAGAATTTTTCCCAGCACATGTTGGCAGCCAGAATCTTCAGATCAGAGCTGACTTCCAGGATGAAGCATATCAGCCATTCTGACAGATAGTGATCAGATCTGTAGAAATCTCTATGTAATCACAAAGGCTGGCTGCTAAGGAGGTGGGTAAAGTACACAAGAAAAAAAAATATTAATTCACCTTTGTACTAGGACTTCAGTTCAACAAAAAGAAGATATTGGGAAAGAATCTATTAGATGCAACACAGACATTTGAATTGAGCAATGACTTATTTAATATAGCAAGAATTAGAAAAGACACTGCTATGAGCTATGCCAGCCTGGGTATTGGGACTGGAAAGCTCTATTTATTGATAGGTAAATGAGAATAAAAGTAGAACATCATGCATTTGATCCCAAAAATATAGTAATGGAAAGAACTTGAAACCCTATTGCAATAACATACACACAAAAATGAAAATTAACATAAGTGCAATAAATGTTTCAAATGCACAACTAAAGCCCTTGGGTATATCTCAAGGAGACAGTCACCAAGAAACAAAAAGCCAAGCCATGGGCTTGTACTGTGACTATACCAGGTAATGTAAGATAGTTATGGATTGTTGTTCAGAGACATTTACATCTTTTAAATGAGATTTACAGACAGGAGTCAAGAGTTTTGGGATTTGAGTAGTAGAATTCAAAAGAGGCATGACGCTGGGGCTTTTCCAGGGAGACAAACTTACTGAATGGTGGCACAAGGGGAAAATATGTTACTGACACAGGTATATGCAGGCATATGAAATGCTAAGCATAAGCTGTATGAATTTTAACATTATATCCCTACATACTTCAGGCCTGTTTTTTTTATCCATTTTAAGTGTAACTTAATATCATTCCCCCAAATTAAAAGTTAATATTTGAGCCAGGTGCGGTGGTGCACACTTGTAATCCCAGAGACTCAGGAAGCTGAATCAGGATGACAGAGAGTTCAAATCCAGCCTCAGAAATTTAGTGAGGCCCTAAGCAACTCAGTAAGACCTTGTCTCTAATAAAATATAAGAAAGGGCTGGGGATGTGGCTCCGCGGTTAAGTGCCCTGGGTTTAACCCCTGGTACAAAAAAGGGGGAAAAAGGTATTAATCTATTTGAAGATATTAATATATTTGAAGAAAATAATCTCATAAGTAAATTATAGTTGTATTTTTTAAGATACACAATAGTAATGAAAGATAATTTAGTACTGAACCATAAAGAAAATGTATAAAAATATATTAAATATAAGTATCATTTAGAAGGCACAGAATATCCTTTGAGGTATCTATTGCAAAAGAGGAAAATCTGAAAATTGTTAAAAATCTAAGTCATTTTAAAATTAGCTAAAAAGAAATATAGTAAAATATTTCATCATGATGATGAAATTTATAACAATTTCTTTAAAGCCTACAAAGCATTTTATAGTTTGTGTTGATCTATACAGCAAAATGGGAATTAAAGTAAAACATTTTGAAAATAAAGTACATACATATCATTTTTTGCTTATAATATGATTATATGCATAGAAAAGGGGATTCTTTAAGACTCAGAACTAATGTAGCTTTAGTAGCTAATAAAAATGTTTAATTTTGTTACATAATATTAATTTGGCTCTAAAATCATATGAAAATGCAGAAAATGTATTTTAAAGGTAATTTCACAAAATGGCAAATTATATAATCAAAAGTGTGAAAGATCTTTCTGAATAAAAAGTATAAATTCTTAACATAAGTTATGATAAAAAGATCCAAATAGAAAGACAACTTCTTGTTCATAGAGGGGGGTACTCTATAACATGGAAAGGAAAGATATCTTCAAATTTTCTATAAATCCCATTAAATTACAAGTAATGTTTTTCACATAAATTGAACTGTTGTATAATATCTTTCATGGAGGAACAAAGGATATTGAATAACTGGCAGATACTGAAGAAAAAGAAGGCAAGGGAGAGTAAATCCATACCTAAAGATGAATTCATTTCCCAAATGTTTATTTGAAAACATATCACACACCAGACATGATAGTTTAGAGATAAAATGATACATATATGCAAAATACTTAAGTGATAGGACAACTCAGCATTATATTGAACATTTCATAAATAATACAAAAGTAATAATAATTCATTCATACAGCAAAATAAAATAACCATACTTCACATTGCAAGCAAATTGTTGATGAATTAAAGATCTAAATGAGAGAGGCTGTTTTTTTAATGTTTTTACAAAAAAAAAATGCCATAGATAATTTTTATACGTTGGATTAGGGAAGGATTAATTTAAAAATACAAATAATTACTAACCAAAGAAGGGAAATACTGATCCCTTTCAAAATACAAAAACAGACAAAATGCTCAAGATATCAAAGTGCATAGTGAACAAACTCAAAATGTAAGCCATGGACTAGAATTAGATATTTGTCACACCTCTAACAACACATAGAATAGGTATGCAGAATATATAAAGAACTCTAAGAAAACAATAAGAAAAAGGCAAACAATTCAATAGAAAATAAAAGAGGAATTTAATGAGCATTTCACAGATGTAAACATCCAAATGGCTAATAAACATTTGAACAGATGTTCATTTTAATAGCAATCCATTAAATGCAAATTAAAGCAATAAGGCATTAGTTTATACCCATCAGATTGGCGAAAATTAAAAAGTTGACAATAACAAATGATGTAAAGAATATCTAGCAAAACAAATTCTCAAATGCTGGCAGTTCTGTGAATTGTTGTAATCATTTGAAGAACAATCTGCAGAATATGGTAAGGGAGAAGTAAATATTACTCTAAGCTATTACCTCATGAGAAGATTCACTTGCACAGTGTGTACTTCAAGACATTCTTATGTAAGTTTATAATGAGCCAAATATTCAAGTATTATTTTTAATAGGAGTAAATGACAAGCCACCTTAAATTTCAATGTATAGAAAAGGCAACTTGCACTGTTTATTAATAATGTAGAGGAGCTTGTGACCCACAGTTTCATCTATCAATTTTAAAAAATTGCTTAACAATTGCAGCAGAATTCCCAATATAAAATGATGGACTCTTTAAAAGTTTAAACATGTAAATAACAATATGTATTATATGAATATATACATACACAGTAATAATATAAATGTTGCCTAAGATGTACAATACCATAGTTTGCACAGGGAGGAAGAGTGGGATTGATGACAGCCACCTTAAGGCTTGCACTCTGTATGATGTTTTACTTCATCAAAAGTTAAAAAGCAGCCAATCCAGTGGCACATGCCTGAAATACCAGCAGTATGGGAGGCTGAGGCAGGAGGATCACAAGTTCAAAACCAGTCTCAGCAACTTAGCAAGGCTCTAAGCAACTTGGCAAGACCCTCTCTTAAAAACAAAACCCAGAAATATATAAAAAGGGCTGTGGATGTGGCTCAGTGTCTCTGAATTCAATCCCTGGTACAATCAATCAATCAATCAATTGTAAAGCAAAAAAAAAAAAAAAAAAAATGAAATTTGGTAAATTCATATCTGTATCCAGATACTTATTGTTATTATTATTTGCTGCAAATGCATCAAAATTTTAATGAAATCATTGTGTACAATATTTGAAAAGGTGGCTTTTTATTCTAGAGAAATTTAAGAGTTTGGAATTGGCCTTAATGGCCCCATGAGGCAATATTTAAGAAGACATCAGAAAATATATTTTAGAGGCAAAATAGACAATCCTTCAAGAGCATCTTCTTAGATATTTTCCCTGAGTGAGGATAACTAACTTTAAACACACGGATGGTTCTAGGTGTTATTTGTGATTAAAATAAAAAGCTTCAGTTGAAGAAGAAATCAAATCCTTTTGCAGAAATGCAAGAAAAAGGCAGACAGAAGGGGACCATTATTGAGAGTTAACCATGTACCACTCAGGGCCATGTGTACTCTGATCAGGTTATTGTTTTTATTTGGCTAGCTCAAGGGATACTTTTCCTTGTTGAATGTCTCATGGCAGCAACAAGAATGGCCGCAAATGCTGGAATCCAGGATGAATACTGGCAAAAAAATTCCTGAAGTACAATGTTTTCATAAATGTTGAGGATTAACAAATTCACTCACTCTGTGCTCCCTCCCCCGCTGCTC
This sequence comes from Tamias sibiricus, assembly GCA_025594165.1. Lineage (NCBI taxonomy): Eukaryota > Metazoa > Chordata > Mammalia > Rodentia > Sciuridae > Tamias > Tamias sibiricus. The sequence continues at coordinate 79,969,052 of CM046664.1, forward strand.
CTCTCCATATATATATGACTGACACTTTATATATATACATATAAATTGCTGGAGTGTAGTACATGCAGGAAGTTTCTTCTGGTCAATCTTTTCCAAAAAGATTTTTTCTTGGAAAGCAAATATTTTGTAAATTTCTGCCTCAATCTTGGGACTGACACTTTAAAAGGCAGGCATTCTGGAGACTGGTCCGCTTTGCTTCCTAACATATTGAGTTCAACACATGTGTTGAATAGTTCATTAATATAATAAAGTTCACATCTAATGGTCCTCTTGTCAAATTACAGATTTCAGAAGTCCCTAAAATAGGCTATGTTATGAAGTCTAACATATATATACACACACAGAGAAAGATACATACATATATCTATATATATGTACATATATGTTATATATTATATATAAACAATGGAAATATGTTATATATAAACAATTTTATATACATTATATGTATTATATATGAACAATCTTATATATGTTATATATAAACAATGTTAGATATTATATATAAACAATGTTATTTATTATAATATAAGCAATGTGAAAAATAAATGAAGGAATTGAAGGAGACAAGGAATGAGGAAACATTGGAATTTGCATCTCTGGGGAAACAGAATACTTGTCAGTCTACACCATCAAATAATTGTTATTTTCTTATGAAATCATTTAACTTTTCTAGATTTTAGTTTGTTTTGTTGTAATACAATGACCTTGACTTAAGTTAACTTCTTTACTTTTAAGGTCCATCTACCTTAAATTTTAGATCTCTATTTAGATTAGCATTTTTATGACATGGAATTGGGATGGAATGGGTTATATTCATTTCTAACTGATATTCAAAATATAAGTTCCTAAGCCTGATACTTCCTTAGTGAATATAGCAATGCCACGCTGTCCTTGATACTGGGTGTGTATAAGTGTCCCGCTGACACTTATTGATTAATTTGCTGATCTTCCTAATGAGGAAGAATCCCTGTGGCTACCTCTGTTTCTTCACACTGGCAATGAGCCATAAGTAGTTAAGGATGTCTGTTGCTACTAATTCACTAACTGTATAAAAATTAGGTACTCAAAGAAAACATTCTCATTGATATTAATAGTGACTAAGACACTTCCACTGAGCAGATGCTGTTTTGGAAATTGCTGGAGTGTAGTACATGCAGGAAGGCTCTTCTGGTCAATATTTTCCAAAAAGTTTTTTTTTCTTGGAAAGAAAAGTTTATGTAAGTTTCTGCTTCAGTCTTGGGACTGACAACTTTATAAGGCAGGCATTCTGGAGACTGGTCCTCTTTGCTTCCTAACAGATTGAGTTCAACACATGTGTTGAATTGTTCACTAATATGGTAGAGTTCATATCTAATACTACTCTTGTCAAATTACAGGTTTCAAAAGTCCCTAAAATATGTCAGACTTCTATACTGTTTGAATGATCTATTGGACTGTGTGTCCACTCAATAATAGAATGCTTGCAAGCATAGTTGGTACCTTAGTTTTGTGTGTAAGTGATGTCTGTGCTTCACTGAAACTAAGCACTTTTCTACACTAAGCTGCACAAATAATGATTGCAAATGGGGGAGCAACACTTTTGGTAAATGAAAGCAATACTAATGGAGTCCCAAAAATGCTGTGTTAACAGTTCACTGATCATTTAATGGAAACCACATCTATTAAATGTCTTCATACTCTGACAAGGAGTCTTTTCACAGTGAAAATAAAGCTAAACTCATTAGTAAGATGGGAAAAGAACATTACAAAAATAAACAACAAATACTTGCATCAGCTGATATGTAACCATAGTCTGTAAGTAACAGTCAAAATTTATTAAGCACTTCTTACTGGTTTCCCCCACTATATTCTAAATACTTAAAATACATGTTCTCATTGACCACTCACAACAACTCTGAATAAAAAAACAGGTTGCTATTTTATTATCTACGAAGCACCGTGGAATGGTCAGGTTATTGGATCAAGGTCACTGAGATGGTAAATGATAGCAAGAATGAGAACTCAGACAGTCTGGGTTGGAAGCCAGCTGCCTTATTGTGGTTAATAGATGCTTGAGTTAGAAAGCAATATTTTTTTCTTTTATACAAAACCAAATATTGCTAGTCACAAAATCTAAAAAGAAAATTCATCAAAAACAAAATTATTCTGTATGTTTATTGATCCATTTCTTTACATCTAATAGAATCCCATTGGGAAACTATTAAAACTGTAAAAACCCAAGTAAATGCCTTCTTTGTTATATCTTTTACAATTTATACTCAGTTTCCTGTGACACAAACCCACCAGCCAGTTTTTGCTTTCTACCTGACTTGCACTGAATATGCAAGTTTGAAAACCAATAAGAAAAGAGTAGAGGATGTTTAGAATATTCCTAAAACAAAATAAATGTTTAAAAGTTTTCTTGATCCAGACTTGCTAGTACTGATCCTCCTCAAAGATCATAGTCATAGAATAAAAGCCTTTCCCTATGTTTGTTTTATTTTCACCTTTCCTTTTTTTTTTTTTTTTTGTAAATACCAGCATATTCTTATATTCGAAAGAACCTCTATTTCAATGTGAATCTTTGAGTATAAATTTTGCAAGGTGTCCTTAATATATATGTTGTGGTATAAAAGTTTTTAATAATAATAATTTATAATAACAATAGCTTTCCTCATGAAAATAATTTTTATAAATGGTGGTGATTTTTTTTTTAGCCAGTCCATACATGATTCTTTAACCTCTACTGTCTTTTAAGATTTCTTACTAATGGTACAATCCACTCACAAAGCCATCTTTTTTAGCAGCTCATGGAAAATGAATTCTTTGCATGCAGAAGACACATCTTCCTTCAGTGGTAATGTGGAAACAGAGTTTCAAACTTCTTCAAGTCTCTTCCAGCTACAGGGAAAGATTTCCTAGGTTCACCAACCATTTTAAATTTGAAAGTTTCTCAGAATCACCTGAGTTTTCATTCTATAACCCACAGATTTTCCCCAAAATAATTTCTGTAGATACAATGCCCTTTCCCTATCTGTGCTCTGAAGACTGCCAGGGTGTCTGGAAACCACTCATATGACATACATGTTTCTGAGAAAATGGTCAGTTAGTTGAAATTAATCATTTTTTTTAATCACTAAAGTTGAATAAAATATACATGAGGACTCTCTGATTTAAACAATTTCATTTTATAGAGTCTATTTAGGTGTTATTGTTAATAAATGACAAATATCCAGAGCATTCTACACTGTTTTCCTAAAATATGTTCTATGGGAAACTTCTTCTCAAAATGTCTCTTACATACCCACCCCCCAACATAGGCACATACAATTGCATAATCCACAGAGGGAGAATTGCCTAAATGTATTATCTCCTCAAGGATCCACAACCAAAGTCTCTGAAAAGTCTTATGCAGTAGAAACCAAGTTAACTATTTAATTTAACATCCCCCAAATAATTATTTTTTCTGAAATAATTTTAAAAACTCTCTTTATAGCTAAAATCACATGTAAGGAATTGTGATATATGTTTCTCAGATGTATATTCTCTTTGAAAGATATTAGTATATTTCAAAAAGCGCAGTTGTTTATTGTTATCATCATGGTAAAATTTGAACCAAGCAGCAGGAACACAGATCTCTACAGTTATTAAAGTTGAAAAGTTTCTGTGAATAAATGATCAGCAGGAAATAAGTGGCATTTTCCTTTACCTATATTTAATTCCTGATCAGGCAGAAGTGGGAACTTTTCAAAATGCTGCTCTATGCAACAGCTGCACAATCTCTTATTTTAATTAAATCATTTCTAAAAAGGGTCCTTAGAAAAATCGCATGACGCCCACTTGAGTATTTTTCTATAGATCAAGTCCATTGTGATGAATGGTGTATTCATATATTCCCTTGTTCCTTACCTAGCTAGTTGTACAGTATAACAAAATTCAACCATCAGCACAAAAATTATGTAGGAGAACAAAGTGGGCTGGAAAAATGAAACTTTTATTATCCTTATATTATTTCTAGATTTTATATTTTTTTTCCTCCAGCATCTTTTTACTGCTACACTTTTGCATATGACTATTCAGAGAAATTTTAGAAAAGCTAAGCAGTATCATAAAACCTTGTTGCCTGCTTCTCTCTAGGTTTCACAGGGCTCAAGAGTCTGCCTTGCAGAGTCACTGTAGGGGAAAAGTCTCCCCTCAAACCCTCTCTGGAATCTGTTCCATTTGGATAGATAATCATTCAGCTGTAGCCAGCAGCTGCTGTCTAAAGCAGTGCCTAAACCTAATGCAGATTCCTAAGAGACTTACAAAGTCATTTAAGAATCTGTCTTGGTGGAGCATGTGAGAGCTGCTCAGAAGATTGGGGTGTGTACTGAGGCGGCAAACTGCCTCTCCCTTTCTCAGGACATTGCCCTGGAAGCAGTGCATGCATTTAAGCATTCAGTTGCAGCCTGCTTCATCTTGCCTGTCAGCATCTGTTCCTGGAGGGTATACAGAGACCACATTTTTTCTTGTACTTCTGCCTTGTGGGTAAGAGTATCTATCACAGTAATATCCAGTTGACCTATCTTATAAAATATTCATCAGTTTTCTCAAAAGAAGTCACTGGTGGAATATGAAGCTAATTATAAACAGAATTGTGCTGATTGAAGGCAGGCTTAGACATTGAAACCAATCCTTTCACCCTTTCATATACACTCCCCCTAAGGCCTCTCCATGGCATTCCAAAACTCTTGAGAAAGAAGCTTATGAAGTACATATCTAGCAAATTTTACTGACTGAAAATAAAATCCATCCTATTCTTTTAAAAATAGATTTGCATTCTTAGAAAGTGACATGATGGATATATATGTATATGAAATATGTTAACCAAATTGTTTGGATTTAATCAACTTTGTAGCACTTTTTTATAGGAATAGGCTAAATCTGTCAAGGAACTTTGTCAAGGAACATTGTCATGAAATGAAAACCCAGAAACTAAATGTATACATTTTAGATAAGTGATTTTTAGGTGCTAATATTTTACTCAGCTCCTCCAGTCACAGATAGTAGCTTGATACTGTTTGGCTAGAGCACATCGGTTAATGAAGACTTTATTCCCTTTTTTGTTATGTATTTCCCATCTGACTGAAATACCTTCAACTTTTTATCTTGGTAAACAATGGCTTGGCCTTAAGACCTAACTTAAGTGTCATCTGGGTGAGAGATCCTTTAATACCCTAGACAGGTGATCCCCAGTCCCTGTGCTTGTGATTAATATTATTGTCATAAAAATGATGATGGTAATGATTTGAAGTTTAAAATCATAAGCATCTTAGCTAACACTAATTGAACACTTACCTTGTGCCAGTTACTATTGTAAACATGTATGCTAAAGGCACTAATCTTGTAAGATAGCTACAATTATCATTCCTGACTTAGAAACAAGAAAATCAAGGCACAGACAAGTTAATGAACCTTACTAGTGAAAAAGCTAATTAATGCAGAGCCAACATTTAAACCAAGCTTATCTCTGAAACCTATGATCTAACCACAATGATATATTGCCACTACCATTTAGAACTTAATAAGCTCATAGTAGCTATCTATGTCTTTTTCAAATAAATATTGGATTCTAGAAAAGTGGGAAAATTCAGCATAATGCTCATCACAGAATCAATATTTAGTAGAAATATTCAGTAAATTAATATTGAATAATGAATGGATGAATGTCAAAATAGACCACATTTTTTCTGCTTAATCACAAATTTATTTAACTTTAAGGATGTCTTGAGGATAGTATTTGCCAAAATGTATTTTCATGAATTCTAATAAATGTATTGGCATTACATATTCTATAACACCTGGAAATTTATAACATTTTCAATATTTTTCGAATTTATTGAGTACTTTTGTTTTATCAATACAAGAATAAGTGAACTAACCTACACTTGTTCTTCCACTAGTATCTGGTGTCTAAAGAGCTAGTGGGCCTCAGGATCTGCCTGGGCATTTGCACAGAGATCTAAACTTGAATGTTTCTAAACATCAAAGAAATTATTTTCTTGATCTCTTTGCTGAATTTATTATTTAAGTGAAGAAGTTTGACCCAATTCATCACATAGCTAATACACGATAAATGTGTAAGGCATTTGAATTATGGGACAATGCAAAAAAGACACTCTACCATTATTGACTATACTACATAGTGTCTTTTATAGCCCATGATAACTTGTGAATTTCTTCTTTTACTCAGATTAAGAAATACTGCATATTTGGTGGTAATCTTCAAAATAGGTTCAGGTAGCTGAATAATAGTTCACATGAAATAATAGTAACTCATTGCCAAATTATTCACATGAAATAATAGTTACTGGTTCCCAAAATAAGCAGATATCCCAAGTTTACATAAGTGAAAGAAGGAATATAATTAGCTACATAAAAGTGTACCTGTGCATACTGTTTTCCAAGTGAAGACTCACATTAGTATGGCAACTTTGAAAATTATCTACAAATATTCACAGCCAAATTACAGTTTGTTGCTTTACTGATGCTGGACTGAGCCAAAAGCATGTATAAAAATGACAGACTTCCACCTCCAATCACAGACTTGCAAGGCACATTGCAAGTTTCTGTCACCTGTATTCTTTACATCCCAAAGAGATCACATTCCAAAGAATCACACCCCAGACTTTCATAATGAGATGATGTTTGAAAAAGATGGAGAACTGACTTCTTAGAACAGAGCCTTAGCATACAAATACAGATGCAGATTAGCCTTGTAAAAGAGTCATAAATCATTGTTGTTTTAATGCCACTGAATTTTTTGAGGATATTTGTTACAATGCATTATATAATAAAAGCTAAATAGTGAGTAGGAATAACAAAAAACAACAACAAATGGGATTTATATATCCAAAGACTGCAATGATACAAAGATATTAAAATTGTTAGAAATAGAATATATAATAACTATGTATGAAAGTATTAATAAATAAGGATGTAGTCATTGAAATGTGCAACAAAGATATTGCAAGGTATAAATATGGAAATTGACAAAAGATTAAATCTTAGGAAAAAGAAAAATATAGTTGTAAACATGCAGTGAGAGGGACAGTAGATTAATTGAGTAGATAATTATGAACAAAGTTTTATCTGAAAAAATTGATAAAGAATCATATATTTATAAAAGAGATGAATAGGATTAAATGAGATCTTAATAGAGGGTTTATTGAAAACAAAAACAAAAACCGTTCAGAGCAAGTGAACTACCCATAAAGGAACAAATACAATAAAAGCAGAATTCTTAAAAGCAAAAATAAGATCCAGAAGATCATGGAATAATATTTGTAAAGATTTAATAGAAATAATTGCAGATTCAAAATTGGGATCTACTCTATTTTACAAGGATGTGAAACAATGCTGATAATAGAGGCATAAAACTAAATGCTTTGTACAAGGAGATATCAATTAATGGGATCTTTACTCATTGGTGCACTGTAGGAAAGGGGGAAAAGGATCTGAGACCAATCTAAGATATGAGAACATGAATACACACATAAAAGAATGAGCAACCACTTAAATCCAAAGATATAAAAAATATGTATATATTCTTAATGAATAAAGAGTAAGAAGAAAATATGAAAAATACAATATGAATTTTAAAAACTTGAATAATTTTAAAGGCAAATGGGAGACAATACTGAATTAAACTAGCATAATGTAAAAATCCTAAAACTGTTCCTAGCAATAACATTTACAAGTGGACTAAACTCTTCAATCAAAAAAAGAGACTAACAAATTAAAAAAATAAAAATAAATTTAAAAAAGAGACTGTCAAATTAAATGTTTTAAGAACTCCAGGTACATTTTTATTTCAAGATCCTCACTCATAGCTTCGACTTATTGAATGTAAAAAGATAAAATAGATAAAGTTGGCAAATATTTACCAAGGGGAAATAAAGCACTTAGTTAACTATGTCAAAATCAGACAAAATGTAATACATAAACTAAAATTAGGAAGATGAGACAATCAGATAAAAATTGAAGATTCATTCCTTGAGTGAAAACAATGTAAATACTTAACAAAGTTAGATTTATATGCTTAGTAGGGTGGCTGATGTATACTAAAAAAGCTCAAAAAACCTTGGCTACTATTATCATTCCTTAAATGAGAAATGATCCAAATATCTGGGAATATAGAATCCATAATATGGGTGATTGTGATATGATATAAATCAATAAGACATTAGAAAACCCAAAATTAAACCCTGTTACACAGAAGACTTTAGTATTAGATGAATGTATTATGACAAATTAATAAAAAAGTGTTTGCAGAAATGTGCCTTAAAGCAATAAAAGACAACATTTTTTCCACTAAAAAGCCAATAAAAGCTAAAAATAAAAACAAAAATTCCAATATCTCCATTGAGCATATATTAAAATTTGCAGGAGCCCTGATTGGGGAGATGTCAGAGATTGTGTTTGGCTACATAGAGATGCCCGGACATTGCTGCCTTCCAGGATCTCGCGGAACTTGGCCCGAGATCTCGTGGGACTTGGCCCAGGATCTCCTGGGACTTGGCCCAGGATCTGGAGAGACTTAAGCCGAGAGGTGAAGCGGGTCGGCACCATTTTTGCTGGGGCTCCTAAAAGAAGTTTTTTGTTTCCATCCTGCCTCCGAATTTTCTCCCGCAGCATCGCTGCTCCAAGAGGCAATCGCAACAGACAACAACAGGTGGTGGCCCGCACGGGGAGTTTGGCCGGCAAATAAGAACTGAAAATGGGAGCGAAAATAACAAAAGGTTGAATAATAAAAGCCATGGATGAGTTTTTCGATATCGCTGACTCAGTGGATAGTGAGGAAAGCAATCAAGAAAGCATAGCCTCTGAGTCAGTTAATACCAGTGAGAAGAGTAGTGGTGTAAATTCAAAAGTAAGAGCTGCAAAAGCCATCAGAAACCTATTGAAATTAGCCGAAGAATATGTACTCTCCTTAGAAGCTGAAATTCAGGATACCAATAAATGTGATAGTAGTGAAGAGGAATCAAAAGATGACTTTGGGAGCACAGTCTCCAGTAAAAAGAACAAAAGGAAATTGAAAAGGAAAAAGGACCATCAAGTAGAGGAACCATTTGTGTCCCCTACTCCCCCATGGGTGGAATCCATTACAGAAAACATGAAGGGTATTACTAGGAGTTTGCAAACCCTAGAAACAGAAATAAAAGGTCTTTCTGAGCGCTTATGCACTCTTGAGGGTAACTCACAGATACATTGGGAACTGCCAGTATTTGAAAATGAAAATGGACAGAGGTCCACCACTCAATACATTTCAAAACAATAAAAAATATCAAAGAGGCAGGAATGACGTATGGACCCCAAGCTCCTTTCACGTTAAGTATGCTAGAGTCCCTTAACACCTTTAACTTAACCCCCTCAGACTGGAAAAGTCTATGTAAAGCAGTTTTAAGTGGGGGGCAATACTTGGTTTGGTGATCGCAATTTCAAAAACTTTGTATAGAAACAGCTAGAAGAAATGCAGCTGCAGGGTTTGGAGACCATAATATAGAAATGCTCACAGGAGAGGGGCAATTTGCAGACTCACAGGCTCAAAAATATTATGTCCCAGGTGTATATGCTGAAATATATGCAGCTGCCTTACAGGCATGGAAAACTTTACAAGGAACTGGGGATCTGCAAGGTAGTTTGTCAAAGGTGATTCAGGGACCATAATGAGCCCTATGCTGACTTTGCTGATTGACTTTTGAGAACTGCAGGTAGATTGTTTGGAGAAGTCGATCAAGCTATGCCATTAGTTGTTCAATTAGCATACAAAAATGCTAATAAATATTGCCAGGAAGCCATCAGGCCGTGGAGAAATAAAAAGGATCTTTCCATATATATACAACTATGTAAAGATATAAATGACTCCTTTGTCACAGGAAATGTGATCGCAGCTGCAATGAGAGATGCTTCCCCTCAAAATTTCACAAGTGCTCAACCTAGACATTATAATCAATCAGGATATTTCAGGCAAAATTATCATAATCAATCAGGCTATTCTAGGCAAAATCCCCAAAGAGAAATAAGACCAAGTTCATACCATGCCCCAGGCCGCTGCCCCAGGTGTAAAAAGGGAAATCATTGGGGCAATAAATGCCATTCAAAATTTGACATCCATGGAAATCATTTGTTCAGGAATTCAAAAAATGGGGCATAGGGCTCAATGCCCCGGGGCCCACAAATGTATGAGGCATTGGAGGAGGAGTATCCTCAAGCATCTGCTCAGATGCTTCCTCGACACAATCCCTACTACCTATCCACTCCCTCGCCAGAGGAACAGGAGGAAATGCAGGATTAGATCTCTCTTCCATGGCCCGAATACTGTTAACACCTGAAATGGGGGTTCAACTGATTCCCACAGGAGTCAGGGGACCTCTTCCCTCAGGGACTGTAGGATTTATTCTCGGGCGAAGTCCTGAAAGCTTATTAGGTTTGTAAGTGACCCCAGGTGTAATAAACTCAGACTACAAAGGGGAAATAAAAATAATGCTTAGCTCACCCCAAAGTATAAGTTCTGTTAATCAAGGAGATAGAATTGCTCAGCTGCTTCTCCTTCCAAATTTACATAATTCATTTAAAATGAGTATGCCTCAAAAAAGGAACAATAGAGGATTTTGTTCCACTGACTCAAGACCCATGGCTTGCTGGGTTCGAAACTGTTCAAGGAGGCCTATGTGTAAAATAAAAATCCAAGGAATAGAAATGGAGGGACTAATAGATACTAGAGCTGACTCTTCCATCATTAATCTACGGCAATGGCCCAAGCACTGGCCTCTGCAAAAACCTTCAACCAGTTTAAGAGCCTTGGGATATAATAACCTCCCAGAGAAAAGTGCAGTAATTTTAAAATGGGAGGATAATGAAGGACATAAAGGAACATTTCAGCCTTATGTTTTACCTAACCTACCAGTTACCTTATGGGAAAGAGATATTTTACAACAAATGGGAGTACACCTTGCAACCAAGCCTGCAGGTGTTAAATGTGAAAATATACAGGGTAATCTTAACCCTAAAAGAAATCATTATCAAAAAGTACAGGGTAAGCTTAACCCTAAAAGAAATCATTATCATAAATGAAAAAGATATTTTTCTTTGGGGCCACTGAGAAAATAATTTTGAAAATACCATGGCTTTCTGATAAGCCAGTGTGGGTCCCTCAGTGGCCCCTATCTAAAGAGAAATTACAAGCGGCCCACCTACTAGTTCAGGAATAACTAGAAGCAGGACATATGGAACCTTCCACCTCTCCCTGGAATTCCCCCATATTTGTGATCAAGAAAAAATCAGGAAAATGGCGATTGTTACATGATCTTAGAGAAATTAATAAAACCATGCAAATCATGGGCCTTACTCAACCTGGACTTCTTAATCCTGTAGCTATTCAAAAAATTTCCATCTTATTACTCTTATTACCATCTTATTACCCTCTGGATACCCCAAGGTTTGCTTTTTCAGTTCCTTCTATTAACAATAATGGCCCCGATCAGAGATATCAATGGAAGGTTTTGCCGCAGGGAATGGCTAATAGCCCCACTATGTGTCAAATCTATGTAGAAAAAGTTATTCAGCATATCAAAAATAAATACCCAGAGCTTATGTGCCTCCATTATATGGATGATATTTTGCTGGCCCACCCTAATCAAAAAATCTTATTTAATATATTCAGTGATGTGGCAGAAAATTAAAAAAAAAAATGGATTATATATAGCAGAAGAAAAAGTTCAAACTAGATCTCCCATATTATATTTAGGATTTAAAATCATGGATACCTTTGTTAGACCCCCCAAAATTTTAATAAATAAAGAACATTTGACCACCCTCAATGATTTCCAAAAATTACTGGGAGACATTAATTGGCTTCGCCCTACACTAAACCTCACTACTAGCCAACTAAAACCTTTATTTGATATCCTTCGCTGGGATCTGATCCATCATCACCGCGAACATTGACTCCTGATGCTAGGAAAGCTTTAAAGTTAGTAGAAAAAGCCATCGAAGCAGCTCATTGTGATAGATTTGATTTAACTCAACCGCTGATATTGATTATTATTTCTTCACAATATACACCCACAGGAGTATTTTGGCAACAAGGGCCTTTATTATGGATACATTTTCCCGTCTCTCCTAAAAGTATAATTGAGTCTTATACCTCCATGGTGGCTAAACTTATTCTTCAAGGACTTAAGACTTCTACTAAAATATTTGGCATTCACCCTGCTACTATTATTACTCCCTATTCATCATCACAGATTGAATATTTATGCTTCAATGATAATGATTGGGCTATAGCTAGATGCTCTACTTCTGCAAATTTTGATAATCATCTTCCTAAGTCTCCTATATTATCTTTTTGTATTAATCATCCTATTATATTTCCACAGGTAATAAAAAATCAACCTATTCCTAAGGCATTAGATGTATTTACAGATGGGTCCTCAAATGGTACTGCTGCAGTAGTCACTAAAAAAGAAAATATGACTTACATAACTCCACACAAATCAGCTCGACTCATGGAATTGGAAGCTGTGGTAAGAGCTCTGGAAAAATTTTAGAGACCAGCCCATGAACATTTTTTCAGATAGCCACTATATTGTACATGCCATCCCAAAATTAGAGCTAGCAGGACCAATAGCACCTCATACTACAGCCTTTAAATTGTTTTTATCAAATACAAAAACTTTTGTGGGCAAGAAAAGATCCTCTATTCATAGGGCATATTAGAGCACATACCAACTTGCCTGGTCCCCTCCATGAAGGTAATCAAAAGGCTGATGACCTTACCCAAACAATCTTTATACTTTCAGCCCTCCAGCAAGCTACTTTATTTCACTCCCAGTTTCATGTCCATAGCACAACCTTGCAGCGTACGTTTAAAATCACAAAGGAGCAAGCCAGAACAATTGTAAAAGATTGTAAATCTTGTATGACACATTTGCCCAATCCTCATTATGGTGTTAACCCTACAGGATTAATGCCCAATCATTTGTGGCAGATGGATGTTACTCATGAGCCAAGTTTTGGAAAATTTCAATTTATTCATGTGACCATACATACATGCTCAGGCATGATTTTTGCTTCCTTACATTCTGGAGAAAAAGTTAAAGATGTTACATCTCATTGTTTGCAAGCTTTTGCTTCATTGGGCATCCACAAAATGCTTAAAACATATAATGGCCCTGCATATACGTCCTCATCTTTCAAAGAGTTTTGCACAAAATTCAATATGTCCCATAAAACAGGCATCCCATACAATCCTCAGGGTCAGGGCATTCTTGAAAGAGCAAACCGCACACTGAAAGTTATGTTATTAAAACAAAAAGAAGGAAATTGGAAAAATCCTAGGGACAGATTGGCAGTTGCCCTGTTTACCTTAAATTTTTTAACTTTAGACTCTAATGGTTATTCTGCTGGAGACAGACATTGGAACCCACACCAACAACATAAACCTTTGGTTTACTGGAAGGATTTTCTTTTAGGTACATGGAAGGGTCCAGATCCAGTATTAATTTGGGGGAGAGGATCTGTTTGTGTTTTTCCAAAGCACGAATTTTCTCCAATATGGATACCATCTAGATTAATAAAGCAGGTACCAAATCAAAAGGATAAAAATGAAGGTGTTGAACAATCAAGATTAATAAAAAATGTATAAAATCAAGAGGACCAAGATGAAGACATGGAATGATTTCCTTAAAAGAGTCCTTCAAAATATTTCACAACTTAAGTGTCATTCCTCCCGGCCGAGATGAAGAGATTTCTCTTTAGTGTGCACACAATTATATTTTTTCTCTTTTTATATATGTCTTTATGTCTGTTCATTTGTCTAAATTTCATGTAATTGTGATCTCACAAATATATGTTTGTAAGTTTGTGTGTCTGTCCAGTGTGACTTCACAGATAACTAAGCGTTTATAAAAAAAAAAAAGTATATAGATAGATAGATAGATAGATCTATCCAAATAACTTTAATTCATTTAAGTTTAACAGTATTCAATTTAGGTAAATAATTTAATAATTGAAGGTATCTTCAATTTTGATTTATAGGTGTCCCAGAGATTTCCTTTTAGCGAACAATATAACTAGTGCTGTATAGCCTGATGTTTTGGTGTTTTGACATAGAAATGTTTATTTGTAATTACCTTTATTTGTTTTATAGCTGATTAATTTCAGTTATTTCAACAGATAATCCCATAGAAGGTTACAGAGACTCACGAGTTCCAGCTAACAAATTATTTTTCCAAAGTGCCTTTAGCTTTTCTTTACTTTATCTTTAATGCAGTAAATACCCTCAGTCTTTCTTTGTTTTGTTCTGAATATGATATTTTGCCAGCTTATGTCTGTGGGAGCTCAAGCAGCAATGTGTGTGAGCAGAAATCAACTTTTATTTTCTAATCTAATAATTCTATTTTTTAGTTTGACAACTCGCCTCTTGACTCAGTGCCGGAATACCAATGCCTTTCCTTTAATAATTGATGCTTGAGTTTCTAGGTAGTGGGCCCTGAAGATTTGCCGGCGACATTGTCTAGACATAAAAAAGATGGCTGCTGCTACAGCTGCAAAGATCGCGGTCACTGCAAACATCCCTACTGCTCAAGCATCAAACAACCTCACCAGCAGTGTGGCCTCTGCTCTACATGCATGGGGCTTCCTAGATCAACGTGTTATAACAAGTTGACATTTTGATCTTTCATTTGTTTGAGACATTAGGAGACAATGCCTTGCGGATATTTGTCTAGAAGACTCAATGTGTTACTTGATAGAACTCAGGGCAGCTGCTTTGTTTAAAGAATTTGATATGCTATGCAATTTGGCTTGTCACCAGAAGGCTTGTCGCCTTAAAGCCGCAGCATCCCCTCTTTTAAAACAAAAGGGGGAAATGCAGGAGCCCTGATTGGGGAGATGGCTGAGATTGCATTTGGCTACATAGAGATGCCCGAACATTGCTGCCTTCGGAGATCTTGCGGGACTTGGCCCATGATCTTGTGGGACTTGGCCCGGGATCTGGAGAGACTTAAGCCGAGAGGTGAATTGGGTCGGCGCCATTTTTGCTGGGGCTCGAGAGACTTAGCCCGAGAGAGAGCGTGCGGAGTGAACGCCATTGTGTGTGTGTGTGGTGGCTTCTTGTAGGAAAGGAATAAAAGAACTTTTTTGTTTCCATCTTGCCTCTGAATTTTCTCCCGCAGCATTGCTGCTCCAAGCAGCAATTGCAACAGACAACAACAAAAATTGTACTTCCATGTATAACTTAGATGGATAGAAAATTGGTACAAATTTCTAGAAAGCATTTTGTCACTATGCATTAGCTTCCTCATCAGTCAATAATATAAATGGGGATAACTTTCATCTGATCAAAAGGGGAATGGATTGCTTTTAATAGCAAATTAACCAGAAATTATCTAAAATATGCAATGATTCAGTAAATCTGTGTATCAGCAATAATTATGAAACTAGTAAAACATTTTCTAAGAATATCTGATAAAATAAATTATGGCATCAAAAGAAAATCCACATATGAATCTGACAATAGTGAGTAAGTAAAATTTTGTAAAACCCTTAATACTTGTGGCTATGTATATGAGATAGATAGCTTACAATGACTGGTCCCAAATATTGAATAAAATCAATAATTTGTGAGAAGTTCATATATAGCTCTCTTTTTTTTACATTTTAAATTCTTCTCCCTATACTTACATTATAATAAAAACATGAAAATTTAAAATATGTTATATTATTATTTTCATCAAAATAGTAACTTTGAAGATATTACTGAGAAGAGCTCATTACTATCACTAAAATTTTTAACCTCCAATTTAAAACTTCAATTTTATACATATCTATTTGAATGTTGTAACTATCTGTGATCTTTCTTTCTGTAACTGTTTGCAACAACATAGATCTTTACACATTGATAGGAAAGAAAATGCAGTTTGAAAATGCAATTGAAATTGCACCGTCTTAATAGCGCTAATCATGGCTACTTTCTATGCTAAATCATTCTTCAAGAAAAAAATATCATGCCACTTGTTTTTCCAATAAGAAATTATTTCTTAAGAATTTCAAGATGATTAAAGATTTTTCAGTATTTCCCAGATCACCAGAGCATCATCTGAAAATCATCACAGCCATCTGTTCCTAATCACAAGAGATATGAGACAACGGTTAGTAAGGATCCATTGAACACCCCAGGCTGTTACATGAAAATGCATCTACCCAGTTAGAAGACTTACTTCCTAGACCTAAAAAGTCATTCTGTTTTTATCAACCCTATACCACTTACTATTTGTACCAATCAATTTTGTCTATGTTGGACTGCATTAAAATGCAATCCCCAAATTTCATCACCTTACATTCCTCCTTCTTGTAACATTACCAAAATAATGGTGAGTTCTTTACTTCTTGACCCAAGATGATGAAGTACTGCCTGTTGTAAACATGGCATGTCTTATGGTAAAGGAAAAAGAAGTTGGTAAACCAAGATCTGAGTTTTGTAGTTTCTGCTCACAAATCAATATTTAGTACTCTTTCCCACCTTTCATTGTCTCATCAGTTAAATGGCCTGAGTTCAACAGCAGTAACACTGGGGAGATCTAATCCTTCTCCAGGCTGGTGTTCCACAAGTCATGGCCAGGCATGGTTCTGATGAAGTAGGAAACTTCTTTTTCTAGAAAGGAGTTGCTGATATTTTGAATGCTATTGTGTGATCTAATACCCACCTAAAAATTGAAATCTTTTCTAATATTATTCATTCAAGAATCAAAGGGTATTTATGAAAAACTTACTTTATTCCTAGAAATATGCATAGTGCTGGGGACTAAAACTTGAATAAGACATAATAGTCTCTGCTCTGGAAAAACAATCAAGAAGCACATACTAATGTCACATGCTCTCAGTTTGTATTTAGAGTCATGGACTAGAACATAGGTTGGTATTTTATTTTTTTGAAAGATCCCAATAGTACACAAGTTAGGTTTATGGTCATATGATATCTGTTGAAATTATTCATTCAAATGTTTTGAATCAAAAGCAGCCATACATAAACATTTATCATAACTGTGTACTAATGAACATGTGTTTATTAAAACAGGCAACTGAACTGGAGATTGTAGCTTGTCATATACTGAAATACTGAAGGAGCCCTAATTAGGAAGGGCTGTTGCAGCTAGCTGGAAGCCATAAGTTCCACCTGATATGTATGTGACGCACCTGTAGGCACCCGCAAAGCTGAAGGTATATAACCTGGTGAAAGAGGTCCGAGTTAGGAGAACGGAGAATTCAGTCAGTCGGGCAGTCACTCGGTCGGTCAGAAGAATCAGAGCGGCCAGAACGTAGGCAGAGCGGTTACAGAAGAGAAACCAGATAGAAGACAGAAGAGAAACCAGATAGAAGAAGTAATGACTGGTCAGAGGTAGGCCGAGGCTCCTGAGGAAGACAGAAGACAGAAGAAAGAAGAAGGAAGAAAGAAGAGAGAAGAAAGAAGCTCTAATCTTTCTCTAAGCTAAGCTCTAAGCTCTATCTATCTTTCTTTCTCTCTAAGAAGAAAAAATAATCTTTCTCTAAGCTCTATCTTTCTTTCTCTCTAAGACTCTAAGCTAAGAAGACAAGAAGAAAAGTTCTCTTTAATCTTTCTCTCTAAAAATCTTTCTTTCCCTCTCTAAGCTCTCTCTAAGAAAGTAGAAGTAAAAGTAGTAAAAGCTTTACTCTGCCTCCGAGAGTTTTCCCCCGGGTTACGGTACCAGGTAGCTTACAAAATACTAAATAAATAGAGGTGGTGGGCTATTTTAGATAGGATTGTCAGGATAAACCTCTCAATGTATGTGAGCACATTGAGAGCTGAATGCTAAGTGGCAAAGAATTTGAACATTTGGGAGTAGAATATGTGAGCAAAAGTTCTATCCTGTGCAGAGGCCCTGGGGCAGGACAGAACTTGGTGTTCTGGAGAAACAGAAAAAAACTGAATCTCTTAGAATATGGTTTGCAAGAGTTTGCATTTTAAAGCTAAGAAAATTATAGATTATAAAAAGTTTTACATAGCATGTAATGAGTTTGGATTTTATTCTGTGTGGAATGGGAAATTACTGGAATCTCTGAGGTGGGGAGTGGCATAATTGGATTGACCCTGAACATTTTTCATCCACTGCTATTTGGATAAAGAAATGTGTTAGGCAAGAGCAGAAGCAGGGAGATTATTGCAGTTAGCCAATGGAAAAGTAATGGTGGTTTGGCCTAGAGTTGGAGTGGAAGGAAATGTACAGTTTCATCACATTTTGAAGGTGGAGTTGGTTGAGGATATGGGAAAGATCAGGCAGGACTCCACAATTTTAGGTTTGGGCACATGACCTCTTCAGCATCACCTACAAAATAAACTTGAAAGTTAAAGCAATCATCTGAAGGTTTTAAACAAAAGAGCTTCTTGACTCAGAATATAGTCAGGATTTATCTTCTGGCTGCTTTAAAATCTGTTTTATATATATATATATTTTAAAATAAAGATATATCCATCTAGCTAATGTCAAAGTATGTCAGTTTAAGAAGAGCCAATCAGCAAAATTTAGCTTTCTGATTTCAGAGTCAAATAGGTTCCCAAGACAGATAAACTACATTTTTAATAAACACTGCAATTGAGATGTACATAATGTAACCCCAATCCTGGAAGTTACTATTTTTATCTTTTTTTTTTCCTGAGAAATAGGCATGTAGGCATTTACTCAACAGATTTTTTATTGAAAATCCAGTGTATGCTGTATTCCCATGTGTAGACTTTACTTTAGAAGAGTATGGTAATGTTTTTAGTAAATAAATAAAGCAATGTGTATAAATTGGGATTAACATTTATGGAGCACTTCATGTCTATAGTAATAATCTTTATTTCTGAATATTACTCCTGTATGTATACTACCTTTTTCAAATCCATAATAGATTGACTCATTGCCTTTTTTTATTCCATCCTATATGATCCATACACAAGATTACAATAAAAATCATAAAGGTAAAATTAATAAAACATTCCAACATGATCAAATCTTCTCAAATGGTGAAAATCTTTGCCCCAATTGACAAAACCATATTCGTTGAAAAACCTCCTGCAACTGATTCAAGACTAGAAACAACGTAGCACACAAAGGATACATACTTAAGTCACTTCAGTTTTGTTATGTTGTCATGGTTAGTGAATTTGTTTTCCAATTTTTTCAAAAAATATTTATTTATTTGTACACAATGCCTTTCTTTTCATGTGGTGCTGAGGATCAAACCCAGGCCACTCACATGCTAGGCAAGTACTCTACTGCTGAGCCACAACCCCAGCTCCATCGTTTTCCAATTTTTAATAACATTTTCATGTAGAGAATAGTTAATGGAACAATTTTTTTTCCACTGAAATGACCACTTTATCAGTTTAGTAATTTCTCTCTTTCTGAAATTATTTGCTGTCACAATTTATTAAACAATTGTGTGACAAGCAGATACTCTGATTATTTTCATTACAATTATTATAAGATAGTACAAAAAATGAATAAAGCCATGAATGTTAACCATGTTGGGGATGAATTATGGTTGTGAATAGAAAATCTTTCAGAGATCATCTTTTTTTTTTTTTTTTTTTTTTTTTTTTTTTTTACTGTACTTGAAAGAACTCAAATGGAGAATATTGAGGTTAAAATTTGAACTGGTACAAGTAGGATTGAGCAGAATAAAAGTAGAAACCTCAGGCATCTCTTATATTGACATGCAATCCATCAGTAAATATGAAATTCAGGTGAGCCATATTTGAAATGTCCTTTTTATTTCTCCACTTATATCTTATTGCCTCTTTCTCGGCATTTCTATCAATGTACACTTATGGCATCTTTTATATATCATTTGCTTTTTCTTTTGGCTTATACTGCATCTTCAAAATAATTTATAGCCTTTTTTTTCTCTAAAGCAAAACACAAAAAAAAAACAGTTTTCTTTGGGCAAGCATGTCAACTATCACTTTAGCCTATGAGGATGAAAAAAGTCCCTGTCTAAAAGCTCATACTATCAATTAATTATAACAAGCCTGGAAAGAAATGAAATAGAAATTAATATAATTATATAATTAATATATTAATAGAAATTAATATAATAGAAATTAATATAATGGAAGAATGTTAATCTGATAAAATAAGCAATTGGCATGTATGTTGATGAGCAGTCACAATCATCTAAATAAATTTACATGGAAGAAAATTGAGGTGCATGAAAGTACTTAATAATTCACTGAAGTGTTTTGTACATCAATCTTTTAAATGATTGTTTCTCTATTATATGTAAACTTCTCTTTGCTATTGAAGTTTGAAGAATAATTCACTTTCTCTTATGCCACATAGCTGTAATTTTCCCCATTTATGGATTTATTTTATTCATAAAGACCCTTGTTTTAACCATAAATAGTTTTAGAAAAATATATCACTTACTTACTCAAACTATTACTACTGGTAGTTTTTACTAAATTTAAGTAGCTAGATGGTACTAAATAAAATTACTTTCATTTCCTGACCCTAATTCAAATATCTTCACAATAAGAGTATATTTCTTCATTTTTGTTCCGTAGTAAACTCGAGGTATGCTTTTCCCCTCTCTGAATTCTTTTTATGCTCTTCTCATTCCTTATACAATATTCAGGTTCTTATTACTTTTTAACATTCAGATATTCCCTAGTTAATAAAATGGTTCTCTAGAATCTAATGATTTTTCTCAAAAGAAGATGAAAGAAATATATATATGTATATGCACATACATATATATTTGTCATATATATGTATATATACATTATATATAGAGAGAGAAACATTTTAGTAGTAACATATTTTCATATATAAAATCTATAATGTTTCATTGATGTCACTGTTTTTTGGGGGGAGGGGGCTAAAGACTTAACTCAAGGACACTTTACCACTGAACTACACCTCAGTGCTTTTTTCTTTTTTGAGAAAAAATCTCAATAAATTGCTCAGGCTAGACTTGAACTTGCAATTCTCCTGCCTCAGCCACCCAAGTTGCTGGGATTACAGACATGTGCCATCATGCCAGGCAATTTGTTTATGTACTCATATATACTCATAATAATCTATTGGAAATAATTTAAGGCAGAGAGATTCCAAGTATTCTTTCTCTGTTTTTAAAGGTAAATTTTTTATTTTTTCTCATTAGGTTCTACTAAATATTCTAATTCCTCTCCATAAGAAAGCACATTTACTTCTGAATTTCTTGTTGTTGTTGTTTTGAATAAAATCTCTAATGAAATAGAGGGCTAGCATGTCAACATTCACTTAAATTATTCAGATAAAGTCAGAAGTAAAGTTACGAAGTGTATGTCATCTGCTAGGGTCCCTTCATATATAGCTTCATTGAATCATTGAGAAAAAAAGTATTGGGCAGTTATTCTCTGCATTTTTATGAAGAAAGTGATGAACTATGTTTGTAGGAGGAATACAATAAATGAGAAATTTCTGGTATTTATCTTCCTAGTTTAATATTTGTAGTGTAGTTCCATGGAACTATGTTCTCCAAAAAGAAATACTTCATACAACCAAGAATTATTTTTAGAGTGTCCAATATGTACAACTACTTGGGATCAATGAAAAAGACATTCTCACTGCACCTAATAATTTTCCATTCCGTTGGAAGCAACATGTTAAGTAACACACAAGAAATGCATCTGTAGATAATTGATGTCAATAAAGTCATATAGAGTGCTATTCAAACATATACGTGTAGGATCAGCACTATTTGGAATATACAAAGAAGGGTGATAAGCAAACAAAACACTTTCATGTGGATAAGTAGGCCAAATTCAGGTCCTGCAAGATCTTCCCTGATTTAAAGGATAAAATGATTACTTGAACTAAGATGATATCACTGGAGATGTAAATAGGTGGATAAGCTTACCAGATATTCATAAAATAGAATTAATTGAACTTGTAATCCATAAGAAATGAAGGGAGAAGAATAGTTGGGGAATTTTAAGAGAGATGTCTATTTTTGGTTATAGTTCCACAAAGTGGTATTTCCTACTTTGTAATGCCAACTGAAATTAATGATTTTGAGTATTTATTGTAAAGTGCCAAGCCACACCTTTGCAGCAGAAATTCTGATTTGGTGTTTTCATCATTGCTTTGGGCTGTGTAATTGCATTAACTAAAACCGAAGGCCATAACACTTTACAGTTCAAAAAAACATTTGTTTTTGCAGGTAGAAAAGATCAACATTAAGTTTCTTTCATGGTCTAAGAAACCTTTGCTTTTCCATCAGTAGCCTTTCACATCTACATTCTGGGTTGCTTGGAATATCTGCTTTTAAGCTGCCTTTTTGCTTCAGTGCAATTGTTCAACTCTCTTTCCTCTTAGTCCATGTGAGTGTAGTATTTTCTCTTCTGAAATTTGTAGGCACCTGCTGTTAGTAAGGCCTCCTGCCACAGCTAGTTGCAAGTAGTATTAGGACAAGTTGTTAATGTGAGAACTACTCATGTTATGCCTACCAAGATGATAAATGATGCTTGAAGTAGCACCAAGAGACTCATTAAAAATATTTGAAAATTATATCACTTTCTTAGATTTATCCATTCTGAAGATTTAAAAAATGGCTAAGCTTTAGACTTTATAAAATTTAATGTCTGTGTTAACTTTTCTCCTGGATAACACACACACTCACAATCAGAGATAGAGATAAATAGAGACACAGGAGAGAAATGAAGAACTCTAAGTGTATTTATTATTTTATTTCCTGGATCAGACAATTTTTTTTTATACTCAGGGACAGGGCTACTGCTGTCTCTCTAAATTAAAATATTAAGAGGGAAAAAGAAGAAGTTCATACTTCAAGAGGATAGTTATGATATGCTCAGAATGTTCTACATAATGTTCTCAAACCCTTTGCACAGAAGTAATAGAGGTTGGAGTGGGATATTCGGGTATTCTTGATGAATTGTTTCTCAGTAATAATACTTATTTATAATTGAATGCATAAAATTTTGACAACCCAGGTTTTTTATAGTTGTTTTCTACAAATGGAAATAAACCAAAACTAAAATTGTTCATAAATTAATGACAAAAACAGATTTTTATTCTTCAGATCCTCTCAGATCCTCAAATATTATCAAGGAAAAATTTGAGGTAATAGGACATTTTAAGTCTAATAATCAATAACTATCTTTATGATAAGACTGTAAAACTAAGAGAAATATTTTTATCAAATGACAAAGAAACTTGTTTGAAATTTGAACATTTATATGATAAATTTGAATATTTTATCTATCTGTCCAAAGTTACTATGCTTACGTCATCAATGGGATATCTTATTTTTTCTCCCTCTTGGGAAAAATTCAGTGAAATATACAGAATGTTCCTTCAGTTGTTTAAAAAGACATAATTAACTGAAAAAAAATTACTGATGACTAAACTCATGTTCTTTGCACAAGACTTTCTAATGTTAGCTGATGTATGACAAGTTAGCAAGAAATTGTTTCCTGGTGGAAGTACCTATCATGTTTTGATTGTTTAATTCATATATATATATGTGTGTATTTATATATATAAAGAATTGTATATATGCTTGTCCTAGGTCATTAAGAAAATAATTCCTAAGGTAATTTTTTATTTGTAAACATATTTTTTCTCAGTGGATAGGATGAAGCATCAGAATTAATTTGATCTTGATTCCTTGCTCTTACCAATTTTCCCTCTAATGCCAGTAGTGAAATATTCAATATTGGGATTCAAATTTTTGTTGTGTTATTATTATTTGTTCTTTTTAGTTATACATGATAATAGAGTAAATTTTGATATATTTATACCAATATGGATTATATCTTATTCTAATTAGTGGTACCAGTGTTGAGTCTTATCCAAGTCCTGTTTGCCTGGAGTCTAAGATCGAACACTTGAGAAACTTCAAGGCTATCCCCCAAAATAAGTTTATTTAAAGGATAAAATAGAGACAGACCTCTCCCAGAGGGAAGGAGGGGGCCCAGAGCTGGTATCCATGGGGTTGGGGGGGAGCATCCTGCCCTTTTATCCTTTCTTTCTCATGTCCCCTCCTTTCCTTGTTTTATTTATATGGCCAAAAGATGGAAAGAAGCTTTCTAGAGGTACAGCCATGTCTACCCAAAAGGGCAGGAAGGGAGCTGCCCAGGAGGTACTTCATTAACAACTTTTTGTTGGGAGGAACAGTTTCCTTGAGGCAGGTATCCTTGGCAACAGCTGAGGAGGGGAAGTGTCCTAAAGGTACTAGTATTTTATTTCCTTTCCCTTGGAACCAAACCCCGTCTTTCCTATCCAACCTGATCATCTCTCTACATTAGCTGCCTATCCCCTGTTCTTACTTCACTAGGATCCCAGTCTTGTGGATGTACCTGATGTGGAGATTCACCATAGTGTATATATATGTACATGGGAAAGTTATGTCAGATTCATTCCATTGTCTTTCCTATTCCTGTCCTTCCTCCCTTCCGTTCATTCCCCTTTGTCTAATATAGTGAATTTCTATCCCTCCACCTCTATACTCCTTGTTGTTTGTTATCATCTACATATCAGAGAGAATATTTGACCTTTGGTTTTAGGGGATTGGCTTATTTCAATTAGCATGAGAGTCTCCAGAGCCATCTACTTACTAGAAAATGTCATAAAGTCATTCTTCTTTATGGTTTAATAATTTATATATATATATATATATATATATATATATATATATATATCACATTTTCAATATCCATTCATCTGTTGAAGGGCACCTAGGTTGGTTCCATAGTTTTGCTGTTGTGAGTTGAGCTACAATAAACATTGATGTGGCTGCATCACTGCAGTATGCTGATTTTAACTCTAGTTGGATATATACTGAGAAGTGGTATAACTGGGTCAAATGGTGATTCCATTCCTAGTTTTTTGAGAAATCTCCATACTGCTATCCAGAGTGGTTGTATTAGTTTGAAGTACCACCAGCAATGTATGAGTGTACTGTTTTCCCCACATTCTCGCCAACATTTATTGTTTTTTTTATTATTATTTATTCATTTTAATTTGTTAATACATGCTTAAAGAGTGCAATTCCTTTCATATTACATATAAAAAGCACAGTTTTTCAATTCACTGGTTTTACATTAAGTATTTTCACATCATTTGTGTTTTTATATATGTAGTTAGTGTATTGATGTCTAACTCATTCTTTCTGCCATTTTTCTTATCCCCTTGCCCCTTCCTTTCCCTTCCTCCCCTTTGTTCTATTTAATATTCCTTCATTCCTCTCATCACCCCTCCCTTGCCATTATAATTCAGTATCATCATAGCAAAGGAATCATTCGACCTTTGAGTTTTTGGGATTGGCTAACTTCACTTAGCATTATTTTCTCCAACTCCACCCATATACCTGCGAATACCATGATTTTATTTTCTTTTAGTGCTGAGTAGTGTTCCATTATGTATAAATACCAAAGTTTCCCTATCCATTCATCTATTGATGGGCATCTGGGTTGTTTCCACAATCTAGCTATTGTGAATTGTGCTGCTATAAACATTGATGTAGCTGTGTCCCTGTAGTAAGCTGTTTTTAAGTCCTTTGGGTATAGACCATGGAGTGGGGCTGGGTCAAATGGTGATTCCATTCCAAGTTTTCCTAGGAATCTCCATACTGCTTTCCAGACTGGCTGCACCAATTTGCAGCCCCACCAGCAATGTATGAGTGTGCCCTGTTCCCCATATCCTTGCCAGCATTTATTGTTGTTTGTGTTTTTGATAGCTGCCATTCTGACTTGTGTGAGATGAAATCTCAGAGTAGTTTTGATTGGCATTTCTCTGATTGCTAGAGATGTTCTTAGAAGATGGAAAGATCTACCTTGTTCATGGATAGGTAGAACTAATATTGTCAAAATGACTATCCTACCAAAATCACTATACAATTTCAATGCAATCCCAATAAAAATTCCAATATCATTCCTCACAGAAATAGAAAAAGAAATCATGAAATTCATCTGGAAAAATAAGAGACCCAGAATAGCCAAAGCAATTCTTAGCAAGAAGAGTGAAGCTGGTAGCATTACTATTCCAGACCTTAAATTTTACGACAAAGCAATAGTAACTAAAACAGCATGGTATTGGCACCAAAATAGACCAGTAGACCAATGGTACAGAATAGAAGACAAAGAGACTAACCCACACATCTACAGTTATCTTATATTAGACAAAGGTGCCAAAAACATACACTGGAAAAAAGACAGCCTCTTCAACAAATGGTGCTGGGAAAACTGGAAATCCTCATGTAATAAAATGAAATTAAAACCTCTATCTCTCTCCATGCATAAAACTCAATTCAAAGTGGGTCAAGGACCTAGGAATTAAACCAGAGATCTTGTACCTAATAGAAGAAAAAGTAGGCCCAAATTTCCATCATATTGGATTAAGACCCAACTTCCTTAATAAGATCCCTATTGTGCAAGAATTAAAACCAAGAATTAAATAAATGGGATGGATTCAAACTAAAAAGCTTCTTCTCAACAAAAGAAACAGTCAGTGAGGTGAACAGACAACCTACAGAATGGGAGCAAATCTTTACCACAAGCACGTCAGATAGAAAATTAACTTCAAGGATATATAAAGCTCTCAAAAACCTTTACACCAAAAACACAAACAAACCAATCAATAAATGGGCTAAGAAACTGAACAGACACTT
Organism: Tamias sibiricus; assembly: GCA_025594165.1. Classification (NCBI taxonomy): domain Eukaryota; kingdom Metazoa; phylum Chordata; class Mammalia; order Rodentia; family Sciuridae; genus Tamias; species Tamias sibiricus. Next base: position 79,995,749 of record CM046664.1, read on the forward strand.
CTCAGAAGATGATATACAATCAATTAACAAATATATGAAAAAATGTTCAACATCTCTAGCATGTATTGTTATTGTATTCTTGATGGTATCCATTCTGACTGGAGTGAGGTGAAATCACCATGTAATTTTAATTTGAATTATTGTAATTGCTGGGGATGCAGAACATTTTTCTTTGTATTTGTTGACTATTCATAATTCTTTTTTCTTTTGAGAAATATATGTTTAGTGTTTTTTTTTCCCCATTTACTGATTGGATTATTTTTTCTGGTATTAAGCTTTTTGAATTCTTTGTATATTCTGGAAATTGATTTCTTATCTGAGGTGCAGGTGGCAAAGACTGTTTCCTTTTCTGTAGACTCTCTTCATGCATTTGATTTATTTCCTTTGCTGTGAAAGCTTTTTAGTTTGATACCATCCCATTTATTGATTTTTGATTCAAATTTTAATATTTCAAAAACAAAATCACTGTATACTTTTTATAAAATAGACTTCTCAATCAGTCCCGCCGACCTCCGCCCCAGAGCAAGAGACAGTACGGACAGACCTGCCAACTCTGCCTGAGCCCAGGCGGGCCCAGGGCTGTCCTGCTGACATTTACCCCAGGGCAGTTAGCCCCAGAGCATCACAGGAACTCAGACTCAATCAGTTTGACCCACACCAACCAGCGTGAATCCAGCCCCAGGTAGCATACTTTGAGGATCAGCGGCAGGTGCTGATAGTACAGTGCTAAGGGGAGGCACAGACAACCTGCAAGGATATTATAAGAATACATGGAAGAAACTGTAATAACTCAGATCTACACTGCAAGAAAGTAGGGCAAATAGACAACATGAAAAAATAAGGGAGGAAAATACCCCAAACAAACCAGGATTCTACAATTACAGAACCCATGCTCAGCAAAGTTGATGAAATGTCAGAGAAGGAGATCAGAAGGTTAATAATTAAAATGATCTGTGAATCAAAGAATGACCTAAATGAGCAAATAAGGCAAAAATTGACCACTACAACAAAGATATAAGACAGCAAATACAAGTAGCAAAAGATTACTTCAAAAAAGAGATAGAAACTCTAACAAAAAGAAAGAAAGAAAGAAAGAAAGAAAACAGTCAGAAATCCTTGAAATGAAGGAAACAATTAACCAAATAAAAAACACAATTGAAGGCATCACCAACAGACTAGATCAACTGGAAGAAAGTGTTGCTGTCTGAAGCGATTGCCGCCTGGAGCACAAAGCCGCGGGAATAAGTTCAGAGGCAGACTGGAAACGAACAGACTTTTTATTCTGCCAGCTTCTCTCTCCAGCTCCAACAACATCCCGACACGCAATCCACGCTCCTCCAACCACTACAAAATGGCACCGACCCCATCCACAATCCCCTGAGCCAAGTCTCGCAAGATCATGCAAATGGCGCCGACCCGATCCACAATGTCCCGGGCCAAATCTCACGAGACCATGGAAGGTGGTAATGCTTATGGCTCACAGCTAACCGCAATCTTAGCTATCTCCTTAATTAGGGCTCTTGAAAGAAAGAACTTCAGACAATGAAGACAAAGTATATAATCTTGAAAATAAAGTTGAACACACAATGAAGATAGTAAGAAACCATGAACAGAACATCCAAGAAGTATGGGACAGCATCAAAAGACCAAATCTAAGAGTAATTGGGATAGAGGAAGGCACAGAGTTTCAAACAAAAGGAATGTACAACCTCTTCAATGAGATAATATCAGAAAATTTCCCAAGCATGAAGAATGAATTGGAAAACTAAATATAAGAGGCTTATAGGACACCAAATGTACAAAATTACAACAGGTCTACACCAAGACACATTATAATGAAAATGCCTAGCATACAGAAAAAGGATAGATTTTTAAAGGCTGTGAAAGAGAGGAATCAGATTACATACAGGGGGAGACCAATTCGTATCACAGCAGATTTTTCAACTCAGACACTCAAAGCTAGGAGTTCATGGAACAACATATTCCAAGCTCTGAAGGAAAAGGGATGCTAACCAAGAATCGTATACCCAGCAAAATTAAGCTTTAAATTTGAGGACAAAATAAAAACCTTCCATGATAAACAAAAGTTAAAAGAACTTACAAGTAAAACACCAGCACTAGAGAACATCCTCAGCAAAATATTTCATGAAGAGGAAAAGAAAACCAATGAAGAAAATCAACAGAGGGAGGTATTACACTAAAGGAAAAAAAGATCAGAAGAGAAACCATGTCAAGTTAAATACCAAAAATAAATAAAAATGGCTGTGAATACAAAACACATCTCAATAATAACTCTGAATGTTAATGGCTTAAACTCACCAATCAAAAGACATAGACAAGCAGATTGGATCAAAAAAACAGACCCAACAATATGCTGCCTCCAAGAGACTCAACTCATAGAAAAAGACATCCATAGGCTGAGGGTGAAAGGTTGGGAGAAATCCTACCACTCATATGGACAGAGGAAACAAGCAGCGGTTTCCATCCTCATATCAAATAAAGTAGACTTCAAGCTAAAGTCAATCAAAAGGGATAAAGAAGGACACTAAATACTGCTCAAGGGAATCATACACCAAAAGGACTTAACAATTATAAATATATATGCCCCAAACAATGAAGCATCCATGTTCATCAAACAAATTCTCCTCAAGTATAAGAGAAAATTGACCACAACACAATAATTCTGGGTTACTTTAACACACCCCTTTCACCACTGGATAGATCTTCCAAACAAAAGTTGAACAAAGAAACTATACAACTCAAAAATACAAAATACAATAAACAACTTAGACTTAACTGACTTATGTAGAATATTTCATCCTTCAACAAGCGAATACACTTTCTTCTCAGCAGCACATGGAACCTTCTCTAAAATAGACTACATACTAAGCCACAAAACAACTCTGAGCAAATATATAAAAGTAGGGATACTACCCTGCATTTTATCACATCTTAATGGAATGAAATTAGAAATCAATGATAAAATAAGAAATAAAAGCTACTTGAACACCTGGAGACTAAATAATATGCTACTGAATGAACAATGGGTTGCAGATAACATCAAAGAAGAGATTAAAAAAAATTCTTAGAGGTGAATGAGAACACAGACACAACATATCAAAATCTCTGGGATTCTATGAAGGCAGTTCTAATAGGAAAGTTCATTGCATTGAGTTCATTCCTCAAAAGAAGAAAAAGTCAACAAATAAATGACTTAAAATTACACCTCAAAGCTCTAGAAAAAGAAGAAAAATCCAACACCAAAAGTGGTAGAAGACAGGAAATAATTAAAATCAGAGCTGAAATCAATGAAATTGAAACAAAAGAAACAATTGAAAAAATTGACAAAACAAAAAGTTGGTTCTTTGAAAAAATAAATAAAATTGACAGACACTTAGGCTAACAAAGAGAAAGAGAAAGAAAACTCAAATTACTAACATATGCTATGAAAAAGGAAATATCACAACAGACACTACAGAAATACAGGAAATAATTTGAAATTATTATGAAAACTTATACTCCAACAAAATACAAAACACCGAAGGCATTGACAAATTTCTAGAGTCATATGATCTGCCCAAACTTAAGCAGGATGATATACATAATTTGAACAGACCAATTATAGGCGACAAAATAGAAGATGCCATCAGAAGCCTACCAACCAAGAAAAGCCCAGGTCCAGATGGATACACAGCCAAGTTCCACAAGACCCTCAAAGAAGAACTGATACCAATACTCTTCAATTTATTTCAGGAAATAGAAAAAGAGGGAGCACTTCCAAACTCATTCTATGAGGTCAATATCATCCTGATCCCCAAAACAGGCAAAGACACATTTAAAAAAGAAAACTTCAGACCCATATCTTTAATGAACGTAGATGCAAAAATTCTCAATAAAATTCTGGCAAAACGCATACAAAAGCATATAAAAAATATAATAAACCATGATCAACTGTGGTTCATTCGAGAGATGCAAGGATGGTTCAACATATGGAAATCAATAAATGTAATTCATCACATCAATAGACTCAAAGATAAGAACCATATGATTATCTCAATAGATGCAAAAAAAAAAAAAAAAAAAAAAAAAACATTTGACAAAATACAGCACCCCTTCATGTTCAAAACACTAGAAAAACCAGGATAACAGGAACATATCTCAACATTGTAAAAGCTATATATGCTAATACCCAGGCCAACATTATTCTAAATGGAGAAAAATTGAAAGCATTTCCTCTAAAAACTGGAACAAGACAGGATGCCCTCTTTCACCACTTCTATTCAACATAGTAATTGGAATGCTGGCCAGAGCAATAAGACAGATGAAAGAAATTAAAGGGCTACAGATAGGTAAAGTAAAACTCAAATTATCATTATTTGCTGACGATATGATTTTATACCTAGAAGACCCAAAAAATTCCTCCAGAAAACTTCAAGAACTCATAAATGAATTCAGCAAAGTAGCAGGATACAAAATCAAGACCCATAAATCTAAGGCATTTCTATATATCAGTGACAAGTCCTCTGAAATGGAAATGAGGAAAACTACCCTGTTTACAATAGCATAAAAAAAATACAAAGATGTGAAAGACCTCTATAATGAAAACTACAGAACACTAAAGAAAGAAATTATGGAAGACCTTAGAAGATGGAAAGATCTACCCTGTTCTTGGATAGGCAGAACTAATATTGTAAAAATGATCATACTACAGATTTAATGCAATGCCAATCAAAATCCCAATGACATTCCTCATAGAAATAGAAAAAGCAGTCATGAAATTCATCTGGAAAAATAAGAGACCCAGAATAGCTAAAGCAATCCTTAGCAAGAAAAGTGAAGCAGGTTCCATCACTATAACAGACCTTAAATTATACTACAGAGCAATAGTAACAAAAACAGCATGGTATTGGCACCAAAATAGGCTGGTAGACCATTATTACAGAATAGACGACACAGAGACTAACACATATAATTTCAGTTATCTTATATTATACAAAGGCACCAAAAACGTACATTGGAGAAAAGATAGACTCTTCAACAAATGGTGCTGGGAAAACTGGAAATCCATATGCAACAAAATGAAATTAAACCTCTATCTCTCACCATGCACAAAATTCAACTCAAAGTGGATCAAGGATCTAGGAATTAGACCAGAGACACTACACCTAATAGAAGAAAAAGTAAGTTCTAATCTCCAACATGTTGGATTAGGCCCCAAGTTCCTTAATAAGAATCCTGTAGCACAAGAATTAATATCAAGAATCAATAAATGGGATAGATTTAAATTATAAAGCTTTTCTCAGCAAAAGAAATAATCAGTGAGGTGAATAGAGAGCCTAATAATTGAGAACAAATTTTTACCACATGCACGTCAGATAGAGCACTAATCTCTAGAATATATAAAGAACTCAAAAATCTTAACACCAAAAAAAAAAAAAAAAACAAATAACCCCATCAATAAATGGGCCAAGGAACTGAACAGACACTTCTCAGAATAAGATATAACAATCAATCAACAAATACATGAAAAAATGCTCAACCTCTCTGGCAATTAGAGAAATGCAAATCAAAACCACTCTAAGATTTCATCTCACACCAGTCAGAATGGCAGCTATTAAGAACACAAACAACAATAAATGTTGGTGAGGATGTAAGGGAAAATGCACACTCATACATTGCTGGTAGGACTGCAAAATGTTACAGCCAATATGGAAAGCAGTATGGAGATACCTTGGAAAACTTGGAATGGATCCACCTTATGACCCAGCTATCCCACTCCTTGGTCTTTACCCAAAGGTCTTAAAAACAGCATACTACAGGGACACAGCCACATCAATGTTTATAGCAGCACAATTCACAATAGCTAAACTGTGGTACCAACCCAGATGTCCTTCAGTAGATGAATGGATAAAGAAAATGTGGTATATATACACAATGGAGTATTACTCAGCAATAAGAGAGAATAAAATCATGGCATTCGCAGGTAAATGGATGAAGTTAGAGAATATAATGCTAAGTGAAATTAGCCAATTCCAAAAAACCAAAGGTCAAATGTTTTCTCTGATATAAGGAGGCCAATTCACAGTCGGGTTGGGATGGGGAGCATAGGAGGATTAGAGGAACACTAGAATGGCCAATGGGGAGGGAGGGGAAGGGAGGTGGCAAAAGGGTCAAGAGAAAAAAAAAAAAGATGGTAGAATGAGATGGATATCATTACCCTAAGTGCATGTATGAAGCCACGAATGGTGTGAATATACTTTGTATACAACCAGAGATATGTAAAAATGAGCTCTACAAATATAATATGAAATGTAATACATTCTACTCTAATTTCTAACAACTTAGAATAAAAAATAAATTTGAAAAAAAAGAAGAATTTTCATACATTATAAAAAAAAATCTCATCATATAGGACTGATTAAAAAAAAAAATGAGCTATGTAGTTGACAAAGATGAAGGGCATGGAGAGGCCTGACATTTCAATCATGTGATCTGGCAGATTCTTGGTTTTCATTTTTCGGTCCTGGACACCTCAAAATAATCCCTAGGTTTCCTCTATGAACATTTAGTAAAACATTGGTAGTATACGTATCAAAACTAGAAGTAAAAGGTTTATTAACCAATCTGAACCACTCATTTGCCTTGTGACTCAGCATTTTGCAATTGCTGTTCATCTCAAGGAATGATCTGTGATTATTCCCCAATTTTTATGCTCTATATGCTTCTTCAATTAAAAAATAAGTATGCCCGGCAGGGGCTATAGCTCAGTGGCAGAGCACTTGCCTAGCACGTGTGAGAAACTTCTTAGTTCAATTCTTAGTACCACATAAAAATAAACAAAATAAAGGCATGCTGTCCATCTACAACTACAAAAAAAGTTAAATAAATAAATAAATATGCCTATACAGTGGATATAAGTTAAGTGAGAGTTAAAAGATATCTAATTCTTGGATTTCAATTAGAACTTTTGTTTTGAACAATATAGAAAATGTAGAAAGATAATTAAATGTTAATTTAACCCAATATAGGTCAGCTGAAATTTCATCACATACACAATAATAATTGTTATTATTACTATTGCTGTAACTAAAGGCACTTAAATGTCTTATTTCATTTTATCTTTAATACAATCCCAGGAAAAGGTACATTTCTAATTTCCTTATATAAATGGAGAAATGAAAGCCTTAGAAGTTAAATGATTTGTTGGAAATTACAGAAATAGCTGGCATTTCAAACCAGGATTTTTTGTTTTTGTAGTTTTTACTCTTAGCCAATGATTTTACTCTCAAGAATGTAACTCTTCCTAAGAAAATATGAAGAAAAATGTTTGCCCTAAATTTTATATGTTAAACTACAGGGACTACACTAGGAATTGTACAAAAATAAATAAATAATTAAATAAATAAGAAAAAAGAACCAAACTGTGAAATTAAAAACTTAAGGTGTTCCCACAAATATTGGAAAAATTTAATAGGAGGCACGTGCATTTAGGAGATCCAAGTTCTAATTTTAACTTTTCCACTTATTGTTGCTATCATTTTACTTAGATCACTAACCTCATTAGATCCTGATTTCTTCACTTTTACAATGAATGTTTTAGGGAGATATCTCCAAAAACCAGTCAAGTTATCAAATTATCAGATCTCTAGAAATGCTTTTTAGTTGATTAGTTGATTTATATTAAAAAGTGAGAAAAATAATTCCTGTAATGGCATTGCTTATTATGTAATTAAACTCTCAAAAATAATTTTCATAAAACTTATTTAAAAAAAAAAACACTGTGACATCTTGATTCCTTTAACAGGAAATAGTTAAAATTGAATGTGTACAAAATTTTGCTAATTGTTAAAAATATTTGAATCATTTAAGCTTTGTCATCTTAAAATTATTATTTTAGTTCTTTTATGTTATCACTCTTCACAAGTATATTCTCATTTAGAACCTGTTGTAATTTGAATGTTAAGTGTCCCTCATGGGTTCATGTGTTGAAAGCTTGGATCTCATAGTGGTGTTGGGTCTTGGAAGGCAGTGATATTTTTAGGAGGAGGAACTTGGTTGAAGGCCCTAGGTCATTGTGGGCATGCCCTCCAAGGAGATCTTGGGACCCTGGTCTCTTCCTCTTTCTCTTTTGCTTTGGCTTGTGAGGTAAGCAGTTCACTATACCACACCCTCCTGCCATGATGGATCAAATTTCCTAGAAGCCCAAAGCAATGGCACCACTTGATCTTGAACTGGAACCTCAGGAACCATGAGGTTTATTAATCAGTTGCCTCAGGTATTTATTATAGTAATGGAAAGCTGACAAATACAGCAAGTCAGTGCTATTATTTTTATAGTATATACAGGCTTCTATTTGAAGAACTATAGGAGGAACATCCATAAAACAAGGAAATCAAAAGACCATCCTATTCAGAATCTATCTTTTGACAATTTGAATGTATCCATCTATTTTTTTCCCTAAATGGAGCTACATAGAACTTTGGGTATAGTCATATATAGTAGAAATTTGTCTCTAACATATGAAATTATAGTGCCATCAAAGAATTCAGTGCTATGTTTAAAAGAAAAATTATCTCTGTGGAGAATGAGTTGAAATACAATGTCTTACAATATCAATTTGGGGACATGTTCATTTTTAAATTGATTTTAAAATGTTTTTCAAAATGTTTCAATACAAATTCAATAATTCCTAAATGAATAGAAATAATACATTTGTGAGACAGCCTGACATGTATCATATCATTTTCCAAACTAGATATAGGGTTGGTTCACCTTCTTTGTGGCAAAAAACAAACAAACAAACAAACAAACAAAACAAAACAACAACAGTCCATTAAGCACATGGAAGTGCATGGCTACAAGAAAGAGGTTTCTTAGTCAAATTCTAAATATTTTTTAAGTCAGCTATTAGGATCTCCAGGCATTCTTCAGTTCATATGATACCCCACTTTATTTTCACCAGGTTTTGCACAGTCAACTTTTCAAGAACTATCTCTGCAGTTTAACCCCCCTTTGCTGCAGGGAAAGGCACTTTTTCTGCCTTCCTATTAGTTCCTGTAGCATTGTGGTTCCTCAAAGTAAAGATGGACTCCTACTCCACTTATTCTGTATAGAGAAAATTATTATATAGCGAGGGTTTAGGAGATCTTCTCAAATAATTTCTTTCTAGTCCAGCAAGAAGTATTTTGGGGTAACCTGGCAATGAACCCAGAGAAAAAAATAAATGTTGAAACTTTCAGGTTTAGTCCTATGCTCACCAGTGGGCATTGGATCAGATGAGATCAACTGGCTCTCTGAATGTCCATTGGCAGAAAAGAAGAATACAGACATTCATTTGGTTTAATACGGAACAAAGCCTGGGTATCTGAAACCAAATGTTGAAATTGGTTCTTTTGTTCCAGTTAAAGTGCTGAATGAACATTGTGTAAATACAAAGAAATTGATAGAGTGGAATAGTAGTTTAGACTGAAAACTTGTCTCCAATGGCATAATGACAGCTGGAGAAGTTTAGATAAGGAAAAATGAAATGTCAGAATTCTTGTCTCATGAGCTTGTAGTCTGCTGGCATATGTTTCTTTGAAACTGTGGGAAACCCTACCTAATCCCATTGTTGAAAGGGCTGGTTGAAAAAAGAATACATAATGTACTTCCTACTATGATAGGAAAGGTTCCTATTTAAAACTGTAAGACAACAAAGAACTGTTAGGTTATATATATTCAGTTTTTCCAGTTTAGAAAATTAGAGACAGAAACTATCTACATGGTACTCAAAGCAAAAAGCAATTTATGAAAATGTATGCAGGGTTATTTTAATGCTGGGAGAGAGTAACACTTAAAAATTTTTAAAACCCAAACAATTCTACCTATGCTGTGTGAAAATCTCATTGCAATGCCATTTCTTTTTCTTTCTTTCTTTATTTCTTTCTTTCTTTTTTTATTGAAATGTTTCAAAGACAGATATGGATGAGTGCTACTACAGTGCCACCTGGTGATTAGGCAGGTAGGAGGGATCTGAGCAAGAATGCCTGGCAAAGAAAATGTCAGGTTTTGTTAGTATTTAATTTACTGAATTTCTCTACTTATATCCAAATCTGCTAACAACATAAAGATGCTTTGTATCACATTATAAATTATCAAAGATCATATTCTTGGTGAATCCTAAAGTGATTTCTATCAAAATATGTGTGTTCTGTGTCTATTTGCAGCTAAATTCTTTCTTTTAGTTTGTGAAAAGCAAATGAGCAAACTCTTTGTAGAGGTTCCAGAGTTAGTGACCTGTCCCTGGAAATGGGAAAGGAAAAGAATGGCATGACCTAAATTTCTTCTATTTCAAATGGTGCATTTTATGTTAGCAATCTTGACTTGTACTGTCAAACTACTCATTCAATTCAGAGTTACTCACTGATTTTATAGTACTGCCTTTTCTTTTTAAAAATGATTTGGCCTAGAAATGAATAGCTTCAGCAACTTAAAGTTGGATATCAAAGGCAACAAACACAAAGGAAAGGAAAAAAAAAATATGAGAGCATTCCATGAAGCTGTATGCTTTGTTATTTTTTTTTACACTGGTGAGAATTTTAAACTGTTTTAACAAGCAAATATAGATATTGAGATTACAAAATTATTAATTAATTTGGGGAACAGATTTGTTTTCAGTCACAGGTATGAAAATGAAATTTAATATTTGCACATATTTCCCTGTTTGTTTCTATGTTTACACCTACTAAACTATAAGAGAATCTAATAAAAATGAGGGATAGAGCAAACCTTGGAAGAGCTCAGGACAGAGTCATACTACAATAACTGAAGTCTTTCTCAGCACAGCAAAAATAACTTCCCAAACTCAAGAAGTACAAAAACGAAAGAGTTCATGCCAGCATTTTATATACATAGTATATTCTTAGTGATTGTAATAAATTATGGGAAAGGAGTTAGCAACCGATGTGGATTTTTAGGTGATTTAGATCATCTTCTTTTCAGACCACTGTTGAAAATGTGATATCATCTAAGCTTTTTGTTAGAAGGTTAATTAATCATTTACTTATAACAACCTTCAACTATGTATAATCCAAAAAATCTATACTGCTGGTGAGGTATGAAAGCAGGCATGTCAAGCATGTTTCTGATTTTTATACATTTTGCAGTTTGGCTATATTCATAAGAGGATTGGCACATACTTTTGGTTACTAGAGGGTGGGATCTTGCTATCTGGTTTACATAGCCCAAAAGGCTATAAAATGCAGAACAAATAGTAAAAATAGCCCCTGGTAGACAGTGAGGAGTTAGGATGTTTGCACTGCTATATACATATCTTGAAAACTTTTTCCTGTTCACCCAGTTTTACCAAGTGATATTTTTATCTCTGAAGTGTCCACATTAGCATATTAACTTATTGACTTGCTAGCAGTCAAAATGGGAAGCCAAAATTTTTCAAGCAGAAATTTTTTTCTTCGAACTTCAGTAAGAAAAAGAGAAGACATAATATTAATGAACACCATGAGGAAAGTATTAGATAATATTTAGAACAGAATCATTTTCTTATAGACAATCACATATAAAAAACATGTGCAGATCTGTTCATTGCTTTTTAGAAGGATTATGAGAGGGGCCCTATTGATGTTCTCAAACTGGAGAGTATCTGCTCCCTATATTTCCCCCCCCCCCCAGGCCCATATTCACAATTCACAATCTACAGTAGAATTTTAGTTGAACAATTTTAGAAGCACTAAGTGACAAAGATGTTAGAAATGAATGCAGAGAAGAATCCTGCTATGTTCTGCTCTGCATTATAAACAACCAGTGAAGTGCTTAGCACATAGTGAGCACTAATAAATCTTGATTTGACTGAAGTTTCTAAAAGGGCAATATTAAAAAGAAAAAAATATGAATTATGAAATATGAAGTCTTAAAGAGTGTTATTCTTTCCTGTAAAATCAGAAAGATTGACTTCTTCATCAAATTTCAGAATCTTCCTTAAGCAAGATGCGCATGGACAGCATTATAGCATGGAAAACACTTTAATATTCTTTTTTTTTTCAAATTTATTTCTTATTCTAAGTTGTTAGAAATGACAGCAGAATGTATTACATTTCATATTATACTTGTAAAGCACATTTTTACATATCTCTGGTTGTATACAAAGTATATTCACACCATTCGTGGCTTCATACATGCACTTAGGGTAATGATATTCATCTCATTCTACCATCTTTTTTTTCCTGACCCTGTTGCCTCCTCCTTTCTCCTCCCTCCCCATTGGCCATCCTAGTGTTCCTCTAATCCTCCTATGCTCCCCATCCCAACCCCACTGTGAATCAGCCTCCTTATATCAGAGAAAACATTCGACCTTTGGTTTTTGGGGATTGGCTAACTTCACTTAGCATTATATTCTCTAATTCCATTCATTTACCTGTGAATGCCATGATTGTATTCTCTCTTATTGCTGAGTAATACTCCATTGTGTGTATATACCACGTTTTCTTTATCCATTCATCTACTGAAGGACATCTGGGTTGGTTCCACAGTTTAGCTATTGTGAATTGTGCTGCTATAAACATTGATGTGGATGTGTCCCTGTAGTATGCTGTTTTAAAGACCAAGGAGTGGGAAGCTGGGCCATAAGGTGGTTCTATTCCAAGTTTTGGCAATTAGAGAAATGCAAATCAAAACCACTCTAAGATTTCATCTCACACCCGTCAGAATGGCAGCTATTAAGAACACAAACAACAATAAATGTTGGTGAGGATTTGGAGAAAAAGGCACACTCATACATTGTTGGTGGGACTGCAAAAAGGTGCAGCCAATATGGAAAGCAGTATGGAGATACCTTGGGAAACTTGGAATGGATCCACTTAATATTCTTTATCTTATTTTCTTTTCCCACCAACACTGAGATTGTATCCTCACTGTAAATTTGATTACATGAGATCTTGAGATATCTCACAAATCAAATTTAAATCTGCCTTTTTTTCCCAAACACATCCCAAATACATCCCAACTGCCTGAGTGCAGCTGCTTCTTCTTCTTTTTTTTTTTTTTTTAAGACAAATAGAAGTCCAACTTTATCCCTCAGAATTTGAACTTATTAGCCTTCTCTGTTGAGCCAGAGAATTTAACAACTGAATACCAATTCTTTACCTTCCAGGTAATTCACCCAATCTGTCATTTGCAAACTTAATTTTACCACAATATTTATTTTTATATCTTTGTTAAAATCATATAAATTAGGTCTCAATTCGGCATAGTTACTTAAAGCTTAAGATTTTACAGATGGAGAGATCTTAGTAAAGATGAAAAACAAAATAAAAAAGAGAAATTTATATATATCCTTAAACAAATCAAGTAGAATTGAAGAGTGTATAAGATAATAAAATACAGTTAAATTCATTTTCAATCACTATTCATTTTTGGTATTCTCATTCTGTATATTTAAAAGTATGATTGTTCACATTTTACCTCAGTGAACAGTAGCTACCATTTAGTGACTTTTTTATTGTATGCTACCCCAGGTGTCCTCTGTCTTTATTCCACTAAACGACAATTGTGTGGCAGATAGCTTGGTGGGAATTGTAATAACACATATATTATAGAGTAAATTGTCACCTTCTACAGATCATTACAATAATGATGATTCCTGTGGAGTCTTATTAATAAGTAAAAGCTATACTTGTACTATAAAAAAGGTGTCTCCAAAATGAGTATTTTTATGGAAGAATTTGACATCTTGCTATTGCCATGTAGTTAGGTCCACAAACCAACAAAAGCATTTAAAAATTACATTCAATCAGAAGACAGATTAATAAGAGGATGTCATATATGAGAAGCAAAAGGCACCAGTCCCTATATGAGCATCTTTTCCTATTAAAAGGTACTATTTCCTAACTTAGCTTATCTTGCTTATAAGATAACAAAAAGGTTTAAATTTATTTCCAAAAGTTATGTTTCTACAATGCACCATCTTTTGCATCATAATTTCACATGTAATTATATGCTGCAAAATGTAAAATAGACATTTGTATTTGAATTTTGTTGATTTGATGATTGCATATAAATGAAAGCTCTAAGCATTTATCTCAAAAAGTTTTAATAACTTTTACTATTTAAACAAATTTTATCTGTGGGCCATGGTTTGGTTACCAAGGCTTTAAATCATCTCATTTTGTAATGTCACTTGAATCAGAGTTACTGGAGAGAGATGTGGTCTAAGATGGGGGATGGGAAGTAAAAATAAATGTTTTTGAAGTGTGGAATGCCTATTCTAAAATAATATGTTTATGATAATCAGTTTCCAGGAATTAAATAAATAAATAAATTAAATAATAAAATAAAAAATAAAGCTAAAAGAAAAAATAATTAATTAAAATACATCACTTAAGGAATAATTATCATACATTAAAATGTTTATCTTTGTCATAATCAAAATTCATTAATAAGAAGGTATGGTAACTCTGAGCATGTTAAAGGACAGTAGAAGTTAATAATCATGAATCAACTTTCCAAGAATAGAAATTATACCCCTAGACAAAACATTTTTAAGAAGAATATTGAGGAGATACAATATTTGAAAGCAGAATTATTACATTTCTATTTCACTTAAAGAAAATTGAAAGTTAGCACTAAAATTTACCATTTTGCTAGATTGAGAAACTTCTACAATAAAGGTTTCCAGAGGGTTGACAAAGTGAAGGAGTAAGTTGCCAAAGTTATAAAGTGAAGGAGTAAACAGAGGCAGGAGGGAGCCACAGAACAAGTACCAAAACATATGTTTCAATTCCTTCCAATTCATTTGCTGCCAAGGTATCCACTGAAAAGCTATAGGTGCTTGAAATAGTTTAAAGAAAAATTTCAACTGTAGACAACCACAGTAGAGTTTGGCATTAAGCCAAGACAATTGCCGGGTAAAAACAAAAATCAGTGTTCCTCAGGGAAAACCATTAGATGGGAGAATTCAAATTTGTTACAGTGTTGTAAATGTAATTTCCAATTAACAAAAATTACCAAATATGCAAAGGAACAAGAGTAAACTTTTAACTCCACAACTGTATTGCTTAAGAGGCTCAGCAAATGTATTCCTGAAGTGCACTGTGGTATATATGTGTGTGATATGTACTGCAATGGTTTTAAAGTATACCATATTCACTTGTGGAATATATAGTCACAACAATAGATGTATGCATGTGGAGATATATCAACACAATAAAGTCAAAATTGGTGTAAAACAGTATAAACAAGATATAGTATATAATTTAATACAATGTGTCATCATACTTTATTATATGTAATATTTTTGTAGGCGGATACACAAGAAAATGGTTTTAGGGATAATAGTTTTAGGAAGGAAAAATGTTTTTAATTTTTATATTTATCATTTGCATCTTAAATATCTGGATATCTATTTTTCCATTTTTAAAAATTATTTAAAAAAATTTATGGAGATATAATGTTTGTACATATTTATGGTAATTCAACACATATATGCACTATATAATAATCAAATCAGGGTAACAAACATTTTTTTAAATATATTTATTTATTTGCTTTTAGTTGTACACAATGTGTTTAGTTTTACATGGTGCTGAGGATTGAACCCGGGCCGCGCACTTGCTAGGCGAGCACTCTACCGCTGAACCACATCCCCAGCCCACAAACATTTTTATCTGTTCAAACTTTAATCATTTTATGTGTTGGAAATTTTTTCTTTTTTAGTTATTATGAAGTGTATCAGATTATTTTAATCAATAGTTAATCTGTTGTGCTATAGAAAAATCAGAACAAATCCCTTCCTCTGTGTTTTGGTGCCCCTTACTGAACTTCCTTCTAGCTCGTCTCCCCTTGCCCTTCCCAGTCTATGGTGACCACTGTTATGTTCTATTCTTCTGTGTTCAACTTACTAGTTTTCACAAATGAGTGACAACATGTGATATTTTTCACTTGACATAATGACCTATATTTCCATTCATGTTGCTGAAAATTATAGGACTTCATTCATTTTCCGGCTGAGTAAGTAATATTTTATTGTATGTATGTAGCACAGTTTCTTTATCCATTCACCTATTGATAGACATCAATGTTGGTTCCGTATTTAGCTATAGTGAATAGTGCTGCCAACATGGGAGTGTGCCTTTTGGTAAAATGATTTCCTATCCTTTGGCTATCTACCCAGTAATGAATTTACTGAATCATATGATAGTTCTATTTTTAGTTTTTTTGAGGAATTTCCATATTGTTTTCTGTAATGAATAGACTAATTTAAATTCCCATCAACAGTATATGAGAGTATTTTATTGAGAATGGTTGAATCTAGGTTCAACAGCAATGAGTCTATAGTGTTCTTTTGTTGTTGTTGTTGCATCCTTGCCTTATTTTAGTATCAGGCTAATGTTGGCCTTGTAAAAAGAACATGGTAGAGTTCCTTCCAGCCAACTTTTGGGAATAGTTTAAGAAGAATTGCAAATAGTTCTTTTTTAAAAGTTTTATAGAATTCAGCTATAAAGTCATGAGGTCCTGGACTTTTTTTTATATGGAAATTTTTAAATTATTGCTTTTATATCATAACATATTATTGGCCATTTTAGATTTTCTATTTTTTAACTTTGGTGCACATTAGTTGCACAGAATGGTGGATTTCATTGTGACGTATTAGTTGATATATAAAAGTGTCATTTTATCAACTTCATTCCCCAGTGCCTACCCTACCCCACTCTCCTTTCTTCCCTCTCTGTAATCCCCTTATTCTCTTCTAATTGTCTTCCTATTCTATTTTTATGGTGTCCCTTTGGTTCTTGTTTTTTATTTTTTTTTCTCTCTAGCTTTCACATATGACAGAAAATATACAATAATTTTCTCTCCTAGTCAGACTTCTGTTGCTCAAAATTATGGTCTGAAGCTCCATCCATTTCCCTGCAAATGACCTAAGTTTGTTCCTTATGGCTTAATAAACCTCCATTATGTATGTATATCACATTTTTTTAATCTATTCAATCTATTGACAACATACAATGATCCCATAACTTGGTCTACGTGTGTAATTTTATTATTAATTTTGCTGTGATAAACATGGTTATGCATATATCTCAAAAGTATGCTGGCTTCATTTCTTTTGGAAAAATATCAAGGCATGGGACAGCTGGATAATGTGATAGTTCTATTTGTAGCATTTTGAGAAACTTCTATACTGATTTCTACAGTGGCTATACTAAATTACATTCCTACCAACAGTGTATGAAATTCCTTTTCCCCACATTCTTGCCAGCATTTATTTATTTGTATTACTGATGATTGTCTTTGTAAGTGCAGTGAGATGGAATGTAATTTCTGATTTGTATTTTGCTGAGAGCTAAAGATGTTGAACATATTTTCATATAATTGTTGATGATATGTACTTCCTGTTTTATTGATTCATTTGCCCATTTATTGCTTGGGTTATTTGTCATGTTAATTTTGAGATATTTACTTCTTTATATATTCTGGATATAAATAGATCAATTTCAAGCAAAGAAAGAGAGGACGCCATCAAAAACCTACCAACCAAGAAAAGCCCAGGTCCAGATGGATACACAACCGAGTTCTACAAGACCTTTAAAGAAGAACTAACACCAATACTTCTCAAACTATTCCATGAAAAAGAAAAATAGGGAACCCTTCCAGAATCATTCTATGAGGGCAATATCACCCTGACTTCAAAACCAAGCAGAGACAAATCAAAGAAAGAAAACTTCAGACCAATATCTCTAATAAATATAGACGCAAAATTCTCAATAAAATTCTGGCAAATTGAATACAAAAACATATAAAAAAAAAAGTACATCACAATCAAGTGGGGTTCATTCCAGGAATGCCAGGTTGGTTCAACATAAGTAAATCAATAAATGTAATTCACCACATCAATAGACTCAAAGATAAAAATCATATGATCATCTCAATTGACACAGAAAAAGCATTTGACAAGATACAGCACCCCTTCATGTTCAAAATGCTGGAAAAATAGGGATAACAGGAACATACCTCAACATCATAAAGGCCATCTATGCTAAGCCCCAGGCCAACATCATCCTAAATGGAGAAAAACTGAAAGCATTCCCTCTAAAAATTGGAACAACATAGGGATGCCCTCTTTTGCCACTATTATTTAACATAGTTTTTGAAACCCTAGCAAGTGTAATTAGACAGAAGAAAGAAATAAAAGGATATGGATAGGAAAAGAAGAAATCAAATTATCACTATTTGCAGACAATAAGATTCTAATCTTCACTTGGAAGAGTAGCTAGTGAAGAGTTTCTCCCATTCTACAGGTTGTATTTCACTCTGTTTCCTCTTATGTGCAGAAGATTTCTATTTTGATGCTATTTTGTTTATTTATTCTTTTGGTTATTTCCTGAGTTACAGGGGTCCTATTGAGGAAGTTTTTCCCTGCACCTATATGTTGAAGTGTTTCCCCTATCTTTTATTCCAACATTTCAGAAGTCTCTATTCTCCTTCTTAAGTATTTGACACATTTTGGGTTGACTTTTATGAGTGAGAGGTAGGAATCTAATATCTTTCTTCTATATATAGATATTTAGTTTTTATAGCAACACTTGTTGACATTAGTATGTTAATTTTCTATACTTCTACTTTGTCAAATTTGTTTATCAGCTTTAGAAGTCTTCTGTAAAGCTTTTAAATTTTACTAAGATCACATCTGCTAACAGGGATAATTTAACCTCTTCCTTTCCTATTTGTATCCCATTTATTTCCTTCTCTTGCCTAATTGCTCTGGCTAAAATTTCAAGTGCTCCATTACAAAAACTTGGTCAGAAGTGAACATCCTTATATTTTTTCTGATTTCAAAGAAATTCTTTCAGTATTTCCCTATTCAATTTTATGTTGCCTTTGCATTTGTCATTGTAGCATTTTTGATGTTGAGGTTAATTCCTTCTATACCTAGTTTCTTCAGATTTTTTGTTATGAAAGGGTATTGAATTTTGTTGCAGGCTATTCTGCATCTATTGAGATTGTCCTTCATTCTATTTATGGGGTGTGTTGTGTTTATTGATTTATATGTATCAAAACATTCTTTCATTCTGGAATGAGAGAAACTTGATCATTGTGTATGACTTTTTTAATATGTTTTCTTATCCAATTTGATGACATTTTAATAAGAATATTTCATCTATGTTCATCAAGGATATTGTACTTTAATTTGCTTTACTCGAAGTACCCTTATCTGGTTTTTGAATCAGGTAATACAGGCTTCACAGCAGGACTTTAGAAGTGTGCTTCCCTTTCTATTTCCTAGAATAATTTGAGAAGCATTGGATTCAGTAAAACTCAATTTAGACTCTATCAAGTTCTGGGCTTTTCTTTTATAAAAGACATTTTATTACTGCTTGTTATTAGTTTGTGTAGATTTTCTATATCCTCTTGCATCAATTTTGGTAGGTTGTATATATCCAGAAATTTGTCCATTTCTTCTAGATTTTTCAATTTATTGGAAGATAAGTTTTCCAAATAGTCACTAATGATCCTCAGGATTTTAGTGGTGTCTACTGCAACCTCTCCTTTTTTTTTTCTAATTTCCTTAATTTATGTCTTCCATCCCTTCCCCCCACCCTTCACTCATTGTCTTGTTTATTTCTTATGGGAAGACCTCTTTGTTTTATCACCCTTTGTATTGTTCTTCTATTCTCTGTTTCATTAATTTCAACTCTCATCATCATTATTTATTTTCTTTTCCTGGTTTGTGGAGTGATTTGTTTTTGCTTTTCTAAGAACCCAAGGTAAAACATTAGGTTATTTATTTGGGTTCTTTCTGATTGTTTTAAATCTATGTATTCTTTTCAACCTGCAGAGAAATTGAAAAGTGCTGCTTAATTCCCCTGTTTCATCTTGATCATCACCTTTTTATTTCTTCTTGATTCAATTTTGATAGGTTGTATGTGTTCAGGAATTTAATCATTACCTCTAGGCATTCAAGTTTATTAGCATATACTTGTTTAGCATATACTACTTGGCATTGTGGTTTCCAGTTGATTCCTTTGTATTTCCGTGGTATCAGCTGTAATTCCTTCTTTATCTTTGATCTTATTTTCATCTTCTCTCTTTTTGACTAAATTAGCCTAGCTAAAACCTTGTAGATTTTATTTATCCCTTCAAAAAAACTAAATATTTCTTTGATGTTTTGCTTTTTTTAAGTTTCAATTTTACTTATTTCTGATCTTATCTTTATTATTCCTATTGTTTTACTAATTTTAAGTTTGGTTTGGATTTTCTTTCCAAAGTCCTTGAAATATACCTTTGTTTATTTGAAATCTTTCTTTGTTTCTTTTTTTTTCTTCTCTTCTTTTTTCCCCTTTTTTAATGTAATATTTTGCTGTTGCAAATTTCACTTTCAGTAGTAGTTTTGCTATATCCCACAAATTTGGATATGTTTATACTATCATTTTCATTTGTTTCTAGGAATTTTTAAAATTTTCCTTTTAATTTATTCAATTACCTGGGCTATTTGGAGCATGTTGTTCAATTTTCATCTAATTGTATGCTTTCCATTTTTCATGTTATTGTTAATTTGCACTTTATTCCATTGTGATCTGAGAAGATATATAATATAATTTCAAGTTTTTAATGATCTTTGATTTGTGGCCTAACATATTATCTACCTTGAAAATGATCCTCTGCTTATAAAAAGATCTGTGTTCTCTTAATATTGCATAAAATGTTCTGTAAATGTCTGTTAGATCCATTTTCTGTATAGTATGGTTCAAACCAGATGCTTCTTTGTTGATTTTCTCTCTGAATGATACATTTATCAAGAAAGGGGGATGTAGATGTCTCCAGGTACTATTGTATTATAATCTATCTCTTCCTATAAACATAATAATATTTACTCTATATATTGAATAGCCCCATGTTGGGTGCATATATATTCATATATGTTGCACCTCTTGCTGAATTGATCCTTTATCTATATATGATGATCTTTTTTCTATTTTTATATGTTTTCATTTAAAACCTCCTTTATCTGATATGATAAGGCCTGCTTTTTCTGGCTTCTGTTTGCCTGATATATATTTTTTCAGCACTTCATTTTTAGTCTATGAATATCTTTACAAGTCAAGTGAGTTTCTTGTATGTGGTATGTAGTTGGATCTTATTTTTTTTTTTTTTATCCATTTAGAAAGTCTGTGTCTTAACAGTGAATTTAATTCATTTACATTCAAGGTTATTATCAAAAGGTGTGAACTCATTCTAGTGATTTTGCTAACTGTATTTTGTTTGTTTCCTACAACTTTTGTTCCTTTTGATCTCTTATTCTTTATTTTTGTGATTTGATAGTTTTCCATCATGTTATGGTTTGACTCTTTTTCTTTTGTGTGTGTTCTTCTAGTGAATTTGGTATGTTTATGTATTTTTCACAATGGTAGTTATCATTTTTCTGTTTCTAGTGTAGGAATTCATTTAAGTGTATCTTTGGGGGTCTTGTCTGGTGCTGATGAATTCCTTATGTCTGCTTATCTGGGAGAGTTTATCACTTCATTTTTGAAGAATAATTTTTCTTAGTATAATATTGTTGGCTGGAAGATTGTTTCAGTATTTGAATATATCACGCCATTCCCTTCTGGTGTGTTAGATTTCTTCTGAGAAATCTGGTATGAATCTGACAGGCATTATCTTGACACTTTTCTCTTGCTGATTTTAGTATTCTCTTTTTGTTTTGTACTTTTGACATTTTGACTATAATAGTCCTTGGTGAAGGTCTATTTTGGTAGCATGTAAATGAGATTTTTTTGAACTTTTGTTTTAGATGTCTACATTTTCTTGAAGATTTGGGAAATTTGGGGATTTTATTCCTTGAAGTAGGTTTTTTCAATGTCTTTTCCACCCTTTATTCACCCTCTATAATTCCCACAAATGAAAGTTTGTTTACTTAATGGTGCCCCATATGTTTTCTAGGCTTCTTCATTCTTTTTAATTCTCTTTCTCCTTTTTTTTTTTTTTTTTCTTTCCCCTTTTGGGTATCAGGGACTGAACTCAGGGTCACTCAACCACTAAGGCACATCCTCAGCCCTATTTTGTATTTTATTTAAAGACAGGGTCTCCCTGAATGGCTTAGCACCTTGCTTTTTCTGAAACTGGCTTTGAACTCCTGACCCTCCTGCCTCAGCCTCCGGAGGTGCTGGGATTATTATTATTGGCCACCATGCCCGCCGGCCAATTCTCTCTCTCTCTTTTTACCTGACTCTTCTGATTAATAAAACTTGTCTTCAAGTTGAGAAAATCTTTCTTCTGCACTTCCAATCTGTTTCAGAAGCTCCCTATTGTATTTTGTATTTGACTGATTGAAGTTTGAAATTCTAAAATTTCTGAGTGGCTCTTTCATATCATTTTTATCTCTTAGGTGAAATTCTCATTCTTATCCTGAATTATTTTTCACATTTCTTTGTAATTTGTGCCTGAATCTTCTGGCATCTCACTTTATTTCCTTAGTATCATTATTTGATTATTTTCCAGGCATTTCATGCATTTCTTTCAAATTAGGATCAATTTAAATCTGATTATTTTTTTCCTTTGGAAGTATCATATTCCCTTAATGTTTCTTGCATCTATACATTGATAACTTATGTAAAATTCACATTTTTCAGTTTTATAAAGTAGCTTCTGTAGGAAAAGTTTTTTTTTTTTTTTTTTTTTTTTTTAATGTTATATAGAATGCCAATTGGTTAGATACTTTAGGTTTTATTGTAGGGAAACCTAAATGCATCTTTGTTTGATTTCTTTAGCTTTGGCTGATGTCAAAAGTTTCTATGAGTGCCTCAATAGTCTAGGCTTCAGAAGTTCATGAAGATAGTGTTATTGCTTTGAAATACACATAGGTTTACAAAGGTGTGTGTCTTTAAACTCCAGAGTTAAGTCTTGATGTTACTTGAGTTTGTGATGGTTGTTGCCATAGTTTTGGTGATTCTAGGTGTGGAGGGAACTATCTCTAGGACCCTAAGTTCAAGTACAGGTATCTCAAATGGTTGTGGCATCATCAGCCATAGTCTCTAATAACAAGTGGTGAAGAAGGCTTTCTGCAGGACACTTTGGATGAATGTATGAGATTCATGGGTCTGTGACAGCAGCCACATTTCTGTATCCACAGGATGGGTATGACCTTCCCAAGGTCCCAAAGGATGAACACAAGTTATGCTGGCATCTGTGGTACCAATAACTACAGATTTAAGGTTGTGGGACATAAAGGGGACCTTAAAGTGAATGAATTTGGTGCTGGGGTTTATGTCTCTGTTAATTGATTTTATGTAGCTGTGATACCTGAAGTTTCAAGGGGACAAGCAAAATTGGTACCAGGGTTTTTGGCACCAGCATCTGTGGTCCGAAGTCCATGGGCTATAAAGAAAGCCATACCTTGGTCTTCTAGGATATGTGCAAGTAATGTTCAGGCATAAGGCACTAGTATCCACACTTTTGGAGAAGTAGCACATGGAAGACACCTTCCCTGTGTCTCATGGATTGAGCATGGGTGGTGATAGAGCTTGTGGCTTTGGTATTTGTGGTGCTGAAGCTGCAGGACATGGATGGTAATTTCCCTAGGTCATGTGGGGCAAGCTGGTTGGTATGAGCTTTTTAGCATTGGTGGCCACAGTCCTGCAGCCTTGGGACATGGATGAGACCATCCTCTGATTTCTCTGATTATAAAGCTATTACTATATTCTAAGAAATATTTTAAGTAAAATTACAAGAAAAATTACTTAATATATGTGAAAAATAGCTTTTATGTATACCAAAATATGTATTCAATAAATATATAATATACACTTCTGAGTTAAGTCAAGTTTATGTTTAAATTGTTTAAATATGTAGTAAACTTTATCCTTACTCTAAACATTCATCAGTCTGAAATGAGATTAGTCAATTTAGCAGACTATTTATATTACATATTTAAATTTATTTCAGGTACATTTTATCAGTAAGAATTTTTCTTTACCAAAATGATCTATTATATTCTTTAAAGAAAAGTGCACTGTAGGAAGATGAGAACATATTAAATCATACAGACTTTAATTAACTTTGATAAAGGTTTTCAAATAAGTTTACAGCTCAATTGTAAATAAAGGAATTAAAATTATAGTATACACTTTCTTCAAAAATTTCCTGCATAACACATCTAATAGTCATAAATTGACTCTAAACAACTTTAATTAATTGTACAGGCAAATTTGAGATATAGTCTTTTCTTGTTTAATTTTTTCCTAGTCATTCTTGTGAATATTTGATAAAAAAAAAAAAAAAGAAAGAAAGAAAGAAAAGAAAAGAAAAAAACTGCAAGTTTACAAATATCTTGCCAAATGTCTACTCAGGTAATGTATTTCTAAAACTGTTCAGAGAATACTATCAGCTGTTGAAATATAAAGATCAAACTCTAATCCAATGATATTGCAAGTGAGTTTAAAGTTCACTTTATTTAATGCATTTTTAAATATAGAATAATAATTGATCCAGTTTAACATATATCTTTAAAAAATGAATGGGCTAAAATAGGAATTAGTGTGTATGGTGTGCTTATCTGCATTTATAGTAACTATATACATATTATTAAATACTAAGGAATACTTTGTAAAATTAAAATTTATGGAATTAAATATTTTGTAATTTCCTTCTGCATATCTAGATCATCTTTTGGGAGCTTGAGTTTTCAGATTCTGTGACCAGTACGAGCTGGCATTTTCTCTCAGCAGAGGTATTCACTTTGGTTCTCAACCAATACTCTGGCATGGAATTGCACAGTTGTTTCCAATTATATATGACGTGCTACACATATTTATAATGCTAAAAAAGCATTCCCTTATATACACAGGTACACATGTGTATGCAAACACACAAATATTTCTCACATGTCACTACCATCTCTGGGTCTAACTTGAGAGATTCTGTTTTAGTTAAGTCATGTGGGAGTTTTTGATTTGCACTACCTTTAAACCCCTGGGCAATTGTGGGGTATTTTGTATCCTACTTCTTAACCTGAATGATGTCACAGCCATCTTTAACTGCTAGAAACTTAAACAGAACAAGTAGATGATGGTGCAAAATCTTCCCTATTTCCAAAACTTTGAGAGTAGTCTTGAAGTAGTACTTGCCAGATTAATAGTCCTTCATCTCAGAATATTCTGCTGGATGAGAAATTCTACTCTGTTACTTTCTTGTCTTAGAAGACACCGCACTCATTTTCTCCATTTAAATCCAAGGAATTTCCTGGTATGAGAGTGTAAGACTAAGGGTCTTCTTGTGGACTTACACATGTGTTCAAGTATCCAGGTCCAGAAAACAATCCTCCATTGACCTAAGAAGCCTAAAATCTTGGTGCTTTTAGGTTATTCTTCTCTGGAGGCTACTTCTTGCCTTTCTAAATTGATAAAACAAGCTTATAACATGATCTATTATGATTTTCTATATTTGGAGTCCTATGTGACTTTGCATGGTTTTTTCTTTTCAAACTTATTATGTCATCAGATACGAAGTATTTTTAAAGCTGCATATAGATGGATCATGTTTCTTCATTGACTACCAATTTCTTAAAATGATGTTTTTTCAGACCATTTAGGATAATTGTTGATATATTTGCAATTAAGTCTACTATTTTATTATTTGTTTTCTATTTGTTTCTTCTGATTGTTGTTTCTCTTTTTCTCTTCTCTCACCTCCCTGTGGGTTATTTAATCATTTCTTAGGATCCATCTTGATGTTTTAATAGAATTCAAAGTGTTTTTTTTGTATAGTATTTTTAGTCAATTTTTATGGTTTTTCCAATGTACATATTTGACTTCAGTAGTCAACATTTTTCTGCCTCAAGTGAAGTGCAGAACTCAATCTCTTTCCTTTAGGTCCTCAAAGGACCTAACTTAAACTATCTTCCCAAACTTAAAATATCATTGCCATGAGTAGCAAATGGTGTATTACTTTGCTAGGACAGACTTAACAAAGCACCACAAACTGGGTGTCTTAAGTTAAATAAATAAGTAGTCTCACAGTTCTGAAGTTTAGAAGTCCAATACTAAGGTCTGGAAGAGTAGCTACTTAAAGAGCTGGGAGGCAAAGTCTAGTCAGTATTTCTGTTCCATCTTCTGGTGGTTTGCTAGCAATCTTTGGTGTTCTATGACTTACAGATATACCTCCCTGGTCTTCACCTCCCCTGGTTCTGATGGTGTTCTGTTTGTGTGTGGGTTTGTGCAAATTTCACCTTTTTAAAAGGTGAGGAACCATCTTACTCCAGTGTGAACCCATCTTAATTATTTATATCTGAAATGACTGTATTTCCAAATAAGGTCACAATCTGAGATACTGGGGGTTATACAACATATGAATTATGGATGGCAGTCCATAATAGATAGTGTCACAATTTTTTTTTTTTTTTTTTTTTTTTTTTGTGGTACCGGAGATTGAACTCAGGGGCACTCGACCACTGAGCCACATCCCCAGCCCTTTTTTGTATTTTATTTAGAGACAGGGTCTCACTGAGTTGTTAAGTGCCTCGCCATTGCTGAGGCTGGCTTTGAACTCGCGATCCTCCTGCCTCAGCCTCCCAAAGTGCTGGGATTACAGGCGTGCGCCACCCCGCCCGGCTACAATTTTTTTTTTTATTCTTGAATTTTAACTTACAAATCCACAAGGAAAAAGTCTATTGTATGTGCCCATATTTTCTCTATTTCCATTATTCCATCTTTTCTGATGTTCTTTTATCATTGTCTTCCTTACTGGCTGAAGAACATCCTTTAGTTCATCTTGAAAGATAAGACTGATAATGACACATTAGTTTTTCCTTATTTGGATTATTTTTATTGCCTGTACTTTTTTATTTTTTGGTACTAGAAATTGAACCTAGAGGCACTTTAACACTGAGATGCATCCCCAGCCCAGTTTACTTTTTATTTTGAGACAGGGTCTTACTAAGTTGCTTAGGGCCTTGCTAAGTTGCTAAGGCTGGTCTTGAATTTTTGTGATTCTCCTGCCTCAGCCTCCTGAGTCACTAAGATTACAGGCCCATTTTTTTTTTTTTTTTTTTTTTTTAATACTGGGGATTGAACTCAGGGGCACTCGACCACTGGGCCACATCCCCAGCCCTTTTTTGTATTTTATTTAGAGACAGGGTCTCACTGAGTTGCTAAGTGCCTCGCCATTGCTGAGGCTGGCTTTGAACTCGCGATCCTCCTGCCTCAGCCTCCCAAGTGCTGGGATTACAGGCGTGTGCGCCACCCCGCCCGGCTACAATTTTTTTTTTTTTTATTCTTGAATTTTAACTTACAAATCCACAAGGAAAAAGTCTATTGTATGTGCCCATATTTTCTCTATTTCCATTATTCCATCTTTTCTGATGTTCTTTTATCATTGTCTTCCTTACTGGCTGAAGAACATCCTTTAGTTCATCTTGAAAGATAAGACTGATAATGACACATTAGTTTTTCCTTATTTGGATTATTTTTATTGCCTGTACTTTTTTATTTTTTGGTACTAGAATTGAACCTAGAGGCACTTTAACACTGAGATGCATCCCCAGCCCAGTTTACTTTTTATTTTGAGACAGGGTCTTACTAAGTTGCTTAGGGCCTTGCTAAGTTGCTAAGGCTGGTCTTGAATTTTTGTGATTCTCCTGCCTCAGCCTCCTGAGTCACTAAGATTACAGGCCCATGCTCATTCTTCTTCTTCTTCTTCTTCTTCTTCTTTTTTTTTTTTTTTTTTTTAATACTGGGGATTGAACTCAGGGGCACTCTGACCACTGGGCCACATCCTCAGCCCTTTTTTGTATTTTATTAGAGACAGGGTCTCATTGAGTTGCTAAGTACCTCGCCATTGCTGAGGCTGCCTTCGAACTTGCGATCCTCCTGCCTCAGCCTCCCAAGTGCTGGGATTACAGGCGTGTGCCACCACACTGCCCAGCTCTCATGCTCATTCTTAAAGGGAAATTTTGATGATCTACAAAACATGGTTGAAAATTGTCTGCTTTCAACACCTGAAATACATTCTGCTTATACCTTCTGACCTTGATGGTGCACTTGCAGGTAAAGCATTGTCTCTCTGAGGTTGCTTTCAAAATTTTTTATTGTCTTTACATTTTTAGACTGTATTTTGAAGCAGTTTCAGATTTATTAAAAACTTATTGATAATTTTCATATGCCTCATATTAGTTTCTCCTGTTGACTGTGTCCCCTTATCCAAATTCATACTTTAAAGCCCCAACCCTCTGTACAGAAAATGATTGTATTTGAAGATAGGCCTTTAAAGAGGTAGTTAAGTTAAAATGAGGCAGTAAGGTTGCCAAAATCCAATCTGGCTGGTAACTTGATGAGAAGGAGAAATTTAGATATGGAGAGAGACATTGGAGGCATAAGCCCACATAACAGTGAGAAGCCTGGTTCTCGGTATCTTATTCATTTTGGATATGTATGTTTAGTGGCTGTATTAGTTTACTAGAGCTACTATGACAAAATTCAACAGACTGAATTACTCATGTTGAAGTCCAAGATCCAGCTGTTCACAAGTTTGATTTCTCTAAGACTTCTCTCCTTGTCTTGTAGGTGTCCACCTTGTTGCTGTGTTCGTCACATTTACATGATTGTTCTTATGTGGACTCATGCCTCTAAGGTTTCTTTTCAACATATGAATTTACATAAGGGGACACATTAAGCCCAGAACAATGATATTAAAATTTTAATTTCACATTCCTGTTGGAAACAACTTTATCAAGTTCCTTGGTGTTCTGTGACTTATACCTGCTTATGTGTACCAATTTTATCAAATGCAGTTATGCCTCTGTGCAATTCCTTTTGTCTTTAGTCTTACTGACTCTGCTCAGTTCTAAAATTACTTAGGTCAGCAACTTTTATCTTACCTTCTTCAGTTGTATTATTTGAAATACAGTTATAATTCTTGGTCGCATTTTCCATTCTTTCTTACAAAACAAAACAAAACAAAAAATGTCTTACTCTAAATTTCACTCTGTACTCTAAAGTTCTGTAGGTTTTGACAAATACACAGTGTCAAGTAAAAGCTATGATAACAACATGGAAAATAATTTTATTGCCCTAACATTTTATGTTTCTCTTTAGTTAATCTTCCTGCTATCCCTTGGGCTCTTGGGAACCACTGATCTAATTGCCTCTATGTTTTCATCTATAGCAGAATGTCATATCATGGGAATTATACATTACATAGTTTCTTTTTTTTTTTTTAATCTATCTTCCTTCACTGAGAAATATGCATGTAAGATTCATCCATGCCTCTTCATAGCTTTGCTGGCTTATTTCTTTTTATCGCTCAATAATGTTCCAGTGTATAGATATACCCAGTTTATTCATTCAGTTATTGAAGGGCATCTTCATTGCTTCTAGTATTTTGGTGACTACAAATAAAACTTCTAGAAACATCTGTGCACAAATTTTTTGTGGATGTAAGATTTGTAATCAATGAGGTAAATAACTAGAAGTATAGTTTCTGAAGCATGTGTAAGACTACATTTGGCTTTGTAAAAATCTTCCAACTGTCTTCTGAAACATCTATAGTATTTTTCCTTCCCACTAGCAGTGACTTAGAGTCCCTATTACTCTGAATCCTTACCAGAAATTACTATGGCTTTAATTATCAATAATTTAACAAAGATGGGTCTTGTCATTTGAGACTATCCTGCTCCACGTATGCTCAATTTCTAGATTTGTGTCTTTTGCCATATTTAAAAACTTTCCAGCCATTAATTCTCCAAATATACTTTCAGATCCATTTTATTTCTCCCTTCTTTCTAGATTCCTGATGATAATATTGTCCCACAAAGCCTTTGTTTATTTACATTTCATTCTATTTTTTGATGTTCAGATGCATTAAATTTATTGTTCTGTCCTTAAGATCACTGCTTCTGTCCTGTCATCTGCACTCTATCATTAAGTACATTCCAACACCCCCCACCATTTTTTTTGTACTGGGGATTGAACTCGGGCATACTTTCTACTGAGCTAAGGGGGGGGGGGGGGGGGGGGGGGGGGGGGGGGGGGGGGGGGGGGGGGGGGGGGGGGGGGGGGGGGGGGGGGGGGGGGGGGTGTTTTTTTTGTGTGTTTTGGGTTTGGGGGGGGGGGGGGGGGTAAAAAAAATTTACATCCCCACTCCTTTTGATTGTTTTATTTTGAGGCAGAGTCTGACCAATTTGCTTAGGTCTCACTAAATTGCTAAGGTTGATCTCTAAGTTGCAAACCTCCTGCCTCAGCCTCTGACATCTCTGGGATTACAGATATGTTTCACTGTGCTTGACCATCTAAAGAGTTTTAAAAGTTATAGTTTTCAATTCTAAACTCTCAATTTTTACTTCAAACCTCATTTACCTAGCTGAGATTTTCTATTTTTCCCATTATTTTAAGGGAATTTGCAGTTGAATCTTAAAATATTTTTATCATGACCACTTTATAATTATTGACAGATAATTCCAACCTCTGATTCTTATCAGTGTTGATATCAAGTAATTGTTTTTTATCATTCAAGTTTTGATTTTCTTAGCTCTTATTTAAAGCATAAATTCCAAAACTATTTTCTATGTAGAAAACACAAACAATACTTTGACTGTGATGAATGATTTTTTTTAATCCATCTTGCATGTTTTCGTCTATATTGTGTTAGGAGACACCGTATTCTATTTAAATCTTTTATTTTAGTAAGCAGTCACGTTGTTTTTGGTTTATTATGCAAATTTGCCTTCCCTTATGGGCTGTGGTTCCAGTAGCAGTTTAATTTATAGAGCTTTGTGGTCTTATTTGGGTTTGCTTTATTTATCTTGTGCTGTGTCAGTTTCTACTAGTCCCTGCTAATATTTTGTGTGTGTGTGTGTGTGTGTGTGTATGGGCAGGGTCCATTTCACCAATCCTGGCAGTTAGATATCTGTCACAGGGTAAAGGATATGGTAGAATCCCTTTTACCTATGTCCATTGATTTGCCTTGGTTTCTCTGAGGAGCATAGGTTAACCTCTAACCCAGAAAAACAAAGTTGCTTCCCAGACTAAGCTACTAGCCTTGATGGGTTCTACAATTCCAACTGAGTATCATCAGATGAAGGAGGAGAGACTTTGGACTATGGGCAAAATGAAGCTTTCCAGACAGACCAGGCTTTTTTACCGTGGTGCTGTCCTTTCTGCGAGTTTCACCCTCTCACCCTCACTTCACTGTCTATGGCAGGCTATAAGAGTCTCATGGACAAAGACCATTTGGGCTGAGTTATTTGCTATGACTGAGTCCATCTGACTGGTTCATCCTGCCTGTCTCAGTATTTCTCAGTCTCAGGCCTGGTAGGGATAGAAAATACTTGATTACTTATGGTAGGTAGGACTTTTAATTGATCTCCCTTGCTATAAGTATTAGGCTCTCCTGATGTTGTCAGGGAGACTCCCTTTGTCAAGTAGGAGGAATGAGACTATCTGGGCTGTTACCTGTGGATCAATAGGGGTCTGGAAACACAAGTGTGGTTGGACATCCTCTGCTGTGTGGTGGGATGCAGTACAGCTCCTCCAGACCTGGCCTCCCAAATAAGTTCATCTTCTTCTTACCACATTTCAGAGGTCTCTTTTGATTTTCTCTCCACTATTTCCAGAGTTTACAGTTGTGCTTAGCAGAAAGGAAAAGGGAAAAATTTATCTACAGAATCTTTTCTGCACCAGAAGTCTCACATAAATTTCTAAAAGGTCATTTTATATGGACGATATAAAAACTGTACTTTTATTTGTAGAATGTGCTGGCCTAATCAAACTGAATTTCTTTAAATAGATTGATGTAATTAGATACTGATGATGTACTTTATTTTCAGTTTGATCATTTCCCCCTCATATTTTGGGTTTTAGACACAACATGGAAGGAATATCATTCACCAAGGGAAGATAGCCTTCATTTTGTTCTTTCCTTGTGGTGCTGGATGATCACTTTCAATATTTCATAAATAGTTGTTATGATCAAAATCTCTAGAACGGACTCTGGCAATCACTGCTATTAACTGGATTCTAAGTCATGCTCACACCGCAGTTACCAGCACTATTAAAAAACACTTGACTTTGAACTTGAAGGTAGTGGAAAATAAGAAAACACACTTAGTCATCTTGTTATGGTAAAATTCTATTGCATTTAATTGCTTATTTGGCATGAAAACTGTCCCTGATTAAAATATATCTAAACTGACTCATCAATTTTTTCCTGGGTATGTGTATCATAATGATTATGTTTTTTTGAAGCTATAGTATTACATGACATTTAAGAATTACAGTTCAATATTTACCAATTGTCAGCCTTGGACAATTTGTTTAATTTCCCTTGGTATTTCATAGTTTTTTTTTTTTTTCCTTGAATACTATCAGGTAATACACAGACAGCACCAAACTACAGCCTAGTGAGCACTCAATGAACATTAGTTTTGTCCTTTAAATGTTGTCATTCTCTTCCTAAAACTTTTATTTTAGAAATGCCTGTAGCAAAAATTGGCATGGGGCAAAAGAACCTGATATAAGATTCTTAACAGCATTTTTCATTCAAAATTTCCAATTCTAGTTTGTCTAGAAATTTGGGGATTTTATTCTTTTTTCTCTTAACATGATTAAAGGAGGGCCTAAAATATTTCTTCATTTAATTAAAAATTCAATTTACTTTGTATCTAATTAATAAGTGTTTTCCAGAAATGACCTGCATTAAATCAACATGATAGCCATGATCAATTATATCACCCTGTTAAATCAGAGTGATTCATAACTTATTACAGTTCTGTTTGTCAAGTAAAAACTATGACTGTTTCTGTTTTCTCTTCAATGAGGAGTCTTTTATGTATATATTAGATGATGTTTATTGAGTGAAAAATTAGAGATTTGAAAATATAGGACAAAAAACTGTATTTTGGGTGAAGTCATTGACCTTTGACCAACTCTGTAATGTCTAATGTACTATCAGTTAAACAAATGTAAACATTTTAACTATCTATTATATTTATCACTTTATTAGGCATTTTGAATGGCCCCATGGTAGTAAAGCTGTATTTATTGTCTTAATGATTTATTTGTAAAGAAACCCAGAACAATAAGCAATCTAAACTTAAAATTCACTGAAATTGTTTAATTAGATGCCCCCCTCCCCCCAGGAAACAAACAGACTTAAAAAAGACATGACATCTAAAGTTACACTGGTAAGTACTGCCATTCATTCTTCTGTCTGTGGGTGATGGGAGGAGAATGCTGTCTAGTACTTGACCAAATGATAATAAGACTAATATATGACAATAGTGAGACTTGTTCCAGCAAATTTCAAAATTGTGAAGAAACTTATTTGTATTCTACTAAATATTTTAGAAAGTGAGATCCTTGGAAACTTTTGGTGCTGCAAACTGAGAAATGCTCAAATGACTTATTAAGTTCTCTGCTTTTCAACCAATAATTTACTAATTGCTCTCTGAATCCAGCTACATGAGATGTGAAAAACTATATAAAGAGAAAAAAGCTTGCATTCAACTTAGTATCACAGAGTTTATAGGATCTGAAGCTTTTCTGATATTGTGTGGATATAACCAGTATAATTTAACCATACTGATTATGGCCTCAAAGGATACAAGTGGCATTATGAATATTTTCCCCAGTAATTATATTTTCCTTTTTTTATTATCTTTTTTTATTAGTTCTTTTTAGTTACACATGACAGTAGAATCCATTTTCATGATGGAATATATCATGACCTAGTTCACTTTTATAGTTGATTTATCAGGTTATTGAGTAATTAAAAAAAGAAACTTCAAGAATAGATTTTATAAATCAATAATACAGGTAAATGTTTATAGTTTTGACACATTACAGATAATTCAAGGGCCTTATACAAATTATTTAGAGACTTGAAGATATCCATATTAAAAAGTTTTTGAGATCATAGTTCTAACTACTTATACTACCAAAAGGCAAGAGGAAATAACAGGACTTGGTTAAAAACCAGCTTCACAATTCATTGCTGGCAACCCCCAAGTGGTTATAGAATAAGAGAGAAGTGGCTATTTAAAGACTTTTATCTTATATGATTTCCTATTGGGAAAACTAAGATATTGGTTAATATCCTAAGTATAAAGAATGCTTAAGAAACCCATTTGCATATTATATTTGGGTTTCTTGGATTCTGATGTATGGAACCAACTTGTGTCTGAATCATGCCGAAAAAATCTGAAGTATGAGTGCTATTATTTCTTGGCTATTCTGAAGGTGAAGTCTGGTTATGGGATGGCTTTATATTCTCTCCAAGAGCTCTGCCTTGAGAAAAAAGGCCAGAAAAGAATTTATAGATATGCAGGGATGCAAAACTATCAGGAATTATGTATTTGTGCCCACCTAGGAAAATTCTAAGGGAGGGATCCCTAGGGATTGGGTGGAGAGCTATCTTCAAGATACCAAAGAAAAGGGGTACCTGAAAGAAAAGTTGATTTGAACATCTGCCAATCCAGCAGAATACCAACCATTAGATCATGTTGAGAATAGCAGTCAATTTCAGTCCTTAGGAAGACTGAGGTGGCATAAGGAGGAAAGAAGAAATAGAACCTCAAGGTAGAGAGAGGGGGAAGCCGATGGTACACATTTCTTTCCCTCTCATTGCTGACATTTAATAAGATGGATGTCTGATCTGAATAGAGATGTTTTTCTAGTGATTGTGCTAGGTATTACAATAAAATTTGAATATTCACAATGTATTTCAGGTTAATTCTTATGAAAATAGAAAGTTTTCTCCAAGATACCTCCATTCCTCCTCCTTCTTCAATAGTTTTGTGTGTGTGTATGTGCAAGTATTGACGATACTCAGTTATTTAATCTTTGGTTTTCTGCTTTTCAACTGGACAATTACCACTGCTCCGTCTTCAAGTCCATTGACCATCTTAGGTATGTTTTTGAGCCATTCTAGTTCCTTTCCCCCCACCCCCAATCATTAAGCTTTTTGATTCTTGATTTCTCGTTTAACTTTTGTTTTCATTTATTTGTTGAGGTTTTTGTCTTTGAGCCATTTTCTTCATACTATTTGATAATTCTTTAAATATATTCAGAATAGCTATTTTAAAGTATTTGTCTGCTAACCTAACATCTGTGGCCACTTGTATCATCAATTTTTGTTGAAAAATGAATGTTTCAGATACATATTTTAGCAACTATTAATTCTTATTTAATTTTATGAAGTTTTTTTTTTAGCTTGCCTATATTTAAACCATAAATAAATTTTCTCATGGTATGTAAAAGCACTGATATATCTGCCCATGTTTTGTTATTTTTATTTTACTTTGTTTGCTTGACATCTAATGGCTTGCTCTTTTGTCTGCATAGTGATCAGCCAATTATTTGAACAAAGGTTATAATCAAATATCTCATGACTAAAACCTTTCACTCTCTACCATTAGATATGTCTTCATGTGTTTGTGAGTACATTCTTAGTTTGACCAGTTTATATATTCACTTTGATTTTTATTTCCTGAGGGCTGCTATGGGTCTTCTTTCTGTATGTATATAATTTCTTGGTCAGATGTGGATATGTGGGGCTTATTTATTCCTGGTATGTGTCTCTCACCTACTGAATACCCTATAAAATGTCTGGCTGCTCTTCTACTTTCACAACCAATTCCACAAACTCAGTTTGCAAAGCAGTGCATTTTCCATACTTATTAAATACTGAGTTTTCCACTTTTACCAACAAACCCCAAGCATATGTTTCCACACTCTTCCCCAAATCAAATCTACTCACTCTGGTAGCAAGAGTGCAATTTCTTATGGCTGCCCTGTCTAAGAAGCACTACAGACCTAGAGGGAGTAGGAAAAATGTCAAACAAATTAACTCCAAAAAAAGTCGCTATTCACAGTAGTGATTCATAGCATGATTTAAATTTGTTTTTTACTTTTGAATATTTTTCACATAACTCAAATGCTTGTTTTGAACAACTTTACTAAGATTTGTACTTCTTTCATGGAAAGTATTTTCTCGTTTCTTCAAGCAGCCATACCAATTAGTCCCACAGATATAAAAGGTTTAATATTAGAAAAAGTTATTGTTTTCTACATTAACACTTTAAAGTAGAAATAATATGACTCATCTAGATAGATGCAAATTTAATATAGATCAATGATATGCTCACTACTTTAAGTTTTCAAACTAGAATGAGCAAGGAATTTACTTAAACTACAAAACAGTATTGGGGGAAATAACTATAGCAATAATCTCATTTAGTTTTTAAATGTTGAACATTTCATTTTAAAGACAAGAAAAAAAATGGTGCTACTTATCACTATTTTTAATCAGTATTTCTTTTTTATTAGGCATTATCCTGTACTCATTAGATAGCCAAACAAGTTTATATTAGAACCCCCACTATTTTTCTATATGTTCATATTATCATGATTTAAGTGCCTGTTTTTTAAATATTTTATTGAAGTTGGGAACTTTACACTTAAATTAGTTAAGGTATATAATAATCTAAATTTTGCTCGTGATTCAAAGTTTATAATATTCTTATGCTATTTGGAAAAGATGGGAATCTTGATTTAATTATCTTATTTAAACTGTGATATATAGATACTCCATGGTCTACATTGTAATACATGTAAAAATCACTCGAAAGTATACTTACCACATAGTACCTGGTCAGATTAATTTTATTGTGATCCTCAGAAAAACTATAAATTTTTTTTTCAATAATCACTTATTTCCAAAATTCTCAATACTATTGTAGAAGCATCTGACTTTTACCAGTATTGGTAAAATGCTTTTGGTAATGGAAGCCAAATTGAAAGAATTTGATGCTAGGAAAAGTAAATTAAATAAAACCAATGGAAGAATACTCAAGAAAGAAAATTTAAGATTTACGGGTCCATTATCTTCAAATACTTTCATTTTGGGTAAATAAATTGCATTGTGGTGCTAAAAATAAAAGTAACCTATAAAGGCGTCATTCTTTTCCACAGGGCCTGAGAAATACATCTAGCTATTTGAAAATAGCTCAATCTTTGGAAAGAACAGATTAATAGAAACTTAATTCCTAGATATTCAGGCTTATTAAATAATTTTTAAAATGGTATTGGCACAGGAATAGACCAACCAATCACTGTAGCAAAATAAAAATCCATATACGTAGTAAACATTACTTATGTCAGAGGTGAAAGACATGAATTTACAAGTTCAAGAAGCTGAGCAAATCATAAATGGGATGAATGTTAAAATTGTGGTAGCATAGATCAGGAGAAAGCTTGAATATCAGATAAAGTAGATTTTAAAAGTAATATTACTAGGGATAAAAAGATCTATAATGTTAAAAGGGTAAATTCTCTAAGAAGATCAAAATCCCAGCATTTTTAAAATCAATTGACACTTTTTTTCCCTACCAAAGGGGGAAAAACTTTGATATGTATTTGTGAAGATTAGGTTTCAGTCTGTTATAAATGTATAGATATGGCAGAATTGCTCAGTGGGAAAATACAGACTTTACAATAAAAAAGCTGGAACAATAAGTGATGTATATAGAAAACATACAGACAAAAAATTATTGAAGTGATATTAAATGGAAAAATCAAAACTTGACCCAAGTTTAATATAAAAGATAGGCATATGTATTAGCTTGAGCTACTATAGCAAAATACCACAGACTTAATTAGTGTTCATTTCTTATAGTTTTGGAGGTACAGTTTGATGTGGTTTCTGGTAAGAGATCTGTCTTCAAGATGGCTGTTCTTTGCTGTGTTCTTACATGGTGGATAGAGGCAGAAGGAAAAGAGGAGAGGAAGGAGAGGAAGAGAAATTCTCTAGTATCTTCCCATCTCTTGTAAGGTATAATCACCATTATGAGGACCTCACCCTCAAACCTACTATAGTTTGGATCTGGAATATCCCCCAATGGTCCCTGTGTTAAAGGATTGACTCTGTTTCTCAGTATACTCCCTGCCATGATTTGCTGCTTCTCCACAGGTCCAAAGCAAAGGGGACAAATAGTCAAGGACTGAAACTTCTAAAACAGTAAGATAAACCTTACCTCTTTATAAGTTGATTGTCTTAAATATTTTATTATAGTAACATAAAGCTGACTAACATAATTCCCAAAAGCTCCACTTCCAAATATCATTAGGCAGGGAGCTAGATCTTCAACGTATGAATTTTTGGGGGGATGTCTCAAACATTTAATCTGTAACAAAATGTCTTCTGATTAATAAAAATTTAAGATACAGAACAGATATAAAAACTTAAGGGGAAGATTGTAAATTTGGCTAGAGTAAGTTGTTAATATTCTTATTTAATAAAGATGGTGAAACAACAAATTCAGAATTCTATATTGTATATGAATAGAAGTTCAAATGATATGCAAATAAATGCAAATTAAATCCACAATGAGACATTATTTCACACCCAACAAGTTATCATTAATTTAAAAAATCAGATATTACCATCTTTTGGCAAGAGGTTGAAATAATAGCCATATATCTCTTTTGTGGGTACAAATGTATATTGATAGAACAATTCAGAAACTTTCAGCAATTCCTAGCAAAGTTAAGTACATGCTTCCTCTATGACACAGAAATTCCAATAGTAGGTGAAACTCTTGTATGTGTGTATTATGTGACATAGATAATATTGTTTCAAAGCAATATAATTGACTTTATAAGAATATAAGCAAACTGAAAAGTGGGGAACTGACTCAAACATGCATTAATAATATAATCAATAAATTATGGTTTATTCTCACTGTGGGATATTAATATAGTGGGACAATTGAATAAATTGAATACATTTATTTAATAAATTGAATAAATGTATATGCTAATATACATTTACATAGCAGTATCCTAAAACATAATATAGAAAGGGAATATAAAGCATGATGCTATTTTTAAACTGTAGCATTGACAACATTTAATAATGTATTTCAGGAAATGTGTATATAGGTGGTGATTATAATAAAAAAGAAAAGGATGATTTACACACAATTTTAGGGGTTGTGGAGGAGAGAGAAAAAAAGGAAAGGAAAGAAAAGGAGGGAGTAAGAAGGAAAGGAGAAAAGAAGAGAACATAGGCAAAGAAATTATGATTTGCAAGCATATATTCAGTTGTCAATTGTATTCTTCTCAGATTGGTAGGAGATACCAGGTAAAATTGGGTAACTACCTGGAGTTAAAGTTATCTTCTTCCCTTTGTGAAAATAAATCTGACCACCAGCTTTTCTCCCCCTAGATTTTATTAGAACTTGCAATGTCTGCTCTGTTGGGGGCTGAATGTTTGTGTCTCCTCAAAGTTCAGTCTGTATGTTAAAACCTCCTCTAGTGCGGGGGGTGTTAGAAGGTGGAGTCTTTGCAAGCAGTTAGAATTGGATAAGGCCATGAGATGCCATGTGCACTCTAGGGAAGTCACTAGACAGTGTGCTTCTGCTCTCAGCCCTCTGCCCTGTGGTTACAGTGCAAAGTCTGTCTACAACAGGAAGCAGGCCCACCCCAAACAGACCACACTGGCACCCTGATGCTGGGCTTCCAGCCTCCAGAACTGTAAGAATTAAATGTCTGTTGTGCATATGCCTCCAGGTCTGAGGTAATTTTGTTGTAACAGTCCAAACATGCTCTTAAAAGGTCAAAGGCATATCTGAAGTATATACTTTCTCTCATTATGTACATTTCTATAGCTAAATTTCATCTTTCTTTCCTATCTTTTCTCTCCTTAAATGATTCAAAATTTAAATGGAACTTGAAAACAATACCATTAATTTAAAGGTAGATAAACCTGTTCAGATATTTTTTCAAAGGTGATTAATAAAACTTTGATGATTGTTTATCATAATTGTTCTTTATATGATAAGAATGATTGAAATAAAGTGGAATGAAATTTTTGCTGTATGATCTAATATCATTTAGTACTTTGTCCAAAATAATGAAATTAGTTTCTGTAGTCATAACAGCAATGATATGTAACTTACATATAAGGAAAACCTGTGATAGATTTAAAATAAAAGACATATGTGGTCTTAAGTGGCAGAAAAACCAAACACAGTGGCTGAAACAATTTCTTTTTTCTCATTTTGAAGAATCTAGAGCTAGGCAGTGTTGTTCCAGGGGCTCGGGTAGACATTCTATTTAGCAGGAGAGATGGTAGCAGATGTTAGATAGGTAACAGTGGCTACAAATCTGAAAGCTATTTATAATATATATATTTTCAAATTTAAAAAGAAATTTACAGGGGCTGAGAGCTTAATGGTAGTGCACATGCTTAGCAGATATAGGGCCCTACATCCCCAGACCAAAAATAAAAAATAGAGTTTATACATGATATCTACAGAATTACATTGAGTGATTTTCAAAATAATTTAGTATGTGTGACACATGTGTATTTATACATGAAAATGTATTTCTTTCTGTTAAAAGTTGGGTGACAATTTTTTTTTTAACTCAACTCTACTTCAAATATTGAACTTCCACTATTTTTTAAGAGTAAGATCCACATATTTTGTTGGATGTGATTTTGTTAGCCTTTTGGAAAATAGTGACTCCTCTAATGCCTTAATGTCTCAACTACCAAATTCTCCTTCACCTACCCACAGTCCTGAGAGTTACTTAACTGGGGCAAAAAGTGGCACATGCTTTCTGCTCAGCAAACACATACTTTCCTTTCAAAAATTCTGACTTCTCACCTTCTATTTATGCCTCTACAGCAACCTAAAGAGCTGTGAAGACAGTGCAGGGCACAGAGTTTTGTCACAAGAGTTTTCTCTTATCTAATTATTCCAGGATCCAGATTTGGTGGCCTTTAGACAAAATGAAAGCTACATCTGTTTGATTTAACAATTGTATAAATTTTATTACAGTTGAGACAGAAAGTTTCCCACAAGAAAAGTAATGGATTTCCAGCATCACATATGTTTGTATTTGTATGAATTGCATGCCTCTGCCGTTTTGTTCTGCTATCTGAGTGGCTGTCTGGCTGCAGATACCTTGGGATTTTAAAGCTTTTTAGATATTCTGCACAAAAAAAGGCTTTTCCTTGACTATTAATAGTTTTCAAACTTTTAAGTGTGTATGTGCGTGTGCATGCACGTGTGTGTATGCTTAATATTTAACTATAATGATTTAATTTAAATCAATTATACATTACATAAGAAATTCTAGAAACTAAAGAAATAACCTTCATGCATACTTGATATTAAAACAAGGTCACTGGTCCCTGTCAGTAGTTACAGCTCACTTCAGAGTCGGTGAGCATAAAAGGCCACTCAGTCTGGCATAGTATTACTACTTTACATTTAATGCCACTTGGTTTTCTCATTAACTTTTAGGG
This sequence comes from Tamias sibiricus, assembly GCA_025594165.1. Taxonomy (NCBI): domain Eukaryota; kingdom Metazoa; phylum Chordata; class Mammalia; order Rodentia; family Sciuridae; genus Tamias; species Tamias sibiricus. The sequence continues at coordinate 80,037,038 of CM046664.1, forward strand.
GCAGAGACTTCTCAGTCTTCTCTGAAATTTTAGACAAGTGTGAGGTCACATTCTAAATAATGGTGACCTTGGCAACCCCACTAACTAGACCTTATTTATTACCTGTATAACGCAGGGACATAAAAGCATGTGTACAGGTGCACATTGTCATGTGGGTGGAGAAAACACAGCTGTCTATACAATTCCTTTAAAAACTCTAGCATGCTCTGACTATAAACTATAAATACTTTTTTAAATTAAAAATTCAGAATAAAACTTCATCCTTTCACACACCTGTGTTCTCTCTGCCCTGCTTATCCCAGGGGAACATCTGGTCTCAGTATTTAGAAATCATTATATTAGTGAATTGAGAGCCAAAGCAGCCAGCATGGGGATGATAAGATTCAATGAATCATTCATATCTGGGAGTCAAGCTTATTCATTTTTAGAGCTATTGAAGTGGACACAGGGCTTTTCATAAAAGACCAGCATAAAATACCTTCCAGTTGTCAAGCCAGATTGAGCAAAAAAGCAAATTATCTAAGCATCATTTCAGAAAGTGTCAAAAGAAATGCCAACCAAGCAGCAGCAGAGATTTTTGACTTTCTAAACTGCATGATTTGTCATGACAGATTTTAACCATTTTATTTTTTATAAGATATTCCAAGGATGAAATTATTACAAGTATTTCTCCCTTATGCTGACATTTAAGTGGTATTTCTGGGAAAATGGAGGCTTCCTTTCTTTATATAAAATAATCAACTCCATAGGATTCACTATGAATATGATTATTCAGTATAAATTAAAGTTTTAATGAAAGAAAACTAGAGCAATAAGCAAGATTCTCCAGCAACAGCCGCGGATACTTTCACCAAGTTGCCTAAAAGAATGTAGGCTGTAGGCCTAGGAGCATCCTACTTCCCACAGATTATACCCTGTGTGACCTCCTCCCTTTGTGTATGGGCAGCACCTAGCCTTGCTTCTAGTCAAAACAATAGGGGAAATAAGAGGGGATTTCACTTCCATGATGAGGCTACAAAAGATTCCTGCCTTCCCAGCATGTTCTTTCTTTTCTCTCTCACTGAACTCTCTCTTATTGTCTCTTGCCTCCTTATCTTTCCATTTAGTTAAAGCATGTTGAAGAAGCTTAAGTGACAAAAAAATGAGACTGGCTTCTGCCCAACAGCTAGTAAAGAAATAAGATCAACAGCTCACAAAGGACTGAATCCAGCCAACAATCACTGAGGGAGCTTGGAAGAGGATCCTGCCCTAGTTAAACCTTGGCAGGACTGCAAACCTGATTAATCCCTAGTCACAGTCCTGAAAGAGTCCCTGAAGAAGTTAACTCAGTCAAATTATGTGGGATTCCTGGCACATGCACACACACGTGCACACACACACACACACACACACACACACACACACATGGAGCCATGCTTGGGGTCTCACGCCTGTAACCCTAGAGGCTTGCGAGGCTGAGGCAAAAGGATTTTGAGTTCAAAGCCGGCCTTAGGAATTTATTGAGGACCTAAGCAACTCAGTGAAACCCTGTCTTTAAATAAAATATAAAAAAGGGCTGGGGATGTGGTTCAGTGGTTGAGTGCATCTGAGGTTCATCCCTGGTACCCAAAACAAACAAACAACAAAACAAAACAAAAACCCAATGGAATTATAAATGTGTATTGTTTAAATGCTTAATTGGTTTTGCAACAACAGATAACTAGTATACTCTCTAATCCCCAAGAGTTCCAAAGGTTCCCAGGTACCCAGCAGCTGCTGTCTCAAAACTAAAAACTGCTGATAGGACAGATAGCTAGGTGACCATATAAATCTGTCAGTATAAGGAGGCCTTCACATTTGCCATGCTTGTGATCAAGTTGTCCAAAAGTAGATCCTGACCTGAGTTAAAGATTGCTTGGTACAAGTGACTTATCTTTCCTGGGGAAAGATATAGAGAAGTGGAGAAAGCTTGTCAGGGAAGAAGCCAAGCAAAGGTGTGGTTGCAGGCAGCCGGGAGAAGAGTAGCTGTGCTTGCTGCTGCAGGAAACTTGTCCCACACTTGTCTCCCACAAAGGTGAGAGTGGGCTTTCATATTTCACAGCTGGAGTTGGCTGGGGAAAGGGGAGAGTGGTGTAGGATGTGATCACCCCAGCACATTTTGCTCTTTGTGCTTCTGGGAAAACATCTCTAGTAGCTACTAGTGTGTGATGAAGACAAGACTCAGGAATGGAAGAGGCAAAAGCACATAAAAATGGCAGGAGTGGATCACGGAAACGGTAAAACACAACAGAGGCGCTCAGGTGGGACACCAGCAGTGTGCACTGCTACATTCTATTTAAAAGCAAACAAAAAATAACACCCGAATACCATTCACCTTGCCCTGCCCTGGTGCTAGCACACCTTTTCCAGGACTCAGAGATGATGGGTCCTGAGTGTTCAGGGCTCCTCTCCTTATGATTTCCAGCCTGAGTAGGTAAGACCATTTTCTTCAAGTCTTAAAATAAGTCAAAGATAATGTATCACCTTGGATTTATAACATAGTTATATCTTGGGGGTGTGCACGTAAAAATGAAAGATTGATTCTTATGTCTATGGGGGACAAAGTTGAAGTTTTCTAGTCATAAATTTAAAGAAATCAGAACTATCTTATGATGATATTGAAAAAACTATCAGTACTGATTATGTTTAGTAAGCCAAGATTTATGTTTGAATACCTCCTGTGTATGGATCTGTCCCACTCTGAAAACTAGACTCACAAGGTACAGGAGTGATGGCTGGGCCCCTCAGCCCCGTGTTGTGAGGCTTTGAACAATCCAGTTTCCTTTATCCAGTATTAGAACCAAGAGATTCTATCTCATCTAATTGTTATACTCATGACAATTAAAAAAAATACACGTTACCCTTCTAACTTCAAGCAGGGTACATTTGGTTATCAGTGAGTGAGTCTTTTAGTTTCATATAGGAATTTAGCAAAGTAAAAATTCTCTGATGGACACAAAATGCAAAGAGAGTTATGCAGAATTCCTGACTGCCTGTGTGCCTGGCTTCTCCACATGTGGCAATGTTCAGTTCCAGTAAGACTCCAGGAGCTCAAATGTGTAAGTGAAAAGAAGTGGCAGTGGAGCAGAGTGAGATGCAGACACTCTAGGGAGTGACATCTTCCACACGTTTGACTTCATGTGGTGCCACTCTGGGGTTCAGGTTGATCCTGAAGCACAGGAGAATCACAGGTGCTGTCAAGCTACCCTAACTCTCTGCCTGTCCATCTTTCAGGAGAATCACTCTGAGTGCTGAGAATGGCTGTACTACCTTAGCCAGGCAATTGATGCTGCTGACGGAGGACAATCAAAACATTTGCTTTTTTATATTTAACATCCACCACTCACTCGCTGGAAGAGAAAGAAGAACATTCCATATAATTTTGCATGATTAAAGGGAGCTAGAGATTAATCCCATGAACAAAATTATCAGACACTTTTCCAGGGAAGGGGGTGATGTCAATGAAGAGAGGCTTTGGCACTGATGACCTCCCAGTTTGGTGTTGAAATCTTATGGAATATCTGACAAATCATTTTAACTCCCAATATTTAATACTCTGGGGAAGTGTGAGCAACTTTCATTTCTTTTTTTTTTTTTTTTTTTTTTTTTTTTTTGTGTGTGTGTGTGTGTGTGTGTGTGGTTACCGGGGATTGAACTCAGGGGCACTCGACCACTGGATCACATCCCCAGCCCTTTTTTGTATTTTATTTAGAGACAGGGTCTCACTGAGTTGCTAAGTGCCTCGCCATTGCTGAGGCTGGCTTTGAACTCGCGATCCTCGTGCCTCAGCCTCCCAAAGTGCTGGGATTACAGGCGTGCGCCACCGCGCCCGGCTAACTTTCATTTCTTCTTTGTATCACTCTACTTATAAGTTGTGGGCTTCTCTTTTTCTCATGTTCTCAGAGTAAAAATACAACACCTGAGAACATATCCAAAGCCTCATGTACTGGGTTCAGGAATGGTGGAGGTGAGAAAGAAAAGAGGAAGGAAGAGAGTATTGTGGGTGTCCACCTAACAGCAAAGTTCACATGTTCTGAGTATAGAGACACTTCACATAAGGGCATGTAGGAGAACTTTCCTTAGCCTTATTATTTTTTAAAATTTCTTTCTTTTCCTTTCCTTTTCCTAACTTTTTGGTAATCTCAAATTAAGACACCCTCAGTTGTTTTTCTGAAGGCAGATTTGTGGAGAAAGGCCAAAATTCATCGATTTTTAATGGAGCTTCTCAGGATTTTCATGTACCTGGATAATGAATCAGATAAAGGTTAGCTATTTCATTTCTGCCCTCTCAACAATTTGAGCTTGGCCTCTGTTTTTTCTAGGCTTTCTGGGAAAGGCTTGACTTGTTATTTTGAAGAATCCGGTCAATTGTTATCTTATTGCAATAATTTTCCTGCCATCAGATTTTCACGAATGTTTAGGATGCACAGCTGATATTTTGAATGTGAGTCCTGGCTCAGCAATGTATCATTCATCTACAGTCATGTATGAAACTTTGACTTCTTAATGGGCTCTAGAGTTGATAGGAGTTTTGTTGTTGTAGATGTTATTTTATAATTATGCCCTTCAAACTATCTAAAATCTTTGGATCAATGTTCCAAACCAAAAGAGCAATTTAGTAAATATAATTGAAAGTGGTATCTTATTGTCATCGCAAAGATATACCATGTGGAAACGACTGTTGATCTTACCTGAGAGGCCAAAAGATAATAGATGTCAAAACAGTTCTGGGTTATCTGTACAAGTCATTTGTATGTGCAGGAGTCTGTGGCTCCAGGATTGGATTGTTCTCAAGAAAACACTCACTCGTCATTTAGAATGGCCCTACAATTCCCATAGTTATTTTATGTTTGAAATTTTAAGGCTTAGAAAACAGTGCCAAAATGAAATCCCCAAACACATTCTATTATCATTATATAACTGGAAAACTTTCACTACAAAAAGTAAATAAATGAGTCATTTGTCTTAAAATTGTACACTGTGCCCTAAAAGTTACCTGCTTTAGTATTTTCTATACAAGATAAAGATATTTCTCACATCTTTATTTGATTTAGAAATCTGTGACTGATTTCCATTTTAGAAATTCTGCACTGTACCTTCAAAGGGAAAATTAAGTATATTTTTATAATCATTTTACTTAATAAAATAATTTATCTATTTGTTACTGTAAAATTCTGAAAAAGAAACTTTAAAATTTTACCTTAAAATTTTATATTTTCCATATTGCTAGATTTTTCTGTTTTAGTCACAAATCTCAGTTTCAAATATTTTTAAATCTTAAAAATATTTATATTATTTTTTGTGTAAATAAGGTTGTCATTGCTATTCATATATTGATGTCTTCCTGGTTAAATACTGTTTCAAGACATTAAAATTTCATTTTAAATAAATTTAAATACACACATAATTTTATATATATATATATATATACACACACACATATTGCAGGTATAAGGCATTTCCTTAGGCAAATAATAATAGAGAAGTTTCTACCCTCAAGGAATTTAGGGCTGATTTGCCAACGAATTTTACAAGATAGTGTGCTAAGTGTTACAGCAAAGCCATGTCTAATGATGTCTTTTGTTGCGGAAGGAAATGTCAGCTTTGCATGGCAGGAGTTATTTTGGATGGCTGTGTGGCACAGTCACTACCCATCAGGCACTAGGTGATGGTTGAAGTATTTTCCAGGTAGAGGGAAAGGACGTGGCACTGTTTGGATGACCACTTGTAGGTTGTTAGAGATAAGAGTAAGATAAGTCTTGAATACTTTGACCTATAAAATGCCTACCAATCCCAGGATGCCTGGCTCACTGAATTTGATTTCTAACTAAGCCAGGCTTTGTTGAATTCACAGTACATCACAGCATCATGCTCTTGTTGACACGATTTGGACAGGATGGTAATAGATAATATGATTACGAAGATGAGAGCAGTCATAATACAAGAGGAAAACATTTTTTGTTCTTGTTTTTTTCTACAGGAAGATTGTCATGCTAAAAAAAAAAAAAAAACTTAGAAGTTCTAACAAAAGATTCTGCATACAATACCATAGCTATTGAAGAAAAGCTTATATTAACTACACTTTTAGTAAACACTGGTAGATTTTGATTATATAATCCTTGGATTACACTTTGAAAATACTGACCTAAGGAAAATTAACAGAAACAAAACAGGTCAAAAACATAATCAACCATCTGTTGTTCATGTCAACACTAGTTCAACATCACCTTCTCTATAAGATTTTCTAAAACAGCTTTAGGCCTCTTTACTCCCACATCTCTTCAGTCCTATCATAATTACCACTTTTACCTCACTGAACTGTAATTATCTTTTACTTTCATGTCTGCCCAATTACAGAGTTACTTGAATCTAGTGTTACCTTTGCAAACCCATCCCTAGACTAATGTATAAAAAATCATTGGTACATAATACACATCTATTGAATAGATTGGCAGAAACTATTATTATGATATAAAGACTATCAAGAAAGAGCAAAGGATGTATTTGGATAAGAAAGAGAAAAATGTAATTGAAAAAATGAAGAGAACAAGTGCATAAAGTCTCAGAGAGATGAAATGACTTTCTTCACACTATTCTGATGGGAACAATGCCAAAAACAATTTTTAGAATACTTATGCTATCTTCTTTTATATAATGTAATATACCATTTTATTATGGTCAGAAAGAGTTCAGAATCAAATTTTAGCTATTTTTTTATTCAAAGCTGTGTTAATAATAGTAGTATGGATTACAGTTCATAGTACACATATAAAGCATCTTCTTACATATCACTGCTTGTATACAAAGATACAAAGTATATTCGTACCTTTTATGTCTTCAATCATGCATTTAGCATAAAGATATCCATCTTTTGCAACCACCTTTTCTTTTTTTTTCCCCCTCCACCCCCCGTTGGGGAGCAAATTTTAGCTATCTTTAGCATATTCAATGTAAATATCAGGACACCCATCATCTTTGCAGAATTATATCCTTGAGGCTTCATCGATATAATTATTTGTGGAGTAAATGGGTGAATTTCTACTTTCAGATAAAGGACACACTGAATTTACACTGTGGATAGTTTCCCAAGTGTGTGTGGGGGGCAAGTGCTTTGCAATAAAATAATACCTTAAGCTCAAGAGAGTGTCAAGCTAAGCAAAGAAATAGTTCTAAAATGCAAAATAATTCAGTAAAAAGTATAATTACCTGCTAAATAAACTTTTGATTGCATGAAATAGCTTATGTATCTCATGTATACACTTTGCTTAATGATCAGCACAATTACACAACAAGGTGTAAACTTATCCCTGTACTGACAGTAATATGTAATGTGGTCTCACTAGGTAGGGGTAGTTTAAAGATAAGGAAGTCTCCCAGAAGCAAAAATATAAAATAATTAAGCCAAATAAGATCTCTTAGTATGAAATATTAAACCGTTTTCTAAATGTTGACAATAAAGAAATGAGCAAGGGAAAGTTTTAAAATCCATTTTAATGCGTAATACTATTAGAAGGATTTCAACTTTCCATGACTGTAAAATAATCATCTGCTTGGAACTAGAGAATATCATGCTAAGTGGAATAAGCCAATCCCCCCAAATGCAAAGACAGAATGTTCTCTCCAATAAGCAAATGCTAAGTCACAATAAGGGATAGGGGATAGGGAAAAATAGAAGTACTTTGGATTACATAAGGGGGAATGGAGGGAAAGGTGGGGAAATGGACATAGGAAAGACAGTAGAATGAACAGAACATTACTTTCCTATATGCATATATGAATACACGACCAATGTAATTCTACATCATATACAACCAGCAGAATGGGAAGTTATACTCCATATATGTATAATATGTCAAAATACATTCTTTCATGTAGAACTAATATGAACAAATAAAAAGTCATCTTCTTAATCTCTATTAAAACAATTAAAAATCTTCTACAAGCAAATGACTTAAGTATTAATGATGACCTGTGCTTTTTCAGATTCTTTCTTTTATGTCTCTATGTATTTGTAGAGTCAATTATTTTTCTATACATAATGAATAAATATCCAGAACATAGTGAATAAATAAAGGGAAAATAATTTGATTTTCACCTTTGTTCATGAAAAGCTAATGGTATTTAAAAATTCCCACTATGGTTGCTCAAATCCCAAGTGGACAAAAAGTAAAGTTTTCTTACAATGCAGCTACCTGTATAGACATTGAGGATCAGAATCTTGCTAAGGGCTTTTTTATTGGTACATGGAAGGAATGTAAAATGTATAGCCATGAAGTAAAGATTTAAACTTTAGACATGAAGTCGTTTTCATCCTTAATTTTGTTATGGTGAAATATAGAAAATTTAAGAATTTCATCATAAAAGAAAGATTATAAATGTAGTTTAAATACATTCCACAAGTTTTATCTTCTTCCAGGTTCTTACTGTCTTTGATCTGTATCAAGGCACATAATAATAACTAATTTGGATATTAATAAAACTAGTTTCAAAGATTCTTTGTTCAATTTCAATTAATAGGAGTTAATCAATTTATAATGTGTAGGAACTTCTTATATAAAACAATTTCAAACACAGAACAGCCTTTTGCATTTATTTTATATATACATATGTATGTGTGTACACATATACAGAAAACTAATTATTTGTACAATAAATGATTGTTTTCCTTTGACAACAGGAGTCCTCTAAAAGGTCTACTTTCCTTATGCATTTAAAATACATCATTAACATAAATTGTTTTTTTTGCCATTTTGCCAGTATACATTCCTTCTGTAAACTGGGGTAAAATGATTTTTTTCCCTAATTTCCTTCAGTTCAAAGTGTTGTCTAATTTTCTTTTTTATGTCATCATTGACCCATGAATTATTTAGAAGCATGCTGTTTAAATTCCAGTTACTTGAGATGTTCATAGATTCCTTATTGATATTGAATTCTAGTTTATTTTCTTTGTTGTCAGAGAATATACTCTGTATGACTTTAATCTTTTAATTTTGTTTAGATTTATTTTAAGGCCCAGCATGGGGCCTATCTTGATGAATATACCGTATGCACTTAAAAAGAATATCTGTTCTCTGGTTGTTAGATGGATTTCTATAAATGTCATTAGATCTATGAGGTTGTTAGTGGTGTTCAGATCTTCTGTATCATTATCAATCTTTTTCTAGTGTTCCATTTTCCTGAGAGAAGGATGTTTAAATCTTCTACCAAAATTATGGAATTTTATTTTTTGCTTTTTTATTATAATTAATTTTTTATTACTCTAATTTGTTATACACATTTGTAGAATACATTTCATTTCATATTACATATAAAGAAATTCTGTCAAAATTTGATTCATTCGCTTATCAGGCATACATACATTTATAATAATTATATGTTTCCTAAGTTTTCCTTTAAATATCTTGAAGTCATCGTTTTTGCTAATACACTTTTTCTTAAAGTTTGTTTTATTTAATATAGTCATTCTGACTTTCTTTTAGTTATTTGCAGAGTTTGTTTCTTTTTATTTAATTTCAGTCTATCTATGTCTTTGTTTCAATTATGTCTACAGTAAGCAGCATATAGTTAAGGCTCTTTTTTATCTAATCTATCAATCTCTATCTTTTCATTGTAGTATTTAATTAATAATTAATGTAACCATGAACATACTTTGGTTTAGGTCTACTATTTTGCTATTTGTTTGCTGTTTGTCCTCACTTCTTTTTTTTTTTTTTTTTTTTTTGTGTGTGTGTGTGTGTGTGTGCGTGGTACCAGGGATTGAACTCAGGGGCACTCGACCAGTGGGCCACATCCCCAGCCCTTTTTTGTATTTTATTTAGAGACTGGGTCTCACTGAGCTGCTAAGTGCCTCGCCATTGCTGAGGCTGGCTTTGAACTCGCAATCCTCCTGCCTCAGCCTCCCAAAGTGCTGGGATTACAGGCGTGCGCCACCTTGCCCAGCTGTCCTCACTTCTTTTTGATACTCCTGTACTTATTTCCTTGGATTATGTAAATAATTTTTAGTATTTAATTTTAATTTATCTATTGGCTCATTGACTCTAATCTTTCTATAATATTTAGACAATGCTACAAGAATTGAAGAAAACATGTGACTTTTGACACTCTAGTTAAAATTAAAATTGTACAATTTGATTTTAAATGCAGTAATCTTGCAACCATATATATACACTCCATTCTCCTTTATTTTACAGTTGTCATAAATATTACATGTATATACAATAAAAATTCTCTGTTATAGTATTTGCTTCAAATATCTTATGCATACTTTAGAAAATTGAAGAGAACTATTTTAGATCCTTATTTATTTTCCATTTCTAATACTATTCATGTCTGAAGATTCAAGTTATTCTCTGGCATCATTTTCTTCAATGTGAAAGCTTTACTCTACATATTGTATATTGGATAGAGCACAAATATAGTCATAAAATTATCTTTATCTTTTTATCCTAATAAAGTAATACAGAACATAAATACTCTATGTAATGTGCCTTCATTCTTGAAGAATATTTTCAAAGGATATAATACTCTGGATGATTATTTAGAAAAAGAAAATAACCTACAGATCTTGTTCTACTGGTCCTGACCTCCATGTTTTCTGATGAGAAAATCATGATATTTCATTGATGTTTTTCTCTATATAATGTCATTTTTCTCTTCAATGATTTAAATATTATTTATTTACCTTTGGTTTCCAGCATTTTAATTTTTATATGTCTAGTCATGCTTCCATTTTTCTGTGCTATTGTGAAAATAATATAACAAAGATATTTCATAAGAAAGAAATATATATATATATGACTTTATATATATATGTGACTTATATATATATATTATTTATATATATATTTATATATCTTATATATATATGACTTTTTTAAAAAATAAATTTAATGCCTTAAGTCAGTAGAGTATTTTAATGTGAACATTTTATCTCTTTATTAATACATATTAATTGTACATATTAATAGGGTTCAGTGTGATATTTCCATATATGTAAATAACATGTATGTAATTTTCTATTTTGCCATTATCTCCAAACACCCTTTTTACACCTGCCCCGCACCCTTCCCAATTGCCAGCTGTCACAACCTTACCTTCAAGTTGCTTCTTGTTAATGTCCACATATGAGAGAGAACATGTGATACTTATCTTTCTGTGATTGGCTTTTTTTGCTTAGTGTAATGCCCTCCAGTTCCATATATTTTTGCAAAGGCAAGATCTCATTCTTTTTCATGACTAAATAATAAACAATTATGTAAATATACCACATTTTTATATAGTCATCTATTGGTGGGTATCTAGGCTGATGTAACATTTAGTATTAATAAACAAGGGCATGCAGGTTTCTCTTTGGAATGCTGATTTCATTTCCTTTGAATATATACCCAGAAGTTGGCTAGCCAGTATTTATATTTTTAGCATTTTGAGGAAAAACCACATTGTTTTTCATATTCTCCATAGTGACCATAATAATTTACATTTCCACCAAAAGTATATAAGGGTTCCTTTTTTTTTTCTCCATATCCTCATTAACATTTGTTTTGCTTTGCTTTTTTTTTTTTTTTTTTTTTTTTTTTTTTTTTTTTTTTTTTAAATAGCTGCTCCAACTGGGGCAAGAGAGTATCTCATTGTAGATTTGATTGGCTTCAACTGCTGGCTAATGATATTGGCCATATATTTTTCATACAGCAAGTGGCTATTTGTACATTTGCTCCTTTTAGTTAGAATTACTTGTCCTTTTATTGCTAAGGATTCGAGTTATTTGTATATTCTGAGTATTAACCCTCTGTCAGAGGAATAGCTGGCACATATTTTCTCCTGTAGGCTATCTCATCATTCTGGAGATTGTTTCCTTGGCTGTGCAAAAAGTTTTTAGTTTTATGTCATCCCATTTGTCATTTTTTCCTTTTGTTTTCTGTGTTTTTGTGGTGCTATCCAGAAAATCATTGCATACTCCCATGTCTTGAACTGTTGCCTTTATGTTTGTTCTAGTGTAATCTTGATAAGTATAAAACCATTAAGGAATAGCCTGGCAAGAGTAACTCTGTATTCATTGCTGAGGAGTTTGGACTTGATCCTGAGATGAGTGACATAGTAACATCTCCACATTTGGCAAAATAATTTGCAGCTAGTGTGATTAATGATTGATTGAAGATTTGAGTAGTAAAATCAGGAAGTCAATAAAGAGGATATTTCCAGATTAAGGAAACAGAAGTTAAATAGACAAGGACTGGTTCACAGCTCAACAGAAGAAGAGATATTAACATGAATATCAATAAAACAGGTAATAGATATAGGTATGACATATCGAGTAAGCAGTAAACAGAACAATGATATTTAAGTAGTAGGTAAAATCAGAGGATAAAGAACAAAAATATAATCCTTAATTCACATATTTTACCTCTCTTGCATACACATATGTATTTCATATAAATAACCTATGATTAGCATAAACTGACCTTTCAAATCTCAACATTTTTGTCATTGAATTTCTGGAGAAAAATAATCCTTTACTATTAATAATTTTGGTTAAATCAAGAAGAAAGAGAGATAAATTTTGCATCTTTCCATTATAAAACCAAAGTAAGTAGTTGCTGTCATAATATGGTATTTTCTCAAAGATTTCCATGTGTACGATATTCTTTTCCCAAGGACCCAACTGAGTTGTTTCCATCAGAGTCATTTATTTAAGCTAAGTAATTACTTCCAAGAGGCTCTTGTGTAAATGAAAATGTCTTGCCCCTTTAGCCTGTAAGTTGTGATGAACAATTTTATTAGTTAATAGAGAATATTGGAAAAAAAAAATCCTGAGGGAGTGTAACATATGACAGATCTTTTGAGAGGAGGGGTAGAAAAAAGAGACCATTGTCCTGACATCCCTCCTGAAGAGAACCCCAGTGAATGCGGTGTAACTGGTGAAGCCCATGCCACTGCAGCACAGGGTGTTCTGGGAGGCAAGGCAGTGCAGTGGTCAAGAGCCTGATGGTCTTTTCTCAAAATTCTGGTCTTATCACTTTTTAGCTATGTGATCTGGGCAAGTATATTGACCTCTTTGTGCCTAATCCATGAAACAGAGACTGTAAGAGCCTGTCTGTACCTCCCAGGGTTCTTGGAAAAATGAAGGGACCTTTTACAAATAGTGCATTTAACAAAGTGTGTATTTCAGCAAATGACAGCTATGATTAGAGAAGCTGACAGGGGGGTTAAGATAGCTGAAAACAAAATGGAAATCTACGGAAAATATTCTGATTAATATGTTAAAGTGTACAGTGAATGACTAAGAAGAGTATATGTTAGAATAGCAAAGAATATGCATCAAATAATAGAATCTCTAATCATAGCATACTGTTACATACTCTCAGTGACCAATAATAATAAAAATAAATGACTTAAAAAGTAGAATTTTATACCTGATTATACATTAGAAAATAAAGTGTTAAAATGAAGAAATAAGAAAAAATGTGGGGTTGGGGATATAGTTCAGTTGGTAGAGTGCTTGCTTCACATGCACAAGGCCCTGGGTTCAATCCCCAGTACCACAAAAAAGAAAACAAAAGAAAAGAAAAAATGTAATTAGTAAACCAGGAAAAGAGGCAGGTATCTGTGTGTGTTGCTGTAATTACATTTATTACTTTATGAACCATCAACAAATAAAATTATGTGCCTTAACTCCTATATGGAAAACTGGATAAAAAGAAATTATCATTTGTAAGTCTAAAGAAGATAGATAGTCTCTAGTAGTGATGATGCAGCATCTTTTAAACTATCCTCTCATACAGTATAATCATTTCCAGGGAGGTTTCTGAGATTTCTTTTGTGGCATTAGCAATGATGGCTGGCTGCGTTTAAATGTGAATCAAGACACTAATACGATTTCCATTTTGATGTGTTTTTCAACAAAGGAGCTAGGAAAACATCAAGAAAGGTGTTAACTTTTTCATATTAACTTATCTAAAACACTGAACTATTTATCTAATGTCAGCAAACCAAACACTGCATATCATTTCTGTGCTTGATTTCCAGTGTAAATGGCATTCTGTCAAAACTGGTTTCATTTAAGAAGGCTGCTGAGGAGATGCTAGTGTCTTTGTTCCAACTGCTATAACAAAATGCCATATATTGGATAGGTTGTAAGCCACAGTAGAGTCCTAGGAAAGCTGGGAAGCCAAAGATTTAGGTACCAGAAGATTCAGTGTCTGGTGAGAGCTCATCTTCCTGCTGTAACCTGCCATCATAAACACAAGGCGACATAAACCAGATTAAGTTTGATTTGATTTCATAGCATTTCTAATTAACAGTCAAATAAGTGAGATGCAACTCTCCTCAGGCAAACCTACAAAATCTGAGAAAAAAGGAAGTTGTAAGCTGTCACTGAATTTTACTTTTTTTTTTTCATCTGCTCTGTCAAATGTCAGAGTAATAAATCAGGAATTTGAAAACCATATCCAAGAAAGTCAAGCACATGTTGTGGCAGGTTCGTGCCAGCATCACATCAAGATTTGCACCAGCACAAAGACTCCTGGACTGAGATGCTGTGCAATGTACCATTGAGATGCAATACACTGACTCTTCTGTCGTTTTCAGTCACTCATTTGGGGTCAACAGAGACTCATCAAATATAAAGATCAAAGGACAAAATAAGCCTCCAATCATGAATTGCTACAGCACAGACACATCACTATGTCCACTGCATGTCATTTTGGCAGGAACTGTCACACAAGGGTAAGACTGATGTTAACAGACATTTCACTAAATTATTTCTTAAAGGATAGTCACTATATGCTTTCATAGGTGAATATCAAGGACAAATAAAGGTAAATAATTTAAATTAATACTAGCAGGGGGGAAAAGATTGAGTTACAAAGTAGGATTTTGTTAAAAATATTTACGAAAGTGAAATCTACCTTCCTACTGGTCCACTTGAAAACTCTTAGTGAAAGGAAATATAACATTGTAGACATACTTCATTGGTATGTTCTTTTTTTATTTTTTCCCTTTACCCCTCCATTTGGGTGTTAGTTCAGGTTTAAAGGGTTAAAAAAGAAAAAAGCCAAATATAGCTACTTGAGGTTCAGCTCTTCTTTCATTAGTGAAAACAATTTATATGGGGAAAAAAAAAAAAAAAAGCAAAAACAGCTTAAATCTTTACATGGGATTTGAGTCAGAAAGGGTGCACATGGCATTTTCATGTTTGTCTCACCACTGTTTCTCAGTAACCTCCATATATGCTTGCAGAAACCACACAGAGCTTCAGCTGGTTCCCGTCAGCCAAAATATTTGATAACATATTGCAACTTTGAAATTCTAATGAACTTGGATCTGACCTTCGTAACTTTTTTCTCCTTTTGCAATATAGAACTGTTCACTAGACTTAAGTTTCAATAACATTCTTTCCTAAAAGAGTAAATATTATCATTTTAATATCATACAAATTGACATAGAGAAAAAAATCTTTTTGGTAATAAAAAAATCATAAAACTATGTGACTATACAATGACAAAAAGAGAAAAAACACACAATATTCAGGTTGAACTGTATGAAATTGCTGACTATTTTTTACCAGAAAAAAATATCATCTTCATATGGTTTGATCCAAAATTCAAAATTTATCTCTATGGATAATGTCCTTAAAGATCTCATGTATATCATTTATGTTGGAAATCAGAGTGTTCTTTTTCATGACTAAACTCCAAGTAAATCATTGTTTTTCAAAATTCTTCTGAATTAGGAACCTTTATCATATTATCTGTAAAACTGCACTGCTTTCTTTAATTTTTTGATCTTTTACACTTCTGTCTGTAGAAAACTTTAACCATGTTTAGAAAATGTGTCTACTTCATTTGTATATCACTTACAGAAAAGAAAAAAATCTATTTTAAGCAGCTGGAGAACTACACCTCAATTTGGTTGGTTGGGAATTCAAATATCATTAGTAGAAGGTTTTCTGATAAAGAGCAGGTAAACTTTCCTCAAAAGTCAAAGTTTGAGCCAATTATACAGGAAAAAAACAAAACTCTAGCAAGAGTAGTCACATCTGGGAAATAATTAGTACTATGGTCTTTGGCATTCAGTTCAATGGTTAGAGGTAGGGCTTAGAAGATATCTTTCTGACATCTAAATTCTTCATTACCTCAAGATTAAATGCCAGCTCTCTGACCAGAATGGCCAGTGGGTGATATCTTCCATTTAATATGGTCAATGCATAATTCATAGGAACTGAAATCTTTCCTAGTTTCATGTTGCACTAATTCATTTGGAAAGACCAAAATTGTATGGTGGGTATGTGAAGTAATTAAAGAGTTCACCAACAGTGGCCTTCTCTAGTTGAATGGCAAGACAAGCAGTATGAAGAAGTAGTTATTTGTGCATGCTTATCTTGTTATATTATCAGAATTATTTCAATACCTATTAAGGATAGAAATGAGCTGAAGATATTCCTCACCTTTTTTGTGTGTGTGTATTTTCACACTCTAATGTAATTGCATCTTGGTATTTTTTTTTTTTTTTAACATAGACCTGTTCATTACCCATCTAGATACTTCTTGCTTAAATTTGCAATTTTCACATTTATTCTCTGCACATAACTTTGTATTTTCAGTATAGAGGGTTATTTTTCTATGTAAGTAAATAATATTTTTTAATTTTTATTAATCTCACATTTTTACCTTTAATTTTATATTTGCTATCCTTACCATTTTTTAGTATCTACTATTCAAGGAAATAGAAATCTGCATGACATCATGCTAGGTCAGTGCTAGGAATTTAATTTAGTTTATTCATTAAATGAGCTAGAATTGGCAAATGCAAGCAGAAAATAAGTTAATTTTCTATCAAAATGCCTTTATTCAGTCTTCCCTGTGAACTTTTGCTCTCAGATGAAATTCCAACCAATTTCCAATAATTTTTTTTGACCTTATCAAATGCTTAAAAATCCAATTCATCCCAATATACATAATGTTGGAGTTTAGAACCTCACCCTATGTCGACATATTTACCCCTCACTCCACTCAATCCCTACCCAGCTAGAGATTACCATATTATAGCTGCTTTCTAGTATGCGTGATATCTAAATTAGGTGGCAAGAATTTTTTCAGTGTCTGCTTTCTGTGTTCACTGTAATTGGGGTACTTCATTTTTTCAGCTTAGTGGAAAGACTTTTAAATTTCCTTTGTTCCTTCAACTCTGAAGAGGGTGTGGTCTCACAGGAAACAGGTATGTTTATGCTACAACTCAAAAGTACTGTGTCCCTCTTGCTTTAATGGTGTCAAATTGAACCAGTTTCTCGCCCTTTGACTTCTCTGAGTAGAAAGTGCATAGATGATTGACTTTAGTAAAGGAAATTATTCTAAGAAATCCACATGGGTCTTTTCGATCAGAGAAGGTCTTAAAAACAGAGGCCAGACTTCCCAGAGGAAAAAGAAATTTAACCTGTGGATTGAAACTTTAGCTTGTGTCCAATGGGACAACCCTGTATAGATTTTGATTCTGTATAGATTTTAGGCTTGCCTTGGAAGCCCTCTATAGTTGTATCCTTACAGTAAATCCATTAATTTACTGCCATTTCTCACAATTTCAATATAAGTCCCCTAGTGCTATTTTTTCCTTTAATTGAACTCTTAGTCAAATAGTGGTCAGATGGAGTTCAAGAAAGAATCTTAGGATGAGTTTTCTGAACTGTGTCTAGGTTTTCCAGTACTGTTTCTATAAGATGACATTTAAAGGCATCGATAATGATTTTTATTGGTGAAGAGGGGACTGGTAGTTCATGGTAAGATATGGTAGAATTATGTGAAATATTGCTATAAGACACTCATAATTATATGCTTATGAAAGATAAGTTTCTTGGTGATGATGTATTTGATACCTCAATAAATTTAAATTAAATTAAGGTGTTTATTGGATTGGCTGGTTGTTCCAACTGTACTGTATGAGAAACTGTGTTTCTCCCCTAATTAGGGAAATAAATAAATAAAGCTTTAAATTCCCAGTTGAAATTCTTTGTATGTGACCTGAAAGCTTCTGTACTTGTCCTGAAAGAAACCTTTAACTTCTGTATCTGCAAGACTAAGGATAGTTTAAACCAAAGTCTTAGTCTGAAAAAGCAATAATTTCCAAAGCAAATCATATTCACAACTTCACAGGATTTCTTCTAACAGGAGCACTAATTAGAGATCCTGAAATTTTTAACAGACGAATATGGGAGGGTCCTAATGAAGGGACAGTAAACTCTTGAATTTTGCTGAGTCTCCTTGTGAATACAAGAAGCTCTTTCACCCCTACCTGGGTTCACCTTGCTCTGCCTAAAGAAATTGTAATTGACTCCCCTGTGGCAGGTGCCTTGCAAAGTTTTGCTCATTCTCCTCAGGACGTACACTCACTAGTCCATTTTGCTTCTATACCTATAACTACTTAAGTCCCAACAGGCCCTAGAAGGTGCAGCACAAAGTGTGACCCCCAAAAAGGTACACTATCTGCAAAAATAACTGCATGATTTTCTAAATTTACAGGCAGAGAACTGAGAAGTAGGTGTGTTGATAGAGTTTAAAACTATGAGACCATGGTGGAAAAAACAAAGTAGATCAGGCTAAATTTATTGATATAAACCCACTAAGTAGATTTTGGGTTCAGTGTTTTAATTTAAGGAGTTAAAAGGAGCTCTACAGTTTGTGAAGAAGTTGGTAAGTACAGAATTTATTGAATAAAAGAGAGGCTCTTAAGAAAGGGTACTGCTACATTGTTAAAAATTTATACTGTTATTCTGTCTCCCAGCCAAATATCTGGGAACATCTGGTTATTTACCAAAATAATTGGACATTGGTGAAACAAAAATAATAACATTTTTCATGTAGTACTAGAATCTGACTGAGCTGACAATAGTGCCAGACACACAAAGCATCACTGCTGTTCATCATTTAGAGTAGGGGTTTGTGGAAGTCAGATAATCAATTTAAAAAAAAAAAATTTATTTATTTGCTTTAGTTGTACACAGTGCGTTTATTTTTATGTGGATACTGAGGATTGAACCCGGGCCGAGAACATGCTAAGTGAGTGCTCTACCGCTTGAGCCACAACCCCAGCCCCATCAATGAAGTTTTTACCTCAGCTTTGTCGCATAGTGGATGCAGTGCCTTCCTGAATACCTTCTGTGGTTATTTTTCCAATTTTAGAATGTGTAATTGCTATAGTTAGACTCAGCAACTGGCAGAAGCCCTATGGTGATTCCCAGATCTGTGGAATGAGAGGTATCATGGTACAAAAGGCAAAGTGGAAGACAATAAGAACTACCTTTACCTACAAAAACAATAATACCATAATTCCAGAGAGATTTTAGAGATTCCTCATTCAATTCATCTATTTGACCTGTGCAGAAGACTAATGGGTCTTGAAGAATGACAGCAGATTAACTACACCAGAAGGTAACTCCAATTGTAGCTGTTGTTTCAGATGTGCTTTTCCTTGCTAGAGCAAATTAAGGCATTCCATGATACCTGATATGCAACTATTGTTCAGGCAAATGCTCTGGGTTTGTACCTGTTAGGAAAAACCACCAAAATCTATTTCTTTTCAGCTGTCATTGCAAGCAATATGCCTTCTCTGACCCCTCTCAGGAGTATATCAACTCTTCAACCTTATGTAATAATTTAGTCCACAGGACTTTGGTTCATTTTGCCTACTACAAGGCATCATACTAATAAATAACATTGATAATATGCTGATTAGAAATAGTGAGCAAGAAGTTGCAAGTATTCTAGTTGTAACATTTTAGGATATGAAGCATGTCAAGACATCCCTTCTAATGTGAAAGATAGTTGTTGTATCTAGAACCTCCTGTAACTAAAAAGGAACACAATGGCTAGTTTTGGTTTCTTTGGATTTTTTTAGAAACTAATTATTATTTATTTGAATGTGTTACTCTCGTCCATTTGCTAAATTACCTCTAAAACTGCAACAGGTCCAGGCTCCTAGGAAAACTGTTCTGGCAATTGGATACCATCATCCAGCAACTCCAATGGTTCTTGAAGCATACATGGTAGATGTTCTTTGGACCTTGGACAGTTCCCTATAGGTGAATCATGATGCAGGCCCATAAAACTTTGGAGCAAAATGCCATTATCTTTTATAAAATATCTTCTGAGATATATTTTGGGAGATATCCACTACACTGTTGAAATACACCTATTGGGTTTGCTACTGGGATTTAGTTGAAACTAAACACTTAACTTTGAGTTACCATGTTACCATATGACTTGAACTCCCCATCCTGAACTGGGTATTATTTGACCCACTGTGTTCAGCAATGTTGATTATAAAGAGAAAAATGGGTTGCTGCTAAAGTGGAAATGAAAAACAGTATATTAGGAAAACGGGATATCCCATAAAGAATCTTAGTGGTACAATGTCATATAGTAAAAACCAAGATGTGGGGAAAAGAGACACAAATATACCTTTGGTGGGACTACAAATTAGTACAACCACTTTGGAAATCGGTATGGAGATTTCTCAAAAGACTAAGAATGGAATCTACATGTGACTCAGATGTTCCACTCACTGGTATTTATCTAAAAGAACTAAAATCTGAAAGAGGTAGGCACCTGCCCAGAAGGAGCGACCCAGCCGCCAGTTTGCCTGGCCTCCAGGGCCCAGAGTAGCAGCTCCATTCTGCTGTACGCAGAACCCAACCAAAGGAAAAGTCCCCTCCACTCCCGGGGGAAGTGCGACCTACCCAGCTTCGACCTGAACAAGAGGTCTGCAGAACTGCTATTGAGCCCTAGGAGAACACCGCCATATTTGAGGAAAGCAGTGGCTGACCGGGACAAAGAAACAAAGAAGAAAGGAAAAGTAGCTGCAGACATCCAGGAATTTGCCAGCTCTCTGAGAACAGCACACACCTGGGTGAGACTCTGGCAACCAGCAGGGGACAGCGTGTCTGAGGCTAGCACAGCAGCTCCAAGAAAGTACAACTGTGGGTGGGCTTGGGGAAAGGGTGCCTTCTGGAGGGTCCCTTTCCCGGTGCCATTGAGCTGCTGACACACAATCCCCCTGAGCCACTCTTCTGCTGTGCCATTCTGCAACTGGCCAAAGGTGCAGCCTTGACTCCACTAACAGGATCACTGACTGGACATGAACCAAGTCAATTGGCTTAAACTGGAAAGGAAAAAGAAGGGCTTCCCAGGGTCCATTTTGTTTGAGACTGGTTCCTGGGTTCAACAGTTTTTTGTGTGTTTGTTTGTTTTGTTGTTTTGGGGGGTTATTTGTTTGTTTTTGCTTTGTTTTTATTTAGATTGACAGTGTGTTTGTTTGTTTGCTTCTGCTCCGCTTTTCCTTCTTTTCTTCCTTCTCACTTTTGTATTTTTTCTTCTTCCTTCATATTCCCTATTTACATCCTGCCATTGCATACTCAACAGAGGCAAAAACAAGTTAAACACAGAAATTGGAATTTCTAGAACTGGTAAAATTGAAATATATAGCAAAGTGGTTTTATACATAGTTTATTCTCTATTTTCTTAAATCACTCTCTCTCTCCTCTCTCTTACACTAATTTCTACTCCTTTGTCATTTTTTTTTTCTTTGTCATCTTTCTTTATTTCTTCTCTCAACCACTGCATAAGTTAGGTTTATATATAAATCAGTCTTTCCACCTAATCATTCACTCCATTCTCTTTCCTCTCTCATCTGCTGATACTAAACCACTTCCATAGAACTCTCTTTTCATACTTTCTAAGAAAGAACAATTCAATACATTCACTTCCTTCTTCCTAAACATATCACATCTGTGTCCAATACTTGAAACTATAAAACCCCATCAGAAGCGTACAGAGTAAATTGGAAACAATATCTGGGTTAACTAAATCTGTACATTGTGATCAAATTTGGATTTTCTGAATAGAAAGTGTTTGATTTTAAAGTGTAAAGGAAATATAAGGGGATCTGATAGCATTGTACTACAGGAACAACATAAGGCTTTAAGGTAAAATCAAAATAGTCAAGGTCCCACAGTGCAGGAAGAAAAGACACACAAGCAATATGAAGAAACAAGGGAAGAAAGTGACACAAACAAATCAAGATACCTCCTCAGTAGATTCCATGGCAAGCACAGTTGGTGAAATGCCAGAGATGGAATTTAGAAATTACATATTCCAAATGTTTGCGGAACTTAAGAATGAACTAAAAAATGAGATGAGGGAGCAAATAGAGGTATCAAAAGAACATTTTGACAAAGAACTCCATAAACAAATATAGGAAGTAAAAGATTACTTCAATAGGGAGATAGAGGCTCTAAAGATAGAGATAGAGGCTCTAAAGAGAGGCTCCAAACAGAAATTACAGAAATGAAAGAAGCAATAAACCAAAATAAAAGCTCAATCGAAAGTATCACCAACAGAGTAGATCACTTGGAAGAAAGAACCTCAGACAATGAGGACAAAATATATATCCTGGAGAAAATCTAGATTACACAGCAGAAATGGTAAGAAATCAAGAACAGAACATTCAAGAATTATGGGACAACATAAAAAGACCAAACTTAAGAGTGATTGGCGTAAGGAAGGGGCAGAGTTTCAAGCCAAAGGAATGAGTAGTTTATTTAATAAAATAATTACAGAAAATTTTCCAAACTTGAATGAATGGGAAAACCAAATTCAAGAGGCTTACCGAACACCAAACATACAAAATCTCAACAGATCCACACCAAGACACATTATAATGAAAATGCCTAATATACTGAGCAAGGAGAGAACATTAAAAGCCATAAGAGAAAGGAAGCAGATTACATATAGGGGGAACCAATCAGACTATGTTCAGATTTTTCAACCCAGACCTTAAAAGCAAGAAGATCCTGGAATAGCATATTTCAAGCTCTGAAAGAAAAGGAATGTCAACCAAGAATCTTATATCTAGCAAAATAAAGCTAAGGATTTGAAGATGAAATAAAAACCTCTACAACAAGCAAAAGTTAAAAGATTCTGCAACTCGAAAGCCAGCACTTCTGAACATCCTGGGCAAAATTTTTCATGAAGAAGAAGAGAAAAATAACAATGAAAATCAACAAAGGGAGATATTAAACTAAGGGAAATACCAACCAGAAGAGAAATTAAATCAAGCTAAAGACCATAATACAAATAAAAATGGATGGGAATAAAAATCACATCTCAATAATAACCCTGAATGTTAATGGCCTAAACTCGCCATTCAAAAGACACAGATTATCTGAATGGATTAAAAGAAATGACCCAACAATTTGCTGTCTCCAAGAAACACACCTCGTAGAAAAAGACATCAATAGACTGAAGGTGAAAGGCTGGGAAAAGTCTTATCACTCACATGGCCTGCAGAAGAAAGCAGGGGTTTCCATTCTCATTTCAAATAAGGTAGACTTCAAGACAAAGCTTATCAAAAGTGACAAAGACGGATATTTCTTACTACTTAAGGGAACCATTCATTAACAGGATATAACAATCATAAATCTATATGCCCCAAATAATGGAGCACCTACATTCATTAAACAAACTCTTCTCAAGTTCAAGAGTAAAATAGACCACAACACAGTTATTCTAGGGGACTTCAACACACCTTTCTCACCAGTGGATAGATCATACAAACAAAAGCTAAACAGAGAAACTTTAGGCCTCCTTAAAACAATTAATAACTTAAACCTACCTAACTGACATATATAGAATATTTCATCCCTCAGTAAACGAATACAACTTTTTTCTCAGCAGCACATGGCTCCTTCTCCAAAATAGACCATATATTATGTCACAAGGCAACTCTCAGCAAATATAAAAAAAAATAGAGATACTACCCTGCATTCTATCAGACCATAAAGGGATGAAATTGGAAATCAAGGACAAAACAAGAAATAAGAAAAACTACTCCAACAACTGGAAGCTAAACAACATGCTACTGAATGAACAAGGGATTGAAGAAGACATAAAAGAGTAGATTTAAAAATTCCTAGAAGGGCTGGGATTGTAGCTCAGCGGTAGAGCACTCACCTAGCACATGGGCGGCCCAGGTTCGATCCTCAACACCACATAAAAACAAACGCATTGTGTACAACTAAAGCAAATAAATAAATATTTTAAAAAAAATTCCTAGAGGTAAATGAGAACACAGATACATCATATAGAAATCTCTGGGACACTATGAAGGCAGTAGTAAGAGGAAAATACATTGCACTGAGTTCATTCCTTAAAAGGAAAAAAACCAACAAATAAATGACTTAACATCACACCTCAAAGCACTAGAAAAAGAAGAACAGATCAACACCAAGAGCTGTAGAAGACAAGAAATAATTAAAATCAGAGCAGAAATTAATGAAATTGAGTCTAAGGAAACAATTCAAAGAATTAACAAAACTAAAAATTGGTTCTTTGAAAAAATAAACAAAATTGACAGACCCTTAGCGATGCTAATGAAAAGAAGAAGAGAAAAAGCTCATATTACTAACATTCGTGATGAAAAAGGGAATATCACAACAAACACCTCAGATATACAAAGATAATTAGAAATTATTTTGAAAAATTGTACTCTAATAAAATAGAAAATACTGAATGCATTGACAGATTTCTAGAGTCGTATGATTTGCCTAAACTGGATCTGGAGGCAATACACAATTTAAACAGATCGATTACAAGCGAACAAATAGAAGATGTCATCAAAAAGCCAACAAGGAAAGGTCCAGGACCTGATGGGTTTACAGGCGAGTTCCACAAGACCTTCAAAGAAGAACCAATACCAATGCTCTTCAAATTATTTTAAAAAATAGAAAAAGAGAGAGCTCTTCCAGACTCTTTCTATGAGGCCAATATTACATTAATTCCAAAGCCAGGCAAAGACGCATCCAAAAAAGAAACTTCAGGCCAAAATCTTTAATGAACATAGATGCAAAAATCCTCAACAAAATTCTGGCAAATGAAATACAAAAACATATCAGAAAGATAGTGCACCATGATCAAGTGGGGTTTATTCCAGGAATGCAAGGCTGGTTCAAAATTCAGAAATCAGTAAACATAATACATCACATCAATAGACTTAAAGATAAAAATCATATGATTATCTCAATAGACACAGAAAAAGCATTTGACAAAATACAGCACCCCTTTATGTTCAAAACACTGGAAAAATTAGGAATATCAGGAACATATCTCAACATTATAAAAGCTATTTATGCAAGGCTCAGAGCTAACATTACTTAAATGGAGAAAAATTGAAAGCATTCCCTCTAAATACTGGAACAAGACAGAGATGCCCCCTTTCACCACTGCTATTTAACATAGTACTGGAAACTCTGGCCAGAGCAATTAGACATACAAAAGAAATTAAAGGGATCCAGATAGGAAAAGAAGAGCTCATATTAGCACTATTTGCTGATGACATGATCATATACCTAGAAGACCCAAAAAACTCTACCAGAAAACTTTTACAACTAATAAATGAATTTGGCAAAGTAGCAGGATATAAAATTAATACCCAAAAGTCAAAGGAATTTTTGTACATCAGTGACAAAGCCTCTGAAAAGGAAATGATGAAAACTACCCCATTTACAATAGCATAAAAAAAAAAATACTTGGGAATCAACTTAACAAAAGAGGTGAAAGACCTCTATAAGGAAAAGTATAGAACACTAAAGAAAGAAATCATAGAAGAACTCAGAAGATGGAAAGACCTACCTTCTCTTGGATAGGTAGAATTAATATTGTCAAAATGTCCATACTACCAAAAGCATTATAGAGATTTAATGCAATGCCAATCGAAATCCCAATATCCTTCTTCAAAGAAATAGAAAAAGCAGTCATGAAATTCATCTGGAAAAATAAGAGACCCAGAATAGCCAAAGCAATCCTGAGCAAGAAAAGTGAAGCAGGGGGCATCACCATACCAGACTTTAAATTATACTATAAAGCAATAGTAACAAAAACAGCATGGTATTGGCACCAAAACAGACTGGTGGACCAATGGTACAGAATTGAGGACACAGAGACTAATACATATAATTTCAGCTATCTTATATTAGACAAAGGTGCCAAAAATGTACAGTGGAGAAAGGATAGCCTCTTCAACAAATGGTGCTGGGAAAACTGGAAGTTCATATGCAACAAAATGAAATTAAACTCTTATCTCTCACCATGCACAAAACTCAATTCAAAGTGGATCAAGGACCTAGGAATTAGGCCAGAGACAATACGCCTAATAGAAGAAAAAGTAAGCTCCAATTTCCAACATGTCGGATTAGGCCCCAAGTTCCTTAATAAGAATCCTGTAGCGCAAGAATTATTACCAAGAATTAATGAATGGGATAGATTTAAACTAAAAAGCTTCTTCTCAGCAAAAGAAACAATCAGTGAGGTGAATAGAGAGCCAACTAATTGGGAACAAATATTTAATATGTGCACATCAGATAGAGCATTAATTTCTAGAATATATAAAGAACTCAAAAAACTTAACACCAAAAAAAACGAATAACCCAATCAATAAATGGTCCAAGGAATTGAGAAGTCACCTCTCAGAAGAAGATACACGATTAATCAACAAATACATGAAAAAATGCTCAACATCACTGGCAATTAGAGAAATGCAAATCAAAACTACTCTAAGATTTCATTTCACTCCAGTCTTAATGGTAGCTATCAAGAACACAAACAACAATAAATGTTGGAGAGGATGTGGGGAAAAAGTCACACTGATACATTGCTGGTGGGACTGCAAAATGGTGCAACTGCTATGGAAAGCAGTATGGAGATTTCTTGGAAAACTGGGAATGGAACCACCCTATGACCCAGCCATTCCACTCCTGGGTCTATTCCCAAAGGACTTAAAAACAGCATATGACAGTGACACAGCCACTTCAATGTTTGTAGCAGCACAATTCACAATAGCTAGGTTGTGGAACCAACCTGGATGTCCCTCAGTAGATGAGTGGATAAAGAAAATGTGGTATATATACAAAATGGAATTTTACTCAGCAATAAAAGAGAATAAAATAATGGCATTTGCAGGTAAATGGATGAAGTTGGAGAATATAATGCTAAGTGAAATTAGTCAATCTCAAAAATCCAAATACCGAATGTTTCCTCTGATATAAGGAGGCTAGTTCACAGTGTTGTTGGATGTGGGTACATAGGAGGTTTAGAGGAACCCTAGAATGGTCAAAGGAAAGGGAGGGGAAGGGAGGGAGCAAGGGAGGAGGGAGGGGGGAAAAAAGGAAAAAAAAATTGGTGGTTGAATGAGATGGATATCATTATCCTAAATGCATGATTGAAGATCTGAATGGTACTTATATACTTTGTATACAAACAGTTGTATGTAAAAAAGATGCTATATATATGCATTATGAATTGTAATACATACTACTATTATAAAGAAAAAAAGAAAAAAAGAATTAAAATCTGCATATTATAATGATATAGACATATCAATATTTATAGCAGGGTAATTCATAATTGCCAAGTTTTGGAACCAATTCAGGTGCCCATCAACAAATGAATGGATAAAGAAAATGTGTCACATACACATAAAATCAGCTGGAAGGAAGAGTAAAATTGTGGTATATGCTGGTAAATGAACAGAACTGGAGAACTTCATGCTAAGTGAAATACGCCAGACTCAGAAAGTCAAAGGTCAAATGTTTCTTTTTGTATAAAAAGCTAGAGTAAAATAAGGGGGACTACATGGGTGATTCCACGAAAATAGAACAGAGATTAGTGGAGTAAAGGAAGGGAATTGTGTATAAAAGAGGAGCAATGGGAAAAAGAAAGAACTGTGGGATCAAATCTACCAGATTATGCTATGCACATATATGAATATACCACAGTAAATTTTACCTTTATTTATATCTATAAAGTTCCAATTAAATTAATTAATTAATTAATGGAATACCAGTAGAGTAGAGGAAGGGAAACGTGGAGGGAGGAGGATAAGGAAAGTGAAGGTTCTGGAGATTTAAATGGAGCAAATTAAATTCCATGTATGTATGAATATGTCAACATGAACTCTACAATTATATATAACTATAATCTACTGATAAAAACAATTTTTAGAAGTCAATGAAAAACTTCAAAACCCTTATTAGTTAAAAATTTTAATGGCTAACTCTTCAGATTTAAAGAATTTAGTCACTTCACCAGGCAAAAAACTACAACCAACTGAGGTAACTGATAAGGGAAAAAGTATTACAGAATGATTAGTAAAAGATAGTAGTTATTCAAAACAACCCCGAAAGAAGTAGAAGACAGGAAATAATTAAAATCAGAGCCAAAATAAATGAAATTGAAACAAAAACCACAATTGAAAAAATTGACAGAACCAAAAGTTGGTTTTTTGAAAAAATAAATAAAATTGATAAACCATTAGCTATGCTAACTAAGAAAAGGAGAGGAAAAAACTCAAATTACCAATATCTATGATAAAAAAGGAAACATCACGATGGACACTACAGAAATACAGAAGATAATTAGAAAATATTTTGAAAATATATACTCCAACAAAATAGAAAATAATGAAAACATTGATAAATTTCTATAAACATACAATATGCCCAAACTAAATCAGGATGACATACACAATTTAAATAGATAAATTTCAAACAACGAAATAGAGGATGGCATCAAAAACCTACCAACCAAGAAAAGCCCAGGTCCATATGGATACACAACCGAGTTCTTACAAGACCTTTAAAGAAGAACTAACACCAATACTTCTCAAACCATTCCATGAAATAGAAAAAGAAGGAACCCTTCCAGACTCATTCTATGAAGCCAATATCACCCCGATTCCAAAACTAGGCAGAGACAAATCAAAGAAAGAAAACTTCATACCAATATCACTAATGAATACAGATGCAAAAATTCTCAATAAAATTCTGGCAAATCAAATGCAAACATATATCAGAAAAATATTACATCATGATCAAGTGGAGTTCATTCCAGGAATGCAAGTTTGGTTCAACATAAGGAAATCAATAAATGTAATTCACCACATCAGTAGACTCAAAGATAAAAGTCATATGATCATCTCAATTGATGCAGAGAAAGCATTTGACAAGATACAACACCCCTTTATGTCCAAAACACTAGAAAAAAATAGGGATAACAGAAACATACCTCAACATCATAAAGGCCATGTATGCTAAGCCCCAGGCCAACATCATCCTAAGTGGAGAAAACCTGAAAGCATTCCCTCTAAAAACTGGTACAAGACAGGGATATCCTCTTTCGCCACTATTATTTAACATAGTTCTTAAAAGCCTAGCTAGTGCAATTAGACAGACGAAAGAAATAAAAGGAATAAGGATAGGAAAAGAAGAACTCAAATTATCACTATTTGCAGCAATATGATTCAATACATAGACGATCCAAAAAATTCCACCAGAAATCTCCTAGCTCTAATAAATGAATTCAGCAAAGTGGCTGAGTATAAAATCAATACCCATAAATCTAAGGCATTTCTGTACATCAGCAACAAATCTTCAGAAAGAGAAGCTAGGAAATCCATTCCATTTACTACAACCTCAAAAAAAAAAAAAAAAAACTTGGGAATCAACCTAACAAAAGAAGTGAAAGACCTGTACAATGAAAACTACAGCACACTAAAGAAAGAAATCAAGTAAGATCTTAGAAGATGGAAAGATCTACCGTATTCATGGATAGGTAGGACTAATATTGTCAAAATGACTATTCTACTAAAAGCACTATGCAATTTCAATACAATCCCAATCAAAATCCCAATATCATTCCTAACAGAAATAGAAAAAAAATCATGAAATTCATCTGCAAAAATAAGAGACCCAGAATAGCCAAAGCAATTCTTAGCAAGAAGAGTGAAGCTGGTGGCATTACTGTTTCAGACCTTAAATTGTATTACAAAGCAACAGTAACTAAACAGCATGGTATTGGCACCAAAATAGACCAGTAGACCAATGGTACAGAATAGAAGACACAGAGACTAACCCACACATCTATAGTTAGTTATCTTATATTAGACAAAGGTGCTAAAAACATACATTAGAGAAAAGACAGCCTCTTCAACAAATGGTGTTAGGAAAACTAGAAATCCTTATGTAATAAAATGAAATTAAACCTCTATTTTTCTCCATGCACAAAACTCAACTCAAAGTGGATCAAGGATCTAGGAATTAAACCAGATACCTTATACCTAATACAGGAAAAAGTAGTCCCAAATTTCCAACATGTTGGATTAGGCCCCAACTTCCTCAATTAGACCCCTATCGCACAAGAACTAAAACCAAGCATTAATAAATGGGATGGATTCAAACTACAAAGCTTCTTCTCAGCAAAGGAAACAATCAGTGAGGTGAACAGAGAACCTACAGAATGGAAGCAAATCTTTACCACATGCATATGAGACAAAACACTAACTTCAAGGATATATAAAGTGCTCAAAAACTTTTACACTAAAACCACAAACAACCCAATTAATAAATGGGCTAAGGAACTGAACAAACACTTCTCAGAAGATGATATACAATCAATCAACAAATATATGAAAAAATGTTCGACATCTCTAGCAATTAGAGAAATGCCAATCAAAACTACTCTAAGATTTCATCTCACGCCAGTCAGAATGGCAGCTATCAAAAACACAAACAATAAATGCTGGCGAGGTTGTGGGGGAAAAGGGAACACTCATACATTGCTGGTGGGGTTGCAAATTGGTGCAGCCAATCTGGAAAGCAGTATGGAGATTCCTAGGAAAACTTGGAATGGAATCACCATTTGACCCAGCTATCCTGGCAGAAGGAGTTAGACATCAATATACTAAGTGCATGTGTAAAAGCTCAAATGGTATGAAAATACTTTGTGTAAAACCAATGACTTGGAAAACTGTGCTCTTTATATGTAATATGAAAGGAATTGCATTCTAAAAGTGTGTATAACAAATTAAATTAAATTTAAAAAATATAAGAAAACGCTTTGGGGAAATAAAAATAAAAAAGATAGTAGTTATGAACTCCAGCTATCATCTCCTGACCAATTGCATAAATGAAGACTAATAGTTATATTTAATGAATGATTTTATATGTTAATTGTTAGGCTTTGGATCTCAAGTTTCCTCCAAAAAGTTCATGTGTTAGGCAGTCAGCAATGTTAGGAGGTAAAGATTCAATCATGACAGCTCTAATCTCAACAGTGGATTAATCCATTTGAGGGGTTAATAATTTGAATTATTAACTAAGTGGTACCTGATAGGACTAGAGGAAGTAGATTACTGAGGTCATGGCCTTGGGGTCGTTATCAGTTCCAGTCCCTTCCTCTCCCTCTTTTTGCCTCCTGGCTTCCATGAGCTGACAGCTTTCCTCCACCCTGCCTTACCACCATGATAAGTGACGGGGCCTGCTGTTGATGAACTGAACCTCTGACACTCTGAACCCAAATAAACTTTTCCTCTTCCAAATTGCTCTTGTTAGGTATTTTGTTGACAAAATTAACCCAGAAATTGGGACTAAGAGTGGGGTTCTTGCTGTGACTTAACTGATGATGTGGTTCAGAAGCCTTCGGAACTAGTCTTCAGTAGGAGTTTGGAAAAGTTTGGAGGTCCAAGATGGAGAAGCCTTAAATTGTTGTAAGCAGAGGCCAATGGCAATTCTGTGGTGGAAATGCAGAAGACCAGGATGTCAATAGAAATGTGAGTAGTAGACTGTGCTCATAATATTTCAGATAAAAATGAGGACTCCCCTGGGAATTGGACTAGATGCCATTTGTGTTACATTGTGAAAGAACTTGTCTACATTTTGTTCAGGTCCTGAGACTTTCTTTAAGGCTGAATTTTAAGGTGAAAATTGGTGGAGGAAATTTCAAGGTATCATAGAATTCAGTGGCATGGGTATTGCTGGCGGCTTTTAGCTAGGTTTACTGTGATAATCATGAGCAGAAGAAAGCAGAGGATAAAGATTTTTTAAACTTCTACTTCGGCCACAAAATCACAGGTAAAATTTGGGCCAAGGAAGGTGTAGTTGCTGAGATTAGTGCTATTAATTAGAAACCAAGTTTTCTGCAAGAGACTATAGAAAAAAATGCTTTGAGGCCATCTTGGGAATCAAAAAGACCACATGCATCATAGGCTAAAGGGTGTAAAAGTGAAAACTCATATGAGAAGAGACCATGTGAACAATCTTTGCACAGGGGTGCCTAAGAAGAAGTTGTTTGTCTGGGATTTGTTTCACCATGCTTAACAACCCAGACACTCAGAGGCCTCTGCAAGGATGGTTCCATGAGACCCAGCTACAGCTTGAGCTGGGGTAGCCCTTGGCATTGTCTATGTGGTACTGGTTCTACAGGACAGGATGCTGGAGTTCCTTTCTTATTTCCCTGTCATTAAACATAAATATGTTAGTAAAAGTTATTTTTATTTCACATCACAACATTTAGGTACTTTATATAAATAAATGTGAATATTGCCCAAGGTCTTTGCATCATTGTCTTCTAAAGAAAAGGCTATTATGTTCTTTGTTGTACATAAAATACTTGTATCATGTCAGGCAGAAGTATGACATTGTTATTATCTTTATTTGGAGATTAATATGGTTGTTAAATTAATAAGAACTGGAATATGAAAGCCAATTTTGTGTATGTTGTTTGCTTACGTCACTGTCTCAGTCATTACAATACAAATTGAGTTGCTGAAGTTATTTTATACATGTGATTAAAGTTCATAATTGGTTGATTTTAAGAAAGGGTGATTAGCTTAGATTACTGGATGTGCCTGATCCAATTAACTGAATGTGCTTAAAAGAAGAGCTGAGGCTTTCCTGGGAAAAAGAAATGCTGCCTGTGAATACATTGTGCCAGAGAGTTCCATCCTGACCTTTCCTGATCACCAACCATAAGGATTTTGTATTTGCTTGGTTAGGCCCTACAACAGCATAAACCAATTTCTTGTAATAAATCTCTTTATATATATTTGCTATTGCATCTTTTTCTTTGGTTGTACCAAACAAAGCCAAAATACATATTTCTCCCAAGGGACATAATGATAAACACTGATACAGATAAAGGATAAAGTGCCACTTTTCAAAATATTCAATTAAATTATTATGAAAATTTAAAATCACCAACATCACCATATTTGAAATTCATTTCCATTCCTTAAGATCTGAGTTTAATTAAGTGGTTGTCCATATTTTTCACATTGTTTAGTAAGATGTTTAGGTCAATTAACTGATGCTTCATTAGCAAAAATATATAGTAGCCTATATTATGTATGTAATTCACTTGAATTAATGAAAGAAACTCTAGACTTCTGGAAAATGTAAACTGAAAAAGTATATAGTAAAATAATCTTTAGATTTAAGCATTTTGATTTGATAAAGCAATACTAGCAGATAAACTTGGAAGTTGATATACTTTTGTCTTTTTTAAATATTTGGTTTCTAGGAGCTAGTGGTGAAAAAAATGGGAGATGTTGATAAAAGGGTACAAATTTTCAGTTATGAATAAATTCTGGAGAGCAAATGCACAAAATAACTATAGCTAACAAAACAGATAAAATCATTTTTTGTTGATTGCCAATAATTCAGTTTCTGCCTTAACTTTCATCTTTGATTGAGATATTTCTTGAGGCACATGTGATAATTCCTAATGGGTTAAGTCGGAATAGATAGATTTCTATAGAAAGACACATGGTATTTATGAAATCATGGAGTCACAAATTACATAGCTATTTCTATATGTCCTCTTAATGCAATTTGTATTTTCCTAATGACTGATTTTTTGAGTACGTTTTATGTGTATATCATTTTTATGATATAGTAGTGCAAGATTTTGCTCTAATATTTTATGTAGTTTTCTTATTGAGTAATAAAAATTCTTCATAGAAATACTTTGTCACTTAAAAATATTGATAATATATTCTCCTATTTAAATTGTGTTGTATGATTTTCTCAATATTATATTTAGAAAATCAGCCCTATTAAATTTTGGCAAACTGATTTATTATTTACTTTCTTCTATATGGAGTGACTTTTGAATCATCTTTAAGAAATTGTTGCCTTATAATGATTATCTCACAGAAGTATTAATGTTTATATTTTAATTCTATGTTTATGCTTTTTGTATCTTTAAATTTTTATGTTCAATCCTATTATTTAATCATGTATATTTTTGTAAAAAGTTTTGAGACTATTGTGAAGAAATAGATTTATTTTCCTACAAACAAACAAACAAATAACAAAAATGCAGTTGCTCCATCACCATCTAGAAAAGACTAAACTTTCCCATTGTAATATTTTTGGCATCTGTGTTGAAAATAAATTGACAACATATGCATGAGGCTATTTCCATATTTTCTATTCTGGTTCTTCAGAATACATATTCTGATGTATATCTAGCCTTACATCAATATTAAGCTATTTTTTAATATTAAGAAGAAGACTTGAAGTAAAATATTTTTGTTCTGCCATATTTGTTCTACTTTGAAGATTTATTTGCTATTCCACTATCTCCTTTGAAATTTTACATATTTTAGAATCAGTCAATTGATACAAAAACAATTCTGCTAAACTTTAATTAGAATTGTGTTGAATTGATAGGATAATTTAAGAGAATTGCTAGATTAGCAACACTGAGTCTTTTATTAATATCTATTTCTCCATTTTCAAAACACATTTGTAATTTTGATTGTATTTGTACACATTTTGTTAAATTTGTCCTTCAGTATTTCATGTTTTCTGATGCTACTGATAAATGCTGCTTTAAAAATCAACTTTTCAAATAATTTTTTCCAGTATGTAGAAATGTATTTTTTAAATATTTATATATTATAACTTTGCTAAATTTATATATCACCTAAACAGTCTTTTTAAGATACATATGTGGTGCTCTCACTTCCATGGTACTGATTTAGCTAGATTTATTAAGCTAGTGAAGACATCTCAAGCAATGTTGGTAGAAGTGGTGTGAGCAG
The DNA here is from genome assembly GCA_025594165.1 of Tamias sibiricus. NCBI lineage: Eukaryota > Metazoa > Chordata > Mammalia > Rodentia > Sciuridae > Tamias > Tamias sibiricus. The sequence goes on from CM046664.1 coordinate 80,071,973, forward strand.
ACTTCCATGTCTTTTTCTCAATATTAGGTGCAAATTATTTTCTCAAGAATTTTTGTGAATGTTCTTCATCAAGTGAAATGAATTTCTTCTCTAAATAGCTGAAATGTTTATTCTTTTTATATCAACAAGTGTTGAATTATTACAAGTATTATTGTACTACCTATTGAGATGATTATATAATATTTTTCCTTAATTCTGTTCATGTATTTAATTACGCAACATGGTTGAATTTTAAATGTTCAAAAAGTTTTGGGTTCCTTATAAAAAAATCACCTGGTCATGAATATTTAATATAGTCTTAAATTCAAGTTCTTTTTTCTTTTTTTTAGATAAAATCATTTTATTACAAAATGTTGCAAATGATGTAAAGAAATTAACAGTGTTTTGATTATTCCAAACTTTTCAGGTAACTACGTGAAAAAAAAAATTACTTTTTTGGATTAGGGGCCCACTCTAATGGCTTCATTTTATTTATTTATTTTTATTAGAGCATTATAGTTATACGTAGTAATTCAGTTTATTTTGACAAAATCATACTTGTATGCAGCCAGATTCAATTTCTTATTATTTTGTTTAGGATTTTGTGGCTACATTTAGGAAATGCATTATTTGTGATTTTATTGTAATGTCTTTTTTTCTCATTTTCCTATCAGGATAATAAAAGCCCCATAAAACTATTTGAAAATTATTCTTTCCTTCTTAATTTATGTTTATATAAATTGATATTATATCTTACTCAAATATTGGATATAATTCATAAGCAAAACCTTGTGTTTTTAATATATAAGAATGTTTTAAATTATGAATTCAATTTATTTTATAGATGAAGAGTTTTATAGAATGTGGACTTTCTGGGTTTTCTTTTCTGGTATATTAGCAGAAAGTATGTATCTTTGATGGATTTTTCTTATTTTCCTAGGTAGATTATTGTTTATAAATTTGTCACATTCCTTTATTTTCCTTTTAATGTCTGTGATATTTGTCTTCTTTTACATTCTAGATTTCAATACAATTTCTCTTAAATTGATCATGTTAGATATTTTTATCAGATATTTAACTTTTATGCTATAAACTTCAAAATTCTTTGATATTATATGTATTATAATGTGGCCAATTGTATGATAAAAATTAAAAAAATGTATTTACTCACAGATTTTGGTTAACTTTATTGTATTCCCTGGATATTTTTTCCATGGTTATTTACCTTCAGACTATAAAATATACTATACCATTTCAGGTAGTTCCTTATTTCCTTTAATCTTTTGTTTCATGGTAAATATCCTTCTGTACTATCAGTTTTCAAGATTCTATATGATAAACATGAAATTCTAGATTAATAGGTAATTTTTCCAACTAGTGCTTTATAGAAAGTCTATAGTATTCTTTTTTGCTCATGTGTATGTTATATGTCTCTTTTATCATTATGTTGAAGGTTATGTGTTTATCATACTGCCAGCATTTTAACTATGGTACATCTTAGGGCTGTCTCATGCATTTTTCCTTTGTTTGGGGGCCACTGACCTTGGATTTCTAAGTTCTTAGTTGGCACCAAAATTTGGAAAGTTTTAGGGATTATTTTTATGGTACCATTTTTGTGTTTATTCTCTTGGGAACAGTTATCACATGCATACTGCATTGTTTAATGATTATATAGGATGATAATTGCTGCTCATTGTTTTCTGTTGTTATGTTTTTAATATTTTTTTTTTTTTTTTTTTTTTTGGTACCAGGGATTGAACTCAGGGGCACTCGACCATTGGGCCACATCCCCAGCCCTTTTTTGTATTTTATTTAGAGACAGGGTCTCACTGAGTTGCTAAGTGCCTCGCTATTGCTGAGGCTGGCTTTGAACTCGCGATCCTCCTGCCTCAGCCTCCCAAAGTGCTGGGATTACAGGCGTGCGCCACCGCGCCCGGCTATTGTTTTTAATATTTTTTATTCAGTTTGGGTAGCGTCTAATTTCCTGGCATCAAGTTCACTGATACTGTGTTCTGTTAGTGTCCTATTTGTATAAGGTCCATTCCATAGTTTATCTTTCAGATTTTATATTTTTTCAGTTGTTGAAGTTCTGTATTTTATAGTTCCCATGATTGCTGGTTTTCAATTCAAAATGCTGTAACAAAAATACCATAGACTGACTGGGTCACTTGAACAACAAACATTGATTTTGCACATTTGTAGAAGCTGGGAAGTCCAAGACCATAGTGTCTGCATGGTTAGGTACTGGTGAGCATTCTTCTGATTTCCTCACATGGAAATCACGTGTATCTTGCTATATCCTCACACGTCCATGGAAGAGATAAAGAGGAAGCCAGCTCTTTCTTTTCTCCTCTTAGGAAGGCACTAATATCATAAGCATTCCACCTTCATGGAGTAATTAGCTCCCAAAGACCTCACCTACTAATACCATCATATTGAGTATTAGGATTTCACCATTTGATGGGGTTGGGGGTGGGGGATTCTGGACATTGTATATAATGCATTACATGGTGTCTTGATTACATAATCTTTCTTTAAAGGATGCTGAATATTTGTTAGTTTTAATTTTTTTGGATAGATATGTATTTTGGTAGCAGATCCATTGTGATGATGGTGATGATGATGAGGAGGAGAATACAAGTAGGGATGTGTGTGTTTGCATTGATAGGACAACTCTAAAGTCATTTTTATCCAGAGACTTTAATCTACCTGTTAAATAGAAGAAAAGGGACATTTAGGGACTCTATAAAATTCTCTAGATGGTTAACAAATCTTTCCTGTTTTGTGAGATCTCTAATATCTCTCAAATACTACGCAAGCAATAGGAAATGTTGCTGGAGTTTCTTGTAATTTTTCTTTTCTTGGTAGTTTTCTTTTTCTAACCACACACAATCTCACCTTCACATTACCTCAGAGTTCCGGTAATGAGTCAAAGGAATACTTATAATGATTTATTATTCCCTTTTTGTTCAATGTCCCTCCTAGCAAATACTTTGCCCTTTATTTCAGTTTCTTTATTTTTATCTGAACTCTAACATTCATCTTCTCAAATTAGTAGGATCACTGTTCTATGTGAGTTGCCTGCCTCTCGGCACTTTGGAAAATCATCCAATCAAAAAATTGGACACTTGCAGGAACTCAGGGATTTATAGTCTTTTGCTGTCTTTTATCCAATGCCTGCAAACAATAATTGTTTTTAAAAAAAATAGTCTGTCTTTTAAGTTGTTTTATGTTCAGAGAAAATTTGAGCAGAACATACAGAGTTCCCATGTCTGCTGCAACACATGCACAGCCTCCCCCATTTCCAATATCATTACCAGAGTGGTGCATTTGCTATAATGGTGAACCTACACTGACATATTATCATCACTCAAATTCCACAGTTTACACTAGTTTCACCCTTGATACTGTACATGCTTTGCATATGAACTAATTATAATGACACGAAGCCACCGCTATAATATATGAAGTATTTGACTTCCTTAGAAACCTTCTTTTCCCTTTGTATTCATTTCTCATTCCCTGTAACCCCTGGTAATGCCTGAGTTTGTTTGTTTGTTTGTTTTTAATCATCTCTATAGTCTTAACTTTTCCAAAATGTCACATAATTGAAATAACAGAGTGTGTAGCCTTTTAGACTGATTTCTTTCACTCAGAAATATGCATTTAAATTTTTTCCATGTCATTTCATGACTTGATAGCTCATTTCTATTTAGTTTCAGGAATACTCCAAAGTATGGATTTAGAACAGTAGTAGGATTTGTCTTCCTATTATAGGACATATGGGTTGCTTCCAAGTTTTAGCAATTATGAATAAAACTGCTATAAATATCTGTGTTTAAGATTTTGTGTGTGAGCCGGGCGCGGTGGCACATGCCTATAATTCCAGCACTTGGGAGGCTGAGGCAGGAGGATCACGAGTTCAAAGCCAGCCTCAGCAATGGTGAGGCACTTAGCAACTCAGTGAGACCCTGTCTCTAATAAAATACAAAAAAGGGCTGGGGATGTGGCTCAGTGGTCGAGTGGCCCTGAGTTCAATCCCCGGTACCAAAAAAAAAAAAAAAAAAAAAAAAAAGATTTTGTGTAGATACATATTTTATATTTTCAGTTTCTTTCAATAATTAGCAAGACACATTATTCCTGGATTATATGATAAGAGAATATTCAGTTTTGTAATAAACTGTCAAACTGTCTTTCAACTAGCATACCATTTTGCATTCTCACAAATGACTGATAAATCATATTGCTCTAATCCATCCCAGTGTTTGGTGTTGTCAGTGTTCTTGATTTTGGCCATTCTAATGGATGTGTGGTGATATCTATTTGTTGTTTCAATTTGCATTTTCATGATGATATATGACATGAAAATATATTTTTATATGCTTATTTGCTGTTTATCTTCTTTGGTGAGAGATCTGTTGAATGATTTGGCCCACTTTCCTTGATCTGATAACTTGATTTCTTACTGAATTTTAAGATTTCTTGGTATATCTTAAGTGACAGTCCTTCATCTGATATGACTCAAAAATATTTTCTCCTAGTGTATGACTTTTGTTTCTAGTTCCTTAACAGTATCTTTTACAAGGCAAAATTTTTAGTTTTAATGGCATCTAGTTTATCACTTTTTTTTTTTTTTTTTTTTTTTTTGTACCACGGTTTTGAACTCAAGGGTGCTTAACCACCAACCCACATCCCCAGCTTTTTTATGATTTATTTTGAGATAGGTTCTTGCTAAGTTGCTTAGGGCCTCCCTGAGGCTGTCTTTGAACTTGCAATCCCTCTCACTCAGCCTCCTGTGCTGCTGTGATTACAGGTATGTGCCAGTGCACCCAGCACTATCAATTCTTTTTTAATGGGTCATTGACAGACTCAATGTCATCTAAACTTTATCCTGTATCACCTTCTAAGAGTTTCATATTTTGTGTTTTACATTTAGGTCTATGATTAATTTTGAGTTAATTTTTTTTGTGAAAGGTGTAATGTTTTGTCCAAACATAATGATTTGCATGTGAAAGTCTGGTTGTTCTAGCATTATTTGTTGAAAAGCCCATCTCCTCTCCATTGTATTGCCTTTGTTATTTTAACAGAGGTCAGTAGATTATTATTTATGTGGGTATATTTCTGGGTAGGACTTTTTTTTTCACTTATCTTCTTCAGATTTCTAATTGTGTATGAGGAAAGCCTAGTTCAGTCTCAGTTTATCTTTATGACCTAAAGAGGAAGTCATGCAGAATAATTTCTGAATGATATTGTATTTGTTCTAAGTAGGATTTTATAAAGAGGCATGATTTAAAATAAGATTTAATGAAGCAAAAAGAGAGAAGTTGTGGCTGGTGGGATACAAAGAAATGTGATTAACAATAAGAATAAAGTAAAAGTGACTTCATTGATGCTTGATTTGGCATAGTTAATTAAACATATATTAAATGTTTGACTCTTCCTTTTTAATCATGTACTAGCTCAAACTTATTCTTCCTTAAAGGTATTGGAAAATAATTTAATGTGTTATTAGATGGTATAATTATTTTAGTCACTATGAACACAGCAAAGAAAATGCCTACTATGTGATTGGTCTCTTGCTATTTAAATAAGTCGTGAATTAAGGACTATTAATTGTGATGCTTCCAGTAGCATCCATTCCATTAATAATATCATTTGGAAGGCAAATTATACTCTTTCAGTTTATTTCACATAAAATATTGTTTTCATATGTTTGAGCTGCCATAACAAAATGCCACAGCTTAAATGAGGGGAACTTTATTTTTTATAGTTCTGGAGGCTGGAGGTGCAAGAGCAAGGTATTGTCAGGGTTGGTTTCTGGTAAAGATAATCTTCCTGGGTAGCAGATGGCTGCCTACTCACTGTGTCCTCACATGGCCTTTTTCTCTGTGCAAGTGAGAGTAAAGAGAGAGGAGACAGGAACAGAGAGCCTGCTCTTTAATATCTCTTTTTTTTTTTCCCCTACAAGGATATCAGTCCTATTGCATAAGAAACTCACCATTATGACACAATTTAATCTTTAACCCTTAATATTGCTGTCTCCAAATATAATCATATCAGGGGTTAGTGTTAAATGGAGGAATTTTGAGGTAACACATTCATTTCATAACAAAAATCTTATTTGATAATTGGTTTCTATATTTTAAGCTATGAGTTTATACTCTGCATAGTTACATCGCTTTTTGCATTACCAAACAAATATAAAGAAACCATTTTCAAAATGTTACATTGCTTACAAAAATATTTCTTAACTGTCACACTTTTTTAATGGTGGAATGTTTCATAAAGAAAAAGTGTATGAAGATTCGCATTTAAATAAAATGCAAGTGTGATCACTGTTGTTACCCTCCTAGTTAAGCAAAATATCTTTAATGATCCTCAGAGATCACATCATTTAAACCTAGGCTGTTGTTTTCTTTCTCCCTCCCCCAATCCCATCTCTTTCTTTCCAAAGGTAAGTCCTACACTAAATTTTATGACAATAATGTCTTTGATTTTTATAGATTTGCTACATCAGTGTGTAGGCTTAAACCATACATTATGTAATGCTGCTTATCCCTAATTTCTATAAGTGTGTATATTTTGCTGAAACTTTACTTTTTGCTTAACTTGCTTTTGAAATTCATTCTCTCATCACATGTGTCTTTAGTCATTCACTTCTACTGCTATATAAGTCTACTGCTTGTATGTGTCATAATTTGTTATTTATAATGCTGATGAAAATTGAGTTGATTTTGCTACTGATTTTATAATAACTATGCTCCTCCTGTATGTCTCCTGACTTGAACGATTTCCTCTTGGTCATATGCTTACAAGTTGAATTGCTGGAAACCAATGATAAACATGTACAAATTTACCATGACTACCAAATAGGGCAACCAGTTTGCACATTCAACAGAAGTGTATTAAATTCAATATGTAAAATTAAGTCTTTTTGAAACACTAGTCATACTCGTGTTGAACCTTCTCTTTCCAGTATTTTAGTGCTTTTCATGTTTAATGAACTAGGCTGTAATCTAGGTCAATTATTAACATCTATCTGAATTCAGTTATACTTCCTTCATTTGGCTTAAATATACCAAGTGAATCTATCCATTGAATTTCTATTACCAATTATATACATATATAAATATATTTTGCATCTTGAAGCTCTATTTGGTTTACAGTTTATTTGAATATGTCTCCACTTCTACTTTATCATTGTCAATGTATCCAATTTTATCATCCAGAGCGTTCTCAGACTTTTTTGTAAGCCTTTTTGAGCTTTCTCTTTTGCTCTAAATCATTCATGATTCCATATAATTTTCTGCTTTTGTCTTTGTTTTTAATATGATCTTATAGAAACAATTTTATGCTATTTTTCTTATGCAAATAATCTTCCTTTATTGCCTCTAAATGATGTCAACTATCTCTGCTTCCACATTTTCTCTTAAGAATTTCCCATAATTATTATTATCCAGCAGTTTATTATATAAAATATTGCTCATTACATTAATGTTGACATTTAAAGTCCTTTTGTAAAGTCTTTAAACTATTGGATTTGATTTGGCTAATGTAGACCTATAAAAATAGTTGGGCATTCATATATATTAAATTTTAAAGTTTAGAAGCCATTAGCTAGCCTGCATTCCTGATACAGTACTAGAGTTTATAGATGTGACTTCATTTAAAAACAAAACAAGAAATCATCCACAGTATCTGTTTTTCCTTCATGTGGTTTATATAGAAACAACATTATACTTTCCTAACAGTAACAAACACTGGTAAAGCTTTGAAAGGTTTGTCATATCTAATTAAATAAATTTGACATGGTATGAGGCAGGCGTATGCCCTGTGTATAATACCCTTTCAAGTAACCAAATATGACATGATGTGATACTGAATTACATTTGCTCCTTTCTTGAGATAGGGAAAATATTTTCAACATGGATAACTATAATAGGTATGTTATATCTGCACTAGACATTTAATAAGGAATGTCAATAGACTGGCAAAAAAATAGAAATCCAAAATGATTTCTAGAATTAAAAACATAATCATTTGTTTTTCTCTTTAAGAAACAGAAAAACCAAATACATCTCACCTTCATTGTTTTTCAGTCAGTATAGTGCAAAGGTTTGAAAACTAACAAATTGGTATCATTATTATAGTTTAATCAATAAAAATTGCATTAAAATAAACCTTAAGTGTGTAACTAAGTAGTTAATGTGTCAGCATGTTGTTAATTCAAAAATTCAGTATTCTCAGGTAAATTTATGTTTGAAATTGGATGACATTTGTTTGCTATATGAAGTAGCCTGTTTTTGTTCAGAATAATTTGTATCTATGGTGAAAATCACTGAGTGTCCAAATACCAAGTAGACATGATAGCTGCAATAATAGCAGAAGCTGAAAATGTTCATCTATTGAAATTTATTTTAGTCAGCTTTTTCACTGCTGTGACCAGAAGAAGTGACAACAATTTCAGAGGAGGAAGAGTTTATTTGACACTCAGTTTCAAAGGTCTCAGTCCACAGATGACTAATTCCATTGATCTGGGCCAGAAGTGAGGAAGAACATCATGGTGGAAGAGCAAGGCAGGGGAAAAGCAGCTCAGAATATCACACCAGGAAGAAGAGAGAGCCTCCCCTCATCATAGACAGGCTATGTATATTCCAAGGCATACATCCAGTGATCCACGTTCTCCAGCCATGACCTACCTGCCTATAGTTACCATCCAATTAATCCCTCTCAGAGGATTAATACACTGAATAAGACTCTCATAACTCAATCCTTTCACCTCTAAGCTTTCTTACATTGTCTCACACATGAGATTTTTGGACATGTAATATCTAAACCACAACAAACTATTTTGCTAGATTGCTTCTTATTCATTAATTCACTAGGTGTCATATCTATAAAAGTAGCATATCCCAGTCAGGCGGATTAATGGAAGATATTCTTGAATATATATTCCAGTTTTCATAGACTCATATGGTATTGAGTCTGTTTGTCAAAGACTCATACAGTAATGTATACTTTCATGATATTTTCTTTGATTAATTGGACCATTAACAAGTCATTTATAATATCAATTATGCTTAAGTACAAAACTTAGTATCTTCATAGCTACATTAAATTTAATATAGTGGGGCAGAAATAGAATAATTTTTTCCTAAGCTGAAAACTTTATTAAAATCACATACAATCATATTCATTTTTCTAAGCAAAGCAATAAGAAGCTGTCAATCTTCTCTGTTATGATATGTCAGATTATCACTAATTTGGAGCAAACAAATTACTTATTAAAATACTTACAATCTAGCTGGGCGCGGTGGCACACGCCTATAATCCCAGCACTTGGGAGGCTGAGGCAGGAGGATTGAGAGTTCAAAGCCAGCATCAGCAATAGCGAGGCACTTAGCAACTCAGTGAGACCCTGTCTCTAATAAAATTCAAAAAAAGGGCTGGGGATGTGGCCCAGTGGTTGAGTGCCCCTGAGTTCAATTCCCGTACCAAAAAAAAAAAAAAAAAAAAACAAAAAAAAACAAAAAAACTTACAATCGATCTTTATGATTATCAAATGTATATTCACTATAAAAACTAATATTTCTGTCAGAAAACTTACCATATTTTGTTCTTTGACCAAATTACTGTAGACAATAGCAATAATAGCATTAAAGCTCAAAGTTTCCTCATAGTCAGAAAAGATTTAGTTTAGACAATATCAATTCTAAGAGAATTGTAAGATACTATTCTAGCAATTATTTTATGCATGGTAACTAGGTGACTAAATAAGTTTGAGAACTAAAATAATTATGATAATAAATATCCATATTTAGATAATATATTAGGAAATTTTATGAAAAAAAGATCACATATTCAAAATTATATTTGATGTTTTTATATATACATGTAACTTTGCATTTTAGAAATCTCCCTCATATTTAGATGTATTGACATAAAATTGAGCTGCCACTCTCCCCTGAGACCTCAAGGGCTGAAACAGGAGATATTTTATATGTCAACATTAGACTATTGTATCATGACCAGCGATGGACATGTTTGTATAAGGGCCAGCCCATGCTGTCCATTCTTGGCATCATTGCATACAATGAATCTTCACCTGCAGATGCTCTAAAATGCATTATATAACTTTGCTTTAGAAAATTACTAGCACTGCTTCCTATAAAACAGACCGGCTATAAAACCTAAATGTTGCAGCAACAATAGACTTCCTGCCAAATAATGTGTAACCAAGAAAAAAGTAATTGACTTTACTAGAAATGCAGTGAGCCTTAGATGAATTGTACTTGGACACAAACATATGAACCTCCTTCTTAAAAACACATTTTACCAAGGAAAGTTTGTTGAAGAAATGCCTTCATTCTGAGGGTTAGAAGTGACTATTGTGATGCTCAAATAAAAAGTTATCTAAAATTTAGGAAGTGAATTTTACTCTATTCTGAATAATTTTAAGAATTCCATCATTTTAGCACCCTCTCTCTGATTGCATGATTATGTAAAGTTATGACTGAACATATGACAAATTCCTGCTCTGCTAAGGCTAAGAAATCTCATGAACATCTCCATGGTTACTATTAAGTAGAGAAAAGTCCCCTCTGCCATTCTGGGGAACACTTTCCCTCCATCTCATGATCCACATTGGCCACCAGTTACACTAGAAAACAGCAAGCTTTCACCAAGGTGTTATCTTTAGTGGTTTCCATTTCTTTTTTATAAACATCTGCCTTCATTATTACTATACAAACTTGCCTGTGAGGGATAACATTCAACTGGCTTGATAACAAATGTTGAACATCGTTAATATTGTTCAGTTTCTACAAACAGTACTGACTCTGCATTTTTAAAAGGAACCAAACTTTTAAAAATATACATATCCTTCAGAAAGTCAGGTTTTCATCACTAACCTGCTGGCATTCAATGAGGACAACCCACATGCAAGCATCATCATGACCCTGTTCTCTAGGTTTGAGACAAGGTTTCTCATAACAGGCAATTACCTAGTGGTAGGGACAGTTAAGGATGATGTTTTAATTTTTATTCTTTGACCAGTAGTTATATAGCAAGTGTTAAGTATGCCTTTCTGGGATTCTGAGAGAGAATAATGTGCCTTGAAACATTTTCTAATTATAAGAAGTTATATCTAGTGCCATATATGTAAATATTGGAAATGACTAGAAGTGAATTGAAAGATCATTCTATTAAGAGTCAAAAAAAATTCAATACCGTGACTCAAAGACATTTTTAGCTGCTTAGAGGGGCATACTTTTAAGGTACTGAAACTGATGTCTTTGTTTACATTAAATGAGTGGGTTCATGTAAAGGGACTCAGAGTAGGTCATATTTATTTCCACAATAAATACTGAAATAATGGTTGATAATGATCCATAATTGATATTTGAGGGCAAAAGGTAGGATGGCAACTGCAATGCTCAAGATTTTCTTTTCAAGTTAGAGTGATTGACAAGGTTTTTGGGTGCCCATGTAAATTTGAGCTTGGAGAATAGCTCCTTATCACAATGAAGGCTGATTCTGACACCTTTTAAGAAGGGGAAATGTGAGAGCAAGATAGTTGGCAGTTCAGGCACTCATTATCTTATTATAGCCAATGGCATCACTTTATTCAAATAAAAATATTTTATCACTTTTCCTGACTAAACTAATTTAGACTTTTTTAAAATAAAGGTGATTATAAGTGTTAATCTCTGTGATGAATTCAGAGATAATTTGCTACTGAGAATCATCAATCACAAGTAGTAATTTAACTCCAGTGGATTTGATGACATTATATCCACTGGTGCTTCACTAATAATATTTTAACAAAAGCTGAAAGAGTGACCTAAACTAATTAAAGAAGAACAGCTTAAAATAAAAAAGATGTTAAGGTACTAGGAAGGAAACACATGACATTATGATAAAGTGATTGTTAAAAGAATTAGGAACTAAGGCATTTTATGAAATCTAAACAGAGGTCTTCTATAAGAATTTTGGCACCCATGATGATGTATAGATGAAAATCAATAGATTATTGTCTATGTTAAATTACTTTCTACATTTAGGTGGAGGTTTGGTAGAAAGAGCAAACAATGGAATCACAAGATAATTTTGTAATAGCTGCACCTTTCATATTTTATATTTGAGAAATCGACTAGCCCATTTTAATGAATGTCAGTTTCCTTATCTCTAAGTAAGAGATAATAATACTTTTCTTATTATATGAAGGTTTCCATGCAGTATATGTTAGAAATGTTTTTGAAAATCAGTTGTTGTCATTATTTGTCTTATTGCTATTATTATAATTAGAGCTGTCAATTCTAAGCTTTGTTCAATAATGCCACACAGGTATCCAGATATTTTTATCTCCAAAAGAACTGTTGAAATCATATTATTCCCCATAAATTTTAAAGTAACATCTAAATATTTTCAACTTATATAAAGAAAGTTTTAATTATAATTACTTTAATATTGATACCAATGGAGTACAAACACTACCATAAGTCAATAACATAATTAATTTAAAATCACAAGAACAAAATAAAATTTAATAGTAGAAATTTTTGTATCATTTGGTTTGTCTCTATGAATGTGCATTGCCATTCTGCAGTGCAAATCTATCCCAATGTAATGTGACTTTATGCTTGAAGATCTACTGAACTGAAGATCTACTGAATATCTTCTTATCCTTCTCTACAAGTACTTAATTTAAAAATTCAAGTTTCTCTAGGCTTTATGTATCTTCTAGATGGATTTTTATTTTACCTTTACCAGTGTATTTTACTTTTTTGTATGGCTTCAGTTATTGCCTGAAGAACTTTTTTCTTATTGACTTACGATGATTATATAAATTAATAAATTACTGTGATATTTCCATTCACACATTGTACATTGATCATGTCCATCTCCCTACCCTCACACTGCTCCAACACAACCTCCCAATCTTTAATAATTGCTCTTCTAATTTTGAGTTGTCATTTTTGTTTTGTTCCTTCCCCACATATGAAAGAGGAGATATAACTTTTTGTTAACCTGTGTCTGGAGTATTTTGCTTAACATAATGCCCTCCAGTTCTATCCATTTTGCCACAAATGACAGGATTTCATATTTTTATGGATGAATAATACTCTGTTGTATGTGTATATGTGTATTATCATATTTTATTTATTCATCTTTTGATATCTACCTAGGCTAATTCCATATTTATTGCAAATAGTGCTACAATAAACATGGGCATGCAAGTTTATTATGTTTCATATGCTTACTTCTTTCCCATTTGATGTATACCCAGGACTCAGACAACTGGAACATGTGGTATTTCTATTTCTAGTTTTTTTGTGGGCCCTCTATATTATTCTGCATAGAGGCTATGCTAATTTATATTCCCACCAACATCCTCACGAGCATTTGTTTATTCTTTATTGATTGTAGGCATTTTAACTGGGTTGAGATGGTACCTCATTGTCCTTTTGACTTGCCTTTCTCTGAAGGCAGATATTGAGATTTTTCATTTATTTATTGGCTGTTTTCTTATTTTGAGGAGTATCTACTCAGATCACTTTCCTATTTTTTAAATTGGATTACTTGGTCTTTTATTAATTGTTTTGAGCTCTTTGTATATTCTGAATATTAATTCTCGGTCAAATGAATAGCTGGCAAAGATTTTCTCCCATTCTGTAGGTTGGATCTTTTCTGTTGTTTCCTTTACTATGCAGAAGATTTTTAGTTTGATGTCATTCCTTTTGTCAATTGTTGCTTTGTTTCCTTTGTAGTTCTTTCCAGAAAATCATCTGTACCAGTATCTTGGTGTTTCTCCTATATTTTCCTCTAGTAGTTTTAAAGTTTCAAGTCTTACACTAAAATACTTCATCCATTTTGAGTTAGTTTTTATATAGAGAGATAGGCATCAAGTTTCAATCTTCACATGTGGATATCTAATTTTCCCAGCACTATTACTTGAAGAGGATGCCTTTTACCCAATGTATGATATTGGTGCCTTTATAAAAAAATATGTGATGGCTGCAGATGTGTGGATTTACTTCTTGGCCTTCTATTCTATTCACTGGGCTATGTGTCAGTTTTATGCAAATACCATATGGTTTTGGTTACTATAGCTATGTGGTATGTCTTGAAATCAGGTATTGTTATGTTTCCAACTTTGTTCTTTTTGCTCAAGATTGCTTTGGCTATTCAGGTTCTTTTGTGATTCCATGTGAACTTTAGGGTTGTATTTTCTAGTTCTGTGAAGAATGCCATTGATATTTGGAAGGAAATTTTATTGAATCTGTAGATCATTTTGGATAGTATGCCCATTTTAACTACACTAATTCTCTAATCTACAAACATAGAAGGTTAATATAGTTTAGTTCTAGAATATTTCCCAAACAAGTTCTTATGTAAAAGTGTTTTTTCCCAGTTGTTGATGCTGTTGGGAGATGGTGGAAACTTCAGAAGGTGGGACCTAGTTGGAGGAATTAGTCTCTAGGGGAGTATTTTGCCAATGTCTCTCTCTCTCTCTCTCTCTCTCTCTCTCTCTCTCTCTCTCTCTCCTCTCCACCCCCCCCCCCACTTTCTCTCTCTCCTTCCTGGCCATCACGAAGTTAGCAGATTTGATTGACCACATACCTTTCCACTATAATGTTCTGCTTTACCACAAGATTGGACAGATTGGAGCAAAGTTACCATGAACTGAAAACTCTGAAACCATGAAACGAAAAAATCTTTCCTTTATTTAAGTTGATTTTCTCAGATGTTTTGTATAACAAAAGAAAACGGAACAAACTCTAAAATTGGCACCAAGAAGTAAGTGAGGATGTTCTTATGATTATATTAATAATGGTTCAGAAACCTTTGGAACTGGTTTTCAGGAGGAATTTGGAATGATCTGAAGATGCATAATAGAGAAGTCCTAGAATGCTATAAGCAGAGTTTAACAAATAATTCTAGTAAAAGCTCAGAAGACAGATAGAAATGAAGACAGTAAAGATAAGGCTCATGAAGTTTCAGATGAAAATTAAGACTCTATTGGGAATTGGACTAGAGGTCATTTATGTTGTATGTTGCATTCTGGCTAAAAACTTGTCTACATTTTTTTTTTCCATGTGAGGCTGAGTTTAAAGGTGATGGACTAATTATTCTGGCATAGGAAATTTCAACCAGCATAGCATTCAGGTAGTGATACGAGTAATGCTGGCTGCTTTTAGCTAGATTTGTAAAATGAAATGAAAACTAGGAACAAAATGTAGTGCGGAGAGATGGGGAAAACAGTTTCGGAAAAAAAAAAAAAAAAAAAAAGCTTGTAAAGTTGAAGCCAAGGAGGCAAGGAGGCAAGGAAGGCATAGTTGCTAAAGAGATTAGCACAATTAAAGAGAAGCCAGGTACTTTGCATTGAGATTAAAAAAAAGAAGGGATGGGAGAATCTCAGAAATCAGTAAGACTCCCACCACTCACAAGCCTCAAGGTGTAAAAGTCTAAATCTTTTTTATTTGAGATGGGAGACCCTGGGTGCCCAACTCCCATAGAGATGCCCAGAAAGTTGTTTCCCCAGGATTCATTTCATGATATTCAACCATGCAAGAACTTATAAGCCTCCATAGGCATAGTTCAAGGAGAATCCACTACTGCTTCTGCTAACATCAGACATTGATTGGTGTCACCCACATGTTAATGGTTTTGTAGACACATAGATTATAAGAGTTATTGGGTCATGGATGTTTCCACTGAGATTTCAAAGTCAGGCCTGCAAGACAAGGCAATGTGTGTGGTAGGGTCAGAGTCCCTGCAGGCAGACCCTGATGGAATGAATCATAAAGCTGTAAAAGTAATAAAGCCAAAGCTTATTTGGAGACCCCATGGAGATAGAAATGAGAAGAATATGGAGCATCTTAGGAAGCTACATCTTAGGCAGCCAGTTGAATCAGCTGGTGAAATGATCATGTGCTAGTAATACTATAGGGGTGGGGCTGCCAAAGCCATTTGGGGGTCCATAGCTCACCACTACATGCCCTAAGTTTTGCTCCTAACTGTCACTAAATGCTGTATATGGAGTTCTAGGATTTGATGTTTGCCTGCTGGGTTTTGTTCTTGCTTCAGACTCATCCTTCCCTGGTATTCCCCTGTCTCATGTTGAATAAGAATATTTACCCTGTGCCCTAGTATGTTGGAAGTATACACCTCATTCTTGACTTCTTTCAGGGAATCATAGCTTAAAAATTGTGGGTCTCTGAGGAAGTTTAGACTTAAATTTTGGAGCAATGCTGGAACAGTTAAGATTACAGAAATTCTTGGTGGCAGACTGAATGCCTTTTCCTTTTTGAGATGGGATTAGGCCTTTGGGGTTTGGGGCATAATGCTATGGTTTGAATCTAGAATGTCTCTCAAAGTCTCATGTGAAGCCTTGGTCCCCAGTTGGTGGCACTATTGGGAGTTGGTGGAATCTTTAGGAGGTGTGGTCTAGTTGGAGAAAGTTTTTATCATTGGCGATATGACTTTGGAGGTTATATTTTGTCCCTGGACCCTTTTTCTGTTTGCTTCCTGGCCACCATTAAGTTAGTAGCTTTACCACATCCTTGCGTGTTCGATGTTCTACCATATCATTGGCCCAATGTGATGGGACCAAATAATCATGGACCAAAAACTGTGAAACTGTGAGCAAAAGTAAAACTTTCCATCTTTAAGTTAAATTTATCAGGCATTTTGTCATAGCAATGGAAAGCTGACCAATTGAGGAAAGTTTCCACCTTTTAGGGTCTTCATTGTTTTATAATTTTTATTATAGAGGTCTTTCACTTCCTTAAGTTTTTTTTTCCTAGGTTTTGTTTTTGTAGTGACTCTTATAAATACTCTTGCTTTCATGATTGCTTTCTAAGAAAATTTATAATTAACATATAGAAAAGCTATTGTTTTTTTATGTTGATTTTGTAACCTGCTACTTTATTGAATTTAGTTATTATCTCTAATACTTTTGTGGTGGAGTCTAGGTTTTTTATATGCACACAATTATATCATATGCAAACAGATAATTTTACTCCTCTATTTGTATGCCTATTGTTTTTTTCTCTTGCTTAATTGTTCTGGCTAAAATTTCTAATGTTATATTGAATAAGTGCAGTGAGAGTGGACTTGTCTTGTCCCCTTCTCTTGTTCCTGATCTTATAAGAAATGCTTTCAGATTCTAGAGATTTTTCCCATTCAATATGATGTAGACTATGGGGTTGTCATAGACAGCCTTTATTATGTTGAAATTTGGTCCTTTTATACCTATATTTTTCAGAGATTTTATTATAAATGGATGTTGAATTTTTACAGATCCTTTTGTAAATATTTTGAGATGATTATATTATTTTATCCCTCATTCTGTTTTTGTGTTGTATTACATATGTTGATTTGCATCAATTAAATCACACTTGCATCCCTGAATTGTAACAAATTTGATCTTGATGTATATTCTTTTACAGGGGAGTGAGGCTGCTGAAGCTGATTTGCTAGTATGTTGAAGATTTTAGCATATATGCTCATCAGGGATATTGGCCTATAGTTTTATTTTTTTGTAGTGTCCTTGCCAGGTTTTGGCAACACATAATTCTGAGAAATAGTTTGAAAAACATTTATCTTAGTTCTTTAAACATCTGATAAAATTCATGTGTTAAGCCATTAGTCCTGGGCTTTTCTTTGATGAAAGACATTTTATGACTGATTCAATCTCATTACTTTTCATTGGTACATGTAGATTTTTTAATATCTTCTTGCTTCAAATTTGGTTGGTCATATATGCCCAGAATTTGCCTATTTTTTTAGATTTCAATTTTGTAGCATATAGTTTTTCAAAATATACCCTAATGATCCTTTGAATTTCTGTGGAATCAGTTGTAATGTATTTTTTCAACCTTTAATCTTATTTATTCAGGTCTTCTTTCTTTCTTGTTTGATTAGTCTAAATAAGGCTTGTTGATTTTGTTTATCTTTTCAAAGAACCAATTCTTTTGATCTTTTGTATTGTTCTCTTAAACTCTATTGCTACTTTGATCTTAGTTATTTATTTCCTTCTTCTAAGTTTGTGTTTTTCTTGTCCTTGCTTTTTTAAGAACTTTGTTTGCATATTTACATTATTTAAAATTTATTTTTGATGTAGGCATTCATTGCTATAAACTGCTCTGTTAGTAATGCTTTTGCTCTATCCCACAAGTTTTGATATGTTGTTTTTTTTCCAGTTTTTAATTGTTTTCATTTGTTCCAAGGAGTTTTTAATTGCCTTCCAACTTCCTTACTGACAAACTGTTTGTTCAAAAGTGTTTTTCACGTCTTCATGTATTTGTATTATTTTGTAAAATTTCAAAAGGTTTTTTTGTTTGTTTGTTTGTCTCTTGTCAGGCAAATTTTTTAATGAAGCAACTGTCCATTGGGCCAGTGTAATTGAATATCTGTGGAGTACCTAAGATGGGAGTGTCTGACCCCCAGAGAAGGCCACATTCAGAAAATAGTTCTCTTCTTGGGATGTTTCCTGGCTATGGCACCCAGGTCTGGAAGAGGCTCTGAGAAATAAAATTAATTCATTTTCCAAAGCCAGAATACTGTATAAACTTGAATTTTCTTATTTAGGTGATAAGCTTCTAAGTATCGTGGAATTTCCCAATATCTAGGGTTGGTAATATATGCACTGATCTTGGAACTTTCTCATTCATCTTTACCTCTACAGGTAGGAAATTTCCACCTTCCTAGCTATGGAGCTGGGGCAGCAGCCTAGCTGTTGGCTGGGGCAGCTGCTGTTGGGCTGGAGACAGTGAGTCTGGAGCTGTTGCAGTGGCTGCCTCCTCTCAGCAGGGATGAGCTGTTGTGTTCGAGCTCCAGGCAGGCAGGAGCTTTAAGTAGGGATTTCTAGTGGGGGGTGTACCAGAATGACCTTTAACACTATTGGCTCTTTGCCCAGGTAACAGGGTGACCTTTAAGTTGATTGGCTCCTGCCCAGGGAAAATGAAACCAGGTTGCTTCTCATGGAAATTTCCTTCCATGGGGGAGGTGGCCCATTGGCCCAAGCCTATCTATCAATGCCTACCATATAATCTACCAAAATTGAGTGAAGAAGAAAGAGAAACTGTAAACAGATCAATAATGAGTAATGATACAGAGGCAGTAATTTTAAATCTCCCATTGGGAAAAAAAAAAAAAAAAAAGTCCAGGACCTGGTGGTTTTACTTCTAAATTCTAAACAACTTTTAAAGAAGAAATAATATAAATTCTTTGTAAACTGTTGTGAAAAATTGAAATAGAAGGAACTTTGCCAATCTCTTTTACATGAGGCTATTTTACTCTGATTCTCAAACCAAAGGTATGACAAAGGATAAAAATATATAGGAACTATATAATCTATATATTGTAGATCTATTATTATCTATATATTTTGGATGTATATGTATATAAAATTGAAGAATATAGACGTAAAATTCTCAATAAAATTCTACCAAAGCGAACTCAATAGCAAATCAAAAAGATCATACAGTAAGATAATGCGGGATTCACCAAAAGGATACAAAGATGGTTCAATATATGCAAACCCTTATATTTGATTCAACATATTAATATAATGTAGGCCAAAAAATTTATGATCATTTCAATAGATGTGGAAAAACCATTCAGTAAGATTAAAGATCTCTTTATGATAAAACTGTATAGAAAGTTCAAGCCTCACAATTATCATGCTGAATGGGGAAGTTGAAACTATTTCTTCTAAGATCTGAAGCAAGACAGAGATATACTCTTTCACCACTCTGATTTAATATAGTATTGAAATTTTAAGAAAAGAAATCAGGCAACAGACAGAAATAAAGGGTATTACAATTGGAAAGGAAGAAATTAATCTGTTAGTTGATAGATGAAAATATTTTATACATTAAAAAACTTAAATACTTCATCAAAAAGCTGTTAGAACTAATAAACAAATTCAGTAAAATAGCAGGATATGAAATCAACATATAAAAATTAGCAGCATTTTTCTACACCAAAAACAAATTTGCTGAAAAAATTAAGAAAGCAAACCTATTCACAAAAGCTACAAAAAGTTAAATATTTAGGAATAAATTTAACCAATCTAGTACTAAGATCTCTTCAATAATTATAAAGCACTGATGAAATAAATTGTAGCAATTTCAGAAGCTCAGGCAGAAGGATCTTAAATTCAAAACCAGCCTCAGCAATTTAATGACACCTGTCTCAAAATTTAAATAATAAAAATTAAAAAAAGGTTGAAGTTGTAGCTCAGTGTAGGGTATGCTAGGTTTAAACCCCACTACCACAAAAAGAAAAACAGAAAAAATTGAAATATATACTGTATTCATGGATTCGAAGAATCAACAATGTTACTGTTCAAAGTCATCTATATATTCAACACAATTCCCTTCAAATTACCAATGTGTTTCTCCTCAGGAATAGAAAATAATTCTGAAATTCATATGGAACTACAAGAAAACTGTCAGAATAAAAAAGTAATCCCAAGGAAAAGATAATAACCTGGAGACAGCATAATATGTCATTTTAAACTATGCCACAATGCTACAGTAACTAAAAACAGCAATGGTTCTAGCATAAAAACAGACATACAGACAAATAGAGCAGAATTTTTTAAATCCATAAATTAATCTATATTCATACAATCAACTGACGTAACAAAGTCACCAAGAACATGGAGTTGAGAGAAGACAGTCTCTTCAATAAATGGTGCTTAAAAAATTGGATGGACATAAGCGGAAGAATGAAACTAGATCCCTTCCTCTTGCCATATTCAAAAGTCAAATCAAAATGAATCAAAGACCTACAGGTAAAACTTGTAAAGTATGAAATTACTGCAAGAAAACATGGGGAAAATTTCCAGATCTTGCTGTAAGTAACAAATTCTTAGCTAGGACTTCCAAGGCACAAGCAACAAAATTAAAAACAGACAAATGAGATTATATCAAGTTGGCATTATATGCTTCTAAATATCAAATGAAATAATTACAATACAACCTAGAGAATGGGTGGAAATATTTGCAAACTATACTGACAAGGAATTAATATGTGGAATATATAAGTGATTTAAAAAGCAGAGCATCAAATAAACAATACAATTTGAAAAACAGGTTAACGGACCAAACACTTTTTAAAAGAAATACTAATGGCCAACAAATACATGAAAATCACAATAGCTGAAATAAGAAACAACTGAAATGCCCTTTGGTGGATGAATGAACAAAGAAACTATGGTATTTTTACACAGTGGAATGTTATTCAGCCAAAAAAGAGAATGAAATTCTGTCCTTTGCAGCAACATGGATGAACTTCGAAGTCACTATGTTAAGTGAAATAAAGAATTAAAAGAAAGAAAAATGACATGTTCTCATTCATTTATGAAAACTACCATGTAGACATCACAGAAGAATACAATAAAATAGTGGTTACTAGAGCTTGGTAGGGCATATGGAAAGGGGCTAGAAAGAAATGAAATAATACAGAGTAAACAAATTAGTTCTGGTTTTTCTATAACACATTAGAGAACTATTGACTAAAACCAACTATTATTTAATTCAAAATGACTAACATAGAATGATATTGTCAACACATAAAATTATTTGAAGAGATGGAAATGCTTATTACCCTAATTTGATTGTTACAATTTACCAGGCGTGGTGGTGCACACCTGTAATCCCAGCACTTGGGAGGCTGAGGCAGGAGGATCGCAATTCAAAGCCAGCCTCAGCAATGGCGAGGCACTTAGCAACTCAGTGAGACCCTGTCTCTAATAAAAATACAAAAAAGGGCTGGGGATGTGGCCCAGTGGTCGAGTGCCCATGAGTTCAATCCCCAGTACCAAAAAAAAAGACATTTGATTGTTACATATTGTAGACAGGTATCAAATTACCATAACAGCTCCCATAAAGATGTAAAAATATTATATCTCAATTTAAAAATTTTGGGAAAAAAAAAGAATTTATACTTACATCTTATAGGCCCTTGCTTTGGGTTTACTGTGATAGCCTCTGGGAGGCCACAGGCAGAACCATGTCACAAAGCAAAAGTTTATGTCATGTAGTGTTAAAACCTTGACCTATGAATATTATTTTCTAAGGTTCATTATTTTTAATTTTTTATTGTTTCAGTAAAAAGATTATTTATTTGAATTTTAGCAGTAATTTTTATATTTAGTGATGATCTTTGTAAGAAGAAATGATGCAAACTAACAATGATTAGAATGCAAGGACATGGACTCAGCTCTTGACAAGTTAGCTCTTCTAAGACACAACAAGATCATCCCTATCACTAGTCCACACCAGAAGGAACAACTTTATATGCCCCCAAAAGAAAGACTTCAACAGGTTATTTGAAAAAGAAAATCTTATCATATATAACTTCAGTGGTCATGTACAGTTTTACTAGTTAAATTCATATTTTTTAAATGTTAAGTGTATACCTGAAAACAGATTATACTAATGTTCAAAGGAAAGAAAGAGTTAAAGCGATTCTGAAGTTCTACAAAGGGATGTTAAAGTTGAAGTTTTTTTTTTTTATTTTTAGAGTAAGTGACATAAGGTGAATTTGACTATAGAAGAACTAGGTGTCCAACGGTAAGTGTTTATCATTGAGAGAACAGAACTGAATGTTTTAAGATACAGATCATTGTTTGTGCAAAGTATAATAATCTCTGCTATTATAACTATAATCAGATATGTAATCAAAGAGAGAATTTAAATTTTAATTTTCAAATGCATGTTTTATTTGTAGAATTATCCATGTTGCTTAAAGCATTATGTTATAGCATCATTTCATAAAATAGGCATAAATTGAGTACATGGAGCAAGGAGGCTGATACACTAAATTATATTATTTAGGATGTTAACATGACATTTGAATGTTTTCTTTTATACAGAAAATGTTAATTGTGAAATATATTCAAATTTAATGAATAAATTTAAATACCTTTAAGAATTAGTGATTTTTGTCCCTTACAGAACAAATACATACATATATCTTTCTTACTCCTGTTTTGTTTTTTTTTAACTACTGAATAAATTTAAGGACACATAAAAGAAAAAAAACGAATACTGGCTCTTCAGACATCTTTCCCATATGCTTCCAATATACAATTTGGAAGGCAAGAAAGTGGTTGGTAACTAAATTACTAAATATATTTTCTTGCAATAAAAAAGAGAAGAGCCTTTGTCGAAATGCTTGAAATTTTCCTATTAAACATGGTGGAATAATTTCTTACCATCTGTAACATTCATTTAGAGAATGTAAACAGTGGTATATTTGCCATCTGTTTGAGAGACTTTTTATGATACATTTGAATCTGTCATTCAATGATATCACCAATTTTATCATCTAAAGATGATGCTTAAAACTATGATCAATTACATTTTTGGTAGCCAGACATACATGTTATGGAAGTAAACCATCAAAGAGCAATAAAGATGGCCAGTAAAGGCCATAATAGTTCTGTTAACACCAATAAAACAATACAGAATTGCTATTTAAAAGCATTTAACATTTTGTTGAAGGTGAAGAGAAAAATATCTGTGGAATGAGTGGTGCATATCAGCTTTCACCAGGTAGCTATTAAAAGGTAAATTAAAATTTAGCCCTTCTCATATCCTTGTAAACATTTTGAAAAATGATACTTGCCATGGTGATTTTCCCCAGGTTCTCCAAACAGCCTAATGTTACAAGACAATTGGTTTCTCCACATTTTTGAGAAGGCAAATGTAGACTAGATGAAAGTTTAGTGAAGAGATAAAATCAAAGTGAATAAAGACATTTATCTTCAAGAGAATGCCAATGAGCCCATTAGGATTTCTTATATCTATGTGGCATAAACGTTCATATGTTCAGAAATTAGGTTTCCAAGGATGAAATAGTTTTTCATAGAATTAAGAGACCAACTAGTTTAGGAGGTATGGAATATTTAAAAAAGAACAATAAAATCATTACCTTACAATAACCCCTAATTTAAAAGAAAAAAATATATACCTAAGACTAATTTTTTCTTCAAATTAAAAACATCTAATCAATTCATGAGAAATACTTTGCCACTCACAAATTTGACCTGGCTTAGAAGTAAAGAAGCTCAGAAGAATGCAGAATAGAACAGAAAGGAGAAAATGTTATGTCTTTAGTAAACCTCCATGATGACAATAACTAAGTGCATGTATGAAAACACGAATGATGTGAATATACTTTGTATATACAACCAGAGATATGTAAAAATGTGCTCTATAAGTATAATATGAAATGTAATGCATTCTGCTGTCATTTATAACAAAAATAATAAATAAAAAATAATAAAAAAAAACTATAGCCTGTATTCACTCATTTTCAAGTTAGTGTCTAAAAATTATCTTTTTCCAGTTCAAGTTCAGTCATTAGACATATTTATACAATTGATCAATGAAGTACTTTAGATTTTCTTATAATGTATGCTGATTTCTCCTGGAGTTAAGAATTGATCTAAAGAAGTTAAGTGGCTGTTATTAAATAGCATATTAAAATCTTTAATAATGTTTACATATAAAGAATGACTTTGAAATCCAGCTTATTAGTACTAGGGATTCATTCACAAATGGCTTGAGATACCGAGGCTGGAGGATCACAAGTTCAGGCTAGTCTCAGCAAGGCCCTAAGCAACTTAGCTGTCTTAAAAATATTAATCCTGTCTTAAAAATATTAAAAGGGCTAAGGATGTGTCTCAGTTGTAAAGCACCCCAGGTTGATCCCTGGTGAAAAAATAAATAAATAAACAAAATATCTATAGATGTATATAAGAAGAAAAAGTTAAAATTTTAGCCAGAGACCAAAGGATAAAAGGAGAGACACATTATAGGTTTAAATGAGTCATAAAACATACTAGATTAAGAATACTCAGGATATAATACCTCAGATATTATTTAATAGGATCAGGCATTAAAGGAAGTTGGCTTATTAGATACTTAAACAATAGTTAAAACACAGTGGAATTGGAAGATCTGAGAAGAGGACTGAATAAATTGTACGCAAGAGGATGGACACACACACGCACACACCATACATTTAGTACAATTTAAAACAATATTTTTAAAATGAAAAACATATCAAAGAATTAAATATGACAAATAAATACATAAAACAAAGCTACAGGTAAACAGTTAAATGATCACTGAGAGAGAATTGTCTAATTGGGCAAAATAAATTATTGGATGACATGAAAAAATTTTAAGTTATTGTTCATTAAAATATATTATCTTAAAATATAAATAAAAAATTGGTAAGCATACTTATAAAATGTATGGCAAAGTACTATTTTGCTTAAAATAAACAGCTTTATAAGATAAAGTACAAAAGTATCAGTAAAATAGTACAAAATCAGAAAAATAGTACAAAAGTATCAGTTCAGAGGAGGAGAACTCTTAGAAATTGGACTAGAGGTTATAGATATTATGTTCTGGCAAAGAAGTTGTCTATGTGCTTTCTATGTCCTGAGACTTGTTGTGAAGCTGATTTTAAAACTGATGCACTAATTAATTTGGCAGAGAAAATTTCAAGGCATCACAACATTCAGGCGGTGGCATAGGTATTGCTGGCGGCTTTTAATCAAGTTTCCTTTCATAATCAGGAGTAGAAAGCAAAGCAAAAGTTTTAAAAACTTGCAATTTGGCCAGAAAAGTTCAAGAAAAACTGAGGCTAATGAAGGTGTAATTAAAGAGATTATAGCCATTAACGAAATGCTAAGTACTTCATCCAGATATAATAAAAAAGATGGATTGAGAAAGTTCAGGAATTGGCAAGACCACACCCATCTCAAGCTCAAGAGGGTAAAAGTGAAAATTCCTTTGAAGAGAACATGCAAGCACTCTGCTTCTACAAGGGGGTCTAGGAAGTTGTTTCACTTTTCCTAGCCACCCAGGCACTCTGAGAATGCTTAGCTACTGTTCAACATAATGGCAGACCTTGGCATCAACCACATGTTGCTGTTTCCGCAGGAATGTAAGATGTTAATGTTAGGGGGTTAAGAGGAATTTCAAAGATTTCAAAGGGAATCCTGGGAGTTCAGGCAAAACAAAGCACAGTCAGAGTCCCTGTGGGCTACCCCTGAGAGGATAATGCATGAAGATATGAGAAGGAAGTTGAAGCTACAGTAGAGACCCCCTTGGATTAAGAGATGCAAGTTACATGTGATGTCTCCTGAGAAAAGCTGTAGGAATCAAGCAGAAACAAGCAAAGAGGTAGGCCATGTGGGCTGTAACCAACAAGACCATAGGGACAGACCTACACAAGCCCTTTGGAGAGAACGTCATAATTCTATGTGCTCTAGATTAGGCATGGAGCTACAGGACTTGTTTGTCAAAATGGATTTCTGTATTATTTTGGCTCCATCCCTCCTTTCTATGCTCTTATTTCTCCCTAATTAAATGGAAATATTTACTCTGTACCACTATATATTGGATATGTAAAAATTGATTTTGACCTTTCCAGGGTCTCAAAAAGGGTTTGCCTTGAGTCTCAGATGAGAGTTTGGACTTGGATTTTGGGAAATGCCAGAGGACTATTGAGACTCTTGGAAATGGATTAAATGTATTTTGGGATTGTGAAAAGAGAAGCTTTTGGGAACCAGGGACAAAATATTGTTTAGCTAAGAGGTGTCTCCCAAAAGCTCACATATGAATGTTCAGTTGTGAAATAATTATATTGTGAAAGCTTTGACCTAATGAGTGGATCTATCCATTAAAGGATTTAACTGGGCAGTAACTACACAGGTAAGGTGTGGCTGGAGGAAGGTAGGTGAGTAGGAATATGCCTCTGAGGCATATTTTGTCCCTGGTGAGTGCTGCACTCTCTCTTTCTGCTTCCTGTTGCCATGTCCTGAGCTGCTTTCGGCCACCACACATTTCTACAATTTCCTCTCCTTGGGCCCAGAGTTATGTAGTTGACCAATCATAGAATGAATCTCTGAAACTGTGAACCAAATAAACTTTGCCTCCTCTATACTTTTTTTGTCAGGACTTTTGGTCACAGTGATGAAAAGCTGACTAAAGCAATTAATTACCTGGAACAGGGTGTTAGAGCCTGAGCAGGTGAGTAAGTCTGTGCAGGAGAAGAAGATGAAACATTTTCTGAACATATAGAATCTATGAAGAATGGTAAAAACTGCTTTTTCACTGAAGGAAGGAGAATTGACAAACTGGGAAAGGTAGAAAAGTAGCCTAAACTATGTAGTAGTGGCTTATGGTTGAAGATATTTGTATGAACTTAATTTTCAATACATAGGAACAAATTTTCAATGTGTAGATAAAAATTATCCTGCCCCACCAATATATGGATGGGGGAGAGAGAACAGGGGAGAGGGATATGATTCCACAGTATTATATGGTATATTACATTCTTGTATGTACAAACTATTTAAGTAAATTAAGAAGTTATAAGGTATCAGATCAGTAACATGCTTTTTAAAGGAATAGAAGAAAAAAAATACCTTGAGACCATCCACTACTGTCAGGACTGGGTGTAAGTAACACAGAGGGAGTACTGCGGTTCCTGCAAACACCTCTCCCAGTGAAGTGTCTTACTTACTGATATGTGCTTCAGGCTCCCCACCACTAGTGGTACAGTCAATTTGAGACCATTAAAAATAACAGAGCCAATATGAACAGTGCCTGAGGGAGCCCCCATCATCCATCTTAAAATTTCTTCAATGTAATTTGAAGTGATATTTAGTAGCATAAGTAAAATATTATGCACATATAAACACATACAAACATTCACGCAAAAACATGTAAGGAGATTAGACATCACAATGATGAAAATGGTTTCCATGGAAATGGTCACAGCCTCAGTTCTTCCATAAATTTAAAACAATGATGAATGTTAACCAACAATGATGAATATGTTATTAATAAAACTAGAGGTTGACACAGCCAAAGGAAGATCAGAGGGAAACTCTGCCTAACTCCAGCTATGTCCTGCTAGTGCTCTCTTCTTGGGAGTCAACACAGCTAAAAGAGTCAGGGGGTCACCCTATTCCTGGGCACACATGGCTGGTGGGTGCTGAGAGCTCACTCCTGTGTGGGCCAAAGTAATCAGTACACTGAAATTTCTGGTACAGAATTAAAAAGAATGACTTTTAAAAAACTCAATGAGATTCAAGAAAATACAGATAAATAGTAAAATAGTAAGATGATGCAGGATATATATGAAAAATTCAGCAGATAATATTTTTAAAAAATATTTATTTATTTGTTTTAGTTGTACACAATGCCTTTATTTTTACGTGGTACTGAGGATCAAACCCGGGCTGCACACGTGCTAGGTGAGCGCTCTAACCACTAAGCCACAACCTCAGCCCCCAGCAGATAATATTTTTATAAAGAACTAAACAAATCTTTATCAAAATCTTCTCTGCTGAAACTAATACAGGCTACCTTGTTAATTTAAAAATAGTATAAAATGTTAGACCCTTTATAATACTTGACAAAGATGAAAGATCACCAGCTAATATAACTCCCCTCCACTGGGTCACATATGTGATTCCACATAGCTCAGAAATCTATGAAACAAAAACACAAGTAAACAACTACACCAAAACAGTGTGTATATTGATGGAAAACATGATTATTATATATCCATTCACAGAAAAAAAAATTCAGAAAATGAAATACATGTCATATGGTTGTCACTGGGATTCTGTAAAAATATTTTGAAGATACTATACCCTAGGGTTAAAAAGAAAAAGAAAAAACAAAAGGTTCTTTGGTGAACTCTAAATGGAATTAGTTTCCATATTTATTTGTTCATTAAAATCAGAGCTGGGCGCGGTGGCGCACGCCTGCAATCCCAGCACTTTGGGAGGCTGAGGCAGGAGGATCGCGCGTTCAAAGCCAGCCTCAGCAATGGCGAGGCACTTAGCAACTCATTCAGACCCTGTCTCTAATAAAATACAAAAAAAAAAAAAAAAAAAAAAAAAAAGGCTGGGGATGTGACCCAGTGGTCAAGTGCCCCTGAGTTCAATCCCCGGTACCACAAAAAAAAAAAAAAAAAAAAAAAAAAAAATCAGTCATCTTTGGTTCTACCTTCTAAGACAGGTGAAAACTTTTTGTTTAAGTACAGTAAATTCTTTTGGTTTTGAGACAAATGTGATTTCTGTCATAACTATTCAACATGGCCATCGTAGCATGAAAGTACCATTGAAAACATACAAATCAATACTTATGGACACATTTGGGGTTTATCACCTGTATTCTTCTGCCCCAAGAAATTAGTCTTTCTACCAAACCCTCAATATCATATGCAAAGAAGATGTTATATGTCCTTTCAGAATATTTCCAAGTTTTTATAATTTGCTTCTTAAGAAAGTTTGAAGTCCTGAATTCTATCCTAATTCTTCAAAAAACAATCTTTCTCAGCCCTAGAACATATTCAAACTTTCTTTCATTATTGAAATATTTAATAAACATCTAATGTATTTACCAACAGTAAGTTCTGTGTCAAAACCACATTCATTGTTCATTTCTTGATATATTTTTCAATGATGACAAACTTATTTCTTTCTTCTTAAATCCACGTCTCTCTTCCCCAATTTAATGAAAGGTACCCGGAAGCCATTTGAAATACCCTTAATCTGATCTTTGTTATAGAAATGTCATTTTGTTGAACTGAGAAGTTTTACTCATTCTTTATAAGTGGAAGCTCTTTTCAATCTTGTCTCTTAACTGACTGAAATCTAAGAGCAATTTCCTTTTTTTCCTTCAAATATCCTGTTTTAGTTTGGGTTTTGTCCTAAATAAGTCCCTAAAGAAAAAAAAAAAAAAAAAAAACTGAGTTAATGATTTAAGTAATCAAGGACAAATCTGAGGGGAGATTAGAGAAATAGAACTGGAAAGGAAAGTAGCCAAAAAAAAAAAAAAAAATAGATTGTCAAGTTGTCTACAGCTATGAGTTGCTAAAGTATAATCATGTGGGAAAAAATATGGAAAATATTATAGAACATTTGTCCCGGAATTTCAGATTTCCCAACATCCAGGAAGCAGTAGGGTATTTGGTTACTCACACTCCAGTTGTCTTCAGCCATTGTTCAATGATTGCTTCCAGATGGATGTTCATTCCTTAAGCGTTAATATAGGTGGGGTAAGGGGAGGTAGGTAAGTGCTGGGGTTTGCATATGGCTTCAGTATGTCTCCCCAGGGTTTATGTGGTTGACATTGAATCCCCACTATAAGGAATTAAGAGTTTGGAAACTTAATCCAACCATGGTATTTAGAGATAGGACGTTTTGGAGGGATTAGGGTAGAATAAGGTAATCAGAGTGGAGAGCTAATTTATTAATGTTTTATTTTATTTTATTCATTTAAATATTTTTTTGCTACTAATGTTAAGTTAGTACTAAAATGAGGAAAAAATTGGAAAGGAACTATCTAAAAGAGAATATCTTAGTGAGAAATAAATAAAAAGATCATCAAATTTATCATAATTTAAGGAAATTCAAACAAAATTCAAAATGGAACAATTGTCACACTGATATATATATATATATATATATAATGTATATATATATTTTTTTATATATATATATATATAAAATGGCTTAGTGTTGTCTTAGAAAAACACTTTGGAAAATAATTTGACATTCAAGTTACAGTTGAAGAAACATACTCTAGACTCAGCAATTTCATTCCCTACCTATTGCCACTATCCAATAAGATCATGTTTTCTCCAGGTAATCTTTGGGACATTGACAATATTTTATTTTAGAGCCAGATAAAGCAAAAAGGGTTTTGTTTTATAAACACCATTTTGTACCTTACATATTTATTCTTTTTTGTAAGTATGTTATCTGATCTTTTAATGTAAAAAGTGGGTATACACATACACACATTTTTAACACTTTTATAATTTTATTATCTGCATTTTTGTATATAATATTAAGAAATCTACATTTATTTATGTGTGTGAATATTGACAGAAGCTTTTTTATATACATCACTCTAATCCGTTAATCAAATGGATAAAAACTACATGTTCCTATCAATATGTGCAGAAAAATCTATTGATAATTAACATTCACTCATGATAAAATAAAACTAATTTGAGAGCAAGGATCAAAAAAGGTCATTCCTAAACCTATTAAGGTTATTGATCACAATTCTTCAGCAAATATCATAGTTTAATTGTGAAATGTTACAAATTTTCCTTTAAAGTTATACTTGTTTAGTTAAGGAAATAAATTAATAAATTTGAATTTAGTTAAATTATATGCATTTCTTTAGTGTAGTAAAATGTGTCTATATAATAAATAATATATGTAAATTTATGGAGAAAAAATAAACTTTTGGGCTGGGGATATAGCTCAGTTGGTAGATTGCCTGCCTTGCATGCACAAGGCCCTGGTTTTAATCCCCAGCACCACTAAAATAAAATAAAAATAAAAAATGAAAATAAACTTTTAATGAAAAATATCAAAAAGACACAAATAAATTGAATGATAGATTATCAAGTTGAACTGCATAAAAACTACTATTTTGGCAGGTCGATATTAGCAATTTCATATGGTTCAACTTAATATATCCACAAAGAAAACACAATATTAAAAATTTGACATTTCTCTCAGTATTAATTTATATATTCATTTGTGGTTCAATCAAAAACCAACATAGGTAATTCTAAAGTCTATAAATTTTCCAGAAAAGACTTCCCTTAATAAAAAGATAGGAAACTTATCACATCATAAATTATTATAAAGTTATAACAATAAATAAAGAATAACTGGTGGAGAGAAAAATACACAATAATACAGCATCAAAAGTCTTCAGACTCTAATCCAGTTATATTTAGTTTTGCCAATCTTGTTATAAATCCAAGCTGACCCTGTTGATCAACTGTGGGGAAGTAGTTTCAATGAAGGGTAGACAGACAATTACATAGCCATTTGGAAAAAAATAAATTTGGATCCCTTGTTTGTACTGTATTCTAAAATCAAATCTAGATAACAAACTATAACATATTACAAACAGTTTTACAGATGTTTGTGATGTTAAAGTAGGAAACAATAAAGAAAATTAAAAAGCACAACTCACAAAGAAAATAATAGATATGTTTAAAGTTTCTATCCATACCCATCAAAGCCACCACTTAAAAAGTATAATTAAAACTCACAGACTTTTAGCATATAAAAATAGCAATATGTTTGTATACAGAATAAATCAAGTACTCTTACAAGAGGCAGGAAAAATTCAACCCACTAAAAATCAAGGCCATACATTTTAGATGATAGGGGCATACATTACATTAAAACATGCTTAGTTTTATTTGAATATAAGAAATACAAATTCAAAAATATAAATGATCATTTTACCTTAAATAGATTGACTTAGATAAACTTCTTGTTCATGTAAGCCTTGTGGTTCATCAAGTTCATTTCTAGGCAAGTACTCAAGAGAAATTCTTTCCAAGATGCAAAAGGAGTAATTTTTAAGACTGTTCCTATCGGAAATACTCAAAAAACTAGGAAAGAGTCCAAATGTCCATTATTAGCAATACTTTTAATATAAAGTTGAAAAAAACATGAAAAATGAAATAATGTATATTTCAAGGATATGCGCATATGAGGCATTTCTTCAAAGAAAACTAGTGTATGATAAATAACAAAAGTAGGATCATAATTTATCATAGAGAGAAGGAGCAAGGGTTGGAGTAGATTACAGAGAGAACATTCTAGATATTAGTAATCAGTCAATTGGATTATGTTATTAGTTGTACCTTACTAAAATACTTAGAGATTCCTAAATAGAAATAAAATGTTTCGCAGTAAATTCTGAGAGAGAATGAATTGTTGCCCAGAAGCCCAAAATGGATTAGGAGACAAAAGAGTCTCAAATCACTTTAAATCAGTTCAACTTTCTTGGGTCCAATAAATCCAGCCCTCTTTGAGCATGATATAAAATCCAGGTCAGCTTTGTCCCTGACATGGCACTCAGAAACAGTCATATATCTTTTGCTGTACAACTGTTAGACTTACAGGATTCTTAAACTATAGTCTTAAAGCAACTTTGTCTCCCATTGACTCTTTAAAATTAATTTGCTGGGTGATATCTGAGACTGGCTTCAATAAATCCAAATGTGGCAATAGATAAAACAAGCTGCTCGTGAGCTCATGACTGTTCTAGGAGGTGACATGTGCACAGGAGTTCACTGAACTATAATCTCTTTTACATGTGCTTGGAATTTTCCCATAATTATATTTTTAAATAATTATATTTGTGGCCCATTTTTTGTTTGTTTGTTTGTTTCTATACAGATGAAATTTGTCAGGTCACTGACTTTTATGACTACTCCTAAGTAATAACAAATGGCCTCTTTAAGTCAGAAAATACTTTTCCAATTCAGAAACTATAATTTTGAGATCCACATAATAACAGACTTTTACATTACAAAATTAAATCTTCTCTTCCCCAGTGAAAACATTCTGTTCTTAGGAGGTCAGGTCAGTAAAGAGGGTCTGATTGCATTGTCGTTCATGTTCCCATTCTTAATTATTTAAGCATTTTAAAAATGGATTCCAATTTCCTTAGGTTGGAATTTAGAGAGTAAAGAAGAGAACATAGAGAGATACTTATGTAACTAGTGTTGCACTTACATGTATTTGCAGTCTTTAGACATTGCTGATGTTTAAAGTCTTCCTTTTTTAAAAAGGGTATTCCTGTGGATTTTTTAGCAGTCCCATTGGGAGGGTCTGTTGTACTGCCAGTGAGTCAAGCAAATGCACTTTCCTCTTATTTCCACTCTTCTCCTCGTGTTCTTTTGTGCTGATGCTATCACTTTGATGTTGCTTATCCCCCATTCCTGAAGGTTTATGTTTTGGAGGCTTGGTCTCCAGGTGGCAGTACTGGGATGTCAGGAGATCTTTTCAGAGGTAGGGCCAAATTGGAGGTCCTAAGGCAATTGCAAACTACCCTCAGAGGGATGGTCAGACCTCAGTCACTCTCTAGCTTTCTGTTTCTGGATATGATTCCTCTGCATGCACTCTTGCCATAACCATGAGACCCTTGCAAGAGCCAGTGCTGTGCTTTATGGATTTTCAGCCTTCAGTATTTTGATATAGCAATGAATCATTATTCATTACTAATAGAGTTGGTCTACTTGACACAGCCCCTTTCAGATTAAAATGATACCAGGCCAAACCTCATTCTCTTGCAGTCTACCATTCATCCTGGAAAACAGGTATCTTTTGCTCCATTGAACTCTGGAAATACATATACCCTTTGTTCAGCTCATCTACCAGCTAGCTAACTCGGGTATAACCCTTTAATTTTTCAAGTGAGAGACGGACAGTGATTCGTCATAGGTCACATACTAAATTTCCCGATTGGTCTTGTTGATGGCCTCACCAGCCTGGGACAATTTGCACCTTTGTCTATAAGTCTCATAGTATTGCTATCTCTCAAAAAATCTTTAAAATTCTACCTCTCTTAATCTCAGTGACATGAATAATGACTTTAAATTTATTTTGAAATATTCCTTCTTGGGGTGGCAACACAAAGATATTTGATCCTGTTTAATTCTCTGCTTTGTTAAAAATAATCCCAGGTGCTGAAAGCACATATTAAGTAATCCCAGTGCTGTGTTGGATGATCTGCCTTTTAGTGACGACGATAAAGGAAATATAGCCAAAATAATGAAGTTGGAAAAATTGGAAAATGTTATTAAGAAAAACATAAACTTTCTGAAAACCTGAGCTCACTGGGGAAGATTTATAGAATTCCTAATATGTATTAGTGAACATATATTGGCTAGTACTTACACAATGAAGCTTTTAGTCAGGCAGTTTATAATTAGCAGAACAAATGTGTGTGTATTGATCTACATATAGATATTGCCAATAATAGCAGTCATGTTCATGATAAGATTGGTAAAGCATTTAACAATTTCCTTGGTATTCCCAATTTTTAGATTAGGCTTAACATATAATAATATTACTATGAGCTAATGTTCATTATGAATTTTATCAGTATAGAATGAAGTCATTCAGAGGATACTTTACTATCCTCTCCTACTCAACATTTTATTTGATTTGATAATTTTGGTAAAAATATATCAAATATTCAGGCAATAATTAGTGTACTTTTCATGTGACTTACTTCATAAGTAAATAACTAATCTTCATATTTCATCTTTTGTGGTTTTGAATTTGACATTGAAATGTATAATTTGAAATAAATTCTGCAGAAATTTTTGTGTGATTAGTTTAGCACACATTATTTAACTAATCTGTATTAATAAATGGGCTGTACTTCTCAGATACTCTAAAAGGTGCCATTTTAACTTAATTAAACAGTAATAATTATGTACAGGAAATTAGTAATAAAGGTTAAATGAACTTAGACCATGAAAACGCGCTAGGGTATTTTAATAAAACATGTTCCTTTTGGAATTTTGAATACTAGGTAAATTGGAATGCCACATGGCAGATTCTGTCAAGAATAAGCCAATAATTATAGATTATACATCCACCAGACAGTCAGTAAGGTGTTTGTTTCAAAGGGTTCTTTCTCTAATAGGTTGAAAACAATATGGAGTATATACTGCCAAAGCCCATGTACTTTTTATTTTCCCTTTCTACTGTAAGTTTGAAGGACTAAGCACTTTCTCTATTTCCTGAATAAAAGTTCAGACACAACTTAGATTTTTCTGAAAATTATGAAAACAGACGTCCGTGTAGAGCAGAATTTAAGTCAAAAAAAAAAAAATAAATAAAGGACTAGCTTATATTTCATCTTATGTAACTAAACTTTCTTCTGTACAAGTCTATCTAAATCTTTTTATTTTACAACACTTAAGGGATTAAAAAAGAATAGAGATCAAAAAGAAGCAGAAAGAAGACAAAGTAATAGATAAATAAATTTTAAAGAAGTATCAAAATTTAAAAAGCAAAGAAAAGGAAAATGTGAAAAAACAAATGCCTATTTAGTGATACCACTCTTCCGAAGGAAGAAGGAAACAAGGGACATGTGCCCTGTTCTCCTCTTCTCCTCACGTGGCTCCCAACTCAGACACCCCAGACCCTGCTCCCAGAGGAACAGCATGCACGTGTCAGATTACCCAGTGATTTATGTTGTTCTTTTAAAGGGTGATAATTGTACTTTTCAAGCAGCAGAGACTATATTTTCAATTAGGTTCTAATCTAAAATGCAGTGTCCATAAACACCTGACACAGCAGGCTTTGTGAAAATGGAAACTTATTATGCAGTGAGATCACAGTCCAATTAACATTGAAAAGTGATATTATTTTTGTTAACATTTTACATCTGCCTATCAAAAGAATATGGCTGTCAGTGTGTATGTGTGTGTGTGTGTGTGTGTGTGTGAACAGTGTGTATGAGTGTATGTTTGACATATCACCAGAGCACTGCATTGCTGAAGTACAAGAAAAAGATTAAATCATATGTATTTCCAAAGTACTCTAGGTAGAAGAAAATGATTAGGTAATTGGATAAAAGCCTAAATTCCCCAAGGTGTAGGACCAACCTATAATGCTATCATCAAAATTAGGATCAGAGTCGGACGTGGTGGCATATGCCTATAATCCCAGCACTTGGGAGGCTGAGGCAGGAGGATCACGAGTTCAAAGCCAGCCTCAGCAATGGCAAGGCACTTAGCAACTCAGTGAGACCCTGTCTCTAAATAAAATACAAAAAAGGGCTGGGGATGTAGCCCAGTGGATTAGTGCCCCTGAGTTCAATCCCCGGTACCATAATAAAAAAAAAAAAAAAAAAAAAAAATTAGGATCAGGAAGAGTACTCAGCAGGAGTCATGAAACAAAACAAGAAACAAGTACTGAATATACATGTAGGCTGACCAAATTAAAATATTTTGTGTGAATTATTCTTAATAAGAGTATATTACAGAAACTGTACCAGTATCTGTATAGTTAGTAAGGACATTTGCTAGATAGCAAAAGAATTTCTGCTTTTATGGATTCTTAACTTTCAAAATATCAGCCCTCACCCCTAATGTGCATAACAATAAGGGAGAGTGAAGTGTCCAAGCAAGGTGTTGTGAGAAAGATTGCTACACTGACAAATTCAAGCACAATTATGCTCATTATTCATAGGGAATCCGTTCCAGGACCGATCAGATACCACAATCCATGGATGTTCAAGTCCCTTATATAAAATATCATTTGTATATGACTTATGCACACCCTGCTATAAACTTTAAATTACCTTCAGTTCATTTATAACACCTCATACGATGTGAAGAAGATTGGAAATATAAATCTATGTGAGGATTGGAGCACAAGTTCTAATTGTCAAGATGAGATTAAATGAAATAACTTTAGTGATATGGTTCAGATGAATCAAATGGCTTGGCAGGTAGTGAGAGTTTTAATAAATAGACTGTGAATTTCCCTGTGCTTAAATCTCCTGGAATAAAAGAAAAGAGAGATAGCAAGAGCCTGGGTAAGACCATTAAAATTCATTTCTGTATTTAATATGGTGATGAACTTGGGGAGAAATTCTATGAATCTGTTCTTTAAACTGAATTATAATTTCATATCAACTTTTTCATGACTTTTAGGTTTCTGATTTTCAAAGTTTCAAACTGTTTTGACAACAACCCAAAATGATATATTTTGCAGAATCCAGTTTGTATACATTTCCACACATACTCCTGAGAAAAGGGTTTCATAAAGAGAGAGATTCTGCTTTTGAGGCTTGATGGCTGACCTCTGTCACTCACCACCATCCCCACTATTTTTCTACCCTACATCTAGGCAACTAATAAGAAAGCCCAATCCTTTGGAGCCAAAAGCAGTGTAGACCTTCACACCTCTCAGGACTGTTCCTACAGGTGAGAATCTTTATCATGGTTTCACTTCCTGCTCCCCATACAGACCCCCTCTCCTTTACTGTCTGTCTCAAATCATTCTTGAACCTGCTCTGTTTCCCCACTTTCTTGGTACATCTGTGACATATCAGTCTGTACCTCAGAACTAAATGAAATTTGGGGTCATTCTATTTTGTTAGGATGACTTCAACACTTTCCTGTATGTGATACATTTCATGTTTTTAATCACATTCTATTATTGTATTTCATTTTAAATAATGTTGGTCATCACAAACTGATTTTACAACCCATTAATTAATCACAGATATCTATTGAAAATTATAGTTCAAGACAGGGAAAGCACAAATATAAATTCTGACCCTTGGAAAATGCACTGTTAGAATTTTTCATTTATCTTTTTTACTCTTCTGTCCCTTTTATTGGTGACCACTTTCTTGGACTCCCTGCCTATTTTCACATTATACTTTTTTTTAAAATATTTATTTATTTGCTTTAGTTGTACACAATGCAACGCATTTATGTTTACGTGGTGCTGAGGATCGAACCCGGGCCGCGCATGTGCTAGGCGAGCGCTCTACCGCTGAGCCACAACCCCAGCCCCTTCACATTATACTTTTTAAAGTCATAATTGCCCCCAAGTTCTGTCTTTTAAAATTTCTGACACCCTTTCTGAATACTATTATTTACTTTGTTGACTGAATTCCACATTGATGTTCATGTCCCCCAATTAAAGTTGGTAACATTGTAAAATCCATGTGTGGATATTCAGCTTACTGCAGAACATATCCTTGAGCTGCCTCATAAAGACTTGAAAGGAAAACTGGGCGGGGTGGCGCATGCCTGTAATCCCTGCACTTGGGAGGCTGAGGCAGGAGGATCGCGAGTTCAAAGCCAGCCTCAGCAATGGCGAGGCACTTAGCAACTCAGTGAGACCCTGTCTCTAATAAAATTAAAAAAAAAGGACTGGGGATGTGGCCCAGTGGTTGAGTGCCCCTGAGTTTAATCCCCGATACCAAAAAAAAAGAAAAGACTTGAAAGGTCAAATTTATTTTTTAACAGTATCCCACTCTTTCCCAAGTTAATTTCTCTCTGCTAATGAGTGACATTATCATGTCCCCAGTTTTTAATTATTTCTCAAGTTTCTTCTAAAAATCATTAAGAACATTTCTAATTTATTTTAGAAAATGGAAACATCATGATGGGAGTTCCCATATTGCACACCCAGTTTCCTCTAACATCTTTATGATGAATTGTGTGACAGAATTGTTAATATTGGTGAACTAATACTAATAAATTGTCATTATCAAAGTCCATTTTTGACTCGCATGCCCTTAGCTTTTACCTAATGTCTTTTATCTGTTAGATGATACCATCCAGAGACTGTTATATATTTAGCAGACATGTCTTCTTAGGTTCTTCTCAATTGCAATAGATTCTCAGACTTAACTTGTTGTGAAATATTTTATAGAGTGTTCCTAATTGGAATGAATCTAGTATTTTGTTCATGATTTGACTAGAGGTATTGGCTTTTGGGATGTAAGGTGCCACTTTCATTATATCATACTAAGTGTACATATCATCACCATGACTTGTTACTGTTGAATTAACTTTAAGTTAACCTGGCTGAGGTAGTATTTCTCCTATTTCTCCATATAAAACTGATCCCATTCCCCTTTTCATGCTGTGCTTTTTGGGAGGAAATGTAATGAACATCTAATGAAGGAGAGCTTATGTATAATCTTCTTGAGCACCAATTCTCTGCATAAATTATTTGGAATTAGTTGCATGGAATAGTCCTATTCTCATGCATCTATATATTGATTCAATCGTTATTTCTATCAATCTGGACTCATAGATATTTACTTTAGGGTTCTGGACACATGAATATTTGTTTTATACTTCAGGTTTTAATCCAACAATGTTTTATTTATTTTATTGCTCAAACTATTCCAAATTCAACTATTTACAAATAGATAGCCAATTCTTTCAATTGACTCTTGTGTCCTTTTGATAAATATTAGTTGGCTATATTTATACCAGTCTATTCCGAGGTTCTCAATTCTCTTCCAAGAATCTATTTACCTATTCTTTCACCAAAACCTCACTGTTTTGAAGTCTGTAGTTTTATAGTAAGTCTTGAAATTGATAGTGGATTGGTAGTGTGAATTCATCAACTTTGTTTTTCCTTTTCAATTCTCTTCTCCTAGTTTAGTCTTTGGATGCTTTATAGAAATTTCAGAGTTTTTTGATATCTGTAAGCAGCTTGTTTTAATTTTGACTAAGAGAAGATCTACATGTGAAGTTGTGAGTGGTTGAAATTTTAACAATAATTAGTCTTCCAATACCTGAATCCAGAATTTCTCTCTATTTATTTGGACCTACTTTGATCACTAACCACAGTATTATAATTTTGAGCATATAGATCTAGAAAGTTGTTAATTTTAAGATTATTAGTTGTAAATTTAGGAGTTTTCAAGCTTTTTAATATCAGAGATGAAACTGGAGACTGAGTTTGGTTAAATTAAAATAATTTGGACTTAGAGAAAAATTGCAACTGTATTTCTCAAGTACCTTTATCCAGATTCCCCAAATGTAAATACTTTCCTAGATTTGCATTGTTATTGTCCATTTTTTCCTGTCTACGCACATACATTTTTCTCAATAATTTGAAAATAAATTGTAGAAATGATACATTTTTACCCCCAATAATTCACCATATAATTCTTATAATATTTCCATTTTTATACATAACCACAATTTTTATACATAACCACAATGATCCAATGCAGAAAATTAGAACTGAGAAATATTATGAAATTTATATTCTTCATTTAAATTTTATTTGTCCCACTAATGTTCTTAATAGCAATAACAATAATGATTACAATAATTGTTGTGATTTAGATACAAGGTATCCCCCAAAAGCTCATGTGTTAAACAATGCAAGAATTTTCAGAGGTGACATGATTGGGTCATGGGAAACTTAACTTAATCAGAGCATTAATCCACTGATAGAGATTAACCAGGAAATAACTATAGGCAAGTAGGATGTGGCTAGATGAGACAGGGCAACATGGCTTTGAAGTATATATTTTCTCTCTGCTTCCTTATAACCATGTCCTGAGTGGCTTACTTCTACCACAAGCTTCCGCCATGATGTTCTGCCTCCATCTTGGGGCCCAGAGTTGGTCATCTCTGAACTGAGACCTCTGAAACTGTGAGCCCCAAATAAACTGTTTCTCCTCTACATTGTTTTTGTCAGATCTTTTGGTCACAATGAAAAGGCTAACTAAAACAACAATAATAAATGATTGTGGTTCAAATATAGAAAGAATGAAGCCTTACTGTGGTTGGCATTTCTCATTAGTAATTTCTAATTCCTAAATGTTCACCAGTCTTGCTTTTCCTTTGACATTTTTGAAGAATACAAGCCTTTTATTTTATAGAATAAGTTTAAATTTTTCTAACATATTCCCATAATTTAAGTCATTTTTGGCAGGGAAAACAATGAGGTGCTATACTTTGGGTTAATTATTCATTAGGAAGCATATGATACTTATTTTTCATCTTAATAATAAATTTAACATTGATCATATAGTTAGGCTAGTATCTATTAAATTTCTATACTGCACATTCACTATTTGTGTATTTGTAATTCATAAGTACCTTGTGGGGAGGGATTGAAAATATCCTCCTTCTGATCAGATTTTCATCCTCAAAATTTAGTAACTATTGATAATTCCTATCTAAACAATTACTATGGTGCTTAACAACTAGTAATTTTCTAATTTCATGTTTTCTTCTTCCTGAATTGGCATTCTACTTTAAGTAGTATTTTGAGATGACAATAAAGAAAATCATAAAATTGTTTTTAATTTCCCACTTTCTCATATTAGGTATTATGTGTTACCCTATTATGTGGAAAATGCTTGAGAAATGTGTAGCACATAAATAAGAAAATCATTATCACTTCAGTGAAATCATGTGATATCAGTTAATTTAAATGATTTTTGCAAAATCACAAGATGAAAGTATTAAACAAAAAAAAAAAAAAAAAAAAAAAAAAAAACAAACCCAGGTTATCTATGCAGTGGTTTGATACTACTACCTACTTAACTTGAAAGCTAGATGCTTTATTAAAGAAGCAGCTACAGGCTTAGGATCTATAAAATAGGGCCTAATCAGAGAGTTCAAGAGTCTGAATCCTCTTATCCAATTATACCCTGCACAGAGTCAGTAGTGGGAAGGTCATTAAATGTCCCCAGAGCCATACTTTCCTTCTTAACACTGAACTAAGTGAGAATTGGTTTTACCAAATGTGTGTAATTATTTGTGAAATGCTCAAACCCTTGTGTCACTACCCCTGGAGTTTCTCAAAGAATAAAAGTCATATCTAGTTCCTTGTTGGATTACAATGAATCATAGTTGGATTTAACTGAAAGGCAAGAAAATCTCCCAACAGATACCACAGAACAACCATTGCCAATGGGAATAACATTTGAAAGTTACCATAATGGATATTCTCTTATCATCACTGTCATATGCTTTATTGGTTTAAAAAGCATCTCCAGTCTTTCCTCCAGCAGCTCGTATAAAATAGCCACCGAGCTGTAACATCTGCTTGTCAGTATTAACATAATGCACTTGAA
Organism: Tamias sibiricus; assembly: GCA_025594165.1. Classification (NCBI taxonomy): domain Eukaryota; kingdom Metazoa; phylum Chordata; class Mammalia; order Rodentia; family Sciuridae; genus Tamias; species Tamias sibiricus. Next base: position 80,114,431 of record CM046664.1, read on the forward strand.
AATCGAGTTATCAAAGGCATTTCAGTCTACAGTTGCATTGTTTTTTCTTGTTAATGTCCTATAGCTAATGTAATATTTCATCTCTAAAAAGCAAAGCTTGGATAATCTGATTAAATTTGGCACCAAGAAGAATAATGGCTTGCATTCTCTGAAGACATGAGTGATGCATTTGTTCACAGACAGAAATCACTGCTGATTATGTACTTATTAAGAGAGGAGTGCTAGATAAGAAACTATTTTATTCGGTGTGTAAAAAGACTTTAGAGAATGGTCTTGTCAGTTCATAGATAAGGACTCCAGATCCCTATTAGGCAAAAGAATAGAAATGAATATTTTGATGTAGGTTGGTGTGAACAAAATGATATCTTTCAGGAGAAATCTATGTGAACATGTAGATGACATTTCAATGTTAAGCCTCAAATACATCCCCACATGCTTAGCAAGGGATAGACCCAGTGTGTGAAAGGTGAGTCCATGTGCACATCCCCAGGGACTGCCAGGAGGACTGCTGCAGGTAGGGACTCATGTTCCTGGGAACTATGCAGACTTAGCAACAAGAGCTACAACAAGGCTTTTTATTTTCATTTGACATCAATATACTAAGTGCATGTATAAAAACTCAAATGGTATGAAAATATTTTTGTGTAAAACCAATGACTTGGAAAACTGTGTTCTTTATATGTAATATGAAAGGAATTGAACTCTAAAAGCATGTATAACAAATTAATTAAATTTAAAAAAGAACACAAAGTGTTCTACGGCACAGTAGGGTGACTACTTTATAACAACTTACTATTTTTATAGAGAACTAGAGGAAAGAAGTTTGTAAGCTCCAAACACAAATAAAGAAATGTTTAAGGAGATGGAAATACTAATCACCCTGATAAAAGTCACTTCACATTGTACACATATGTTGGTTGAATTATTAATACCCCACAAATATGTGCAATTATTATGTGTCAATCAAAAATAAACTATTTTAAATTTTAAAATATTAAAAAGAAGGCAAAGACATTTATGCTGTATTTAGAAGTAGTTCCTTAAAAAAAAGTTGCCACAGTATGCAACCAGAAATTGGAAATAACCATTTTGTCCAAACAAACAAAAACAAGAAATTGTTAGTTACATAGTTTTTTTTTTTTTTTTTTTTTTTTTTACATAGTTTTAAAAAAGACCAAGGGGGGAGGGGGAACAGGTTGTTAATGGTTTTTTTTTTTTTTTTTTTTTTTTTGTCTTTCATTCTTTGTTTTTTATTTCTATATTTCTAAATTTGTATAATGACCTGACTACCAATGACATCTATATTTCTTGTCCTTGATAATTTGGCCTGTTTATATATTGAAAAAGAGATGTAAAATAGTGGATAAAACCAGGTCAGTCCACCTTAATTTCCAGAAGACCATTTAGTATAAATTCTGGCAAGTTGTGTCCTAGAATTGTAGCATATTACTTGCTGAAATGATGAAATGTTACAAAATAACCATAGGTAGGAATAACCTTTTAAAATCTACATAGCATTTACTTGCTAAGCATTCATGAAAAATACACCTGATTATATGCTATTAACTATGAAATCCACATTAAAAATGCATTAGATTATGCCCTATTGACTTAATGAAACCATATTGGAAATCAAGGTAAAACTGAAGTCTACATAATTCTGGACCTCAGGAATGCTATTATGCAAGCCTCTACCATTTAGCTATACTCCCAGCCCTTTACATCTTCTTAAACTACTGTCAACAAAAAATGAAACAAACTGACCATAAAACCTTCATTTATCAATAAGAAAATAATCAGCAAAAACATAAACAAAATAATAAAACCAGAAACAGAAAGGGTGTCTGGCCATCTACACAGTTCAGGAGGAGAGATGAAGATTAAAAAGGAGAGTGGCTTTTTTTTGTTTTTGCTTTGCGTTCAGAATAGCTGTTTAAAAATAATAATGTAGTACCATAAAACTGTATAATTAGCCCAACGAGAGTACATTTCTGGTATCAGAAATCTCTGTATATTAAAATGTTTCATCAATCATTACAATCAAACAGAACTAATGTTTGTTAAAGGGCTGATAGATAAGAAATGAGTATATTTTTTGTTTAAAATGTCTCTCTTATACTACACACATGCACATACACAGGCACACAAAGTTAGAAGGTGCCTTTCATTCTTTCCATTCTTAGCTTGTTATAACACAGGAAAAATGTTTCCAATTCAAAATAGCATTCCTAAAGAAGTGGAACCCTCAGTAACTATTTTTTGCATAGAAGTGTCCAGCTATGACTTTGACAACTGATCATCTCTGCCTACTATCAAGTAGTGATTCGCATGAGTGTGAATTAAAAAAATGCATTTCTCTTCTCATATTTCTGTCATCCTGATCTCAATGGAGTACATTCTCAATGAAAGTCCATTTGGATTAAATTAATTTTTAAAAACTGTTGAATCTAATTCAGTTCAATCAAATGTGAAGCAACATAAAGAAAAAAGGCTTATTATTTGTAAAGTTACCAGATGCCCAGTTTCCCAAGACAGAACATTTAAAACTGCACTTCCAAATGAAATGGACTACAGTTGACTTATAATGTCACCAGAATTATCTATGAACTAATTACTGGTTATGTTTAGGAAATAGATTATTGCAAACATATAAACTTCTGTTCCTGATCCGGATTTTACAATGTGCCAGCTTCAATTACTCCTCTAGCCCACAACCTTAAAGTAACTATCCTCTTCAGTCTACGTTTTATGATATTCTCAAAGAAAGGGGGAGCCATCCTAAAAATCTTAACCTCTCACATCTTTTGTTCAATGTCAGAATTTTGGTGAAAATTAAAGATATCTCTACAAATCTAAAAATTATTGAATATAGGTCATTAGATGGACTAAGGGAGTCTTAGAATTCTTGGTTTTACAATTAATCTAGTATCAATGCCCTTTGTATTTACTTTGAATGTACTTCTTAAAAAAATGAAATATTGTTTTTAATTCTTTGGTTTCAAATTCCCAGCCTAAGCATATTAAGTAATGTCTATAGAAGAAACAATCCATGTGGCATTGCAGTTGCTGGGCAGGCAGGTACAATTACTCACTGGCAAAATGTGTCCCACACAAATAAATGTGGAAAAATGTTAAATCTGCAAATGTGGCAAAGGTAGAAAAAGAGTCTACTAAGATCAATGAGGCAATTATTTTTAGTTCCTTTTACTAGATAATGAATTGGCTCTAGACCAACCATAACTGAGCTACATGCCTTCTTTTGGAGTGTTGGCTTGCTCTGATAACCACATTTGGTCCCCACACATCCATAACATTTCTCCCATCTCTCCCACACGGGATTCTGTATCACACTCTCAATCCTTCCATCCAATTTATCACAAATGCCCAAAACTTCCATCAGAAAGAGTTTAACTTTTCCTTTGACAAGTTCGTTCATTTCAAATAATTTAAGTGTAGAATGCCAGGTTTAAATCATTATGAAAGAAATTGGAAGAAAATATGAACACCCCCCTTAAAAATCTTCCTGTATTATGATTATTTTGCTTAAATGATTCTTCATTATTTCCCTGTTCAGACTCATCAAGATTTTGCCTTTTTCTTTCTCAAAAGAAATTACCTCGAAAGTTGCCCTTGAAAGTTTGAATGGATTTTTAATAAGTAAACATTGAAGCTTTACCCACATTATCTCTTTTAAAAAGAAATGAAAAGGGGAAATCTCGATGTCCGAAGAGCCAAAGCTCTTATGTGCCTTGTCTTCTTCCTAGGTATTTAGGTGATACCTGATGAAATCCCCAAACACACATTATGAAATAGTCATAAGCCCCATTTTACAAATTACAAAATGAGGATAAGAGAGCTTAGGTGATTTGCCAAGTCTCTATCCATTTGCCCTCTAACCAACCTTGCAATAGAAAATTGACCATAGATTTTGTTTTACAAACTGAATTCATTTTCAAATCCTGTTACATTTGCAAACTGCACTAAAATAAATAAATAATTTAAAAAGCAATGTGTGACTAGGAAAATTACGGATACAAACTACCACTTAGAATGAAGGCAGCAGGCGGTGGGAGGTTGTGAAGAAGCACATCCAACTTTCACCTTATTTAAATAATGTACTAAGTATTCTGCATTAATTGCCCTACCTATTAGTAAATGTTTGAAAACTATTAACATTAAAAGCAAAGGATTTCAACCTTCAATAAAAAGTATTATTACACAGCCAATTCAGATATTTAAATGCTCATGCATTAGTGATCTTTTGCACCTTAAAATCAATCATATCTTTAAAAACCTAGTTTCACAGCAGGAATCTAAGTGTTCAAATCCCTACACTTTATTCTAGTTATCCTTTCAAAGACAAAGTGAGGGGGAGGGAAATATATTTTCTAGAAGTCAGGATATTCTAATTCTAACTTTGAACCTGCCCTTAACTACAAAGCAGCCTCTAAATTACAAAAGGTATGCTATTTGTTTGCTCACACATAAACAAGTAAATGAATGCTAGAGTATTCCTAAGATTCCTGTTGGCTGAGGCATTATATAAAAACATTGGAATCAAATAAATATACATCCTTCTTTATAAATCAACAAAATTTGCTAAAACTTGTATTTGAAACATTAGGATCCAATTTATTTCAACCTCTCATAGCACCTTACTTTATTGCAATGTTTGTGATTTACACAAAACTTTTTATTATGATAGCTATCCTTCAAAGTGCACCTGTTCTAATTATAATGATAATTCTGCCTGTTTTCTTTAACACAATAGCTACATGATATGATTGCTAAAATGAGGAAGAGGAAAACAGAATAAGAATCTTTCATTTCCCTACTACTATTCATTATCTGCTTCATGAATTAAAAGAAGTCACTTATGACATTTTGCTGAAAACTATTGTTCCTGCACCATTTCCTTTGCTTGGAATATGGTTCATTTTTTCCAAAATAAAGTACAGTGTCAGTTCTTGAATGCTAGGAACAGTGGCTAAGGGTAGTGAGTCCAAAAGCAAGGTATTTAAGAATATACTTGAGAATTAAGCCTCTTTCAATTTGAAGATGGACATTTCTTCACTAGTATGTATTTACAATGATAGATTCAATTTGCTGTGGAAGGGAGTACAAGTTCCATGAACATCAAAAAGGGTTGCAGACATAGAAGGTTCTATTACCCAGGATGGCAGAGAATCCTTGTTGACCTCAGTGCTTTTCATGAAAAGAAATTTCAGTTTTTCATTGCAAGTTGCAGGCTACATTACCCAGAACACCAATTAGAGTCACTGTAGGATATTTAATTCTGTTGAATTCTCATTCCCACTGCTTAGACCAAGTGAACCAGAAGGAATGGGTTGAGGGTCTATAGGAGTGTCTTTTAAAAAGTCTCTAAGTGATTTCAAATATGCACCTAGGTTTAAGAACTACTACCCTAGAAAGCCGGGTGTGGACGTGCACCCCTGTAATCCTAACAGCTTGGAGGCTGAGGCAGAATCGATCCGTGAATTCAGAGAGTGCTCAACAACTTAGCAAGGGCCTAAACAACTTAGTGAGGCCCCAAGCAACTTAGTGAGGCCCTGTATCAAAATAAAAAATAAAAAAGGTGGGCTGGGGTTGTGGTTCAGCGGCAGAGCGCTCGCCTCCTACGTGCGCGGCCCAGGCTCGATCCTCAGCACCACGTAAACATAAATGCATTGCATTGTGTACAACTAAAGCAAATAAATAAATATTAAAAAAAAAAAGGACTGGGGAAATAACTCAATGGTTAAGCATACCTGGGTTCAATCTCTAAAACACACACATACCCCAAAACAAAATCTAATATCTTAGAGAAAGTCTTAGTTATTGTACAAGACATTCTTGGAGAAAGAAAATAATGTGGAATCCATCAAGTATTTCTGGTTTGGGGGGTATGGTCATGGAGCCTGATGCCAGATTTTACGGATATAAACAGTCCATGGAACTTGATGAAATATACTTCTCCAAACTTAAGTCCCTAATGCATGCACACACTGAGACAAGTTTTTATTGACCAATCTATTTCATCAGTTCCTGGATTGGCAAAATTACAAGTTTGAATAGAACCAAATAGAAAAAAAAAATATGAAAGAACAAAGTATAGACCATTGTTAAAATGCAGATTTCTAGGTAAAAATTATTTTTTGAGGGATTGGAACCAGGAATCTGTGACTGGCAAGCTACTTATGCTCCGAAAATTTGCCCTGCTTGGGCAAAGAACTCTGATGCCTCTCCCTCTACTCTTAAATGCCTTTTGAGATAGTTGTAGGGAAATAAAATAAGTAGTTACTCTTTCTGCATAGGAATATATATTTTTTAAATCAGGTTACCAGAACAGATGTCTCATGTGAGTTCCTTGTTTTTGGAAAGAGTCTAAGTTCCGAAGGTGACTTAGTTGTCACCGGTCACTGGTTACTAACTATAAAGGTCAGTAGATGGACCAGAGGTAGGGAAGATTTGTGAGTAGGAAACTTTAAGGACAGTATAAGGGAGAATAAAACTATAAAATATTACCCAGCTTCCTGTCTCGGTCTTCCTGTATATATACAATTATAATTAGTTTCAGGAGTAGGTATTCATAGGTTATACTGTGTAAAGTCCAGGACTTATAAAATTTTAATGCATGTATCAATCCCTAGGATATCTGTCAGAATGAAGATTCTGACTCAGTATCTATCAGATGGGGTCTGAGATTCAGCATGTCTAATAAATCCCCCATTATTGCTGAGGTTGCTGGTTCATGGACCACTCTTTGAGTTGCAAGAAAGTACCTAATTTCTGTGACTCGTGACAGCAGCCTGCACACACTCTTACTGTTTTCATTTTCTTGTGAACCAGATTATTGATTATACAATAAATCCCCTTTAGTGTAGAGATGGCATCCTTGCCAAGTAACCACATCATCATCTCTTGAGTTGGACTCCTTCCTATTCCTCACTTCTAGGAGTCTTGCTCCCAAGATTTTAACATCTTAATCTTTCAGCATAATTAATTTATGGACACTTACACATTTGCAATTTAAAGAAATCATATGAAGTCAGTGCTATTTTACCAGCTTTGCAAAAGAAAGATTAAGGTTTAAGTTGGTTTCTTAACTTGCACAGGGAAGTCCCATGGCTTGTCGATGATCACAAGGACTCAACAACAGGACTTCTAATTTCAGGCTTAATATTATTTTCCCTGAAACTGGATTTCTGTATAAAGCATAATTTCTGATTCTTTTTTACATACTGGATAATACATCAGCAAAATAAACAAACAGGACTCTTATGCATAATTTTATAGACTTGAATACAAAACTCTACATAAATTTTAAGAAAATCTCACAACACCCATATGAAGTACCATTATTTTCGCATTAGTGTAGTGAGGGCTAAAACCCAGAACTGAAATCACATAGTTTGCCTGAGGCCAACAGAATATGAACTACAATTTATGATAATTCAAGGTGAATCATTACATTTCCATATTCACACATTTTATAAAAGGAAAGGTATAATTGGTTCACAGAGGGATACCTGCAAAGGCCATTTTATGGGTTACGTGAAATGTTAACTTACCTAATGAGCCCCTTTAAGAGACAACTGTCTATTTCACTTATTAATAATGCCTATTGTACTTTACTAATATAAAATACAAAAATTACAACAAAACTTTACATTTTTATAAAAAAGGAATAACTGTAATACGATGAAATATGATTTTTCATGCCTTCAGAATAAAATATTTTAAAGTATGTTTATAAAAGAGGAATTTTTATCCTAATTTTCTTTATTATTACTTTTCACAATTCAGTGGAAAGTTCATCGCTAGATGAAAGTTCCCTCTGAAATCCTTGTGACCTGACTTCTGAGGCCCCTACTACTCTAATAGAGGAGAGAACATACGGAAAAGGTGAGGAGTTGAAGAAAGAGGACTCTGATGAACTCAGTAACTTTGCACCAAATTTTTATTTAGAAGTGAGATCTCAAACATTCATACCAAATGATTTAGGTCTTTCCAAAAATGCTGATGACAAAATGCTCCAGTGATTGTTTTTACCAGTTCCTACACTGTTACTTTAGTGACCCTGGATAAATGACATTTAAATACCAACTATAGCAAAGCTTAATGACCAATTGTCCCAAATATCTTCACAATGAGGCTTAAAGCAAGAACTTCATCCCTTCAGTGCAATGAGGAAATATTTATTTTCCATGCTTTTGTCCAAAAACCTCCCAAATACATTTTTCCTTATGTAGAGTTTATAGGATTATTTTTGGTTGTTTTTATTTCCCTTTATAGTGGACTTTCAGGATTTGAAAACTTCAAAATAAAAAAATTATCTGAGACAACAAAATAATGAACACATTATATAATGTTTGTAGTATTTTTTTGCATAAATAAAATTGGACTATTGGGCATTCTCAAAAATATTGAAAACACAAAATGCAGATGTGTACTATCTGGATAACCTATTTTATACTGTATCCGGTAATAGCACTCTTTATATCTTCTTTATTTTTGCTTTCAACTTAATCATTGCACTTTTGTTTTATAATAATACTTGTTTTTCTACCATGTCAAAACAAACTTTCAGTTCAAAATATTTTTTTGAAACAATCACTGCTATATTACATTGTGTAATTCTAACAAATTGCTTAATTAAATTCAAGCTGTTTTATTTCCTGAATTATTTAGTCAAACATAAAGACATTAACCCTGCAGAATTGGACTTTACTTATGGTTTAAACACAATTGAGACACATTAACATTATCAAGACATAGAAAGGATAATGAATTTTGCTTTGTTATGATGTATTTCACTTCCAACTTCCAAGGACAATTACTGTGCACTTTTGTTTATGATGTAGAGTATTGTCTGTGGCACTTGGCCACTTAGTACACTGTGCTAAGCTGAGTATTGTAAATTATTTCCCTTTATTTAGAAGAAAGAGACATTGAAAATAAAATATAGAGCTTTTGAAATAAAATGAGACTTTATGAGTTTGTTTCCTGTGTTCCAAATTTCTACACTTTTCTGCTATTTCATTTTAAAAGAACTCTTCATTTGAAAGAGTCAATTCCATTTTGAAAATGGGCCTCTGGACCCATAAAAAGCAAAAAGTCTTTATTACCTGAACACTGGCCAAAAATGAAATGGTGGTGAAGTGTAATTATATAGATATACTATACAACATATTTCTAGAGTGTTACTAGTATAAGGTAAAATAAAATTCTCCAGACACATTTCTTTCTGTATTCCATAGACTTTTTTTTTTAATATTGTTTAGTGGTCAATGGATCTATATTTTACTTATTTATATGCGATGCTGAGAATCGAACCCAATGCCTCACACATGCTAGGCAAATGCTCTACCTCTGAGCCACAACCCCAGTCCCCTTCCATAGACTTTTTAACCTGCTATCTGTCATTTTTCTATTTGAAGTATGTTTGCCAGTCTGAATTAAATGTGTGTAAGTATACCTTTAATTGTCAATGTCATTAAATTTTATATCAATATGTACTAATACTAAGAGAATTCAGAAACTTGGGGGGTATAAGACATAAGTATAATGGTTAATTTTGTGTGTCAACTTGATTGGACTGAAAGGATGTCTATAATGCTAATACAATATTATTTCTAAATGTGTTTGTAAAGGTGCTTCTGAAAGTGATTAGCATTTGAAATGATAGCCTCAGTAGAGAAGATCTGCCTCACCAATATAGGTAGGCATCTTCCAATTCACTGAGGGTCTGAATATATTGAAAAGGTGGGAAAACTGGCAAATTTGCTCTCTTTTCTTAATCTAGGACATCCATCTTCTCCTGCCCCCAGATGTGGGTGCCCCTAGTTCTCAAGCCTTGGAACTTCACGACTTAACTCAGCAACTGTCACCCACTCCATGAACTACTATTTGTTTGGGGGCTTAAATTGAATCTAAACTACCAGCTTTGCTAGAACTCCAGCTTGCAGACAGCAGCCTCCATAATCATGTGGACCAATCCCTCACAATAAATCTCTTTTAATGTCTGTCTGTATCTCTCTCTCTCTCTCCTCCCTCTCTCATATATATATATATATATATATATATATACACACACACACACACACACACACATATATACATACATATAGACACACATATATATGCAAAAGTATATAAATTCACAATTATATAAATATATATATTTGTATATTTATTAACATATCTCTAACGAAATAGATTTTCACTTTTAATTCAAGAGTTTTCCGTTTTATTGTAGCAAGTTCTGTCAACTAGTATCACCATTTTTTAATTCCCTGTGCACTGAAGTTTCTTTCACCCATGTACAGAATTTCTGTCTTCTCATTACAATCAGCTAGTTAGTTTTGTCATCTTTATATTTTAAAAATATTTTTAGCTTTTTTATTAAAAAAGAACTATAAATTTTTAGTTATTTATTAGTTCTATACTCTTTTATTTCATACCTTATAGAATTTTTCCCCAAAAGATTTAATTTTAGGAGGAAAAAAAAATCTCTATTCCCATCAAAAACTGCAATGTTACCTGATAAGCAACCACTTCTCCACCTATCCTGCAGTGGGGAATGCTGTCTCTAAATGGACATAATAGATTAAACTGCAACAGCTTGACATTTTTGGCACAAAACATTCGCATATCAACAATTTTATGTGATTCAATCACTCTTGGATATGTGCTCTTATTTCCCTCTAAATCAGCTTCCACAAATTTTAACAAGTTGTACTATTCTGTTTGCTTTTAGATATTTCTGTTTGGTCAGAGGAGAAAGAAAGATCGAGGAGGAGAGTTAGAGCGTACACCTAAGCATTTTTCTCTGACTATCTGTTTTTTAATATGGGAACTGGGCACAACAAATAAAAAAATGTAATTACTTTTAAGATCTTTTAAATTTTTTTTCCAATTCAGATCCATGTGCCTTGGTGGAAGGCTCTCAAATACTCAAGGGGTTATTCTTTCATTCTCTATTTTTTTATGATATTTGTTTTACAGAATTTAGTAGCAGGTCTAGAAAACCTGTATTTGTGTCTCCTTGACTGGCATGGATGGAATTGGTGCCACTTGTAAGAAAAGTAAACAAGTAACATAAGCTTATTTCATTGACATGACGTAGAGAACTTTATTAAGGAACCACCTCCAAACAATCAGGCCTAAGTAGATTGAGAAGGAAATTCTACTGCCCCACCAAAATCAGATTGTTGCAATGCTACATAAAGTGTTACAGAGAAAAGAAATTAAGGGAATCTTAGAAACTCTTTTTTAATGAACCAAATGAAATAAAAAGGAAAAGAAAAGAGAATGTGAATAAAGGGAGGGGAAAACTAATCAACCATTGGTCAGTATCACTCACAAGTATTACTTTTTTAGAAAACTGTATCTGTTAACATCAGAAAATAATCTGCTTTGACAATAAAATTTAGTTCAGGAATTCAAGGTTTATTCTTAATGGCAAAACTATTAAGAAAATGTACCAGAAATAAAAATTCTCCCCTTCACAAACAAAAATGCATGTAAAAGTATAGTAAGAACACTATTTACAATAGCTCCAAAGAAGATAAAATATTTAGAAGCACATTTAACAAGTGTTTAAACCCATATATGAAACACTTTAAAGCACTCACAAAATGCACAACAGCAGATATGAACAAATACGAAAATATCCCTTGTTTTTGCATTAGATCCCTCAGTATCATAAAGATGTCATTTCCCTCAAGTTTACAAATATATTTTACATATTCTCAATAGAAATGGCAGTATCTTTAAGAGGGCAGAAAAATTGATGCTCATGTTCATCTAAAAAGAAAATCAAGGAAGAATATCTGAACAACAATAGAAAGAAAAGCTATGAGACTGGGAAGGAGGGAAGTATACTACCTCTGCTACATATTCAGACGTTTGTTATACTCTGTGTATGATGCAGTATGGTCATAAAACACGAACAGGCAGATCAGTGAAATAGTCCAGAGAATCACCCACACACACAGATGAATTTAGTAAATGAGAAAAGCAATTGCTAAAAAAAGATGGATATGTTAATTAAATAGTATTGAGAAAAACTGAAGTCTAACGACTAAAGACTTCAGTTTTTCTCAATGGAAAAATGAGCAAATTAGTTCCCTATTTCACAACATATAAAACAACTATCTCCAAATACTTTATAGTTTTAAAAGAAACAGATGAAACTCAACCAGTCCTTGGAGAAGATATGGCTGAACTCCTTTGTAACCTGGGCTTCTAACTATGAGTTGAAACTCAAATGAACAAACAAAAAAATCAAGGCAATGGCACCTGACTACATTAAAATTATTTAAAAAATAAAAAAAAACAATACTTTGCCTTGGAAAGAAAGAAACAATTTTGAATAAAAATAAAAAAAGAAAATCATAGGTTAAACTGAAATAAAATGACAACTTTTCAAAAAATGTATACAGCACATATCATAGGAAAAATCTGAAATCTAGAATATACAAAACAAATAAAAAAATAGAGGGAAAATTCCTGTAGAAACAAAATGTGCAAATAAAATTAACATGCAATTTTAAGAAAGGAGCTATTAATCTAACTCTTTAAATATGAAAATATATTCTCCTTCATTCACAATAAGAGAAATACAATTTAAAACCAGTGAGGTTTCAGGATGTTTCTACCAAGGCTGACCAAAATACAAAATTAAAAAATAAAATTTGTAAATATTGTATGTTGGGGAGACAGTGGGGAAAGGAGGTCTTTCACATTGGTGGTGGGAATACAATATGATACAACCTTGCAGAAAGGAATTTCACAATTTAGTTTGATCTAGCACTTTCTATTTTAGAGATTTACTCTAAAAATTTATTTTTTGATAAATTCACACAAGATAATTAATTCATTGCAGCTTATTTACATTTGTAAAATATTAAAAGCACATACCTAGGATATTGGTTGAATAACAAAAAGTGTTATTGAAAGAATGAAGAAACTCTCCCTGAACTGATAAGAGGCCATATCCTTGTTATACTGTTAAGTTTTTTTAAAAGGTATACAACTTTCACATTATCATGTTAACCTTTGTGTAAGAAATGAAAGGGGAAAATAAGAAAATACATATGTATCTACTTATATATTGTAAAAAATAAATAACAAGAGATAAATCAGAAAATAGTGAAGGTTGTTAATTGCAAGGGTGGTGTGATGGGATGGAATGTTTGGTATTGTGGAAAATGACACTTTCCTCATGTACTTTAGTTATAGTTTTGATATTGGGGACCATGGTACAGTCAACACAATTTAAAATATAAAGTCAACAGGATGGAGGAATAAATAGCACCCCCCCAAAAAAAAAAAATACAAAACAGATTGCAAACAGAAACATGTGACCCTAAACAAAAGTCCAAACAGATAATGAAACAATAGTGAGGAGGTGGTGGTAGGACAGGTCTAAGTGATTTTTAAACTCACTGTTCTGAGTATAACTCAGTCTAAAGATGGAGAGCAATGTAAACAGATACTGACTGTTTATTTAATTGAAGCCATGGGTCAGCAATTTTGAAAATAGATTTTGAAAACAGTTTTCAGAAACAAATGAGCTAAACATATCAGGGATAACGGGAACCTGGTTTCTCATTCCTGGAGAAAGGATTTGTTAATATAGAAAGGGGAATATCTTGCATCAATTTTTTTTTTTTTTTTTTTTTTTTTTGGCTGTTGAAGGAAGAGATTTCGTTGGAGTGGAATAAGGGTGAACAATGTTTTTATTCACAAATTTTAAAATGATATTCTGCTTTCAACTCAATTTCATATTTTCAATTTTAACTATTAATCATCTTTTCACAATGTGGAACCTCTCTGGGATTTTGTTTTTTTTTTCTTTTTCTTTTCTTTTTTTTTTTTTTCTTTTTTTCTTTTTTGTGGTGTTGGGGACTGAACCCAGGGCCTTATGCAAGCAAGGCAAGCACTCTACCAACTGAGCTATATCCTCAGCCCTCTCTGCGATTTTTAAAAACTTTTTAATTTATTTGTTCTAATCAGTTATACATGAAAGCAGAATGCTCTTTAATTCAATGTACACAATGGAGCACAATTTTTTACTTCTCTGGTTGTACAAAAAGTAGGGTTGTTGTCGCCGGAAAGGGATTGCAGCCTGGAATGGCAGCGCCGCGGGAAGGAGTCCGGAGACAGGATGGAGACGAAAATATTCTTTAATCTTACAAGAAACTACAATATATCTATACAATAGCGATAACCCTGTCTTTTCTTTCTCTGGTCTCTTCCCATGCGCCCGAGCAGCAATGGCGCTAGCTCGATCTGCTGAGTCACCGTTCAAATCTCTCGAGATCCTCGACCAAGTCCCGCGAGATCCCAGACCAAGTCCCGTGAGACTACAGAAGGCGGAAATGCCCCAAAATGTCTATGGCCCAATAGTCAACCGCAATCTTAGCTATCTCCCCAAACAGGGCTCCTGCATTTCCCCCTTTTGTTTTAAAAGAGGGGATGCTCTAGGACGTCTATGTGCAACCAACATTCTTACCCGTCATCGGATAATCAAGGCTGTGCCCTTGACTCCTGTCTTAGGTTGATATGTCGGCCACATGAGACTATCCCGTGCGACTGTGCCTGTCTTAGGTTGTCCCCCTCTGGGGATCTTACCCGTCATTGGCTAACCAGCCATCCAATGGAGCCCTTTAGGATCGACTGTGTAAGATGACTAACAGCCGTCCAATTGTGGGGAGATGCTGTGGCTTTAAGGCAACAAGCCTTTTGGTGACGAGCCAAATTGCATAGCATATCAAATTCTTTAAACAAATCAGCTGCCCTAAGTTCTATCAAGTAACACACTGAGTTGTCTAAACAAATACCCCCAAGGTACTGTCCCATGAAGTCCCAAACAATGAAAGATCAAAATGTCCACTTGTTATAACACGTAGATCTAGGAGGCCCCATGCATGCAGAGCAGAGGCCACACTGCTGGTGAGGTTGTTTGACATTTGAGCAGCAGGGATGCTTGCAGCGACCGCGATCCCTGCATCTGTAGCAGCAGCCGTCTTTTTTTATGTCTAGACAATGCCACCAGCAAATCTTCAGGGCCCGCTCCTTAGAGACTCAAGCATCAACTATTAAAGGAAAGGCAGTGCTATTCCAGCACTGAGTCAAGAGGCCAGTTGTCAAACTAAAAAATAGAATTATTAGATTAGAAAATTAAAGTTGATTTCTGCTCACACACATTGCAGCCTGAGCTCCCACAAACATAAGCTGGCAAAACATCATATTTAGAACAAAACAAAGAAAGACTGAGGGTACTTACTGTATTAAAGATAGATTAAAGAAAAACTAAAAGCACTTTGGAGAAATAATTTGTTAGCTGGAACTCTCGAGTTTCTGCATACACAGCAGTCCTTTACCTGTTGAAATGATTGAAATTAATCATTTATTAAACAAATGAAGTTAATAAAAAATAAGCAACCTTATGTCAAAACACCAAAATATCAGGTTATACAGCCCTAGTCATATTTTTCGCTTAAGAGAAATCCCTGGGACACCTATAAAACAAAATTGAAGGTACCTTCACTTATTAAATTATTTACCCAATTAGAATACTCTTAAACTTAAATGAATTAGAGTTATTTGGATCCATATATATATATATATATAATATTCACAAGCGCTTTGTTATTTTTGATGTCAGACTGGACAGACAGACGCACATACAAACATATATTTGTGACGTCACATTAACATGAAATTTAGACAAATACACAGACATAAACACATATATAAAAAGAAAAAAAAAAAATACAATTGTGTGCACACTAAAGAGAGATCTCTTCGTCCCAGCCGGGAGGAATGACACTTAAGTTGTGACGTATTTTGAAGGACTCTTTTAAGGGAATCATTCCATATCTTCATCATGGTCCTCTTGATTTTGTACCTTTTTTATTAATCTTGATTCCTCAACAACTTCATCTTGATCCTTTTGATTTGGTACTTGCTTTATTAATCTAGATGGTATCCATATTGGAGAGGATTCATGCTTTGGAAAAACACGAACAGATCCTCTCCCCCAAATTAACATTGGATCTGGACCTTTCCATGTACCTGAAAGAACATCCTTCCAGTAAACCAGAGGTTTATGTTGTTGATGTGGGTTCCAATGTCTGTCTCCAGCAGAATAACCATCAGAGTCTAAAGTTAAAAAATTTAAGGTAAACAGGGCAACTGCCAATCTGTCCTTAGGATTTTTCCAGTTTCCTTCTTTCTGTTTTAACAACATAACTTTTAGTGTGCGGTTTGCTCTTTCAATAATGCCCTGACCCTGAGGATTGTATGGGATGCCTGTTTTATGGGATATGTTGAATTTTGCGCAAAACTCTTTGAAAGATGAGGATGTATATGCGGGGCCATTATCTGTTTTAAGCATTTTGGGGATGCCCAATGCAGCAAAAGCTTGTAAACAATGAGATGTGACATCTTTAACTTTTTCTCCGGAATGTAAGGAAGCAAAAATCATGCCTGAGCATGTATCTATGGTTACATGAATAAATCGCAATTTTCCAAAACTTGGCTCATGAGTAACATCCATCTGCCACAAATGATTGGGCATTAATCCTCTAGGGTTAACACCAAAATGAGGATTGGGCAAATGTGTCATACAAGATTTACAATCTTTTACAATTGTTCTGGCTTGCTCCTTTGTGATTTTAAACCTACGTTGCAAGGTGGTGCTGTTGACGTGAAACTGGGAATGAAATAAAGTAGCTTGTTGTAGCGCTGAAAGTATAAATATTGTTTTTGTAAGTTCATCAGCCTTTTGATTACTTTCATGGAGGGGGCCAGGCAAATTAGTATGTGCTCTAATATGGCCTATGAATAGAGGTTCTTTTCTTGCCCACAAAAGTTTTTGTATTTGATAAAACAATTTAAAAGCTGGAATATGAGGTGCTATTGGTCCTGCTAACTCTAATTTTGGGACGGCTTGTACAATATAGTGGCTATCTGAAAAAATGTTTATGGGCTGGTCTCTAAAATTTTCCAGAGCTCTTACCACAGCTTCCAATTCCACTAGTTGAGCTGATTTGTGTGCAGTTATGTAAGTCATATTTTCTTTTGTAGTGACTACTGCAGCAGTACCATTTGAGGACCCATCTGTAAATACATTAAATGCCTTAGGAATAGGTTGATTTTTTATTACCTGTGGAAATATAATAGGATGATTAATACAAAAAGATAATATAGGAGACTTAGGAAGGTGATTATCAAAATTTGCAGAGGTAGAGCATCTAGCTATAGCCCAGTCATTATCGTTGAAGCATAAATATTCAATCTGTGACGATGAATAGGGAGTAATAATAGTAGCAGGGTGAATGCCAAATATTTTAGTAGAAGTTTTAAGTCCTTGAAGAATAAGTTTAGCCACCATGGAGGTATAAGACTCAATTATGCTTTTAGGAGAGACAGGCAAATGTATACATAATAAAGGCCCTTGTTGCCAAAATACTCCTGTGGGTATATATTGTGAAGAAATAATAATCAATATCAGCGGTTGAGTTAAATCAAATCTGTCACAATGAGCTCCTTCGATGGCTTTTTCTACTACCTTTAAAGCATTCCTAGCATCAGGAGTCAATGTTCGCGGTGAGGATGGATCAGGGTCCCCTCGAAGGATATCAAATAAAGGTTTTAATTGGCCAGTAGTGAGGTTTAGTGTAGGGCGAAGCCAATTAATGTCTCCCAGTAGTTTTTGGAAATCATTGAGGGTGGTTAAATGTTCTTTATTTATTAAAATTTTTGGGGGTCTAACAAAAGTATCCATGATTTTAAATCCTAAATATAATATGGGAGATCTGGTTTGAACTTTATCTTCTGCTATATATAATCCGTATTTTTTTAAATTTTCTACCACGTCACTGAATATATTAAATAAGATTTTTTGATTAGGGTGGGCCAGTAAAATATCATCCATGTAATGTAGACACATGAGGTTTGGGTATTTATTTTTAATGGGTTGGATGGCCTTGTCCACATATATTTGGCATATGGTGGGGCTATTAGCCATTCCCTGTGGCAAAACCTTCCATTGATATCTCTGATCAGGGCCATTATTGTTAATAGAAGGAACTGAAAAGGCAAACCTGGGGGCATCCAGAGGATGTAGGGGAATAGAAAAGAAGCAATCCTTTATATCAAGACTAATAACATGGAAATTTTTTGGAATAGCTATAGGATTCGGAAGTCCAGGTTGAGTAGGGCCCATGACTTGCATGGTTTTATTAATTTGTCTAAGATCATATAATAATCGCCATTTTCCTGATTTTTTCTTGATCACAAATATGGGGGAATTCCAGGGAGAGGTGGAAGGTTCTATATGTCCTGCTTCTAATTGTTCCTGAACTAGTAGGTGGGCCGCTTGTAATTTCTCTTTAGATAGGGGCCACTGAGGGACCCACACTGGCTTATCAGAAAGCCATGGTATTTTCAAAATTATTTTCTCAGTGGCCCCGAAGAAAAATGTCTTTTTTCTATATGATAATGATTTCTTTTAGGGTTAAGCTTACCCTGTACTTTTTGATGATTTCTTATAGGGTTAAGATTACTCTGTAGATTTTTACATTTAACACCTGCAGGTTTGGTTGCAAGGTGTACTCCCATTTGTTGTAAAATATCTCTTCCCCATAAAGTAACCAGTAGATTAGGTAAAACATAAGGCTGAAACGTGCCTTTATGTCCTTCATCATCCTCCCATTTTAAAATTACCGCACTTTTTTCTGGGAGGTTATTATATCCCAAGCCTCTTAAACTGGTTGAAGCTTTTTGCAGAGGCCAGTGTTTGGGCCATTGACGTAAATTAATGATGGAAGAATCAGCTCCAGTATCTATAAGACCCTCCATTTCTATTCCTTGGATTCTTATTTTACACATAGGCCTCCTTGTACAGTCCCGAACCCAGCAAACCATGGGTTTCGAATCAGTGGAACAAAATCCTCTATTGTTCCTATTTAGAGGCATATTCATTTTAAATGACTTATGTAAATTTGGAAGGAGGAGCAGCTGAGCAATTCTATCTCCCTGATTAATAGAACTTATACTTTGGGGTGAGCTAAGCATTATTTTTATTTCCCCTTTATAGTCTGAGTTTATTACGCCTGGGGTCACTTGCAAACCTAATAAGCTCTCAGGACTTCACCCAATAATAAGTCCTACAGTCCCTGAGGGAAGAGGTCCCCTGACTCCTGTGGGAATCAGTTGAACCCCCATTTCAGGTGTTAACACTATTCGGGCGGTGGAACAGAGGTCTAATCCTGCATTTCCTCCTGTTCCTCTGGCGAGGGAGTGGATGGGTAATAGGGATTGTGTCGGAGAAGCATCTGAGTGGATGCTTGAGGATACTCCTCCTCCAATGCCTCGTATATTTGTGGGCCCCGGGGCATTGGGCCCCTTGCCCCGTTTTTTTGAATTCCTGAACAAAGGATTTCCATGGATGTCAAATTTTGAATAGCATTTATTGGCCCAATGATTTCCTTTCTTACACCTGGGGCAGCAACCTGGAGCACGGTATGAATTTGGTCTTATTTCTCTTTTAGGATTTTGCCTTGAATAGCCTGATTGATTATGATAATTTTGCCTAGAATATCCTGATTGATTATAATGTCTATGTTGAGCTCTTGTAAAATTTTGAGGGACAGCATCTCTCACAGCTGCTGCAATCATATTCCCTGTGACAAAGGCATCATTTATATCTTTACATAATTGTATATATATGGAAAGATCCTTTTTATTTTTCCATGGCCTGATGGCTTCCTGGCAATACTTATTAGCATTTTCGTACGCTAATTGGACAACTAATGGCATAACTTGATCAATGTCTCCAAAAACTCTACCTGCAGTTCTCAAAAGTCGATCAGCAAATTCAGCATATGGTTCATTAGGTCCTTGAATTACTTTGGACAAGCTGCCTTGTAGATCCCCAGGTCCTTGTACAGTTTTCCATGCCTTTAAGGCAGCTGCGTTTATCTGAGCATATACTCCTGGGGTATAATATTTTTGATCCTGTACGTCTGCAAATTGCCCTTCTCCTGTGAGCATTTCTATATTATGGTCTCCAAACCCCGCATCTGCATTTCTTTTAGCTGTTTCTATACAAAGTTCTTGAAATTGCGATCGCCAAACCAAGTATTGTCCCCCACTTAATGTTGCTTTACATAGACATTTCCAGTCTGCGGGGGTTAAGCTAAAGGTGTTAAGGGACTCCAGTATACTCAACGTGAAAGGAGCTTGGGGTCCATAAGTCATTACTGCCTCTTTGAGATTTTTTATTGTTTTGAAATCTACTGGCTGGTGGTCCCTCCGTCCATTTTCATATTCAAATACTGGCAGTTCCCAACGTATCTGTGAGTTACCCTCGAGAGCACATAAGCGCTCAGAAAGACTTTTTATTTCTGTTTCTAGGGTATGCAAACGCCTAGTGATACCCTTCATATTTTCTGTAATCGATTTCACCCATGGGGGAGTAGAGGACACAAGTTCCTCCACTTGATGATCCCTTATCTTGGTCTTCCTTAATTTCCTTTTGTTCATTTTCTCAAAATCACCTTTAGTTAATTCCTCCTCACTACTACTACTCTCATTGGTCCTAACTGACTCAGTAACATCCTGAGTCCCAGGTTCAATTGAGACCATGTATCCTTGAAGTATCTCTAATAAATCTTGAATAGCTTTAGCAGCTCGGATCTTTGTCATTTTGGGGACGCTTCTAATACTCTCCTTACTGGTCTTAGTTGACTCAGCAGAATCTACGCTTTCATGATCGCCTTCACTGTTTTCTAAATCCTCCTCGCTAACGACAGACTCATCTATATCAAAGAATTCATCAAGAGCCTCGTACACTTGGGTCTTAGTTATTTTCGAACCCATTTTAACCGCTCTGACTAGAGACTCCTGCGAGGTTTCTCAGTTCTTACCTGCCGTGCTGAATTCCCCGTACAGGCCACCAACTGTTGTCGCCGGAAAGGGATTGCAGCCTGGAATGGCAGCGCCGCGGGAAGGAGTCCGGAGACAGGATGGAGACGAAAATATTCTTTAATCTTACAAGAAACTACAATATATCTATACAATAGCGATAACCCTGTCTTTTCTCTCTCTGGTCTCTTCCCATGCGCCCGAGCAGCAATGGCGCTAGCTCGATCTGCTGAGTCACCGTTCAAATCTCTCGAGATCCTCGACCAAGTCCCGCGAGATCCCAGACCAAGTCCCGTGAGACTACAGAAGGCGGAAATGCCCCAAAATGTCTATGGCCCAATAGTCAACCGCAATCTTAGCTATCTCCCCAAACAGGGCTCCTGCATAGGGTCACATCAATTGTGTAATCATACACGTACCTAGGGTAATGGTGTCCATCTCATTCCACCATCTATCCTATACCCATGTCCCCTCCTTCCACTCCCTCCCTTTTGCCCAAACAGAAGTTCCTCCACTCACCCCATGCCCCATGCCATTATGGATTAGCATCCACTTATCAGAGAAAATATTCTGCCTTTGTTTTTTGGGGATTGGCTTACTTGCTTAGCATGATATTGGATCAACTTTTGATGTTGAATTGAATCTGAGAGATGTATATGAGCTCATGGTTTATGGTCATAAGAAAGATGATGAGGAACTTCACCCCTTCACTCCAGCGCAGCCAGCCTCAGGTTAATCCTGCTGACCTCCCCTGGTGTGCAAACAGGCTCCAGCCAGTCCCACTGACCTCTGTCCCACAGCAGGAGCCAGCAAGGAGAGATCCACCAACTCTGCCCAAGCACAGGTGGGCCCAGGACAGCCCAGCCTAAACCTGTAGAGCTCAGGCGAATCTAGGACAGCTTCACTGACATCCACTCAGAGGACTGCCTCTTCCAACCAGCATACCACCACAGGAGCTCAGCCTCAACCAGTTCTACCCACACCAACCAGCGTGGACCCAGCCCCAGGTAGCATACTTTGAAGGACAATGGCAGGTTCTAATAGCCCAACACTAAGGGGAGGCATAGACAACCTGCAAGGATATTATAAGAATATAGGGAAGAAACTGTAATATCTCAGATCTACACTGCAAGAAAGTAAGGCAAATAGACAACATGAAAAACAAGGGAGGAAAGTACCCCAAACAAACCAGGATTCTACAATAACAGAACCCATGCTCAGTGAAGTTGACAAAATGACAGAGAAGTGTTGTGGCATTTTCTATAAAGCCCTCTCTTTTTCATGAAAGATATGGTGTTGAAAGAGTTAACTTTGACTTCTACTTGCTGCTGTTTAGTTCTTTATTCACATATATGGCCACCAGGTATCTCTATTTCAATTATTTAGATCCAGACTAACTCTGTACATTTATCTTTTCTTGAAAAGAGTAACACAAACCTTTTTCTATAAGTACTTAATTTCCAGTTAATAAGCTTTAAGAGTCTTTTTGTGATTAAAATAAATTTCTCTTACTTTTAAAGTAGATATAAATCCCTTAGAGCAAAAAAAGTCCTTCAGCCTTGCCTCCCTCTTTTCCCTGCTTCTAGATTTTATAAACAACTGCTATAAAAGAAAAACAATAGTGCTGTGGAATCCCAGACAGAAAAGGTTGACTTTTATCAGACAGCCTAAATAGTGTACAGAGAAAACAGTTTCAGGGAATCCGAGAAATAAATTCTAACCCAAACTAATTAGATTAATAATAATGAAATCATAATATGCCTAGGCAGTCACGTACAGGGCCTTGAAAAGGTGCAAGTGACCTCAAAACCTTGAAATATATGAAATAAGAAAATTAATATGTCTAAAAATTAAGTCATGTCTGTAATGAAATCACCAAAGAAAGTGTAAATATTCTGTGCTGCCAAAAATTGTGCTTAAAAACTTACAACAAAGAAAAAGTAAAGAGAGAAGATTCCACAGCCTGACTCGCGTGTCGGTGTGTTATTTTCCCATCGCTGCTTCTCTGCCTCCGTACTTCGCTGAGCGCTCGCGTTGTACCCCCTGATTGGGGCTGGCCCCCAGCAGAGAAGGAGTTAGAAGGTTCATAATGAAAATGATCTGTGAATGAAAGAATTACCTAAATGAGCAAATACAGGCAAAAATTGACCACTACAACAAAGATATAAGATTACTTCAAAAAAGAGATAGAAACTCTAAAAAAAAAGTCAGAAATCCTTGAAATGAAGGAAACAATTAACCAAATAAAACACAATTAAAGGCATCACCAACAGACTAGATCAACTGGAAGAAAGAAGTTCAGACAATGAAGACAAAGTATATAATCTTGAAAATAAAGTTGTCCACACAATGAAGATAGTGAGAAACCATGAGCAGAACATCCAAGAAGTATGGGACAGCATCAAAAGACCAAATCTAAGAGTAATTGGGATAGAGGAAGGCACAGAGTTTCAAACCAAAGGAATGCACAACCTCTTCAATAAGATAATATCAGCAAATTTCCCAAGCATGAAGAATGGATTAGAAAACAAAATACAAGAGGCTTATAGGACACCAATGTACAAAATTACAACAGATCTACACCAAGACACATTATAATAAAAATGCCTACCATACAGAACAAGGATAGAATTTTAAAGGCTGTAAAAAAGAGGAATCAGATCACATATAGGGGGAGACCAATTCATATCACAGCAGATTTTTCAACTCAGACACCCAAAGCTAGGAGTTCATGGAACAACATATTCCAAGCTCTGAAGGAAAAGGGATGCCAACCAAGAATTGTATACCCAGCAAAATTAAGCTTTAGATTTGAGGACAAAATAAAAACCTTCCATGATAAACAAAAGTTAAAAGAACTTACAAGTAAAAAAGCCAGCACTACAGAACATCCTCGGCAAAATTTCATGAAGAGGAAAAGAAAACCAAAAGAAAATCAACAGAGGGAGGTATTACACTAAAGGAAAAAATGATCAGAAGAGAAACCATGTCAGGTTAAATAACAAAAATAAACAAAAATGGCTGGGAATACAAAACACATCTCAATACTAACTCTGAATGTTAATGGCCTAAACTCACCAATCAAAAGACATAGACAAGCAGATTGGATCAAAAAAACAGACCCAACAATATGCTGCCTCCAAGAGACTCATCTCATAGGAAAACACATCCATAGGCTGAGGGTGAAAGGCTGGGAGAAATCCTACCACTCACATGGACTGAGGAAACAAGCAGGGGTTTTCATCCTCATATCAAATAAAGTAGACTTCAAGCTAAAGTCAATCAAAAGGGATAAAGAAGGACAATATATATACTGCTCAAGGGAACCATACACCCACAAGCCTAAACAATTATAAATATATATATGCCCCAAACAGTGGAGCATCCACGTTCATCAAACAAACTCTCCTCGAGTTTAAGAGTCAAATTGACCACAACACAGTAATTCTGGGTGACTTTAACACACCCCTTTCATCACTGGATAGATCTTCCAAACGAAAGCTGAACAAAGAAACTTTAGAACTTAAAAATACAATAAACAACTTAGACTTAACTGACTTATATAGAATATTTCATCCTTCAACAAGTGAATACACTTTCTTCTCAGCAGCACATGGAACCTTCTCTAAAATAGACCACATACTAGGCCAAAAAACAACTCTGAGCAAATATAAAAAAGTAGGGATACTACCCTGCATTTTATCAGATCTTAATGGAATGAAATTAGAAATCAATGATAAAATAAGAAATAAAATCTACTCCAACACCTGGAGACTAAATAATATGCTACTGAATGAACAATGGGTTGCAGATGACATCAAAGAGAAGATTAAAAAATTATTAGAGGTAAATGAGAACACAGACACAACATATCGAAATCTCTGGGACTCTATGAAGGCAGTTCTAAGAGAAAATTTTATTGCATTGAGTTCATTCCTCAAAAGAAGAAAAAGTCAACAAGTAAATGACTTAAAATTACATCTCAAAGCTCTAGAAAAAGAAGAACAATCCAACACCAAAAGCAGTAGAAGATAGGAAATAATTAAAATCAAAGCTGAAATCAATGAAATTGAAACAAAAGAAACAACTGAAAAAATTGACAAAACAAAAAGTTGGTTCTTTGAAAAAATAAGTAAAATTGACAGACCCTTAGCCAGGCTAACAAAGAAAAGGAGAGAGAAAACTCAAATTACTAACATATGCGATGAAAAAGGAAATATCACAAAAAACACTAGGGAAAAACAGAAAATAATTTGAAATTATTTTGAAAAATTATACTCCAACAAAATACAAAACACCAAAGGTATCTACAAATTTCTAGAGTTGTATGTTCTGAAAAATTAAAGAAGGATGATATACACAATTTGAACAGACCAATTTCAAGCAACGAAATAGAAGATGCCATCAGAAGCCTACCAACCAAGAAAAAAAAACAGGACCAGATGGATACACAGCCGAGTTCTACAAGACTTTTAAAGAAGAACTGATACCAAATGCTGATAACAATACTCTTCAATTTATTTCAGGAAATAGAAAAAGAGGGAGCACTTCCAAACTCATTCTATGAGGCCAATATCACCCTGATCCCCAAAACAGGCAAAGACGTATCAAAAAAAGAAAACTTCAGACCCATATCTCTAATGAACATAGATGCAAAAATTCTCAATAAAATTCTGGCAAAACGGATACAAAAACATACAAAAATATAATACACCACGATCAAGTGGGGTTCAGTCCAGGGATGAGAGGATGGTTCAACATATGGAAATCAATAAATGTAATTCATCAAATCAATAGATTTAAAGATAAGAACCATATGATTATCTCAATAGATGCAGAAAAAGCATTTGACAAAATAGAGCACCCCTTCATGTTCAAAACACTAGAAAAACTAAGGATAACAGGAACATATCTCAACTTCGTAAAAGCTATATATACTAATCCCCAGGCCAACACTATTCTAAATGGAGAAAAATTGAAAGCATTCCCTCTAAAATCTAAAACAAGACAGGGATGCCCTCTTTCACCACTTCTATTCAACATAGTAATTGAAATGCTGGCCAGAGCAATAAGACAGATGAAAGAAATTAAAGGGATACAGATAGGTAAAATAGAACTCAAATTGTCATTATTTGCTGATGATATGATTTTATACCTAGAAGATCCAAAAAATTCCTCCAGAAAGCTTCTAGAACTCATAAATGAATTCAGCAAAGTAGCAGGATACAAAATCAACACCCATAAATCTAAGGCATTTCTATATATCAGTGACAAATCCTCTGAAAGGGAAATGAGGAAAACTACCCTGTTTACAATAGCATCAAAAAAAAAAAAAAAAAAAAAAAAAAAAAAACTTGGGAATCAACTGAACCAAAGATGTGAAAGACCTCTATAATAAAAACTACAGAACACTAAAGAAATAAATTATGGAAGACCTTAGAAGATGGAAAGATCTATCCTGTTCTTGGATAGGCAGAACTAATATTGTCAAAATGACCATACTACCAAAAGCATTATACTATACAGATTTAATGCAATGCCAATCAAAATCCCAATGACATTCCTCAAAGAAATAGAAAAAGCAGTCTTGAAATTCACCTGGAAAAATAAGAGACTCAGAATAGCTAAAGCAATCCTTAGCAAGAGGAGTGAAGCAGTTGGCATTACTATACCAGACCTGAAATAATACTACAGAGCAATAGCAACAAAATCAGCATGGTATTGGCACCAAAATAGGCTGGTAGACCAATGGCACAGAATAGAAGACACAGAGACTAACACATGTAATTTCAGTTATCTTATATTAGACAAAGGCGCCAAAAACGTACATTGGAGAAAAGATAGCCTCTTCAACAAATGGTGCTGGGAAAACTGGAAATTCATATGCAACAAAATGAAATTAAGCCTCTACCTCTCACCATGCACAAAATTCAACTCAAAGTGGATCAAGGATCTAGGAATTAGACCAGAGACACTACACCTAATAGAAGAAAAAGTAAGCTCTAATCTCCAACATGTTGGATTAGGCCCCAAGTTCCTTAATAAGAATCCTGTAGCATAAGAATATCAAGAATCAATAAATGGGATAGATTCAAATTACAAAGTTTCTTCTCAGCAAAAGAAATAGTCAGTGAGGTGAATAGAGAGCCTACTAATTGGGAACAAATTTTTACCGCAAGCGGGTCATATAGAGAACTAATCTCTAGAATATATAAAGAACTCAAAAATCTTAACACCAAAAAAACAAATAACCCAATCAATAAATGGGCCAAGGAACTGAACCGACACTTCTCAGAAGATATACAATCAATCAACAAATACTTGAAAAAATGTTCAACATCTCTGGCAATTAGAGAAATGCAAATCAAAACCACTCTAAGATTTCATCTCACACCAGTCAGAATGGCAGCTATTAAGAACACAAACAATAATAAATGTTGGCGAGAATGTGGAGAAAAAGGCACGTTCATACATTGTTGGTGGGACTGCAAAATGGTGCAGCCAATATGGAAAGCAGTATGGAGATTCCATCGAAAACTTGGAATGGAACCACCTTATGACTCAGCTATCCCACTCTTCGATCTATACCCAAAGGACTTAAAAACAGCATACTACAGAGACACAGCCACATCCATGTTTATAGCAGCACAATTCAAAATAACTAAACTGTGGAACCAACCTAGATGTCCTCCAGTAGATAAATTGATAAAGAAAATGTGGTATATATTCACAATGGAATATATATACACTCAGCAGTAAGAGATAATAAAATCATGGCATTTGCAGGTAAATAGATGAAGTTAGAGAATATAATGCTAAGTGAAGTTAGCCAATCCCAAAAAGCCAAATGCCAAATGTTTTCTCTGATACAAGGAGGCAGATTCACAGTGGGGTTGGGATGGGTAGCATAGGAGGATTAGAAGAACACTAGAATGGCCAGTGGAGAAGGACGGGAAGGGAGGAGGCAAAAGGGTCAAGAAAAACAAAAAAAGATAGTAGAATGAGATGGATATCATTACTCTAAGTTCATATGTGACATCATGAATGGTGTGAATATACTTTGTATACAACCAGAGATATGTAAAAATGTGCTCTATAAGTATAATATGAAATGTAATACATTCTGCTGTCATTTCTAACAACTTAGAATAAAAAATAAATTTGGAAAAAAAATAAAATTTAACAAAGCAAAAATTTAAAAAAAGAAAGATTACAAAGATATCAACAGATAAATATCCAGATAAACAGACTAATAGATAGATATACTATTCAGCTCTATATTCTGAATTAGTTTGGGAACAAAAATACCATTGTAGCAGTGAGCACACAAGCTCTTGAATTTCAGTCTCTAAATGCCATTTCCCTACTAAATGGAATCAGGCCCCTTAGAAAAAATTGATTCCCGAATTGAGACCGGAAATGTACAAATGTTTAGAGGTAAGCTAAAAAGAACATGGTCAATTAAATGTACTATGAAATATCAAGGGAAAAAAAACAACAAAATTATAAAGTAGTATAATGTTTGAACTAGTGAATTAGGACAGAAAGGAATACATATCCCCAGATAACATTGTTTTTAAAAACAAGGAAATCTACAGGAAAAAATAAGTCTAGCTCAAGATTTCTCCTTAACAACAGTGCTCACAGAAATTGTAGCAATGCTTGCACAGCATTTTGAATGTTCAGCAAGTAAAATCTTATAGTAAAATCATCCTAAAGTTATTAAATAAAAAGAAGGCTGTTCTTATCATAAATGGGGACGCAGGGGTACTTATCCCCAAATTAATCCCTGCATTTACTGTATCTTTAACGACCTGCTAATTCTTTTTCTTATGGAGGCTAACAAAGAAAAGCTAAAATTCATATAGGAAAGCATATACAGAAATAGCAACACTTTTCTGAAATAGAAAATATTATAGGACAAAGGTATTATAAAACTTAGTAATTGAGCTGCCATGGTATCTGTGTACAATAGTTCACACATTACACACACACATGCACTCTACCTGCAAATGTAAGACATTAGTTGAGAAAGGACAGATTGTTCAATAAATTATATTTTGACATTTTGTTATGTATTTGACACAGGGATTCAGGTTTTAAACTTGAAGAGCAACATTGTAAAGTATTAGAAGGAAATGTAATATTTGTATCTATGACATTGAGTTCGAAAAGATTTTTAAAAACAAGATTCAAAAGGAAAAAACCTTAAAAGTATTAAGTTATGTGAAAAATTTAAACAAGTCTATGTATGAAAAAAGATCATATACAGAATAAACATACACACACACACACACACACACACACACTAAGCCATAGACTTAAAAGGCAACAAAATTGACTGGAGAATTTACTTTTTCATATATAAGCTAAAGGTAAGCAAGCAAATAGAAGATGTGCTGAAGAGTAAGAACAAGCAATTTGCCTATAAAGAAATGCAAATAAGCATACGAAAAGTTGTGTAACCTGTCTAGATAACATGAACATACAAATTAAAATAACTGAAATAATTTCTTTAAACTGTCATGTTAGCAAAACATTAAAAAAATTAAAAAATTGAGAATATAAAGTATAGAGAATTATGTGGAGAACCAGACATATCTGTGCCTTGCTGGTGGCTGTGTAAATTTATGCAGCTACTTTGAAAGGCAGTCTGGCAATGTTTAAAAATTTTAAATATGCATACTGCATAATATAACAATTCCTTTTACATTTTTCTACTTCAGAGAAATAATCATATATACGTCCAACAACGTACATACCAGGATATTGATTTTAAACAATTTTTCTGTAAGTAAGGAAAAGTCTAATGAAAATGTATATTCATCCAAAGGAATAATGTACAACAGATGAAACTATGAGGTAGATCCACATGTTTTTAGTTTAGTAAAACTTCATAGTAGTATTGCAACGAAAAGAAATTTGAAGAACAATTCATAAAGAATAATAACTTATGGTTTAGTTATGAGGTGGCCCCCACATGATCATGTGTGAGACAATGAAAGTTTAGAAGTGGATTGATTGAGTTATGAGAGCCTTAACCCAATGAGTGAATTAAAACTGAAAGCAGGTAGGGTGTGACTGGAGTAGGTGGGTCACTGGGGGCAGTGCCTTTGGCATTTATATATTATAGTGATGAGAATAGCTCTCTCCTGAGGTGGTGTCCCTAGCTGCTTTCCTCTACCACACCCTTCCACTGTGATGTCCTGCCTCACTCTGAGACTCAGGGAATGGGTTTGGCTATTTGTAGACTTAGACCTCTAAAACCCTGAGCCACCAAATAAACTTCTCCTCTCATTGTTATTGTCAGGTCTTTTAATCACAGAAGTGAAAAAGCGGACTAAAACAATAACATTTATGAAAACAAAATATAAACACAAAATAAATATTATATGTGTATGTGTATTCACATGCATGTATTAAAAAGGCAATTAAATAATAGAACTGGAATTGGTGATATGAAGAGATATATGTTTTATCTGTAGTGTTTATTTTGTAATAGCAATTTTCACATGCTTCCTCTGAAGAACAGGAAGTGAATGCATGAAATAGAAACATGCATGGTTTTAATCTTTTAAAAATATTTTAAAATATTTTAAAAATATTTAAAAAATATTTTAGTAGCATCGTGACCTAGAATTTTATAAGACACAAGTAACATAATGTAGATAAAAGGAAAAATTATTTTTTTGTTTGTGATTTCTGAGGAATTTATTCAACAACTGATAGGGATATAAAATGTTGGTTTTTGGAAAAACAAAATTTGTATCTTTTCCTGACAATGCATCTTAATAAAAACATATGTTTTCATATAGACACAAATATTTTTACTAACCATTACCAGGTTGAAAATTTAAACTTAAGAACTAGAGACAGCATTTATCTCACAGAGAAAAAAATTAAGAAAATATATCTTAATAAATCTTTTGGAAGAGGATGGCGTGGTTGGTCAGCAGCCAAAGCAAAATTGCAGTAGCTGAACAGCACTGATACCAATGGTATTAGCCTGTTTTCCATTACCGTAATGAAAATTTTAAGTCCGGGAACTTTGTATAATACAGATATCAGTCTAGAAGTTCAAAGGCTTATGGTTTTGGTGAAGGCCTCATGGCAGATGGCATCACAGTGGCAGGAGCATGTACAAGAGGGAGAGCTTGGAAGCTATGTAGAAAGACAGAGATTAGGAGAATACAGGCTTGCTTTTTTATATAACAACCTTCTCAGGAAAACTAACCAGGGTCCCACAGAACTATACAATTCATTTTGAGGGCAGTACTAATTACTTTCCAGTAGGCCTCACGTTTTGTTTTAAAGGTTTCACACCACCTCCCAATGTTACCAAACAGGGAATCACCTTCCCACACATGAACCCTCAAACCATAGCACCGAGGAACCAACCTTTGGGAAAGAAGGAAAAGACTAAAGTGAGAGAACACACACACACACACACACACACACACACACACACCAAAAAAAAAAAACAAAAAAAAAAAAAAAACAAACAAACAAAAAAAAAACACTCCCCAAAGAGGGTTTTGGAGAAGTATGGAAATTATCTGTAGTGACCAAGTAGCTAAGAGGCTGAGGACTGCTGGCCCAGGTTGAATGGTGGGGCTTACCCAAAGGTCCTATAGAAACAACAAAGGTTTAGAAGTACTGGGAATTATGTTGGGAATTGCAAACAAGATGCTATTTAGGCTCCCGGACTTTTAGATTTCTATCACACAGAGAGAAATTCTCAAAAAAAGACTCCTATTATAATCCTATACACAGGAGATAATGAGATAATGAGCTTCAGATCTAATTCCTTATGTGACCTTATGAGCAGCCACAAGGACTGGGGGACTTTTGAGTTCCAAAGTTTCCATATGTGGATACTATTATTAATGATAATAATATATTTATTGGATTTCTAACAAGTAAAAGATAAGATGAAGTAAAAACTAAACAAAAGTGACAATTTTAACAGCCTGCAATTCTCTGACCAGTGAACAAAGTGTACATCAACTTAAATTGCGCAGAGGAAAGTTAATCACCAGAAAATTGAAGTCCAGCCTACTCATCTGCTCCGATTTTGCCAGTGCCACACAAGTGTCAACATTATGGCAAGGAGGAGATGCAACAATCAATATAAAAAGTAAGCAAGTAAGCCGAATGGAATCAAAGTCAATCATAAATATTCATCCCCTCAGGTTAAGACTAAGTCCCTGAAATAGCAAAGTGTTGAGTGTGTGTTTGTGTGTGTGTGATGCATGTGCATGTAGGTAAGCATAGATCAGGATTTGAAAAACCTAAATAAACATTAAGAGTCCTTAAGTGACAGAGTATTTCTTATTGTCAAGACATTTTTTAAAGATTGGATGACCTCTATTAGATATGGGACTTTTTTCTGTATTCAATCCTGTATCCTTTCATAAATACTTAGCAAGAATTTATTCTGTGCTATTTCTAAAATTAAAATTTGCAATATAAATGCAAGAGAAGTAAATTAGGTCAATCACAGTGCTAAGGCTGAGTCCCTGTCTTGAGTTTTAACAATATGTTCAGTTCCTCAAGATGTCACGATGAGTATCTTGGAATATGAGACAAATGACTTCTGTTCTCACAAAGCCACACCCCCACCCCACCATGCTACTGAATTGAATAAATACAAGCATACTTTCCATGATGCATTAAAATACTGATGACCTCTGTTGAGATCAAGCATATACAGGCAAAATTAGCAACCAACGCATATGTAATCTTTATTCTAAAATAGAAAGAAAGCTTTGGGAAATTTTCACTAGTATATATTAAAATGAGATTATATAAGAAAAGCCACTAAAACTACATTAAACAAACAGTTAAGTAAATACAGGGGATTATGCTTTTTTACTCATATATGTGTGTGAAGGGAAAAGAAAAGAATGGAAGCATCATGCATTGAAGGTCTCCATTCCAAACACCATGCCAGAGAACAATTTTGTCAAATAAAATGCATTATCTGCATTTTACAAATGAAGGAACAATGAGACAGGTTTTTCCCATACTGACTGTTTTTTTTTAAATATTTATTTATTTGCTTTAGTTGTCCACCATACTGATTGTTCTGTGTTCCTAATATTCTCTACTTAAAAATGATTTTCAAAATCAGATTATTAGGTAAACTCTTATCTCCTATATTACTTATTCCTTTGTCAAGCTCGTAAAATTTGTTAATGATAATACTAAAGTGATACAGTAACCTGGATTAGAAAGAAAATAACATATTTCAGCCTAAGGTCTCTATTTCCTAAAATTTCCCCAAGTAGAAGACACCTGATTAACCATCCCAAATCAGTGATTGAGAAGAGAACTGAATGGAAGAATTTGTGAAAATAGTTCTAACCACTTACAAAAAACATCCATGTTTTCTCCATGTTCTAGTGTTACAGAGCTCAGGGACCTGCTGGGTTGAGCTGGGGCAGTCACTGAAGTCCTTGGGTGCTGGTTCTTGTGACTCCGCCAGAAAGAATTTGGGTAAAACATGGAGTAGTAAGCAAAAGTTTAATAGAGAGAGTGAAAGGAGATGGTTGCATACAGCATAGGGACTGTACGGACCACCTGGATGAGAGAGCATCATGGTTCTCACAGGGCTGGAGTTTTTAAGGAAACTAAGTCCTTTGTTCTTGCCTTGATTTCCCTGTCTCCCCTACATTGGTTTATTATACCATCTGGATATCCCTCAGCAACTTCCTTTGTGAAGGTCTGAATATTGTGGTTGGCAGGGTGGTTGTGACATAGTTGGTTGCAAGAGATAATGGTGACACTTATCTGAAAACCACATTGCCCCTTGAGGGGTTATAATTAGCTATAGTTGGGGGTCTTGATGGACCAGACTCCACTTTTCTGGTACTTATCTGTTTTAGTTGGGATCTCCAGGATTTTAAGTAATAATTTCCTCAAGGGATCATAGTTCAGTGCAGCCTGGGGAAGGTTAGGCATTCCAGATCTCATTTCTCAATGCTTGCCTCTTTAAATAAGTTCTCCACTATTTTCAGTTTTACAGCTCCTGGCTTTGTCCTGGTTCATAGGCCTAATGTCTGTCCTTCATTGTCCTTTCCCTAAACCCACCTGTTCATGGCTAACTAACCTACCTAACATTAATCACATCAATAGTAATTCCATGATTTCAAGGATAATCTAGCCCAAACCATGAGTCCCCAGGTTTTCAAGCATCCCCACACTGTCCCTCAGAAAGTTGTGAAAACATCTGCTTTTAAATTGAGTAAATTAACCCAGCTGGTTAGGTGACCTAAATATTAGTCTCATTTTACATTAAACAGACTTATATTTTTCATCTTTGCCCATGAGCACCTAGGAGCAAGGATAATCTTAGGGAATGAGTCACATGCTGGGACCAGGGATGAAGATAAAAAAAATATCTCCTGACCAACTCCTTAGATACTGTAACAGTGGTCCACTTCATCTTTTGTACATAACCCTCACCGCTTATTTTTAAAGGGACGTGTTTTTTCTTTTCCTCTTCTCCCCCTCCTCCTCCCTACCAGGAGTGGGGAATATTTTCTCATCTGAGGCCCAGTTATCTGTCCTTGAGCACACTTATGTTAGCCCTACCAAAACCAAGTAAAGCTGGAAACTGTAAAGGAAAGGTTATTGTGTGGGATTGCCTAATTTTTAACTATCACAAAGGACTTTAGAGTCACAAGTTTGTCCTGCATTTCAGAGACTGGCTGAAAGACTAATTGCTTTTGTATTAATTATATACAAAAAAGTAATGCTTTGCTCTCTTGTTTATTGTTGTTCCAACCTTGCTTTATGTGTGCCTTGTTCAGTCACCTGCCAATGGCCACCATCGGCCTCTTGACTGCCCTGATGCTGAAAAACCTTAACTGTCCCTGGCCCACTTGACAGATAACAATGAATTTGGGTCACTTCCCCCTAACTTTGTCCTCTTTCAGAAGGAAACAACTTGGAGATGTTATTCCCATTTTCCCATAGAAATGGAATGTAGAAATTGACAGTGAAGAAATTAATCGTGTCCACCTCACCTTTTCAATATAGCCCTCCCTATTTATTTTTAAAGGGACTTGTTTTTATTTTCCTCTTCTCCCCTCCCCTTTTCTAACCTGTGGCTGGGAACAAGATTACCTTATCCTGAAGGGCAAAAACCACACCGGGACTGCCTTGTAGTAAAAGGGGGATTTATTAAGGGAAGGGAGAAGGGGAGAAAGGGAGAAAGGGAAAGGAGAGGGGAACGGGAAAGAGGAGAGCTGGTGAGAAGATGGCAGCTAAAGAGAGGGCATTCTGAACTAGCAGGGGCTTAAGTACAGAGGAGCGGGAGCATGCCTTGTACGGTCTGGATTGGCTCAAAAAGTGAGAGCCTGCCCTGGGGTGAATTCCCATGAGAGGTGAGTATTCCCAGGATCAGAAAGGGTGGGGACTTGAAGTCCGCCAAAGGTGGATTCTCGTGTGACATGGTCACTTCCCGGAAGGCACCTGGGGGTATGGACTGTCAGCCTGAATTTTATCTAACATTTCTTATTGGAGTTACCAGTCCTAGAACATACACCCACAAAAGGAAGGAGATGTTATCAGAAGATCTAAGAAGTGACTATCTCCAAAATTTACAAGGGAATTGCAACCTGGAATGCAGCCTTCGATGAGCTTCTTTAAAACCCTCTGTCTGTCTGATAGGAGAACCACAGCCTCTGGAAATGGAGTCCTCTGTAGGTCCTGCTTTGCTAGCAAAGAAATAAAACTTTTTTTCTTTTTCTCAAAACCATATCCTTGTTATTAAATTAGCATGAATTGGCATTGGGGACAAGGATCAAACTTTTGGTAACAGCACCAGGAAGAAATAATGGCAACCAGCAGGCAATTTAAAAGCACAGTGTATTAGATTAAAGAGTCAGAACAAGGGCAGGTCAGGAGAGGCCCCCAAATCTTTCTAAGATAAGGAAAGAAAGATTATGGATTATTATTGGTGATATTGAAAGGAAAGCAAGGAACTGGGAGACAGGTGAACAAGAAATGAAAGAGTGAGACCAGGCATAGATACACACAAGAGTTTGTCAGAGCTGACAAATAAAGGCCATCTCTCCATAGACGGAAAGAGGCAATACAGGTTTGGGGTTCTGGACTTTTATGGAGGTGGCTCAGGGATTAGAGCTGGGTGGGCCCTAATCCGGGTGGTTAAGGGTGGGGTTGGTATTAAGATGGCCACCAGATGCTAAGCAAGGACCTTACAGATATTGATACCGCCAGTTACCAGTTACCTTGAGGGGTCCTGCATCCTACAATGTTGAAGTGTAACATGAGAGAAGCAGAAGGAGGCAAACTCAGAGAGTAAGAAATTTTATTAAAAGATAGTAAAACAAGCCCGGCGCAGTGGCGCACGCCTGTAATCCCAGCACTTTGGGAGGCTGAGGCAGGAGGATCGCGAGTTCAAAGCCAGCCTCAGCAATGGCGAGGCAGTTAGTAACTCAGTGAGACCCTGTCTCTAAATAAAATACAAAAAAGGGCTGGGGATGTGACCCAGAGGACGAGTGCCCCTGAGTTCAATCCCTGGTACCAAAAAAAAAAAAAAAAAAAAAGATAGTAAAACAGACTTCTCCCAGTGGAAGAAGGGGAATCTGTGGGATGAGGAAGTCCTGTCCCTTTTATATATCTAAATTTCCTTTGTTCTTCTGCATTCTTCTCCCTTATCTTGTTCATTTTCCCCCATCCTGCATAGTGACTGGGAGGTGTGGGTGGAATGGCCAAGGGGTGAGCTGGTGGGCTGGAAGGGTCAAAGTAGAGTGCTAGGTAGGAAGGGAGCCCAGGGGTCCTTGATTAGTAGCTCTATGCTCAGGAGTGGCTTCATTAACAAGCTTTTTGGGAGGGGTAGTATCAAAAGGCTCTGAAAACAAGAACATTCCAATCTCCCATGGCGGTTTCCAATTTCCCTGACTCAAATAGGCCTCCATTTTCTCCATCCAACCCCATCATCTATTCTACATGAACTGCCTGGCCTTCAATTCTGGCTTCAATACCAGTAAGAAACAAATGCCATAAATGCAGGCTGACCATGGTAAAAAAGAAAATTTAAATAGATATAGAAGATGATAGATAGATAGTTAAATAGATCTTTATGATGGCATCCATGAGAAAAAAAATAGATTTAAAAAATAGCTACATGTTTTTATATTTGTATATATTGTAAATAAAGTATAATTTTAACAAAACAAATATTTGGAAGATTTTTAAAAATAAGAACATAAGACCAATTTCAAATTAGCATACAATTGCCTCTGTAAGAAAGCAGGTGATAATAAGTTATTTAAAGATGATAGAAATGTTCTTTCTTTATAGTATTTCTAGAATGTCCCCAGGATCTTATTTTTTGCTATTAATTTGCTTACTAAATATTTCTTAATTGATACTGTAAAGGAAGTGTTATATAAACCTCTTTTGAAATTATAAAATTCACAAGCCACTGAAATCCAAATTAATGAGCTTTCACTATATTGCATTTATGACTCAGAATAAAAAGATACTTAACTGCTAGATTAAGCAGAGAATTCAATAAACAGAGTGAGGCTTTGGATATTCCACTGGGTGATCCACACTAAAATACATTTCCATACTGATTGTCTGGGTCATGGCTCTTGCATTGGCATCCACCAGTGAGCTCTTGAGGCTTGATTAGTAAATTGTGACCCAACCATAGGCAGCACTTGAGTTCTGCAATTGCCTTAGTAAGGCACAGAGTCTTTTCAAATCACTTTTTACACATGTGGAGAGTTTCAGAGTTTCTTGGTTCATAAGCATGCTCAGAGGGTTAATTAGACATTTTTCTGAGAGGATTTTATATTTCATAGCAAAAGCTACTGCAAAACTTCATAGTACCATTATTTACATAATTTCTCCCCACACTTATTTTCTTTTTCTCCTAAACTTTATGGAGGAAAAAAAAATTGTTTGTTAGTTTTTGAGCTGCATCCCCATTGAGATAGTTACCAAAGCAAAGCAAATTCTTCATACTGTCTGCCTTGGTGACAGCAGCCTGCTGCCTCTCTTCTGTTTCCACTTGCCTATTCAGGGGCTCCCTGTAGATTTCTTTTTAGGAAAGCTCAGATTCATTGGAAAATGTCTCCTTTTTGTAGTTATTGGGCATGCTCAGTACTCAAGGTCATTATTTAATTCCTCCTAAAACTTTAACAAAATATTTCAGATAACAAATTTTTCTTTTAATTTGCATAGCTTTCTTTCTTTTTTTCCTCCTTTTTTTTCCTTCTTACAATGTATCCTGTTTCCTACTGGGAACAAAGACATAAAAATGTTCTTCTACTTCTAGGGAGAGAGTCTTTTTTTCATATTCAGATGGAGATTAAGCCCTTTGCCCTTTGCAGAGTTAAAATTTCAGCCAAAGAGATGACTAGGAGGAAAGGAAAAATAGAAGAGAGGGGAGGATATTGCTAAGGTAAAAACTATTTAAACTATTTAACCACATTGTTGCTGAGCTGAGGCCTTCTGGGAAGCTAAGGAAGCTCAAAAACCCTCCTTTCAAACCCAGATTCTTGGGGTCAAGCCAGAAAGATTTCAGACATGTTGCTCAGGGTAATAGGAATGAGTTTATTAAAGCAATAGGAAAGGGAAAAGGGACATTCTCAAGGGAGAGAGTGGGCCCTCTCAGAAAGGAGAGGGAGACACTGGCAAAGAACAGGTAGTCTGTGTAGATAATGGATAATCCAGTGAGAAAGGTGGGGTCTAATTCAAAGAAAAGGAAATGAAATGCTAACACCTCCAGAGCACTTTCCCCCTTTCAACTGGTCGCCAATACCTCCAGGGATTTGTTCCTTCCAACACAAGGAGTTGCTAATGAGTACCCCCTGGGTGACTCTTTTCCTGCCTTTTGGACACCTGAGCAAAATAAAAAGAAGACAGGGAAAAAAGGAAACCTGAGATATATGATGGGGCGAGACACCTTCCCTCCAAGAGATACCAGCTCTGGGTCCCCTTCTCTTTGTAGAAGTCTATAATTTCTGTTCTGTCCCTTAAATAAAACTTGCTTTCTATGCTTGCCTTGGCATGTCTCAGGTATTTAATCTTCTGGGGGAATGAGGATCTGATCCTGATGTCCAAGACCCATATCAGGGGACAGTGCCTCTTTTGCACTACAATTTTATTGAGGATCCCAGAGAAGTTTCCAGAAAGTCCCACCAAGGTCTGCCTTTTGATTATTGACTGACAGCAGAATGATATTAGACTTTTAAGTCCCTACTGCCATGACAACTCTAGGTCACCTTGGCCCATGCTGACCAGTTCTAACTGGCCCATGCTAACCAATTCTTACAGATTTATGGTTAGGAGGAATTGTCATTATCTCCCTGAGTTTCAGGATTTGGTCTATGAAAAGGGTCACAAATATCTCCCCACTCAGGGTAACTTGGGTTCCTTTTATCAACATTATTTGGGGCCTGCATTTCTCCTGCAGATAACAGGTAGTTTGCTGAGTAATGTTACGTATCCTGTCCATTTAAGTCACGGCTGCAGGTAAATTGCTTCTTGGAAAAGAAAGCATAGGGAGAGTGAGTCCATTTTATAGAATTATTCTCTTAACCACCTCATGTCACCACCATTCACACCTGTCTATCACCTAACAACATCACGAATCTAAGGAAAACACAACAGTAAAGTTTTTTATTTCTTTGTGAAAAGTTGCATTCATTTTATTAGAACTTCAATCTTAAATATATATATTATAGGCGTGCGCCACCGCGCCCAGCTTTAAATATTTTTATTAGAATTATAACTTTACAAATTACCTAATAAAATAAATCATTTATTAACATGTCACAAACATCAAAAATCACATTTAAATTGGTGAAGGGAAACTAATAATCCTAAAATATATAAGTATATTTCATGAACTAGTTTTCTTCGTTTTCTTCAGGGAGTCAACTTTTATTTCTATTAGAGAGTAGCTCACATAACAGTTTGCAGATAGTTAACCTCCTTTGCAAAAGTAACAATTTCAGTGTGTGGATCCTAGTTTGCATGATATGACTGCAAATGCTGAGGCTGCTTCTCAAAGGCACTTTAGAAAATCAGTCTTGGTATATGAAAGAGATATATTTTCTGAAAAAATCTTGACATAAAGTCTATAATTTTCTGAACACCTGTACAATAAACAATTTTTAAAAACAACAATTTATGTTCAGTGAATGAGAGAGAAGCAGAGAAGTAATCAGGGAGGATGTGGACCTGCATCAAAAGAAAGAAAAGGCATGCGCTTTGGGGCTAGAGGCAGCTGGGAAATTTGGGTTTAAATTCTGTCTCTGCCATTTGTAAGTCAAGGAGCACAGCCATCTTGACCTCAATTTTCTAATCTTGTATATGAGCAGAGCCCTGTATTTTCTAGCATTGTCTCCTTTGTTTCTGGGAAAAAAAATGCTTTAGATGTTTTATTGTTTCCGTGTGCCTATGTTTCTGTCTTGAGCAGTAGGTACTGGTGTAGGGAAAAATAATCCTCTATCATGATGCATTTAGAGACCTCTTAGAAAAGGTTGTAGCAGACCTTTCAAGAGGACAGAAGTGGCTAATTTGGGAAATGGAGATAGCAAGAGAAAAAGTAATTAGATGGCTTCAAATCACCTTCTGGCACTACATGCATGCACTCTATCCATGAAGCCTTCTCAGATCTTTTGTTTGGTTTATTTGGCTCAGACTACATAATATTTGTTAAATTGATTTGAAATGACACTTGAAAACTTTTCCTAAAACTGTAAGTTAAGTCCAGGTCTAAACTTACAATTCTCAATATTTAGCTCTGATTTCTCTTCCAACTTTATTGGTAAACATCTTTTTCTAAAATAAAAAGATACGTATGTAGACACATCTTTGTATGTGTCAGTGACACTTTAGGTGACAAATGTGCTTCACTCTGATGCCATTTTCCCAATTTAAATAAAGCTATATGAAAAAGAACATGGATATCTCTGGAGAGATGAACATCCTTGAATTCAGTTTTATATCACTCCCGAGGGAAAACTAAATTAATTGCTGTAACAGTATAGATTTTCTAGACTATAAACCATAGTCTGTTTTGTTAGATGTTTATTTACTGTGAAGCAAATATAACTTATCCTTAGTTAGGCATGGGCCTCTTCTAAGAAACTACACCATTTTTTTTTTTTTTTTTTTTTGTAATTCCTTTTTTTTTTAAAAAAAACAAGAACACATACAATGTAAACTTCAAGGCTGGGCCTTTCCTAAATATCATACAAAAACTGCTTTTCTAAAAAAAGATGTCAGAAACTACTCTTGCTAAAAATGCCAGTGATAATTGTCACTGTTAATAATTTTATTATTAATTCTTATTATCTCTTTATTGAGGACCTTTTTCTTGTTCATTCCATATAAACATTTTACAAACATTATGCCCAACCTTCATAATAACTGTGCAGTACAAGAAATCAAAGAAGAGTACAAAGATATATAAAAAGCTGACAGTAATTTAATTCAAGATCTGACTTACTCCAAAATATTGCTAAGCTTTTTATAACACATCATGCCTCAGTAGGATAAAAGCAGCTATTTTTAAAAAATCTTTTTACATGCCACTAGGCACTAATTGAAAATCAATAGAATAGCAAAGTGAGTGGGCATATGGCTTTTAAATTGTTTATTTAGTTATAGGTCATGTTATGTCAAATCACATCTGACTTTAAAACACCAAATAATCCATTTACAAGTAAGGTAATAGTCTGTCAAGTCTGCATGCTGGGAACATTAGTGGAAGATGAATTAACCAATCAACAAGGTAGTT
The DNA here is from genome assembly GCA_025594165.1 of Tamias sibiricus. NCBI lineage: Eukaryota > Metazoa > Chordata > Mammalia > Rodentia > Sciuridae > Tamias > Tamias sibiricus. The sequence goes on from CM046664.1 coordinate 80,156,165, forward strand.
AAATGTTACTAGCTATAAGATCTGAAAGGGTGAGTGTTAATTCAAATAATGTTAAATGGTATTCATGGGATAAGTGAACTATGCCTCATGCTTTAAAAGTAACTCAAGTATGGAACAGTCCAAAAAATGCTTCCTTGAGAGATATTTATAGAGACACCACGGTTTTATTTCTCAGCTGAGGAGGCTTTCCATTCAAGATATTACACTTAACGTGTATGTGAACATTTTGTGAATCTGACCAATGGGAAGAGTTTTCCATAAATTTTGGAGTGATAAAAACCTCTGAGTGTATACTAATCTGTCTTTCAGGCTCAGAGAGCTCAGAAGGCAGTTAGCCTGTGCACAGCGGGCCCCATATATCTGGGCAAATTCACATTTTCTAAGCCGCAGAGGCTGATATGTAAAGCTAGAATACAAATTAATTATGCTGCAATGAAAATCTAAATGCCAAGTGCCCCTCACAAACTCATGTCCTATGGCCAGCCCATTTTTCCTTTTAGGAAACCTCTATAAAGATGCAAATTATGAATAAAAAGAGAATTAAGTATGGTGTCAGAAAATAGGTGGTGTTTCATGATTCTAAAAATTTAAAGCCAAACTTTTTGGCACATAGTTGATATTTAATAAACTTAAAAAAAAAAAAGTGAAAGCGATTAAGATACTCTGGTGGTAGGATATTATTTCTGTTTGTTTTTGTTTTGTTTTGTTTTGTTTTGTTTTGCCCTAAGGCTTCCCTTGCCAATCAATTCAGGACCGTGGACAGCTACCACAAGGTCCCTGTGCACACATGCCTCTGAGTCTCCTCTTTGGCTTTCCATTACTCACTTTTGACAGCTGCATTCTTTCTTTCTATATATCTCCCCCACCACAGCACTTCCTCTGCCAAGAACTGTTACAATTCTCTTTCTTAACAAGAATAGTAGCTACATTCATGTTCAGTGCAAGTCTGGCAGATGTCTGGTGCTCCTCCTTCCTTATGTCTTCTAAGATATCCTGAAGTTGTCCATTTTGCCTCATGAATTTCTGAAGTTGCTTTGGAAGATGCACACATGTTTAGCCTGTTACATTTTTTTTGTGGACTGACCCCCACTTGATGACCCACTTCAGGGGGCATCTTGATTCTCCTGAGTAGCTCACTGTGCTTTTTTCCTGTTCCTTTCATGGCTATGTTTCCTTTAGTCACAGGGCCCTTATATTCTGCAAGAACCATTACTTCTTCATAACTCCCACACACAGTTGTGATTAATTACCACACTCTTTTCAACTCCCATGTCAAGCTCCCTACGAGGATCCTTTCCTGTAACCATTGGAACAGCACAACTTTCCATTATCTTTTCTCTTAATAGCTCTGTAACTAATGGGTGGGTCTCTCCTCAGCATTAACTATCACAACTGGGTAACTATTTTGTCCAAACAAAAGCAAGAATTGCACTGGACAAACTTAAACAAGCATAAGTGACTTTTTTCAAGAATATTGCAATAGGAAAAAGAAGGAGAACTCAGTCTAAGCTCAATGCTATTTGGTCAATGGGCTGAAGAATTTTTAAGAGCTAAGGTGGGGAATCTTGGGCCCTCTATGTTTGCTTACTGATTTTACATAAAGAAAAAGAAAATGTTGCCATGTCTTCATGGAAGGAGGCAATTTGACAACCTGGAGTAGTGTCTTTGCTGATGTTAGATTCCTATTTTCCCACAGAGCATGGGGACAGGGACCCTATATTCCTTCTTTATATTTCAAGGGATGTTTCCCAGGTCCTTGAGGGAAGTGATCCTGGATTATAACACATGAAATAGGCTTTAAAAATTACATATTAAAGGGGCATAAAAATAATTTATGATTATGAGTTTTCTAAAGTAAATGCTCTAAGAAAAGAGAAATTGAGGCCTAGAGGCAGGAAGAAGCCTGCCTAAAGTTCAGTTAAGCTGCAGGGAACATTAAGCCTTGGTCAATTTGTCACTCCCTGATGAAATTGCCCTAATGGCTTCTCATCAAATACAATTTAATTCAAAATATTTACTATGGCCATGAGGTCTGGGAAGAGTTGAATCCTCACCCTGTTACTCTCCTGCTCTTCTACCATTTCCTGTTTGCTCACTAGGTCCTCATTACACTGCCTTTCATTAAGCTCCATAGAAATACCAAGCTTATTCTATTCTTAGGCCTTTTATACTTACTTTCTTCTCTCCATGTAGGTTCCATGAAGACAGGACTTTTACCATTTCCACCTTTGTTCCCTCAGTTCTCTAAAGAGTGATGAACACAGAGAAGGCACTTAATTAATATTTGAAGATTGAATCAATGAAAGACAAAGTGAATGACCAACTGAATTAATTAAGTCAAAAGAATTATGATCATAATTTGTCGGTTTTAAAGCCAGTCAATATTTTTATCGTAACTTTGATTTTTTTCTGGCCCTATTGATTATAAGGAGATATTATAGTTAATCTTCACATGAAAATTATATTTTTTTATATGCTCAAGTTTTTTGGTGAAGGTTCAATTTAGTTCCTAAGTACTGAGCAGAATTACATTAATTACAGTATTGTTTTTTTCTGTGGTGCTGGGGATTGAACCCAGAGCCTGTGCATCCAAGGCAAGCACTCTACCAACTGAGCTATATCCCCAGCCCAAGTATAGTATTTTAAATAAGGGTTGTTATAGGCAAAACAAAAGCACAAGCACAAAAAAGCATATTCTACCACACATGGCAAAGAGATCATGGTTGTAAAGAGGGTCAAAATTAGAGACGCAATCACCACCTTTGGTAAAGGCAAAGGGTGCAGTGGGAATCAGAGAAGAGACAGGAAAGGCAAATAGCATGTTCAGAACACAGATTCAATGGTACCATAGATTCCGTGGTGCAATAAGCTCACTAGCACCACAACATTAGTAGTACCCATATTCCATATTCTAAGAATCTTGCCTACTCTATTAGATCATCAAAGCATGCATCGCAACCCTTCAGTACCATTTTTACCCAGAAAAGCATAACAGGTTTTAGTATTTAATGCCTGATACAATTATGAATGACATAAGTAAAAAGATTATTAGTCCAAAAAGAAGTGTCATAATCATCAACACAAACTATTGTGTAGCTATTAGAAATTTGATGTGAGAATGAAAACTTGGGTGAAAACAAACCTTTAAATAATTTGAACTTAATTATTTACCCAATAAATCAAAGGCTAATTTTCTGTTTGAGATACTGATTTTTTAAACTACTTTCCAAATATCATACTGAGGACAAAGGGCTGTATGTTAATTTCTCAAAGATGTTCTACTTTTCTAGTCATCTTTGTATAGAATTGATTCTAACAATAAGAAGAGGCATAAATATGATAAAGGATAATGACTGAGTATGTTGGCTTTCTGCTATGGCATTGATATTAGCTTCCCACTGAAGTTCTTTTCTGTGAAGAACTACTGCTCCAAAATTGGAAGCCTAGGTCAGCTTGAAATATAACAATTAAATATTATTTGGAAAAAAACAAATATAAATATCCTTTCAATTCTCTAGAGTACTCAAAGAGGAAAAGAGTATGATCATTACATAAAATGGCACCACTAAAAGCATAAGTGATCCCACAAAAAATATAGCAGGCATCCCATTTCTCTGATTAAAGAATGGTTTTAGAAATGAATAGGTATCTCGATATGAGATTAAGAAACCATAGTAAAATGTTAATTGTAAAATATAGGTGGTGGTTATGTGTTTACCATAAAAATGTAATAAAATTTCTTTATGTTTGAAAGCTTTTATAATAAAATATTAAATGAATGGAAAAGAACATTATAATTATTTGTCAAAGGGCCATAATTAGAAGTGTCATGCTTTAGCTAGCTTATCATCCCTGGGAACAAAATACCCAAAAAGACCAATGTAAAGCAAGCAAAGTTTATTTAGGGTTCATGGTTTCTGTGGTCTCAGTCCACAGATGGCTGATTCCATTATTTTGGGCTCAAGGTGAGGCAGCACATCATGTAAGAAGAGCCCTGTTGTATGCTTGGCAGGGTCAGAGAGCAGAGAGGCAGGGGGAAGGGGACATAGGGAATATGCACACTTTTAGGGCACACCACTAGTGACCCACTTTCACTAACAATATCCTACCTACTTATAGGTACTGTTAGAAAATGCTGAACACAGTTAACTTAGCCAGGAACACCATGTTAGTGAAATAAAAAGGCTTATTGGGGTGCCACGTGGGCAAGGGCAGGGAAAGGAAGGGAAGGGAAGGGGAATAGGGGAGGGACAAATGGGAACAGGGACAGGCAGGAACAGAGAGAGGTTTCAGTCCGGGGCTGGCTTAAATAGAAGAGTGCTGGTCAGGCAGACCCCTGGGGGCGAGTGTCTCCATAGGCTGCCTGAGGTCAGGGGGCAGCGGCGAGGGCACCTGGGAAAGGTAGTCTTTTTACAAAGTACCTGGGGAGGTGTGGCCTTCTGCCGGGAGGTGCAGCCTCCTGCCAGGAATCCAACAGGTACCACCCAATCAATCCATTCAAACTAGGATAGACTAATTAAGTTACATTTCTCATAATCTAATCATTTTATCACTAAATATTCCTGAATTAATAGGTGTTTTTGGGTGGACTTCATATTTAAACCAAAACATCTCATCCCTGGCCCCCAAAACCTTGGTGACCAGAATGCATGTTCTAAAAGTTTCAATATTATCCAAAAATCCAACTCAAAAATTTCCTCTGAGCCTCAAGGCCAATTCTTAATTGTATGCCCTTGTATGTCACAAAAGTAAATTATATATATCTAATATACAGTGGCACAGAGTAAATATTCTCATTCCAAAATGGAGGAATCGGGGCATAGAAAAAGGGATGGGGCCAACACAAGACCAAAACCTAGCCAGACAAACAAGTCTCAGAACTCCACCTATAACTCTCTTATAGCATCAATGACACATGGCTATGTGGTGTGCTTTCCAAAGAGTTTGGACAGCCTCACCACTTTAACTTTGCTGGTTGTAGTGACCATGGGATCTCTTTTAGCCTGGTTGTGTCTGCAATCAGCAGCTTTTCTTGGCAGATAGTCCACATCACTGACATCTCTTAATTCCTGGGGTTTCCATTCCACCTTTGTCTTCACCTTCTTCACTTCATGCGTCATCCTTTCAGGGAAGTATGTAGAGACTCTGACCCTGCTACAGTTTGTCTGGCCTCCTAGGTTTTCCTTCAAAATCTCAGTGAGAGCTTCCATGACCTCTGTATTCCTGCAGAATCATCATCATGTGGATGATGCCCAGGTCTGCTGCCAGCTCACACAACTTCTGGGGCCCCTGGAATCAAGGCTATAGTGGCTTCTCTGTACCTGCATGGCTCAGCATGGTAAAGCAACTTCCTATGCTCCTAATGAAAGCAAGGTGGCCCAAGGATCTCTTCTCAAGTGGATTTTTGCTTTTCTACATCCTAGTGCTTGCAGTAGGTATAGTCTTCAAATTCCTGAGATTCCCTCAAGGCATCTTTTCTATTGTCTGTGTGTAAAGTACTTAGCATATCTTGAGGCAGTGTAATCTCTTCAACGACCACAACTTCCTTGGTCCCAGCTTTACAAACTCTTCTGGCTGAACTGCACATTTTTAAAATCCCTTATTTTGTTTTCTGCTTCTGATTCTCACAGTAAACCTGGCAAAAAAGTTGCCAGTAATTTCCATGCCATTGGCTAAATGTTGTGCTGTCTTGAAATTTCTTTTGCCAGATTAATTAGTGCATCACTTCTAATTAATTCAGCCTCACACAAAATCTCAGGACGTGGGCAACACACATAGCCAAGTTCTTTGCCAGAGTATAATATGAATGGCCTCCAATTCCTAATAGAGACCTCTTTTTCCTCTGAAACCTCCTGAGCACAGCTTGCATTCCTTTCAGCATTCTGGTCTTTTGAGTTCCTACCAGAACCACCCGTTAAGCTCTGCTTACAACATTCTAAAGCTTTTCTACCTGCATCTCTAAATTTTCAAAATTCCTCCCACAAACTGTTGTACCCAATTTGCAGGAAAAAAAAGTCTCACAAGCCACTCATGTAATAGCCAATGAAGACTTTATTCTGGCCGGGGCCACCAACTACATCCAGCACAAAGCAGGATAGTAGAAAATGGCGCCTGCTCATAGCAAGGGCAGGGTTTATAAAGCACAGGGTTAATCCACCCTCAAGCCCTCAGGTGCAGATGGTTTAAGAGTGGGTTTAAGGGTGGGTTAATGGGCCATCGGGTGGAGACAGTTTAAGTCGCCTTTGCTTATTACAAAACCAGCTCATGAACCACATGGTTAGGTTAGTTATGGCAGTGACCTCTATTAGAAAATGCTAAACAAAGTTAACTTAGCCGGGAACACCATGTTAGTGAAATAAAAGGGTTTATTGGGGTGCCATGTGGGCAAAGGTAGGGAAAGGAAGGGAAGGGAAGGGGGATAGGGAAGGGACAAACGGGAACAGGGACAGGCAGGAACAGAGAGAGGTTTCAGTCCGGGGCTGGCTTAAATACAGAGTGCTGGTCAAGCAGACCCCTAGGGGCGAGTGTCTCCATAGGCTGCCTGAGGTCAGGGGGCAGCGGCGAGGGCACCTGGGAAAGGTAGTCTTTTTACAAAGTACCTGGGGAGGTGTGGCCTTCTGCCTGGGAGGTGCAGCCTCCTTGCCAGGAATCCAACAACCTCACCTCTCAGTACCAATTTATGTTTTAGTTAGATTTTCATAACTGTAACCAAAATACCAGACAAGGACAATTTAGAGGAGATAATGTTATTTGGGGCTCATGATTTCAGAGGTCTTAATCCGTTGTTCTGAGCCCCAGCACATCATGGAGGAAAGGCCCAGGGAAAGAAAGTTTCTCTGTTCATGGCAGGGTTAGGAAAGAGAAAGAGAAAGAGAAAGAGAAAGAGAAAGAGAGAGAGAGAGAGAGAGAAGAGAGAGAGAGAGAGAGAGAGAGAAGGGGAGGGCCCATAGGGAAGAAGCACATTTCTGGGCATGCCCATTTTACCAGTACTGCCATATTACCGGGAGCTTTTGAGAGACACCTCATATCTAAATCGTAACAGGGCATAAAGAAGTTTGGGGAACTCAAGGAGCATTCAGTTTCTTGATATGGATCATGTTTATTGAGAGTGTTTTTTTTAAATAAAAACTTACTGTACTGAATACTTATGATGCTCAATTGTTTCTGTTTGCAAAATACATACTTCAATAAAAAAATTTAGAAGTGAAATGAGAAAATAAGGCAAGTATTATTCTGGACCTTTGATAGCAAGTGACAGAAGGCCAATCCTAACTCACTTAGGGGAACACAATAACTCACATGGTTAAGAAGTCCTAAGGCACAGCTGGATTGAGACAAATCTGCAACACATGGCATTGCCAAGACTCTATCTATATCTTCAGGCTTATTTATATCTGCTTGCTTACTGAATCCAGAAGCTCAGATGTTGTCTGTAGGTGCTGATTAGGAAGGCTCTCCTCCCCTAGCAAACCAGATGACCAACAGTAGCTTCATATAAAAAAAAAAGGGAAAAAAAACTTATATCTAAAGCTAAATAAGCTGTCTGTTTTCATATTTAACTTTTCATAATTTAACAAGAACAACTTTTAGACGAACTTGAGCCCTACACCTTCATTGAAATAATTACTAAGGATTATGAGGTTCATTTATTGGCCTATCCTAGTCACAGTCCTGCATTTGCAAGAGGGGCTTGGAAACGGGCCTGTCCAATTGACTCACAATAGGATCACATAGGAAAGAATCTAATTAATATGAGACAAGCCAAGAAGAACAAGGGAACATGCACACACACACACACACACACACACACACACACACACAATATTTCTCACACACTGTGATGTTGAGGTAAAACTCTTCAAATGAAGGTGATCTGGGGACAAAACAAGTTTAGAAAAGGGAATACATTTTCTTAAACCCAAAAGAAAGCCTAGAATATTGGCATTATGATCCACACAAAATAAAACTGAACAAAACATAGGTCATAATTATAGAAATATACACAGATTCATAGTATACATAGTGTGAAAATATAAAAGTAAGCCAGGAATGGTGGCACACACCTGTAATCCAAGCTACTTGCGAGGCTGAGGCAAAAAAATCACAAGTTAGAGACAGCCTGAACAACTTAGTGAGACCCTGTCTCAAAATAAAAAATAGAAAGGGCTGGGAATTTAGTTCAGTGGTAGAGCCCCCTGTCTTTAATCCCAGTACTAGCATGGCAAGAAAAAAAAATAGCACATATATTTTTTACATATTTGTTGTGATAATTAGGTGTAATTAATAATTATTATTTATAAAAATAGTGATAATAATAATTATGTATAATATTACAAATTATTTATGATAATTTTGTGTAAGTCTACACATATGTATACTTACATGTATGCATACTCTATATTTATGCATATACATATACAACATGTTCTCTCTATGGTTCTGTATTATCAGAAACACTATGTGGAAAAAAACTGGGATTCGTAGTTTTTTTTTTTTTTTTTTTTTTTTTTGGTACTGGGGATTGAACTCAGGGGCACTCGACCACTGGGCCACATCCCCAGCCCTTTTTTGTATTTTTATTAGAGACAGGGTCTCACTGAGTTACTAAGTGCCTCGCCATTGCTGAGGCTGGCTTTGAACTCGCGATCCTCCTGCCTCAGCCTCCCAAAGTGCTGGGATTACAGGCGTGCGCCACCGCGCCCGGCTAGGACTCATAGTTTGAAAGAAAAAGATTTTGGCTCTTTAAACGACATGTTATAAAAAGTGTGGGAAGGGAGAATAAAAACCCTTGAAAGCAGGTTCCAATCTGGAAAGGCAGTTCAGATGGTGGAAGGATTTATAAGCCCCAAATGAATAATGGGTTAGACTTCAAGACACCCTAATTACCTAGAGAAGAAAAACTGGAATAAAATTAATGTTGTAGAAAATAAATAATGTGACTTCTTCAAAAGGACAGCAATACATCCTGGGATTTACAAATTAGACAAGGTTCTGCCAGCTGAGGTTGAGGGGAAAAAATACTGTTGCCAAATCAATCCTATGATGACTCTAATGATTTATTCTTTCACTACAAAGAAAGTCTAATAATATCATTCCAAGAAAAGAAGCTTACATAAGCCGGAAAAAATGCAATTTCTATAGAATAGATGTGTCCCTTTCATTATTTTATTATTATTCTAATCTGCTATTGATATATAAAAGGTATTGATAAGAATATAACATTTATCTGGTATCCACCCAAGTAATCATTAAAACTACTATTGATGGTCCTTATCACATATGAACAGAAATTGTATCACAACAAGTCTATCTTTCAGCAACTTGTATTGTTATTCTATGTCTAGCTTCAGTTACCTTATTTCTGGTACTTTGTGTTGCATTTTCTGGATGAGTCCATGATTTCGTTGCCCATTATAATGTCCACTAATATTTAGGTGACTGAAATTTTTGTTTGATATTAATAAAAAATATACAAAAATTAAATACCTAATATGCCATATTAAAAATTAAATACCTAATATTTCCATACTTTTAACCTGTCTTTCCTATTGCATTTTAGTTTATATATCTGTAAAATGCATAGAAGAGTTTCTTTCTTTTTTTTTTTTTTTTTTTTTTTGATTCCGGGGATTGAACTCAGGGGCACTCTGCCACTGGGCCACATCCCCAGCCATTTTTTGATTTTATTAGAGACAGGGTCTCACTGAGTTGCTAACTGCCTCACCATTGCTGAGGCTGGCTTTGAACTTGCGATCCTGCTGCCTCAGCCTCCCAAGTGCTGGGATTACAGGCGTGCACCACTCTGCCCAGCTGAAGAGTTTCTTTTTAAGAAATAGACTCAAAAACTACTGTCATTTAACAGATGACTTTAATTTTATTGTGAAAAGTATTTGGATTTATCTCATTTATTTATGTCTGTGATTTCTTTTGTCTTAATTTATCTCCCCCCTAACCATCTTTTTATTATTATTATTTATTTGCTTTAGTTGTACACAATGCCTTTATTTGTATGTGGTGCTGAGGATCGAACCCGGGGCCGCGCATGTGCTAGGCGAGCGCTCTACCGCTGAGCCACAACCCCAGCCCCCTAACCAATCTTTTGTACATTGTTTTAGACTCTCTTTTTTCTATTTCTAATTTGAAAATTATATATATGTAAACATATATATGTATATATATCATGTTTCTAATTTTCAAATGATTTACCCCTTATCATATTACATTATTTTTAATGTTTAATTTCCATACTTCTAATTAAATTAAATATATTGTATCCTGATAAGTACTGGCTTACATTTATCCATATTTAACAGTTATTTATTATTTCTTATTCTATCTCAGTTCATCCTTCTGTGTTCAATTGTCTCCTTTTTCGGGAATACTTTGTGAAAGTTCTTTTAGTCAGTAATGCTAGTAATAATCTGCCTATATGTGATTTCATGAAAATGTCTTTATTTCTATATCTTTTTTGAATAGTAATTTACCTCAGTAGAAAAACATGCATTATCAGTATTTTTCTCATCTTTTTTAGAATATTTCTTTTTTGTTGAAATACTTTCATCAGTCTAATCGAAATCCTTTATGATGCAGTTTTTCCTTTCTTCCTTCTCTTATTCTTGTTGCTTTTGTTGACAATACAGTTTAAACACAGTGTTTGTGTACACTAAGAGATACTGATTTAACACATCTAAGATGCCTCTTGAGACAGAGCAAGCCAAAAAGAAAATTTCAAAATGTGCAAGAGGAATAAATATAAACCATTCTTATATTAAAATGTATACACTATAAGTCATTTCTGGAAACAACTTAAGAAAATGCAGCAACCACATGCCCATGGATAGGTGTCTGGTATTGATGGTTCTAATATTAGAAATGTATTATCTCAGACCCAATATGATTTTTTCTGCCTTTCACTGATTTACTAATATCCTGGAGTCTTAGTGTAAAAACAAAAACATAAACAAAAACCCTTCTTTTTACCAGCAGACACCTCCAACATGCCAGCATTGGTAAGCCTGAAAGTGATAATGTTGTTTTATGTGCTGGTGAGCAGACAATGCCAATAGACTCTGGGAGCTGATCAGAACAGTGAGTATGGGAGTCCACACTGGATGGGTCAGATGGATCCATCTTAGAGTGAGAAGATCATGTTGATTCTAAACACTAAATAATTCTTCTTCATTCTCCATGGCCCACTAGTCTGGTCTTGCAGATTGCTTCAGCATGATTAAATGGGGAATAGTAAATTAATTATGTATTAATTTTCCAGAGTATTCTAGAGGTTTTTATTCCTTTTACTGTATTAGATTCTGAGTAGCAGATATTTGAGGCAAAGATCTGTTGATAAACTGTATGCTGAAGTCTTTCGGCCATTAAATTTTGAACACCACTTAGAGCAGCAACTTGCTTTAATGCCCAGTTTATAGGAGGAGAGTGGCTAGTATAATTGTTTACATCATTTCATGAGGGCTAATCTTCAAATACACTCGTTCAGGAATTGTTCTGGTGAATGGAAAAGCAGGACAAAGCATTCTCATCAATCTGTTCTGACAGCCCCAGGGCTGGTTTCTTTCAAGATGTTTACTGTGTCTTTCTGCAAAATCACTAAGCTATGATGGAGGTTTATTTATTAGAATTGAGCATAAGACTTCTGTGCTTAAAAAAATACATTTACTGTATTTTATAAATGTCTTGGCATCTAATTTTTCTTTCATTAATTTATGCTGATAATGGTCCTGACATTTTTCCTCATGCAGCTTTATAATTTTGTATTGCTTTACTAAAGTTAGTTTAAGATAAATTTATTCAGATTAAATTTAAAGTTTCTTTCTTATATATAGCACAAGAAAGTTACTATAACAAATACAGTTTTTATTTTCACTTATCACTTCGAAATTTCTATATAAATAATATGAACTTAGACCTCAATCCTGTGTGAAGGCAGGCCTGTGGTTATAATTCTTTAATGGACAACTTTTTCTAAGCCAGAGCTTAGTTTAGTGTATGAAAAAAAATAAATTATCTTTGCTTATGAATGGGAGTTTTAATTCTAATCTGGAGTCTTATTATTTGAGGATACCAACTTCAAGCAGTTGTTTTAGGGCCAACTCTCCATTCTTGTTGTTCAAAGCTGTAATTGATCTCTCTAGATCAGTAATTAATTAATAATTACTTGATAATATAGGAGTTAATCTTTGAATTACTAGGAGAGGAAAAAGGAAAAAAATTGAAAATGTAATAGATGGATCTTACCAAATTTGATATTGTCCTACAGGTCCCTGAGGTTCATTTTATTCAATAATTTTTGCTCTCTCTTCTATGAATGGATAATTTCTGTTGATCTGTCTTCAATTTCTTTCACTCTTTCATTTCGTCTTCTGTTCTGCTATTGCAACTATCTGTTGATTTTTTATGTCAGATATTTTGCCTTTTAAATTTATAATATTTCCTTTAATTCTTATTTGTAATTTCTATTTGCAATTGAAAGATATTTAATTTTCAGTAAGAAATTAATTTAATATTATGTCATGGAGCATGATAATAATGACTGCTTTAAATTATTTGATAATTCCAGCATTTAGGTCATCTTAAGAGTTTTAATTGTTGACTATTTTTCCCTTGAGAATTTTTTATATTTTTATGGTCCTCTGTATGTTGAATAATTTTAGATTGTACCACCTCCATTGTATTTATCCTCTTGTGAATCTAAGTTCCATTTTGTTACAAGTTAGCAGTCAATCAATCTAGTTAGGTTCAGGTTGCAGCTTCTGTGTCACCTTCTTCAAGCTGTGGTTCCAAAGCAAGTTTAATTTTCAAATCTTTATGTCTGCCTCCCTCATTCACCTCTAAGGAGTAGTCTGGAACTAAGATCTCACTCTATATAAGAGTTCAGTTCTCAATCTTTGAGATGATGCTTTGGGTCTGTTCCACGCCTCTGTATGTCAAGGGTAAGTTCAATACTGTGTCATTTAATATACAGAGTCAGGGGATCTTCTTCCCCAGCTGTCTTTTCTGTAGGATCTCATATACTTCATATCCTTCTGGGACCCTCTTATGCTGGCATTCTGTGTAGAAAGACAGCTTTTCTGAGAGTTTTAACTACACACTTGTTTGCTTGCTTATTTCTGCATGACTGTGTCTTCCCTGCAATATCACAATAACAGAAAAAGGAAAGAAAAATAATGGGGTCTCACATATGTGTGTGTGTGTCTGTTTGTCTTGTCTGACTTGTCTTTCTTCCTCTTCTTATAAAGCCACTGGTATGCAATCATGAGGGCTGCACCCTAATGATCTTGTCTGATGCTAATAACTTCCCAAAAGCCCACCCCTAAACAATACAATTTATTAAATCTCTACCCTCTTAATATCTCACAATGGGGATTAAATTTCAACACATAAAGACATCAGAGACACTTAAGCCATATCTAAACTATAGCGTTTGGTCTCCCTCACCTGTATGCCTGCTATTGTGAATTTGTCAGAGCCCTTAAGAAGTGGCTTTGACATTCTCTTCAGTTTTAGTTGTAAACAATGGGAAGCAAACGGAAACCATGGGTTTATTTCCTTCTCTCTCTCTCTCTCTTTTTTTTCCTACCAGAAGTTTCTTACTTGGCAGTATAAATTTCTGTTCTAAAAATATAACCAGATTATGAAAATGTATTCATCTCCCAAACCTAATCAATGCAGTTAAGGTTAACATTCAATGGTCACTACTGATGCAGGTAAGGTGCACATCTTGTTTAAAACCAATAGATTTATATTTGATATGTACTTATGCTAGTTTATATTTACAAGATACCAGAATTTTTGCAACTCTAATGTTTCCCAAATGCTTACCAGAAAAATCTTTTCTTTCCTTAAAGATAAATATTTTCTGTTGTTGGAAATGCATCCTCCACAGTAACTTGTGAACACAACACTGATTATAAAATTCTGAATTCCTTTTAAATACTGATTATAAAGATTTTTTCCTGACCAATTTCTCCAAAATACAGGGAAATATGGGGAAATATTTTGAGAAATAGAAACTAGCAATTTTACATTTTGTTTTTCTCTTTTGATTCCATTGAAATTGTCACTAATTTAAAGTCACTGTCATGTCTACAATTCAATATGCTTCCTTGTAGCTGGATGCAGGGACTATAAAGCTTTTCCCCTGTTTCTTTCAGCATTTTCAGCAATTTAATAAAAAGTTAGTGGTATCAACTTTGTGTTAGTTTCCTTTTTTTTTTTTTAATTTTATTTTCATTAAGGAGATTGTCTCTTAACCTCTTTCTAAGAGGTTTATAAATGAACACAGAATAGAAAGGAAATAATTAGAGATGGCTAGAATGCTAAAATCCATGGGTACAATTCAGAGGATGGAAATCCCTATTCATCATTTCGCCAGCTTCTCTCCAGGGGCCTTGCCATGAATCCATTGAGTTAGAAGTGACAAAAATAATCAGTTAGTCTGGTTTTTCCTTTTCTGCCCTCAAGTAATATGGTACCTAGTGAATTAAGCAACCTAATCAATCACCTACTGACCTGATACTAAAGTCATTTTTATTCTACTCTGAATATTTCAGGTATAAAGTAGAAATATAAATTGTGATTTTCAACTTGTACTCTTTTTCTTAATATCAAAGAATGAAGTACTGGGTAGGCTGATTAAGCCTGGTTTGGGTGCACATGTTCACATCTTACTTGAACTCTGCTTATTCAAGCTAAAAAGAAATTAGCCAAAATCATAATTGTCAACACTTGAAACCACACAAGTGTATTTCATAATTATGTTCAAAAGCAATACTTTTTTTGGTGTCACCGGGGTTCAAGAAATAGACTGTGGGAATAATCAGTTATAGAACATGTCACTCACACTGAGGAACTTGTGCAATCTCTTTGCAAATCTATGCAATCTATTTATTTATTTTGGTACTAGGGATTGAACCCAGAGGTGCTTAACCACTGACCCACATCCCCAGCTCTTTTTAATATCTTATTTTGAAATAGGGTTTTGCTAAGTTGCTTAGGGCCTCTTTAAGTTGCTGAGATTGGCCTTGAACTTGCAATCCCCCTGCCTCAGCCTCCCAAACTGTTGGGATTACAGGCGTGTGCCATCATGCCTGGATACCCACCTACTCTTGTTGGAGATTGTGTTTCTGGAGTTGCCCCATATAATACAGTTCCTTTTTTGGCTTTCCTATCAAAAGTGGATTTGGCCTTTCATAGTTTTTGGTAATGAACACTCTACTAATAGAAACAGTAGATATTAACATCACAGTGTCCTGCATTGCATCATACGCCTCCTTTTCATTTCTTTTCTTATAACTCTATACTTGCACTATTATTTACAACCTGAACCAGGGCCAGACTCTAACCCTCTCTCTCCAGTGTTATCTGATTCCAATTTATCCTCTGATCAACCTTCCTAAAACGCTCAGTCTTTCTAGTAGTAAGACAACTTGCCAATAAAATGGATGGTTATAGAAAATGAAAGTGCCTTTTGATTACTAAATGCATTCAAATACTTATTATTTAATTTGTTTATATTCCAACTGGCTGCATTTGAATCAACTAAACACAGTACAAGACATTGATATAAATAACAGAAATGTTTTTTGTTCGAAAAAATAGAATGATGATAGAACTATTTTATAAGAACTTATTCAGTTCCTATTCCTACAAATATGCTTAAAACTTTATTGCTTACTCACCCCCCAAATATGTTGAAGTCCTAACCCCTAATAAGTCAGAATATGACATTATTTAGAAATATGGTATGCTATGATTTGAATGTTTGTTCCCTCTAAAACTCTTCCTTGAACAGAATTGCTGTTGTGATGGTACGGGGCAGGGACCATACTTTGAAGACTCATAAGGTCAGGTGATGCTGTGCCTTCATTAATGGACTAATGTTTCCATTGAAAGAGGGAATTCACCCCATCTGCTTGCTTTCTCTTTGTCCTTCCATCATAGTGATGCTGGTGATGAGATTCAGACCGAGTTCTGTTTTCCTGTTGTGAAGATTGAACACCCAAGAAATACCAAGGCAAGTTTAGAAAGCAAGTTTTATTTAAAGGATAGGACATAGATTTCTCTGAAGAGGAAGGGCCCCAGAGCTGGGTGTCAGAGGAAGTGGGGATGTCCTGCCCCTTTTATGAATTTTGGATTTCCTTTGTTCTTATGCCCTCCTTCTCACCTTATCTTGCCTATGTGACTAGTGACAAAAAAGGTGGGAAAGAAGCCTTCCAGAGGTGCCCTTCCATGTCTACCCAAAGGTGCAGGACAGGAGGTGCCCAGGAGGTACTTCATTAACAATTTCTACAACTCCCTGCAGGGAAGAACATTACCCTGGAGGAGGGGGAAGTGTCCTGAAGGTATTAACATTTTTTTTTTTTTTGAGTCTTTTTTTTTTTTTTTTAAATATTTTTATTTATTTGCTTTAGTTGTACACAATGCGTTTTATTCAATGCATTTGATCTGTATGTGGTGCTGAGGATCGAACCCGGGTCGCCCACGCGCTAGGCGAGCGCTCTACCGCTGAGCCACAATCCCAGCCCCAGGTATTAACATTTTATTTTCTCCTGAATCAGCCCCCATCTTTCTGATGTGACCAGATTATTTATTACCTACACTGATTGTCCTTTTGTCCCCTGACCTCAGTGGAACAACTTCCAATGTGATGATAACACAGAACAAGTTTTCAGAATCTTCATCTTGGACTTCCCAGTCTCCAAAACCATGAGGGAATAAATGTCTGTTCTTTATAACTTATCCAGTGTTAGGTATTCTGTGATAGCAGCACAAAATGTACCAAGACCACACGGTTGCAGATGTCATTAAGTAAGATAAGTCAGAGAAGGGTGGATCCCCCATCCAATATGTCTGGAGTCCTTACAAGACTTGCAAAGACAGAGACACAGAAGGAAGGTGCCATGAGATGATGAAGACAGAGGGTGGAACTACTTAGTTGCAAGGCAAGAAAAGCAAAGATTTTCAGCAAACCAACAGAAGATCCAAAGAAAGATCCTCTGACCACAGAGGCAAGTAAGAGGATGGTCCTGCTGCCTGTTGGAGTTCTGACTTCTAGTCTTCATAACTGGGAGAGGAGACTAAAACTTTCTGATATTTTCATCCTCGTTTATGGGATTTTGTCTTTATGGCAAACTTTGAAAACTTAACGTTCTGGCCGCTCACTGACCTTTGACTTTTTTTTTTTTTTTTTTTTCCTCTTCTTTATTTTTCTTTATGGCTTTCTTGCCAAAGCTCAATGGCTTTTTTTTTTTTTTTCCTGCATGGTTTTTACCATGCTATTTAATTCTCTATTTTCTTTTAAGCTCATGGCTTTTTCTTTATACTAAAGCTCAAGGCTTTTTCTCTATATTTTTTATGGCTTTTGGCTGGCTACTCGGCTTCGGCTTTTGGCCGGCTACTCTGCTTCAGCTTAATTCTTAACTGGCTTCAACTGAGTCAGAGGCTATGCTCTCTTGTTTCTACTCTTTTTGCTGGTCTCAACTGAGTCTGGCTTCTTCATTTTTTATGGCTTTTGGCCGGCTCGGCTTTTCGCCGGTTACTCTGCTTCAGCTTAATTCTTAACTGGCCTCAACTAAGTCGGCTTTTGGCCGGCTACTCTGCGGCTTTTCGCTGGCTACTCTGCTTCGGCTTTTGGCCAGCTACTCTGCTTCGGCTTAATTCTTAACACTTTTCTTCATGTGTGAGGAAATGGGTTTCTTTGTAGAATTTTTTGCTTGACTTGTGGGGAAACAAGTCTAGTCCATTTTATTGTACATGCAGTCACATAGAGTAAAACATACTTGTAAACAAGAGCACACATATTTATTTAAACAGTTTTCTGGAAATTGTTTTTATTGTGGAATATAGTTTTGACACTGAAACAAATAAACAAATCCCACAGAGTGATTCTATACTGGCGCATAGAAATATATATTACTGATGCTAATAGCCATTTATTTGCTTGTGTTTATAGGAAAAAAATTCTAAAGCAATTTATTTCTATGACATTTGTTCACAAAAATTGGCATTATGTGTAGATTAAATTTCTTTAGACCCTTGAATGGGAATTACTAAATTCTAGCCTTTCTATTTCTGGAGGAGCATCATTCTTTCACTAGAAGGTTATTACAACATAGGTCTGAAAAGACTTGATTTCACAGCTCTGTCTGCCGGTTTTACTAATGAAAGCTCACACAGGTAAATATTTAACACAAAGTCATAGCCTTACTAGTGCTAATGATACATTCTTCATCTTGCCTTTAATCCTATTCCTTGTTCTATCCTTGATTATCGGGGGCGTATTCAATCATCCCAGACCAGACCTCATGCATAGTGTTCAAACTGTAAATATCTATTAATTTGAAAATTTTCATCTCATATTTGAGTATGCTATATACCTATTTTCGAGGTGTTGAACATAATTCCAAACATTTCAGATCATTTTTATCTAAAATGAAACATACTAGAATTAGATTGTGAGATAGAAAATTAACAACTGTATTGAGTAATATTTCTCACTCATTTTTACAATGGGAGATCCTTCCTTGTGCTTGTTACATCCTGTTTGAAATCAGAGATCTACTCTCCATTGCCAAGTTCTGGTTCCTGGAGAGCTGACCCCCTGCAGACTGCATCAACAGCACCCCCTATTGGCAGGTTTTCTCTGTGTGATTTGACCAGTGGGACACACCAAGGAAATCAGAGGGCAGGAGAAAAAGAAATTAAGAGGACTATTGTTCTACCTATTCCTTGCTGTGGCACCTTCCTTAAATAGCTGCTGAGCTCCTAAATAAGTGCAGTCCTACAGGGAGCTCCCTCTCCAAGGCTCTAACCTTACCAGGGCTGAGGATGAAGTCTTCTCCCCTTGCCCATTCAGCTTTACATGTGGGAATGACTTCAAAATATTGTTACCTTTACATACAGTGCTCTGTTTTTGTTCTTTGTGTTTTGAGTTTTATTTTTCCTAACTCTATGTATACTTCTTTAAAAAGGCTTGTCTTTATATTTTTCTTTTTTGAACCATTGGTTTCCTGCCAGAGATTCTAACCAAAACAGTCTTTGGTGAAGTTACTTTGTAAGATAAAATAGGTTATACATATTAGAATGTGTCTCAGATGAACTTCCTCAGTTAACTTTTGATCTGCACCTTGCTCATGTTTTCCTTAGTCTTCAAATCCTATTAGGAAATCTTCAAATGTTTTTACTTGGTCAGAATGGCAAGCAGCTATTAGTATTTGATGGAGTTAGTAAAAGAAAAATTAATTTTAAGTGTATTTTTGTTTTTCAAGTTTGTAAGGGAAGGAATATCACTGAGAGTGATTGAAGGGATTTGTACATCACCTTCTATGTCCACCAATTTATGGAAACTCTTAGCTCTGGTTATATATGCCTTCAAAATAGCCAGTTTCCATGGGCATTTTCAGCTCTTCTTACCTGATGTCTTTATAGAATTGGATGCTCTCCACCCCTTCCTCTAGCCAACACTGTTTCTTTCCTAATGTTAACTATTATTTTTAGCACTTATAATTTATCTTACTCTAATTTAAAAATAATACACCTTAACTGTGAATAGACTTTGGTTCCATTCCTAGATTCACTACTTAATTTTGTTAATTTTGAGTTATTAAGTCTTTGGTGATCTCATTATTTTCAAGTATCTTCTCTAAATATTACAAGACTATTATGGATATTTGTATATTTTAGAATAGTTGCTGCAGCTGTCAGTCTTAGAGCAGCAACACAACTTTCACATGAATAATTTTAGAGTCCAGAAAATGATATTCAATATTAAAAAACAAATTGGCTATCACCTTTCATAATTCAAGAGATTTCACATGAAATCCTGATATTCCATTTTAGCTAAAAAGTTGAAATGCCCATCTGTAAATGAATCTGTGGGATAATAGTTTCTGTGTGGCTACAAAGAACTGGGACTGATTTGCAACTGCCTTACTTAAACAGTCTTGCATTCAGTCATTCACAGAAAATTAATTTTATTCTTATACACTGTTAACTTGGCCCCTATTTGTATTTACGTATGTGTTCCTTGATTTAGACTATACAATAACTTCCTTGGGCTTCCTCCTGTAGCATTCCAAGGTAAGGAATCTCTTTGTCCTTTCTTTGTTTAGGCACTGGAGGCAGCAGAAAGAGTTGAAACCATTTGAATATTTAATGATATTCAGGCACCAAACGTTTGACAAGCAGATATATTCCATGCCTTAGAGTCTGCAGTACATTCAAAATTATATAAGGCATACTCTCTGACTCTATACCTCAAATTCTATTTAGAAGCAACACATTCAACATTCGCTATTTTTAAAAACTACTTCTCTACCCAATATGTACCCCTGTCTATTTTTGGAAGGGGCTTCATATGGGAGGACTTCACCTTTTAAAGATTCCTATCTTGGATGGAGGTACTTATTATCTTCATTATATAAAAACCTTAACATTCACATCACATTTGCAAAAGCAAAACTTGTTTAGACATAATTAGCAGGTATTTTTAATTGAATCAAATTAAAAAGAAAATGCTTCTTCCCTTTTTTTCTACTGTAACACTGGATCTTTCTCCTATTCCAAATATTCCTTTTTTTTTTTTTCTTTTTAATTTAAGGGTTTAGATAAAGGATAATCACCATAGTTGCTACTCACCTATAAAACATTCCAAAGGAATTTTTTAACTAATCTATGAATCTATTTATTTCGATAATAGTGACCTATGGTGGCACAGGCTAGAAAGATTGGTTGGAAAGGGGATGAGGAACTTTCCAGGATGATAGAAGTCAGTATCTTGGTTGGGATGTTGACTGCCCAGGTATATACCTTTGTCAGGACTCAATAATCTATATTTGAGATTTCCATACCATGCTGTAAGTAACATAAGCAAAATAAAATAGCAAAAAGTTCTTATTTCTACACAGAGAAAAACACCATGTTTTTAAGCAATGGAAATAATACTGTCTCCATTGTCAATATTATGGGTATTACATGAGTCACTTCTATTCATAATCTCTAATTTAATCCTTTGTTATCATAGGTTTTTCCACCTAGTTTTTCTTTAATAAAAACAAAATCTTAAAAACATAATGTTAACATTTACATACATATAACCAATTCAGGCATAAAGCAAAAGATCTATTTCTAACTAGCCACTATTAAGAAATGGCTTCCATGAATCTATTTAACTAGTCAGTATAAAGTAGCTCCATAATTTATTATAACTTTTAGTTTTACTTTTTATTTTGCATGAAACATTTTCATAACCAGCAGAGTAAGAAAATATAGGACCTTTGAAGATAAAGCATTTTATTTTGCTTTAATAGAGTATCTTTTGCTAATATGTTGGTCAGATGAGTCATAGTCTATTTTTCTAATGATATAAAATCTTGAAATTTACTGACTAGTTTTTTGTGTTTTTTCTTAACTGTGGGATATTAAATCATGCCTGTTTTAAAAAAGTTAGATCTAGAATATTCTAAAATTGACTTAACATGCTTATATAATTTATTTTCAGACTACCACAAGGTAATAATTGTACTATTCCTTAAGGACACTTATTTTTATGTCACACTTTCCAGATTCCCTAAAACTCTGCTCCATCTACTGATCCTTTTCCCTACCGATATCATAAATGACAAACTGTCATTAAAATAAGAAAGTCATTCTTTCTCTTGTCTCTTCATTAAGTCATTAAGACCTCCAGAAAAATCTCTGGGATTGTGGTAGACTTGCTTCCCAATTTTCAATAATTCATATTGTGTACTTGGCTGTTGCCTGTCTAACAAATTGCTCTGTGAGGCACCAATAACCCCAAAACTTCACCAGTGTTGCAGCAGAAAAGACTTTTATAGGATGTTTCCTACTTTTTTCTCACTCTAACACCTGTTTCTGGTCTTCTCCAGGGTTTTCTGTGTCAGTTCCTATGGCTATGGCCATGGCCATGATTAATGACCATGGGATTTTTGGCTTGTGTGTTACTTTTGCATTGAAATTGTGTACCCAGGCCTTAATGCCAGTTTTGAATTGTATGTATAAATGTTAGATAAATGGAATAGTGAATAAATGAATCCATGAAGTTCTGCATAATGTTTATATTAATCCACTGAAACTCAGGAAGTTTAAAAAAAATCAACCAAGAAACCAAACAAATCTTTAGAAACTCTATACAATATTTATGCAAAAATACTTTCTATTATGATTCCCATTTCACACACATAACAAGAAAAGACAGTAAAACAATATAAATAGCATTGAATACATTATTTTTAGGTGTTTATTTATAAGGACTGCAACTTTAAAATGCATTCATTTCTATTTGTGGTAATTAGATAACATTATTTTTATGAACGTTCCTTGAGGGTCAAAGTAATGTCTTATTTATCTTTATTTACTATCTCTAGTTAATGAAAAAAATAAACATAATTGCTATTGTTGGTATCATTATTATTTATAAACAATACTTTGCATTTTCAAATACTTCCACATTTAATAACTGTTGATTCACTTACTAATTGATTCGTTAAAAAAAATTATGGAATCACAATTACAAAGTTAGAATAAGCCGTTAGTCCAAGGAAGAAAATGGACATAAAGTCAATTATTATAATACTATATTGTATAGTGTATAGTAAGGAGATAAAAACCAGCCTCAAAAATAAGGGAAACACTCTTGAGTGAAGAGACATTTAAAAGAAGAGTTAAGAGTTAGCCTTGAGAGAAAGGACCAGGAAAATGGAGGTCCCGTGTACAAGAAATAGCATATCCAAAGCCTTTAACAAGGTAAACTATTCTAAGGATTGTAATAGGTTTTCTGTGCTTCAATGTCTTTATCCACAAAATGGACATGGTAAAAGTACTTGTCAAATATAATAACAGTGAGCATCGCAAATTTTATATGGAATAATTCCTCCTACAATTGTCTGATAAAAATCAGTGATTGTATATTTGAAATTTAGGATATAGGAAGGGATAGAGACAAGTTAATTATATGCCAGATAATAAAAGAATAAACTAGTAGAGATAATACTGGTTAGAACTATGAGTGAAAAAATGGGATAGAAAGACATCAATAAGTTTGACAGGCATTCAGAAGCAAGATATAATGAGATTTGGAAATGGAATGCTTACATAAAATTAGGATTAGGGAAGAATAAGAATACTTGCTTTTTTTTTTTTTTTTTTTTTTTGTGGTACCGGGATTGAACTCAGGGGCACTCGACCACTGGGCCACATCCCCAGCACTTTTTTTGTATTTTATTTAGAGACAGGGTCTCACTGAGTTGCTAAGTGCCTCGCCATTGCTGAGGCTGGCTTTAAACTCGCGATCCTCCTGTCTCAGGCTCCCAAAGTGCTGGGATTACAGGCGTGCGCCACCCCGCCTGGCTAATACTTGCATATTTTGATTTGGACAGCATAAAAGGAAATAGAAATCACAATGTTTTTCATAATCATCACTTATTTCCCTCTCCAGATTTTTTCTGTATTAGTCTTCCTTTGGCTTTCATCATTATCAGTTAAAGTTGACAAATATCAGTTACAGAGAAGCTGGTTTCATCCCTCCTCTGACTTCTACATATGTGGTTTCCCATTCTTCTATTTTTTTGTTCTGTCTTTTACCTAACTTCAATTTACCTTTCACAGTTCAGCTTATTAATCAGCTCCTCAAGAGATTTCTGCTAGTATTATCTTTTGTTCTAGTTATAGCCTCTTTTACAGAAAATTGAATAATTATAACCATTTATGTGGTTGTTTACTTATGATTGTCTTTCCTTCTGGATTATAAACCACATGAGGACTGGACACATTTGTTAAAATAGGATCACCACTGCATCTTCAGGTCCAGCATGGTGCCTGACAATAATAAGTACTAACAAGTATTTAGAAAATATGGCTGGGGAGTTGTGATTGGAGGCTGAAAATTTCAGGTTTGGACCTGTCACTGTGCATTTTGGAAAGTCTTGGGAAAGCCAGTGTAAACTACATATTAAAGTACAGAGATCAGGATAAAGATGGTAGTATATAATCTAAATAAGCAGTCCTCACTCTGTGTGTTCTGCTGTAAGCTGAAACTTGTATATAAAGGAAATATGTCTTGACAATTAATGCAAAGTGACAATAGGGTCTTTCTACTTTTCTGTCAAGAGAGACAAAAACCCAAACTAAAACATGTGCATGATTCCTACATACACATGTTTTAATTAACATGGTACAAAACTGTCTGTGGTTTATACTGTAACAAAACTCATGGATATAGATAGATAAGATTGTCAATGGAAAATGTGATAGTAATCTATGTATCTGGACCTTTGTTCAATAAGAAAACTAGAAGGAGAAGTTTTTTAAAGAGGTAAATTAAGGAGAAGAAAGAAACATAGAGGGTAAACCAGGATTTATTCTCACAGAAGTCACGGGGAAAGTTTTTCTTAGTTATCTCACTATGAACAGAAGCTGGATATATGTGAGTGGAAGTCAGGTTTCAGTGTGTGGGTGAAAGTAAATTGAGAGGGAGAAAACAGAGAGTGGCTATAAACAATTCAAGAAGTTGGGTTATTAAGGAAAGGATGAGAAGATGATCTCTGAAGGAGAAAAGATCTTTCAGGGGCAATACTGTATGTGTGATTTATTGATTTGTTTGTTTTCAAGATTGATGAGATTTGAAAGTACTTATATAAAGGACTCTTCACTTGCCTAGGAATGAAGAAGACAGTGAAAATAAAGATGGCATTATAAAGAAATGAACTATCAAGTCATGAATGGAGAAACTGTAGTTGCAATTCACTAAGTGAAAGAAAGCTAATACTTTATGATTCCAAACACAAGGCATTCTAAAATGCAAATCTATGGAGGTAGTAAAGTAATCACTAGTTGCTGTTGGAAGTGCTGTGGGAGGCAAAGGTGAAGGTGAGTCACGGGACATTCTTAAAGACAGTAGTAATATTCTGTGTGATACTTTAGCTGCCTGTCATTATACATTTGTAAAAGACCCATAGAATGTGTGACACCAAGGGTTAACAGTCACACTTTGGGTGGCAGCAATATGTAATGTAGGTCCTACATTGTAATAAATGAACCCTCTGGTGGGGGAAGTTGACCAGAGGAGGCTGTGCTTGTGTAGGGATAGGTGGTATGTGGGAAATCTCTGACCTTTCTGTTCAGTTTTGTTACAAACTTAAAACTATTGACAATTCACAATAGCTAGGTTATGGAACCAACCTAGATGCCCCTCAGTAGATGAGTGGATAAAGAAAATATGGTATATATACAAAATGGAATTTTACTCAGCAATAAGAGAGAATAAAATAATGGTATTTGCAGGTAAATGGATGAAGTTGGAGAATATAATGCTAAGTGAAATTAGTCAATCTCAAAAATCCAAGTACCGAATGTTTTCTCTGATATAAGGAGGCTGGTTCACAGAGTTGTTGGAAGGGGGTACATAGGATCAGAGGAACACTAGAATGGTCAACGGAAAGGGAGGGGAGGGAGGGAGTAAGGGGGGGGTTGGAAAAAAATTGGTGATTGAATGAGATGGATATCATTATCCTAAATGCATGATTGAAGATCTGAATGGTACTTATATACTTTGTATACAAGCAGTTGTATGTAAAAAGATACTATACTTGTGCATGATGAATAAGTAAATAAATAATAAAAAAATTAAAAAAAAAATACATAAAAATAAATTCTATCTTTTTTTTAAGACAATGGAAACATAATATAGAAGCAGTAATCTGCAAGTTCAGATCATGGAAAAGGCAGAAATGAGGAGATTGGAAGTATAGTCTGCTTTTATAAAAGTGGTGTCTTCTCTTCCTCTGATCAGTTTATAGTGGGGAGCAGGTGAATTAGGATGGAAAACATCTTAGATATACAAAATTTGGGATTTCTTAAAGGTGGGTAGTCCTAACTTTGCTGTTAAGAAAGAAACAAAAATCCATAAGGAAAGGGTTACATATATGAAAAGCACGGACACAGTTAGGAAGTGCCACTGTGGACAAACACCCTACCTGGAAAATGAAGAGGGATTACTGCACAGTCTCAGAGTCCAGCTGTGGTTGGAGAACATGAGTTTTTTAGCAGCACGAATGTGTAAATGTGTTATTTTTCTCCAGCAGGGCTCCACAGACTCAGCTAAGGTAGGAAGAAAGGTGATAGCTGAATTGACCCAGGGCTGGGGTTTTCATATTTTATATGGATGGCAGATTCAGAGGACATGGAAACTGAGGAATTTGCCAAAATACTAAAGTAATGAATCATCAGAAGATTTAAGAGAGAAAATAAACTCAAAGACTGAGAGAAAGGGAGAAAAGAAGAATCACATAACTGCTTGCCCTGCTGAGATGACATCCTCAAACAACCCCTTGAAACAAACAACTCCTTGAAACAAACCTTTGAGGTAGGCAGAAAATATTTGCCATTGTTCTGAGGACGAAAAGAAGGATGGAAGATGTGATTTGTTGTTCAGATCTCACAGTGTGTTCACTTCATTCAGAACCTTCTGCTTCTAGGCCTAAGACCTTTTGGTTCCCTGCACTGAATCTCCATCTGACAATTCATAGGATTATAGTCACCCAAACGCAGCAAGTGTGTTTCTCACCATTCTCTAGAGTCCTCTGAGTCATTTTTATACGTGTCTCGTCCTTGGGATCATTATCTGTGTGCGGATGTTGATGCGGGTGTTGGAGATCAGGAAGGGGTCTTTGTTTCCTGGTATTGAAGATTGAACACCTGAGAAACACCGAGGTAAGTGTAGATAGCAAGTTTTATTTAAGAAGAGGACAGAGAGAGACTTCTCCCAAGAGAAGAGGCCCCAGAGCTGGGTGTCAGAGGGAAGGGGTGTGCCTTGCTCTGTTTTTTTTCCTTTTTTTCTTTTTTTTCATTTGTTTTAATTAGTTGTCTTGCTCTTTTATAGATCCCCAAATCCCTCTTTTTAAATTATTGTCTTGTCTTTCTTACCCGCATCCATCCATAAAATAATGTGTTTAAACTCAAGTGAGATATTGTTATTTCTTGGCCTTTTTCTTGAGTTTTCTGCAAAACTGCTTTGAGGGACACAGAGTTGTTTAACTATTAGCAACCCAGAGTGCCCAGAAGCACAATTGCAGAGGTTAACAACCCACTGTCTTCTCTGTTTGATAACCAGTGATAACCAGTCATCATCCTCTCTTGATCCCCATGTTTCATTACCTACTGACTGTCTGACCTTTGCCCCTGCCTAAGCCGGGTGGGGCTGTAGGCAGATTGCTTTTTGGCAAAGAGGGTCTTGGGGGGAGGGCAGCACAGTGGACTCCTTTTATATAGAATTATCCTCTTAACCTCGTGATCCCAGCATTCTCATCTGTCTGTCCCCTTACAATATGAAAAGCTCACTCTGCAGAACATAATGCTGCCTTGATTCTAGAAACATTTCCTTCATCCATTTATTGATCCTGCACACTTAATATATTAAATTATTCTATGGATCAGGACACGAGGTCAGCAGTAGAGCCTGTTTTTAGCATGTATGAGGGCCTAGGTATATTCTTCAGCATGAAAATAAATAAGTAATCAAGTCATTCTAGAGAATGAAATTTTTTATACTATCCTATAACAATGCTGTACTAAGGAAATACATCCTTAAGGCCAGGGCAGACTTCACACAAGTAACATGTAAACTGAGTTCCATATGTAGGGATCTAAAAGATAGTTTCAAGAACATAAACAGCATGTGAAAAGAATCAGAAACAAAAGCATGGTGAATTTGGACTATGGCTCTGCTCAGTGAACAGTTTGGAAGACTATGGACTTTGGGGAATGGGAAATGACAAGAGTTAAGACTAGAAAAGAATGTGAAGTTCAATGATTAAAACTCCACCATTTCATCAAAGGAGTTTGAAATTAATTATGGGGCAAACTGGGAAGGAATACAGGGAAAGGGGTCACTGTAACATACATAAGCAAGTGAATAAATAATGTATGCATAAAGGAACCTGTATGGTAATACAATTAGGATATTTCTCTTGTTGTGACATTTTCAACCTGATTATTTGTGAAGCAAAATTTTATTAAATGTTTACGAAGACACTGTGTCATCAGCCACATAATCAATTCATTTGTATTATGTAGCCCCATCACTTGATTTACATATTAAAACAATACTATTCCTCATATATTTCTAGTTCTTTCTCTTATGCTAAAAAACAAAAATAAAAAAGCCCTACATCCTTGTTTATTACCATTAAAGAAAATACAACCACATTATGAACCATATGCATTTGTTAATATTTTAAGTTTCAATGTTTTTTCAGGAGGATAGTCATTTCTTTACACAAGTCAGGTTCTTATGAAATGAGAAGCTCTAAAATTCAAAATTGTAGACCTTTTTAGAGAAGCATAGTGATATTTTCTGATTTCACATCAAAGAATTTTTTATTCTGGGACTATTTACCTACTCTATTTTAATAGGCTGCTTCAGTTGTGCTACTATTGTTGTTGTTATTATTATTATATAAAATAATCTGCTTAGACTCAAAATGAGATATTGTTATTCCTTGGCCCTTTACTTGAGTTTTCTGCAAAACTGCTTCCATGCATTATATATAAGCAGAATTTCAAGTGCTGCTAATTGAAAACAATGTACATTTCCATTTAAATTATTGTTTTGTAATTTTATTGTTCACTGGATAATATCCCTGTTTGGTGTCCATATCTAATAGCAAGAAAAAATAATTTTATTAATCATTTGCTTTGAGCATGACATCCCTCAGATCAAGGAAGTGCCTTATGGAAGTACCAAATTACATGTGTTCTTGGGAATGTTCACAATATTTGAGAAATGGATTTTGCTTCACTGAAACATTACACACACACACACACACACACACACACACACACACACACATATATATACCTGACTGCCAGAATAGTAAAGAACCTCTAAAAAAATTTTCATGAAAATTATTAAAATCACTTCTTGAAAAAACTAGAGATTAACTAAAGCAGTGCAAAACTGCCAGGAGGGGTGTTATTTATTTATTTATTTTAGATACATTCTATAATAACAGTAATAGCAATTCTGTAATAACAGTAAACATTGTGAAATTTTTCCTTGCTAAAATTTTATCAATTGCTCCCTAGCCCCTTGGCACCATTGAAAATCAGCAAACCCCCAACAACCAGAGAAGTGAAAATAGCAGTCTGGAAATCTAGGCAAGGCAGAAGGGGTTTGGAGCTTCCAAACTCACCACTAGAAAACTTTCACTATTTGACCTTCTGGAATCTCTTCAGCAAGCTCAATTCTCAGAACTTTGCTCTTCAGTTGAACTGTCTCAGTGCTCACTCTATGTGAATAGCCTTAACCACAGGGTATTGGTCAAAACAAATAAAATAAGCAACAACTATTTAACAACACAATTGTCTGAGATGGTATTACTAATTAGAACTTTAAAAAAATTACCAAAAACTAAGAGTGAAATGTTAGAGGGATAAATGTCCATAGGATGCTTTGAAAAATCTCAGAATTGTGCAAGACTATAAATTAATATATGTGCATGAAATTTTGCACCTGCCCAGGGAAGATCTGAGAAGGCTCTAAACTTTTGCCTTTGACTTACTCTGAGGGTCTATACAAGCAGGAAGGGAAGGATGACCAGAATTGTAACCTGCTTTGAAGGCTTGTACCAATACATGCATTAAGCCTTTTAATGAAGACCTCTTAGCTTAACGCATTTAAGGACATCTGTGTCTGATCATGAGTTGACCACTAAGCTAATGCACTAAATTTTAGTGGTGGGTCATGACAAAGAATACAAACTTGTAACAAAGATATAATGCAGGAAACTGACTAAGCCAACAAACAAGAAACACAACAATAACAACTAGCAACACAAACTTGGCATATTAGGGAGGGATAAATTGGATTTCCAGAGTGGGTTAAAATATTCAGTTTTGAATAAAAAATTATGAGACACACAAAGAAAAAGTAAAGAAAGCATACAGAGAGAAATGAGGCTGTTTACAGAAATTTCCCCTAAGAACATTAAAAGTTGGACTTCCTAGATGAAGACTTTACAGGTGTTCTAAACAAGTTTAAAGAACTAAAGGAAATAATGTCTTAAGAGCTAACAGAGAATCTGAGAATTATGTTTCACCACAGAAGATTTTAATGAAGACATAGAAATTGTAAAGAAAAAACAAACTAAAATTCTGGTGTTGAAAAGGACAATAAATAAAAAATAATAATTTCCCTAGACTTTAAGAGTGAGGGATTTTGAAGAAAGTCAATTGATATTCTTTTCAGTCTGAAGGATGAAAAAAGTAATAAAGAATAACAAACAGAGACTCAAATACATCTAGACACCATTCGGCATACCAATCCATGCATAATGGGAGTCCCACAGAAGGAAAATATTTGAAGAATAAGCAAGGTTTTAAATATACCTTTCTCCAGACATGTGCAAACAGGCAACATGCATATTAAAAGATACTCAGCATCATTTGTCCTTAGGAAAATTATATCAAAACCACAATGAGATACTACCTAACACCCAGTACCATGGCTATGATTAGAAAACTGGGCAGTAACAGGTGTTGTCAAGATAAGGAAAAGTGGAATCCTCATATATTCCTGATAAATGTATAAAATGGTACAGACACCTTGGAACATAGCTTACAATTCCTCAGGGTGTTAAACATAGAGGTACTATATGACTCTGTAACTACATTCCTAGGTCTATACCCAAGAGAATCAAAGACATATATCTACACAAAAACTTCTACATGAGTGACTACAGAGTCATTATTAGTAATTGACATAAAGTGGAAATAACCCAAATGTCAGTCAACCAATGAGTGAATAAGCATAATGTGGCACATTGATACAGTGGAAGATTATGCAGCTAGTATGTGCTAAACCTTGAATGAAACTTGAAAACCTATGTGAAAGACACCAGATTTTTTCAAATCTCATTTTATTTGATTTAATTTATGTGAAATACCAAAAACAGACAGATCTCTAGAAACAGAGATTAGATTATTGGTTGTTAGGGGCTGAGGGCCAGGAAAAATAAGATGTGACTATTAATGTGTACATTGTGATGTAAAATTTGGTATTTTGAACTTTCAAAGAAAATTGGTTTTATACAATACCAAAACTCAAATAAATGTTTTAACATATTTTATTACAGTGAGTTTTTTCATAAAGGAAAGAAACAGAAAATAATTTCCAAGTTTTCTTTTTATAGGGACTGTTCTGGCATTATTCCTACTCACCTTGAAGCCACCATAATCATGAATTTCTTGGCTACAGGACATATTTTATTATATAATATATTCATAACGAAATAAAATACCTTATTTATATTTACAAAAATGTAATAATACTATGAATAGTTTCTAAAACTTTATTTTTACTCTATTCTATGGTTTTTCTTTGCTTTTTGTAGTGTGGGGAATTGAACTCTGGTTCTCACAAATGCTAGGCGAGCACCCTACCACTGGGCCACATCCCAGCCCCACATTATATTTTAAAGATAATTATATTTTTATTCTAATCAGCATACTTTTAAAACAGCTGGATAGTTTTCATGAGACAATAGAACAATTTATTTAAAATAGCCTTTGTAATTGCTTTTATATTCAGGTCATTATTGAGGTAGAATATTTATAAACAATTAGCAGCTTGGAAAAAATATTGCTCTTTTGTTCTTGTTCAGGTTATTACCAGACCCACATAATAATAAAACATCTGGTTTAAATTAAAAGTTTTAATTGAATATTTTGCCACATAATGACAAATGGTGTATCTCATATATATGGACGTTTGACATCTAGTAAATAAAATACCTCATTTTTTTCTAACATCTGGTGGCTTGATACTCTGCTTAGAATATTTGTATTTTTCTAATTTTGCCTTATTTTACAAGTATGATTCATTTTTAATGCAGATAACTTAGAAAAAGATGTATTTTTGCAAAACTAGTGACTATGTTCAGATAACTGTGACAAGGGTAAGAACATCAATTTATCTTGACAATGATAAGATTATCACACTTTCTTAAGAAGTTGCTCGCTGTCTAGCTATATGAGTAGGTTAGATACTTTAGCACTCAGTTTCCCACAAAGATTAACTAAATTGATTCATATAAACTGCCTTAGGTAGTGCTTAGCATAGATAACATGTACAATAAATGCTGGTCTATAATTTAAGTGAGTTCATTCTTCTATTTTTCCTATTTTCCCTTATGTATTTAGTTAGTTAGTTACCAGGGATTGAACCCAGCAGCATTCAACCACTGAGCCATATTCCTAGCCCTATCTATCTATCTATCTATCTATCTATCTATCTATCTATTTATTTATTTATTTTGAGACAATTCTGACTAAGTTGCTTAGGACCTCACTGAGTTGCCAAGGCTTGCTTTGAACTTGCGATCCTCCTGCCTCAGCTCCCCAGTCACTGGGATTACAGGTATGCACCACTGCACCTGGTTTATCATATTTTTAAACATTTTTATTTCTTTTGTTGTGTTGCATGGGTAAATATTTATTTCGGGATTTCCCAGAGACTCTCTATAAAATAATTTAAACATGTTGATGACTAAATCTTAGACCAAGGTTAACATGAACCTCAAATTTCATGAACATTCTTCAAGTAATCTGAGATTCTTTGAGTTCAAGTCCATAATTCTTTGAGTCTGTTCCAAAAGGCAATAATGTCCAATGATGTCACTGGTAGATAGTACAAATTAAACAGGAAAGAAAAGAAAAATAAAATCACATTTATAGAAGTTAAACTTAATGTAGGACCAAAACGACAAGAGAGATACATTACTGACACATATCAATCTTGGGATAAGTAAATGAAAATAATCACAAAGAGAGGTAGCCTGATAACTGTGCTCCATTGTTACTGAAGATAGTCATAGAAAATGAGAAAGTCAGGGCCATCATGCAGGACACTTCAAGGGTGTGAACTAAAGAAAAATGAATGTGATTACAAGGATTAGTTCCAGATTCCATATGGGAATCCAGAAGGTGGCCCCATGGGAGTGCTTCTAAGATGCATGGCATCAGCGTCAGAGCTTGCAGGAGATCAAGAGAGTCGTTGCCAAACATACCAGACTGATAATCTGAACCATCATTGAAAGACATCAAGTATTCTAAACTTTGACCTGAAACTTAGAGAAGAAAAGCTGAAGAAAGGGAATGATTTGGGTTGTTTGGACATGATGTAATTGAAAAAAAAAAAAAAAAAAAAAAAAAAAAAAAAAAAAAAAAACTATTCACTAAAGCTGAGGAATTAGTTTATAAAAGGAAAATATTCTAGAAGACACCATTCACATGGTGTCCTGTGATATGGGGATATGAGATGGTATGGCTTAAAGGATCAGGTCTGGTTTACTGTTTTTACGTCTAGATGGTGATTTCCAAAACTCAGAAATGCAAGTGTCTTTGGAAAGCAATTCAGGTAAAAGTAATTTTTATTAATGATCTTGATTTTTAAATGTTAACAACTAACAAATAGTTAATAAACAAACCAGACTCAGTTTAACTGTTTACTATATAGCAACTACTATGTAATGACATGGGTATATATAGAAGACATAGTTCTCAAGCTTAAAAGGCTCAGATATGCCAGGCACCACACATGCCTGTAATCCCAGTGACTCAGGAAATTGAGGCAAGAGAATTGCAAGTTCAATGCCAGCCCCAGCAATTTAGCAAAGGCCCTAAGCAATTTAGAGAGAGAGAAAGAGAGAAAACTGAGAGGGGGGGGGGGGGGGGGGGGGGGCGGGGGAGGGTGGAGAATGAGAACTGGGGATGTGGCTCAGTGGTTAAGTACCCTGGGTGCAATCTCCTGTACCAGAAAAAGAAGCAGCAGCTCAGATACCTCTGGAAAAAAAGTGATTAATAATAACTTTTTATGAAATACAGTGAAATTAACAGGACTATGATAAAGGATAGACGTAAGTTAGTGAATTCTTCTATTTTTTTATTTTAGGAAAATCACTATGGAGAATTTATTGAAAGGAAAACATAAATGAGAAAAATATATGAGACTATTCTAGTATCCTAGGCAGAAGGTGATAGTGAACTGAGGAGAGGTAATGATCATGGAGTGAAGACTGACAGGTTTACACAGATTTTACACTTGTGTTTTGTAGATATGTTAGTGAGATTTGCTGATGAATTGCATAAGGCAGTGAGTGAAAATATGCTTCCTTCTGCAGATACGTGCTCTATCTGTCCATTCAAGTTCACGCCGTGTTGTGGCCCGAAAGCACGTATCAATGGGATCCCTTTGCTATCTGGTTTTCTATTGCATTCAGCCAGTGAGAGGTATTGCAGGAGATTAGAGTGTGAGGAAAAGATAATTATGGTTGTCATTCCCCCAGATTTATACCTATGAATATGGGATACTTTTTTTTTTTTTTTTTTTTGGTACAGGGTATTGAACTCAGGGGCACTCGACCACTGGGCTACATCCCCAGCCCTTTTTGTATTTTATTAGAGACAGGGTCTCACTGAGTTGCTAAGTGCCTCGCCATTTTTGAGGCTGGCTTTGAACTCGCGATCCTCCTGCCTCGGCCTCCCAAGTGCTGGGATTACAGGCGTGAGCCACCGCGCCCGGCGGGATACTTTTATTTTCTATTGAAAGCACAGTTTCTATCAAGGTGGTCTTATTCATATTCTACATTGTCCATATTTTGGCAACTGCCCTTCTACAAGGCCATTAAGATCTTGGGTGTTATCTCCTCACTTTTGCTAGCTCTGGTATTAATGGTTTTCCTAAACTCTATTCATACCTTTGTAAAATTTTATTAAATTTTCTTAAATTCCCAACTTGAGAATGCTATTTCCTGTAGCTAAACCGGTTCATTAGAAAGGGAAAAAAGAAAATAATTTCCTGATTTTTCTAGGAGGTTAGTAAGGTTGTTTACTGATATACAGAAAAATATTTTCAATTCAATTCAAGGACAAGAGAGCAAATAATGCACAAAGGATTTGAACAGTTTTTTTCTGGAAAGAAGACATATAAATGGCCAATAGATACATGGAAAAAAGCTCATCATCACTAATCATCAGGGAATGCACAATGAGATATGACCTCACACCTGTTACAAGGGCTATTATTAAAATGATGCCAGTATTAGTAAAGACATAGGGAAAAAAGAAACACTTGCACACTATTGGGGAGAATATAAATCAGTATAGCCATTATGAAAAACAATACTGAATCACCCCTCAAAATTAAAACTCCAGTTACCATATGATCTAACAATCCCATTTCTGGGTAAACATGCAAAGGAAGTGAATCAGTATGCCAAAGAAATATTTGCACTTTCATGCTCATGGCAGCATTATTCGTAATAGTCAAAATATGGAATCACTCTAAATATTCATTGACAGATGAATGGAAAGAAAACACAATAGAATACTTTCAACTTTAGAAAAGGACATCTGATCATTCATAACATCATGGATGAACCTGGAGGACATCATGCTAAATAAAATAAGATAGGCACAGAAAGACAAATATTCTATGATCTCACTTTTATATAGAACTGAAAATTTTTATAAAAGGAGAGAAGAGAACAGTAATTGCCAAAAGCTGAGGGTTGGGGAGAGCTGGGGAATGGAAGATATTGGTCAAAGTGTACAAAATTGTAATTGGACAAGGTGAATTAACTCCAGGGACTATGATGCTGAATAAAGACTAAAGTTAATATATCATTACTTGTAAATTTCTAAGTTGATTTTGTATATTCTCACCAAAAAAAGTAAAATATGTGAGGTGATGAATAGGTTAATCCATTTGATTCACACATGTATATCAAAACATCATACTGTACAGCATAAATTTATGTAATTTTTGTCAATCATACCATAACTCTAACAATTATACCTTAAAGCTTGGAGAAGAAAAAATGAATTAAAAATGTATTAAAACAGTGCAATTTATATTCATTAAGTGGTTAATAATAAATCTATAACTTAAATTTTTGCATGCAAACCTTATTCCAAAATATAGAAGATTAACATAATTGTAATAGTGGCATGAAATTTTAACTTAAAATTCTTAGTTTAATGAGACTAAGAAGGTGTTAAAAATAACCCATGAGCCAGGTAAAGTGGCATATGTTTGTAATCCCAGCAGCTTGGGAGGCTGAGGCAGGAGGATCATGAATTCAAAGTCAGCCTCAGAAACTTATCAAGGCCCTAAGCAACTTAGGGAGAGCCTGTCTCTATATAAAGATATAAAAAAGGGCTGGGGATATGGTTCAGTGGTACTTAACCTGGGTTCAATGCCTGGTATCAAAAAATAAAAAATAAAAAATAAAATCTATGCTTCTCATAAACTAAGATCATAGCTTTCTTCGAATGCTATGTAATATTTATAATATATAACATAAATAGCACAGGGCACTCTTTTTGGCCAATATGAATGTATCAGTAGCAAAGCTGATCAAATTTAATTCCAAATCCTAAGTGTCTTCAAAAGTTCACTATGAATGGCATGAATGAGACAATTTTTTATGCTTTGTTTATCTATCATTCATTAACTTTCTACCTCTTTACACAAATCACTCCTATAATTTAAATACAACCAGAAATGTTTTTCTAAACAAAGAAAACATGTAGAATGTTTCAACGTCAGCACCACCTTCTCTTTCACTCTTTCTGATATACCCTTGTCTTTCCCTCCTCTTTTTGTTATTTCTCCTGCAGATCTGTGTCCCTACTCAAAACCTTTAATTTTCTAATGGCAATCATACTCCAATCCTGCTACTTCCCTCACTTTTTCCTCCTTTTTCTTTCTTTTTCTTTTTTTGTAGTAGAGATTTGAAATCTCTGGATGAACAGAAAATGACTGCAGCACTGGTGATAGGTAAGTAAAAGAAAGAGAATGCTACGTACTGACCACCACATGCATCCAAAAGCTGGAGTGAGGGTTATCCACAACTGAGCTCCAGGTTCTGAACCACGATTCTGATGTGATGGGGCAGGGATGTCCTATGGGGACATTCTTGTCATCCTGTCTTTGTTTAGTCTTACCTACTATGATTTCATAAAGTAATCCAGGTACGCCTTTAACAGAGTCTGTCAAGCAGCAACCCCGCTCTTACCCCCATAAAATAATTTTTTAAAAATCTGCTTAAGGGGCTGGAGTTGTGGCTCAGTGGTAAGAGCACTTGCTCAGCATGTGTGAAGGCTTGGGTTCGATTCTCAGCACCACATATAAATAAATAAATAATATAAAGGCCCATCAACATCTAAAATATAAAAATTAAAAAAAAATCTGTCTTAAAACTAGAAAATCTTCCTCTCATTTTCTACCACTTGGATTTTATCAGTCTTTTTCTGTGACCTTTAAAAACTATGTTCTATGTTTTTATTATATTTGATGAGACATTAGAACAGATTCCTAAGTGCCATTTTGATCTAGAGTCTTTCCTGAGTTGTAGAAGTTATGTAGCATGCTGAAGAGGCCACTCTGAGGATAGGCACTAATGAAGACCCACATTAGAGCCATGGAATGTTCAAAATTTGGCTTATATAATTATGTGGATGTTGGTAAATGGGGGAAGGTATGGCTAGAGATAGGCAGGCCATCTGATGATTCCTTGCAGATTTGTGAAGGTGTATTTTCTGTTTGTGAATAGAACACCAACTAAGTAGAAGTGCCAATCTTACACTGTTGGAGAACCATACCATACTGATTACTCCAGAATTTCAGCCATGACATTACTAAGTTAGGTTGCTGCAATATAAGTACTGACTAATATTCTGGTTTTGGTAGTCTCTATTTAATATTTTTTTTCAAGATGTAGGATCATTAGATTACATTGATATTAACTGGTTTGTGAATTTTTGTGACTAAACCAAAATTCTTAAAAGTATTTTATAAAATATTATATTGGGCTCTAAAATTTTCTTACAAAGAACTTTGTCCTGGGTTATCAAGTCACATAAGAAATAGGCATGCTTGCAGCAAAAGAAGTACTTTAGAATTTTACTTCAAAGCACAGCAAACTAAATGCAGATACTGATATGGAACTCACCTATCGCTGTTGCCACTTACTTTAGGCTGATTTCTTGGGGCCCAGAAGGAATCAATTTCTCAATTTCTTCACTGGTCTCTATCTTTCCTAGTTCCATGCCACATTTATTATACTTTGCCTAACTCGCTTCTTATTCAGAGTCATTTTACAACATTTTCTGAGTCATTACTATGAACTGGGTACTATGTATACTCAGACCTTCACAGAGCACCTAGTTTGACAACATAATCACTTCGCTTAAGAGCAGCTAAATTTAATCCATGTGAACCTACTTATTAAGTTACTAAGACTCATACATGAATAAATGTCATTTGAGTTGGAATGAAAATAAGTGCTGCTACAAGAATGTTCTTAAGATTATAAATCTTTTACCAATCTGTGTAAAGAAACTTGAACAAGTAAAACTTTGACAGCAAAGACTATGTCAGCCCTTTTTCTAACTGATGTTTTTAGGATACTTCTCTAGTTCTAAGTACACAACAAATTAAACAAACAGGTAACACTTTGCCATCATAAAAGTTGCTTTAGATAGAAGGACCATAATATAATAACATTTATTTCCTTGACCCAAAGTTTCTTTAAGGACTTTTTTCAAATATTACTTTATAAATCATTGAAATACTTAACCTTATCTATCAAGTAATTCCTTCAAAAATTTATGGTAGGGCAAAACTGATGCTACTATTAACTTTGAACTCATTATACTACATTATAAAATCTTACTATGATTTCCTTCATGATTATGAACTATTTTGAATTATCACCATTAAATCATTAGTTTAGACTTAACATTGTCCAATCTGTCAACCTCTAAACACAGACTGATGTAGCTAAACAGTGTCTTTAAGGATAGATGCACTCCTACATGAGAAAGATTTTATCTCCAGAGGAAAAAGTACTGAATTTCCAAACCAATTAACTTTTGTCTTTTTTTTTTTTTTCCACTTGGTTAAATTTAGTTAAATTCAACAATTTTCTAAGATTCTAAGTTTCTAAGACATTGGTCTGATATCCCATGACCATACAAGGAGATATAAGACAGACCCCTGTCCTTATAACTTTTACAATCTAGTGTCATAGAACCAGGCAGATAAAGCAAGGATTGGTCTATTGTAGTAGTTTATACAGGGGAAGTTTAAATAGAGAGATCAAGGGACAAAATTTGGGAAGGATTCCTGGAATAGAGGACAGTACAGCTAGACGACCCCATGTCTTTACAAATAGAATAAATGGGGCACACAGCCCCCCTCAAGTAGGAAAGATTACGAGTATGAGCACATTTACATCAGTTTTGGCTGCATACAATGGCAATGTTTACATTTGAAAACACAGGATTTAATGCTAATACCTTGATTTGAGAATAACTGCCCCAAAATTGAGGTAGATTTTCCTGAATAAAAATTGTTTTTATTATTTTCAATTTAACCAAATGAATTAAAAATGTTGTTTTATAACAGCTCCAAGAATATTCATCATCTATAAAAGAATTGCAAAAATATTTATTATCTGTCAATGATAAAGGATGTTCTAACCCTTTCAAATGTCATTTTAGAAACAATTTAGATATTTCACATACAGAAGCATCAAAGTAAATAATATCTTTCCCTGCTTCAAATCCCCTTAGGAACTGTAGCTATTTCTTATTTTGTGACTTAGTGCCAAAAGTGATTTTATTAGTCAAATGAAGTTAACACATTTTCATTTTTAACTAAGGGCAATTTGCTTCCTGCTGGTCATTTGCAGTTTCCTCTCTTAATGACTGAATTGGTAAAAGTGAAAGATTGCTGAAGGCTGCTGCTCAGCAGGCCAGTAACAAGTTGTAAATGAGAGGAACATTTAGGCTATCACTTCAATCATACTTACAGTATGTACTTATTATATATGTTTAAAAAAACTAAATTCTAGTAGATCACGAGGAATCATACCTGAAATACCCATTCCATTCTCAGCTTTATGATGCCCTACAGTCTGCATAACCCACAGAGATTTTGACAAGGAGTGTTTTTTTTTTTTTTTTCTTTTTAGTTGTAATTTATTCATTTACTTTTATGTGGTGTTGAGGATCGAACCCAGGGCCTTGAACATGCTAGGCAAGCGCTCTAGCACTGAGCCACAACCCCAGTTCCAAGGAGTAAGGTTTAAGCTTGTGTACCTTTTTATTTTTTTTAATTTTCAATGCTTTGTCACTGAATGAATTCCTTGTCATCATTATTTATATCAAAATAAAGATTAAAAAACAGCCCTCCCAAATGCCCACTTCATCTTGTCAAATTGCTTACTACTTTCTTCCCATCCCAAAGTAACTACAATCCTAACTTTTATGGAAGTGCTTCCTGACTTTTCTTTATAAAGCAATTTGGTTCTTCAGACACCAGCTAAGTATGTCTAAACACTACAGTTGCTTCTCTGCGTTTTAAACATTAAATATGTAGAATATAATATTTATATTTTTGGTCTTGCTTCTTTTGTTCAACATTGGTTTATTTAGGTTAAACTATGATGTTGCATGTTGTAATACTTGCTTATTCATTTCACTGCTGAATATTATTTCGTTTTATAAAACAAAAACATGATTTGCATGTCCATTTAATGTTGATAGTAATTTGGTTTATGCCTATTATGCATATTGCTGCAATGGGAAATTCACATATCTCTTGGTGCATATGTGCATGAATTGCTGTTAGTAATATATTCAGTTGTGTTGATTTTGGCATGAAATATGTGAAGCATCAAACTACAGTAGACAGTACTAAACTTTCTCAAATACTAATAGTTTATGTGAACTACCAAAGCTATAGATCCTCACCAACAGTATTCCTTGCAATTTTAAAATTTTATTCATTTTGGTTATTAGTAAAAAGGTATCTCAGTGCAGTTTTAACTTTCAAGAATTTGATAATCTTTTCTTCTTTTTATTGACCATTTGGATATCTTCTATTGTAAAGAGCTGATTTTGTCTCTAAGGAATATTTTTTTCTTTTTAAATAGAAAAGTAGTAGTGGTAATAGTAGTTTATATATCCACAATGCCTGTGGGGTAGAGATATCTTTCCATTTCTTGGCTTTTTTTTTTTTTTTTTAATTCTCTCAGCAGATTCTTATAAAGAAAATAAGTTCTTAGTTTCAACATAGCCCAATTGATTAATTTTTCCTTTCTGGTAAAAGTTATTTTGGACTTTAAGAAATCATTCCATGACTCAGATCAGGAAAATAACCTATAGTGTTATTTTATAGAATTTTTATTAACTTCACTTATGTATGTAGACAACCACTACCCCCCAAATTTATATGACTTTTGTATTAGGTACCTACTAAGAATCCAGATTTTTTTTTTTCATAGAAATGTGCAATTGTCCAACACCATACCTTGAAAGTAATGCCCTGGTACTACTGTCTATGTAATATTTTCTTAAACCAAGTGTTCATATGTGTGCAGTTACTTCAGAGGTCTCTATTCTATATTAATCTGTTGTTACTCCTATACCAATAACCAGTCTTTTTTTTTTTTTTCTTTAACAGTATCTTTGCTATATTTGGCCCTTTGAATTTCTGCATATGTTTTGAAACTATATCTTCCAGTACCATATATACCTGCACGTGTAACCTGTAAAGGTGTAGATTTTTATTAGGATTATTTCTTTGAGTCTAAATGCCAGTTTATAGAGACCAACATCATTATGATGTTATCTTCCAGTTCATAGAATCTGCCTTAATTTAGTCTTCCACCTTTATTTTAGTAATGTTTTGTGGCATTCTAGAAAATGTCTTAGTTATTATTATTGAATTTATTTATATTTGATTTTCATGAAGTCATTTTAGATGGTGTATATATATATATGCATATATATGTATGTATGTATATATATATTTATTTTGATGGTGTTCAGAATGTAGATGTGTTTTGTGTATTGAATGGTACTTAGTAACATTTTAGATTCATTGTAAGTTTATTAATTGATTTTTATTGTATTTCAATTTTATGATCACAATCATATCCTTTCTACTTCTTGACAGAAAAATTCTTACACAATTTATTTCTGTCTTGAATTCTTCCAGTGGAAACAAATAAAAAATATTAAAGAATTGATAATAGGAATCACCTTTGTCTCATTTCAAAACAAAAAGCAAAGATTTTTATTTGGATCTTTATTCTATAAAGTTTTCTGTTCCCCAAATAAATAGTAAAATTTATATAATACTTTTTTCAAACTACTTATGTTATGCAAAACTTTTTCTTTTTAAATTATGTTAAAATATGAATTACCTTGACTTTCAGAAAATATTAAGGCAATCTTGTGTTCCTACAAACAACCCAACTTTTCCATAATAGTTTATCTGCTACATATACTAGTAAATATGATTTGCTAATATTTCCTTTAAGATTTTTGTGTCTAGTTTTAAAATGTGTTTGAATTTTATT
Organism: Tamias sibiricus; assembly: GCA_025594165.1. Lineage (NCBI taxonomy): Eukaryota > Metazoa > Chordata > Mammalia > Rodentia > Sciuridae > Tamias > Tamias sibiricus. The sequence goes on from CM046664.1 coordinate 80,198,626, forward strand.
TGTATTTCTTGGATTATTCCTGTTTATTTCAGCATATAGGTAATTCTGAGTTCAAAAAATAGTTGAAAACTATTTCCCATTTTCCCATTTGCTGTACAAATTTATGCAAACTTAATTCAACTTTTGCTTTAAATATATGCAATGCAATGGTGAGTCCATCTTTGCCTGCTGTTTCTTGGTGTCAAGGTTCATAATTGCAAAATATACTTTGAAAAAAAAATAACTGTAGAATTAAGCTAATTTTCCATTTTTTTTTTCCTTTGACAGTTTTGATAACCTATATTATTCTAGGAATGTATGCAACTTATTTATGTCTCTTATTTTATTGCCAGACCATAGCTTTTATTATTTTCTGCCCATTAGCTCTATACTGATTTTTTCATTAATGCTTTTAATTATTTGTTCCTTTCCTCTATATTTTATTCAGTTCTGCCAAGGATTTAACCTATTAGTCATTTCACAAACCAGCAATTCTATCTAATATTATTCTGAAATGTATATTTGCCTTTTTTATTAAAAGTTGTATTTATAATAGTAGTATGCATTATAATTCATAATAAACATATAGAGCATATTTTTACAAAACAGTGTTTGTATAAAATGTATATTCGTACCATTAAAATCTTTAATCATGTATTTAGGATAATGGCATCCATCTTATTCAACCACCTTTTCTTTTTTTCCCCTCCATCCCCTCTTGTTCCCTTCTTTCCTCTCCCTCCCCTTTGACCTTTCTAGCTTTCCTCTAATCCTCCTATGTACCCCGACCCAACACCACTGTGAATCAGCATTTTTATATCAGAGAAAACATTGGGTATTTGGATTTTTGAGACTGACTAACTTCACTTAGCATTCTATTCTCCAACTTCATCCATTTACCTGCACGTGCCATTATTTTATTTTCTTTTGTTGCTGAGTAAAATTTTATTGTGTATATGTACCACATTTTCTTTATCCATTCATCAACTGAGGGACATCTAGGTTGGTTTCACAATCTAGCTATTGTGAATTGTGCTGTTATAAACATTGAAGTAGCTGTGTCACTGTAATTTGCTGTTTTTAAGTCCTTTGAGAATAGACCCAGGAGTGGGATGGCTGAGTCATAGGGTGGTTCCATTCCCAGTTTTCCAAGAAATCTCCATACTGCCTTCCATAACGGTTGCACCATTTTGCAGTCCCACCAGCAATGTATGAGTGTGCCTTTTCCCCACATCCTCTCCAACATTTATTGTTGTTTGTGTTCTTAATGGCTGCCATTCTGACTAGAGTAAAATGAAATCTTAGAGTAGTTTTGATTTGCATTTCATTAATTGCCAGCGATGTTGAGCATTTTTTCAAGTATTTGTTGATTAATTGTGTATCTTCTTCTGAGAAGTGTCTTTTCAATTCCTGAGCACATTTGTTGATTGGGTTATTTGTTTTTTTTGGATTTAAGTTTTTTGAGTTCTTAATTTATTCTAGAAATTAGTGCTCTATCTGATGTGCATGTATTACATATTTGTTCCCAAATAGTTGGCTCTCTATTCAACTCACTGATTGTTTCTTTTGCTGAGAAAAAGCTTTTTAGTTTGAATCTATCCCATTCATTGATTCTTGATATTAATTCTTGTGCTACAGGATTCTTATTAAGGAACTTGGGGCCTAATCCAACATGTTGGAAGTTGGAGCTTACTTTTTCTTCTATTAAGTATATTGTCTCTGGTCTAATTCCTAGGTCCTTGATCCACTTTGAATTGAATTTTGTGCATGGGAAGAGATAAAGGTTTAATTTCATTTTGTTGCATATGGATTTCCAGTTTTCCCAGCACCATTTGTTGAAGAGGCTATCCTTTCTCCACTGTACATTTTTGGCACCTTTGTCTAATATAAGATAGCTGAAATTATAGGTATTAGTCTCTTTGTCCTCAATTCTGGTCTACCAGTCTGTTTTGGTGCCAATACCATGCTGTTTTTGTTACTATTGCGCTTAATTTAAAGTCTGGTATGGTGATGCTACCTCCTTCACTTTTCTTGCTAAGGATTGCTTCGGCTATTCTGGGTCTCTTATTTTTCCAGATGAATTTCATGACTGCTTTTTCTATTTCTTTGAAGAATGTCATTGGGATTTTGATTTAATTGCATTAAATCTGTATAATGCTTTTGGTAGTATGGACATTTTGACAATGTTAGTTCTACCTATCCAAGAACAAGGTAGGTCTTTCCATCTTCTGAGGTCTTCTATAATTTCTTTCTTTTTTTTTTTAGTGTGCTATAGTTTTCGTTATAGAGGTCCTTCACCTCTTTCATTAAGTTGATTCCCAGGTATTTTATTTATTTTTTATGCTATTGTAAATGGGGTAGTTTTCATCATATCCCTTTCAGAGGATTTATCACTGATGTACAAAAATGCCTTTGACTTATGGGTATTGATTTTGTATCCTGCTACTTTGCCGAATTCATTTACTAGTTGTAAAAGTTTTCTGGTAGAGTTTTTTGGGTCTTCTAGATATATTGTCATGTCATCAGCAAATAGTGCTAATTTGAGCTCTTCTTTTCCTATCTGAATCCCTTTAATTTCTTTTGTTTGTTGAATTGCTCTAGTCAGAGTTTCAAGTACTATGTTAAATAGCAGTGGTGACAGGGGGCATCCCTGTCTTGTTCCAGTTTTTAGAGGAAATGCTTTCAATTTTTCTCCATTTAAGATAATGTTAGCCTGGGGCTTTGCATAAATAGCTTTTATGATGTTGAGATATGTTCCTGTTATTCCTAGTTTTTCTAGTGTTTTGAACATAAAGGGGTGTTGTATTTTGTCAAATGCTTTTTCTGCATCTATTGAGATGATCATATGGTTCTTATCTTTAAATCTATTGATGTGATGTATTATGTTTATTGATTTCCAAATGTTGAACCAGCCTTGCATCCTTGGGATATACCCTAGTTGATCATGGTGCACTATCTTTTTGATATGTTTTTGTATTCAATTTGCCAGAATTTTGTTGAGGATTTTTGCATCTATGTTCATTAAATATATTGGCTTGAAGTTTTCTTTTTTGGATGTGTCTTTGCCTGGCTTTGGAATTAATGTAATACTGACCTCATAGAAAGAGTCTGGGAGAGTGCCCTCTTTTTCTATTTCTTTAAATAAGTTGAAGAGCATTGGTATTAATTCTTCTTTGAAGGTCTTGTAGAACTCGGCTGTGAACCCATCAGGACCTGGACTTTTTCTTGATGGTAGCTGTTTGATGGCGTCTTCAATTTTCTTGATTGAAATTGATCTGCTTAAATTGTGTATAGACTCCTGTTCTAGTTTGGGCAATTCGTACAACTAGAAATTTGTTGATGTCTTCAGTATTTTCTATTTTATTAGAGTACAAGTTTTCAAAGTAACTTCTAATTATCTTCTGTATATCTGAGGTGTTTGTTGTGATATTTCCTTTTTCATCACGGATGTTAGTAATTTGAGTTTTTTCTCTTCTTCTTTTTGTTAACATCGCTAAGGGTCTGTCAATTTTATTTATTTTTTCAAAGAACCAACTTTTTGTTTTGTCAATTCTTTGAATTGTTTTTTTAGTCTCAATTTCATTAATTTCAGCTCTGATTTTAATTATTTCCTTTCTTCTACTACTCTTAGTGTTGATTTGTTCCTCTTTTTCTTGTGCTTTGAGGTGTGATGTTAAGTCATTTATTTGTTTTTTTTTAAGGAGTGAACTCAGTGCAATGAATTTTCCTCTTACTGTTGGGACTTTCCAGACACTGTCTGCAGAGGGGATGGAAAAACTCTGGCTCTGGTTACTTACCACGCCCTGTGGAGGACCAGCTAAGCAGGGGGTGTGGCTATGACGTATAGTGAGAGTCGGAACCACCCTGCTGGTCACTGATTGGTTATGTTTAGGCCTTTATAAGTACAGTTCACTTTTCAATAAATGAGTTTTTGCACCGCTTCCAGCTAAACTCCCCGAGAGTGGCCTTGTGTCCGGCAAATGGGCGGGGGGGAAAAAGGCACTCTGGGCGACTTTTGCCTGCTAGGCCTATATTCACCAGGTAGGCTACTTTAATCCTTTCTGCTGGTCAGAAAGGACCTCCTTTTGGGCCCAAAAAGGGGGGTGGCTTTAGACCTTGGCCCCTTTAATAAGTAATGCAGCAGTAGCGGCATCTTACTACTGCCTTCATAGTGTCCCAGAGATTTCTATACAACATATCTGCATTTTCATTTACCTCTAGGAATTTTTTAATCTCCTCCTTGATGTCTTCTTCAACCCCTTGTTCATTCAGTAGCATGTTGTTTAGCTTCCAGTTGTTAGAATAGTTTTTGTTTGTTTGTTTCTCAAATGTTTTGTCACTGATTTCCAATTTCATCCCATTATGGTCGGATAGAATGCAGGGTAGTATCTCTACTTTTTTATATTTGCTGAGATTTGCCTTGTGGCATAATATGTGGTCTATTTTGGAGAAGGATCCATGTGCTGCTGAGAAGAAAGTATCACTCACTGAGGGATGAAATATTCTGTATATGTCCATTAGGTCTAAGTTATTAATTGTTTTAATGAGACCTACAATTTCTTTATTTAGCTTTTGTTTAGATGATCTATCCATGGGTGAGAGAGGTGTGTTGAAGTCCCCTAGAATAATTGTGTTGTGGTCTATTTTACTCTTGAACTTGAGAAGAGTTTGTTTGATGAATGTAGGTGCCCCATTATTTGTGGCATATAGATTTATGATTGTTATATCTTATTGATGAATGTTTCCCTTAAGTAGTAAGAAATGTCTATCTTTGTCCCTTTTGATTAGCTTTGGTTGAAGTCTACCTTATTTGATATGAGAATGGAAACCCCTGCTTGCTTCCGCAGCCCATATGAGTGATAAGACTTTTCCCATCCTTTCACCTTCAGTCTATTGATGTCTTTTTCTATGAGGTGGTTTTCTTGGAGACAGCAAATTGTTGAGTCATTTTTTTTAATCCAGTCTGACAATCTGTGTCTTTTGAATGGTGAGTTTAGGCCATTAATATTCAGGGTTGTTACTGAGATGTGCTTCTTATTCCAATCCATTTTTATTTGTTTATTTTATTTAACTCAATTTGTTTTCTCCTCTTGTTGGCATTTCCTTTAGTTTAATATCTCCCTTTGTTGATTTGCACTGTTATTATTCTTTTCTTCTTCATGGAATATTTTGCCCAGGATGTTCAGAAGTGCTGGCTTTTGAGTTATGAAATCTTTTAACTTGTGTTTGTCGTGGAAGATTTTTATTTCATCTTCAAATCTGAAGCTCAGTTTTGCTGGGTATAAGATTCTTGGTTGACATCCCTTTTCTTTCAGAGCTTGAAATATGATATTCTAGGATCTTCTAGCTTTTAAAGTGTGGGTTGAAAAATCTGAATATAGTCTGATTGGTTTCCCCCTATATGTAATCTGCTTCCTTTCTCTAGTGGCTTTTAATATTCTCTATTCTCTCCTTGCTCAGTATATTAGGCATTTTCATTATAATGTGCCTTGGTGTGGATCTGTTGTGATTTTGTATGTTTGGTGTTCAGTAAGCCTCTTGGACTTGATTTTCCTATTCATTCCTCAAGTTTGTAGAATTTTCTGCTATCATTTCATTGAATACATTACTCATTCCTTTGGCTTGGAACTCTGCACCTTCATCCATCCAAATCACTCTTAAATTTGGTCTTTTTATGTTGTCCCATATTTCTTGAATGTTCTGTTCTTGATTTCTTACAATTTTTGCTGTGTAATCTACATTTTTCTCCAGGATATATATTTTGTCTTCGTTATCTGAGGTCCTTTCTTCCAAGTGGTCTAATCTGTTGGTGATGCTTTCAATTGAACATTTAATTATTTTTATTGCTTCTTTCATTTTCAGAATTTCTGTTTGGTTTCTCTTTAGAACCTCTATCGCCCTATTGAAGTAATCTTTTTCTTCCTGTATTTGTTTTTGGAGTTCTTTGTCCAAATGATCTTTTACCACTTGTATTTGCTCCCTTAAATCATTTTTTAGTTCATTCTTAAGTTCCATAAACATTTGGAATATGTGATTTCTGAATTCCATCTCTGGCATTTGACCAACTGTGCTTGCCATGGAATCTTCTGAGGAGATGTGTTGATTTGTTTGAGTCACTTTCTTCCCTTGTTTCTTCATATTGCTTGTGTGATTTTTCTTCTAGCACTGTGGAACCTTAACTATTTTGTTTTTACCTTAAAGCCTTATGATGCTCCTGTAGTACAATGCTTTCAGATCCCCTTATAAATTCTTTACACTTTAAAACCAAACACTTACTATTAAGATAATCCCAGTTTGATCACAATGTTCAGATTTAGTTAACTCAGATATCGTCTCCAATTTACCCTGTATGTTTGTTATGGGTTTTATTGTTTCAAGTGTTGGACACAGAGGTGATAAGTTTAGGAAGAAGGAAGTAAGAGTATTGGGTTGATCTTTCTTAGGAAGTGTGAAAAGAGAATTCTATGGAAATGGTTTAATATCATTAGACAAGAGAGGAAAGAGAGTAAAGACCGCTTTATATATACGCCAAACTTATGCAACCGTTGAGAGAAGAAAAAAAGTAAGATGGAAAAGCAAAAAAGAAAAAAGAAGAAGAAAGAGGGGGAAAAAGAGAGAGATGACAAAGAAGTAGGGATTAGTGTAAAAGAGAGGAAAGAGCAGGTGAGAAAAAAAGAGAGAATAAATTATGTATAACATCGCTTTTCTGTATAATTTAGTTGCCCCAGTTCTCGAGATCCCAATTTCTGCGTATAACTTGTTTTCGCCTCTGTTGAGAATGCAATGGCAGGGTGTAAATAGGAAAGATGAGGAAAGAAGAAAGGAGACAAAAGTGAGAAGGAAGAAAAGAAAGAAAGAAAAGCAAACAAACAAACCAACCCACAATAAAACAACAACAACAAAAAAGAAAAACAAAGTTGAACCCAGGAACAAATCTCAGGAACAGATCTCAGTCAAACAGCGCCCTGTGAAGTCCTTCTTTTTTTTTCCTTCCAGTTTAAGCCAGTTGTCCCAGATCACATCCAGGCAGTTACCGAGAACCCGGAAGCTTACAGACTGGGGCTGTTCTCCTGCTGTCCTGTTGTGGGATCACCTTTCTGTGGTTGGCGGGCTGGGAAAGTCTGCTGGTGGGGGCCTACCTGGGAAGCTTGCAGGCCGGGGCTTTTTCTGCTGGGGTCCCACACTGGGATGGTGTCTCTGCGGTGGACAGGCTGGGAAAGTACTCTGTAGGGCCTACCTGGGAAGCTTGCAGGCCGGGACTTTTTTTGCTGGGGTACTGCGCTGGGATCGCCTCTCTGTCATATTTTTGCTTTTTATTTCATTAATTTATACTTGTATCTGTGGTAATTTCTTCCTTTTATTTGCTATGAGTTTAATTTGCTATCTTTTCCCTTTAGTCTTTGATATACATATTTAAATCATTGATTTTCAAGCCTTCTTCTTTATTAATACATTCAGGCTACATATCTTGTTTAAAATATGGCTTTACCTAAACCTACAAAATTAATGTGAAATGTTTTTATTTTTGCAATCCAATTCAAATATTTTATTATTTTCACTGTAGTTTCTTCTTTTTCCTTAATACTTGAATTATGTAAATGTATCTAATTTCCAAAATATGTGGGAATTTTTCAGACCTTATAATTATTTAATTCTAATTTATTGTATTATCTCAGGTTACATACTAAATGTTTTCAAGCCTTTGATATTTATTAAGACTTGCTTTATGCCTCCAGTTATGTAAATTTAAGCACATATTCCATGTGCATTTGTAAAAAAGATAAAAGAGTTTGGTACAATGTTTTATTTATTTCGATTTCCTCAAGTTTTCTTATCACACAATGTGATTCTTCCAAATCCTTATTGATACTTAATCATCTTTTACTATTGATTTCAGAAAAAAATACTAAAATCTGATTTGAAATAAATATACTTCTTTTAATTTTACTAAATTTGATTCATATACTTGAGGCTGTACTATTAGGCACAAATTTATACTTACTATACGTTACTGTCAATTTAAACTTTTATCACAATTAAATGATTATTTTACTAACTTTAGTAACTCTTTTTATCTTTTATTTTATTTTTTGTTAATAAACCTTTTTATCTACTTATCTATTTTGCTTAACTTTAATATAGTTATACCAAGTTTTTGTATGTCTTGAATACATAGTATATCTTTTCTAATCTTTCACCTTCAATCTTTATATTTTGGATAAATTTATTATAAACTTCATGTAGTAGACCTTAATTAGGGTACTTTTTATTTAATATAATTACAGATATATCTTTTTAAAAACCATGATTTTGATAATTTTTACTTTTTAAAAATTTTTAATTTCCAAATAAAAACTTATATATATTTATCATATATAATGTGTTGCTTTGAAATAAATATATATTGAATTAATTAACATATGCAATATCTCATGTACTTATTATTTGTGGTTAACACTTCTCTTATGTTTGTTTCCATGCTATGATTCTTTCTTTCCCTTTTCTTTCCTTTGGATTGTTTTTATTTTCCATTCTCTACCCTTCTATTATATTGGTAGTAATTTAAGTGTTAAAATGCGTGTCCTTTACATAGCAATATTACAAAGTCCAACTACTGATTGGAATTTGTAAGCTCTTCCCAGAAAATGTATTTATCCCTTTCCTGAATAAATTTAGTTGTTTTGATATCCCCCAAATTTTTATATATTGAGTATGTATTGAATTTAACATATTTCACTGGTTTTAACATATTTACAATTATTATTGTTACATTTTACCCCTCCGCAACCATTAATTTATCACTTTAATATATATCCACAAATTTGAGGCTTCTAACTCAGTGTTCTATTTTTTTTTTTCCCCAAACAAAAATGCCTTTATATCCCCTTTATCCTTGAAATTCATCATTCCATGTCTGCTTGGCTTCCATTGTTTTCATTGAAAAGTTATTTGTATGTCTTAATAATTTTTTTTCTTTAAAAGTAGTCTTTTTCTCTGGCTGCTCCTTGTCCTTAGTTATAATTAATTTTACTGTGATATTCCTTATATTAATTTCACTTTATTTTGTTGGGTTATGAAGGACTTCTGGTGTATGAGGTGTGACTTTTTAACTGATTCTTATTTTTTTTTTTTTCTTTTTTAGTCAATCAAACTAGAAACTAATTTATTTTTTAAGTGTGCTTAAAATATATTTTGTGTATTTTTAGAACACTGTACCAGAAAATGTTTTTAAAAAGTGAAAAATTACTTAAAACCAACTTCTTGTGTTTCAGTGTTCCTTTAGCTCTAATCTATGTCTATATCTATCTATACATATACATAGATATAGATATAGATGTAAATATCTATACATATATAGATATAGATGTAAATTGACAACATTTTTTTATTATGCCAAGTTTACTAAAACAAGCATATCTAATAAAAAGTTTAAGCAAACCATCAAAAAAATTTTACTAGATTTCAAATTGTGTTTTCAATATCCAGGAAGAAACCTTGTTAAAGTAATACTTTTTAAATTTAATTTGTTATATATGCTTCTAGAGTACAATTCCTTTCATATTACATATAAAGAGCACAGTTTTCCAAGTCACTGGTTTTGCACAAAGTATTTTCATACCATTTGAGCTTTTATATATGCACTTAGTATATTGATGTCCAACTCCTTCTGCCATTATTTCTATCCCCTTGCCCCTTCCACTCCCCCTTTGTTTTATTTAACATTCCTTCATTCCTCTCATCCCCCCTCCCTTGCCACTATAATTCAGTATCATCATAGCAAAGGAATCAATCGACCTTTGGTTTTCTGGGATTGGCTTATTTCACTTAACATTATTTCCTCCAACTCCATCCATTTACCTGCAAATACCATGATTTTATTCTCTTTTAGTGCTAAGTAGTGTTCCACTGTGTATATATACCAAAGTTTGCAGCTATCAAAAGCACAAACAATAATAAATGCTGGCAAGGTTGTGGGGAAGAGGGCACACTCATACATTGCTGGTGGGGTTGCAAATTGGTGCAGCCAATCTGGAAAGCAGTATGGAGATTACTAGGAAAACTTGGGATGGAACACCATTTGACCCAGCTATCCCACTCTTCAGTCTATACTCAAAGGACTTAAAAAACAGCTTACTACAGGGACACAGCCACATCAATGTTTATAGCCACACCATTCACAATAGCTAGATTGTGGAAACAACTCCGATGCCTATCAATAGATGAATGGATAGGGAAACTTCTTTACTGATTCTAATTTCTGAGTTCATCAATATTATTTTCCTTTTAATTTCTATTCATGTCATAGGTTTGGTTCCCCAATAATCCAAATTCTGATATGGAGTGCAGGATGCTTATTTAGAGATATTCTTGGAATTAACTCCTGTGGAAGGAAGTGGAATGTTTAAAGAATATCCCACAGAGTGAGCAGGTGAACTGTGATACAGACCCAAAAAGAGGCTCAACTTCCCCTAAGGAGATGAACTGTAATAGCTCCTTGAGTTTTCCCAAGTTGGGCCAATGCAACCTTGTGTTTATACTCTCACACAACTCAGTTTCAATGAGCTTCCACACCAGTGAGCTTCCCAGTGCGATGGACTGAATGTTTGTATCCCTCTCCCCACCTAAAATCTCCTGTGTTAAAATCCTAATTCCTAAGGTGATGTAGTTTGGAGGTTGAGACAATGGAAGCAACAATTATGTTTAGCTGAGGTCATAAGGATGGATGGGATTAGTTCTTTTATAAGAAAAGACCAGAGTCCTTTCTGGCATGTAAGGGCACAGCAAAATATAGTTGTCTACAAATCAGAAAGAGGGTCTTCACCAGAAATTAAATATGCTGGCACTTAGATTTATGACTTTCCTGCCTTCAGAACCGTGACAAATAAATGTTTATTATGTAGCCACCCAGTCTATGGTATTTTGTTATAGGATCTTGAACTGACTCAGATGCAAAGAAGGAATATGAATTTGGAAAATATAAATTTTTGAAGTCAAGTTAATTTTTGAAGCTGAAGACTATCTGTTGACAGCACTGCCAGCAGCTGAAATATTAAGTCCTTTATTGAAAGTTGTTACAGAAGCACTTGTTCACATACATTTATTACATTCTCGCTTCTTTCTGATGCTTAAATAATGCAATTGTTAAAAGTTTTCACTATACCTTCTATCTTTATTTTCTTTCCTAAATTTTCTACCTTTTCACTATCTATGTTAGATTATAATTTTTATTTGACTATTTTGCTGCTTCTTTTTATATCTATCTTGATTCTGTTGTTAAATCTATATGATGGATTCCAAATGGCTATCATAGTTTTCAATTATAGAAACTTGACTTAGTTTTATTTTTGGTGTTTGTAATTCTCTGCCAAATTTTAACTCCTTCCTAAAATCTCTGAACATAGTTAGCATATTTATTTCATTTTCTCTCAAAGGTCAATATCTGAAGTCCCTGAAGGTCTGTTTCTGTTCTCTGTTCTTTTCTCCTCATACAATTTATATTTTATCTTAAATAAGTATAATATTACTTTTCTCAAAGGAAATTTCATTTATGCTATAAACCTGAGGAATCTAGCAATATAGTATCACTCTAATTTAATGAACTGAGATTTTTGTAAGTTAATTGGCATTTCCAATAAGGATCTGTCTTTCTCCAGTTTTCCCTAACTTACTACCCAAACAACAGTGATCTAACACAATGTCATTCTTTCAGGTTTGTACTTCAATCTGTATATAATAAAACTTGAGAGGTTGTCTGAGTTTTACTTGGCTTCTCTTCTATTTTTATTTGTAGGTTAAGATACTTACATGAAAACATTTAGAAAGGAACTCTGATCCTGTTAAATAAATAATTCTGACCAAGTCTCCAATATTACAATATTAGAAGCTTTTTATTTGATTTTTTTTTAGATCAGCTTGAAGGCATCAGACATTTAACACAGTAGTGAGACTTACTAAAGTGGAATCCAGGAAATACTGAATTCAGGTACAAGAACATTTCTCCCTAAAGTGCACTTCTTTGCTTCTTTTCTTGCTAAAATTCGAATTATAAAACATCTACTGGATTTCCTGAAAGTTTAGCAGCTTCTAGTACCATAATACACTTCCAAAATTATTCTCCTATCTATACACTAACAGTTTTTGTTCTACCCTTTTGAGGTCTGTATGGACTAACTTCCTTGGCATTAGTAACTTTCACTTTGAGGTCTTACCCTCAGGTATGATGTCACCCTGAGGTGTCAATTCTCATTTAACATAATAGGAATTCTAGATCTAAAGAAGTTAACCATGAATCCAATTCTTAAACATTTTATTCCAGCTATGAATTCTTAAATTTTGAGAACTTCTTTATTTTATGAACTGATTTGCCCATGAACTTTAGCTTGGTTATGAAAGAGGAAAGAACAGGGCCCAAATATCTGGTTCAAATTCTGTATTCTTTTTATACTTTCCAAAAATAGCAGAGGCAGTCTTTCTCATCTCCCACCTCCAATTATTTTTATGTTTATTACTTAAACAATCAGAGCTTTGTCCTTATATTGCAAATTTATAAGGATTTATGAAATTATTCATAAAAGTATAAACTCTTCAGCCATAAAATTATAAGCTCTTTAGGGCTGGGGTTGTAGCTCAGTGGTAGAGTGCTTGCCTTGAATGCATGAGGCCCTGGGTTCAATCCTCAGCACCACGTAAAAATAAACAAATAAAAATAAAAATATTGTGTCCATCTACAAGTAAAAAGTTTTAAAAAATTATAAGCTCTTTATATCAGGATTTTCAATTATGTCTGTATGCATCTACCTATACCATGGTTTAATTATACCTCCAGATTTTTTAAAATTAATTTATTTATTTACTTTAGTTAGGTATATATGACAGCTGAATGCATTTTGATTCATTGTACACAGTTGCGGCACAACATTTCATTTCTCTGGTTGTACACGATGTAGAGTTGTACCATCTGTGCAGTCATACATGTACCTAGGGTAATGATGTCCATCTCATTCCATCACAGATTTATTTTTAACATAGACAGTAATGAACAAAATTAATTCCAACAGAAGTATTCTTTAACTTAATTTTATAAAGAAAAAATAGGAGACTTCTAATATAAATCTAAATGTTGACATCTATTCCTTTGGGAAATATAATTTTAGGCAATTATTTTTAAAAGGTAAAAACAAAAACAAAACCAATATGTTACAATAATTTACAAACTTCCTGAAGACTCCTCTAGGAAGGAGACAAGATGGCAGAATAGCAGTTCCCCTTGAACAATAATGCAAGTAAATAGAGTCAGGGAGGCAAAGGATATTCTGAAGAAAGTGAGGGAAAACAATGAGAGTCAAAAAACAACGTGATAGGAAATATAAATGGCATGAAGAATTGGAAAAGCAATGTAGAGAAAGCTACAAAGCAAGTGGAACTGCTTAGTTCTCAGTAAGGGGGAAGAACTAGATACATCAAACATAAGATAAAATGGAAAGTGCAACCAAACTCATTAATAACTATAGACTGGCAGTCCTAACTTCAGGAGAAACCCATGGTTCACATGAACTTTAAATGCAGTTCAGGGATTTGGTCTGAAAGTGACTCCACAGGCACAGCATGCTAGCTTTAGAGTAGAAATACAATACTTTGCTCAGCAAACTCTCAGAGCACTATAACCAGAAGTCATCTTGAGAAGTGTTTTATTGCTAGGTACTGATAGTTCTGGGAACAGACAACTCAGTGCAATCACAATTTAGGGTCCCTGTGGCATCCTGCCTCATTGACTGGGTGGGAGATGGTCATGAAACACTGGAGGGGAGAGATGGATTGGAACCCACTCAGTGGTGGAAGCATCATTGAGAGTGGTTGGTGTTCCTGCTCTCTGTGAGGAGGAGCGAGACTGAAGCAGACTTAATACCCAACACCCAAAAGACCCTTGCCATAATTAAGCTTCTCTTCTTGCCAGAGATATTTTTACAAAGGTGTCAAAGGATATCAGCAAAAATTTCTGCAGAAAGCATTGTGGTTTGTAGCTTCCTCTTTTTTGTAAATGCCAGTTTTGCAAACAAAACATGTGAAACCTCTGTCCCACCCACTGCTATGTAACCATCTCACTGAGTATAAATCTGAAAGAATTTCCAGACTGAAGGTCCAGAGATTTTTAGGCTGTAGCCCCTCTGTACTGCTGGACCCTAAATAAACCTACTTTCTGCTAATTTCTCCATCTGTCTTATATCAGGACAATCATGAGTGGGAACCAGGTCTGAGAGTAGGAAGTCTGAGGGTGGCAAATCATTTATTTCATTGCCTCCACCTCCTGTACAGAATGTGCTTATTTTACTGCACCCACAATTCTGAGGCTCCCTGGCATATACTGCCACACATCCAGCCACACAGATTGTAGTACATAGGGCTGAATATATATCCACTGGCATGGTCCACATAATGTTGAAGTTTGGTTGGTGACAAGGGCTTGCTGCAGCCCAGACATGAACCAGGCAGCAGGCATGAAGACTGATGTCCTTTGGAGAGATTTATGTACATGCCTGTAAAAGACTGTTTCCAATGCAAATACCTCAGGAAAGAAGAATTTTTGACATGTTTTTGCTGTTGTTTTTTTCCTCCAAATTTTTTATCCTTTATCATTTTTATTTTGTTATTTTTTCTGATTTTCATCTAATTTTCTAATTATAGTTTAACAGTTTTTCTCTCTTTTCTACTGGCTTATTTTGCACTTTTGATAAATTTTACTTTTATAAATTTTTAATTTGTAATTTACCCATTATTACTATTGTTAATGTGGTTGTTGTTTTTCATGGATTATTACTGAATTTCTATATTAGGATTGTTTTTATGTTGTGTTACTACTGTTTGTTTTATTCTGAGTGCAGTTGGGAATCAAGCCTGATACTTCAAGCATGTCAGTTGGGTGTTCTGCTACAGAACTCTACCCACAGACCACTTGAGAGAAATTGCAACTTACACCAGCCATGACTTTGTCTCATTTGAACCTTAATGTTTCCTTCAACTTAAAGAACAGGGGAAATTAAAAGATCCTCCCTGACAACCTGACCCCAAGTAGGAATGGCTAGGGGGTTCCTGAAGACCAGATCCTGACACTCAAACTTACCAAAAACAGAGACGAATAATTCAACTGTAGGGAACAGTACAACTAAATGGAACTTCAGCATAGATCACTCATATACATTTTCAGATGTGTGCATTTTTGACAAAATTTGAGAAGTGGCCTCAGAGGTTTCACCCCCCAATACACTGCTATCTACAAAGCACCTGTCTGAACTACCATAGGGATCTAATCTTATAAGACCTACAGAGGAAGGCATCCCCTTAGGCTCTGGAGCAGTATACACTATGTCAAAGCTCACCATTAACAGTCAGAGAAGCATAGGTAAGTCATTAATTATATTTGAAATTAAATTCAAAGCTACATATGAAATTAATAGCCCAGGGCACATTGTCAAGAGAAGACTATTCCTTAAGAAAGTCCTCATATAAAAGTGGGAGAGATTTATATCCTAACTAATGCACAAATCTTAACATAGAAATAAGACACATGAAAAAATAAGTCAACATGACTCCTCCAAAGCTTCATGTCTCTGTTTCCAAAGATATTGAAGTGATAAAATGCTAAACAAAGAATTCAAAAGAATGCTGTGAGAAATTATCAATGGATTCAAAGAGGATCCAAATAGACAGCTGAATGAAATATGAAAGAAAATGAAGGATATGAAAGAAAAATTCAATAAGGGGACAGAAATTCTTAAAAAGAACCAGAGTCAAATAAGTCAAATAAAAACAACAGTGGAAAGCCACACCAACAGAGTAGATGAAATAGAAGAAAGAATATCGGAGCTTGAAGATAAGGTTGATGAATTACCACATTCAGATAAGTTATAAAACAATTATAATAAATTATAAAACAAAGAACAGAACATATGAAACATGATTAAAAGACAGAACATACAAATCATAGATGCAGAGAAGGGAGTAGGGTATAAGATAAATTCATAGAAAACCTATTTAATGAAATAATATAAAATTTCCCAAATCATAAGAAATATATTGATATCTAGATATAGGGGGTATTTAGAACCTGAATAGACATAACCAAAAAAAAAAAGGAAACCTCTCCATGACATATGATAGTTAAAATGTCAGACATGTAAAACAAATAAACAACATTGAAAGTTTCAAGGAAAAAAAAAATGCTGAGTTACTTATAAAGTTAACCCTGTCAGAATAACAAAAGATTTCTCAGAAAGAATTAAAAAGGCCAGGAGGATACAAAATTATATATTAAAGTCCTGAAAAACAAAAATAACTGCCAATCTAGAACACTAATCCAACAGTTAACCTTCAGAATCAAAAAGAGAAATAAAACCTTGTAAGACAATTATAAACTCAATGGATTTATGATGAATAAAACAGTATTAGAGATGATACTTTTGGAATACTACATATGTAAGAGAAAGCAAAATTAAAAACAATCATGAAAACACAAACAAGAATAAGTCACATCATAAGAGTAGATAAACACATAAAAATTTGGAATGATTATTAATTCATTAAGCTATCAAAGCTCTTAGGGGAATAATGAAAAACAAATAGATTACTTGCAAAACATCAGAACAATAAAAAAAAACAGGAAACAGTGCATATCTTTCAATGATAACCCTATGTGTATGTGGTCTTAATTCTTCAATTAAAAGATGAATACTAGCATATTAGATTTTTTAAAAAAAAGACTCAATAATATGTTGCCTACAAGAAACTCACCTCACAGGCAAAGATACACAAAATGAAAGTAAAAGGACAGAAAATGATATTCCAAGAAAATGAATATGCATATTTACATTTTTATGTCAAAGCAGATTCAGAGACAAAGAAAGTCACTACATGTAGATAGATAAAGGGATAATCTGTCAATGAACTGATAGTTTTGAATCTGTGAGCCCCAAATAAACTTTCCCTCCTCTAAGTTGTTCTTGTCATGTATTTCAGTCATAGTGATGCAAAAGATGACTAAAATAAATAGCTCTGAACACTATGTGAGACACCACATAATTGGGGAAGGGCCCAGTAAAGAAAACTCCTCAGCTCAAAGCAGGGTCAGAAGGCAGAGAAAGAAAAAAGGGGTCACAGGGAAGATGCATCCTTCTAAACATGCCCCCAGTGACCCATTTCCTCCAGCCATGTGACTACAATTACCACCCTGTCAGTCTATTCAAACTAAGATGAACTAATTAGGTCATAGCTCTCATAATTTAATCATTTCACTAATGAATATTCCTGCATTAACAGGAGTTTTGCGGAATATTTCATATCTAAATCATAACATTTGACTCCTATTCCCCAAAAGCTTATGTCCATCTCACAATGCAAAATGCATTTACTTTATCTCAAAGAGTCCCAAAGTCTTAAAAGTTTTAGCAGTGACGAAGTCCAAAATCTCCTGTGAGACTCAAGTCAAACATTTGGCTGTGATTCCTGTAAATTTGAAAAATCAAGTTACGTATGTCCAATATACGGTGGCACAGAGTAAACATTCACATCCTCAAAGGAAGAAATAAATGCACAGAAAGAAGGGATTAAGGCCAAACAGGACCAAAACTCAACTGGTACCTTAATTCCATCTACATCAACACACGGACATCTGGCTGTAAGATATGTTCTCCAAAGGGCTCGGCAGCCGGCATATTTTGCCTTGGCAGTTATAGTGTGCATGAGTTCTAACCTGTCTCTTTCTTGTCAGCTTTCTTCAGCAGACAGGCCAAGGTATTGGCATCTCTTAATTCCTTGGGTCTCCATTTTAATTTCATCTTTACCTTCACAGGTTTATACATCATCCATTCAAGGGCAATCCACAGGGACTTTGACGTTGCTATACTTTGCTGGGCTACCTGGACTTCCTTTGAAATCTTTGTATAAGCCTCCATGATCCTTTACTTTATCATCCTGCATTCTTGCAGAACCAGTGCTATGTGGATGATGCCAAGGTCTGCTGCTAGCTTGTGCAAAACCTGGGCTCTCTGAAAGCAGAAGCTTGGTCTGCAGAAGCTTCCATTTGCCTACATTGCTCAGCATGATGAAGATACTTTCTAGGGCTCGCTGTGACAGCAGGGTGCTCCCATGATCACTTTTCAAAGGGATTTTCCTTGCTACATCCTTGAGACTACAATGAGTGTGGTCTTGTAAATTTCTGAGATGTCCTCAAGGCACTTTCCTATTGTCTCTGTGCAAAACACTTAGCATCTATATTTAGTGGCTATAATCTCTTCAACCAGCACTTCTTCCTTGGCCACAGCTTTTCATGCACTTTCTGTCCAAACTATGAGTTTTTAAAATTTATTTGCTGTTTTCTGCTTGTGACTCTCACAGTAATCCTGAATAAATGCTATGAGAAATATCCATGGCACAGACTGAAAGTTCTGCTGCATTGACATTTCCTACACTAGAATTAGTTCATCATTTTAAATTCAGTGTTACATAAAGTCTGAGGACATGGGCACAATGTAACCAAGTTATTTACCAGAATATAACACGAGTGGCCTCTAGTCCAATTCCCAATAGATTTTCATTTCCCTCTGAAACCTCATGAGCACAGTCTACATTCCTATTGGCATTTTGGTCTTCTAAGCTTCTACCAGAATCACCCGTTAAGCTCTACTTAAAACATTCTAAATTTTTCCACCTTGCACTCTAAACTTTTCAAAATTCTTCCTGCAAACCAGTTTCAAACTTTTCTTAAGAAAATGGACATGTTAGTCACAGCAAAACCCCTACTTCTCAGTATTAATTTTTGTTTTAGCTTTGCACATTGTGGCTGAAATACCTGACCAGAACAACGAAGAGGAGAAAAGTTTATTTGGGGCTCATTATTGTAGAGGTCTCAGTCAGAGATGGCCAGCTTAATTGCTCTGAACCCAAAGGGAGGCAGCACATCATAAAAGAAGCACCCAGTGAAGAAAAACTACTAAGTTCATGGAGAGGTCAGGAAACAGAAAGAAAGAGGCCACAGGAAAGTTACACCTTTCTAAGTCATACTCCCCACCCAGTGCCCCATCTACTCCATCTGCATCCACCTGCCTACAATCACCACCCAGTAAGTCCAGTAAAACTAGAATGAGTTGATTAGGTGACAGCTCTAATAATATAATCATTTCTATTCTGAAAATCCCTGCATTAACAGGATCATTTGAGTGACACCTCATATACAAACCATCATACTATCCATAAAATATAAACGGAAAGAAGCTTTCTAAACTTATAGTACAAAGCCAGTATTACCCTGCTACCAAAACCTGAATAGACACAACAAAAAATAAAATGATAGATTCATATCCTTGATGACTATACATGTGAAATCCTCAATAAAATACTTCTGTATTGAATTTAACTGCACAGTAAAACTATCATACACTATGATCAAGTTGGTTTCATTCCAGGGATACAAGTATGGTTTAGTATATGTAAATTAATATGCATAATACAGCACATAAGTAGAATCAAGAATAACAGTTACATTATCATTGTAATAGATACAAAATCTACATTGAAATTCAACATCCCTTCATGATAAAAGTTCTGATGAAACTAGCTATAGAAGGATCATACCTCAACACAAAGCTATGTATGACAAACACATATCCAATATTATACTGAATGGGGAAAACTTGAAAGCATTTCTCCTAAAATCAGGGATGAGACAAGAGTGTTCGTTCTCACCACTGTTATTCAATATAGTACTGGAAACAGCTACAGTAATCAGGCAAGAGAAATAAATAAAATGGTACAAATAGAAAAGAAATTACTTCTGTTTGCAGATGATATGATTCTAAGACCCTTAAGACTCACTGAAAGACTCTTAAAACTAATAAGCAAATTCAGTGATGAAACAGGATACTTAATGTACAAAAGTCAGTAGCTTTTCTATCTACCAACAATATACTCACTGAGAAAAAAAATGAAAAAAAAAAAAAAAGATTCTATTCATAATAGGCTCAAAAAAAAAAAAGAGTATCTAGGTATAAACCTAATCAAGAAGGTGAAAAAAATCTACAATGCAATCTGTAAAACACTAAAGAAAGAAACTAAAGAAGACACTAGAAATTGGAAAGACTTCCCATGTACATGTATTAAAAGAATTAATATTATTAAAATACCCATAAATATGAAAATGATCTGCAGGTTCAATGCAATTTTCATCAAAATACCAATGAAATTATGTATAGAACTAGAAAAAAAAGTCCTAAAATTCATGTAGGACACAAAGGACCTCAAATAGCTGAGGCAATCCTGAGCAAAAAGAGAAATGATGGAGTCATAAAAAAACCCAATTTAAAAAAAAAATACTACAGAGCCATAGTAACAGTATGGTATTGCAGTAAAAACAAGC
Source organism: Tamias sibiricus (assembly GCA_025594165.1). Taxonomy (NCBI): domain Eukaryota; kingdom Metazoa; phylum Chordata; class Mammalia; order Rodentia; family Sciuridae; genus Tamias; species Tamias sibiricus. The sequence goes on from CM046664.1 coordinate 80,219,009, forward strand.
ACAGAAACCACTGAAATATATTGAGAGTACCAAAATAAAGCCACCTGATTCTTGAAAAAGGCATCAAAAGCATGTATTAGAGAAAAGACAGCCCCTGCAACTAATAGTGCTGAAAAAATTGAATACCCACATATATATATGATTGAAATTAAATCTCTCTCATCCTATATAAAAATCAACTCAAAATGGATCAAAGACCTTAATATAAGACATAAAACTGAAACTACTGGAGCAAAATATGGGGTAAGTATTTCAAGATATTGCCAAATTTAACAATTTTCTGGATAGGACTCTAATGACTAGGGACATAAAAGCAAGACTGACCAATGGGATGACATCAAAGTGAAAAGCACAACAAAGGAAACAACAGAGTGAAGAGATAAGCTGTGGAATGGGAGATAATGTTCGCTAGATATTCATCTAACAGAATTAATATTCAGAAAACATAAAAATCTCAAGAAACTTAACATTAAGACAATATGTAATCCAATAAAAAATGGGCAAAAGATCTGAACAAGTACTTCTCAAGAGAAGAAATGCAAATAGCCAATAAATATGTGAAAATATCCTCAACAACTTTAGCCATCAGGAAAATATAAATCAAAATGACATTGAGATTATACCTCACCCATCATAAGGGCTATCATCACACACACACACACACACACACACACACACACACACACACACACACACACACAAATGCTAGTCATGATATGGAGTGTAGAGAAAAGAGGATCCCTCTGTACATACTGATGGTGAATTTAAACTAGTAAACCACTATGGAAACCAGTATGAAGGTTCCCCCAAAATTAAATGTAGAACTACCATAAGATACAGCTATACCACCTGTGTATATACCCAAAAAGAACAAAGCCAGTATACTAAAGAGACAGCTAAATAACTATCTTTATTGATTTGCCATTCACAATAGCTAAGTTATGGAATTAGTCTTAATGGCTGAAAAAAAGATGAATGGATAAATAAAACATGATGAATATATGTGTTTATATATGTATATATGGGTATGTATTATTCAAGCATAAAAAATGAAATCATATCACCTGAAGGAAAATGGTGGTCATCATGCTAAGTGATATAAGCCAGGCACAGAGAGAAAAGTATTATGTGTTTTCTGTCATATATGGAAACAAAAAAACAAAAAGAAAAATATAATATCAAAGTAGAAAAGGGACTATTAGGGAAGGGGAAGGGGATACTGGGGCAGGAAGGGGGAGTGAGGGGAGGACAAGAGAGTAGAGTAGGGAGGATGAACACAATGAAAGCACAATGTATGCAGGTAAGGAAATGTCATAGTAAAATGCATTAATTTGGATAAATTATATGAGTTAATATTATATGAGTTAATATTTGTAGTAAGAAAGAATTGTCTAAAAATGTTGACAGTAATATTTTAGCTATATCAGATATATTATTTCTGTATATACATATCTCCAATTTACAGATTCAAAAACTACAATGCGTTTATTTGTGTTTGTAGTAGTAAAAAATTAATGAAACAGCCAAATATCCTCCAACATGAGATGTAGACATTGTAGCACATTTATAAAAGGGATATTTCTATGGCAGCTTATAAAAAATAAACTAATATAGACAAACTTTCAAAATAATGAGAAAAAAGATAAGTTGTAGAGGTATCAATACAACATAACACAATTTTATAGAGATGAAACACATAACTAATAAAATTATAAAATGTTTTTATTTATAAATATATGATTAAAGTATGAAAAAAATCATACATGAAAACAACAAATAGTAGTTTCATGAAGCTTTGGTGGGGATGGTTATCTCTGGGCAGAGAATAACAGAAGTGATCGATGACAGGGTCCTCAATTTTAACTGTAATGCTTAATTTGTGTCTATGTTTAAAATATATTGCTGGGTGCAGTGGCACATGCCTGTAATCCTGGCAGCTCAGGGGGCTGAAGCAGGAGGATTGTGAGTCCAAAGCCAGCTTCAGCAAAAGCAAGGCACTAAGTAACTCAGTGAGATCCAGTCTTTAAATAAAAAACAAAAAATTAGAGTTAGGTATGTGGCTCAGTGGTTGAGTGCCCCTGAGTTCAATCCCTGGTACCAAAACAACAACAACAACAAAACAAATAAGCATGTATGTGTGTGTGTGTGTGTATTTATGGACCTTAAATATATATGGACCTTAAAATATGTATCATCTTTTAAACCTATGATTGTAATAAAGATAATTTATTATACAATGAATGGATAATTTAAAACAGTTTTTGTTTTTAAAAATTAAGATTACCTAAAATCTATTGCCAGTAAGTTTGTATATGTACATGTATATTTGAATTTGAAACAAATATGCCACATTAGACTTCAAATAGTCTGTCTTAAGGACATAATCCCATATGGTTTCCAATAAAAATAGTATTCTCATATGAATCAATGGGGAGCAGTAAATTAATATAAAATCTTTTAAGTTCCTCCCAAATGCCTAATAATACATAACTCATTTTATATGAATTCTTATAAAATACTTGAATATTTTGCTTCTGAATTGATATGCTTTTACTTAATTTAGAATTAATGAGAGCTAATTCACTTACAAGTTAAGAATATGAAATAAAACCTATATAATTAATAAAATTATTAGAGTATATAGTTTATAAGCTCAAGGAAAATTTGGTCTTGTCCATGGCTTTGTCTAAGAGTTAAAATGCATCAGGTAAATCTGATTGTCTTCACTTCATAGCAGAAAGTTAGCTCCAGAACATCCACATGGCATATGAGCAATGCCAGTAAAAAGGGATTATTTTCTCCAATGCTTCCAAAAAAGGTTCAGAATGGGCTTTCATTCACACACTCAGTAGATTGTTAGTGGATTGGACATGTTGATTGACATGACAACAAAGGTATATAATGTGGAAGGAAAAGCAGTTCAACAAGAGGAAAAACAAGTCACTGGTATTCAGGAGGATACTACTGGTGTTGGATAGGTAAAAATAACTCAACTTCCCTGCTTCATCTTACACACGTGCACTTTTGATAACATGGTTCAGTTAGCAATATCAGTATATTTAAGAGAGGAAGACATATGTTGATACTTCCCTTTCACCATCCAATTAAAATTATTCTTTTTTGGTCAAAAATCCCTGTGTGAGTTGCCAAACATTTCCCACCCACCATCATACTTCCTCATTATTTATTTAACATGGACTGATAAGATGTGTATAAATAATTTTGCTGATTTTAATTGTTTCTTGTAGAAATATAGTAGTCTGCAAACTTACTGATAAGAGTTTTTTAGGCAATCTTAATTTTTAAAAACAAAAACTGTTTTAAATTATCCATTCATTGTATAAAAACTATCTTTATTACATCATAGGTTTAAAAGTTAATACGGATTTTTAAGGTCCATATATTGACAGGAACTGTGCCTTTGGCAAGTCTGTGTTCTTACTTGCTCTATATGTATTGTAGTATTTTCTTATGATCTGTGTCAAAATGTTGAAAAATGTGTAACAGATGCATCATTTAAACTTCTTTAAATAAAAAAGAAATACATTTAAATCACACTTAACTTTTTTTATGATGCAGTTGTGAATTAGGTCGTTCTTTTATTGGTAATTAGAGTGTGGAACAGATGGTATAGACTTTGGCAAAAAGTGATAATCTCTTATAACTAACATGTTGTCAACTGATTATTCACAAAACAAGGATCTATTGCATTGATCAAGACTCTGTTTTAAAGGTTAGGAACTAAGAAATTTTCTTCAACTGGGAAGACATGGAATTTCACAAGTAGAAAGCCGTTTCTCATGCTATTTGTCTTTGGCACATTCTATTAGTTGCCATTCATTAAAAACAGCTTCATTAAATCCTTGGAGCAATCATTTGGCAAAATTCCTCTTTGGTGTCAGGACATCATTGCAACTATGCATCCAATAATTTTAACCAATTACTAGTAAGCAGAGGAAGAAACTCCTCTGTTTTTACCATGCATTCTCCCTAAATCACTCTTTCTTTGAATTCTCCAGTGGAACCACTGCAATAGGATTCAGGTACTCTGAAGACAACACAAAGAGTTACCAAGAGCTGGGACACTTCAACTTGACTGTGAGCTTGACTCTTTAGGCACAAGAGCAGCATATGACTCAGCAGAGCAGGATGCCTAGAGCCAGCTCCAGTTCACAGACCTAGGTTATGGATGTCTAAGGTAATGTCCAGAATCCATCTCCTGAGGATTGGGAAAAAATAATTAGGTGAAAGACTATCGTGAGAATTTGCTTTAGCTGATTCTCAGAACTAATCTCAGAGATCTAACTAATATTCTAGGGCTTCCCCTGCCCTGTTTTTTCCCTCACTGTTCCATGATGATGCCATTTATTCCCAAGCGGGACCTACGTACACTCCTGGCTATTAGGGAACCACATTATAGTAATCTGAGAGGCAGCTTAGTCTTTCTAAATTATTCATGAGTGGTAAATGGAGGAACTGAATGTTAGTTGTGTTAGCTGGCACATTCAGGGATGGCAGTTTCTTTGAAGTAACAATGTTAAAAAAGGCAAGAAGAGTCATCTCTCGACATTTATATTCAGAACAGCTTAACTATCTAGAGAATTGCCAGAAAAACTGAAAGTTATAGTCTTTGAGAGATATACATAGTAAGTGAAGAAGATCAAAGGTACATTCAAGAAAATAAATCTCACTTTTCTTGGGTAGGCATTGTCTTACTGTAATAATTTATCTGACACCTGACAAGAGAGTTATAACTCTTTTGTGTATCCAAATTACATTGTATACTTTCATGTGCTTAGAATACTCATTGCTATGAGAAGTTTTCTTCAAACTTTGGAGTTAAGGTGGTAGCTAGGTAGCATTATAAAAACTGACATTCTGTAATTTTTTCTCAATTACTCATAGAAAAGGGGGGGGGAAATGTACAATTGTACAGGAGAAAATAGAATTAATCAACAATCTTCTAGACCTCAAGTGGAATTACCTCTAATGAAAAGAACTAAATTAAGTTCTGTAAAACACCAAGGCCAGTTAGAAAACTAATGAGATTTTCACCCATTCTCAGGGAACACTCCTAATTTAGAGACTCAGATGAGTGTTCACTGTCTAGAGGGAAGACATATGCCTGCAATGCATGGAAAGCTCTTCAGAGGTGATTGAACAATTTCTCTTCATTTCAATGCATCATTAAGATTTCTTTGTTCTATAGTTATTTGAGACATTATTATTCTCAAGAATGCAGTGTTACCTTTGTGGGAATTGATAGTTACTGGCACAGTGCATAAAATAGTTGGAAAATAAGGGGAGAATTTTGGAAGCAGTGAATTTTAGGCACATTATACTTGATCTTTCTGATGCTAAAATCTATAGACTTTAAAAATGCTTTTACTCATAAACAGATCAAATTCCAAAACTCCTTTATAAATAACCTTGTTGATAACTATAAAGTTACAAAGTGTTGTTATAAGTATATGCACTAAAAATTCTAAAATAGAGTAATAGATAATGCCATTTATTGATAGTGGAAAGACTAATAATATTTGCTGTGGATTTTATAGAATTTATGTGGGTTTGGAGGTTGTTTTAAAAAAAATCTTCCAGTTAAACTGAAAAAAATCTATATTTAATCATATTATCAAGCAGAGAAAGCAGCTTATCTTCAGTTTAGTAAAGACACATTAGATAAATAGCTATTTGACATCATAAGATTTCAAAGTTTTTAATTGCATTAAACACTAAAACCTGTCTAAACTGGGCATGGTGATGCCCACCTATAATCCCAGAGGTTTGGGGCACTGAGGCAGGAGGATTGTATGTTCCAAGCCAGCCTCACCAATTTAGCAAGGCCCAAAGAAACTTAGTAAAGCCCTGTCTCAAAAATAAAACCATAAATAAAAAGGGCTGGGGATGTGGTTCAGTGGTTAAGCACCCCTGGATTTAAGCCTTGGTACCAAATTAATTAATTAATTGATTGATTATGAGAAGAGAATATAAACAGTAATTTGATCATTAGAGAGAGAGAGAACTAAGGAGGAAAATTCACCAAGGACTGTGGAGACTGCTGTTCACTCAATGGATAGTCCATAAACATACTTTTAAAGGCCCATGCAATAGACTTCAATGTAAGAGACTAAATTGTCCTTTCAATTGTGCAAGCAAAAATGTATTTTTACAAATATTTATTATTAAAAAAATGATTAAATTTTAGAAGTAAATCTATTTTGTGTTCATAGTAAGTTAATGAAAAAGTTGAATGACATAAAAGAAGATTAAAGGTATGATGGAATGATAAGACACTAAAGTATGAAGATAGTTTTGAGGCATTGATTAGGTAAGGATAGATTATCATGAAAGTAAAATATGAACCCAAAATTAATTTTGCCAAGAGGCAGTAATTCACTGAAGCAACAATGCCAACAATTTAGTTATTAATATAAATTACAATATTCAGAATCATCCTTGGTATGGGGGGGGGGGACAAAAAGAAGTATTCTTGGTAAATACTGAAAAGAAATCTTTGGGAAAGTTGCAATGTAACACATTAATTATAGACCCATCTAGGTGGTAATCCACTATGAAAACAATCAGATATCCTAAGAATTATAAATGTAAGGTAGTATTTTATCATAAGCTTACATTCTTTGAAGATGCAAGTACTAAAGAATACTGTAACAGAGCAAGGCATAAATCAGAGACTAACTCAAGAAGTTGAATGTAAGAGAATTTTAAAGAAGTAGATTTAATGTCCAAAAGCCATTAAAAGAAGATGTACATATGATTGTCATAAATACTAAAAGACAATTGTCAAAATAATTTCTAAAGTTAAAATATACATTGTTAAAGATGACATTGCTTATCTGGGTCTAAAATTTGAAGTTACATAAGTGAAATTTGAACACTGGTGTGGGAAAAGTGAAGCAAAAGTAAATTTACTAGATGATTTGTAGCTTATCTTACAAATGAAATCCAAACTAAACACTGTTCTCATTCTTGACTCTTATATGACTTAATATTTAACTTAGATACAATAGTTTTGTAGCAATAAATAGACACTATTTTTGGCTTTAAAAATCTCAAAAAATCTTATAAGATGCACCTCACATTAATGAAAAGGGTAAAAATAGAAAACTTAAAGTAACAGACAACCAAAATAATACTTATGACAACCATTACAAATGGCTTAAATTTTCCAATTAAAATTCAGACTGTTTAATTGGATTAAAAATAAAATTTAACTCTGTGCCTTTTCAGAAGTGATAAAACTAAAAGCTCTATGAACATAAAGGGTATATAAATATTAGTCAAATGAAGAAGAATGATTTATAATATGTATAATTAAATTTTATATCTTATAACATTATGACTTTTCAAATCCTATCACATTTTTTAAAGATCACATAATCTACATGCTAGCATTTTTATCCATAACTTTCCCAGTACAGAAGTCACTGGGTCCATGTACTCCAACAACAATAAAACATCCATAAATACATATTAATGAAAGATCAAAATAGTGAGAGTAGTAAATACCAAACATTTCTATACATGTCATGTATCTATCTCCTCTCCCTAATAAATAATAGCTCAATTTGAAGTTATAAACCAAAAAAAAAAAAAAAAAAAAGAGATTTTCCCAAAAGGATAAGAAACCAGGAAAAAGAGACATCAGAGAATACCAAATTTTAACCAAATTTTGGAAGACTGGCATCAAATAGGGTTTGATTTCCAAAGTAACCAATGAGAAAATTCTGGATTCAGGACCACCATGAAAGGTGATTGGCTCCATGAGGCACTGGATTTAAAAAAGGAGGTATGGTGAAAGTCTTTGAAGGACTTTTCAGCAACCTTCTCTGTTGTTATGGTTTGTATATGAAGTTCCCGCATAAAGCTCATTTGTTAAAAGCATGATCACCAATACATGAAGGTTCAGAGGTGAGGCTTTTAGATAATATGTGGCCACATTCCTTAATCAATTAATCTGCTGATAGCTTAATTATAGGCAGGTGGGATGTGGCTGAAGAAAATAGGTCACTGGGGGTGTGGCCTTGGACTATAATCTGTCCATTCCTTTTTTTTTCTCTCTCTCTCTGCTTCCTGCTGTCACGAACTATGCAGTTTTACTCAATCCCACCATGATGTTTCTCCTTTGGAGCCACCCAACTGTGGACTGAAACCCTGAAATCATGATCCCCAAATTAATTTTCCTCCTCTAAGTTGTTCTTGTTGAGTATTTTGATCAGTGATGAAAAGCTGACTAACATATCCATTCTCTTCTGGAAAGGAATCAGCTAGGCCCTCATTCTAATAGCCCCTCACCCCAGTTAGGATACCACTGTATGCTCCATGTACAGAGATAATACCACAAACTAATCAACTTGAAGCACCTCAAAGGAAAATTAAAAGTTTTGAGGCTTTGTTCATAATTTCAGGCAAATATCAAAGATAATAAGACATGAAATTTAAAATAAAGAACTGACAATAATATCAGAAATCAGGGTATAAAGGCACATATATAATACAGACAATGAAAGGAAGATTCAATTACCTATGTTTATATAGTAAGGAGCTATAAAAATAAGTTATATACTTATAGTCAAAAAGAGGATATACTGAAGAGGGAAAATTAGAAAGCAAATTCATCCATGACAATTTCAAACATACAATTTTTTAAGTTTAATTATTTTTTCTCTTGGAGATACAGATTTTCCTAAGCGGTTGGTTAAAAATGGAGGTTAACAAGGAAAAAAAAAAAGAGAGAGAGAGAGAGAGGGAGAATGAATTCACAATATGCTACATCAGACTCATTGAAAGGGGAAAAAATGGTATAAAGGAAATTTCATTCTGGTATTTTTTTCCCCACATATAAAGAACTTGCAACTATCATTCCTAGGCTTACAGCAAAAAAAAAAAAAAAGAAGAAAAAAAAACTGGACAAAATAAAATTAATTTCTTTTTTTATTTTTAAATATGATCAAGTAACATTCAGAAATCTAGAAAAATAGGTAGATTTCAGAGAAAGGTAACAAAGAACTCCTTCCCTAGAGACATTCTCAGAGCCAAATATGTACAAATGGCAATTTGTGACAAATTTCTGGAGGCTAAGCATCAACTAGTATTAGAGTAACAAAATCTCTGGGTATAGTCTTAGGAAAATCTCATGTTTATGGGATTTACCTCCAGAAATTCTATAGGTTCTAATAATAAGGAACTAAGAAAGATCTCATCATCACCATCAGGACAGTAAATTACTAAAGCTAAACAAGATTATACTATTTTATCTGCCAATCCTGTCCTTAGGTTTGAAATTTGCTGAAATGAAAACATCTCCACACAAAAAAAATCCATTTGAACATTTAGCAGCTTTTTAAATAATCATCCAAATCTTGAAACAGCCAGGAGAACCTTAATAAGTATTGTGATGTGAATCTAAAATGTTTTTCAAAGGCCATGTGGTAAATGCATAGTTGCGGGCTGTGGTGGTATTGAAAAGCAGTGCAACCTTAAGAGGTATTGCCTAATTGGAGGAAGCAGGCTAGTAGGGGCAGTCCTTTAAAGAAAATATTAGGACCCTGGCTCCTTCCTTTCTCTCCTTTCTCTACTTCCTGGCTACCATGATGTAAGCACCTTTGCTCAATCACATATTCTCTTCCTTGATGCTCTGACTATCCCTGGCCCAGGAACAATGAAGCTAAATGATCATGGACTAAAACCTCCAAAATTATGAGCCCAAATCTTTCATCCTTTAAGTTGTTTTTCTTAGGTATTTTGTCACAATGATGAAAACTTGACCAATACAAAAGATGAATGGACAATCAAATTTTTATACATGTATACAATGGAATACTAGTCAGGATTAAAAATAATGGTAGACTGAGTTATCCATGATTACCCTAAGTACATGTATGAAGACACAATTGTTGTAAAAATACTTTATATAAAACCAGCAACTTGAAAAATTGTGCACTTTATATGTAATATGAAATGAAATCTACTCTGCAAACATGTATAACAAATTAGAATAAAAAATTAAATTAAATTAAAAAATAATAATACTCTATCAGATTTGCAAACACAAAGATAAATCTTACATACATAATATTATGATTAAGAAGCCAGTGAGAAAGAAATACACATTGTACGATTCCATTTATGTGATATTCTGAAAAAGTCAAAACTACATATGTGTTAAAGATGTCTATGGTGGCTACAGGCTCAAGATGGAGGAAAGAATAAATGAAAAACAGAGTATATTTGAAGGTGGCAAAATTATTCCAATAATACTGTTAAGATGGATACATGACACTATCCAGTTTCAAAATCCACAGAACTTTATAGCTTAAAGAGTAAAACAATGTATGTAAATTTTAAAAAAAAGAATCACTATGGAGATTGGGGAATCTGAAAATGGAATTCAGACTGTGACAAATACAAATGTTTGTATTTATGTTTTTCAGACACTGTTTATAGAAATGTATGAAACAACCTCACCAAGGGAAGTAGAAAAGTGCTGATTTCAGTGGTTTGGAAAAAGTTCTAAAAATACAGACAAGAAAGAAAAAGCAGATAAGCATTGTATTCTAGTTGGTAAATGTTTCCCTCAGAGGTAAGAGTTAACAATTCTGAAACCAATATACTGTATACTAGTTAAGCAAATTAATTGGATAATAAGAACCAGAATTCTCTATTGGAGAAGTTAAGCAAGGGTGGAAATATACATTGATCCATCTGGTAACAGATTAGAATTGGGGATATAAGTGTGAACCCCTGTTTTATTAATACACATACAGATAGCTATGTATAGAAATATATGCATGTATACATGCGACACACACACACACACACACACACACACACACATACATACATACACACAGTTGCTTCTTCTGCCAGATGAGAAGGCCTATAAATAATGATGTACCCAATAAAAATTAGAACACTCAGTGTTCAGCTCTTATCCTCCAATACAAAGAATCAAGCATCTTCGAATACATGGCTGATTCTAGATGTAGAATATACATGAGATGAGCCTGAAACATCCTTTAGTGCCAGAAATTAAGAACATACTGAATTTAAAAATCTTAACAATCATAAGGGCATATCAAAGGGATATAAGACCCCAAAAAAGAGTAACCAATTTCTAAAACTGGTAATTTTAGTAACATATTAAATAAAGCCTTGCTGAATTAAAATTTTGAGTATAAAATATAGATGAGGTTATATTGATATTAATGAAGCCATATGTAAGCATTCTAAGAAACTTTATTATATTGAGTACTTACATTAAAAAGAAAAAAAGAAAGATCCCAGATAAGTAATCTAACCCTATACCTCAAGGTCTTAGAAAAGGAAGAGCAAACAAGTTACAAAAGCAATTGAAGATAGGATATAATCAAGATCAGAGCCAAAATTAATGAAATTGAGGATAAGAAAACAATACATAGGATCAATGCATCAGAGTTGGTTATTTGAAACAATAAACAAGATTGATAGATCCTTAGCCAAACTAGAGAAACCCAGAGAAAACCCAAATTAATTAAATTAGAGATGAAAAAGGAAATATCACCACAGAAACTTCTAAAATAAAGGGGATCATTAGAAACTATTTTAAACATTTATGCTCCAATAAACTAGAATATCTGGTAGACATTGACAAATTTGTGGACACATTATCTGTCCAAACTGAACCACGAAAACATAGAAAACCTAAATAGACAAATATCAAATAATGATTGAAATAGCAATTAGAAGTCTTCCAACAAAACAAATCTGGGACCAGATAAATTCTTATCTTAGTTACACCAGAACTTTGAAGAAAAATTAACACTAGTTTTTCTCAAATTATTCCATGAAATTAAAAGGGAGGGAAGACTCCCGAATACATTGTATGAAGCCAGTATAACCCAAAGGTATATCAAGAAAGAAAACTACATACAGAACAGTATACCCAATTAACGTGGATGCAGAAATCCTTAATAAAATACTAGCAAATCACATTCAAAATCATACAAACAAGGTAGTATATCATGATCAATTGGGTTTCATTTCAGGGATGCAAAGTTGGTTCAATGTGTGAAAATCAAAAAATGTAATTCACTACATAAATAGAACCAAGGACAAGAATCATATGATCATCTCAACAGAGACAGAAAAGGCTTTTGATAAAATCCAGCACCCATTCATATTAAAACCACTGGAGAAACTAGGGATAGAAGGAACTTATTTAACATTGTAAAGGCTATATACAACAAACCCAGTGTCAACATATTACTAAACAGAGAAACAACAACAGCATTTTTCTCTAAAATCAGTAACAAGACAAGGACATTCACACAATTCCTAGTCACTGTGCTTCTTAGAATTCTAACCAGAGCAATCAGACAAGGAAGAAAATTAAAGGAACAAATAGAAAAAGAACAAGTCAAATTATCTTTGTTTGCTGTTGATATAATTTTACATCTTAGAAGACCAAAACTTCCACCAGAAGACCTTTAGAGCTAATAAACTCAGCAAAGTAGCAGGATAGATTAACATTCATAAATCAACAGTTTTCCTAAACTTCAATAGTGATTCTGCTGACAAATAAATCAGAAAAAACTATGCTATTCACAATAACCTCAAAAAATTAAATAAAATAAAATACTTGAGAATTAATCTATCCAAAGAGGGAAAAGTCCTCTACAGTGAAAACTATAGAACACTGAAAAAATAAATTGAATATGACTTTAGAAGATGGAAAGCCTTTTCCATATTTTTGAATAGGCAGAATTAATATTGTCAAAAATGGCCATATTACCTAAAGGGTTATACATATTCAATGAAATCCCCATGAAAGTACCAATGATATTCCTCAAAGAACTAGAAAAGGCAGTCTTGAAATTCATTTGAAAGAATACGAGACTCAAAATGGCCAAAGCAATCTTGAGCAAGGAGAAAGATGCTGGAAGCATCAACAATTCTGATCTCAGAATGCACTACACAGGTATGGTTTAAAAAAGAGAGTGAGAGAGAGAGAACAGAAAAACAGCATGGTATTAGCATAAAATGAAGATCAATGAAAATAAATAGAAGACAGAGACATACCAACATACTTACAGTCATCTAATCTTGGACAAATGTATCAAAGATATATGTTAGAGAAAAGAAACATTTTCAACAAATGGTGCTGGGGAAACTGGATATACATACATATCCATATGTGGAAGAATGAAACTAGATCCCTATCTCTCACCCTGCACAAAAGTCATATCAGAGTGGATCAAAGACAGAAATTAGACCTAAAACTTTGAAGATAATATGGGGTCAACACTCCAACATACTGGCATACAGACTTCCTTAATAAAACCCTTAAAGCTCAAAAAATAAAATCAAGAATCAACAAGTGGGATTGCATTGAATGAAAAGAGTTTCTACACAGAAAAGGAAACAATAAAGAGCATGAATAGAGAGCCTACAGAATGGGAAAAAAATCTGCCAGCTTGTGACAGTGTATTAATATCCAGAATACACATAGAATTCAAAAAGCTTAACATCAAAAAACAACAAACAAACAAAAAATCCCAAATAACCCAAGCAACAAATGAGCAAAATAACAAACAGATGTTTCTCAAAAGATGAACCACCAATAGCCAACAAATAAATGAAAAAACGGTCAACAATCCTAGCAATTAGGGAAATGCAAATAAAACTATACTGAGATTTTATTTCTTTCCAGTCAGAATGGAAATTATCAAGAATGCAAATAATAATAAATGGTGGTTAGGCTGTGAGGTAAAAGGCATACTCATTGTTGGTGGGACTGCAGATTAATACAACCACTCTGGAAAACAGTATAGAGAATCCTCGGGAATCTACTAATAGATTTCTAATCATCATATGACCCAGATATCCCACTCTTCAGTATTTATAAAATAAAAAAAAAAAAAACTATTTAGATGTCATCAATATTTATAGCAGTGCAACTTTCAATAGCCAAGAAATGTAACCATACCAGGAGCCCCTCAATAGATGGATGGATTAAGAAAATTAGTATATATACACAATGGAGTTTTCTCAGCCTTGAAGAAGAATGAAGTCATAACGCTTGCCTGTAAATGAGCAGAACTGGAGAACATCATGCTAAGTGACATAAACCAGACTCAGAAAATCAAGGGTTGAAAATCATATACGTAAATTAGCACAGTAAAGGGGAAAAGCAGGTAGGATATAATGATAGAAGGTCAGTGTAGTAGAAGAAGGAGACTGAGGGGTAAGGGGGAGAGACAGATAATGAGAGGAAATGTGGAATGAATCTGACAAAATAACACCATGTGTATGTATAAATATACCGCAGTTAATTCTGCCTTTATGTATATTTATAAAACACCAATTAAAAATAAATAATTGAGGGGAAAGCTCAATAAGTAAATAAATGAGGAAAGTAGACAAATTCTTCATGCACAACAAGAAGTGGAATATCTCTCCCACACTTTACGTGTGGCAGACTCATAATGACTCTTTAAAAGAGTGGATAGGGGAAAAAAAAAGTAGTGGTGAACAAACCTGGTATTAATTACATTAGCTAAATGATATATGTCAACATCAACAGTGTCATGTCATGTTGTTAGTATGTATCCTTCATGTGATGTGGTAAAAATAACATTTTGCCTTCTTTTTCTTCTTCCAAAAAACAATAGCCCTGATCTGATCATGAGAAAAACAACAGACAAATCCCAATTGAAGTGTATTTCACAAAGCACTTCCACAGTACTCATACAAATCATCCAGATCAGCAAAATCAAGGAAAGTATAAGAAATTTTGCAGCCCAGAAAGAAGTCTGGGTGGTATAACAAATTGTTATGATGTATCCTGTATAGAATGCTAAGTTTTGATGTTAGTAATAGGGTAGACCTATGTATGAGAATTCTCTCTAGTATTTTTGCAACTTTTTGGTAAATCTTAAACTATAAAAATGACAAGTTCTTTAAAAAACAAATCTTACCTAAGACAAATGTAAGATTTAGATTGAAAGGTTATATTTATTTTTCAGCACAATTAGTGAAATAGAAAAAGACTGGTAGTAACATACATTGTTGTGAGAATTCTGAACATTAGAGATAAACAGAGAAAAATGTTATTTGCTACGAGAGTAGCAAATATAAGAGACACACACACACACTCACACATACATACATACATACATACTTCACACAACAGAGATCAGACAAATATTCAAAGTAAACATAGACAAAAAGAAAAACAGAATCAATTTCAAATGTATAAGACTACACTGAAATATCTTAAAATTCTAAGGGGAAATTATTTTCAACCTAGTATTCATTCTATGCCTATCTAAACTGTCAATCACATCCAAGATAGATTACTCATATAAGGACCTCAACAATCTTCCTAACATATTCATTTTATAGTAAGTAATTAGGTGACAACAAGAGAGTAAATAAAATAAGTACACAACATGAAATTCTAAAACCAAAAAATTCAACATTAGAATAACTATTGCATTTCTGAAATAATTTTATTAAAGTATTAAAAATGGAATATACTATTTTTAACAAATTATTAAATCTAATTGAAAAATAAAAATAAATTTTAGTGTTTTATAAACTGCAAAAATAATTATAATAAAAGAAGCAAACTGTTTTAAAGAAAATGTTGATTGGTATATACTCTATATGGTACTAATATCTTCAAATAATAAGAATAAATGAATTTGTTAACCATCATCAATTATTTTTAGAACTATACATAATTTATTTGATTTATGGAAGTATTTTTTCTCTAGAGTTAATTAGAACCATTAATATTATAAAAATAAATACAAGGTCATATTTAAACTCATATGAATTACCAAACTAAATTAAAACATCTTATTGCTACTTTAAAACATTTCAGATGATTTAAATCATTTTAAAAGCTATTATTTGAGTAAGATTGCACTGACTAAACATATGAATATTTATTTTTCAGTAACTTCCCTTGAACTGAGGCTAGTTATTCATGTTTGAAGCAGTTTCATTTTAATAATTATGGAACACATTTCATTTTCTTCCTCAATAAAGATTTATATAAAAAGTCTTTTTTTCACATTTTCTTGGCTATAGCAGCTGTGCTTTATCCCAAAAATATCCCATAGGACTGAGTTTAGCATGAAAACAACCAACATCCTGCTGGGTTGGACTTCTTTTAAACAGCAATTACAACACAAGAAGGAAGATCTGCTTTGTCTCAAATTTTACACATGAAAAATATGAGATTCAGAGTAGCCATTTTACATTCTTATCCTAAGGAAAAATATGGGGACTCTGGCCATGAAATGAAAGTAAACGGATAATACCAGAAGAGTCTTTTGAAGCTCTCATTCATTTCTAATACACTGTTGCAAAGGAATTTAGGGACAAAAGGAGGAAATTTTGTGATTAGGCAAAGGAAAAACTTGGTTCTATCTCTTAAAAGAAAAATTGAGATGATAATAATACAGTTTGTAAATCTATAAAAGTTCAAGTATGGAGAATTTTTGGAAGTAAGTGCACATTTATTTGATAATGTTTTCAGAATCTTTAAATTTCTTACAAATATGACAATTGAAACATTTTGCTTTCATTATACAACACTCTACTTTATCTCCTTCAAATTGCTATCATCATTTCATTTAAAAACACTTTTAAAAGTTCTCCCACATTATGAAGAAAAATAAATTACATATTCATTCTACTATAATTTGAGGTATTGTAACAGCTGTCTTCCCACTGTAACAGCTGCTCCTTTAAAATTGAAAAATTTGAGAGATCCAGCCACTGTTCTGCTAACCTTTTCTGTATTTCTCCATCTTTTCTTCCTATAGGCAACAATCTCATGCTGAGAAGAAAATCTGAAGGGAAATTACTGCCACCACCAAAGCCCCTGTCCCTGGTGCCAGTAGGATGCCAGAAAGACTTGCAAAACCAGAATTACCTCTGGCCCACAAGTCTAACTGAATATACATATGCATATCTCTGTGTCCTCCCCCAACAACGCTTGTTTGTTATTCCCCTATTTAATTCTAAAACTTCTGTGGGATTCTGGGAATGCAGAATAGCTGTACTCCTGGTTTGGCCAAACTGTGAATAAATTCATTTTTCTTTTTATATTTTTTTTCCCTCTTACTTCCCCTGTCAGTAGGTGACTAAATCTGGCCTATGGAATCCCCAGAGCCAAGCCTCTGGATGGGGGAACTGATAACAATATGTCTAGGAAAATATGATTTATTACTTCTGATTCACTGCCATCACTGTTATTGGAGTTATTTCTTTTATATTTTTAGCCTGTCTTAAAATTATTATATTTTTATTGAGAGGAAATTTTACCTAGAATAACATAAAAGAAAACATTTTTTTTTAATTTTTATGATTGGGATACTTTTCTCATGTATCTATATTAAATGACAATAGAGTAATTACATTTCCATTATTTTACAGAAGTTGGATGATAGAGGATGTGTTATTACACTAACATGTTATAACACTGCCACCACCAAAGCACCTGTCCTTGGTGCCAGGAAGATGCCAGTAGGACCTGTAGAATCAGAATTACCTCTGGCCCACAAGCCTAACTGAATATACATATGCATATATTCATATTTAGTGTTTTACACTAAAACACTCAATGTGATAGGTAACAGACAGACACAAACAATGGGAACATGAGGTTATGGGGATAATTCTATATACTGTGTCTACTATGCTGATTCCCCCTCCCACCAGCACCACATGCTTTCTTTAAAAAAAAAAAAAAAAATTATCTAAGGCCACTCTGGCCCAGTGTGGCTTAAGTTAATAGGATATGTTACATTCCTCCGCAAACAACCCAAAATGCAGGACTAAAGACTTCCTCCTCTCTGCTGATAAGAGCACAATTTACACTCAAGGAGGGTTTTGTGCCTGTTATAGAGCAAGGCCATCAGCAGAGTGAAACTGACCACAGGTATTCTTTTCTAACCAGTACTTGGGGTAATGCCAGGAAAAAAAAAAAAAAAAATCAGATGCAGTGCACATAGTAGCAGGCCTGAGTTTATTAGAAGGGATAGATAAAAAAGAAAAAAAAAAAAAAAAAAAAAAAAAAAAAAAAAGGATGTTCTCAAAGGGAAAAAGGAGGATCCTCTTAGGAAGAAGAGGTATGTCATGCCCATTATGTCCTCTGATTTTATTGGGGGTCCCAGGGAGATTTTCATAGAGTTCTGCCCAGGTCCACCTCTTGACTTTTGATTGACAGCAGGATTGCATCAGTCTTTCAAGTCCCCACTGAGAGTCCCCACTGAGCATGGTCTTAACCTATGGAGGAAAGACAGCCTGAAGATCCAAGGAAACTCTGAGTCATTTTGGCCTATTTGGAACTTGTTCTTACACATAAGTCACAAAATTCTTGCTTCATGGCAGAGTAACTTGTATTCTTATTGGCAGGGAGTAACTTTTTGGGTTGGGATTTCTTTTTCAGAAAATACGTTGTTTGCTGAGGAATATAACATGTCCTGTTGACTTCAGGCAGGGCTGCAGGTAAGTTGCTTTTTAAAAGAAAGCATGTTGTGGGTGAGCACAGAAGATCCAGTTTATAGAATTATCCTCTTAACCTCATGTTCTTAATGCTCACATCTTTCTGTTACCTATCAGTGAGCTTTAAACAGACCATATTCCAGGATTCAGAAGAACAAGATAATTAGAAGCAAATCTCAACAACCATAATATCTGTAAGTACAAGTTCCAATTAGAACTGTTCAGCACAGGCCAAGGTGACCCCAAGTTGGTTTTGGATCTTTAGCATGTCATGATAATAGTAAACTCTACCCTCCATGAGGTAAAAGCATATTCAGTGGGGAATTGAGAGTCTAATACAATCCTACTGTCAGTCAAAAGCTGAGAGGTGAACCTGGGCAGGTCTCTCTGGAAACTTCCCTGGGACTCCCAATAAAACTGGAGGACAAATGAGGTATTCCATACCTCTTCTAAAGGGAATCCCTCTCTCTTTTTTTCCCCTTGAGAGTGTCCCTTTTTCCTTTTACTTTCTCTTCTAATAACTCCTGCCTGCTGCTATACGTGACTCACTTGAAATGCTCCAGGTAAGACTGTAAGAACAGGTGGGCAGAGACCTCCATGGTCATTTCAACTTGGTGATCAGAACTTGCTCTGTAACAAATGCAAACCATAAATTATTTTTTATTAAGGACTGAGTGTGAAAAAAATCTTCAAATTTTGAAAGTGACAGGGAACAGACAGATGTAGATGGTGGGAACATGAGGGTAAAAAAATACTTCTATAAAATGGACCCCCTGTGTTGACCCCATATGCTTTCTTTTTCAAGAAGCAATTCACCTGCTACCCTACCTGGCTTAAGTGGACAGAATATGTAACATTTCTCAGCAAACTACCTGTTATCTGCCAAAGAAATGCAGGCCTGAAATAATATCCATAAGAGGAGCTCAAGTTTTTCTGAAAGGGGAGACTTTTGTGACCCTTTACAAAGACCAGATCCTGAAACTAGGGGACAAAATGATAATTCCTACTAACCATAAAATCTGTAAAAAATTATGGTTAAGAAACCAATTAGAACCAGTCAGCATGGGCCAAGGTGACTTCAAGTTGTCATGGCAGTGGGAACGTGTTGAAAGTTTTATTGTCTTGCTGTAAGAAGTCCACAACGGTGGACCTGGGTAGGACTCTCTGGAAGCTTTTCTCAAATCACTAATAAAACTAGAGTACAGAAAAGGCACTATCCCTCTCCTCTCTGAGAGGACTCACTGTCTCCCTTGACAGTGTCCCCTTTCTCTTTTTCTGTCCCTTCAGTTAACTTATGCCTATTACTCTGAGTTAGATGTCTGTAACCTTTCTGACTTGATCCCAAGTATTTGGGTTTGAAGGGAGGGGGTCTATGTGCTGCCTCAGTTTCCTAGAAGGTCCCAGCCCTGTAACAATGCAGATTTAGAAATGACATAAATTGTAATCACTATAAAGGATATGACAATATAGTAATAATATTATACTTTCAGAATATAAAATATTGCCCATTCTATACAAATATGACTTGTTGGTGGCATTTTCATGAGTGACCACTAAGAACATCATTTAAGCATTGATTTACACATTAATTTGCAAAACCTCTATTGTTGGATTTCTGCATAATATAGGTAATGAAAACCTCTAAATATGAGTTAATCAAGAACGTACTCTGGCCCATAATATCTTGAGAATAGGCATCAGTCTAATTAACTCATATTTTGGCCCTCTCCAGGAGAATATACAAGTGAAAATGAGATGAGTAGGAAAACCTCTACACTTGAAAATAAAATTTTCTTGTCAGAGACTATGAGATGACTGTATGAGGAGAATAATAGATTTCTGGAGAATATTAATCTTCCACATGAGAATTTGAAAATCGTTGTAATTTAATTTTTATTTTTGTAATAATTTGTTAGCTGTGTTTTGTTTCCTCAGTCTAGAAAATTTGGAAATTTCTCTGTTTTCACTAACCCAAGAAGAAAAAGGAAGGAGGCATTTTTATTCATGCTTAAGCCTGAAAAGTAAATGGAAGAATTAGCTCCAGAAGTCATAGGCCGGAGTCATGAAAAGCCTGTTATTTAGAAAACCTTAAGAATGTGGTAGAAACACTGGGACTTGAGAGTGGGACTAGTATTACTCCATGAGCCTTTTTTGTAAGTTCATTTGAGAATATTTGAGTTTTATGTGAGTAGAATACTCATAACTTCTCTCTTGGCCTTTAAAGTTTTGGTCAGTTTGATCTGGACTTTATTCCTAGTCATATATTTACTAAGCAGAGGAACAATCTTAGATTTTTTAAATCTCACAATTTTATTCTCATATCCCAGAAGTTTCAAATGTAGTATGTATATATCCTTATTTTATATACTACAATTTTCTCAGCTTTCACCAAATAATAAAGCAAACCAAGGTCTTGCTGTCTTCGTGCCAATCTGTTGGTCTATTTCCAGTTCTTGCACTGATTGAAAAATGTCCTACAGTTCATATTTTATTCCCACTGTTCTTTCAATCAAGTGCTTCATGGAAGTACATTTTTATTATATCCACATGACTAGAAATATAACATTTAATATATGTAATTCAGAATAACTCTGTATGTAACCTCTTAATTAACTGTGAAAATAATTTTAGTTTAAGGATTGTTTTAAATGAGCATAAAATAAATGTGTGAAAACTTCCAAAATATTTGGTTTCTAGTAGAACATATGTGTTTTAATTAACTCAAAAAGAAATATGCCCCCTTGAAATTCCTGTCAACAGCTCGCTGAGATAATTTTTTGAATGCATAGTAATGATTCTTTTTATTTGTCTCAAATGAATAGTTTGTACTGATTAGGTCAACAATTTTAGAAAAATTTAAAGATCACACTTTTAAAAGTAAATTAAGTTTCTGTACTATTCTGTAAAGCACTCTAAGAAGCTGGCACTTCAGTTTAATAATTTACACATAATTATAAATGTGTTTATTTCATAAACTAATTGCTATTATCTTTGAAAAATGAGAAATTATATTCCATCTATGTATGATATATCATAGTGCATAAATGCATTCTACTGTCATGTATAATTAATTAAAACAAATAAAAAATTTAAAAAAACAATATGAAATTAGAAATTGGGAGAACTTTCAGGAATATTTTGATGCATGATGTGGACTACTAGGAAATGAAGAGACTGAGCATGATTTATTTGATATTTATTTAGCATGATCTATGGAACAGAATTTCTACTGGTCTGGGTTAGTCAGTTTTCCATTACTGAAACAAAATATCAGAGATAATCAGCTTAAAATTTAAATCATAATGACCAGCTTCTCTTAGTCCTGTGGCATGGCACTGTATCAGGGAAGCATTGGTTGGCTGTGGAAGATGCTCACTTCATGATGCCCAGGAAGCAAAGAATGAGACTGAAAGGGTTCCAATATCTCCTTCAAGGGCATATTGCCATGCTACTAGAAGACTTTCAAGTGGACCCTGACTCTTCAAAGTTTCACCACTCACAATAGTGCCAGGCTGGGAATCAAGCCTTCAGGGCATGTATGGGCTTATGGAGGACAATTTGCAAACCACAGAAAATTCTTTGAAGAATTTCAGAAAACTGCACAACACCAAACCTCAGGAAACCAACAATTTAATATATAGAAGACAAAGTAATAATTACAGTGAGATGTAGCAATAAATTTAAGTTACTTAAGTACAACATTAAATAGCACTCAAATGTAGACAAATTCTACTACCAGAAAAAATAAAAACATCAAAATAAATGTACAACAAGTATAGACCCTCAAAGGCTTTTGGACAAATTCTACTAACATAAAGAATAAAAACATCAAAATAAATGGACACGTATATACCCCTAAAGACTTTTAGTGAAAAGCAGAAGTCAAAATATAAATCAAAGTAGAATTTGAAGTAAAAATAATTTGAGAATAAAATAACTATAATTTGAGAGTCAAGTTTATTAAGAGAGTGGTTACATGTCATTGACATGTACACAAAGAATCATAAATTACCTCAGAAAAGATTAAAAATCTTAATATAACTTATTTCATTTTTAATGATGGACAATAAAAATAAATGAAATAGCCAAATTAAGTTAATTAGTTATTCAGGATTATTTCAATATCTATTAAGTTTTAACCTTCCAATAAAATAATAAAGTTTTTATAGTATCTATTAATCATTTAAAATAAATGATTACATGTGTGACCTTAACGATTTCAATAAATTCTGAAAATCAGAAGGTCTGAAACCATGCTTTTGGAAAACAAAGAAAAGTAATCTAATAAACATAAGAGATAAAGAATTATAAATGCAGTAAACTATAAAATATATTTGTAACTGCAAAGGCTTTGTAAGTAAATTAGTTAAATAATAGTAAAACAAATCAAAATGTATTCAAAAGTCAAAGTTGAGAAAACATGAATATATGTAAGTTGAAGGTAGAACAGATATTATTGTAAGAGAATACTATGTACTATTCTATATGTTAAAAAAAATTCAGAATATGATGTTTCCATGGAGGAAAAACTGTCAAAAAGGCTTATAAAATAGGAAACTTAGATTAGGTAGTATCAATACAAGAAATTTCTAACTCTACCAAATGATTCCAAAAAACAACTAATTTCATAGAGAATTAGACTAATTCCAGAGGGCTTTTAATTCATGAGCACTTTTAATTTTTCAGCTACAGAGAAAGTGCTTTCTTATCCTCTTTAAAAACTACCAAATGGAAAATAATACTAGTTATAAAAAGACAATGGTCTAAAGGGACCACAGTAATCTCAAAACAAAATATGTGTTGATTTGGTTGAAGAAAATAACCTCTAAAGTTATATTCAATATTATAAAGAAGAATTGAATAAATGTAAAAAAATTCCATATTTTTCATGTGCAATTTGATGTTGATGATTTTTTCAAATTAATGTATGTAAGAAAAGCTATTCAACTTTAATAAATTTTGAAATATTTTAAAAGAAAGTCTTTTGAAAAAATAGAGTGCATCTGGATAGATAGAATTAAAGTTCTATGTATTCTTTAATAATAGCCAATCTGAAAGCTCAGAATGACAAATATATGCATTGGATAAATAGTATTTTCTTTTTTGATAAAGTTGGAATTTTAATCAGTAGAGAAAGAGTAGTTACTAAAAATTATATTGGTGGCACATTTAGTCAAATCTTTGGAAAACAATTATTGGCTATTCATTTATCAACAAGCAAGAAATAGTAGGATAGCCTGATAAAATATAGGATACATAGTTAAATAGATTTTCTGATAAATGTAGGATACATAGTTAAATAGATTTTCTGATAAACAAAAAATTTCTTAACATAAGCATGCCTATGCAATATATACTAAAATATTATTAGCTATTTATCTGAAAATTATACTTAACAAACTGTCCCATATTTTATTTGCTAAATTTGGCAACCATATGAGGAAATCTAGTGAAAAGTTAGAAATTATAAATTGTAAGAGCCTTAATGAGGAGGTAGCTAAGATGGCGACTGGCTGAGAGCCAAAGAGGAGGCGTTTAATTGTTTTCTCCTGACCTTAATGTAATCAACTAAGAATCTTTCTGTGCCAATGAACACTGTGTGACACACCTGTAAGTTGAGCTTGTGACATGTGTATATTTGTTAAGGTGAAGACTATTTAACCAGGTAGGGTTGGAGTTGTGTGGGGGTTGTTGTTAGAGTTGGAGAGAGAAGTCAGAAGAGAAAGCAGAATAAAGAACCTACTCATTCCCAATCTGCCTCCGAATTGTTTCCTGTGGTATCGTTGCTGCAGATGGCAACAGCTACAGGCGGCAACAAGTGGTGGCCCGTACGGGGAATTCGGAATCAGCAGGTAAGAACTGAGGAGTCTCTAATCAGAGCAATTAAGATAGGCTCAAGAATGACAAAAATCCGAGCCGCTAAAGCTATTCAAGATTTATTAGAGAAAGCTGAAGGATACGTGCTCTCAATTGAACCTGGGACTCAGGATGGTACTGAGTCAGTTAGGACCAGTGAGAGTAGTAGTAGTGAGGAGGAATTAAGTAAAAGTGATCAAGAGAGCACAACCTTCGCTGAGTCAGTTAGGACCAGTGAGGATAGTATTAGTGAGGAGGAATTAAATAAAAGTGATCCTGAGAAAATGAGCAAAAGGAAATTAAGGAGGACCAAGATAAAGGACCATCAAGTGGAGGAACCCCTTGTGCCCTCTGCTCCCCGATGGGTTGAATTAATTACAGAAACTATGAGGGGTCTTTCTAAACACTTGCATACCCTTGAAGCAGAGATTAACTGTCTTTCTGAGCGCTTACGTGCCCTTGAGTGTCAAAACTCACAGGGACATTGGGATCTACCAGTATTTGAAAATCAAAACAAGCAAAGGTATCATCAATCTTTAGATTTCAAAACTATAAAAAATTTTAAAGAAGCAACAATGACATGGACCCCAAGCTTCTTTTACCATAAACATGTTAGAAGCCCTTAATACTTTGAATTTAACTCCTTCAGATTGGAAAGGCTTATGTAAGGCAGTATTGAGTGGGGGAAAATACTTGCTTTGGAGGTCTCAATTCCAAGAGTTCTGTGTTGAAACAGCTAGAAGAAATGTGACTGCTGGATTTCCAAACTGTAACGTAGACATGTTAACTGGAGAAGGGCAATATGCTGATTTACAGGTTCAGATTCAGTACGATCCTGGAGTTTACGCTCAAATATACGCCACAGCTGTTAAGGCATGGAAAATATTACAAGGAACTGGTGACTTACAGGATAGCTTGTCAAAAGTGATTCAAGGACCTAATGAGCCATATGCTGACTGTGCTGATCAACTTTTGAGAACTGCAGGTAGAGTGTTTGGAGACGTTGATCAAGCCATGCCATTAGTTGTTCAGCTGGCATATGAAAATGCCAACAAATATTGTCAAGATGCTATCAGAACTTAGAAATCTAAAAGGGACCTTTCTGTATATATAAGGCTATGCAAGGACATAAATGATGCATTTGTTACAGGAAATGTAATCGCAGCAGCCATGAGAGGTGCTTCTCCTCAAATTTTTACAAAAAGGGCTCAACCTAAAAATTATTATAGTCAATCAGGTTATTTTAGAAAACAATATCCCCAAAAAGGCAAGGGAAAATAGAAATAAGGCCAAGCTCATCTCGTGCCCCAGGCCGCTGCCCCAGGTGTAAAAAAAGGAAACCATTGAGCTAGTAAGTGCAGATCCAAAACTGATGTTTATGGTAACATTTTGTCTGGCAATTCAAAAAACGGGGCACGGGGCCCATGCCCTCGGGCCCACAAATGTACGAGGCATTAGAAGAGGAGTATCCTCAAACATCCATCCAGATGATTCCTCGACACAATCCCTCTTACCCATTGACTCCCTTGTCAGAGGAACAAGAGGAAGTTCAGGACTAGCCTCTGTTCCATCACCCGAATAGTGCTAACACCTGAAATGGGGGTTCAACTGATTCCCACGGGAGTCAGGGGAACTCTTCCCTTAGGGACTGTAGGATTTATCCACGGGAGAAGCTCTAAATGCTTATCTGGACTTCAAGTGATTCCAAGTGTGATAGATTCTGACTTTGGAGGAGAAATCAAGATTATGCTCAGTTCACCTCGAGGCATTAGCTCTGTTAACCAAGGTGATAGAATTGCTCAGCTGCTTCTCCTTCCCAGTTTACATGACTCATTTAAGAGTATACCTCAAAATAGGAAAAATAGGGGATTTGGTTCCACTGGCTCGGGACCTATGGCTTCTGGGTTCAGGATTGTTCACAGAGGCCTATGTGAAAAATAAAAATTCAAGGAATAGAGATGGAGGGGTTGATTGACACTGGGGCTGACTCTTCCATTATCAAAGTATGACAATGGCCCAAACACTGGCCTTTGCAAAAGGCTTCAACTAGTTTGAGAGGCTTGGGATATTCTAATAGCCCAGAACAAAGTGCAACAGTTTTAAAATGGGAAGATGATGAAGGGCATCAAGGAACATTTCAGCCTTATGTTTTGTCCAGCTTGCCAGTTACCTTATGGGGAAGAGATGTTTTGCAACAAATGGGAGTACACCTCGCAACCAAGCCTGCAGGTGTTAATAATAAAAGATGGAGTCCCAGGGAAAAACAGGGATATGTTCCAGGTAAACGACTAGGAAAAATTCTACAGGGTGATCCTAACCCTACTGAGCTTAAAGGAAACCATCATCGAAAAAGTATAAGATATTTTTTTTAGGGGCCACTGAGAAAACAATTTTGAAAATACCATGGCTTTCTGATAAGCCAGTTTGGGTCCCTCAGTGGCCCCTAGCCAGAGAGAAATTATAAGCGGCCCACCTACTAGTCCAAGAACAACTAGAAGCAGGACATTTAGAACTTTCTACCTCTCCCTGGAATTGCCCCATATTCCTGATTAGGAAAAAATCAGGAAAACGGTGATTATTACATGATCTTAGAGAAATCAATAAAACTATGCAAATTATGGGCCCTACTCAACCTGGACTTCCTAATCCTATAGCTATTCCTAAAAAATTCCATCTTATAACCCTTGATATAAAGGATTTTTTTTTTCTATTCCTTTACATCCTCTGGATGCCCCCAGGTTTGCTTTTTCAGTTCCCTCTATTAATAATGATGAACCTGATCAAAGATTTCAGTGGAAAGTTTTACCCCAGGGTATGGCTAATAGCGCTACTATGTGTCAAATCTATGTAGATAAAGTTATTCAGCCTATCAAGAACAAATACCCAGAGCTTATGTGCCTCCATTATATGGATGATGTTTTGCTTGCTCATCCTAATCAAGAAGTCTTATTCACCATATTTAGCGATATATCAGAAAACTTGAAACGATATGGACTAAACATTGCTGAAGAAAAGGTTCAAACTAGATCTCCAATATTATATCTAGAATTCCGAATTATGGATACTTTTATTAGGTCTCAAAAAATCTTAATAAATAAGGAACATCTAGCTACTCTTAATGATTTTCAAAAATTGCTGGGAGACATTAATTGGCTTCATCCTACACTAAGCCTCACTACTGGCCAATTAAAACCCTTATTTGATATCCTTCGCGGGAACCCTGATCCATCATCACCACAAACATTGACTCCAGATGCTAGGGAAGCTTTAAAGTTGGTAGAAAAGGCCATTGAAGGATCCCATTGTGATAGAATTGATTTTACTTGACTGCTGATATTGATCATTATTTCTTCACAATATACACCCACAGGAATATTTTGGCAATAGGGGCCTTTATTATGGATGCATTTGCCCGTCTCTCCTAAAAGTACAATTGAGTCTTATACCTCCATGGTGGCTAAAATTATTCTTCAAGGACTTAAGACTTCTACTAAAATATTTGGCATTCACCCCGCTACTATTATTACTCCCTATTCATCGTCACAATTTGAATATTTATGCTTCAATGATAATGATTTGGCTATAGCTAGATGCTCTACTTCTGCAAATTTTGATGACCATCTTCCTAAGTCTCCTATACTATCTTTTTGTATCAATCATCCCATTATATTTCCACAGGTAATAAAAAATCAACCTATTCCTAAGGCATTAAATGTATTTACAGATGGGTCCTCTAATGGCACTGCTGCAGTAGTCACTCAAAAAGAAAATATGATTCATATTACTGCCCATAAATCAGCTCAATTTGTAGAGCTAAAAGCTGTTATTATAGCTCTTGAAAGTTTTAGAGAACAGCCCATAAATATTTTCTCAGACTGCCACTATATTGTACATGCCGTCCCTAAATTAGAGCTAGCAGGTCCAATAGCACCTCATACTCCAGCCTTTAAATTGTTTTTTCAAATTCAAAACCTTCTATGGGAACGTAAGGAACCTTTGTTTATTGGACATATCAGAGCTCATACTATTTTGCCTGGTCCTCTACATGAAGGTAATCAAAAGGCCGATGCCCTTACTCAATCTTTATATTTTCAGCTGTCCAACAAGCTACCTTGTTCCATTCTCAATTTCATGTTAGTAGTACTACTTTACAACAAAGTTTCAAAATAACTAAAGATCAAGCTCAAACAATTGTGAAGGCTTGTCAATCTTGTGTGACACATTTGCCCAATCCACATTATGGGGTTAACCCAAGATGATCAATGCCCAATCATTTGTGGCAGATGGATGTCACTCATGAGCCAAGTTTTGGAAAATTGCAATTTATTCATGTGACCATACATACATGCTCAGGCATGATTTTTGCTTCCTTACATGCTGGAGAAAAAGTTAAAGATGTTACATCTCATTGTTTACAAGCTTTTGCTGCACTGGACATTCCCAAAATGCTTAAACAGACAATGGCCCTGCATATACGTCCTCATCTTTCAAACAGTTTTGCGCAAAATTCAAGTATACTTCATAAGACTGGTATTCCGTATAATCCTCAAGGCCAAGGTATAATTGAATGAGCTAATCGCACACTCAAACTTATGCTTTTGAAACAAAAAGAAGGAAATTGGACAAATCCTAAAGATAGATTAGCTGTTGCCCTTTTTACTTTTAATTTTTTAACTTTGGATTCCAAAGGATATTCGGCTGGAGACAGACACTGAAATCCACATCAACAACATAAACCTTTGGTTTACTGGAAGGATGTTCTTTCAGGCACATGGAAGGGTCCAGACCCAGTATTAATTTGGGGGAGAGGATCTGTTTGTGTTTTTCCACAGCATGAAACCTCGCCGGTGTGGATACCATCAAGATTAATAAAACAGGTTCCAAATCAAAAGGGCCAAGATGAAGTTGTTGCAGAATCAAGATTAATAAAACAAGTGCCAAATCAAAAGGGCCAAGATGAAGTAGTTGTGGAATGATTCCCTTATCAATCGACGCACCTGCGCGAGTTTGTCTCTTTTCCGACAAGGGAACCTCATCTTTGCCTTTTCAGTTAAGAAATTTTTAAGCTGCGTGCTTTTTTCTTCAATAAATTCACAACTTAAGTCTCATTCCTCCCGGCCGGGACAAGAGGATCTCTCTTTAGTGTGCACACAATTGTGTTTTTCTTTTTTTATGTATGTCTTTATGTCTGTGCGTCTGTCCAGATTTCATGTAAATGTGACATCACAAATAACAAAAACCGAGCGCTCATGAAAATTATTTAAAAAAAAAAAGAGGATCCAAATAACTTTAATTCATTTAAATTAAATATATTCAAATTGGGTAAACAATTAAAAAATGAAGGTACCTTCAAACTTAATTTATAAGTATCTCCAGGACTTCTCTTCAGCGAGGAATATGACTAATACTGTTCAACCTGATATTTTGTATTTGACATGGGATTGTTTATTTGTAATTAACTTTATTTGTTATACAGCTGATTAAATTGTTTCAACAGGTATATTCATAAAAGGTTGCTGTGTATGCAGAGGCTCAAAAGTTCCAGCTAACAAAATATTTTTCTAAAATGTTCTTAGTCTTTCTTTAATCCACTCTAAATGTGATATTTTGCTAGCTAATGTTTGTGGGAGCTCAAGCAGCAATGTGTGTGAGCAGAGATGAACTTCAAATGCACACCTACAACTAGCTTCTTGACTCAATGCTGGAACGGCACTGCCTTTCCTCTAATGATTTTTGCTTGAGTTTCTAGGTACATCCCTATGCCAGTCTTAGCAGGTCCTGAAGACTTGCGGGTGGTATTGTCTAGACATAAAGGAGACAGCTGCTGCTGCTACAGCTGCAGAGATTGCAATCGCTACAAGCATCCCTGCTGCTCAAGCATTAAACAACCTCACCAGCAGTGTGGCCTCTGTTCTGCATGCACGAGGCCTCCTAGACCAAAGTGTTAGCAAGTGGACATTTTGATAGATCTTTCTACTATAGGATGTTTGGGACATTGTACGGGACAATGCCTTTGGGTACCCCTTTTCTTAACCCTAGTAGGGCAGCTGATTTGTCTAGAGAACTCAGTACGTTACTTAATGGAACTTAGGGCAGCTGATTTGTCTAGAGAACTTAGTACGCTATTTAATGGAAATTGGCTGTCAGCACAAAGCTTACCGCCTTAGAACTGGAGCATCTCCTCATGATTGGTTGGCTCGATTGGACAGCTGGTAGTCAATGACGGGAAAGTCTCATGTGACCAACATATCAACCTAAGGCAGTAGTCAAGGGCACAGCCTTGATTATCTGATGATGGGTAAGAATGTTGGTTGCACATGTGGATGCCTAAGACAGGCACAGTTGATCCTGATGTGGTGAAAGTCGTCACCCATCTATTTATCCCTCTTTTAAAACAAAAGGGGGGAAATGTAAGAGCCTTAATGAGGAGGTAGCTAAGATGGTGACTGGCTGAGAGCCAAAGAGGAGGTGTTTAATTGTTTTTCTCCTGACCTTAATGTAATCAACTAAGAATCTTTCTGTGCCAATGAACACTGTGTGACACACCTGTAAGTTGAGCTTGTGACACGTGTATACTTGTTAAGGTGAAGAGTACTTAACCAGGTAGGGTTGGAGTTGTGTGGGGGTTGTTGTTAGAGTTGGAGAGAGAAGTCAGAAGAGAAAGCAGAATAAAGAACCTACTCATTCCCAATCTGCCTCCGAATTCTTTCCTGTGGTATCGTTGCTGCAGGCAGCAACAGCTACAGGCGGCAACAATAAATGATAAAAATAAATATTAAAAAATAAAAGCAAGAGACTCATACATCAAATTACTATATTTTATTCATAATCATTTTTACAAGTAATATATTTGAGAAGTACATTACATAAGCAGGATGGGTCAATATGTTAATTAAATTTCTTTATTTCTTAAAATCATTAAGAAAAGGAACCAAGTAGACAAAAGAGATGATAAAACAATTCACTAAGAAATGTGAATGGCCCAATGGATACAACATCTTCAATCCCATTCATAATTCTAGAAATGAAAATTTACATTTTAAGCAATTGCATTATTTTCATACATTAAAGTTCATTTGAAAATCATAAAATTACATTCCAATTGTACAATTTAATGAGGTATAGTAAACATACAGTCATGTAACTACCATTACAATGAAGATAGAGAACAATTCAATCATTCCCACAATTCCCTTGTGCTATTTTACAATAATTTCTTCCCCAGGAATTGATCTTTGAAATTACTGACTTGATTTCAGTGTAGATTTGCCTTTCTAGAATTCTAGAGAAATGAAATTTGGAGATTTCATATAAATAGAAACATATGCAGAATTGTGGTTTGTGTTTTTCTCAGTATAAATCTTTTTACATTTATACATGTTCATGTATATATCAATAAACATTCTTTTTTAACACTGAATAGTAGCCCCTTCCATATGTAATAAACATACATAATTCATTTAATAAAGAAGGAGCAATAAATGTTATTAAATGTCAGTTTGTAGAAATAAATGTCTCAAAATATTTTTATTTTTACAAATACAGAATGCTATGTAGTATAATAATTATACATCAGAAATATTTGGTATATTTGATATAAAATTATTTTTAATTACAAAATAAGAAATATAATTCTTCTATATGTCATTCTGTTTTATATTGTTTCAACAAATTTGGGGACTCTATTATAATGATCTATACCACTTATAAACCATTTCATTCTAATTACACATTTCTTGGTCTCACCTTTTAAATGAAAGGTATTTTCAGATTACTAGATAAATCACTGAAGAGCTCTAGCCATTTTCAATTCTTTAACTATATGAATTAGTATTAATTTGAGTTTAGACAACTTAAATGCCTACAGAAAAATAAAATTTTAGATCAATATAATACTGATGCAGTGAAACAAAATCTTATTCGAGTTCAGGTTTCCTCTTTGCTGTTTTAGCATCACTATTTGCCTTGGTAGAAACTATACATTATATCTTTAAATTCAAAATATGTATTAATATCAGTAAGGCTCTATATGGTTTAGACATTTATATTTTTTGCATTGGTTTTTACCCTAACAAAAGAAACAACAGCATTATGATATATTAAAATCTAATGAATCCATTAATGTTTAGTATCCAATAATCCTGCTTAGCAGTATTCCTGTCTTTATATTAAAAAAATAAAATAAAATCTGCATTTTTATAAAAGGAGCATGAACATCTATAAATGACCTTGTCAACTCATTCTAGGTTGCCTGCAGCATGGCCTAGCTGAAACCTGAGTTGTGGCAGTGGTCAGGGATACATCTCTACTTTTCATAGCTCTGGTGATTTCTTCCACCCATCAAAAAGACCTAAACATACCATCAGTTAAAATGTGCTGGGGAGCTAGCCTGCATAGCACTGTTCTAAACTGCCATCCAAAATCCAGGCTGCTTGACACCAGTCTGCTTTTTACTCCATAAATAAATATGTTTCCCATATTTCTACCCTGAAAAAAGAAGGGATTTTTTTTTCCTAACTAGAATAAATTGAGACCCACACTGTTGATACAGCAATGCTCTCAGTGGCCTCTTTGTGAGAGTGACAGGGGACCTAGGGAACTTGTGACTTCTGTTCTCCTGTTGATTGTTGGCCTAGGTTCATATTTCAATAAAACTCCTTTTTTAACCCCTGAAGTGTGATTTCTGCACAATTTTTGTAAACCATACAGGACAAGTAGTGACTCAGATAGGTTCTACTAGGCATGAAAATGCACACTTTTTTTACATTAAAGTACTTAAGGGGGTGATTCTACTTCAAGTCTTTTAATCTTGGATTTTTATCATTTGACAAATGCAAAACAAGTTCTTTATTGTTTGAAAATGTAGCATCCTGAGATTATCAAATTTATATAAGGATACAGTATGCTCTTATAAATCTGTGGGAACTTTCTATTTTCTAGTCCTACTTGATTTATAGGAGGAGTTTGATAATGGGAAACATTGAAAATTTATGTTTATGAGTGAGGTCCAAGTGGTTCTTGTTACAAGATATAGTTAAACATCAGGAAGTAACTTTGTAAATATGCCGTATCAGATGGTTTTAGTAGTCCTTGAAATACATACAGCAAATTTTAAATAAGAAAATAACCTAGACCTCTGATTCTCAGTTTGGTTTCACGGATGTGTGGTAGTGCTTTTAACAATGTTCAGGCCCTCTTAGACCAATTAAATCAGGATATCTGGGGATCAGACCAGAATTTCAATACTAAAACAAAAATAAAAATAAAAAAAAAAACTCCCCAGATAATCCTAATGTGCAGCCTATGTTGAACTTCTGATGTACCAAAAGTAAACAAATAAATAAAAACCTTTCACAAGTTGCCTTCTGAAGCATGACATGAAATGCACAAGAATAACAGTGATTGATATCACCATATGAAAATTGTCAAGGTTTATATGATAATATATTCTGGAAAAATTTCCATTGACCTAGAATTCTAAAAATATATAAAATTCAAAAATATTTCTCTCAAATAATTTCTATAAATTCTATAAGGAAACAATTGTTATGTGGATACGTGCATCCATGAGATGTACTGCATGCAGTTATGGTCCTTAGTGTGGCAGTGGCAAGGTGACGAACCTTTGAGAGATGGGGCCTAGCAGAGTGGTTAGGTCACGAGGGCATAACACTCAGAATGGATTAATATTGGTTTGTTAGAGTAGGTTAGTTTCTATCAGAGTAGGTTGTTATAAAGCAAGACCACCATTTATTCTTGGCCCTTTTGCACACTGTCAGATCCCACTCCATTTTTACCCAGATGCTGGTGCCATGTTGTTTGAACCATACAGCTACCAGGACTATGAAAAATAAACCTCTTTACTTTGTAAAGTATCCAGCCACTAATATTTTGTTATAGCAATGTAGACAGACCAAGACAACAACTTCATAGAAAAATGAAACGAAATAAACAGAAAATTTGCAGAAGAAATACAAATGTATAATGAACACTAATCTTCATTAACAATTCATGAAATATATATAGTGAAATGAGAGACTCCTTTGCCTAATGCAGACAGTCATAGTATCCAGGGTAAATACTCAAAGATTGCATATGAAAGTGTAAAGTCTGAGAAAAATTTAGTACTTTCCTAAAACATTTAAAAGTTTGACCCAGAAATTTGTGTGCAAGAATAAGTGTAAAGTAATATTTATTGAAAAAAAATGAAAGAGTAAAATAATTGGAAATAAAATAAATGACATACACAGATTGCAAATTGCAAGGACCAAACAATCACAGTGCAGCTTTTATTACATCCAGATAGGCAAGATGATGCTGTGGTAATAAGCATTCCCAAACTCTGGTGTTTTTATTCTTTTGGTTTTTGTTTATTTTTTCAGTACTCAGAATGGACCTAGGACATTGCACATTATAGGCAAGCACTCTACCACTCTACCATTGAGCTACATCCCTAGACCACCCATAGTGGCTTTTAAATACACAGGTTTCCTTATTATTGATACCTCCAATCTCCAGGTCTCCTTACTCCTAGTCAGTAACACACATCTGGAGGGTCTGTAATTAGTAATTAAATATCCTGCCTAGGAAGTAGCCTGGATCAGTTCTACTAGTAGAATGTTGTAGGACTGTATTACAATGAAAGAAATATTGATAAAATTTTAAGCAAATAATATTAAGTTGTACAATAAGGTAGATGGCATAGCACCTTGCTACTCTTCTTTGTGTATGTGTGTATCTGAATGTGTTTCCATCTGGATGACATTTTATTGGGTGTATCATTTCCCTCTGCAGTTCAAATGACAACTAGGGCCAGATTCCTCTTCTGAGATTATTAGGAAGCAACAGAAAAATCTCTAGAAATCCATTTCTACCCTCAAAGCTTCCCCAGAAACTTCCCACATCTGCTGTGCAAGGAGAGAACTGAAAAGGAAGAGGCCAGCAGAGACCAGTGGTGAAATGTTAGGGGTCAGAGGTTCCTCCTTCTCCCTTTGCAGTGGAGTGGATTTGAATTCCACTTCTTCCTGAAGCAAATGAATGAAAAGTTCCAAGAAACTGGTTGGAGATACTGGAGTGATTCCTACATCATGTTTACTCCACTGATGAAATAGAGGCTTCTCTGTTGTGGCCCAAACCCTGAATAGCAGTGTATTAGTCAGGGTTCTCTAGAGGAACAGAATCAACAGGAATTATGATGATAAAAAGGGGATTTATTAGATTGGCTTACACAACCAGAAGCTGAAGAGTCCACAATGGCTGTCTGCAGGCTGAGAGCAGGAGGAACCAGTAGCTGCACAGTCCAAGAGGCTGGAGCCTCAGAACAAGAGGGATCGATGATGCTAACCCAGTAGACCAAAAGGCTGCTGGAAACTCCCTGGAGAATCACCTGCAGAGTCTGCTTCGGAATCATGAAGGAGCAAGCGTCTGATGTCCTCAGGCAATCACAGCATTAATCAACAACCCCTTCAAGAAGAATTAAGCTTGCATCTGCTGCTGCTTCTGCTTCCTTGTTCTTCCAATTTTTATTCCATCCAAGCCACCATCCTATTGGATAGTGCCGCCCACACTTAGAGAGAGTCTCCACTTCAGTTCACTATCCCACATGCCAATCATTTCTAGACACACCCTCATTGACACACCCAGAAACCTCTTAACCCCTCCCCCCAATCTCTTAATCTAATCAAGTTGACAATTCAAACTAACCATTACAAGCAGTGAAAAAGTGACTGCAAAAATGAGACCATGCTTGGGGACAAGTATGCATTTTGAAGTTGATAATACCATCTTGTGAAAGCTTTGGTAGGAGGAGGCTTTTCAGAGTAGCCAACAGAAAATTTTAAAAATAAAAAAAAAATTCCTTGGGAAAGTGTATCCTGAAAAGATGGAAGCAACAGATCCCCATGCCCAACTCTATGCTTCCTGAGAAAGATGAGTGTCATAAGGAGCCTGGAGCCCAGAAAATGCTTAAGGGTCCTGTGTCCTCAGGGAGGCCGTGCTGTGCACAGAAGGTACAGATGCCAGTCAGGGCCAAAGGAGGGATGGGCTATTCTCCCTTAGGAGCATATAAAACAACTAGGACTGTGAGTGAAGCTAACATCCACCTCGAGAAATTACATACATGGCAAACTCAGAAACCACACACCAGTGGGCGCCACCAGCAGTGGAGAGGACCTGATGGAAACAGAACTATTGTGAGCTAGGAGGTCTCTCCCCCCACTGGAAGAATCCACTTACATAAGAAAGACCTGGCCTCCACTTTTCCTCTGTCCTGCCTCATTCCCACAGGCTCCAGACCACAGAGCTGGAGGAGGGAGTGAAAGAGAAGGTTGCTATTTCTTCTTTCTTCCAGTTTAAGCCCTCTGACACGTCCCTCTCTGAAAATGAGACCAAAAAAATATGTATGGTGTGTGCTAGAGGAAGAAAAACTCTTGAATTTCAACATGAAAGAATCTTAAGAACTGAATATGGAATTAGATTTTAATTAGTAAAATTAGTCTGGAAAGGTACTTGACAGAGGGAAGGCAAGCACAGTGTTTTTAAAGATGGAAGTTACAAACCATAAGCTATATTATATTCACCATTGATTTAATTGTGACTGTTGCTTAAACAGGTTACCTATAGATAGGATGACAGTCATTCTACATTTACAGAAAACAATGCTGCAAGTGTCACATACCAATCTGTTCCTAGTAGTCAGTTACTGTCAGGGAGCAGGATTGAACTGGTGGTATGGTAAAGGGAAAGTTTTATATTTTCATGTTCTAAGATACTGTGTTGTTTTTAAAACTTTTTATAACAAAGTATATTAATTTCACCATCACAGAGTAATAGGAGAATGATTTCACAAATTCAATTGTTTGATGTTCAAAAACACTGCGTGCCTATAGAAGGAATGGAATCATCACAGTTTTCAGAAACCTTGGGTTTCTAGACATTTACCTACTCACTTGTGCTAATTCTGTAAACTGAGACCATTCAGTCTTCAGAGTCCTAGTGAACCCATTTTGTTCCTGTTGTTTACAAAAGACAAGGTTTTCTTCTTATCATCTTGTCACGAATGGCTACTTCTCAATTATATGTGGTAATGAGAGACAACAGTTGCATGGATAATTAAAAACTACACATAATCTCCCAATGTAATTTTGAATAGTGTTTTTTGATCTTTCCTCTGCCTAAGCTCTTGGCAATATTATTAGCTACTATAAACACTAACTGGTTTGAGTTTTATAGCTTCTCTGTCATCTTCATCCCGTACATTGACAAACCTCTTGACATGAAGTGAAATGATTAAAAAGTAGTCATCAATATAAAGAAGGAGGGGAAATCAAGACTCTGCATCCATCTCCATTTGGTCAGGCTATGAAACCCAGAAGTTAAATATAAAATGTTAATTGTCTTAAATTTATATGATACTGTTTCTCAAATATGATTATGTACAGATGTCAATAGCCCACTTACATTTTATTACTCTGGTGTTTCTCTAATTATCTGCAGCTTTTCAGATCCCTTAGGGCATCATGCTGAATGGAGATGTTTTAATATTAGAAAACTCGATAAATGAACACTATTTTTATTGTTGTCTATTCTACCATCAATTCAGTTGCATCAATTATGACCCATATGAAAATCAACAGTGGACTGTTACAATGACATTGTGAGTGAGTGAAATGAAGACAGGGTCCCC
Organism: Tamias sibiricus; assembly: GCA_025594165.1. Taxonomy (NCBI): domain Eukaryota; kingdom Metazoa; phylum Chordata; class Mammalia; order Rodentia; family Sciuridae; genus Tamias; species Tamias sibiricus. The sequence continues at coordinate 80,257,071 of CM046664.1, forward strand.
ATGCTATCATAGCACTAGAATGTTCTTTTCTAGCCGCCGCAGCTGCTCCTTCCTGCTTCTTCTTCTATTAACTATAGGATTTAGCTATACAACAAACTCATCTCCACTAACTGACCAGTCTTCATAACTCTCAATGTTGGTTTTTATTTCCTGTCCTTTCCTTATCACTCTTTTCTCATATATTAAAAATATTTGAATTGTTCTATTTTTCCTTGCTTTTGGTTCCTCATAGAAATATGGATGGGTTTTTTTTCTTTTGGTTTTCCTGAGAGCATATAAAAAATGCTTTGGGTTCAAGAGTCCAATATATCACATTAAAAAACTATGTTTTTTATGTATCCACCTACCTATTTACACTTTAAAAAACAAGCCACCTCAAAAGATTGTTTTTACTTAATAAACATCTATGACTAGTTCTGTTCATCACAAAATAAAACATCCTGATATGATGTGGTTTCCAGAAAGAGTTATCATCCTAATGCTACAGTACTTTATAATTTTGTTTTATTTTGAGTGATCTTTCATGGTGAACTGAAGCGTGATATGCAAAAATAACTCTCCAATAGCATATTGATCTAAATAGAACTTGGTACAATCAAAGTATTGAGAAAGTAAACCCTGTAATGTAAACAATACACTATATTTAAACTGTATCCAGTAGGAAAAGTTATTGTCTCACAGGATCAAAGTATGGTAGGCTTTGTGACTTCCCTGCTAAACTCAGGGTAATAAATTGTTCCGAGTTTACCTCAAGTAGCAAAACATGGTCTTAGATGTTAGAAATGTTCAGTGTAAGTCATAATGAATATTTCAATCTTCACTTGAAGGATGTTAATAGCTCTTTTGCACACACACACACACACACACACACTTTTAAAAGCCTCTTGCCTCTCTAAATCTAATACCCTTTTCATGCTCTTGCCTGGAGAGTACTGAGAGTCTTGGACCCAAACCTTTTTCATTTCCTTTGCAATATAAACTTGGCACCTTTCTTGGCAATTATTGCTTTTTGTTGCCTAGATTGAAATTCCACTTTTCACATTCTCTTTCACAGAAATTTTTATTGGCTCACAAAACACTCCTCTGCCACTGAGCATGCACTGTTAATGCCTCAAATATCAAGAGAAAGTTTCTCCCATACACAAAGGTACAGCTCATGCCAACTGAGCAGCAAAGGCCAGGATTTTGTGCAAGAAAATCTAAATATTAATTCACATATGCCAACCCCTTTAAAAGCAGTTACTTGTAGCCTCAGATTCAGAGATGAAAACTATATTTTTGACATGAAAACAGGTTACTGAAAGAAAATCATCTATTTAAATGTTGGGAGAAATTAATCCAGATATATGATACCGGATACCAAATATTTCAAATATCAAATAAATATTTTGTATGAAAAATATTAGAAAGCTTGAGAATCTAAAGGGAAAAATGTCCTCAAAATAGTAAAAAAAAGTCAAAGTAGACACAATGATTATAATACTACTAAAATCAACCAGCCTTCCACACGGTCTAGAGAAAATAAAAAAAACAAAGGATCCCTAAAGTCATTCTACAAAAAATGAGAGTCTACGTTAATTGGTTGAAGATGAAGCCAAGTTTCCCTTATCACAAAGCTTCAGAAATCAAAAACTCAGAAGACTAGTAACAAAAGGTTTTTATCCCAAAGAATTATACAGATCAGTCCAACTGGACTCAGATATGTTATCCAACATAAAAATGAAGAGAGTAACAATCTTCCAGGGTTAACTGAAGCTGTACAATGTAAGACACTTGATAACGTTATATGTTTATGTAACACAGGAATGACAGTTTTTTAAAATGAATAAATTTATTTTAGCTAGGGTCTTTCTGAGTTGAAAAGAAAAAGGAATTCCTTTTAAAAAGTTAAAGGTGATGAGTATTTTTAAGGAAAAAGATAATTTCATGAAATCCAGGAAGAGAGAGTATGTTTGAACTTCAAATGACCTGAAAACGGGGCAAGGCAGTTCTGCCAGAAAGGAGCTACAGGATACCTCTCATTTCTGACTTTCTTTTCAGCTTTGCTCCATTCTTGCCCACTCAACTGATTGTTTTCTCCTTTGCTCAGAGACCATGGTAACTATCTGGGCTGACATTTAACTGCTGTGCCTCTGCTGAGATTGGCAACACGTTGGTCATTGTGAATCTCAAGGGAACCATCTGATAAGTCACCCCAGGCCCTCCCATCTAATCTATTCTTGACAAGAAGACACAGAATTTTGTGATAATTATGATGGTTTCCCGTCTAGGAATATGTCTATGATTGGGTCATTTTAGAGCCAAGGGTCATAGTGACACTATTTCCATTGTTATCACGTTAGACTTGAAAACCTTAGCACTTACTGATTTTTGCCCTCGTCGAGTACCACGATAGCCCAAGGACAACAGTTTGACAAATGCCCATAAAGGAATGGAATCCAAAAGATGCAAATGTCACTTATTTTTCCAGTGCCCATTTGTGTTCTTTTCTAGAAGAGGTTTTTTTTGTTTTGTTTTGTTTGCTTGTTTTTTTAAGTGCATCGCCTTTTGCAGCTTGAGGAAGAACTGTCTCAGTCCTATCAGATGAACAACTCAAGCAGGCTCTATTCATCCAACAGGTATTATTCATAGTTTTTCCAGAACCAGTTGAAGATATGAAAGAATAGTCATGAAAGGATGATACTTTGGTGTCCAAATTTTCAGAGTAAAATTAAAATGGAAATGAGAAAAATGCACATGAAAGCCTTCAGTAAAAATCTGGCTCATAGTAGGTGTTCAGATGATGCAGTTTGAATTAATGTGAATCTACATGATCTTGGACATATCTCACCAACTCTTAAAACCTCTGTTTCTTAAGTTATTTCTACATATGCCCAATGCCTAGTATGTCCTTTCTTCTTGCTATCGATATTTGCCTTTCTATTTATAAGGCATGTTGGAATTTGTATACATATTATTCCATATAACCTAACACTATGGGAGGTGTTGGAAAAGCTGAGCCATGAAGAAAATTTTTATATGCTCAGTGCCTGAGCCAAAACCTCTCCCAGAGTCCCCAAATCTACTTTCCTGACACCATGAGCTTTCACATAATAAAGAACTACCTCTTTTCTTCACTCACTTTTTTCCTCTGGCACTCCTCTTCCTTCATTATTAATAACTCATGTCTCAAGTTTGCAACTCCCCAATAATATCCCATGGATTCTAGTATTTATAAAAATTATATTTAAGGGAATTTGATGCACCTATATTTTATTAAATAACTTGTGTCACGTGAGAGGTTCTGACTGCTGCTTTCTAGAACACATCTCCTCTCAAAGTGTTCAAAATGTGTTATAGACAATTACATCCAACCAATAGGACATTATTACACTGAAAGATAAGTGTCAGTTTACAATATTGCTGCTCTCTTGTTTGGGGAACAAAGTTTCTATCATCCTAAAATTCTCCAAGAAAATATTTTTATCCCATCAGGTTCTGCCTTTTAGAAGAAGCTTATAGTAATTAATCTTAACAAATACTGAGTGTCTTCAAAGATGAAGGAGAGGGACAATAATGCAAAAGGAACCATCTCAAAATTCAGAATAGAGAAAACATGTAAACAAATACTGGTAAGACAAAATGGCAGGTGCTGAAATGAAGTTTGGACTGGACACTAAGTATGGACACAATGGATAGAGAAAAGTTCAGTGGAAAACCTTCTGACATAAATGTATAAGTAAGCTTAATTATTCATAAGTCCTAAAAGTATTTTCTTGAAAAGATGAGTGAAGTACTCTCTGGATCTACAGTAATTAGTTCAAATCCATAATAATAAATAATCAATTAATTATTTATTACCTTCCACATGAGCAAATGACTTAAGAAACTATGGAAGACACAAAATATTTTTAAAGCATGATCTTTGTTTATAGAATTTATATAGTCTGGCACACATACTAAATTATTCTATAGTTAATTAAGAGCAAATATTTCTAACTCAGTTGACTTAGATTTTTTTTTTTTACTTAAGAATTTAAAACAGCAGTGAGATGATTTCAATTTGAACATACTTGCTATTTAACTGACAGATATCTTGGCCATGTTGCACTTGTGAATTTGTCCCTTTAATCTCTTCAATGTATTTAAGCCAAAGAAAAACGGAAGAGTTCCAGTAAGCTAATAAATAATATGGTATCCTAGTAAAAACCAGTTGTTTTGCCTGAAATGTCACAAAAATCTTGGTCTGCAGAGGCCAGGAATGTTTACAGACTTCTTTCCCAGTGTCTATTAAGAGATATCTCCAGAAATTTTTGACATTAAAAATGTAGAATTTTAAATTAAGATATAATACTTTATGTCGCGTATCTCTGCAAACTGTAATAAAATATATCTTGTAATAGTAATGCATAATTGAGTGTTGGCAATGACCAGGCACTTTTATAAACATCTTACATATGCTAATTCATTTAATCATTATATTTACCTTATGACTTTTCAAATTCATACAATTATTTCCATTGAAGAGATGGAATTTCTTAAATTTATGAAAGTTAAATAATTTGTCATATATTACACTAAAGTAGATGTTAGAACCCAATGTCTTAGGGCTGCTTACAAGGATACCAACCCAGCAATAACCTGAGAAATGAGCTATATGAGAACTAGACTCAACTATATTAATTATAGACTCAACTTCTAGAGATTTTTAAGTCATAGTCTGGGTTGGGGTCCAGAAATCTCTTTCTATAAAACTTGCCTGAGACGATTCTGATACTGTTGGATTTAGGAACCATGTATTAGCCTTATTAAATGATCATACCACTGAAGCACTGCTGTTGGAAGAGAAGCAACACTGACATGGCTAGTAGATAAATGGGTCCTCTACCTCACCCACTCTGCCCTCGAAAAAAAGGAAGAAAGGAAATGTTGCTGAATGTACTTTGAACTAATCTCATGAAGCTTTGGTATCTGAAGTAAAGTCTTAGCAAAATAATTTCAGAGAATTTATGACAAAGTATAGTATGGGCCTTGATATTGAAGTACAACATTTAGTACAAATGTGTAAGGTAGAAAAATCCCAAAGTGGAATACTCAGGAAGATGTAAACAGAATATAGAGACGGCTCAACAATTACAAAAAAAAATTAGGGAAAGAAAAAAAAAAAGGCAGTGGTAACACTTCATCTGGGGAAAGATTTTCATTAATCCTTATGTATGGAGATTTAGAAATTTTATACCAAGAGAAAAGATGAGAACACCAGGAGAACATGTGACTAGAGTGAGAAGAGCTAACATAGTTCCAATTCTTCTTTAAGGGAAACTACAAAGGAAGTTTATTAAATCAATTTTAGTTGACAAAACTAAAGCTCAGATAGGGTTTAGTGAGTTGGTTAAGTGGTAAGTCTGAGACTCAACCCAATATATATTTGATTCCAAAGTCTACATATGCTTTTGAAAACTAGACTATAATTTAGTGGTTATTATTCTCATTGTTAACTTTTTATGGTATAACATGTAGTTCTTATGCTATAACTTAGAGTCAGTTATAATTAAGAAATTATTTTCTTTTCATTATAAAGCTTTGAATTAAAGAATGCAGTCAGGTTTTATTGTAGATCAATATTTGACCTCAGGAGTCCTGCCTATTCCAATCAAATTACTAGTGCTAAGACGGATATACCACTATTTCCATTAATTGGGTTTATTCAATATCTGTGTGCTGTGCTCAACATTGAGCACAAAATAAAATCAACGGCCTGCTGAGATTTTCTTTTTTAAAAAAACTGTTTTGGTAGTTTATCACATAATTGTGAGAAATAGGTAACTCTTAGTAAACAACAATGAACAGACTAAGTGATTGACCAAGATGGCTATAACTTTTCCCTCAGCTTCAAACAGCTTTCTTCCTGAACAAAAGCCCCTGACCTCTCTTTTCTTGGAGTGTTTAATTTAGAATACTTGCAATTGTTAACTTTTTGCCTGTTTTTGAAATACATGTAAATCTTTCCCAGCTACTTGCCAGTTTTACAACCCAGGAAATATCTTTCTCAAAAACCTGTAAGCCAGTATTTTGAAAGGTAAACAGAAGAGGAGAGAGAGCCACTGTCTTCCAGTCTTAGTGAAAGGTCTAACTTCAGTAGGTGCCATTTAGACAAACACATGGCTTAATCACAGAGGAAAACATTTGAAAAGTCAGTAATAACTCAATGTACTGTACACTTTGCAGATCCCACTGATCAACTGCCTGCTATTTCCCCATTCCCCCATAATACCTTCAGTATCTTTCCACTAGTTCACTCCAGCACAAAACAACCCTCATGCATTTTTTTTTTTCTTTTTAAAGAGGAATTGAGTTCAGTCTTTTTCTCAAATTTCTATAGCCCTGAGTAAAGTCTTCATTGCCTATTTAACTTTGGTGCAATTTGTACTTCGATGAGAAATTTTAACCAGAGCTTCAGATTAAGGGTGATAGCTTAAAGAGAAAAATCCTAATGAAGAAGAGAGGACATTCTTTGAAGCTTAAAATTTTGCTTCTCAATCACAAGTGGGAAGAGCTTTCTAATAAAAAAAAAAAAAAATCTAAGCAAAAGTACAAAGGTATAAAGCCAATTCCATGGGACAGTAAAGAGAAAAGTTATTTCAAAGCAGGGGCGTGCCCCTTAAGGATAAAGCAGTCTTCACCCTCTGCACTATAACATTGTGTTCTGAGGGGTATTTCTGTGCCTTGCAGTATGTACAGCAACATCCCTGGCCTCTGTGCACTTATGCCAGTAGCATTTCCCCACTGTAAACCAAAAATATTTCCAGCCATTGCCCTTAGGCAAAAATGGCCTTATTGAGGACCACTGGAATAGAATGAAGTAAAGCCTTTAAATGCTTTATTGTGCTCCCTGAAATGGTTCTTATGTCTATATTAGACTTTTGCACTCCACGATGTCTAATAGTTCCCCAAATGTTTTATTTTTGCAAGTAATATACAGATTCATAGTGCACATCAATGTGAAGTAAAATGATGACGTAATGGAAATGTATTAACCAGCTGGCACACATCATGGAAGACAGAGGCCATTGGTCAATCCATTCACCCACACCTGTGCTCATGGATACCACATGAGTGTGAACTAAATGGATTCACTGAATTCATGAATTTGATTCTGTCTTGGGGGCAAAAAGAATCAGAAATATGTTCAAGTTCCACACTTGAGACCTTATCTGAGAATATGTGTGTGTTTGTAGAAGAGACTTAGAGTTGTAAAGGCTCTTTGAATTTTTTTTTCCCCTTGGATGTTTGTAATCATTTTTTCTGAGTCACTTAATTTTACATTTGAGGTGTTTAAGCTCAGCTTTCATAAAGTGAAGACTAATCTCATTTCCCTAGGAAGTTTTCTCTCCAATTAGACAATGGGCCTGGTACAAAGAGCTTCCTAACTGTGATTTAATTTTGCCTTCCACCTTTATTTACCAGGCTGACTTTGAAAAATCTCAATACCAAAATTGTTTTTTTCTACGAGTATTTTCTTCTTGCCTTGAAACCCTAGTTTAAAATTCAGTTACTATTTATCAGATAATCAGAACTGAAGGTATTTATAAAACAGTTCTATGTTGATTTAACAAACGGCTGTAAATACATCAACCTTTCCAAAAAAATAAAGAATATAAAACCTTAAATACCATAGTTAAAATTTTGCTAAAATGATTTTTTAAAGGACCCTTTTGCTAAGAGGAGTTTACAATAATGTTTCATTTTAAATAATAGCCTAACCTTTGTTGTAAATTAATGTTGATGCCATTAAATCGGCTGTACTGCTGACTGTGAATCAGAATTGCTAATTATTACAAAAAAAAACAGGGGGGTGGAATGCAAATAGTGTAGACATGCTTGATCTCGGCTAGCAGAACTAAAAATAATCCAACAACAAATAATACCACCTCAGTCACTATTAGAGGTAGATTTTTGGCTTTCAGTGCAAATGTATTTTGAAATATTTCACATGTAGTTTACAGATGCTAAATGCCCCAGACTGATAAGGTCCTTATACTTAGAGAAATGAGAAGCTTTTATTTTTACTTTTCCAGTGTTTTGGGGGAAAAAATAAACAAACTGTATTTCCTGCTGGTTCTGTGTATGATTTATTATGGTTATTTTATTTATTTTGGAAACACTATAGTTAGAAAAATATGAAGTGCATTTGGTAGAGTTGTAAGAGAAAGAGCAGTATGTTATTTTTCAAGGCAAATGAAAATTCATGTCTGTTACACTGGCCCCTTAAAGCTTGATGTAGGAATGATTAGTCCTTTCCCACAGAATAGATATTAAGTCTCATTGAAACAAGGTCATTTTAAAAGAACAGTTACTTTCAGTGTGTGTTCTGAAAAGATGGGCCTTGAATTTTGTTGATTAAAATTATAATAAAGAGATAGCATTATATTTTGGTTATTGAGGATATCATGAAAAAAGATAAAATGGAGAGCACATTTAACATCTGGATTATGTTCTTCAACAGTTTATGGATTGAAAAATTTCATACATCAAAAAAACAATTATTCAACCTTCAAATAAGCAAATAAGACTAATTAAAACTTCTCACCTATCAAACTGAAAAACATTTTAAAATCATGCTAAATGATATTGAGAACCTGATGAGACAAGTTCTTTTTGTCCCTGCTATCATAGTACCATATACAAGTTCCTTGACCTAGCAACACTATTTCAATTAAATTTTAAGAAAATAATCGGACTTAGGCAATAATTTTTATAAAAAATGATTAGGATAGCATTAGTAGTCATAAATTAACTAAATATGTTTTTGTTTTTTGATAGCAAGGATTGAACCTGGGGAAGCTCAACCACTGAGCCACATCTCCAGCCCTTTTGGTATTTTTATTTAGAGATGGGGTCTCACTAAATTGCTTAGGGCTTCTCTAAATTGCTGAGGCTAGCTTTGAACTCATGATCCTCCTGCCTCAGCCTCCTGAGCTGCTCCGATTACAGGTGTGTACCACCATGCCCAGCCTAAATACATTTTAACCTATTTCTTTAACAGCACATTTTTTAGTCATTTAAGTTTTGCATTCAAAATACTTTTAGTATAATATGAACATGTTAATAATTTGATATCAAATAAAAACTAAAATAATGCTGCAAGATTCCAAATTTTAAAACAAAAACTCACTGATATTTTCAAAACAACAACAATACCAAAAAAAGAGAACACAAAGAAACACATTTATATCAGGCTTGGTAAAGCATGCCTATTATCACAGTCACACAGGAGGCTGAAGCAGGAGGATCTCACGTTCCTGGCCAGACTAGGCAACTTAGTATAGATGCTATCTCAAAAGAAAGGGGAAATCTGCCCTTCATCATATATATATAGGCTGAAAATACCCATCTCCTGGATGGTTTGAATACCGTGACCCAGGAGAGAGAAAGACACACACGCTGTCTGCAGCGGCTAGAGCCGCGTGGCTTCTGCTACACCACCCCGGTGGAGCAAAGGCAGTGCAGGGAAAAAAGCCAGAGCCTGCGCCGGGACTACAACCCCCAGCCACACTCGTGGCACACCAGTGTGAAGCCAGTGAAAACAGCCAGCAGAATTAGTGCTGGGAGACCTCGGGAGACCGCAGGACAACAACGCCAGTTCAAATCCACACTCGGCCAGACGCAACCCTCACCAGTAAAGCCCCAGAGAAAGCTGCGCGGAGACCAACAAACAGGCAAGGAGGAACCCGAGACTGGGAGGACCTTCAACAGACAGCGGGGGAACACGAGTCCAGTGTGACGACCCTCTGCGACCCTTCAATTGAGGAAGAGGACAGAAGTAGACTCCACATAAAGACCCATCTCCAGCATCACTCCTCGCTAACCAGGTACACAGACTTGACCCCACCCACAAATTCTCCGCATCAGCCAGAGCAGATCTGCTGAACAGCTAATTTAACAAATTGAGAGAGGAGGAGAATAAGCTGCCTATTTGAGACTTGTGAATTCGACTTTGTGGTTTTTTTTTTTTTATGTCATTGTTGTATTGTGTTTTTTTTTTTTCTTTCTTTTTTTATTCTTTCTTTTTTTCTCTTCTTTTTTTCCTCTCTCCCATTTTCATTCCCTCTTGCCTCTCATTCCTTATTTCCTCATCTTCCCTATCTACACCCTGCCCCTACATTCTCAACAGAGAAGAAAACAAGTTGTGTACAGGAACTTGGAATCTTAAAACTGGGGCAACTGAATAGTACATCAAATGGGTGTTTTATATAGTCTCCTCTCTCTCTTTTGACTCACCCTGTCTTTTCTCTTTCATTAATTCTTATTACCTGGCCATTTTCTAATTTCTCCCAATGTTTACATAAGCCTAGCTGAAATACACATAGATCTTCACACTTAATTGTACACTCAAATTCCTTTCCTCCCCCTTTTGCTATTCAACTACTTCCATAGATTTTCAGTATTACACTTCCAAAGGGGGGGAAAAGCAATACCCTTCCCTCCTTCCTACTAAGCATATAAGCTTTGTACCCAATATCTGAAACTATAAACCCCATTATAATCACTCAGAATATATTGGAGGCAATATCTAAATTCTCTAACTCTGTAAATTATGAACAAACTGTGATTAACTGAATATAAAATGTCTTGTTTTAAGGTGTAAAGTATTTATAAAGGAAGCTGATAGAATCCTACAACAGGAGCATCATTAGGTCTTAGGTAAAAACAAAAAAAGTTAAGGTTCCACAGTACTAAAAGAAAAGACACATAAGCAATATGAAAAAACAAGGGAAGAAAATTTCCCAAACAAATCAACATGCCTCCTTAGCAGATTCCTTGGAAAGCACAGTAGATTTAATGACAGAACAGGAATTCAGGAAATACATAATCCAAATGATTATGGAGCTCAAGGACAAATTCAAGAAGGAGGTAAGAGAGCAAATACAGGTAGTAAAAGACCACTTTGACAAAGAACTTCATAAACAAATACAAGAAGCAAAAGACTACTTCAATAGAGAGATAGAAATTCTAAAGAGAAACCAAACAGAAATTCTGGAAATGAAAGAAGCAATAAACCAAATTAAATGCTCTATTGAAAACATCACCAATAGATTAGACCACCTGGAAGAAAGGACCTCAGATAATGAAGACAAAATATACAAACTGGGAAAAAAATGCAGAGAACACAGTAAAAATGGTCAAAAATCAAGAACAAAACAGCCAAGAAATTTGGGACAACATAAAAAGACCAAATTTAAGAGTGATTAGAGTAGAAGAAGGAGCAGAATTCCAAACCAAAGGAATGAATAATTTATTCAATGAAATAATAGCAGGAAACTTTCCAAACTTGAAGAATGAATGGGAAAACCAAGTCCAAGAGGCTTACCGAACACCAAACATACAAAATCACAACAGATCCACACCAAGGCATACCATAATGAAAATGCCTACTATACTGAACAAGGAGAGAATATTAAAAGCCACAAGAAAAAGGAAGCAGATTACATATAGGGGGAAACCAATTAGACTATGTTCAGATTTTTCAATCCAGACCTTAAAAGCAAGAAGATCCTGGAATAACATATTTCAAGCCCTGAAAGAAAAGGGATGCCAACCGAGAAACCTATACCCAGCAAAATTAAGCTTTAGATTCGAAGATGAAATAAAAACTATCCATGACAAACACAAGTTAAAAGAGTTCGCATCTCGAAAGCAAGCACTTCTGAACATCCTGGGCAAAATATTCCATGAAGAAGAAAAGAAAAATAGCAATGAAAATCAACAAAGGGAGATATTGAACTAAAGGAATTACCAACAAGAGGAGAAACCAAATCAAGGTAAATACCATAAACAAATAAAAATGGATGGGAATACAAATCACATCTCAATAATAACCTTGAATGTTAATGGCCTAAATTCACCATTCAAAAGACACAGATTATCAGACTGGATTAAAAGAAACGACCCAACAATATGCTGTCTCCAAGAAACCCACCTCATAGAAAAAGACATCAATAGACTGAAGGTGAAAGGCTGGGAAAAATCTTACCATACACATGGGCCAAGGAAGCAAGCAGGGGTTTCCATTCTCATATCAAATAAGGCAGACTTCAAGCCAAAGCTAATCAAAAGGGACAAAGATGGATATTTCTTACTGATTAAGGGAACTATTCATCAACAAGATATAACAATAATAAATTTATATGCCCCAAATAATGGGGCACCTACATTCATCAAACAAACTCTTCTCAAGTTCAAGAGTAAAATAGACCACAACACAATTATTCTAGGGGACTTCAAAACACCTCTATCACCACTGGATAGATCATCCAAACAAAAGCTAAATAAAGAAACTTTAGGCCTCATTAAAACAATTAATAATAACTTAGAACTAACGGACATATATAGAATATTTCATCCCTAAATAAGTGAATACACCTTCTTCTCAGCAGCACATGGCTCCTTCTCCAAAATAGACAATATATTATGCCACAAAGCAACCCTCAGCAAATATAAAAAAGCAGAGATAATTCCCTGCATTCTATCAGACCATCGTGGGATGAATTTGAAAATCAATGATAAAACAAGAAATAAAAAAAAATTACTCCAACAACTGGAAGCTAAACAACATGCTTCTGAATGAACAAGGGGTTGAAGAAGACATCAAGGAGGAGATTAAAAAATTCCGAGAGGTAAATGAGAACACAGATACATCGTATAGAAATCTCTGGGACACTATGAAGGCAGTATTAAGAGGGAAATTCATTGCACTGAGTTCATTCCTCAAAAGGAAAAAAAAAAAAAAAACAAATAAAACAAATAAATGACTTAACATCGCACCTCAAAGCACTAGAAAAAGAAGAACAGACCAACACCAAGAGCAGTAGAAGACAGGAAATAATTAAAATCAGAGCTAAAATTAATGAAATTGAGTCTAAAGAAACAATTCAAAGAATTGACAAAACTAAAAGTTGGTTCATTGAAAAAAATATATAAAATTGACAGACCCTTAGCGATGCTAACGAAAAGAAGGAGAGAAAAAACTCAAATCACTAACATCCGTGATGAAAAAGGAAATATCACAACAAACACCTCAGATATACAGAGAATAATTAGAAATTACTTTGAAAACTTGTACTCTAATAAAATAGAAAATACTGAAGATATTGACAGATTCCTAGAGTCATACGAATTGCCCAAACTGGATCTGGAGGATATACACAATTTAAATAGATCAATTTCAAGTGAGGAAATAGAAGACGCCATCAAAAAACTACCAGCTAGAAAAAGCCCAGGGCCTGATGGCTTTACAGGAGAGTTCTACAAGACCTTCAAAGAAGAACTAATACCATTGGTCTTCAACTTATTTCAAGAAATAGAGAAAGAGGGAGCTATCCCAGACTCTTTCTATGAGGCCAACATTACACTGATTCCAAAGCCAGGCAAAGACACAGCCAAAAAGGAAAAACTTCAGGCCAATATCTTTAATGAACATAGATGCAAAAATTCTCAACAAAATACTGGCAAATCGAATGCAAAAACATATCAAAAAGATAGTGCACCACGATCAAGTGGGGTTTATCCCAGGGATGCAAGGTTGGTTCAACATACAGAAATCAATTAACCTAATACATCACATCAATAGAGTCAAAGATAAAAACCATATGATCATCTCAATAGATGCAGAGAAAGCATTCGACAAAATACAACACCCCTTTATGTTCAAAACATTAGAAAAACTAGGAATAACAGGAACATATCACAACATCATAAAAGCTATTTATGCAAAACCCCAGGCTTACATTATCTTAAATGGAGAAAAATTTAAAGCATTCCCTCTAAAAACTGGAACAAGACAAGGGGTGCCCCCTTTCACCGCTTTTATTTAACACAGTACTTGAAACTCTGGCCAGAGCAATTAGACAGATGAACAAAATTAAAGGGATCCATAAAGAAAAGGAAGAGCTCAAATTAGCACTATTTGCTGATGACATGTTATTATACCTAGAAGACCCCAAAAACTCTACCAGAAAACTTTTACAACTAGTAAATGAATTCGGCAAAGTAGCAGGATACAAAATCAATACCCATAAGTCAAAGGCATTTTTGTACATCAGTGACAACCCTCTGAAAGGGAAATGATGAAAACTACCCCATTTACAATAGCATCAAAAAAAAAAAGTAAAATAAAATACCTAGGAATCAACGAAAGAAGTGAAAGACCTCTTTAAAGAAAATTATAGAACACTAAAGAAAGAAATTATAGAAGACCTCAGGAGATGGAAAAAGACCTTCCTTGTTTCTGGATAGGCAGAATAAATATTGTCAAAATGTCCATACTACCAAAAGTATTATACAGATTGAATGCAATTCCAATCAAAATCCCAATGACATTCCTCAAAGAAATAGATAAAGCAGTCATGAAATTCATCTGGAAAAAAAGAGACCCAGAATAGCTAAAGCAATCCTTAGCAAGAAAAGTGAAGCAGGTGGCATCACCATACCAGATTTTAAATTATACTATAGAGCAATAGTAACTAAAACAGCATGGTATTGGCACCAAAACAGAAGGGTAGACCAATGGTACAGAATTGAGGACACAGAGACTAATACATATAATTTCAGCTATCTTATATTGGACAAAGGTGCCAAAAATGTACAGTGGAGAAAGGACAGCCTCTTCAACAAATGGTGCTGGGAAAGCTGGAAATCCATATGCAACAAAATGAAATTAAACCCCTATCTCTCACCATGCACAAAATTCAATTCAAAGTGGATCAAGGACCTAGGATTTAGACCAGACATAATTCTCCTAATAGAAGAAAAAGTAAACTCCAATTTCCAACATGTCAGATTAGGCCCCAAGTTCCTTAATAAGAATCCTGTAGCACAAGAATTAGTATCAAGAATTAATGAATGGGATAGATTCAAACTAAAAAGCTTTTTCTCAGCAAAAGAAACAATCAGTGAGGTGAATAGAGAACCAACTAACTGGGAACAAATATTTAATACATGCACATCAGACAGAGCACTAATTTCTAGAATATATAAAGAACTCAAAAAACTCAACACCAAAAAAAAAAACAAATATCCCAATAAATAAATGGGCCAAAGAAATGAACAGACACTTCTCAGAATAAGATATACAATCAATGAACAAATACATGAAAAAATGCTCAACATCACTGGCAATTAGAGAGATGCAAATCAAAACTACCCTAAGATATCATTTCACACCAGGCAGAATCGCAGCTATTAAGAACACAAACAACAATAAATGTTGGAGAGGATGTGGGGGAAAAAGGCACGCTCATACATTGCTGGTGGGACTGCAAAATGGTACAACCATTATGGAAAGCAGTGTGGAGATATCTTGGAAAACTAGGAATGGAACCACCCTATGACCCAGCCATCCCACTCCTGGATCTATTCCCAAAGGACTTAAAAACAGCATATTACAGTGACACAGCTATCTCAATGTTTGTAGCTGCACAATTCACAATAGCTAGGTTGTGGAACCCACCTAGATGTCCCTCAGTAGATGAGTGGATTAAGAAAATGTGGTATATACGCACAATGGAATTTTACTCAGCAATAAAATAAAATAAAATAATGGCATTCTCAGGTAAATGGATGAAGTTGGAGGACATAATGCTAAGTGAAGTTAGTCTCAAAAATCCAAGTACCAAATGTTTTCTCTGATATAAGGAGTCAGAGTCACAGTGGTGTTGGGTGTCGGGGTACTTAGGAAGATTAGAGGAGCACTAGAGTGGTCAAAGGGGAGGGAGGAGATGGGAGGGAGATAGGAGGGTGTGGGGTGGTGAAAAAAAAAAAGGGGGAGGTATAATAAGATGGATATTATTATCCTAAGTGCATGATTGAAGACTTGAATAGTATGAATATACTTTGTATACAAACAGTGTTATGTGAAAAGAGGCTCTATGTGTGTATTATGAACCGTAATGCATTCTACTAGAATGGCCAATGCGGAGGGAGGGGAAAGGAGTGGGCAAAAGGGTGAAGGAAAAAAAAAAAAAAGATGGTAGAATGAGATGGATATCATTACCCTAAGTGCATGTATGAAGTCACGAATGGTGTGAATATACTTTGCATACAACCAGAGATTTGTAAAAAAAAAGTGCTCTATATGTGTAATATGAAATGTAATGCATTCTGCTGTCATTTATAACATCTTAGAATAAAAAATTTTTTTAAAAAAAGAAAGGGGACTGGGGATGTAGTTCAGTGGCAACACCCTGAGTTCAGTCTCAGAACTCCCATTGTCTATAATAGGGGAGGGAGCTCCTAGGAAGGAGGACTAAAATTTGAGAAAAAGTATATGAAATGGAAGTGTATGCTCTAACATGCAAATTCACTTTATTTTCTGTTTACAATTTGGAATCTTGGGGCATTATTCACATTTTTACTTAAAATTATTCACATATTTATATGTTACTAAAAATATTTTGAATGCATAATTTTAATGGCTGAAAAATACGCTATTAAAGAAATAGACCAAAATGCATTTAAGTATTTTTTAACACTAATGCTATTTCGATCATCAATTAACAAGCTAATTGGTAACTTGAAGTTTTTGTACATTTTTAAAAATGTCCTCAAGTTTAGAAAACTGACAATTTTCTAAAAGGGATAATAAATATTTTGATTAAAAATTGCTTGTATATATAACTGCAAGTCTTAAACATAGTATTTATGACATAATATAAATAGTTTTATAAAAGGAAAATTATACAATTTCCAGAAAAGGATTAAACCTGAAACCATAAGAGCTGATTCCAAAGTCTTTTGAGATTGAAAGCTGGCTGCCAACAGAATAGTTTGCTTTCTTTTAAACAATAAGCAAACAAAAACAGTCCCTCTGGCTTTAATGTTCACCAGTTTTTTGTTTGTTTTGTTTTGTTTTGGGTACCCTTAATGTGTCCCTGAGGAGTGTGAGGTCTCAAGGGTTGTCAAGTTTCTTGTCTAAAGCTTATATACTATTTTATTTATGGAGATGGAAGTGCTAAGGAATATGATTCACATAAATAAGCCATTGAAAATAGAAGGCATGTAACTATTGCATAGTCATTTAATGATTGTCAACACTGTGAACTACATGCATGTGATCATAGAGATTTTTCATCACAAAATGATTCTTAATGATCAATCTAATATTATCTACATTATGTCCTCTGAGAGTGTATCTTACTGAAACTCTAATGATTCAGTTTGAAGTCTATTGTGTCAAAGTGTTATCTAGCCAAATGTAAAAATGACTCTGGATATGTAATGTATAATTACTAGCATCTGATAAAATATCACTTCATTAGTTTTCCAGCAGACAGGAGGGCTCTGCAGTAGTTCTGCAATGATTTTGAATGTCTACAAGGTGAGTGGGACAACCTAGGAAGGAGGACAAAAGCTGAGGAAAAGTCTATGAAATGAAGGTGTGTGTAATCCAACATATAGTTGTACTCTATTTCAGTATTTTTCTGAGAGGGCTAACAATGAGATTTAAGAAAAGGATCTACAGAGATTCTTGATTAGAACAATGAAGTTGAATCTTAGACCTTTTAATCTATTTTCCAATCACACATCATAAATCCCCAGTATTAGTACTTTTGATCACTGTCAATTAAACAATATCTAATAGAAATGATCAATACTTTTATATATGTTATGGGTCTTTTCTAGATACTAGGGTATCTTTTCTTTGTAAGAATATTTAGTACTTCCTTTTTTAATAAGAAACTTTTTATATAGTTTCCTACCTCTCCCACAAAAAGTTTGTATAATCTGATAATAATTAACACGTAATATTTTCTGCTTTATGAGAGCAAAGTCCAAGATTTAAAAATGTGTCTGCCACTTCTAATTTAAGAAGTGATTACATATTAAATCAAGTAATCTATAGATTGGTTCTCTTTAAACAATTTATATCATACTATGTCCTATATAGAATACATTTAAAACTTTCTAAAGAAGACAAATTCCCACTTTTCTACACTACTCATTATTTTGTTTCAGATAAAACTTTGAAATAAAAGCTTTTCTGAGTTTAGAAGGATTCTGCTATTTTCTTTACCAATAAAAAGGAAGGATTTTTATGTTCAGAATCATTCATTGAAAGGGACTGGCTTCTGCTCTCTTCAGATTAATCTTACTATAGTTATTTCCTTGAGCAGCCATCAAATACACAGTATTAGCATAAAGCCATAACTTTGCTTTTCACTTTTGCCAATATTAAGATTATACTGCCATCTGATTCATAGGCAGGTTTACAGGCATCCATCATGTTAAATATATTTTAGACTCTAAAAAATTACTCATCAGCCTTTTATTAACTCATATATCATGTATATCCAGACACACAGACACGTGGTCAAGACAGGCATTGCTTAATCTTTCAGAAACATGAGGGATTTAAATAAAATTTCTGTAAGATTTGCAACTATTTAGAAATTGGCTATTGGAGTAAAACACAATCCTGGAAAAGAAAAATGTAGTGAGCTGATGAAAATAAGAGCAAGGGTGCCTCTCATGTATAGCAAGTTGATGTGTTATCGAATTTGAGAGGACACTCTGAAATTAATAATGAGAATACAGACACATATATAAATAAAGAGAAGAGGAAACTCTTGTAGGAGGGGTCTTGAGAGTCAGAGTGTCCAAACTCCTCAGGCTGTGAGTTTCTGTTTTCTTTTATAGTTGCATTTCAATAGTAATAAAAGCATGATGGCAACTTCCATTTTTGAATAATATCCTTATTGTTATTAAATTTCTAGTTATAATGACATTAACTTTTGTAAAGAGGTGGTCACTTTTAAAATTATAATATTTAAGAAAATTGGAAGATAGATCACAGTCGGAAAATCTACTGGATTGGAAATTTGCTGAGGTTTCTTTTTTCCCCACATCTGATAAGGTGAATGAGAATATATGAAGAAATGAATTTATTTGTTAACTTAATAACAAGTATCTGATGTTCACCAGGCACACTTGTAAACACTAGAGGTACTACAGAGTACAAAATAGATAAGGTTCATACCACTTAACATAAGCAGATACACATAAATATAAGCAAATACACAAATAAATAATAAAACTTCAAGTAGTGATGAATGTTATAAAAATGAAAAAACAAGCAAAGGAGAATAGAAATAAGGATCACTTTAATAGAGTAGTCAAAGAGGAACTCTGGGAAAGTGGCATTGGAGCAGATGTCCAAATGATAGGCCAAAGCAAGTCATGCCAGCATTTAGGGAGACTCTAGAAAACAGCAAAGGCCCCAAGATTGAAAGCTTGTCTGAAGAGTAGCAAGGAGGTTATTGTAATCAAAACACATGAACTGAGAAAGGAAGAAAAGGAAGGTAGATCAGTCGTCAATGACAGGTAACATATGTGGAGTATTACAGGCAATGGAAAGGACCTTGAATTTCTAAAGAGATTCTAAGTGGATGATTTTAAACATTATGTTTTAAACAACCTCTAAGGTAATCTCCAAATAAGCAATTGATAAAATCAATATGTATTTTAAATAATTTTCACTTAATATCATATTCATTCAATGGATTTTGTAGATTTTAAGATCAGTTGAGTAACTATTTCACATTTGAATATATAAGATTAACAAATAGGACAGTTGCTTATGTCTTCAAGTGAAATAGGATTTAAATAAATGCCAAATATTAATATAATCCCAGTGGTTGAGGCAAGAGGCTGAGGCAAGAGGATCAAGATTTCAAAGCCATACTTTAGCTAAATTGTGGAACCAACCCCAATGCCCTTCAGTAGATGAATGGATAGGGAAACTTTAGCATATATGTAATATATGCACAATGGAACACTACTCAGCCCTAAAAGAGAATAAAATCATGGCATTTCCAGGTAAATGGATGGAATTGGAGAAAATAATGCTAAGTGAAGTTACCAATCCCAAAAAACCAAAGGTTGAATGATTTCTTTGTTATGAAGATACTGACTCATAATGGCCAGGGAGGAGGGATGAGAAGAATGAAGGAACTTTAAATAGATCAAAGGGAAGGGAGGGGAAGGGAGGGGGCAAGGGGATAGGAATAATGGTGGAATGAGTTAGACATCATTACGCTAAGTACATGTATGAAGACATGAATAGTGTGAAAATACTTTTTGTAGAACTAGTGACTTGAACAATTGTGCTTTATATATGTAATATGAAATGAATTGCATTGTGCAAGCATGTATAACAAATTAGAATAAATAAACAATTTAATTAAAAAAAAAAAGCATTCAAAGCCTGCCTCAGCAACTTAGGGAGGCCCTAAGCAACTCGGTAAGACCCTGTCTCTGAATAAAATAAAAAATAGGGCTGGTCTAGCACCCCTGAGTTCAATCCCTAGTACCAAAAAAAAAAAAAAAAAAAAAAAAAAAAAAAAAAGAAAGAAAGAAAGAAAAGAAAAGAAAAATTCTATGAGGAGGAGGTGAAATTCCAAACACCAAGCCAACTTTCTGAATATTTTTCTGTTTAGAGAGAAATCAAATTGAATTAGGTATATGTAAATGTGATTCAGCATCAGCAAAAAATGGCAATTTATTGTCCTGACTAAGCTGCTGTTTTCAAAAGTTTTAAAAATAATTGATATTCTGAAATAAATGTATTTTGAAAAAAAATTTAAAATGTAAATTTGATATAAAATTCACAGTTAAAAAAATGTTGACTATAATACCAGAATTTTAGTAATAAATAACAAATCTATTGCCCTCAAAGCTACCATCACTGAAATGATACCACTAGATAAAAATGTCAGAAAGTAATTAGCACCAATATTTATTTTTTCTCTATAATATAAAATGTAACTTCTATTTTTATAATAAGTTCAACTACAACATATAAACATATTTAGTAAAATGACTTCCTGTATTATGTTATGAAAAATTGAAAGTAAGCACATTAATGACCTAACACCTAGTACAGAGATGGACACTATAATGGCACATTCAGAATGCTGCTAAAGGATTCATTCATAGGCTTGATAGCTGTCTGTAGTATCAAGAGATATCAAGTTGAAACTGTGATTATATTTCAGCAATTAGTCCAGATTACAAATTACTGGCAAGCCAATAAAACTTTTTGAAAACATTTGGTACATAGGCTAATATATACTACAATGTCTACCTACAATTTATCCATGTTTTATTAGAACACTGTTTTAATAACCAAGAAACTAAAAGTCAAATTAATTGCCCAACTGTAGTTATGAGTTTTTCTTAGGTGTCTTGTTGAATTTCCTCACTTTTTACATTCTATTTTTATCCCAATTTGCAGCTTTTATCTGTTTTGTTTAAATCATTGAACACCAAATATTTTAAAAGACCACTGTAAGGAATAGGTTAAATAGTCTGCATTTATTTAAAAACCTCATGTGTGCCAATGCACCCTCCTAAACTCTTTGCTCAGACTGTGAGTTGTGGTCACACCATGGTCTTCATTAATTATAAGAGAAAACAGAATGAAAAACATAAAACACTTGCTGACTGTCAGAACAATAAGCGAGTGTGATTGGTACCAGACTGTGGGCCCAGCTGTTCTCAATGCAAGAGCTAAAGCTTCTATTTACCACTCTTAAGATACTTGTCAAGAAGCAGGACTGAGAAATGGCTGGCAAATTTGGTGGATGCTTGAGTCTGCATCATGTCAGCTCAGAGGTTACAGTTACAAGGCACATATGAGTTATTTGAGTAATGAAGTAATGGGTTTAATGATGAATTAGATAAGCTCCGAGCTCATTATAATATAATTATACTAAATTAATGAAATATAAGGATGAAAGTGTTATGGAAAGCTGCATGTATTTTACTTGGGTCAAAGATATAGGGGCTCTTATTTCTATACAATAAATGAAGAGTAGACTTCACTGCTTCACTATTTATGTGGTTTATCAGGTTTAAAGTAAGTTATTGGGCCTGACTTATTAGAGGAAATGGTTTCTGAGTGACTACAAGGATTCACTTTACAAACTCATTCATGATTAAGGATTAATACTTTTTTTTTTTTTTTTTTTTTGGTTTTGGAAAAATCTAAAGTGTCCTATAGAAAATATGAAAGAACATCTTCATAAAATTAATATCATTGAAGAATCCAAAACAGAGATAATTACATGTTTAATGTTTAACTTCTCTCAATTTGAAGTACTTCGTATCACACAGCTGGGTGCTATTAGAAGAGAACTCTTCTGTCTGAGCCCATTCACTTGCTGGTATAAACTTAATTCTATTATTATTAAACTTAAGTTGTGCAATGGTTTGAAGAATATTCAGTGTGTCATAATATTTTACTCTTCCATCTCATCCCGTAAATCTGTAATTCTTATTTCAGAAAGGATGTCAAAAGACAAGAAGCCTGAGATGGTGGATGTCATTTAGTCAGATTCATCCCTTTTGTATCTGACCATGTTGTTTACTTCAAAGCAAAAGGCCAAGTGATAGAGAGCTAATAAGGTCATTAAAATACAAAGTTCTACACGATAGTTTTGATTTTGATTACATTATTATTTTTGTGTTTTTATTATTTTATTTTTGGGGGAGATGCTGACTTTATTTTTTTGTTTCTTCTTTTTTTTGTTTTTTTTGTTTTGTTTTGTTATTTTTTTATTTATAATAGTAGTATGTATTACAATTCATAGTGCACATATATAGCATCTTTTTACATACAACTGTTTGTATACAAAGTACTTTGAGTTTTTAAATGGCATCATGAAAATCAACCATTTTTTCTTTCCATTTGTTTCACGTGAGAGATAAACTATTTTAACGAATGCTATCTCTTATTTCAATGAGGCTAAAATGTACAACAATACAAGTCACAAGTATGGCAGCAAAACAATGTTTTCAATAGTACGTCCAACTATAAATGTAAATTCAGTATAGAATTTTAAGAAAATGAAAACATACTAATCTAACATCCAATGCAACAAGACAGTCATTTTTATGTGGAGAGCTACTCACATGAATAAATAACTTCTGTGAGTTGATAAAACCAATCCTTATGTCAATATGCTATTACAGAATGCAAGAAGGTTAAAATACTGCCAGGATATAAAGCACCTGGACAGGATTCAAATATCTATGAAAATTATACATGTGGCACATACAAAAATATTTGTATATTAAGTATACAAAAATTTATTTATTAAGCATACAAAAATATTTGTAGAATGAAGAAATATGTAAGGTGAAAACATACGTAACAATTTTGCTCTTGGTTGCTGGACAATACTACTACTTCATGTTCTGAGGCCTACAGATTGACTTCCAAGAACACTCAAGGGGCCCTTTGTTACCTGAGTGAACTTCTTACCATATAGGATATAATGATCAACTTTAAATAATCTTCAACCTAATTATTTCAGAACACTCAGTTCATCAATCTCTTAGAAACCAATTCCATTAACCAAGATAATCAGATTTCTTTATGTAAACCAGAATGCTGATTTACTCATTTTAAATGAGACCTTGCATTGTGTGTGTGACTTTCTCATTGTCTCCCTCTGAGTAGTTATAAACAGAAAACCAACTCATAAACCAAAGAGGGTTTGATGGGCTTTGAATTATCATAAGGAGAGCTGGGAAAAGCAAATTTGAATTTAGTTTGCAACAGTCTGATATATCTATTCTATAACCAGAATTCTTTTGTTTAGGGGACAGGAAATTGAGAATTACCATTCAGCTAAAACAAATTCTTCTGGATGTTATCATTAGCATTTGAAACTTTGAAACTACAAAGGTTTTTGTTATATAACCTAAAACTTGCTTTCCTTTTTTTTTTTTTTTTTTTTTTGGCATTGGGATCTGGGGATCTGGGGGGATTTGGGGATTGAACCCAGGGTGTTATATTACTGAGTTATACTCTACAACCTTTTTTATTTTATAGCCCCTTTTCACTTTATTTTGAGACAGGTTCTTGCTAAATTGTTGAGGCTGACCTTGGATTTGCAATCTTCCTGCTTCAACCAACCAACTTATTGGGGTTATAAACCTAAGCCTCTGTGCCTGGCTTACTGCTCCTCACCTTTTTGTTTTGTTTTGTTTTGTTTTGTTTTGTTTTGTTTGTGATGCTGGGGATTGAATCCAGGGCTCTATGCATGCGAGGCAAGCACTCTATCAAGTGAGTTATATCCCCAGCCGACTGCTCCCTTTCTGATCCAAAATTTGCATAAAGTATCTGGTGAGTAAATGAGTTCTGGCTGCCCCATAACCCACAGGTGAATTGTTGTGATCTATTATCTCCTGTTTCTACAACTTGAACTTAAAAGTATATTTCCACAGACTATCAAATACTTCTGGAGGAAAGTCTTTGTATCCTTCTCAGATGACCCAATCTGTCTGAAAATGGGAACATTTCCACCATCATGCTCTGTGGAAACTTTCAATATATCTGCATGTCTAAAGGTTTCTACTTAAAAGGGCATAATTGTTATGGGAAGGAATGGAATACACAATCTCTAGGACTCTCAATGTCAAAAGTTCATTCCCTTCCTGGTACTTTAAATTTATTTCTGGATACTCCCATTCTCTTCTTTGGAGTTCTAGTAGCTTGGAGAGAGGAATAAAATGGAAACTACTCTGTTCAGTCACAAACATCTGAGGTGAAAGTAGAAGAAATATTGATCACTGTCTCAGAAGCTGATCATTATACCCACTTTTCTTCCATGGCCTAAATATCATCAAGATAGTAGAAATCACTTTAGATTAGAGGTTAGATAATCAGGACAAGGTCTTTCTTACCTCTAGCAATAACTAATTATCTAACATTGGGACACACTGTTTAATCTCATTTGTAAGTAACATTGCACAATTACCAGAAGTTCTTCATTCCATCATGAGTGTGGCATTCACAGAACTCTACAAGTAAATATGGCTAATAAAAGCAGCACTTCTTGAGTCAAGAGAATACAAACCAGAAGAGAAAAATGTGTTAGAGCCTCAGACCAGAATATAAAAGCATGTATCTTTTTTTTATTCTAAGTTGTTAGAAATGATAGCAGAATGCATTACATTTCATATTATACTTATAGAGCACACTTTTACATATCTCTGGTTGTATACAAAGTATATTCACACCATTCATGACTTCATACATGCACTTAGGGTAATGATATCCATCTCATTCTACCATCTTTTTTTTTTTTTTTCTTCTTCACCCTTTTGCCCCCTCCCTTCCCCTTCCTCCGCATTGGCCATTCTAGTGTTCCTCTAATACTCCCAAAAAGCATGTACATTTTTATTACTCCCTAATTGAGGAAGATAAGAAGAGATTTCCAACTTTTTTTTCAAATATTTTTAACAATTCTCTCAGTTCACAGAATTCCTATTATATCTGTAAGCTAAAGAAAAACACAAACGTGGATAGCAAGAATAGTCATAAGATAATAATGTGTGGTAGGACTGGTCTCACCACATTTTTTTTTCTTATTACATTTCTGCTTAAAAATGGTTGACTAAAAGACCCTGCACCTAATAGAGAAAAAAAGCAGGCCCAAATCTTCATCACATCGGATTAGGCCTGATTTCCTTAAAAAGACTCCTAAAGCACAAGAAATAAAATCAAGAATTAATAAATGATGGACTCACACTAAAAAGCTGCTTCTCAGCAAAAGAAACAATCAGTGAGGTAAAGAAAGAGCCTACAGAATGGGAGCAAATTTTTGCCACACACGCATGTCAAATAGATCACTAATCTCCAGCATTTATAAAGAACTCAAAAAACTTAACACATAAAAACAAACAACCCAATCAATAAATGGGCTAAGGAACTGAACAGACAACTTCTCATAAGAAGATATATATTTGATCAACAAATATATGAAAAAATGTTCAGCATCTCTAGTAATTAGAGAAATGCAAATCAAAACTACTTTAAGATTTTATCTCACACCAGTCAGAATGTCAGTTATCAAGAATATATACAACAATAAGTATTGTCGAGGATGTGGGAGGAAAGGCACACTCATACATTGCTGGTGGGACTGCAAATTGGTGAAACCACTCTGGAAAGCATAGTAGCTCAATTCACAATAGCTAAACTGTGGAACCAACCTAGATGCCCTTCAGTAGATGAAAGGATAAAGAAACTATGATATATATATATGTATGTATATATACATACATATATATATATATATATACAATGAAATATTACTCAGCATTAAAAGAGAATAAAATTATGGCATTTGCAGGTAAATGGATGGAGTTGAAGAATATCATGCTAAGCAAAGTAAGCCAATCCCCCAAAACCAAAGGCCAAATGTTCTTTCTGATAAGTGGATGCTGATCCATAATGGGGGGGGGGCGTTGATTGGGCAAAGGGAAGAGATGGGTGGGGAGGGAGAATTGGGGCAGGAAAGATGGTGGAATGAGATGAACGTCATTACCCTAGGTAAATGTATGACTGCACATATGGTGCAATGCTACATGGTGTACGACCAGAGAAATGAAAAGTTGTGCTGCAATTGTATACAATGAATCAAAATGCATTCTGCTGTCATATATACCTAATTAAAATAAATAATTAATTATAAAATGACTGTAGAAATGAAGGCTTTATGTGTGAACATAATTTCTCATAATTCACAGGTTATAATATTTGGCAGTATGAAACAATCCATTTGTAACATTTTGAAATCAAATTTAATTTGGGTTAAAATTCCACTGAAAACATCTTTTTCTTTAAGGTATCCCATTCTTCTAACAAATGGTTGAATTAATTAACATACAATTTCTTGGAAAATAAACAGACATTTAGTTATTTTCAGGCCAGAAAGAACATCTTTCCTTCATTGTACTTATGATTAATGTCAAGCAGGGAAAAAAAGAGTCACATTTGAAAGAATGTGGGCTTCAAATCTCAGAGCTAATATTTTCTAATTTTGTTAGACTAATCACTAATCTCTTTGACCTTCAATTAATCCTCAATAAAATATAGAAAAATTAAGAAGCTCACAAGGAAAACAAGTGTTAATTTGCAATCCTACTTACATATGGAGAAATGCTTAGCAAATAGGCAACTCCCTATTTCTCGTCCTCTTCCTATTCTTTCTTCAAATTGTTATTAATATCTAACACATCAAATTGGAAATTTGGGTGTGAAGAAGGGACTAAACTAATTCATTTCACAACATCTATTTATACACATGCCAGTTTGGAAATAGTAGTTATAATCAAAATGAGTAATCACACAGATTAAATAATAAAAAATGAACAACAAAAAAGTATTTTATGCCTTTGATCTACATAACTGAAAACTTTTTTTTTTTTTTTTTTTTTTTTTTTTTTCACAAACTAACTGCTCTTTATGGCTGCTTAATTTTTGGTAATGGTGTAAAAAATCTATCACTGAAGTTTAAAGACTCAGGTTTATGTTTGATTTTTTTCCTTTCCTTCTGCACACTTACAACACATGTGATAATTATTGTGAATTATATCTTTCAAATTACATAGGTACCATCTAATTTCTTACACTCTCCTAAACATTTACTATCTCCTAAATACAATGTGCTTTATTAAACACTGCCATTTTGAGTGCATACATTTGTAAGGAAGAAATCAGAACTGAACAATAATTCAACTGACAGATTGCTAACTGATGAAAAGACCAGAAACAATAGATCTTAAGTAATCGATTAGGCCTTTCTGCATGCCATTAGGTCTTTCTACATTATACTTTTTAACCTTTGGAAAAACTTTAGGAAAATCTATAGTACTTTATATATACCTTACTAGTTTATATCAATGAATTTTATGGCAATAAAAACCAAAATCTTATCAAAGTTTGGTGATGCCAAATAACTTGGTTTTATGATTGCCAAAAATAACTTACACTAATATTCTATGTGTAAGTTCTTTGTAATTTAAAATTTTTATGTGTTCTGTAATTAGACTCTTGCATTCTTCTTTCCTGGTTCTACTCACTTTAATGTGATCTCAAATGTGGAAAATGAAAACAGGTTACTTTGCAGTATGGCAGGGTGAGTTAATTATTAACACAAACATGGTAAACACATAATAATTGTAATATATTAAGCATATGTTTTAGATTTAAAAATATAAGAAAAAATTTCAGAATCTCAGTGGCTTAAAAAGTAAGAAATTAATTCTTGCATACACATTCCACTGATCTATCCTTGGCTGGGCTTGGTGGCACTACTTCAGGTTTTAGAGCATCCGGGCCTGTCTCCAAACTGCTGGTTGGAATGAAATCTGTTCTATATTGCTCCCAGGTGCCTTTTACTAGTGGCCACCTGGGACATATTTTTCTCATGGAAAATGACACAAGTGTTAAGAGAGCAAGTCAATCAATGCAGACACATTTAAAAATCTTTGTTCAAATATGTTTATATTCCACTGTCCAGACCAAGTCATGTGACCAAGCCCAAGCAAGGCATGACTGTACATAAACCTCAAGAATGAGAGAGGGGCTGGGCATGGTGGTACACACCTGTAATCCCTGTGGCTCAGGAGGTTGAGGCAAGAGGATTGTGAGTTCAAAGCCAGCCTCAGCAAAAACAAGTGCTAAGTCACTCAGTGAGACCTGTCTCTAAATAAAATACAAAATATGGTTGAAGATGTGGCTCAGTGGTTGAGTGCCCTGAGTTCAATTCTCAGTACCAAAAAAAAAAAAAAAAAAAAAAAAGAATGAGAGAAAGGAGTAAATATCTACCAAATAATAACCCACTGGATCACTGTACTATAAAAAGAAATATAATTCTTAAAGTTATCTGCCATTTAAGACTTCATTGTACAAACAAATGGAAAACTTCTGAAGTCCCACTCCAGGGCACTGATTAGGCCCTACTTTTTGTTGTGTATACTAGCAGACAGTTATGGCCACCATGTTGGCTGGCTCTGAGGCTCTTATACTTTCTATTCCTGTGGTAAACTGGCCCAGGAAAAGTTCATTCATCACAGGATGTCATCTTAATGTTACTCATCCTCCCCATTTTATTCACTGAGAATGTCTATGGGTGGATTTTGCAGTAGTTTAAATGCTTATGTACCCCTGCACACCAAATTCATATGTTGAAATCCTAACACTCAAGGTGCTAGTATTAGGGGATGGACTTTTGGAAGGTGACACGTAATTGTGTCAAATATGCTCATATTCCACTGGACAGAGCAATTTACATGACTAAGACATGTAGTGGATGACTGAATACAAACTTAAAGAACAACAAAAAGGGGGAGCTGTCTTATGAAAAAGAGAGCTGAGAAAGACCCCTCACTCCTCCAAAAATGGGAGGACACAGCCAGAAGAGGACAACTATGAACCAAAGAGCCTCTACCAGATGCCAAGTCAGCCAGTATCTCAAACTTGGAATTCCTGATCTACAGAAGGTGAGAAATGAATTTCTTCTGTTTATAATCTACCCAGTTTATCATGTTTTGTTATAGTAGTCAGTCATATTAACACAAAACCCAATCTCATTCTCTTCTGAAAATATTTTCTAAGTAGAAGAAGGGCATAATCTGATTTCTCTTTTTTTATTATTTACAAAAATGACTATGGCACAATGTCTAGAATGGAAACACTGAAGGTAAAGCCATCATCAGGGGGAGCAAGAACTTGAACTAAAACAGTAAAAGCAGGGGATGGAAAGGAAAGAACAGGCTTAAAAAATGGTGATACTAATGGGCCTTAGAAAGTGGTTACGTGAAGCTGAGCATGGTGGCGCTCGCCTGTAATCCCAGCTTTTGGGAGGCTGAGGCAGGAGGATTGCGAGTTCAAAGCCAACCTCATCAATGGCGAGGCACTTAGCAACTCAGTGAGACCCTGTCTCTAATAAAATACAAAAAGGGGCTGGGGATGTGGCCCAGTGGTCGAGTGCCTGAGTTTAATCCCTGGCACCAAAAAAAAAAAAAAAGAAAAAAAAAATTTAGAAAGTGGTTACATGAAGACTACCAAGTTTTTTAACTGTCATGGCAGGTGAAAGGTTGTTGTCCCTGTTGTATTCATTAGCAATAACATATTTTGCAAAAACCCATTAATATTTTCTACCCAAATTGATAATATCTTAAGGGTGAGAGAGACTACTAAAGGTCACCAATTATCTCACCAATGCAGAAGAGTTCTTTCATAGCACCTCAAAGATATTTATTCGTTTTCTACTAAACATTTTTCTAGTGATTGGTAGACAATTTTTTGTACAATATTTCTTTTCTTTGAGTGTTAATGATAAGATATGCAGCCTTTTCATAATTTTTCTGTTCTTCAAAAATATAATTTCTACCACATCTACTGCTAGCTAGCATAGCTCTGTTGCATATACTCCAGATATTTAAGAATGGGGCTTCTGAAACCAAATACTTTACTTCAGAACCACCTGACTTTCTCTCCTCTCCCTTCCCCAAAAACAAACTGTTGGTCTTAGCATAAAGTCAACTATAATTCTTGCATAATTTTTTACAAAAAATAGTTAGGTATTTTCTCCAGAAATAAGTAATATGTTTACCTTAGTCATTAGTGTCAATCAATATACTTTTTCCCCTTTAGGGCTTAAAATGATCTAGCTTTAATTTAATCTGAAGATTTAGTTTAATATTCTGTATACGGAACCTCCAATATTTGCTTTAATTTTATTTTATTTTTCAACACTAAAGATTGAGTTCAAGACCTAGCACGTGCTAGCCAAGTGCAGAACCACTGAACTTTATTTCCAGCCCAATTTTAATGTTTTATCTCATTTATTCTGCTTTCAGCTATATTGTTAATTTAATTAGCATCTTTGATTCCTTGAAATCAGCTCAAAATTTTTTAACTCCAGATTTTATTGTTTTGCCCATTTTACTTATTTATTTTTCATCCTCTCTAGTAAATCAAATGTAGAATGCCATTTCTCAAGTTCCTACATGTTTAGACAACTGATGGTTTATATTTACAACACTTGGGCTTGTTTACTAACAAATGTCACAGATTCCTCAGGCTATACATATGAGAACATATTTTCTGAGATTTTTAGATTAGCTCTTATTTTTTTCTTTATCCCTTCTAAATTAGTATGCATTTTGTTGTTGAGAAACTATATTTTTCATTCATTCATTCAGTTCTTTTGTTCATTCATTGCATAATTACATCCTAACCACAATGACAGACATTGGCACAACAAGACACTAAAACAAAAATTTTGCAGTGTAGGAGTTCACAACTTAATAGGACACAGGAATTGAGCATATAACAGCAAGGCTATATGCTAAGTGTGAAAATATACATGCAGACCCTGGGTAAACAATGCCTTTTCAACAGAGCAAGTACCTGCCTATGAAAAACAGGAATTTGTCCAACAAAGGAAGAAAGAAAAGCCCAAGCAAGCTAACAATTTGTACTTTCTAAGTGTTAGACTTTTTTTCACACAAGAAATTATAAACTTTAAAAACAATAGTCCAAAGATCTTCCTTTCTTCCTTCCTATTTCGTCATACTGTCTCTGGACCATTTTCCTGGTTGCCTATAGTTAAATGATCAAGTGTTTTACATGTTTTGTTAAGTCTATTCATTCTATTTCATATTACCTGAATCAGAGTATCATCAGAATTCCTGTTGTAATCAAAGATACTAATGAAAAGATGCTTAATTTGATCTGAAGAAAAGGAATTAACAGTAGTTTGGTCTTATTTTTTGAATAGTGTAATGGAAACAGGAAAAGACATTTGGAAAAAATAAAACTTATTATCTATCTTTGGAAATAAATATTTCCAAAGAACTTGATTCTCCTCTTGAAACCCTATGCTGAGACACACATTTATTTTAATGCATTCATTTCTTTATGGATGAATTATGCTGTGAGGTTTGGTCTACTTAAATGACTTGTTCATGCACTGTAATGAAAGAAAGGAATGCCAGTACACTAGAACTAAAAAGCCTGCCTTTGAATGTTCATGACAAAACAAAAGAAACAAGAAAGCAACATCAGCAGAATATACAAAAGTAGCAAAAAAAGAATTGCCAATCATACCACAACCTTAAGAAAATTTACTCATTGAAAATAAAATGTAAATCTATCCTTAGCACTGGCAGAAAAGAACGGTGCTCAAATTTAGTCCCACATTGGAAGGAATGCTTTCCCGACAGGGTAACAAATGAAAATTGGATCAGGGACACATTTTCAGTGAAAAAGACACACTGCCAGATGGCTTCTTGGCAAAGGAAAGGAAAGAGTTGATTGAACTGTCATGTGATGACTTCAAATTCAGCAAAGTACAGCCTAGCAACTTCTCATTGAGAAGAATAAAGGAGGACAATCAGGTACTAGACATGATTTTGACATTATTAAGGCTTAACTACTTTACAGTTCCATTTGTTTTCTGCCATGGTTTTCAATAAGGAAAAACACAAAATTAATCTTAACTAAGAATAAAATTTTCTGCAGAACAAAACTTGAGTTTCCTCAGAACTAAATCTTTAAAATCTTGGTGCAAACACACTACTCACAAAACAGATTTTGCTTTTCAAGACAAACACAATGTTCACATTCATCTACAAGCACTGCTATTTCAATGTGAATGAAGTTTTTGCAATCCTTAAGATGCTGAAGAGCAAAAGAAGGTACTATAAAACATGTGCCAATATGTGATTGCATCCCCTAATGGACTTGTTACCCTTGTTTGTCTTTCATCTCTCTTTCTTCTTCTGGTAAGAAATCACTAGTTTGCTTCAAATCTGCACTGGCTTATCTGCAGGAGTTGTCAGTTATAGAGTTTCCAACCTTCCTGCCTTGGGAGAGCCATTGGAAATACTCCATTCCTTGGGTTTCCAGTGCTTGGTTCAGAGATGGGCACATAACTCACATGGAGCAATTGGCATCAATATTGAAACTAGTTTAGATGCTGGATGAAGTCTCTGCTTCTGATACTTCCAGATGCAAAAGAACATGCCAGCTCATTACTGCCACATAGTGTAGGAATACATAAGAATAAAGGATAACCCAGGAAGCTGACAAAAATGAGAAGAAAGGAAAGATATAGTTCTGTTGGCATTATTTTCATGATAGGCTTAAGAGCATCTCTGATCTTATAATTTCCAATTGTATGAGCCATTAATGTTTCTTTCTTTAGTTATTGTCATTTTTAAAAGTTTCTTGACTAGTATACTAAAAACCTGTTTGGGAGATGAACCACCTATTACTTTGTTTAGCAGAAAGGTATTTGTATTAAACTAAACAAGTAGCTGTCCAGAACAATTTCTCTAAAAGAACAACATCCACAATTTTATGTATGTGGTCCAAATAGTCTAAGACATTTGAAAGAAGAGTCTGTATCAAACAAATTCCCATTTTCCCCACAGTACGTTACCTACAAGACTTTTTGAAAGTAATCCCATAATAGTTTGCTTACCTATAAACCAGTATATGAAACTTAATTGAGAATATTGTGCCTATTATACTCATGAGTAAACTGCTTCTCACAACTTTATTGAAGTATACTTTTGCCTTAAGGTATTTTGTTTTCTTTTTAAAATTTTCATTTCTTGTCTGACTTTACTGTACTTGACAATGAAAAAATAATAATTAGATATTCAATTGAACAGTGTCCACAAAATTTAAATTCATTTATCTATGATTTTTTAGAGAAGATTCCATAAAATGCAAATGAGCTTTTTCATTAAAAAATATAATTCATGAATATTATCATTATAATACTTTGCTTTTACTTAGTATGTTCTGCATATTTTTATACGTAGGATTGCATTTGCTTCCTAAAGCTTCTTTCTAAGGAACCCACTAATTTGTGAGTAAAATAATTGGTAGACCTCCACCAAAAAGTCATCAGCAAACAAACATCAGATGAAGAGTATCCACTCAGCTGTTGTTGTCTGGGTATTCCTCAGAAGTAGAAGCAATAAATATTTCACTAGTCCTTTGATAATGAAATGGGAAGAAAATTTACATTATACAACACTGAAATTTCCAATTAAGAAAGGCAATTAGATCTGATTTCTCAAGTTTCAATTCTCATTTTGAAGCTGCAGAGTGTCTTAAGTTGTTCTTCCTTTATTGGACTGACTTTCCCAGATTATCGTTTCATCCATTTGTTCCTCCCTCTTTCTATGTGTGCATAGCTGTTTAGCTCTCTAGTCACCCCTGGCAGCCATACCTACATCTTTCAATCCACTCATCAAAAGAATCAACATGCCTTAAAATGTAGGAGCCCTGTTTGGGGATTGACTTGAATTATGGTTGACTATGAGTCGTAGAGATTTGGCCTTTGTCGCCACCCGTAGTCTTACGGGATTGTTGTGGGATCTTGAGTGACTTGGCCGAAATTGTTGATCGGGTCAGCGCCATTTTAGGGTGTGTTTTTGGTGTGTGTTAGTCGTTATTAAAACCAGAGAAAAAAGTTATCAAAATAAAAAGCTGTTTGTCTCCAGTTTGCTTCTGAAGTTTTTCCCGCGGCTCCGTTACTCCAAGCGCTTCAGGCAACAACAGGTGGCGGCCTGTACGGGGAATTTCGGAGCGGACAGGTAAGAACTGAAAGGTCTCTAAAGATGGGTTCGAATATAACTGAATCCCAAGTGATAGAGGCTATGCAAAGACTCCTTGATATACCTGACTCTGTTCTCAGTGAGGAGTATATAGACAAAAGTGAAAGTGATCAAAAAAGTGTAGATTCCACTGGGCCAACTGAGACCAGTAAAGAGAGTATTAGAAGAGACCCAAAAATGACAAAAATCCAAGCTATTAAAGCTATTCGGGAGTTATTGGCAAAAGCTGAAGGATACTTACTCTCACTAAAACCTGGGCCTCAGGATATTGCTGTCAGTGAAATTAGCAGTGGTGAGGAATCTAGTAAAAGTGATCCTGAGAAAATGAGGAAAAAGAAATTTAAAAAGACCGAGAAAAAGGTCCGTCAGGCAGAGGAGTCACTTGTGTCCTCTACTCCCCCATGGGTGGAATCCATTACAGAAAATATAAAGGGTATTACTAGACATTTACATACCCTAGAAACAAAAATAAAAAGTCTTTCTGATCGCTTATGCGCTCTCGAGGACAACTCACAGATACATTGAGAACCACCAACATTTGAAAAAAAAAAAAATGGACAGAGTGTCCATCAGTCAGTAAATTTCAAAACAATAAAAAATCTCAAAGAGGCAGTAATGACTTATGGGCCCCAAGCTCCTTTCACGTTGAGTATGCTAGAGTCCCTTAACACCTTTAGCTTAACCCCCTCAGACTGGAAAAGTCTATGTAAAGCAACATTAAGCAGGGGGCAATTCTTGGTTTGGCGATCGCAATTCCAAGAACTTTATATAGAAACGGCTAAAAAAAACGCGGCTGCAGGGTTTGAAAACTATAATATAGACATGCTCACAGGAGAAGGGCAATTCGCAGACTTACAGGCTCAAACAGATTATGACTCAGATATATATGCTCAGATAAATACAGCTGCCTTAGAGACATGAAAAACTGTACAAAGACCTGGAGATCTACAAGGTAGCTTGTCAAAAGTGATTCAAAGACCTAATGAGCCGTATGCCGACTTTGCTGATCGACTTTTGAAAACTACAGGTAGTGTGTTTGCAGATGTTGACCAAGCTATGCCTTTAGTTGTTCAATTAGATTATAAAAATGCAAATAAATGGTGCCAAGCAGCCATCAGGCCATGGAAAACTAAAAAAGATCTTTCCGTATATATACAACTATGTAAAGATATAAATGGCGCCTTTGTCACAGGAAATGTGATTACAGCCTCAATGAGGGGTGCTTCCTCTCAAAATTTCACAAAGGCCAAATCTCTACGGCTCATAGTCAACCGTAATTCAAGTCAATCCCCAAACAAGACTCCTACATTAAAACATGCTTGTCAAAGCTTTAGGTGCACATAAATCATGCATATAAATCACCCAGAAATCTTTTTACAACACAGATACTGATTTAATGTGTTTGGGAAGGTCACTTGTCTGGAACTTAGGATTTCTAATAGCTCAGATGACATCAATGTATTAGTTCTGAGGACCACCCTTTGACTAGCAAAGACTGGAAGATTAAATATGATCATTATTACCAAATCTTCTTTTTCCCTTTGCAATACAAGTTTGTGCCAGTCTATTTTTTATGAGACATAATTTTCTCATCTATAAAATGAGAATAAGGATATTCATATTATATCAAGATAGTAGGATAGAAATGTCTACCACTTGCCTCCTCCTCTACAAAGATTAACCAAAATGATGTGTACAGTCCCATTTTTGAGGTTAGTGACTATGGGAGAACACTGAGATCAGCAAGAGAGAGATCAGAACCTGGTAAGATGCAGAGACCTGAGATAACAGCATAGCAAGAGAAATAAAACATTCTAGCATTTGTCACCTGGCTCCACAGAAGGGACCTGAAATCTGCATAGTGGCCTTACTTTGGAAAAGGATCTCACATCATCCCCCAGTGAAGCCCTGGGGTGCAGAGCCAAAAGTCATTTGACCAGGGACCTATTGTCGAATTTGGATGGTTTTGGAGGTTAGAAGTTGCTTCATATTTTCATCTGTGGTGCCCCACAGATATTCTACTACACTGGCTCAGTGTGTAGCTATCTTGCAAACCCAAGTTGGCCCGGCAGAGCAGCTCGGGCCCTAACCTTCTGAGTGCTCTGGACTTTAGAGGATGGGTGCTGCCACACAGAGGGGAGCAGAAGGTGACATCCTCAGGAACTGAGAGATCAAGGAGCTTGTTCTC
Organism: Tamias sibiricus; assembly: GCA_025594165.1. NCBI lineage: Eukaryota > Metazoa > Chordata > Mammalia > Rodentia > Sciuridae > Tamias > Tamias sibiricus. Next base: position 80,293,729 of record CM046664.1, read on the forward strand.
TGAGATCTGGGGAATGGTTCGCTGTGTGTAGATTTGCCCTGGGGTCAGACTGAAGGCAGTCACCCACATGGTTCCTGCCAACCCTCCTTCTGCTGCTAACAGGGCAGAAAAAGAATACCATGTTTCTTTCCACTGCTGCCTACTTTCAGGAGTCTGCTAAAGCAGCTTAGAACACTGTGGTGACTCCAGCTGGGGCAGCAGTGCTATGGGGGCGGGGAGAGATCATGGCAGGGCAGGAGTGTCAGGACATGCCCAAAGAAGAAAAAGAGAGGTACTGTGCCAGGCCATAGCAGTACCTGCACTTACCTGCTCCTGGGCAGCCCTTACAGTTGAAAGAGTTGGTAGGGTAGAGAGCTAAGCTCTAGCTGTCACCCTGTTCTAAGGTGTGTATGGCGGGGGGCTCCTTAGTGGGCACTCCCATAGTAGAGAGCAAAATCACAGGTCCTCTGCCATCACACCTACTTCTGGTCACTGCCACCCCTGTCTGATCATGCTGCTGTCAGGATGGGGTGTGAGCACTACAGAAAGTGTTGTGGTTCTTGCCACTGCCTCTTTTCTTGAGATGTCTGGTTCCTCACCATTACCTAGTTACAAGACAAATGCTTCAGGTTCCTGGCATTTGCTAGACAAAGTCAACATCAACACTACTGGATATCCAGGTTATTACCTGTTAGGCACCATCATTTCCATTGTAGGAGCAGGCACACAGTAAGCATCCCATACCTACTGCTGTCTATACCACACCCACCTGAATTACAAGGATGCCCCCACTCTGGGGTGACCTTCAAAGAGTGGGTCCCTCAAACTCTGGCATAGTATGTGTTCAAATTTATGAGTCATAGCCAAAGACATATAGAGAAATAACACCATAGTGCCAAACTGGAAATAAGCCAATATTACATAACAAACTGACACCCCAAGACACATCTTCAGTGGAAAGCCACTTTCTAAGAAGCACATGTAAAAAAGTATAAGAGATATCTCATTCAACAGGTGTGCAATTCTCAACACAGGAACACAAGAGATAAGAAACAAAGGTAAGCCGGGCGCGGTGGCGCACGCCTGTAATCCCAGCACTTTGGGAGGCTGAGGCAGGAGGATCGCGAGTTCAAAGCCAGCCTCAGCAATCGCAAGGCACTTAGCAACTCAGTGAGACCCTGTCTCTAATAAAATACAAAAAAAAGGGCTGGGGATGTGGCCCAGTGGTCAAGTGCCCCTGAATTCAATCCCCGGTACCAAAAAAAAAAAAAAAAAAGAAACAAAGGTAATATGACATCTCCAGAAAGATCATAACTTTGCAGCAACAGATTCCAAAGAAATGAAAATGCATAAATTATCTCATAAAAATTTTAAAATGATTATAAAGGGCTTGATAACATCTAAAAAAGTACACATAAACAATTAAATGACATTAGGAAGATTTTGTAGGATATGAATGAGAAGTTGGACAAAGAGATTTGGGACAGACAAAAAGAAATCTTGGAAATGAACAGTATAAGTCAAAGAAAAAATCAGTTGAAAGTTTCAACAACACATCACATAAAGCAGAAGAAGAAATATCGGAAGTTGAAAACCATTCTTTTGAAATATCCCATTTGTATTTTTAGAAAAGAAGAAGAAATAGTGAAGAGAGCATTCAAGATCATTGGGACACAATTAAACAAACAAGTAGCTACATATTTGGAATAGCTGAAAGTGAACAGATAAAGGTTAAGGAACTAGGAAACCAATTCAATGAAATAACAGCAGGAAGCTTCCTCCCTTTGGGAAAGACATGGATGTTAATGTTCAGGAGCATATAGAACCCTAAAAAGACATTACCAGAAAAGATCTTCACCATGGCATATGATAGTCAAATTGTTGAAGGACAACACAAAGATTTTTAAAACTGCAAAAGTACCAAAATATATTCAAGGGCAGTCTCTTTACACTAACAGATTTCTCATAAGAATCTGTGAAGGCAAAGAAGGAATGGAATAACATTCCAAGGACTGAAAGAATATAACTGCAACCAAGGTTACTATAACCCTCTAAGCTGTCTCTCAGAAAAAGAGAAATAAACAATTATCTCCTTAGATAAGAAACAATTAAGGGAATTCATGACCACCAGACTAGCTTTACAATAAAAAGGGGGTTCTACATGAAGAAGTCAAAGAAAATAACTACCATCACAATAGCATGTAAAACTATAAACCCACTAGAACATAGATGCACAAAAGAGAAACAGAAAAGAATCAAACATTATCAATACAATAAAACATCAGACTACAAAAATAAAAATGAAAAGAGAAAAAAAAAGAGTATTAAAAGCCAGAAGAAAATCAGTAAAATGACGGGAAAAAATCTTTACATTTCAATAATAATCTTGAACATAAATGGATTAAATTCTCCAGTTAAAATATACAGTCTTACTGAATGGATTTAAAAAAAATATGATATCTATTAGAAACTCACCAGAAAGCAGACATAGACTCAAAGTGAAAGGGTAGAAAATTATATTCCAAGCAAATGGAAAACAAGCATAAGTAGCTACCTACAGAATAGGAGAAAATATTTGCCAACTATTCATCTGAAGGAAGGTTAATATTCAAAATACATAAAGAATTTAAAAAACTAAATAAAATAATGAAATTTTAAAATCAATTAAAAATGGGCAAATGATGTAAATACACATATCTCAAAAAAAAAAATAATTACAAATGGCCAATAAATACATGAAAAAAGGCCAAATATCATTAGCCATCAAAGGAAATCAATACTAAAATGAGATACCATCTAATTCCAGTTAGAATGATTATTATTTTTAAAAATCACAAATACTGGTGTTAATGGGGAGAAAATGGAACTGTTACATATTGTTTGTGGGTATGTAAATTAGTACAGCTACTATGGAAAAAGAGTACGAAGTTTCTCAAAAAATTAAAATAGAAGTACCATGTGATCCAGTTTTCCCACTCCTGGATGGATATTTATATTCATATATTTAACATGTTAAAGAGGTACCTGCATGTCCATGTTTTTTGTGGCATTCTTCAAAGTAACTAAGAATCTGAATCAATCTATGTGCCTAGCAAGAGATTAACAAAGAAAACATGGAATATACACACAATGGAGTATAATAAAAAGAATGAAATCATCATTCATAACAAAAATGGATGGAACTGGAGGATATTATATTACATGATATTAGCCAGACACAGAGGCAAATACTAAATATTCTTTCTCATTTGTAGAAACTTTAAAAAGTGGACCTGAAAATAGAATAGTTACTACTAAGGATTGGGAAGGGTGCAGGGTTGGGGGGTGGTTGGAAGAAAAGTGTTTGGATATATATGATCAATGTCCAGTGTATGCATATATGGAAATATTAAGCAGAACCCCAATAATCTGTACAATCAAAACACTAAAATGTTTTAAAAGTATATCCATCTTTTACATAGTTATTGTGAAGTTTAAATAATATTTTTTAATGAAATGCTTGGGAAACCTTAAATAATTACCTCATGGAAAGTGTTATATTTGAATTATATTTATGTATCTATGCTATCATTTAATGAATATTTATAAAATCTCCACTTATGTAGGGTTCTAAGTAAGTTGATGAAAGTACAAATGAGACACAATTTCTCCTTTTATGGATCTTGTAGGAAGGCAAGATGTAATTAAAATCAATGTTTTAATTAACAATTTTGATATCTTCTAAAAAAAAAAGAAAGAAAGTAAATGACAGAATTTGAACACCTAGAGCAAATGTCTATAGGTGACGTTTGGCCTGATTTAGAAAGATGAGTAATAATGAACAAAGAGGATAGAGTGTTCAGGCAGAAAGAACTAAACATGCAAACATTCTGTAGTAAGATTCACATGGCTTATTCACATGACTGTGGATTGTGTTGAACACTTTACCAGTTGTGTTTCTTTCACAGAGATGATTGTGACACGTTGTAGTTTATTTTTCTTTTATATTTTTATGGAAGAGTGTGCAGTTCTACCATCAGAACAGCAAAAGATTTCCTAAATTTTAATTCACCAGATCAGTTTATTGACTGCATACAATGATATAATCTATGACCTACATTCCCAGGTTTCTTTTAATGGAAAACATTTTGCTGTGTTAATAACCCACTGTGTTTAAAAAAATCTTCGAATTATTATTATTATATTTTGACATAATTCTGAGTTCTGAAGTTCAAAGTCTTAAAACTTTATTTTAGGAAAAATGACAAGAAATATGAGAAAGAGTTGAAAGAAAAAAGATGCACTGGAGGTTATTTACACAAGCTAGAGAGGCAAGGGAGTAAGCATGGGTAGGGATTTTTAAGACCAGCATGGCTGTGGAAGGCTGTGAAAGTAAAGGTAGAAGGAAAGAGGATGCTATAGGAAGAATGGCTCAGAGAAAACCCCTGCCATTCCAGTGGGGAGAGACTATGTCAAAGTTGGTCCTGGCCTGGGCAGAAATGGTAATCCCTTGTAACATTGCTTTCTTCAGTTACCAGTTGCACAGGGAAGAGGTATGCAGAAGCAGAGGTGGACCCAGGAGGCATCTTCAGCTAGAGGCTCTCTCCTGAAAATTGATCAAAGCACCAATGCCTCCATGTCCACCATCATCTCTTTTACCAATTTTTCCTTGATGTTTTTTGCTCATTGACTTTCTTACTGTGGATACATTCTGGATAACATCAAATTTTGGTTTTATATTTATTATTGCTTTTCTTTCAGTTATCATTTAACTTCTCACTCAATATATGATTTTTCCAAGCAGTTTGTTCTTATTCAGAGCTCCTGAGTTTCTAGTTTTATTTTTTTAATCTCACTTGTCCCCAAATTATAAAATTTTCTTTTGATAATAACATTTAGAAACTATTAAGATTTAAATCTTTGCATTAAAATTTATTATTTTATGGAATAGTTTATTTTTGGTGGACCTACTTAATTTTCTTCCAGATGAACAGAATATTACCCCACCACCATTTATTAAATAAACTAATCTTTTCTCATTCATTTCAAGCAACACAGTGTGTTGCTTTTTCCCATATTTTTTCAGCTCCTTTTATGTAGTTGTATTTATAGACCTGTAAATTATATCTTCTCCAGGTTCATACTGATAGATGGGCTACCCTCCCCCGCCCCCAGAGTTTTCCATATCCTGAGCAAAGCAACCTTGTTTCATTCTCCAGACAGGATGTTTCTTCCCCAGACAGGATGTTTCTTTTCCCTGGGCAAGAGCCAATAGGCTTAAAGGTCGCCCTGTTCTATGGGCAAAGAGCCAATGGCGTTGGGGTTGCTCTGGTGCACCTCCCACCAGAAATCCCTATATAGGGCCCTGTTCGAGAGACTCAGAACACACACACAGACACACACATCAGCTCGTTCCTTCTGAGAGGAGGAAGCCACTCAGACACATCAGCTCGACCCTGCGGAGAGGAGGAAGCCACTGCAACAGCTCCAGACCCATCACCTTCAGCCGATGGCAGCTGCCCCAGCCCACAGCTCCAGACCCACCACCTTCAGCCCGATGCCCCTCCCAGCTGACAACTCCAGCCTCCAGCCAGACAGCAGCTGCTTTAAGCTGATAGCTCCAGAGATCTTAGCCGGTGCAATGGAGCACCCACCTTCTGTTCAGAGCTTGCACACTCCCCTCTCCTTGACTCCCCTCTCCCACCAGAGCTTGCACACTCCCTTCTCCCTGACTCCCCCTTCCAGCACCTCTTTGACCTCCAACCAGAGCACCTCTTCTCCGGTTTTGCTACCAGCCACCAAGGCTGTTGAATAAATCTCTTGGCTGTATGGCTGTTCCCAGTGTGATTTTTGCCCTTCACATACTGTTTTTATTATAGCACCTTTATAGTAAGATGCAAATAAATTACTATAGCAAGTTTCCACTAATATTCTTTTTTTCAAAAGTCTATGTAACTATTACAAAATGAAGAGGCAAATACACCCCTCCTTCAGGGGGGAAAGAAACTATGAAGTTGTGCAAAATTGGCAAATAGAACTCTGGAATGTACTAATAGGAGAGAAAATTTGAAAAGTTATTTCTCATAAAAAGCTGCCCAAACCTCAAATAAAACCCTTGTGAGGCAACAGTCTTTGTGCCTGGGCTTGCTCTTGCACTCAGCCCCTAGGTGGTCAGCATGGTGCTGGCCACGTAAGGGAAGAGCTTCACTGCACAGTGTGTCCTGCCATGACCTGCAACAAAGGACTGAAGCACAAGCCCCTGTGGTCAGTTAAAGCAACAAGCTCAAAATGCAATGAGTGGGGAAAGACTTTAATTCAGCCAGCCTTGGATGGCAGTCCCAGCTGGGGAGAGTAGTGGACCTGTCATATATTTTACAAGAAGATCTTAGACAGGAAAAAGTAGTACAAGAGTGAAATAAATTTGAATTCATCCCTGGTGGACAGGCAAGCTACATTCATATGCAGGGCAGATCCAAGAGGATACAGTGGAAAGCAAATGCCAAAAGAGACTTGAAAACCACCTTGGCTCTAGATGGGCTCCCCAACTAAACACAGATCCATCTGCAGAGGGTGAAAATCCCATAGGCTCACAGTGCTTACACACAGCCTCTCACTGACCATTGGGACCACTGGGGTATATAGATGCAGTAGCAAGCAAAGCTGAAACAACTCAAACAAAGACAAACACACTAAGAAAAAAAAAAAAAAATGTGAGCAGAGACCTTTGACTACTTTAGAATCCAGAGTAAACACAATGTGTTAACAAGTGCAACTTTCAACAACAACAACAACAACAAAAAAAAAAAAAAAAAAAAGAAAGAAAGAAAGAAAGGAAAAAAGAAAAGAAAGAAAACTTGCGTGAATTACAAGGAAACAAAAGAAATAAAGTTGTTAACAGAAACTGTCCCCAAGTGAGTATATATGTTGGTTTTAACAAAGAATTAGAAGCAGGAATTATAAATGTTTGAATATTTAAAAGAAGCTGTGATTAAAGAACTAGAAGAATATATGTGGTCCATTTTATCAACAAAAAGAAGTCTTAATAATGAAATAGAAATTATTTAAAGAGAATAAATGGATACTTAAGTGCTGAAAAGTATTAAAAGCAAAATGAAAATAGAGTTGCTCAATGGTATGGTTTAGATGACAGAAGAAAAAAAACCTTGAAGATGAATCAACTTAATTTATCCAATCTGAAGCTAAAGAAGAAAATTTTATAAAGAAATAGAATCTTAAAAATGTATGGGGTAACATCAACCTTATCAACATGTATGTAATAGGGGTTACAACAAAAGGGAAAAGGGAAGCTTTTTGAAAATATAATGACTTAAACTCTTCAAATTTGATTAAAAATTAATTTATGGAGTGTCAAGAAGCTCATAAACTTCACATGAGACTAAAGGAGATCTATATCTAACCATCTAGGCACATCCCAGTTAAACTTGTATGAGACAAAGAAAACAACTTGACAGCACCAGCGGAAAAATGACTAATTATGTCCAAGGAAACATCAATATGATTAATAACATGATGAATGGCTGATGTATTTTCAAAAACAATGGAATCCAGAATGTGGTGAGGTGCCTATTCCATAGTGCTGAACAAAAACAAAAGCAAAACAAAGAAACTGTCAACTCAGAACAAAAAAGCCCATGAAAAAATGAAGGAAAATAAAGATATACAGAGATAAACAAATATTAAGTGAATATATTGATAGCAGATAGACCCGAAAATATATTAAAGGACATTATAGCAGATGGTAACTCAAATTTTCAGTAGAAAAACAAACTTCTAGAAATGGCAAAAATAGGGATGCATATAACATTCACAAATATATATTTTTCTCTTAAATAAAGAAAATATTGTAATAATCAGGAATTAAAGCAACATATTGTTTTTAAATAAAATAGATGGAAATAATACTAAAACAGGAACAAAAATGAAATCATGCTAGAAAAATGTTGCTCTTTCCAGAGTGAACTCATTATTAATCTGAATTGATTGTAATAAATTAAGATTCACATGGTAATCCCTATGCTGACCACTACAAAAATAGCTGCTGTGGTTTCAATGTATCCTCCAAAAGTTTATATGAAACTTAACCTCCAAATTTATATGTTGATTGTACTTGGAGGTGGGACTTTTGGGAAGCAATTGGGGTTAGATGAAGTCATGAGGCTGGAACTTCAAGGTGGAATTAGCAGTATTATAAGAAAGAGAGACTTGATTTGACACTCCATAGGATACCCTCTGCCATGTTATAAAGCACCAGTAAGGCCTTTATCAGGTGCATCCCCTCAATCTCGACATATTTCATGATAAATTATGCAAGTCTCAAGTATTCTGATGCAGCAACACAAGACAGAAAATTGAACCCAAGAATTGGGGTTCTTGCTAAAACAAATAGGTAAACACATGGAAGTAGCTTTGAAACTGAGTAGTAGGTTGAAGTTGGATGAGCTTGAAGTTTAGAAAAAGCCTCGAGTGTTACAAAAAAGAACATTAATGGGGATTCTGCTGAGGGATGGGAATAAGAGAAGGTAATGTTGAAATTTAGAAATTCTTTAAGTGGTCATGATTACTGGTAGAAATTTGAATAGTAATGGCCTTTCTGAGGTCTTGGGTATAAATGAGGAAAAAATGGAGCAAAGGCCATCTTTGTTAGATAGTTACAAAGAACTTGGTGAACCTGTGTCCATGTCTTTGGACACTATGAGCAATGATCTAGCACATTGGTAAAAGAAATATCTAAGAAGCAAAACATTCAGGCTGTTGTGTGTCTACTTTTAATTGCTTGTAGTGAAATGAGTAAGGACCTGCAGATTATTAAAGACATAATTTATAACTAAAGAAAAAAAAAACAGAGTAGAAAATATTGGAATTGGCAACATAGCTATGTAAATAATAATTAAAAAATTATTTGGGAGAGAAAACAAAAGGTGCAGTCAAGTGACCCTTTGCCAGAGAGATAAGCATGGCTAGAAGGTAGCCAGGTGCTATTCATTAAGACAATGGGAGAACCTATGATGTCTTTTAGGATAACTCTTCCATCAGATGCCCAGAGATTTATTAGGGTAGAATGGTTCCAATAACAGGCCCAGGGCATCCTTCACAGACTCATTGCCAGGGTACCTTGGAACTCTGCTATCTGCAATCTAGCATGGCAATATTCCTCTGCCCCAGTGTATCCAGGAAGGGGGATATACATTCAAGGAAGGTAATTCTGGAGCTTTTTTAGATTTACTTGGATTCGATTACTCCCTTTCTTCTTGCCAATGTTCCCCTTTTGGAGTGGGAATGTCTATTCTATATCTGTCTCTCAATTGTATTTTAGAAGTGGACATCTTGTTTTGATTTCACAGGCTTATGACTGGAGTAGAATTGGGCTCAGGATGAGTTGGATCTTTAGTTTCACCCATATCTGATTCTACTCCAGTTGTACTTTGGTTGAAGCTGAACCTATTTATGAGTTAATACTTTAATATGTGAAAGGATATGAGTTTTGTGGGGACAGGCTACTATGGTTTGAATGTCCCTTCCAAAGAAGACATTCATGTTGATTTAATTGCAAATGTAACAGTATTAAGAGGATGAGTCATTGGGGATAATTAGATTCTGAAAGATCTGTCCTTTGCAGGATTAATGTCACTACTTCGGGTGTGGATTACTTATTATGAGAGTAAATCATAATAAAAACTAGTTCATCCCTCTCTTTCTTCTGTCTTTTGTGAATGCATGCTTGCCTTTCTTCCATGTTTTGATGTGGCACAGAAGCCCTTGCCAGATGTCAATACCATGCTCATAGACATTGCACCCTCCAAAACTGAAAAATAATTTTCCTTGCTTTATAAATCACTCAGTGTCAAGCATTTTGTTATAACAACATAAAAGGGATTAAAGACAACAAAAAATAAATTGCTAAGAAAACAACAGAGGAATAAAAATGGTACAATGAATATTTTTTAATAATCACAAAACAAGACAGTAAAGAAAAAAATGGATCAAATAGATGTGATATATAAAGAAAACAAATAGCAAAATGGCAGAGGTTAATCTAACCTTATACATTTAATAATTACATTAAATGTGGATGAGTTTAAAACTATAATCTGAAGATAGTGATTGCTAAAAGGAAGAGATTGTTAAATTGGTTTAGACAGAATATTCAACCCTTGTTACATAATGCCTCCAATATCTGACCAATGCCATCACTCCCTATTGTCCACCAGGTGATATCTGATGCACCCTCCTGTGCCTTCAGCAAGCATACTGCTAAGTTTGGTTTGCTGGAATTCCATTGTTCCCGTGTTTTCTCTCAGTTTTTTCACCCACTGACCTTTATCTGATTATTTGGCTAGAAATTCTCTCTTGTCCATGCTGTATTCAGAACTGAACCCAGGTCTGTCCTAAGGACTCCTTTTCCCTATTGTAATAGTTCCTGATTGAGATTTGTATTAACTGCTTTAATTACTGTTCATATCTGCCTTGGACTGTCCTCATGTCACCCAAAAACTGAAGATGAAAACTATGTAAATCAGGAATAGAAGAAGAGATATCATGACATTAATGATCCCTGAGAAATTAAAGAATTAGAAATGAATATCAGGGATTTTAAGGAATTTCTCCATTTTATCTTGTGTTTATTAAACATGAAATGGAAAAACTCTTTAAAATACTTGTTACCATAACTGAAGCAAGAAAATAGGTAACCTGAACATAAAGTAATAAAATTAATTAGGAATTAAATATCCCCCCATAAAGAAAAGCTCCACTAGAGAATTCAATAAAATATTTAAAGAAAAATAGTACCAATCTTACCCAAATACTTCTAGAAATTTTCCAAAAAGAGCACTTTTCAAATAATTCTATAAAGCTATTATTACACTGATGCCAAAGTCAATCAACCAAAGACATGAGTATTAAAAACCACAGACTACTATCACACAAGAACGTAGTTATAAAAGTTACTTACAAAATACTAGGTAACCAAGTTCATAAATAAATATATATACATACATACCTATACATATATGTATATAAAAATATAAACATATATATACATATACATATATATACACACATACACATAAAAGATAATAGGACATGTTCTAAAGGGATTTATTCCTGGAATTCAAGATTGATTTAACATCCCCAAATCAAATAATATACCATTTAAAAGGCTAAGGAAAAAATGACATGATTATCTCAATACCACAAATATACTGAGTGACAAAATTCAACATCCACTCATGACAAAAAACTGAAATTCTCAATATATGGTAGTCAAAGAAAACTTCTTCAACCCAGTAAAAGTCGTATATGCAAAAACTACAGCTAAAAGCTTACTTAATGTTGAATGGAGAAATGTTTTCCTCTTAAGACTTATGGGGAAAAGCAAGATATCCCATTAGTACTTTTATTCAACATTGATCATTAAGTTCTACCAAGTGCCACAAGGGTAAAGAAGAGAAAAAGAAAGGAGACAGGGAAGAGGAAGGAAGGAGCAGGAAGGGTGGAAAATTTAAGAAAGAAAAATAAATCATACAGATTAGAAAGGAAGTAAAACCTTTTCCCACATGCAAAAATTATCCTGCAAAATGGTCTTACAGTGTTATTCATTGTAGCCTCAGAGTGGAAATAATCCAATTACCTGACAACAGGAGAACAGATAAATGTACTGCATCTATACAATGAAATATTATCCAATGATAAGAAAAAATGAACAAACTCCAGATACTTGTAACAACATGAATAAATTTCACAAGCATGCTAACTGAAAGAGGCTAGACACTAGCCACATGTATGATTCTGTTGATATTTTCAGAAAAGTCAAATCATTAGAGCTAGAAAGCAGACCAGTGGTTTTCTGGAACTGTAGGAAGCTTTATGGCACAAAGGATCCTTTTGTAGCATTGGAAGTGTTCTAAAATGGAATAATGGTGATGAAGGTACAACTTCGCAAATTCACAAAAAAAAATCATTGAACTGTATATTTAACAAAGGGTAAATTTTTAAAAATGCATACTATACCTCAATAACACTTTTAAAATTATTTAATTATTCTGGCCCTTTTTCCCTTGTGGAAATATCTATATAATTTTGTCTTATTCCAAAATGTACGTTTTAAATCTATTTTCACTTAGAACAATATTACAAGTCCTTGTTCTGCTTACTATTAAGTAAGAGAAAGGAGCACCTAATCAGCCAAATCAATAGAATCAGGCCCAATAATAAAGCCTACCATATGTCCCCATAATGAAGAGAAAAACTCATCATTATTACCATTTGGAATTCTAAAGCAGAGCTTATTTTGATGGTGGTGAATGAACAACTAAAGAAAAACTGTTATCTGCAAACTGTCCACTGAATCTCTCACCCTTAGTACTAAAAAGATTATTCCCAGATTCCAAATATTCTTCCTTAAGGTGGATCTCAACCACAATGGTTGTAAAGCCAATGCCTTTTCTTATACGCAAATCATGGCTTCTTACATGTGAATTGTGTATATGAGTCTAAGCCTCTGACTTTTGGACGGGGGTGGGGCATTGTGGGTTTCAAGAGTGGGAGTCAAGCTGAGTCAGTCTCAAAGCATCCTTTCAAAACCTAAGTAGAGTATTCCCAGGTTCATTGCCCCTTCACTTCAGGTTTCAGAAGTTTACAACATAAACATCAAAGACTCACTCCTAATTGATTTATTTATCCAGAAGACTAGATCCTCAGATACAAAGGACTACTATTTTGTTAAACTTTTTCTTTCTTTTTTATTCTTTTTTTTTTTTTTTTTTTTTTTTTTTTTTTTGGTACCGGGGATTGAACTCAGGGGCATTCGACCACTGGGCCACATCTCCAGCCCTTTTTTGTATTTTATTAGAGACAGGGTCTCACTGAGTTGCTAAGTGCCTTGCCATTGCTGAGGCTAGCTTTGAACTCGCGATCCTCCTGCCTCAGCCTCCCAAGTGCTGGGATTACAGGCTTGTGCCAAGGCGCCCAGCTCTCTTTCCTTTTTTTTATTTTTATTTTTTTGGTATAGAAAATTTACCAAGATGGGTGGGCGGGGGTTGGGGTGGGGACATACTGGCCAAATGGAGGTTTCCCTGCTTCACTCAAAGCAGTACATTCCCAACAATCTTACCTCCTCTTCTTTTTCACTTCCCCATGTTCCATGGCAAGATCTAGGTACCAAATTTCTGTATGAAAACTTCATATAATCTGTCAGCCCATACTTATTTGGTTTCCTTTATAAGACTAAACATTTCTTAAAAACAAGGCACATGATTCCCCAAATTATCCAATTCAGAGCCAATTAAAGGAAAGAGAAATCAAAGAAGAAAAAAGAAGGTAGACTTTGGAATAGTTGGTACTTCTTTAACCATAAAAAATAGTAGACCCATAAGTCTCACAGGAAACAAAACAAGTAAAATTAATGATTTTGTAAGATTTTTTAATAGGGACTGAACTATTCATACTGCCACAGAAATGAAAACTTCTCCTTATGTTACGATAATTACAAAGAAAAATAATCAGCATGACTTTATTCAAATGAGTCTTTTACTGATGCGTAATCTTTTTTTAAATCTTTATTTATTTATTTTTTATGTGGTGCTGAGGATGGAACCCAGTGCTTTACCTGTGCTAGGCAAGTGCTCCACCACTGAACCACAACCCCAGCTTAATCTTTGTTTACAGCATTAACATCAAAGACTCACTCCTAATTGATTTATTGCTTAATCTTTGATGTAGACAGATGCCAAGCTGTCGTCTCACAAGACAGGAGGTTAGACACCACTGAACCCATGGAGCTGCTGAGACATCTCAACCAAAGCACCTTTTCCCTTCCCAGGATTCCCATTATTTTATGTCTTATGGTTGTGTTAGAATTGTTATTTCTCTCCCTTTACATATAAACTCCAAGCATTAATAAAATTAGAGTTTATTAAAAAATCATATTGGTTGATATTGACAAAGTCAAACACATTTAGGGAATTTAAGTGATTCCTGAATTTAGAAGACATAAACTAATTAGAAAGTATTATAAATAGGTGAATTAGTAGACTTTTACCTTTTTAGCATGAGATTCTAATAGGTTACTATTTTTTACAGGAAAGTTTTCTTCAGTTGGTAAATACTGAGGTACTTGGTTTGAACCAATGTGAGGAGACATCCTTATCTTCTTTGAGTTGTTAATTATTTTCTTGTTTTTTTTTTTTTTTTTTTTACTAGGAAATTAATTTTATTTGCATTTCTGTCTTCTCTGCTAGCCTGTGAGTTTCTTGAAGGCAGGGACTCTATTCATGCATTTCTTATGTCTCAGAGCCTAGCAAATAACCTGATATGAAATAGGTTCACAATCAATATTTTCAATAAAATTTAAGCTCACAGAGAACATTTTTCTTCTTCATAAAAATAAAGCTGGTAATTTTTGCAGACATATTTTCAAAATGTCTAATTTTTCATGATTGTGACAGTTGCTGCATATGTCCTAGAATTTTTTTAAAAGGAGAAAATGGCTAACAGTTTTTTTTACATAAAATAATGGATTTCACCATATAATTTGAAAATAGGCTGATTCTCTAACATTCTCGGGGCTTGCTCCAGGCACATGAGCACATAGTTTAAAATAAAATACAATTAGTGATTTTCAAAAAGAGAAAACCATTGCCTTCATTTTACTCTCCCGGGGAAGCTGATGCCTAGTGACAGCTCCTATCCTCCATGGGCTTGTCTAACAATTCTGACTAGGCAACTCTATATTGTAACACGGTAAGAATATAATTGTGCTCTTGTTAAAACATGCTGTAATGTCAGGCACACTAAATTTTAATTCCCATGGTGAGTCCAGATAATCAGGAAATTTTCCAACTGCAGGAGGACTTTGAAATAGCATGTGACATTTTTACATCTGGCCATAATTTCATGCTTTGCCACCTTTGATCAAAGTGTCACCTTAAATGAAGGCAAGGAGACAGAAAACACTAGAGTGAAATTCAAAATGCAACAGATTCACTTGAATCTAAATGTAAAACTCATGTGGAGTTACAATACTCTATCCCCCCAAAATTCACATTGAGGAAACCAAATTAAGTTAGAAAATTTTATAGCTAACAATACATTTTAAATTATCCCAATATTATTTTATATCTGATCCTATTACAAGTAACCTCCAAGCATGAGAATGTGAAAATTTAAGAAGGGAGATCAAATTAACAGACAGATACAAATAACTTATATACTGAAATACTCATATAAGACATAAGAAAATACAGCTTCTGTGATAAATAATATATAGGTAAGTATTCTCCAAGCTACAACTGTTATTTGACAATCCGATACCTGAGGATCAAGCAGCATGTGTTGACCCTTTCATGTACAAGTAGTTCTCAGTGGAAATTATCAAGGGTTAGTTAAGGAAGATGAAATATTTAGAGGAGCCAAAAAATTTCAAGATATGATATTACTTAGTGGTGGGGAAGGAAGTTGTTTGCTCTAAAACATATAGGTTCGATATCATTTTTATAGCATCATGTTAAAATACTTGTACCTAATGACACTACAGAAGCTTAGAGATTTTTCAAATACAGTTGGAAGTCAGGCACCTTATACATAGGAAATGTATTCATTTTACAGATGACAAATCTAAGATTCAGATAGTGGCCTGATAAAAATGTCTCCGAGATATAGGGCAGAGTAAATCTTTTATCTCAGATTCCTTGAAAGACAGCTGTCTTAGTTTATTTTGTACTGCTATAAGAACATATTTGAGACTGAATAATTTATAAATAATCATTTATAAATAATATTTATATATCATATAATTTATATAAATTTATTTTAATTCATATAAATTTATTCTGTCACAATTATGGAGGTAGGAAGTCAGATCAAGACACTGTCTCTGGTGAGGGCCTTCTTGCTATGTCCTTACATGGGAAAAGACAGAAGGTCATGAAAGATTAACACCAAGTCCTCACATGGCAGAAGAACAAAAGGAAAAAAAAAAAAAAAGCCTACTCCTGCAAGCCCATTTATGGCCTTATTAATCCATTCACTACAGCAGGGATCTCATGACCTAATCACTTTCCAGAAGGCTTCACCTGCCAACACATAAATGAGGCAGGAAGTTTCCAACACATAAATTTTGAAGGGACAAAAACATTTAAACCATGGTGACAGGCTAGTAGTAAATGTCACTCTAAATATTTCTTTTACCATCTTGTGATTTGTTAGGGTAGTAGGGGAAGGAATTTCTAATCCTTCATGGAAAAAGTCTCAATATATTGTAGCCACACTAAATTTTCCACAATATACAATATATTCAAAAAGGTACAATAACTGTATCATCCCCTTGTCCTGATTCAAAATATTTATGCTTTCTTAATAAATGTTTAATAGGAATTTTTGTTTATCTTAAAAATAAATATCTCTTAGCCATGTTGGAATATTATCAAAGCTTCCCTTCTAGTTTTATATTTATAAAATATTAGATGCACGCTAATTTTATTTGAACATTTGTAAAAAAGATATAGAAAATCATGGTAGCCACTTCAAAACAGAAAAGTTACCCTAACCTTTTATTTCTTTGAAGATCAAAAGTTTTGGGACGGAAATTTCTAGAAAATTCATTTGTCAAAAAAATATATATATCTAATGGGAATCATAACAATAGGGAGAATTTATAAAGAAATTGTTGTACCCTGAACAAATCATTCTCTGTGACTACTTATAGTTATCAAAACTTGCTAAATGTTTTTTTAAAACAATTTGTATTTTAGAATTTGTTTTTATTTGACAGAAGAATTTGTTTTTTAAGATCAATGGCAGAAAACCCAGCAGAGTTTTCTTTTACAATAAAGTAAATTTTGTGCTTATGTTTGTGAGTTTGCTTCAATTTGCTTAGAAATCAGGTAGATATTTTGAAATTCAAATTTCCTATAGAATTCAACAAAGAGAAGCACAGAGAGCCTTAACAAAGAAAGAGCTTTCAAGTTCACAAAGTTCGCTTTATTCCTGTGCTTTAAATAAAAATATTTCCATTAATGATTTTACATTTTTCTTGTTTAAATAATAACATGTTATTCCTTGAAGGCAAAACAATCATCCTTTTTAAAAAATATTTGCTCTCAACAACACCTTCAATGAAAGGAGGAGGGAGAAGGGAAATAGCACTTAGAGTACATCAGGCTCCAGGAGAATGTGCGTCATCTAATTAAATGGTCTAACCAACTGACTACTTTCAAGCTTAAGGAGGGAATAAATTGATAGAAATCATTAAATGATATATGGTTACATGCAGGGTTTTGATAATAAAATCAGATAAATTTGATCTGAAAATCCATTTTCCATTCTTTTGGGTTTACCAAATTTATAAAGTAATTTTGTAAATCAACTATATAGGCAGTATTCATAATAATGAAACTGAAACTAAAGAAAGTACAATTTTTAAGCAGTGTGAATGCATTGATAGACATATGACTACCACTGACGCATAACTGACCTTTTAAATTGCTATAATGGTACAGAAATACATATAACTAATCAGCTTTTTTTGCAGATGAAAAAAAATTCATCCCAAATTAGGAAAACGATGGACAAACTCAGGAAGGTATGCCTCTAAAGGCATAGTTTTATGGTTTATATAGCACTGAGAGATAAACTTAGATGGGCTTTTATGTATGCTTCAGTTCCCATTTCACCATAAGATATTGGATATATTTGCACACATTTGAATTGTTCACATGACTCCATCACTTATATATAACACTAGGATTAAAGCAGAAATCCATTAATGTTTATTTTG
Source organism: Tamias sibiricus (assembly GCA_025594165.1). NCBI lineage: Eukaryota > Metazoa > Chordata > Mammalia > Rodentia > Sciuridae > Tamias > Tamias sibiricus. Next base: position 80,311,481 of record CM046664.1, read on the forward strand.
TACTGTTCAATGGCAAATGAACTAGAACAGATCAAATATTGGAGACATTTAAAGTTTCAATGTGGATTCACTTTTTAGACAGGCAAATTTTGATTTAAGTGTTTTTAGAAAAATATATATGTGAATATTTTATTACGGAAACCTTAAACTCATATTGAAGTAAAAGAGATGATGCTGTGTTATTTCTTTGACAGAAGAGATCCCTGGAAGCAGCTGTGGCCAAAATCATATTTCCTCACATGGAAGGATATAAAACCACCAGAAATACTAATAATATCCAAGAAAAGAGCCAGGTGATTACCAAGGCTAATCAGGATTTCTGAGGACTCAGAAAAATTTGAGACTATAATAGGATTACACTCTCTGCTACTCAAGGCATCAATATTTGCATATCACACTAGTAGGGTTTAGAAATTGGGATGGCACTAATAAGCCCAGATTAGTGCCAGACATAGCCAAAACTTTCTTGACTTTTCCTTACTGAAAAGAAAAAAATAAATAAAAAAATAAGCCTTCTTCTAAGTAGTTGTTTCAAATCCTCCTGGGATTCCATCTGATATCAAATCAGACAGAGAAGGTTGAGCATGTGGAGAGAATCATTTCAAGTGCTAATTGTAGAAAATTCAAAATGCAAGAATAGTATTTTTAAAAATCCCTGTACTGAAAAATGTCACATAAGACAGAACACAGATGAAAGATAATGTTACTTTTTCCTCAATAAATACAAAGGAAAGATGTTATCTTGTGAAGTATTTTAACAGACAGCTACAAAATTGAGCAGCCTGACATTCAGTATTATGGAACCATTTTCTCATAGCTGAGCAGTTAAATTGCAGTAAAGGAACTATTTTTTACTAGTGAGGATCTAAATACAAGGTCTGATTACTTTTGTTATCATTTTTGACAGATGAGCATGGAAGTACTAAATCTGATTGCAAGAGAGAGTAATTAACTTGACATGCCAAAAATAGATCAAGTTGGCTAATTGTGTCACTTCACCCTAGTTAGTTCTTCAGTAACATGCATGCACTGTCTATGCAAACTAGCCACTTAGCTATATTTTAAACTCAAATTTAAAAACCATATTTCTTAATAGAATTAAAACCACCACCCCCCTTTTATTAAACATAGAATCACTTTAAAATAAATGAATGTACTTTAGACCTACACTCTTCATAAGGTAACAATTGACCACATTAACCATAAATGTGTTTCAATTAAATACATTCAACATATAGTTTCTTAGGCGAATTATCTCCATTTCAGGTGCACAATGGTGCACAAGGCCACATATTACTATCATACTAGACAATGCTAATATAGAACATTTCCTTCATAACAGAATGTTTTATTGAACAGACTGCTCTAGACATTTTCTTTTGGTAAAATTAAACCTTTGTTTATAACAATACAGATTAGATTATTAAGACTTATAAAATCCCTCAGAGGTACAATAACATTGAACAAAAGATTATCAATATCACAGCTGATAATGACTGTAAATGAAGAAATGAAATAAAAACAATAGCTTTCTTAATTAACCCAGAATAAAAAGGATGGACTTTTAAATAGCAAACTAGCATATAAAAGTAATACAAAAAAAAAAAACTAATACAATAAAGATGACTTTTTATTCAATCTATAAATTAAGCCAAACTTAAAAAAAAATCATCCCTCCTCTTTCATGAATAATGTGAATATGAATTCAGCAAATAATCTAGTATTATCTTTTATAGTTAAAAATTCACATTTTTACCCACTTTCTTGTTTATCTAATAAAAATTAAGGCCTTGCTATAGAAGGAATTTTATTCATAATATTTTGTTGTGGCAAAAACTTGGAAATAGCAAGAATGTACATCTATAGAATGGTTGCATAAGTTATGATACTTCTAACATTTAAAAATCATGAAGTTATTTCCAAAAATGCAATAAAATTTCAAGCTTTAATTTGAAGAGATAACACAACATATACAAAGTTGATATATTTACTGGTAAAATGTGAATGGAAGAACATATGTAGGGAAAAAAGAGGGATATATGTAAGTGGAAGAATAATAAGGAAAACCTAGAGTAAGTATAAAATGTAAAACCTAAACTTAACCCTTTCTATATTTACATAATTCATATGAAAAAGAGCAAAGTTGTAGAGAGTTGTACATTGGGCTTTCAATATTGCTTATCACTAAAAGTAAAGAAAGGGAAGATATTAACTTGTATCCATTCTTTCATTGCTTATTCCTAAAAGCATATATCACTTTGCAATTTAAAAATATTTAATTAAAATAATTCATTGTGCATCTCCTATACATAAGGCTCACTTTGTAATTTGAGTATCTAGCAATTAATATTAATATATTGGACTTAGATAGGGCTTCATAATTTACAATACTTTCATACTTATTTGATCCTTAAAATGACCTTGTCAGGGTGGTTGGGCAGAAAATGTTTCTTTTTCCAAGTACATCCAGTCAATAACTGGCAAGGCCAGGATTAGCACCTGGGTGTTGGGTATCTCTGTTTTATCCTTTCTTTAAAATATCACAAAATGAAAAATAAAAGACTCAGTTTTCATTCCCAAAGAACATATTTTATAGATGAAAAAATTATGGCCTAAAACAGTTGTTATCTTATGTCTTTCCATCTTACTATTTTAGTACTTGTCTTCAACCCCATTCTCTTTCTCCCAACTAAAATCTTTTGTAAAAAATGTCTACATAAGCCAGGCATGGTGGTGCACGCCTGTAATCCCAGCACTTGGGAGGCTGAGGCAGGAGGATTGCGAGTTCAAAGCCAGCCTCAGCAATGGTGAGGCACTTAGCAACTCAGTGAGACCCTGTCTCTAATAAAATACAAAAAAGGGCTGGGGATGTGGCCCAGTGGTTGAGTGCCCCTGAGTTCAATCCCCGGTACCAAAAAAAAAGAAAAAAATGTCTACATAAAATGAAGTTGGTAATTAGGATTTTTAAAACCATACATACAAAGAATCATAGTCTTTCTCAAAGATATGCTTTGTGTATATTTAAATGTTGAGAAATTATTTGTAACTGAAAGATGATGGCATCAAATAGAATCACCCTTTTAAAGACATTGCAAAGAAATATTTCAAAAATCTCATTGATCACAAAACCCATCATGTGATCATATCTTGTGTAAGCTAGGGAAATCCTTACACATCAAGAGTTAGATAAAGCATAGCATTTCTTTCAAACAATAAAAATGAAGGAGGAAGTAAGTACTGGCATGGCCAGAAAACTAAAGGTACAGAAGGGAGTGGGGAGGCAACTGGTGTGTACAGTCACACAGCTCATTCCTGGGAAAGAGGAACTTGCTTAATGTAGGTGCCACTAACTTACAAATAGCATGGCATAAATTATGAGAAACTGTCATGAAAAGAAATTATGAGAAGCTAGGTGTAATGTTTATCCAGAAGGAATAAAGTCATATTAAAACAGTAATGAAGAATAGCAGTCTATGTGTTTTAATCCATTTTGGGCTGCTATTACAGGGTACTATAAATTGGGCAGTTTATAAACTACAGAGATTTATTTCTCACAGCCCTGGAGGCTGGGAAGTCCTGCATCAAGCTGCCAATAGATTTGCTATCTGGTGAGGACCCACAGCCAACTTCCTATGTGAGGCTTTGCCCAGTGTCCTCACTTGGCAGAAGGGGCTTTCAGGGGCCCTGTTTTATGAGGGTGCTAATCCCATTTTAAGGGCTTCCCTTTCATGACCTAATCAACTTCTAAAAGCCTCATCTCCAAATTCTCATACTGAGGATTAGGCTTGTACCTAAATAGGAATCCTAAATTTCAACAATTTGGGGGAGAACATAAACATTCAGCTATAGCAAAAGGGTTTATAATCTCTCACATAGAATGAATCAATCTAATCCTTAGAAGGCTGTTGCTATACATTATGCTAAACTATATGGGGATAGATGGTGTTTTTAGTACTGATAAATATTGTCATTTTTTAGGTTAACATCTAGGAAAACAAAGAAAAATGAACATGACCCATCCAGAGCTTCATTTGGAAAGGACTGTGGAGCAACGTTGTACACTTTCCTAATATAGCCAGGCTTTCTGTTCAGCTTCCGTTGGTTTGTTTCAGTTCAGGCTCCCAGGTGTTGTCAGACTCTGTGGTAACCAGGTGGTATTAATGAGCTCAGTTACTTAGCAGGGTGCCTTCATGCCCTAGGATTTCTGAAAAACCTCCAAGGGGAAAAATGGCCTGGAAGCCAGAGTGAAAAATCCCTAAGTCTGAACTGGCAGAAATAGAAAATCAACAAAAAGTAGAATATATAGGAAAAGAAAAATAGAATTTTTGATTAGTAATCTTCAAGATGATTACTAAACTTAACATCTTTGATATTTTTCAGGTGATTAGCATCACTGAACACTGATTATATGAGTTTTAATATAATCTTTTGGTTATTTTTTGTCACATATTTATTTTCATAGGTCAATATAACTCATGGTAAAGGAATTCTTAAAAAAACATAAAATACAGCTATTGAAATTGAATACATAATGTCTCTTGAAAAATAAAAGGGGAGAAATAGTGACTTCATGAATGAGAGGAAAAAGAATCAAGTTTGCAAAAAGAAACGTTATGTTTTTTATCTCGGAATAGCAGGAAAAGAGTTGAGGTTTTCAGATTTTCATAGGCGGATGAGTATGGACTCTTTATATAATGGAAACATTTGAAAAAGTGGTTTATCTCCAATTCCATTTACCCTAATATGGTAACCTGTAAAGCCTCATAACTCTAGCTACTATATACTTTCATATTCCAGTGGGAACTCTTTAGGTTCTAGTAGAGAAGAGAAAAAATATGTAGGAACTGTGTCAGAGATTTTATGGAAAGTTATTTACAGATGCCATCTAGAATGCAAAAGTAAAATGTAAATTTTAATATGTGCTGAATTCACAAATTTTTATTTTTTAAGCATGAAAGAGAAGTTGTAACATTTGACATATTTATACAATAATATTGAATATTATCAGTTTAAATACTGTGCATTTGACAAGAACATTAGACACTTAAATCTATGGAAATACCTTAACATCTGATGCTAATATTAAAAGTGAAAACATTTATTCTTTAATATTCAATAAAATTTTTACAATAACTTATTAATGCCTATTGTCACAGATATGAGGGTCCACTTTCTCTTTTTCACCATGTATTGAGTGCTGGCTATAGTTTTTCTCCACTTGATGGAACTTGACAATTTAATCTAGATATTCTGGGAAGATAATTTGGTTCCATGGCTAGCAAGGCCTCTCTGGACTATGTGACACTAAGGATCTCCCTATGAGTGTGATTCTTGAAGTTCAAGGACACTGGGGACAACAACTACTGCCTCTCCCCACTGCCTCTCCATTCCATGAGTCTGAGTTGGTGATCAGGTCATATCTTTGGCAATAGTGAACACTTGGAATTTACAGTTGGTGATAAAACCTATTTATTCCTATCATTATAATTTCCCTTAGCATGAGTATCATGTCTACAAATAAATTTTACAGCTATGTTTACTATTTTATTATTTCCTATAGCCTATATTATTTCATGATGACAGGGGCTTTTGCCTATTGTATCCACTTGGCTGATCGTAATAAGTACTCTAGAAATATGTGTTGAATGAATTAAAGAAGGGAAATATGAAAGTGTTCTAAAGAGCAGTGGATATGATCATTAAGGTCATGTTTGAGGGAGAAAGGGAGAGAGAAACTGATTCTTAGCTGGAGGAGTGTTTGAAGAGTAAATGCAGGTAGTAATGCTCATGGTGTGTTCAGAAGAGCGTGAAGAGATCAACCTGACACATGCAGAGGTTTTCAGTAGAGAACATAAGGAGATGGAGTTGAAGAATTAATGTGCAGCCAGATTACCAAGGGCCTTGAAAGTCAATTTAAATAACTCTGGTTATATTATTCTCTAAAATTAAGAGGAGGAGTAACAGAAGGTTCAACAGAAATATACCTCCCAACTTTAGTAAAATGACTACCAAATATATTACATTGCTCATGAAGCAGAAGGGAAAACTGACCTTTGTATACAGTCTTCATATTACATTAAATCCTCTAGCTAAATTTGCAACCCAAACCCAAGATTCATAGAAATTTCCAGTATCCTGCAGCAGTAAAGGCAGTTTCTGGAGAAAAGGAAGATAAAGAAATGCATCATTATTTTCTTCCAGTCATATCCTGTGGTTCAAAGTATACTTGTAGAAAAAGATTTCATCTTGGGGTTAGAGTTTCAGAAACATATAGGCATCAAAAGTAGATAATACAAGTTGGGAGAGACCATTCTAGGAATGGCTGCAACCTGGAGACAAGGCTTTCAAGGACAGACTCAGCAACCCAGAAGAAAAATATAAAATCTAACATCTATTTAGAGACTCCTGTGTGCAAAGTCTAGGACCATTTTTCTTGAATACATACATTGGTTTTCATTGATTCTTTTTTTAATAATAATGCGCATTTTCTCCCACACTTTAGTATCTCCATACTTGGACTGACTAAAAATAAATCTTTCAATCACTTTAAGCCTTTAGCCACATGTCATAATACATCTGTCAAACCTACATTAGTGAACTTGATCGTTAACCAGGCCAGCGTGATGAGACCAGTACAAAATTACTTAAAAGGTGAATTTAAAATCACATTATGGCCAATTTGAAGAAATAATTTTATTTGTTGTTATCATTTGAAAATCTTCAGTTGATATCTTCTGATAAAATAATTTTACTTATTTATAGAATGAAAACTGGAGAAATATACAACTTTAAGTCATTGACCTGAAAAATGGACACCTAGAACCAAGAGCTGAACACTCTTTTCAGTAATGCTTTATAACAATTTAGGCAGAATAGAAGATGAAATTCTGAGTTATAAAAATATTAAGAAAAGTCAATCTCAAGATCTTCTAATGTTTCAGAAATGCCCCCATTGTATTTTTTGCTTATATTTGTTTTTAATGTATGCAAATATTGCTGTATGAGAATATATACAAATTTTAAAAAGTTCTCTAAGAATAAACTGTCAAGTTGATAGAAAATAGTGTACTATAGTGTAATTTATAGCATTTCCACATTCTCTCTCTATATATTGAACAACAATGTATCTAAAAGTCAATGGCATCTGAACTTTGATGAAATGTACTAGGAATTGTACTACAAAATTTCCAACTATCATTTTACTATATCCTGACAATTATATATACTACTGTTTTAATAGACCAGTTTTCAGATGTGTAAAATGAACCACACATGTTAAGTCAATTTTCATTATCCTACATCTAGAAATTGGCAGTTTTATTAGAGCCATATCAGACTTTCCAAGACTCTTGATCATAATTATGATGGCAGCATATATCAAACTTCAGTGTACTGAATTGTCACCCAGAAAGCTTGGCAAATTTAAGATGCTGAACCATTTCTTAAGATATTCTGCTTCCATAAGTATAGTGTAGTCTATGTAATGTGCATTTTTAAAAAATATTTTGTAGTAGGAATTTTGCAAACTTTGCTACATTCTTCTGTGTTGGCTGATGATAAATGCGCGTGCGCACGCACACACACACACACACACAATATGGAACATAGCCTATTTAGACTATAATGGAACATAGTCTATTTAGACAATGGACTACAGCAAGGCAAAGTGGAATCTAGTTCTGCGAGTTCCCTTGGCAATTAAACATAGGTGCCCAAGTGTGGGGAAAAATAATAAAGGTACAAGCAAAAATTGAAGGGTACCAGCTCTGAAGGTGAGACAAATCCCAGAGCAGATAAATAAATAACTCTTCCTGTAGATGTAGACAGTATCAATTTTTTAACCAAGTCACTCACTATTCATCTGACCCACAAAAATATTGAGTCAGTCTGAGAATGTTTATAAATGTTAGAAAAAACTCATCAATTTGGGGGAGGCAGTGAGGAGATGCTGATCTATTTGGCTAATATTTTCTTTTATGCAAATAATGCTATATAGATAATTAAATATGTCTATATATATGCATATGAATTTCCAATAGCTTTTGCAATAGTATAAAATAAAATGAGTTTATGAAAATGGAATGGGTGACATCTCTTTTCCTTCAAAAGTGATATACTATATTATTTTATTATCATTAAAGTTTTAAGTTAAATAAAAACAATGTTTAAAATGGTAAATACTTTCAGGTAAGGGGTCACCTGAGTGCATTCATATATACTCATTAAAATTCATATACACTCATTAAAATTCATATATACTCATTAAAAGATTATCAGAGTAGCATAAACAGAATAGGAATGTTGAGGAATTTCTGCTAAGAAGAGTATTAACATGGGGCTGGGATTATGGCTCAGCGGTAGAGCGCTCGCCTAGCACGTGCGCGGCCCGGGTTCGATCCTCAGCACCACGTACAAATAAACGCATTGTGTACAACTAAAAGCAAATAAATAAATATTAAAAAAAAAAAAGAGTATTAACATAACCAGGTTTGGGGGGCAGGGAAGGAGGTACTTTCCTTGGCTCTTTGATAATACAAAGTAATAAAGTACATGAAAGTGAATGAGAGGAAACCTGAAAAAGCTTCACTTAGAATCTCTATCAATTAATAAAAGTTGGAATCACAGACAGGTAATGAACATTTGCCATGGGTGTGACTCCCTCCAGCACTCTTGGAAGGCCACCTAAGGTGGCCACACTGAACATGAATTCTGTGGTAGACCTTCTACAAGCTTACACAGCATCAGGCATGAATGGAAATTGCCACAATGATTCCCTGCTACCACACAAAATGCAAAATTAATTGACACAATCCCAGCTAAGATTGGCTTCTGTTCTGTTACCACCAAACTGCTGCATTTCTGAGCTAACAATGTGAAAGTATGGGAAAACCAAATATTTCCTCTTGGTTTTGTTGAAACTGAACTATTTGAGCATATTCAATCAAGAGAAATTATTAAAGTCTTCCACTGAATGAGAGAAAAACATCTTTTTTCCAAAATAATTATTTTAAAAGCCTCATTGAACATGTAAATATATACTCAAATTAAATGGAAATGGAGCTTCTTGTAAACTCTCTCATGTTATCATTTTATGAAATGAAATGAAACTAACAAAATATATTTTAGAATATTTGTTATTGTCAAAGACATTTAAGAAAAAAACTGCATCTATCTAACTTCACAAAAGATTCTTGATTAAGAACCATTTAAAATAAGAAAGAACTGAGTGGAATTTAACAGAGAAGTTAAAATAAAAATGGAAACAGAATAACAGCTTTGAAATTTAAAAAAAAAATTGTGAAATAGTCAAGCTTAAGATTTCTCCATAATGAGAAGTAAAGGGATATATCTTTTTTCTTACATATATATGCATGTAAGAATATATAAGAATATACATATGTGTGTGTATATATATATATATATATATATATATATATATATATATGAAGAGTTTCCGTGTCTAAGAACAAGTACAGGAGAAAAAACATCTTCAAATCAGTGAAGAAATGGCAGGATAGTGAGAGTTTCCTTGGCCGAAATCTAGTTAAAGCTGAACATAGAGGAAAAACAAGAGGAAACACAAGCCAATTTTTCCCTAGCAGAATTTGCCAAACCTGGATTACTAGATCTTAGATTTTTCTTTTTTTCATCTTTATGGGGCAAGATATACTGAAAACCAACCTAGGCCTACCTAAATACAGAATTCAATATCAGACTCATATTCTTAAATCTAGAAGCCCAAAGTACAATATACTCAGGCTGAGAGTGTGATTCTGAAAGTCTTCCCAGATGTAAGGGAGGAGACTCAGGAAGAATGGTATAGTGTTTGATATCCCAGGAATGATGGAACAAGCCTTATACCATAATGTGGCTGATATCAAGAGAAAAGCTGGACAAAATGCTTTTAAAATCTCATTTAAGTAATCAAAGAGTTATTTGAATAATGTTTTTTTTTATTTCTGTTTTGAGTTAATGCCTAGGAGAAAGTGAATTCAAAGATGTGAATATGGCATTGGAGGCTGCTTTTCCACTCTTGCTTATTGGTGATTCAAAAGTTGTTACCAAGAAGTTGAAAACCCAACCAGAACTTTCTGTAATCTCAAAGGGTGCAGGATAAGGAGACAAAAAAATGGAAATCAGACCTGCCAAAGAGTACCAGTTTGGGAAAACAACTGAGACTTGGGAATATAAAGGGCTACAAAGTATAATTAAGTTGAATTGAAAATAAACTAGAGAGTAAAGACCAGCTGTGATAATTTCAAATGCTGATTGTATTAATTAGATTTATCATCTGCCTTCCAGATGAAAAAATAATTTCTCTCTAGAGAAAGTTAGCACTGTTCAGAAGCTGAAATTATCTCTAAAAATTTCACATGCAACATTCAACTTACAATAAAAAAATCACCATGTATGTAAGACAAAATTTTAATAAAAACAAAAACAACAACAAAACAGAAAATAAAAATATGTATGAGATGCACAAAACAGAAAAATATAAGGCACAAAAATAAGGCTAATATAGACAATGCAAAAAACATAAAATGGATAATTTTGGAAAATAAATGAAAATACATAAAAATCCCATGGACATATTACAAATGTATGAAACAATGTCACTGAAGAGGAGGGGGAATGATTCTGGCCTAAGTAACTTTGGAAATAAGTGGAGTTTGCAAGACTTTAAAGGCAAAGACATTTGGTGTAAGCACTGCTGTCTATACTTCATGCTGTATACTATACTCTATATGGTGCTGTGTACACTGCACTCTAGTTGATAAATCTATTTCCATTGATGCCAGGTTAATAAGTATAAAATTACTGTTTGTTTACATTCGAATTGAATAATTAAGTAAATGGATGTCAATAATGAGAGGTTTCTTAACATTAAAATAAGCAGTTACAGATAAGTGAAATAATGCTGTGTGTAGTTATAGGTAAGAATTGGAGACCTCCCATAAAGTCGTGGTTTGGCTTAATATAGATACAGATATTACATATAGAAATATTTATTAATATGTAGATACACATGGCTTAGTGTCCATGATTATAGTTCTTTATTCTATCAGTTGAGAGCACTTAGAAGCAATGAGTACATCTACTGCCCAGGCATTGGCTTCTAATTCTATTCTCCAATAAAAAGAACCAGTATGTCTTAGAAAAATGGGTGTTTCTAGAACTAGCACAAGAAATACACAACACGAACCTTCAGCAGCTGATAATGTCAGAAAGTATGGATGTGCTTTCTCTACTCCAGAATAGCATTCATACCATGTTAGGGGTATGTCAAAGGGACATAACTGAAAGACTCACCAACAGCAAAAACTGAAACAATCTGAGCACAAAACAAATCAAGCAGGGTTGGTTTATAAGACATAGTCTAAAATAATACCTCAATCTATATAAATAAATGTCATAGAAACAAATGGTTGAATAAATGGGGAGAATATACAAATTTCCCAAAAAGAATTATTAAAAATTTATGGTAATACTCTCACCTCAGAGAAGTAAAGTATTTCTCCCCATTTGCTATGTGTGGGTTATACAGAGTGACTTTGTTCCAAAGGGTATAATATGAAAAGGGAGAGGGAAACATGACTTTACAATCTGGGGACAGCTGACAAATATTCCCTCAACCTCAAGGTAACATCAACAATGACAAGCCTTATGGATAATATGTATTGATATAATGAAAATTGCACTATTCTTCTTTGGTTTTCCCTTTCAAATATATAGTCCTAGTTTATTCATATGGAAGATGTTAAACAAATCCCTCTTGAAGGATATGCTACAAAATGCCTGACCAGTATTCTTCCAAATGACAAGTAAAGGTCATCAAAAACAAAGAAAGTCTCAGGAACTGTCACAGTCCAGAGGAGTCTAAGACATTGTGACAGTAAATATGATATCCCTGTAACAGAAAAAAGCAGATGAATAGTAAGAAATACTGCATTGAGTAAGTACATAATTAATAACAATATATCGGGCTAGGGATGTGGCTCAACAGAAGAGTGCTTGCCTAGCACATGCGCGGCCTGGGTTCGATCCTCAGCACCACGTAAAGATAAATGATTGTGTACAACTAAAAGCAAGTAAATAAATATTTTTTAAAAAATAACAATGTATCAATATTGTTTCATTGATTGTAACACAATTACTATTCTAAGATTATTACGATGGGCAATAGTAAGAGCAGGGTATATAGGAACAAACTCTTGTACTATCTTTATGATACTTCTAAAGATCTAAAGCTGTTCCAATACTTTTAAAGTTTACTTTAAAAAATAGAATGAGTACATTACTATTCATATTAGCACCCAAAAATGATGAAATACTGAGGTATAAATCTAACAAAATATGTAAAAGATAAATTAGGAAAACTATAAAACACTGATAAAAATCAATGTAATTTATAATGTTAATAGAATGAGAAAAATCATATGATTATTTATAAATACATAAAAACTACTTATGAATAAAAATGTCAGATTATTATTAAAGATGATTAGTAATAAATATATTATTATGTGTATAGAATGTCTAAAGGATTCTAAAGCTAGTCTATTAAAACTATAAGTGTTGAGAGCAGGATGTTGTAGGCAAAGACAACAAAAATAAATTTTTCTCATGATTACTCTAACATTACAAAAGTGAGGAATAAATTGGGTTTATCAGAAAGTCTGTAAATTAGGGTAATGTTTATAGTTACATTTACTTTGACACCAAATTATACAAGTTGACCCATGTTTTATTTTGTTTTACTTTTTTGTTTGTGTTTTCCATCTTTAGGGAAAAGTGTTTGTTGTTGTTGTTGTTTGTTTGTTTACTTCTCCTTAGACTGTGGGACAAGATTCTTACTCAAAAAATCAGAAGTGAAAGTTCAGCTTTGCTTCCATAGGGAAAAGTGTTTGTACCATAAAGTATAAATAATTTGCTCAAATAAATTTAGAAAAAATAAACATAAAAATAGGCAAAAGGAAAGAATGACCAATTCTCAGGAAAGAAAATCCAAATCCATTTCATTTATACTGAAAACTATGGTGAGATACTTTCCACAGTAATGGTGAAAAAATTTTAAAAACCAAAAATATCAAATGTGGTGACAATGACAAGCCATGAATCATCTGATATGCTGCTCATAGAAAGAAATCCAACTGTATCTATAAAGATGAAGTTATATAATTACTCAGAAATTTCCGTTCTGGATACATACTCTACCAACATCCACTCAGAAGTGTATAAAGAGTCATATGCAAGTCTCTATAGCACTACTCTTTGTAGTGAAGCCAAATTCTTGAATTAAATTTCAACAAGAGACTAATGATTATTAAGGCGTATTCATAAAATGAACATTGCATAGAGATTAAAAAATTTGGAACTTTTTCTATATTGTTAGTAATATACAAAATATTGAATAAAAAGTAGATGAATGCACAAACTATGATACCACTCACAAAAGTTAATATATCCAAAAATATATACATTATATGGGAATATTATGCTGGTTTAAAATTATGTTCAGAATTTTTCCAGCAATCTTCACTTCAAAAGATGGAAACTAATTTTCCTTTTAATGAATGTAGAAATATGTGGTAATTTGATTCCAATAAATGGAGCATTGCAAAACTGACTGCATATGATTTCCAGGACTGGATTATGAGGACATAATGGCTTCTACACTGCTCTTGGGGTTCAGGTAACCTTGGGAAGCTATTCAGGCCATCTTAAAGATATGCAAACAGCCTGGTGGACTGACTAATATGGGAAGGATCTGAAAGATTCTGAAACCCCTTTCCAATTACCAGCCATTTGAGTGAGTCCAAAAGAAAAATTTTAGGAAGTTGGAAATACATTAGTATAATGAAATATATTAATGATTATAATTCAACACTTTGTATAATTATAAAATTAATAAGCTAAAATTAAAAGTAAATTCTATTGGTTGAGGTATGAATATTGGTATTCAGGATTCTAAATTACAATTATTTCCTAAACACAATTATTTATAGAGAAAATACAAAAAAAGTTAATTAGCCACTTTCAGACACATGATAGAATTAGGTAAGTGGCCAAATTAAATAAACATTAGTATAATATATAAACACAATTTTCCTATATATGTGTAATTTTTATCCCATAGAAAATATGAGGAAAAAATATAGAAGCGGTACAGAGTACACACAAATGCACAAATCATTTTAGAACTAACATAACAACAAAAAAATGGTCATGTCTAAGTAAAGAAGAAAAACTATAAAGCTTTCCTGAAAGTTATAAAAGAGGACCTCAATGAACTGAGAGAGCACACATTCCTGTAAGAGAGAATTCACTATTGTAAAAATGTCATTTCTCCTTCAGTTACTCCATAAATCCCTACAGGACTTTTATGAAACTTGTCAAACAGTCTTAACATGTATCAGGAACTGAAAATGTGCAATAAGAGCCTACACATTTTGAAGAGAAGAACAGCAAGCAATGGCAGATACAAAGCATGTAGCTCACAGTATTTAACACAGGGTGATACTATCAAAGATATGTGTAGACTTTGTCTGCTGGCATCTTGCATGTTAATGTTGTCTAATGTTAATACAGCATTAACATTAGTTTTCATGATTTATTGTAAGGATTCTGCTGCCTTATCAACAAATTCCAGTAGATAATTTGATCAGATTAAAACTTTGAAAGTTTTTGCTTATTATCCTCTGAAATACAAGAATCATTATTATTTTATTATTTACTATTTATCTACTTTGCTTACTCATTTATAATTCCTTACCAGCTCAGAGCTCTTCATGAGGAACTTGCTATCTTAGCTTGTTGGAGCTTTTGCTTAGTTGCCTGCTAGTAGAATCCTAAGAGAATTTCTTTATCTAAGAGATGTGAAATATAGCAGTGAAATGACTGAAAAATTAAGCTCATTAAACCTCCAATCCTATCAACTTCAAGTAATTCTACATATCTACCAAAATTCTACATAGCTTAATTTTATACATACCTTTTAGGAAAACTGCATTTGAATGATGGATATAGCTACATCAAATATAAAGGTTCTATGTTGCAAAAGGTCCCATAAATGAAGGTAATAAACAACACTGCTAGAGTAATTATTTGTAATATATAACAGAGTATAAACATCCCTAATGTATAAAAGTTTCAATATACTAATTAGGAAAAAATAATCTACCGATTGACAATGTTTCAAGAATGAAGAAAGAATATACAGAAGAATAAACACAAGTTGTCGACTTAAAAAAAGTACTTAAGATCTGTCATTAGTAGTATAAATGACCTGGTTAATATAAATTTTAAAAATGAGATGTAACTTTAAAATGATCACATTAAATAAAAAATTAAATGTGAGCAATGCTGATTAAAGTGAGAAACTAATATTTTCACACACTATTATAATAGTAAAATTAATACATATATTTGTGAGGTCAATTTGGCAGGATCCATTAAAATTTAATGTATTTTTAATTTGTAAACTAGCATTTTTCAGGATTTCAAAGCAAAGATATGTGTGCAATGATGTTTATAGCTACATGGTTTGCAATAGCAAAACACTATAAACTATCCCTAAGTTCATTCATGAAGGAATTACTAACTATACCACAGGACTTCAGTGTCTTGGTAACGTACCAGTCTGGACAAGAGATGCCTTCAACCCTTCCATACCCTAAAGGCACATCTATTGGACTTTCAAGGCAATGAAGAGCACATTTAAAATTAATGTTATGATTTTAATACAAATGTCATATGTGCACAGAATTCCTCAGCTCAACCCAACTTAAAACATTCCAATAAAGCCTATGTTTAGTAAAATCTTAGTGCTGGACACTGTGATGAATTAAGACAAGGAAGATTTATTTCCTCTGTCAAGGAATTTGTGGTTCAATAAATATCATCAGAGTTAGCCAGTCTTTTCCAAGAAATTTTCTGGTTGAAACAACTGTTCCTATGCCATGAAGAAAACGTTTATGATAAATGTTACATTTTTCTCTCCAGGAAGATAAGCTATTATCTTTATTTATTCTGTCTCACTCATTTTGAAGGCCTTTGTGTTTACACACTTATTTGGAAATTTGGGACAGTCACTTCAGTTTTGTGCATTCCAGTTTCTTTTTGCATGATATCATATAAAGGATTAACAATGCAACCTTAAAGTATTATCATGAAAAATCAATAATTTTATATTTTTTCATTTCATAAAACCACATATTTTAAAATAAAACTCACTGAGTAATTGGAAAATGAATAAGCATTAATTTACTGATAATTCTGTCTTGCTATTTCTCTTTGAGTATAATAAGACCTTGTTTTATTAAGAGTCTTCTAAGTCAGGACTATAATTAGGCTTATCCAACCTAGTATATAGCCAAGTGGGGTATGCTTCATGGTACCTCAGTTTCTCACCTATAAAATGTGGTTAATATATTTTAAGAGAATTTTAGTGAAAATTAAATAATTTAATGTATAAATATATTTACAAATATGATTTATATATGTATGCATTATATATAAGATATACTTATGTATATGTAAACACATAGTTTATTTATTTATTTATTTTTTGATACTGGGGATTGAACTCAGGAGCATTTGACCACTGGGACACATCCCCAGCCCTTTTCTGTATTTTATTAGAGACAGGGTCTCACTGAGTTGCTAAGTGCCTCACCATTGCTGAGGCTGGCTTTGAACTTGCAATCCTCCTGCCTCAGCCTCCCAAGTGCTGGGATTACAGGCATGTGCCTCCATGCCTGGTATGAACACATAGTTTTAAAAGGGAACTAATACATACTATGAGCTCGGTACGGAGTTATTCTTATTCCATATGAAATACATATAAACATTTGTGAAATCTTAGATAAAATACTTCAGTCTTCCTGTACGTTTTGCAGATTCTCCACATTGATTACATATTCCTGTGATGAGAAAAAGAGGTAAATATTTTAATTCTAAGTGTTATGGTTTAGATACAAGGTGTCTCCCAAAACTTCCTGTGCTAATGCAGGAATATGTGGAGGTGAAATAAGATTGTGAGAACAGTAACCTAATTGGTCCATCATAGTGTATATAGACTAACTGGGTGGTAACTGTGGGCAGGTGGGGCATGGCTGCCAGAGTGAGTTCTTGGGGGAGTGTCCTGGAAGGGCTCATCTTCCCTCAGCCCCTTTGGGTTTCCTAGCTGTTTCCCAGCTGCTCTGTGAGCTGAGCAGCTTTCCTCCACTGCTGTCCTTCTGCCGCAATGTTCCATCTCATCTTGGACCCAAAGCAACAGAGTCAGCTGACCATGGATGCAAACTCTGAAAGTATGAGCCTAAAATAAAATTTTTTCCTCCTCTAAGTTGTTCTTGTCAGGTGTTTTAGTCATAGAATCACAAAGCTGACAGACAAACTTAAGCTATTGGGAATTATGTTATAAATAAGATGTGAAATAATGCAAAATTATCCATGCAATTAATCACAAAATATCTGAATCAACTAAAAATCATATTTATGGAGTTATCACGTCAAAGAGCAATGGACACAAGGAAGCCTACATGAACTAATTTCTCTAGAGACGGTCATTTCATAGTTGCACAGCTATGTCATGCACTTTCTTGCGGTAACTATGGTTGGTTTGGGCTAGCAAAAGATAAGATCTTCCAGAAACTGTTAGATGAAGAAGAGCTCTATAAAGCAACTATCTATGCTGGAGCCAAAGGCTTGGCCTGGCATCTCAATGACTAGCCAACACAGAAATGATTTGTTTATCATCAGAATCCCCCCACCCCCCACACACCCCAAATTTGGTTGAGAAAAATGAGATCTATCCTAATTCCCCTCTTTCCACCTCTCTGGGACAAAGAAGTCAGCTGGAATGTTTGGAATATTTCTACAGATTAATCTTTATGGAGTAGCCTGTACATTTAGAGATTTGGGGGGACCCATTGCCCTAACTGCCTGCCTGTTTTATTATCTGTCTATCCTATCTATTCACCAACAAACACCTGATTTCTAGTAAAAGGACCTGAAAAGGGAGGGACCAACAAGCAAGAAACAAGACTTTTAGATAATAACTGATCTACTTCAAACTTTTCAGGAAAAAAAAAAAAAAATCCTGCGACTTTATCCTCATGTATACTAGCAAATGCCAAGTGGAGATACTACAATTCCATAACTGGCAGACTATAACCAGATGCCTCAACTCCCAAGCCAGGTTAGTGTTAGAGAAGGCCAATAAATAACTAGTAATTAAATTTGTACTGGGCCATAACAAGATACTCACCTCTATGTAGTGGGAAATCACATGGGGAACCCACCCTTCATTCCCACCCAGAAATACATACACATTTCATCTCTATCAGAATGGTAAAAGACAAGGCCCAGTAACATGTCAGGACTTTTACCACAATGTTGCATAAGGAGGTTATCCTCTCTCCATGAAGAGTCAGCAGAACTGATATTGGAAGCAACAAGAGTCTTTACCATTTCCCAGCCAGGGGAGCTATCAGTGGAGACCTAGCAGGGAGTTGGAACTTCCTCAGCCACTCAGCAGTAAAGAGGAGCTCTTCTCCCTCAATTTCCCAAGGAAACATAAGCAAGAACCTGGACTTCTATCACCACATGTGTATGATGAAGTGGTTCCATCTTTCCTTCCCCTGCCAGAAGCAGCAGCTAAAACAGAAGATTAAATAGTATTCAGAGATTTGGGCTACAACACCGAGGTACAATAACACACACACACACACACACACACACACACACGCCTCCCCACACACACTCAACATCCAAGAACCAGAAATATCTTAAAATGAAGGAAAAATTAAATAGGGGACAACACTAAAATGACAGATATATTAGGATTGTCTGACAAAGACATTAAAGAAGAGATCATTAAAATGCTTCAATAAGTAATTCTAAACACACTACAAACAAAAGGAAAAATAGAATATTTCAGAAGGAAATATATAGACTAGAACTAAATGTGGTAAGCTGGTATACCTTTGTAATCATAGCTACTCCAGAGGCTCAAGCAGGAGGATCATAAATTTGAGGACAGTCTTAGTAATTTAACTTGACCCTTAGCTAGTTCACATCCCCATGTTAGAGGACTTGCCTAGCATGCATAAGGCCCTGGTTTCAATCCCCAGTACCACATACACACACACACACAAAACAAAACAAAACAAAACAAAACAAAACAAAACAAAACACATAAGGCTTTTAGATGATAACTGCTTTACTAAAGATTAAATAGGATTTAACCAGGAAATTCAAACCAAATGGAATTGTAGAATTAAAAACTACAAATCTGAAATAAAATTCCAGTGGATAGGCTCATCAAAACAAAGAGACAGAATCAGTGAAGTAAAAAACAAGATGCTTAAAATTATCTTTTATGGTTTGAAATATGAGGTGTCTCCAATAAAAGCTGATGAATTAGTATAAAAGATAAAATGATTAGATTGTGAGAGTTGAAAATCAGTGGATTAATCCATTTGATGGATTAATAATTTGGATTACTAGATGGTGATGGTAGGCAGGTGGGGCTGGCTGGAAGAAGTGGGTCCCTGGGAATGTGCCTTGGGGATTGTGTATTTTGTTCCTGACTTCTCAAGTTTTCTCTCCACTTTCTGGCTGCTAAGAACTGAGCCGCTTTTCTCCACCAGTCCTTCCACCATGCTACTCTGCCTCACTTTGGGCCCAGAGCAATTTCAGCCATCCATGAACCAAACCTCTTAAACTGAGCCCAAAATTAAATTTTCCTCCTCAAAAATGTTCTTGTCAGCAAAGAAAATCTGACTAACCCATTATCTAATCTGAAAAACAGAGAAAACAGATGGAAAAGAAGAGGGGAAAACCAGGAAATTTGCAGTCTTAGCTCTCAATAGGCATAGAGCTTAGAACTCATCAATGCCAAACTCACAAGAAAATAGCTGAACAAATTTAAAATCAACACCCTTTCTTGTACCTATCACAGCACTGAGGTAAGGGAGGAAACTACCATTCTGAAATCTGGAGAAGATATATGAATCTTGAGTGTCAGATGAAATCTGTTTACCTGGAACAGAAGTTGATAAACTGATTCATAAACTGCCACTTAATTCATTTTGACAAATTTCTAGGGGTTGAATGTGGATATCAAGAAATGCAGAATTGTAGAAATATGGGAGCTACAGCCACAGGGTGAACCTCACTATTTTATGGATTTTATCTGACCAAGTTCTCAGGGTGAATATGTGAGAAGGATTCCCTCTTGACTCTGGCAGATCAGAGAGAAGAATAATCATTATAAAATAAATCCGTAGACATCTCCATCATAATGATCAGGAGTAAGGTAATTAAGTCAGGCATAAAAAGACAAATACCCAATGAGCTCATTTATATATGGAATCTAAAAATAAATACATCTTATAGAAGAATAGAACAGTGATTATCAGAAATTGGGGAAAATAGGGGATGGGGTAATGAGGAGAGGTTGGTCAACAGAAACAATGTTATAGTTAGGAGGAGGAATAAGTTCTGGTTTTCTATTGCACAGTAAAATGACTATGGTTAAAAATAATCCACTGCATATTTTAAAGTAGCCAGAAGAGATGATTTTTAATGTCCTCACCAAGAAGAAATGGTAAATATTTAAGGTAATAAATTTGCTAGTTACTCTGATTTGCTTATTACACAATGTATACATAAATATGTAAAATTATCTTGTGTCAATAAAAAATTAAAACATAAAAACTACCAGAGCCTATTTCAATTGGGAAACATTTTGGCTTTAGCCTTCTCATTTCCTGGTGCACCTAAATTATGCGTGGTAGGGATGGAAGCAAGCTATATCACTACAGAAAAGTTTGTGAAGATCAAAGGTTAGAGAGGAAGGCTCGCCAAAAGACTGAAATTCAATCATGAGATTGTGGAAAGCTGCCCTTCTTTCATACCTTACTACTACATTAACAAGATCCCAGCCCTATGGATGAATTTCAAAACTACTGCATTGAGGAAGAAAAAGCCAGACACAGAAGAGTACATACTATATAATTCAATTAATATGAATTTCATGAACCAGGCAAACAAATCCAAACAGTATTTGTCTGTGAGGAGGAAGGCTTATTATCTAGAAGAGGGCTTGAGAGAACTTTTTGAAGTGACAGAAATGTTTTCTATTTAAACTGGTGTGTTGATGAAACTATATCAACATTTCCATTTGAATTGCTCATTTTCATTTGAATTGCTCGTTTTACTATATACAATTATACATCAAAATTAAGAGATTGAGAGAAAACAGAGATAAGTTTTTGAAAAACCAAAAAATAATTAAGGATTTATAATTATTGAGTTATCTCAAATTTACTGCTTGTTAGGCATTATTTTAAAATATCTCCTTATCTTAGATGATCCTTATAAAGAAACTATAAATGATTATTATCCTCTTTTATTTGTGAGGAAGCTAAGGGATAAGACGGCTAACTTATCAGGAGTCACACAAAGCTAGGATTCCAGTTCTGGTAATTTGTTTCCAAAGTCCAATTTTATATTTACACACAATAATCATCATGTTTTATTGAGACAATCACTTATATTGTCAATCACTTCCTTTAAATGTGTGCAGGAACTTCCTAAAACAATATTCATAATTTAAGTCCATAATCTCTTCCCAGTTATTACCATCTTCACTCAAGTTTCAATCATTATTTATTTACAAATAATTCAAAGTAGTATCTGTAACTCTGGTCTAAATAATACTATTCTTCTTCTCAAGAGCATCTCGTTTCCACTTTACTCTTTACCCCTCACTGCTCTTCCCTGCTCCTGACTGAAAACCTGATCCCTCTTCTAGTATTTCCTTTCTTTGAAACTCCTTATCATGCAACATATTGTGTAAACCAGAAATATGACTCCATTACACATATGACAAATATTGTTGAGTTCCTACTTCATAATATACTTTGATTTTTCCTGCAGGAACACTAGTATACACCATAGACACAATATCTAATCTAATGAAACTGATGTTAGTGGGAGTGATAGGAAATAAACTTACAAAGAAAACAAAAAAAGCAAATAATGATACATAAGGACTCTGAAGGAAATTACAGTTAGGTGATGTGAAAGAATAATTTAGAAAGGAGCAGGGAGTTGGGTAATGTTTCTTTGAATAGCAAAAATAAGCAGACATATAAAAACCAATATCAGAAGAATAAATGGGATAGTTGTTGCAGAATTCCTAAGGTGCAATCAAGCTTAGTGTTTTGGAGAAATAGAAAGAGGCAGTGTTTCTGGAGCAGGGAAGAGGTTTAAAAATGTGTGGATGGTGCCAGGGAGATAGCAGAGATTGTCATCACACGGGACTTTAAAAGTCTAGGAGAAGAACTTGCTTTATACTCTAAATGGAAAACCACTGGGGATAAGTGGCTTGTTGTTGCTCTTAGGAGAATGGCAGCATTTCTTAAATGGAGCTGATAGATGACACCTGATAGATGACAGCTGGTCAAGTGTGTTTTGTTACCTCCTCCAGCTTTCTTCTGCCTTAACCTTTCTTGCTTTGGGTGCTACAATGTAAATGGTTATTTTTCAGTTCCCTGAACTGCATGATTCTGCAGACCACAAGGCATTTATCATGCTGTTTCTTTTACCTGGATAGTAGAATCGTAAAATAGATGAATGGATCAAATTTACATAGTGTAAAAATTAACCCATGACTAGGTATGGTGACATACACTTGCAGGCCCAGCCACTGGGGAGGTTGAGGTAGGAGTATCACTTGAGGATGGAGGATCACTTGAGCCCAGGAATTCAGGGCCAATCTGGGCAGCATAGCAAGACTGTGTCCCTTAAAAAGGCAACTGGAAAAAAAAAAAAAACCAG
Organism: Tamias sibiricus; assembly: GCA_025594165.1. Classification (NCBI taxonomy): domain Eukaryota; kingdom Metazoa; phylum Chordata; class Mammalia; order Rodentia; family Sciuridae; genus Tamias; species Tamias sibiricus. The sequence goes on from CM046664.1 coordinate 80,334,329, forward strand.
AAAATAGGACAAGTCTTCTTTCCAACTTCACTTCTCACTTCAACATTGAAGACTTACTATCTATGCCACGAAAGTTTTTAGGTCAGCCTTCCTGCTGTTGGGAGCCACTGTGGGCATCTGTAGAGCCATTTCCTCCTTTTAGTATCAGTACTTATTATATACTAGATCACAGGATTCTCTGAAAGGCAATGAAGTCTGAGATAGAAGGGGCCTATTATGGTGCATTTTATTCAGAGTTAAGTCATGTAAAGTAAAATAAGTTAAGAACAAGTTGATCATACAGAGCTCTACACCCTAGAGAGAACAGTGTTTCCATGCAAAAAAAAGATCTCCAGATTGCTTTAAACTATGATAAGAAGCAGGGAATGAAAAAAAAATGTAAAATTCTACTTAAGGGCAACAGAGCTATATTACACAAATTCCTAATACAAAGTGGGATTTGAGAAAAATTATCTAAATAATGTAACTTAAGATCTCAGAAATATCTGTGGAAATAAAGAAAACTGAGATAGTGAGACATACATGTCTGGATCATAAGAGGTCTTTACCTCTTGAGGAGTGAGTGTGTAAACTGGAGGAAGGGAGAAATGAATACAGGGAAAAATATAGAGGCCTGTGAAATATTCTTTAACATGAAAACATGGAGCTTATTTCTTAAATAGAAGGAAAGTAAACCTATAAAAAATATTTACACAGGATAAATAGTATATGTAATACATATTCACTTTGAATTTTCCTAAATATTAGAAACTATAGTTTTTGAAAGAAAGCAGTAATTATTAAACACAAAGAGAACTTGGGTATGAATGCTATGAGAAAAAATAATCAGAAAACATATCTGCATAAGAATTAAAGAACAGATTCAACCAGACAATGTCAAATCCATAATTTTGAAAATATCCTTAAAAATTATAGCTATCAAACACTTAATGACAAATATTGAAGGCAGACAATTACAAGGAGTAGTTTTAAACCATGGATGAACTGTATTTCTAAGGAACAAACTAGAATAAAGAAAAGAGAAAAATGTGATAACATCCAAAAATATTCTCAAGGTATTTTTAACAACCTGTTTACTTAAGAATTCACTATATTCTATGTTCAGATAATAAAAAACGAAACCCATCTTGACATATCATGTAGAAGTCTTGAATTTCATCAATAAAATAAAATAAAATTATAAATATATATGTATAAAATATGCAACTACTCTGAAAGAAAATTAATGTAATCTTGGTTTATTATTAAACTTACACAGTTGCCATTAATGCATAGAGACAATAGAGATTTTTGAATATGCAAAATCAGAACACAAAATGAAAAATGATCTATGAATTTTGGGTAGAGAAGGTTAGATTCATAAGATGGCATAATCCCTGATTCTATTTTATATCATTATCTCTATCATGGTTATTAGTTCACATATTTATATAGTTAGATTTAGATTACAAATTAATTCAAATATATTTTGTGCACCAATATGCCAGTAATGCCAGCATATTATATACTAGTAATAAAGACAAAAACCATTACCAATATGGTAATTTTTAAATATTAAAATTGCAAATTTTAATGTAATATTAAAATTATAAAAATATCAATATTGGTTATTAAAGTATAATACCATAAATTAATAATAAGCTGAGTGCATATTCTCACTTCACATTGCATTGCAAGAAATAGGGGGATTAAAGAGTATGCAAAATGCATTTTACTTCAAGCAAGGGTTGGGGGGGTCATAAGTAATGAAAATGACCCTGAAGAGGACAACTTTGTAAACAAATCTAATCAAGCTTTTTTTTTTTTTTTTTACTGTTTATAACTTTAATTTATTAGAGTTATAGATGATTATTTAGAATTCAGGGAGGTATCTGAAGCACTTAAAAACAATATAAAATGTAAAATGAGCAACTGTAGTTTAAAACCATTTAAAGTATTCAATTAACATTATTCAAATTAACCAAACATTGTTTCAATTGCTTGCTGACACATTCTAGACTTATACAAAGAATAATAAGATGTGCAAGCTTAACTTGAAAACCTAAAGAACTACGGTTAAATAATTTATAATTTTAATAAAATGACTCATAAATTTTAATAGACTTACTGCTTATTAAAATCTGCCCTTGAGATTAGAGTATTAGAAAACAAAACAAACAAACACACACAAATAAAACCCAACAAAGGTATTAAAACAAAAAAGCACAAGCAACTGGCAAACTTCATGGAATAACCGTTTGGGTACCTGCCTTTCTACACAAGTGAAAGGCGAATTGGGAATGAGATCGTTTCCTCTCTTTCTTTCTTTCCTTCTTTCTTTTTTATTTGTTCTAATTAGTTATACATGACAGTAGAATACTCACCAACATTTATTGTTGCTTGTATTCTTCAAAATTGCCATTCTAACTGGAGTGAGATGAGCAATTTTGATTTGTGTTTCTCTAATTGTTAGGAATGTTGAACATTTTTTCATATATTTTTTGATCAATTGTACTTTTTCTTCTATGAAGGGTCTGTTCAGTTCCTTAGCCCATTTATTGATTGGGTTATTTATTTATTTATTTATTTATTTTGGTGTTGAGTTTTTTGAGTTCTTTATATATCCTGGAGATTAATGCTCTATCTGATAAAGATTTTCTCCATTCTGTAATCTCTCTATTCATGTTATTTATTGTTTCCTTTACTGAGAAGAAGCTTTTTAGTTTGAATCCCTCCCATTTATTTATTCTTGATTTTACTTCTTGTGCTTTAGGAGTTTTGTTAAGGATCTCAGTTCCTAAGCCAACATGATGAAGATTGGGCCTACTCTTTCTTCTATTAGGCACAGGGTCTCTGTTCTAATGCCTAAGTCTTTGATCCACTGTGAGTTGAGCTTCATGCAGGGTGAGAAATAGAGGCTTAATTTTGTTACATATGGATTTCTAGTTTTCCCAGCACCATTTGTTGAAGAGGCTATCTTTTCTCCAATGGATGTTTTTGGTGCCTTTGTCTAGTATGAGATAACTGTATTTATGTGGGGTTTTCTCCGTGTCTTTAATTCTGTACCATTTGTCTGTTCTGGTGCCAATACCATGCCATTTTTGTTACTGTTGCTCTGTAGTATAGTTTAAGTTCTGGTATAGTGATGTCTCCTGTTTCACTTTTCTTGCTAAGGATTGCTTTGACTATTCTGGGATCATATCTTTCCAAATGAATTCCATGTTTGCTTTTTCTACTTCTATGAAGAATGTTATTGGGACTTTAAAAGGAATTGCATTAAATCTGTATAACACTTTTGGTAGTATGGCTACAAATGTATTATTTTAAAATCTATTGTATAAGCTCTAAATAATATAAAACATATAAAAGAAAATATATACCCATATAATTAATAATTAAGATTTAGTGAAATTATTTTAAATTAAATGCTAATACATAAAAAGACATATCAACTATCGTATTATAAAATAATTAGATTTTCATGAATAGACAACTTCTATCTGATTTGGATTAAAAACTATGTGTGGCAAGAATATGCTACATATATGAGAAATACCTGCAGTGCAAAAGTATGAAGGTAAGATAAAGTAACATATGAACATACCTTTGAAGATAGGAATTTAAATGTTTATGTGATGCATATGACAATGAATATAAGTACATAATACCTTCAAATATCTGTACCAATGGGTATTGTGTTGATTTTTATGCTATGATTTGTAATTTCTTATTTTTTGGTTTTTCATAAAACATATTTATATAGAAAAAGGGAGGTAAGGGCTTTAAGTAGGAAAAGAAAAGTGTTTCTGTTACTATTCTGTTTGTGAAGAATTTTTCTCCCTTGTCTAATTAACTACTCAGGTCAGTACTTTGTTATTTTAACGAAGATGAATAAATCTGGGAATTAATTACTATAAACAGGGAATATTCTTAGATATCATGACCTTGATTTGAATATGTCTCTAGAAATGTGGGATATTAAATGAGCTGGAACTTGTTTATTTTTCATCATTTGAAGGAATATTTATTCTTAACCAATCTACTTGCCCCCAAAGCTTTTGTGATGTACCATTCTACTTTCTAATCAATTGACAGCCTTGAAGTGTTTATTTTATCTGAAAAGTGTATATATATATATCATCAGTGCTAAAACATGACAGAAAACATCCTCATGATTTCAACTGGGAGTATTTAAATTTTAGTATTGGTATTTTAATCATATCTACATGAAAAATTCAACAAGCATCAGTTCCCCTCTATTCCTCTGAAGCCTGGGTCCACAGCACTATTCTCGAAGTGGGACAAAAGATTCTCTTGCCTCAAATCATTTTTAATCATTTGCAGTCTCACATACCCAGAGCTAATTGCTTAAAATTCTCTCATACATTTTTTTTTTAAACTAAGTTCCACCTTAGGCTTACCACTGTTAAAAATTTAGTTTTGCTTATCTTCTCCTGTCTGCATGAATTCTTCCTGGCCCCTCTCCACTCTATTTATTTTTGAGATCTTTTAATTCCTCATCTCTTTTTAATGCTGAGAGATTAAATTCAGCTCCAGCTTTTCTTCACAAAAGTGCATATTCCAATTCCTGCCAAAGCTCAGCAAAGCAAATGGTCTTCTAATAAACAGGACCCTTCCAAATTCAAAGGCATTTTATAAAGCATGCATTTTGGAGTTTCTCATCCTCTCTAAAAACACAGTGTACTTTCCTCAAAGGGAGTTCAGGTGACAGGATTTCTCTGTATCCTTCCACCACTACAATATAGCTCAGTAGTGCCAAAACTGTAGTCCTTCCTTACACAAGCATCATCATCACCTATGACCTCATTAGAGATGCAGATCCTTGGGCTTAATACATACCTATAGAACCCTAACTACTAAGAGTTTCTCTGATGATTCTGATGCATGCCCATTTTAAGAACCATTAAATATAGTCTGCAGCAACATAGAAAGAAGTAACATGCTTAATTTTAGATAGATTTATAAATAGGTCATATGAAGGGGTGTGAGACATATCCCAAAAGACACAACCTGAGTCACTAATTCCGAAGGTTTAAGTCACAAAAGATCAAAGTCCCTGTAGTCTAAAATTCCTAAGTTCCAAAATTTCAAATGATCAAAATCCTGGAAATATAATTCTGGAAAAAATAAATTAAAAAATTATTTAAATATGTATTTATATTTTTAAAGTGGATTTATTTGAAAAGCATATAAAAAACATGACAACATTTCATGGATCACTTTACAAAATAAAAAAGGCAATGATAGCATGCATATTTTGCAAGCATAATAATCAGGCGTATTAATAATAGTTACATAGTATAACATTAATGAGCAATTGAACCATACTCATAAAGAAATATGTAACAAAAAGAAATGTATAAACACATATCACTGCATTTGGCAATTATGTGCACTTAACTTTATAACTGCAATTACCTGAAACACCTTGATAGACAACCTAAGGCTTTAGAAAAGACCCACCAAAAATGGAGATAGGTAACCATCATTTATGCCAGTTCAGTGCATATACAGACCACTCAGCCAAATGCAGCAGAAGAAAATATATTTTCCCATTCTCAGAGACCAATTTGCCTTTCATGTTTGCTGTCTCCAACCCATGGCTGATTGGATGGTGCCTGCCCAAAATGAGGAAGGATGTTCTCCTCTAAGCCTACTCATACCCACACACCATGTCCTCTGGAGACAGCCTCACTTACACAAGCAGACCAACTCTTTACCAGGTTCTTGGTATTTGTATTATGTACAATGAAAAAAGTATGAATCTCTTCCTCCAAATTGTGTTTTCTAACCCCTATAAACCTTTATTTTTTCCCCAGTGAGAATTCTGGATTTTAGGATCTCAATATATGGGATTATAGTGTGTAGGATTTTGTTTTGGGGGATTAAGATCAGCATCACATATTAAGACTGGCAGAAGAGAATTGAGAACATGGAAGAAGCAATGGAAAAATACCTGCACATTCAAAATACAGTTCTCTCCATGCGGCCCCAGCCCACTATATCTTCTGCTCCATTTTCAATAGCTGTCTTGGGTTAATCTGCCTCTTTTGAAATTTATCCTGTGCTTTTCATCCTCCTCCCATGTGATACTCACCTCAAGGTACCTATTCAAGGTCTCCTTCCATTCTTTTCTGATTTCCTACTTATACAGCCTTACACAACCCAATATGCTAATAATTTTCCTAATCCTAATGAGGAATTTTATCATTGTATTGATTTCAGCCAATAGTTACCACCAATATACAATTGGTTGCCTTTCACTAGTTTCAAAATAGAGAATTGGTCTAACCAGTGGACAATATAGCTTGATTTAATTAAAATTTCTTTTTCCCCTCCTAGACGGCTTACCACAACTGAATGATACATTTGGGCCAGATTGCAAAGAAACTTGAAGCTGTCATCTTTTATCCCACACAAATGGAATAGTTGAAGATTTTGATAAGATATGGGAGGCGGTCATGGGAGTGATAGGGCAAGAAATACTCCGGGGGAGACAGAGTGCCCTGAATTCACCTGAGTGAGAGATGATGATAATCGATTGGTATGGGGTAGGGGCAGTAAACATTCAGGCAAGAGGATAAATCTGAGATTTATTGAGGATTAAAAGATGCATTCTATTTTGATTTAGATAGAATAAGTGGGAGAGGAGGGATGAGGCAGAAATACCCAAATTATTCTATCTCTAGAAATTCATAGTTTGTAATTTTCTGAATCAAAAATTTTGGAACTTTTTCATAGGCCTGATTTCCTAGAAGGAGGGTGCTCTGGTGTTGGGGTTTCTAGCACCCGACTCCTCTCAACTCGCCAGAGAAGGGGAAGCACACCCCAACAAGGACGGATGGGGAAAGGTAAGAGCCGACTGATCGCCCGCACCCAGCCCTCCTTTCGGAGGACAATCAGATGGGTCAGGGAGACCAGACCAGTCAAGGCACGAGCTCAGTTTATTGAGAAATTGGACAGCCTTTATAGAAGACATGGGCCAATCAGCAGAAAGGTTATAGGGGAGCATAGGGAGTATGAGCAGATCACATTGGAGGAACAGCCACTAGTGGTGTTTTGATTTTTCATCATATGTCAGGGCAACACCCCTGGGCTAGGCCAAGTCCACGTATCAGGAAGTGGGAGACAGCCAGAGAGTTAGGTTTTCATTTCCTTGACTTAAATTTCTATTCTTTCGGCTGACGTGTTCTTAATGTCCCCAACACTCTGGGGACTCTGTGAAGGTGATGTGGGAGGTAGAGCTCTCAGGTGAAGGGGTACAAGCAGGCAGGGCTCTGGAAGAGAGCAGAGATGTGTTTGTGGCTGGAGATGAGCCTACACGTGGTCCTGTGAGTTCTGGAAAATGGACTGAAGTGCACAGTAGGTCACCTCTTGTGGCAGGGGTCTCAGCTTATTTCAGCCTGCCATTGACTGATGGCTGTTCTGGGCACTGGGAGATCTGGAGTAGGAAATGTGTAATTTCTCTGGTAGATATGCTCCTATTACATAGAAGGATCTTCTCCAAAGTGATACCTTTGAGCCTTTAGAAGCCAACTTGCAATTTGCTGGCTAAGGAAACTTTTATAGGAAGAAGGCATTGACTGCAGTCTTGGAAACCAAATAAATAATGTTTGGATGTAGTAGGTATAAAAAGAGTATAAAGGCTGTACCACGTCATGGTGTTAGATACTCTTATGTAAGAAGCATCCTTTCCAGTTCTGGACTTATTCTATGGGGCTGAAACTATTGAAAAAGTAGACTATTACCAAAGATATCTGCAAAATCTATTTTTACAGGACTCCTATAAACTACAGCTTCAGTTAGTCTGAGAACCTCTAAATTATTCAAGTCAACCTGAATATTTTATCTTAGAATATTTAAAATATCTCATATTGAATGTTAACCACCCTTGTTAAGTATTAGAGAAAGTTTTATATTTCTATTTAAATTGAATAAAGTTTTGAATCTGGATAATTTCCAATTCTGAGGCAAAAGTATCTGAGAAAACTCAGAACTTTGATAACTTAAAAGCAGCAGTTCAAATTTTTATAAGGATAGTAGAATCATCAATTTTCTTTATCTATAAACATTCATTGCAGCTTTGAAGAAAAAAAATGATCCCCAGGGAATTCTTTGTCTTCCTACAAGTGGTATATAACTTCCTTCCTATTCTTGCTATTACAATTATCTTCATTGTTGGTGATATTTGCAATCATCTGCTTATAATTTCTCATTTATTTTGAATGCTTATGAGTGAAAATCTTCTTCCTAAACAGTTTAGTACTGAATATTTCAATAATTACAAAGATTTTTAGTTTATATTTAACAGTAAAATATTTCAAAGTATTTGGTTATAATAGAAAAAATCTTATTAATGTTTAATATTTATTGAGCATTTATATGTTGCATACAATGCTTTGTCTGTTTTTCTTCTTTCCTAAAAGAAGTGAAAATTATTTTCTTTAACTTTAGCCAACAAGGAAAAATTCTCACCAAAACATATGAATTTATGCATATTTAAAATTTTCTGAGGATGATCTATAATACCTGTTTTCAATTAATGTACAGGAAACACCCTGTATAATGCATGTTCTGTCAGAAAAGCACTATGGAAATGAATGCTAACATTACAAGAGGCTGCTATATCACTTCATATTCAAAAGTTAGGTCTATCCATCATTCTGAAAAAAAAAATTGTTTTGTGTAACACACTTACAGTACATGTTTAAAGGGAAATAAAATAGAAATTCTTCTCAAAGCTTCTGCATTTTAGCCGGTGATTCCTCAGCATAAAGGAAGGGAGAAAAATGCTTAGTGTAGATACCTAATGGGAAATGCAACTGATGAGACTTTGAATAAAATAACCTAACAAAGGAAAAAGTGGGTATCTTTCGCTATCACCTACCTAGGATATAAGTAGAGGGATTCTTCATTCTATCAATCTATCAAATAACAAGAGGGGGAACATGCCTCAAAATATGATTCACAAGGTAACAAAACCTTCATATATTCCCAAGCTTGTAAATATAATTTTAAAGTGTTTTCAGAGTTAAAGACTGAATAGGGCAGAATGTTACAAACCTAAGAGGATTCAGGAGATGAACACTCATAATGTTAGCCCTATAGCCTCTGAGACTTTTATCAAAAGGCTGCTTCATACACTAATCCACTTCCCCATAAGGAATCTTGACAGATTCAAGAAAGAAACATCAAGGATTGGTCAATTGTCATTCTTGCTCTTTCCCCAGCAATTGAGTTGGCATTGTACAGACCTATACATAAGGCTTAGCATGAAAACACTGTGAAGAGCACTTGAAATTGAAATGTTTGAAATTTCAAAAGAATTAAATGAAGTTGGGTTAGCCTGGCCTCATTTTCATGGTCAGTAAAGTCTTTTCAGAGAATGAAAGCCTTCATTTTAGCAGTGTATTCTATGTAAATAAAAGAATCTTCACATAAGACATCTGTTTTAATTAAAGTGGGAAAAACAAAGCTATCTCTTTTCTCAGCTTTCTAGTTTGGAGGTACTTCCCTGAATTTAAAATCAGAAATGCTTAAAAAGTAAGGGCAATGCCTTGGCAGGTCTCTCCAACCCTCTGAAATATGGAGGGTCATTTACCTTTGAGTATGTTCACATTTTAAATGCTTATTCTACTCTTCAAAAAAGGAGCTAGAGTGTCTAAGAATTCTGCAAAAAAAAAAAAAAAAAAAAAAAATTCATCATTTGTTAGCTGTTTTAGGTTCTAGGCAGTGGACTACTGAGGCTTTGTCCTCACCTGGGGATCTGGAATAGACCTTGCCAGAGGGCTAGTGGCAGGTCAAGAGAATGCACTGGAACCAGGTATTCCACCTCAGCAGTTAAGACAGTAGGAAAATAGGCTGGTGCCCATTTTATATTCTTAGAGAACACATGTCTCACACCTAGAACAAAGAAAATTAATGTAGAAAACCAAAGGCTATAGAAGGTCAGATAAATGCAGACAAAGTATAGACCAAGATCTCTGAAGTAAAAGGACAGTGAGTATTGGATGCAGTGGCACACTCCTGTAATCCAAGCAGCTCACAAGGCAGGAGGATTCAAATTCAAAACCATCTTCAACAACTTAGCAAGGCCCTACTCAACTTAGCGAGACCATGACTCAAAATTTAAAAAATAAATAAAAGGGACTTGGGATGTGGCTCAGTGGTTAAGTGCCCCTGCGTTCAATCCCCAGTATGGAAAAAAAAAAAAAAAATGGGGGTTGGGCAGTGAGATAGATGAAGCTACTACAAGTGTGGTGGGGTGTCCTGGCTTGCTGCTCTCTGTTGCTGAGAAATGCATCCACTTTCAGAGGATTAGGTTGGCTCAAAATTATGCAGTCAGTATGTGCTGGTGCAAAGAAAAGTTGAAATCTATGAAATTATATGACCTTGTGTTTAACTATGACACTTCATATATTCTAGTGAGAAAATTTATTTTTATTTTTTTAGTGCGTGGTATAGAAATAGATTTCAGAGCATTTTGTTATTGCTAAACTCTTGCTTGCCAAACTCTCTTTATTCTATGTCAGCCTCCTGCTGTTATATTTTTTATTTATAAATAAAGTATGCCTGGAACCAATGCTACATTCCATGGCTACAGCATGCTTTATCCTACCAGTCATATCTGCCATGTCAGGTCTGTACCCTAGGATACGGTATCTATTTCGCCATCTACTGGAAACAACTTCAAATGACAGAAGCACCAAGCCAGTGATTCTGCTACAAGAATTTAACTCCATACACTGTGACACGATGATGAAAGTTCTTGTGGACAAAAATAGTAAAAATAAGCATTGTGATAACTGCTTTTATTTCTAAATGAACTGAAAAAGACCTGTGTGAATTTCCTCATCCAATGCATCTGACATGATTTTGTTGGTGCAACCAACACCTTATCACCTGATTGTCCTAAATATGCCCCATGGGACACAAAGGGACACTCCAAAGTTTTATTAATAAAGACAAAGGAAAGTTTGAGTTGATTCCATAAGGAAAATTATCACTAAATCCTAATTTCATGTTTTATCCTAAATACTGACATTTTGACATGTTTTCTCATCATTCTTTGCATAATATTTACATAAAGGAAATAAAAAAGAAATTATATGTTCATAAAAAGTATAATTTAAGACAAATGGCTTGGAAAATGTAAAACAATGCATCAAAATGTGGACTTTAAGATTACTTTTGTTGTATTATTAATAAATGATGCCCAAAAATATACATTGATAAAATCACAATATGTGGTGGTAATATTTAGGAAGAAAATATAAAGCCCAGGAAAAGGTGTGATAGCATTTAATCTCAACCACACAAAGCCTTTTATGAGTTCAATGTATCTTACATTGTTTTCTGATTAGAATCTGGAAACTACTTAGTTAAATCAAATCAATAAGTATTTTTTACTTCCAACAATAAATGATATATATTTTCTATAAAAGAAGTGGAATTTCTTATTATTACAAAAATATGCTGGTTCAGAATAAAATGCTTCAAAATTCTTTCATTATTTTACTAGACTTTGTTTCACATATTAAAATAAAGCCATCAGAAAGCTTGATATATTGGGAAATTTATGTTCTTCTTCTTCAGAAATTGACAAATGAAAAGGAAGCAAGAAGTTCAATATCCACCACCCATCTGCATCTGTATATATCACAGAAGTGATTTGTATTCACAACAATGCTAATATGGCTTTACTTTCTGATCTTTGAATTATGTTTCTTAAAATATATTGAATCAATCTTGAAGAATTATATGACAGCAAAGGTCCTTGAAAGTATATCTAATTCCTCCTGTTGGCTTCAGCTAGAAATGCATAAAAGTCATGCTAGACAGGTGAGTCTTATTCAATAAGTATACAATAACAGAATCCACAAGTTCTATTTTAAATGAGTCCATTTTTGGAATTCAATGACCTTCTCTGTCAAAGCAGTTCTCTAGTATATGTGACTGCGTTTATGCTGCTATATCTTAAATTTATTCCCTAGCAGAAGTGTATATGACACTGTACATTTAGGATTTTATCTGTGAGTTCCATGGAATGACACCTAATCACAAGAACTCTCACCAAAATTCCCTTTCATGTCAAAAGTAATGTCCAAATATTAGATTTATATTATATGCTAGTCTGAGTATTCTCTTTTAAGCAAAAAAATTGTTCACTTATCCACATTGATCCTATTCTGTATTATAGGATTATTGTTTTTAAACTTAAGGAGTTTCAGTATCTTGTTTTAGCTTTGTCATTCCCAGGAACAAATTATGAGTTCTTTAACTGGATTTCAGTATATTGATTTCCTTTAGCATTTTGGATTCAATTTTCTCTACAGCAAGAAAACAGTAGACTCATTATCTTAGGAGATTTACCCTGAACCAAATGGTGGTTAATATTATGGAGAAATGCTCTACAGGGTGATTCACTTAAGAAGTTTGACTAGTATAGAAAAAGGTCAGAGTGCTTTTCTAAAGACTCTACTCCGTGTCTCTAAGCTCATGAAAAAGAAGTGACAATGCCCCTTCAATATTTTTCACTGTCATGAAACACTGGCCCTACTTAGGAATCTGATTTACAAGCAGAACAGCTACCTTTTAGAAAGGAGAATCAAGCTGAAGGACGTGCTTCAGTTGAACTGAATCATCATCAGAGTTTGGGACAATTGCTTCCAGGGACATTCAATCAAATCTGTCACTGGCATTTATGTGCACAGCACCATTTGTAGTCTTCTTTTTATGATTTAATAAGTTCATTTCTAGGAAAGACAATTCATACTCCCTAATCAAATCAAGATTTTGAGCTGGCTATGTTTATAGAAACACATTCCAAATACGCATAGGTGGAAGTCCTCTTTCATTTCTAATTCTAAGGAGAATTGAAATACAATTTTAACTATTAAATTCAAGTTTTAATTTAATTCTGTTTCCTGTGGGTACTCGTTTTCATATTAAGGAAGTTTTTTCTATTCATAACTTGTTAAAGTTTAATTTTTAAAATGATGAATAGAAGTTTGATTTTATCAAATAGCGTTTCTCTCCCAATTTAATAAAGTGTATGACATTTGCTTTTATTTTGTTAACTTCAATCATTTAATTAGTTGATTATTGAAGGTTAAATCAACCTTAAATGCTTGGAATAAATCCAATGTGGCCATGATATATCGTTCTTTTTTCTACTATATCGGATATGCTTTTAATTTGCTGTTAATTTTTTCAAATCCGCATTTAAAGTACAATTGTTTTCAGTTTACCTTTCTCTTAAATGTCACTGTTGGAATTAGATTCAGAACATCCTTGCCTTATAAGAGATATAAAATGACCTCTCTTTGTCCACATCTTAGCTCTTTATTAAACATTTGGTGGAACCAACTTAGGGCTTTTGTTTGGAAAAAAAAAAAAAAAAAAAAAAAAAAACTTAAGTAGATATTTAATCATTTCAAAATTGAAAAGATTAAGTAGATTTACTACTTTTCTTTTTGGTATCCAAGCTAGCAGTGTTTTATTGCCTCATCTCTTTCTTGTCTCTTTTGTTTCCATTTGCTTCTCTCTTAGACCACTCAACTGTTGCTGCTATGTTGAACACTTGCTCTTCTGTGCAGTTCATCATTTTATGACTAAACTTTCCTCTAGCCATTTTCTTCTGCTACTTCTTCCAATTTATTAATCCTTTCTTCAATTGTATCTAATACAGAGTTATATAAATCTATTTAGAATGAAATTTTTTGTTTTTCTTAGTTTTCTAGTTTCACTGTGTTTTTAAATATATTTTATTAATACAAAATTTTATATGTTCTCTAAAAATCTAATTGTGTGCTTTATTTCCTTGAGTATATGAAAAATAGTAATTTTATAATTGTGTCTAATAATTCCATTCAATGGGTTCCCTGTGGAACCCTTTTTATTGTGTCTTCTTCTAATTTTATTGCTTTTTAAATTTTGTCTCTTCATACACATTGTTATTTTTTTATTTCATGGAATAAGTTGAAGCCTAGGATTATTTATAGTCACACAATGTATAATGATTTAAGCTTGCTAATAACAAGTGGGCTAGGGCAATTCAAGTCACCTCAATTTAATTTGGGGATTTAGGAGTTTCAAAGATGAAATACCTTTAAATGCCAGCCTCTTCCTCATTTACCCTTATCCAGTGTGCATGATGTGCAGATGTACCAGTCTCCTCCCTTCTCAGTGATTCCTGAACCCTAACTTTCCTTTATGTCTTGCTGGGTTCTGCTCATTATTCTCAACCTGTCAGATTTAGCTGCAGAAAGCAGCATCCCCAAAGATGAGGTTCATCCTGCTTTATTTGTTTCTTTTCCTATATCTGCACCTCATGACTTGATAGTTCTACAATGCCCTCAAGTTGAGTTTTAATACATTTTTCTCTGTGTCTTAGAAAACTGGACTCATTTCCTAGATTGCCATTATCTTAAAGTTGAATAATTTTCTTTCAAGAAGGTAAGATTAAGAGATGTAGTAAAATGATGAAACCAAAACAACAAAAATAAAATCATACCTGCATAAAATCATTCGTTTAAAACAGTATAATTTTCTGTATGACATGACTTAGTCTTCCTATAAAAGAACTATTTTTTTCAATATCTTCTTGTATATTGAAACCAAACTTAAAAACTGCTAATTGCAGCAATTTTCTGAACTATTGCTTTCTAAATTTCATCCTATAATAAACTGTGGGAGAGAAGAAGTTCATGGAGGAACTTTTTCTAATCTACCTCTATTTAGTGGATTTGTCAGATTTGGTGATCATATCTCTGCTTCTGGGGCAATTTAGCCAGATCACAAAGTAGACTTCCAAATGTGCCCCCACATTCTGTCAACACCCTTCAAGTTGAATGGTTAACTTATTTTATAAACTGCTACAGTGTTGGGGACATAAATGTTAAATTTTATTCAATGTTTGTTGTTCACACAGCAGTGTTCTTAAATGTTTTTCTGTTTTTGGATTCACTGTCAGTTTCCTAACAAATACTGAGAAAGGAAGCCAGCTTAGTGAATGCATGTTATGCCTCATTCTGACGAAATAATTTGACAGACTTATTCCTTTTATGATTTGGGGGTAAACTTGAGAGAAAATACCACTGAGTGTGTGGGTGTGTGAACACACACAGACACATACACACATTGTTTATTCTCCAGTGTTAGCTTATTGTTCCATTTCTTAATAAAATTTGGTACCACTTTTGTGTTCCTGACTTTCTAAAAAATATATTTTTAGAACAAATTCTTTCTTTTTATATGTAATTTATTATTGTGCATACATGTACATATCCTTAATAGGTTTTCAAAAATATATATAGAAAGATAATTTGAAAAATTCCATAATTATACAAACTTGTAATACTTCTCTATAAACCTCTTTCTCCAAATTTTCCTCCAGAGAAAATGCTAAAATAATATTAAAAAATACATGATTCTGAATAAATAACTCAATTTTCTGAAAATTCAAATCTCACATGATAGTTAAAAAGCTTTCTACCTTATTTTTTTAATAATTTAAGCTCTATTCCTGAGAAACCCACTCTGTAATTTTATGTAGTATGAAGTTAACATTTATGGTAAGACTCAATGAAGCTGTATTACAGGTAAGTCAACCTTAAGAATCAAAGGTACCTCATTCCCATCATGTATAATGTGGATGATGGTCTTTTGTCTCCCTCTAAAATGTGTGCTATATTTTCATTAACCATAAATATACATTAAAAACTTATACTTATGGCAGTAATGACACCTTTTAAAAAGTGCTAAAAAGTTTAAAAGTATAAAACCTCTCAAAAGACTTATATAATATGCAAAATAAATTATTATGCCACTTCATTTAGTGAATATTAAGTAAGCTTCTTTAGCTCCTTGTGCCATCAGTTTATTTCACTCTGCTGAATAGTCTAATAATATTTTCATTAAATATTTATATGAACAATCAAACACTGCAAATGAAGAGCACATCCCCTGACATTCAAGATGGTTTCCAGACTGGTATCAGCAGTTCGTCATGTTGGTAGGGCTCATTTACCATGGCTTAGAATGATGTTTTCCATTAGATTTAAGTGTCTTATGTCTGACCTTAGAATAAAAGCTCTTCATCATGTCTTCTAATTTTTAAATTTTATTCCTTCATTGAGGAAGCACTGATGATAGAAAATTAAGTGCATTAAAAGTTGGGGTCATGTTATGCTAATTCAGCCAGGGAAATTGATTAACACAGCTCATTTTCTAAAGCAGTAGAAAATATACTCCGTGGTCTTATATGTTTAATATCATCCTATTCATATGATTTAATTTATATTTCCATTAAATGAAGGTGAATCTAATTTTCACATAAGCTTCATATATGATTTTTTGATTTATGAATGCATGATACCACAGTGATGATAATTTGCCTATATTTAATTTGAAATTCTATAAATCTAATGAAATGCCATATGTGCTTTTCTCCTGAAATATTTGGATACTGCACTTTCATAGATCACTAGAAGTTAATAAGAAAATGCTCCTGCATATGCTTAAATCTTAAGTTTAAAAATCAGATTCATTTCACAAGCTTCAAAAATACACAAAACTTCATGGGTGGCCATTTTGAGTCCTGAATTTATAATGGAATGAGGAAACAAATAATTACTAGTTTTATTATAGAGTTCTATAAAAAAGAAATAGATTTGTAGCTACAAAACTTGGATTATCAAAAAAGGTCATGCCGCTTTATTTAAATCAATTTGAATATGACTTATTTCCATTCCTTGGAGGTGAGAAGTTTAATCTTGATCATTTCGAGGGCCAATCTGTACACAGCTCAGGGCCATGTGAAGGCCCCGGTGTCTTTCATAATTTCAGGCTCCAGTAATCTCTGTCTGCTGATGGGAACATTGTTCAAACCTTGCATAACCCATGTGGTCTGGTTCTTCTGCTCCTATTTCTTCTCCTATTTCCTATTTATTTAGTCACAAGGGACATGAACAGAAGCAACTTGTGCCTACCATCAAGTCTTTTAGTCACAGGTAACTAGCCAATAACTAACTATCCAACTTTTTCAGGTATCATGAGAACATGAATCCCACTTGTCTTAGAAACCACAGACCATAGCCAGGCCTACTTGTTAAAAAAATCTCTTCTCATATTTCCAGTCTTCCATCCTAGACTCACTAGTTTATCATCTTTCATACTTCTTGGGAAGAAAGCATGAGGTTCTCAACAAGTTTTGTTTTGGTAAACACTTGAGTAGCTGAATTTGTCATTCACATCAGAACAATTGCAGGGAGGAGCTACTAATAATCATAAGAAGGAAACAGATATAGTTGGCTGTTTTAGACTAGACACCCCAGAAACAGACCCTAATTTTTATTAAAGCAATTTCTTTGAATGTGTTATATCAGGAAAACCTGGTAGAGGAATGAAAAAGTAAAACTGCAAGAAGAAAGAGGCCAACCAAGAATGTCCCATAGGACAGATAAAATATAAGACATTCAGTTAAGTATAATAATCAGTTTAGAAATATATTCTCGTAGTGTAAATATGTTGCAAACATTTCATGTGGCATATTTATATTAAAAGGAATTTTTTACTGAACATCCTGTATTTTTCATTTGCTTTTAATTTGCATCCCACCCAAATTATCTATAGGGAGAGGGTGTGGTTCACACTTAAGGAGAGGGCAGACAAGAGAACTGGAGTATTTAAACTTCTGCACCCATCAATCATTGTTTATGTCCAACTACAGATAAATATAAATTCCCAGGTACTTCAGAAAAAGTGGGTCATAGATGTTTAAGGGTAGTTCTCCCACCAAGAGACACAAGGGCTAGCTGTTGGGACAGAAGTCACACTGGGAGCTGCTGTGCACAAAGCTAACAAAAAGATCTTTGGAGCTACAGGCAGAACACTGGCAGTAACTGCTATACTCATATTGTCCCAGGAAAACCAAAATGTGTGGTTGTCCTAACAATAACTAGCAGTCTATGCTTTGGTCTTGAAAGAGCCCCTGAGACAGAGGAAGAAAAGAATTTTTGAAACTGGAGAGCAATGAAATGGTGTTCTTCTAAACACTGAAAAAAATAGCACCCCATCCCCCATGACATACCATCAACTTTGTATCTCAATAAGTTGCCTTGCCAAAAAAAATTAACTGATATATATACTCTGCATTTTCCAGATGAGGAAATGAATTTATGCCCTGTAGCCTACTGAATTTTAACTTGACAGAAGTTAAAAGGTCATAAAAGGAAGATGCTTGCTTTATTCCAGAGAAGTTTTGTATTCATGATATATATTTTTTTTTCTTTTTTTTATTCGAAGTTGTTGTATAGAACAGTAGAATGCATTGCAATTCGTAATACACATATAGAGTACATTTTTACATATCACTGTTTGTATACAAAGTATATTCATATTATTCATGTATTCATACATGCACTTAGGGCAATGATGATATATTATCACCTGTTTAGTCCAACTAATGTGCTCATTACTTACATACTACCTGAAGATCAACTGGAACTTTATATGATACAGAACACAATGACTGCCTCAATAAAGAGTAAAAAAAAAAACCTCTATAGAATAAAGTTCTATTTCCTTTAAGATTATTTTGGCAAGTCCATATCCTAAAATTAATGTTTAGGCATCCTAGATAATTAGGATGCTAATTGCTATTGGAATTTTCTTCTTCCCCTAAGGACTTTTACAGTTAAATTATTCTAAAAGTTAACTACAGTTTTCTGAATCCTTGGGGCGAGTGAGGAAATAGCATAATAACATATTGCTTCCAGATTCTAAGAAAGCCTGCAATTCTATTCATTATATCTGTTACACATAATATTAATTATTCAAAACATCATTATTCTACTTGGTGTAACTGTTGGTCTCAATTCCACCACTGAAGTTTGCCATCAATTATTTTGGTAATTCTGGTACTGCATGTACACACATATGCTTTATGCAATGGTACATGATTGTTAAATGGTAAGGTCATTAGGTTGACATTTAGAGACTTTGCTAAATACCACGTAGAGTCCATCTTCCTTTTAGGAAAGATGAAAAGTAACTTATGGCCAGAATCCTAACTGGAACGTACACTTCCTGGTGAGCTGTACTCTGTATAAATCCTCCTCTTCATTGTTTTGGGAACTAATGTATGTCAGTCTTACAGAGAATTAAGTGGTCTTCTGTGGGAAAAATATGGTACAAGTTGTCACTAAAGCAGGAAAGCTCTTTGACCCTTCCTAACTTACTTGATTACGTTCATGCTCCTTAGCTTTGCTTGCAGGGTCCATCTTCACATGCCCCTGCCTCCCTCCTAAACTCATCTCCACATAGTCCCTTTTTAAAGTACACAACACAGCAGCACATCAAAACTAAATGCTCTGTCTTCCCTTCATCTTTGAACTGTTCCATCTCACCGGCATATTAGCTCTATAAACCCTCTTCACTTCACTTGGCTAATAGCTACTTACCCTTCAATACTCTGCTCAGTAAACACACTCCAGGAAACTTTCTCTATTCTTTCTCAGGCTTGGTGAAGTACATTTCTTCTATTCTCCCATAGAATCCAGCATATGTACAATCTTCACAACTTGATAAATTGGTTTAGTTTATTTATATAGCCCATTCCCTGAAAAAATTTTAGACTGAATATGAGACATTAATTTATTTGCATTCTCTAACCTATCAAATGGGACTCATTGGAGGGTTTTAATAATAGTTTGTTGAATGAATGGATGGAAAGACTGTGACTACTGGAGCTGAAAAATCAATAATCATGAGCAGAACATTGAAAAATGTAAGGTCTCATTTTTAATACAGGTCAATTTCATTCTAAATTGATTATTAAATAAGGCTATAATATAGATAATTACTGGCTTATCAAATCATAATATAATGTATCAATAATATAGCTAAATGAATACACAAAATTCATTGCAAAGGTTTTTATAAATCTACCATTATCAAAGAAAACATTATAATATATACAACTATTTAATCATATTTTAAAATCATTGTTTTTCATATTCATATCTATGTGCACATATGTACATGTATATATATTGATGTCTATAAAGGCAGATAAATGATTATGATAGTATTACTATAAGGACAAAATAGTAGCTATTTATGTACATATGCATACATCATCTTTAGACTTAAGAGCTAACTTCATTTTAATTTAAAAATCAATTAACAGAATCATTTAGAAAGTCAGACAAAATCCAAACACTCTGATCTTAAAATTTCAAATTTTCATGCAAAGAGAATTTTGTTCAATTTGATCACAAAAAATCAAGATGATTCTTAAGACTAACCAACTTAGAACTCAATTCCAATTATCAAGGATTGTGCATGTCATCAAAGCATTAGACCATTACCCTTTCTTACTGTTTAATTAGAATATGATAATTGTCATTTTGCACATAAATTAAATTCTTTGCAGCACATTAGATAATACTCTGACATTTAAATAATGCTTTTCATCTTTAATATAATTTATAAACACAAACTAAGTAATCTACTAATATGGCTATTTGAAAATTTTATCTCCCTTGAAAATGATTATGTTTAAAATTTTTTTTAGTGGCATTGTACTTAATTTTGCAACCATCACACTTTGTGACCAAACTAATTCATTACTTTATCACCAATTAGCATTTACCGTACTACTAAACAGATAAGCCTTATATACTTAAATAATAATGTTATTGGAGAGTTGAACCAATTAGTAGTATTATGCTTCATATTCTAGATCTTGTGCTTCTGGGGGCATTCTCAATGATGCAGTCCTCTTCTTTAGAAACAAAGTGGACTATTGTCATTTATACCTTGTTCTTTTTAGAAAAAAAATGTTTAGTATTGCTAATATCACTTAGATACTATATTATTGGTATGGTGAAATGTATTAACTTTCAATTTGTACTAAACAAATACATATTCAGGTAATGCAAGAAATGGAGATGTATTATAAGATGTACTGGGAATATACAATGAATTGAAATGCATTCTGCTGTTATGTATAACTAATTAGAACAAATTTTTAAAAAAGAAAATAAAAAGATGTACTGGGAAAGAGGAAGAAAAAGAAATATTCCTGTGAATATCACATTTAAAATTCCCCCTGAGAAAGATATTAACATCCCTTTAGTGCTCTTGGCACATCCCCACACTAAACTATAGAATACTAGTTCTTTGCATAGTCAGCTTATTATAGACCTATCAAATGCTGACCAGATGGTAGAGTCACAAGGCACAAAAGGCATTCTTCTACCTCTTTTCTCAGCTGAGGGATAAAAAACCTTCATGATTTTAGCAAATTTCTAAAGGAAACAAAGTAAATAGCAGGTACCTAAGGTTTATCTGAAGGAAGGCAACACAACTATTAGCCACTGGAGACTTTAAGTTTCATACAGGGCAGAAGTTATCATTCTTGGAGAATTTACTATGTGTAAGATGTACCACATATATCAAATATTTACTTAATAATTACAGCAATACAAATAGGTAGATATTGCTAACCCCTTGTTACTAACCAGGCCCAGAAATTAAGAAACTTGTCAAAGTGCACATAGCAGAGAAGTGTGAAAACTATGATGTCAACTAAGATTTGGCCTAAACAAAATCTAGCTCTTCAATGATAACATGCTGTCTTTCACCATTGGGACATTCTGAAGGCTGTCTGCCGAGGGGATGGAAAAACTCTGGCTCTGGTTGCTTACCATGCCCTGCCCTGTGGAGGACAGGGGCTAAGCAGGGGGGCATGGCTATGACGTATCATGAGAATCGGAACCGCCCTGCTGGTCACTAATTGGTTGTTTGGGCCTTTATAAGTACAGACCACCTTTTAATAAATGAGTCTTTGGCACTGCTTCCGACCAAAACTCCCCGGGTGTGGCCTTGTGTCCATCTGACGGGCGGGGGAGAGGGCACCCAGAGACTTTTACCCTCTGGGCCTGTCTTCGCCAGGTAGTCTAACCCCATCCCTCTCTGCCGGTCAGAAAGGGATTTCTTCTGGGCCCTAAAGGGAGTTGGTTAAAGACATTGGCTCCTTTAATATAAGTAACACAGCACGTGGCGCCCAACGTGGGGCAAAGAGAAAATTATCGACAGGCTGAGCAAACAGAGACACAGCGTCTCCCTGGCAAGAGTATCCTCTGACATGGGGCAAGCTTTAATATTTAATAAATATTAGGAGCCAGCCCTCAAGGCATGGCGATGCATTTTAAGGAAGCAAGATTTGCAAATTTCTGATTCTCAAGCTGAAAAGATTTGGAGCTCGTTAACATGAGCGGCTCCCTTGCTCCCGAAAGCTGATTATAAAGCATGGAAGACATGGCACCGTGCGGAACAGCTTTTAAGGGAAAGAGAGAACTAATATGGGGAAACTCCACCTCCGGAAGTTTATCCAGCACTATCCGCCCTCAAGGCATGTTCTCTCATGCAGCCAGTAAAAGAATCTTCAGAGGCCACAGATCAGGTGCCTCAGACTATTAGAATAGAGGTAACAGAAGAGGCCCTATGGGAGAACAAAAAATCTGAATCTCATCTCTCCCGTTCCACGGAATTAGACAGCCCCTCCCACTCTGCGGAATTACAAAAATCTGGCAGCCTCTCCCACTCCACAGAATTAGAAAAATCTGGCCGTCCCTCCCGCTCCACAGAATTAGGAAAAGCTAACAGTCAGGGACATACAGCTCCTCCCTTCGGGAGCCCTCAGAAATTCCCTGAGGACAAAGGCCATCAGCCATGTGGCTCACCATCCGTTGAGTGGGATCCACCATTTTACATGCCTGCGCAGCCAATAACAATGCCCTCCAGGCCATCTGCGCCGCCGCATTTCCAGGATGCACCTGTTTTGCAGCAGCTGCTGCCGCCCCCTGGAGGGCTTTCATCTGTAATGGCGTTCCCAGTTAATCTAAATCCCGGAGGGAATACACCAAATCTGTGGTACTCCTGAGAGACTCCAGAATTAAAAGAATTAAAAAAGGCAGTTTCGGAAGATGGTCCTAACTCCCCATGGGCAGAATGCATTTTATCAAGCCTGGTACATCAACAATGTACAACAAAGGACTGAAAGGACCTGGCTAAAGCTGTGCTTCCAGGTCCCCTGTTTATAAAGTGGTGCGCATATTTTACTGATGAGTGCCATATGCAGGCAGAGAGAAACCGCTCTGCTAATCCTCCTATACCAATAACTTTTGGAATGTTAGCAGGAGTTAGTGACCAATATGCCACGGGCACTCAACAGGCAGTTATACCAGCCCCATATTGGGAGCAGGTGCGGGCTTTAGGGCTGACAACATGGAAGAAGCTAGAGGAAGGCCCTACAGAGCCTCCTATAGCTAGAATCACTCAAAAAGTTAATGAGGATCTGGCCACATTTATTGAGAGAGTGGAAAAAAGCCTTCAAAGGAAATTTCCACCTGGTTCTCTGAGAGATCAATTTGCTAAAATGTTGGTTTGGGAAGAAATGACTACAGATCACAAGCTAGCCTGTGCAGGATTAAAAGATAGATCGATGGGGAGATGGATTATAGCAACCAAAGATATCAGCTCTCATACCCATCAGTCTCAGTCCTTGGCTGCCACTCTCCAAAATCAAGCCACGCAGCAAATGCAATCCTTAACAGCAGCTCTTAATGCCCAAACTGAGATTCTAGTAACAGTCTTAAAAGGAAAAGGAACCTGCTTTAAGTGTGGACGACAGGGCTATTTTAAAAAGGACTGCTCCAATGGCCTTGGTCGGCCTCCAGAATGCTCCCCTGGCCAGGCTCAGAGTCCAGCTGCCCCTAGAACACTTTGTCCTAGATGTAAAAGAGGGTATCATTGGTGAAAGGATTGCAGATCTAGATTTGATATTCAGGGGAAACCTTTAAACTCCTGAAGGGGCATCCTCCAGCCCCGTTACACCAAGGAGGTTCCCCTGCTCACAGTCCCCCTAAGGCCCATTGGACAGTTCCTATTGTTCCAGGGATTAGACCAAAGATGGATATTTATATAGCAGGAAAAAAATTTCGCTGCTTGATTGATACTGGGACAGATTGCACTATACTAAGGAAGGAAGAGATCCCACCTCAGTGGGAACTAATTCCAGGGCCCCAATTACTCGGGGTAGGTGGAAACACTAAATCAGAGGAAACCAGAGATTGGCTTAGATGGAGAGACATAGACGGAAATCAAGGGGAAGTTTGCCCCCTTGTGGCCCCTGGATTAATCTCTAATTTGTTAGGCCAGGACATCTTAAGAGAAGCTGAAGCTTACATTACTACTACTCATAGGGAGCTTCAGGATGATATATTAATTGAAGATACAGGGAGGGAAACTTCCAACCGCCAAGTAGGGCCTCACCCCCAATCCTAAAGGCCACTGCTCCCCAAGTTCCTGCTATTCAATGGCGAGATGCCCCCCCAGTCTGGGTCGAGCAGTGGCCCCTCCCTACTGAGAAACTAAACCATTTGAGGGCAATTGTCCAAGAACAGTTAGCCCTAGGACACATTAGACCCTCTCTTAGTGCATGGAACAGTCCTGTTTTTGTTATACAGAAGGCCACAGGGAAATAGAGGATGTTACAGGAACTCCGGAAAATTAATGATAAGATGTTCATTGTTGGCACACCTCTATGTGGCCTCCCCTAGATGCCCTCTATTTCAAGAGATTTAACCTTAATTGTGACTGACATTAAAGATTGCTTTTTTTCTATCCCCCTGCATCCAGATGATTGAGAAAAGTTTGCTTTTTCTGTTCCTTCTATCAATTTTCAAAGGCCGGATGAACAATATGAATGGATAGTTCTCCCTCAAGGTATGGCTAACAGCCCAGCCTTTTGTCAACATTATGTTTCATGTCTCTTGTCACCATTAATGGAAGAATCACAGCTCACCCTATATGTTCATATGGATGACATCATCCTGGGAGCTGCTGATGTCCAACAACTAAACTCAGCTTACCTAACCCTTTGAGAGCTCTTAGAAAAAGGAGGATTACACATATCCAGTGACAAGGTCCAAACTGTACCTCCCTTCAAAATGTTGGGGACAAAACTTAGCCTAGACTCCGTTTGTCCTCTCAAACCTCAACTAGTCATTCAAAAATCTTATTCCTTGGAAGAGTTACAAAAGCTATTAGGAGAATTAAACTGGTTAAGACCATGGCTTTATATCTCCACCGAGGATCTATTACCTCTTTTTGAGTTGCTATGGGGAAAATCCCCCTCTGATGTGATTATACTAGAAGACGGTCATCTGTCAATATTACAAAAAGTCCAAGATGCCCTCAATTCAGCCTAATTGGCTCGGTACCAACCAAAGCAACCTCTATATCTGTGGATTTTCTCAGGTGCTAAGCTCCTTACAGCTGTTCTCACCCAGATGGGTAACCCCTTAGAGTGGATACAATCCTCTGTGGGAGGAGCACCTCGAGTTTATTCCCAATTAAATTAATTAGCAAATCTTATAATAAAGGGAAGAGATACATCATTGAGGCATTATAGAAAAGACCCAGATGTTTTAACGATTCCTTACCGTTTGTCAGACTTTGAGTAGATACGGAAAAAACAATCCTAGAGTCTCCTATGCTTTAGAAGGGTTTTTAAGAAAGGTTGACTGTCATTACGGGTCAACCAAATGGACCTCTTCTTTTCCCAAGCTGGAGTGGACTCCCCCTACCCTTTTGTCCATCAAGCCACTCCCCAAGGCAGTAAATGTCTTCACAGATGGAGGAAAAGAAGGATCAGCAGTTGTAGTTTTTCACCCATTCTCAGGCCAAAAGACACAATACTTTGAAGCAGTTACAGGCTCTGCTCAATTTAAAGAATTATATGCTGTTGCATTAGCCTTGACCCATGTCCAAGAGCCTATGAATCTTTTCTCAGATAATTTGTATGTAATTAACCTATTACCTACTCTAAATGCATCATATATTAAGATAGATAATAATCCTATAACTCCTTTAATGATCCAGGTACGATCCCTGTGAAAGGGGCATAATGAGCCTATTTTACTCCAACATCTTAGGGGACATCAAGTCTTATCTGGGCCCCTCTCTGAGGGAAATCAGGCCAATGACCGTTTGGCTACCACAGGTGTATTAGCAGTTACAGTCCCATATCAACAAGACCTTCAGTTAGCCCAAGGTCTTCACGACCTTACTCATTTAAATTGGAGAGGACTATATCATAAATTTTTTTTGGTTCCAATAAAAGATTTAAAAAAGATTGTAAGAACATGTAAGTCCTGTTTGCCCTTCTTACAGGGCACCTCTCCAGTCCCCTGGGGTAAATCCCAGAGGCCTATGGCCTAATGCTGTCTGGCAGACTGATGTAACCCATTATGCACCATTTGGAAAATTAAAATATATATTTATGTCCATAGATACTTATTCACATGCTTGTTGGGCCACGGCGCACTCCAGAGAAAGGGCTAAACATGTTGAAAGTCACTTTTTACAATGCTTTGCTATTCTTGTATTGCCGGAACAGGTTAAAACAGATAATGGACCCTGTTTTGTGAGCAAATCATTACAAAAGTTCTTCCAAAGATGGCATATTAAACATACCACAGGGATCCCATATAACCCAAAAGGACAAGCCATCATAGAGAGACACAATAAAACCCTAAAGGACCAATTAATTAAACAAAATGGGGGAAGCAACCCCCATGGCCAGTTAAAAACAGCTATGCTTACTTTAAATATTTTGCATTTTTCCAAACAGCATCCTCTGTCTGAGTTTCAAAGACACTGGTCTAACCAAACGCCTTATGTAAAGGTTGAGGTCCGATGGACCCACTGACTGGATGCTGGCAAGGTCCAGATCCATTAATAAGTGCTGGCAGAGGTTTTGGATGTGTCTTTCCAATTGGAGAGAAAAGCCCTATTTGGGTGCCTGCCAGAGATCTCAAATACTGCCAATCCAACCAAAATGACTACCCAAGAGCACATGCTCTTGAGGGGTGATCCTTTCCTTTTTCCACAGAAATGAGAAGAAAGAAAAAAAAACACCATGACGGATCTCTTGTCCTGTTGTGATTGAACTTCTCATCACATCCATTCTAGGATTCATCAAAAACATTGTCTGGGGCTCCTTCTTTGTCAGTATTTCAACCCTCTACGATGAGAGAAGAGGGACTATGTCTATTCTTGTGACAATTGTCCGGACTTTGTGCTAGACGGCTTCCTTTAGACTCTGAGAGAAGAGTGCTATTTCTGTGACAATTGTCCAGACTTTGTGCCAGATGGCTTCCCTTAGACTAAACTGAATGGGTGGACCTTCTCCCGTTGGTGAAATCCCTGACTGTCATTGTCTTTGTGTTCACTTTTGGGCCATGTGTAATCAATAAATTTGTGCAACTCCCTTTTGAGTAGATCGATACAGCTTGGTGGCCTGCCAATAATGCCTTCAGCGATGCTGAGCTAGAGCCCTACAGGCTTGGCCATGGTCCTTAACAGGATGCGGAGGTTTAAACCAGCCATCCTTGAAAAGCCTTCCCAAAGGTGACTGTCCTGTCCCATGTCCTTCCCCTGCCACTTGCTGGCCCTGGGTGTGTCCACCTGAAGTGTTAGGGTGGTAGCCAATGACAGGTAAGATTTTTCCAGAGAGGAAAAACAACCGAAGACAGGCACACTCTCAAGTAAGATGGACACCCCAATTTTCGAAATACAGAATAGGACACCCCATTTTTTAAATATAAAATGGAAAAGCCCCATTTTGAAAAAATGAAAACAGGGAAATGTTGGGACATTCCGGACGCTGTCTGCTGAGGGGATGGAAAAAACTCTGGCTCTGGTTGCTTACCACGCCCTGCGGAAGACAGGGGCTAAGCAGGGGGGCATGGCTATGATGCATCATGAGAATCGGAACCGCCCTGCTGGTCACTGATTGGTTATGTTTGGGCCTTTATAAGTACAGACCACCTTTTAATAAATGAGTCTTTGGCACTGCTTCCGACCAAAACTCCCCGGGTGTGGCCTTGTGTCCATCTGACGGGCGGGGGGGGGGGGGGCGGGGGTGAGAGGGCACCCAGAGACTTTTACCCTCTGGGCCTGTCTTCGCCAGGTAGTCTAACCCCGTCCCTCTCTGCTGGTCAGAAAGGGATTTCTTCTGAGCCCTAAGGGGAGTTAGTTAAAGACATTGGCTCCTTTAATATAAGTAATGCAGCATTTCACTGTAATTATTGCAGGATTAATTAGTGGTTATGGACTGGATCCCATGCTGATTGTTCATATGCATATATAGCAATCTCTTCTTGCAGCTAACTTACAGTATGTTATATAGATAAACATATTTGTCTCTTGGAGGAAAAGATACAAAAATTATCCACATTTCTGAATATAAATATTTTATATATGGTTCAGACTATATTCAATAAAAAAAGAGATCATTAGGAATTGAGTCAAGGGGCCCTTGTCACTAATTCCCTGTCTCATAGACTGATGGTTCATGAAGGGCAGCATGCTCCTTCTCTGCTTGCTAGCCTTCTGGCTACATAGTCAGCATTCTCATAATCGCCAGTAGAAAAAAAGATTCATAGCCCAAATCATGGCTAAAGCCAATATATTTTGGTAGGATGCATGTAGAATTTTATTACTGTTGTAAAAATATTATCTATTAATGAATATCTTGGAGAATATGATACACATTGACTTCAAGAAAAGCTAAGAACTTTGGATCCTAGGTTAGAACATGTTGAATATATTCTCAAAAAATTAGTTTATAATAACTAAAAAGAACCTTTGCCTTTGTTTTTCGAGAACAATCTGAATTTTCCTTGCAATCAAATTTTCATTTCATAGTAACAAATGGAGATGGCAGTGATAGAATTAAAAAAAATTTAAACAGTAACAAAACAAATTTTTATTTCTGAAGCATATCATATTCTGTGTTTAGGGATACTGATTTGGAAAAGTGTCTTAGAGACCACCTATGTTCATGGATGGGCAAAATTAACATTGTTAAAGTGACCAGACTACCAAAAGTGAATTCTTTTTTTTTAACTTCTTTTTTAAAATTTTTATTTATAGTAGTAGTATGTATTACAGTTCATACTACACATATAGAGTATCTTTTTACACAAAACAGTTTGTATACAAAGTATATTCGTAGCATTCAAGTCTTAATCATGCATTTAGAATAATGATATCCATCTTATTCAACCACTTTTTCTTCCCCCCCTTCCCCTCTTGTTCCTTCCCTTCCCCTCCCTTCCCTATGACCATTATAATGTTCCTCTAATCCTCCTATGTACCCCGACCCAACAATACTGTGAACCGGCCTCCTTATATCAGAGAAAACATTCGGTATTTGGATTTTTGAGATTGACTGATTTCGCTTAGCATTATAGTGAATTCTCAAAGCAATCTTCATAAAGATTCCAATGACATTCTTCACAGAACTACAAAAAAAAATCCTAAAATTTATTTATAACCAAAAAAATAAAAATAAAAAAACCCAAGTAGCCAAAGCAACCCAGAACAAAAAGAGTAATGCTGGAGGCCTCACAATACCTGATTTCAAAATATACTACAGAGTCATACTAACAAAAACAGACTGGTATTGGCATAAAAACAGGCACATGAACCAATGGAATAGAATAGAGGATTTATAAATAAAACCACACATGTACAGCCATCTGAGTTTCAACCAAAATGCCCGAAGCATGTTAGAGAAAGGACAGCCTCTTTACCAACCGTTACTGGGAAACTGGTCATCCTCCTGTAGAAGATTGAAACTAGACTCCTTCCTTTTACTTTGTACAAAAACAAATTCAAAATTCCACTATTGGTGAAATGTAAACTAGTCAGCATACAAAAGAGATACCTGCATACTTATCTTTATTGTGTCACTATTCACAATATCCATGTTATGGGATTAGCCTAGGTGCCCGTCAACAGACGAATGAATAAAGAAACTGTGACACAAGTGTGCTAGCACACACACATGCTGGAATATTATTCATCTCTAAAGAACAATGAAATCACATCACTTGCAGGAAAATGGATGGAACTGGAGATCATCATGATAATTGAAATAAGCAAGACTCAGAGAGGCAAGGATTACATGATTTCTCTCATATGTGGGAACTAGAATAAAACACTGGATGACCTGAAAATAGAGGAGGATATAATAGGAAAGGGGAAAGGATTTGGGAAAGGAGGGAGAGAATAGAGATTAAAAGAGGGTAGTAAGAAGGGTGAATATTATTAATATAAGATATATGTATATATGGAAATGTCACTGTGCAACCCATTAATTGGCAAGTTAATTATTTAGTATTAATACAAATTAATAAAATATAATATGGAAATAAAAGGAAACTTCTTTTTTAACTTATCAATTGAGCTACCTGGGCCAAAACACACAGAAATTGTATATAATATGAATGTGTGCTAATGTATGTTTATGAACACACACAAAAAAACCCACAAAAGCTTTCAAACCAACCTCTTGTCCCCCAAATATGCATGACATAAAATATGAAGCTCTTCTAAAGGAGTTAACTTTTACTTCTATTTTTGTAATTTATGTATTTTCATTTTCTCTGAAACTTGAGAGAATATCCATAAAATTCAAAAGACTGCAGGAAGCACTTGCTCTTACATAGTCAATAAGGATTCCTGTTTTTCCCAGAGGCTGAAACGAATCTAGTTCTTTTTAAGAAACACTGCCTCCTTGGCCTATGGAATTTTGTTCAAAATATGTTTTGCCTTATGAGTAATGTAGTTCCATCTACTACTTATGTCTACAGGAGACACTTCTGTGATGCAGAAAAGCATTAGTCACTCTCAGCTTTCAAGCTCTCTTCTCTCTGTAGACACCCTCTGGCTCATGCCAATTATTAACATATTCCATCCTCTGAAGTCTCTTTCCTCCCCACCCTTTCTCTTCCCTCCACTCTTCTCCTTTCTTATCCTCTCTTACTCTTAAAAAGTGAATTTTAAATGCCATAGTTTACAATATTCTTTTAACATCAGCTTAATATGTTGAATATTAAAGATACAGATAGTGCAGTGGGAAATGGCTGAGGAAATGCAAGAATAATTCTTTTCAGGTCTCTGTGATTTATCTCACAGCAACAGCAGAACCAGAAATAAAACAAAGGGGATTCGCAAATAGTAACCACAAATTAGATTTATAATATATTCAGGCTCCATTCCTCTTTGCATACCGAAATAACACCCAGCAAGGAGTTGTACAGATAAATATATAGACAACCAGACAAATACTTTGGGAGCATAGAGAATGCATTTTAGTTAGTTATGCTGAGCAATCAGATTGAAGGTAATTCTGTTCTTTATTATGTTTATAATTATTTCTAATTTTTCAGAAATAAAAAATGAAGTATTCCTAATATTTAGGTTTATACTTAATGACTAGTTATATGGAATATTATACATAGGAAATATAATTTAAGTATTTTCCTACCTAGTTTATCAGAATATAAGAAAATATTAATTTTAACGTTAGTCTCTTAGCCAATATGAAATATGTTTAGTATATTAAAAATTTCAAAAACTGAAGTAACTTTGGGGAAGCAGGATTTATTTCGATTTCCAATGCAAACACAACCCATCCTTATACTAATTTCTCCATATGAGCTGATGTGATATAACTTTTGAGTTTCAGAAGAAAGCAGGGCAGGAATCTGAAGCTCAGAACCTACAGGGACAGGTGCCACAAAGACGTACAGTAGACATTATTGTCACCCTGCCTTATGAAACTTTGATCCACATCTGTGAGATGCATGGAGGAAAGTGGAAAGAGAGCTGGTAGTTTCCACAAGAGGACAGCTTCGCATGTCCAGCATTTGTAGCTCTCTGCTATTCTGTCTGAGGGCTTGCTTTCTCTGGCTTGGGAGAGCTAGATAGGCACTGGACCGGCCCAAATCTGAAGTAGGAGGGACATCAAGTCTTGGGGTCAACCATGAACTTATGGCAGATAGGAGCAGGGAGATAATGCCCCAGAATCCCCCTCGTAGGATAATCATGAGGCATATTCCACACAGTTAAGGGTCTCCCAATGGCACTGAACCCAGTCACACATGATTTTTTCTATCCAGTTTACTAGAATAAAAAATAAGAAGAGGTATTCGGTCAAATAATACATTGTAAATTTTACAGGATTTCAGGATTGGAAATGGAGAGTGAGAGTTTCTTTCCAAACAAAATCATAAAGTAATAAAAATAATGTATTCATATCCAAGAAGGAAGTTAACTACAAATGTGGTCTCTTTTGCACAAGGTAAGTGGTCAAGTGAATAACTGAGAGAGTCAAACAGTACCTCAGCTATCAGAAGTCCTAGACGGTGCAGTCTACTGACTCAATACACTTTTATGAGCATTACATGACTAGACAGCAGGCACACACATTTCCTCTTCCACATCATGCAAGAAAAAGGAAAGGACTCTAGGGGTTCGATGCATTCTTGGCCCTATCAGACGACAGTGGCATAAGTCCTCTTCTGATCTAGTAGTCACAGGGATTCTCTCATCTCTCTCTTGGGAACCCTAAAGCACACAAGCTTTTAATCTTTAGACTTCCCTTTCATTCTCCTCTCCCTTTCATCCCAGACAGGGTAGAAATTTTAACCTCAGGGGTAGAAAAAACTGACACTGAATGCAAAAAATCTAATCCTTTTGCCATATGGGATCATTGGAAATATCAAGAAAAGAAGTTTCCATCTGTCTACATCTCACAATATTATCCTCACGTACTTATTCAAACTAATGTCTTTCTGCGGCAGCAAAGATGTCTTTTTCTGCAGATATCTTTGCCTGCTGGAGACAAAGATGTCACAGAAATTGGGAATCCTGACATCTCCTTAGACTGTAAATGCTTTTAAAATTGTGGCTTGAATTTTAAAACACTATGTAAAGTACATAGTACAGTTCCTTAGATAAATGTGCAATAAGAGACACTTGTTCTGCTTTATTATTGTTACTTTAAGACTGGACTAATAGTTATTTTGAGTAGATTTGCCATCAAACTCTACTCAGCTGCTTGACTTTCAAGGTTTTCCATCTAAAAAAAATCACCTCCTTACTCTTTCCAGTATCTTAAACAGAACTTTCATTTTCTTAGTGTTTTTCAAACAATCATTCATTTGATCAGTATTCAGTTAGGTAGCAAATACTAAGCTTCAGAAAGGGAACAAAATAATAGTGCTAATTAACACAAATCAGCCCACATGGAACTACAGTATAATGACAGACAGATATTAACCAAGTAATTAACCAAATGTGAAGTTGTTATTATCATTTGTGGTAGAAAGAAAAATTACAGGAGAGTGTATTCATCAGGAAGGCCAGGAAAGGGCATATGAACTTATGTGAAATCTGAAAAATGCCTCAGACTTCTTCCAGTATCAAATAAATAAGAAGAAACAAAATGCTGTAGGCTGCATGTCCAAAGTCCCTGCACTAGGAGGAAAAAATGTCAGGAACAATGGGTTTTAAGAAGACTGGAACAGAAAAAGAAGCACAGTAGAAGGTGAGGGTGAGCAGTGAGACACCAGTGAGGCCACTCAGTTTCATGAGTTTCACCATGGACTTCAACTTGAGATTCACAGTACTAATGAGGATTAAAAACAGAGAGCCTGGGTGTGCTGGAAGGGACTGGAGAGGAACAAATGGAAAGAGGTTGACTTGCTGCAGAACTCTTTTGTTGCATAGAAAATATGCAGAAAACTGAGATGGCAGCTTGCAAGAGGGGTAAGATGTGCCAGGGGATGATGGAGAACAGTCATACTTAGTAAATGAAGTCAACATTACTGCTAATAGATTGCTCATAAGAAAGAGTGTGAGAGGGAGTTAAAAATGACTAACAGATTTCTACTCTGAGATTTGAACTGCCAAGTATGGAGATAAGCCACATGCCAGCCTTTTATTTAGAAAAAGGGTCTTGCTGAGTTGCTTAGGGCCTCACTGAGTTGCTTTTGGTCTCACTAAGTTGCTGAGGCTGGCTTTGAACTTGTGATCCTCCTGCCTCAGTCTCCCAAGCTGCTGGGATTACAGGCATGTGCCAATGTGCTGGGCAGGACAGAAGTATTTTTTATAAGATAGTGATGTAGCAATATCTTAGCATTTATCGTCCATGTTATTCTTGTTTGTAAGACAACTACTACTCTGATGGATGCCCATGATTTTCTTTCCCCACCCTATATGACTATTATATCATGGAGGAGAAATCCAGTACATTCAACAGAATAATATAATGTTATCAATGTAAAGTATCTTAGGAAATTTGTGATATTTTGAAAGAAGAAAAAATTCAAATAATTCTACAAATTTTAATAAATCCCTAATACATGTCAGTATTTTTTCTTTAACTAATGCCAAGGAACAAATGTAATGACTTATCTATCAGTGCTTCTTGTAAAGACAGGAATATATTGGAACGGCAGTAGTAGAAATTGATCATTTATTTTGAAAAGTGAAATGCTTTTAGAGTGATAATCATGTGCTCAAATCCAAGCCTCTGACAGCATTTTTATGAACAGAATTTCTATTAGAATTTTATTTTAACTCAACCCCACAACCTCCCTGTAAAGGATCACATAATAATTTAAGTCATTGTTTACATTCAATGTCATAGCATACCTTGAATACAGCTTGGTTGTAGCCCAATACCCACTATCACAACCCCATACAAATAACATATTTCAAAATAATAAAGAAGCCTTTTACTGAGAAATGGTGAGCATAAATGATTCCTTCAAAAATACATTAACAATTAAATAAAAAATAACTCTAGTTTAAAGATCAATAAATACATATACCATACATATTTTTGACTTTACAATAGTGTGATCAAAATTAAGCTTCATCTCCAAGTTTCACCAAGCATATGTCCTTCCTTTGTAACCATGTATATGACAGTTAAATTATAACTTTATCATTTTCACTGAGGATATCTGACATTTATAGATTGTGATAAAAACAAATTGGGTAATTTTGCTGCCTTAAAAAAGACAAACCTACTACAAAAACCAGATGCTTTCTGCTTTCAAAGGAGGACAATTTTTGTTTCCAAATGTAAGTCTTTACATATTTTCTTTTATGTACATAAAATAAATCACAAACATTCACAAGCTTTGTCAACCACATTTTTATAAGTAGGATACATTAACTCTTGGCTAGTATCAATTTAAGAGACATGAGTCATTTGGTGACTTAAATAAAATAAAATCATTACCATAGTTCTCTTGTTGGCAAAATGTGTAATGTTATTCCCAGGCTATTTTGCTGAAATAGACTTATCAGGTATTTTAACTTATGGCTAAGTTGCTGAAAGTTTTAATTTTAACTATGCCTATTCCCAGACCAGAGTTCCTTTGCCCCTTTTCAAGTGCAAGGGTTTTGCATGACAGTAATTGCCATTTGGAAGGTCCAAAAGGTCTAAATTTTCATTTCAAATGCTAGACAAAAAAAAAAAAAAAAAAAAAAAAAAAAAAAAAAAAGAAAAGAAAAAAAAAAAAAAAGAAAAATAACACCTTGATTTTAGGGCTTCTACCTTCTCTTTTCTCTTTAGGGAAGGGAGTGTGAATTAGATCCCACAACCATTCTATTCATAGCATTAAAGCCATGGTATTGCAGATGGATTATTATAAGATCTAAAGACCTTTGATAAGAGAAAATTTTAATATAGTAATTAGTGAACAAGCATCTCAGTTTTGTGGCAAGATGGCATTGTCTGCAACTCTGGACCACAAAACCTGAATAAAGCACAGGTGCATCCAGTGCACAGGAGGCTCTACCTCCGCTGCCCTTCCTCATCCTATGAAGGTTCATGTTCTACCAGAAATGTGGTCAATTCTACTTTTTCCAAAACCTCAGATATTTATGTAACATTTAATATTATTCCTTCATTTATTTATTTATACATTCATTAATTCATTTTATAGGTACTTGATAAAGAAAGCACTTTAAATTTAGAAGAGATAAATTTAAGCTTACAATCATTTTCTATGTGGAATTCTGCTTCTAAATCTTTCTGATTTATTTTTATTTGATAAAACATGGATAAAATGTCTAATTCTCAGGTATATGATAAAAAATATTAAATGAGAGTACAATGTACTAATGAAGCATCCCAAATAACATAAATATCCAATAAAGGAGGGAGACTTCTCTTATTTGTAGTAAAACTTTAGAATATAGAATATTTCTCAGTTTTTGAGATAAAACCAATGCAGACTATGTAGAAATAAGAAATAATAAATATATTACATTTAATAGCCTATGTGACACACATGAACTGGTGCCTAGGAAAAATACCGAAAAGTCTAATTATACTAATAAACAAAAGCATAGTGAATATTTAAACCAAGATGTTAAGAAACAATAGGGAGCGGCTTGGAAGACTGAGGCAAGAAAAGCCAAGCCTCAGCAAAAGTGAGGCACTAAGCAACTCAATGAGACCTTGCTTCTAAATAAAAATACAAAAAATAGGGCTGGGGATGTGGCTCAGTGGTCGAGGCTCCTTAGTTCAATACCGGCTAATTCCCCCCCCCCCCCCGCAAAAAAGGGAAGCAATAAGGGAAAAAGAATAACTATACTTAAAAAATAATAAAAGCAGGAAATATTATACTACAAAATAAAATTTTGTATATATCTACAAGTATATCTATAGGATACAAATTATACATATCTATATTATACAAATATATCTATAGGAAAAATAATGAATCAGACAAGTCATTATCTAACTGAAGACAGAGAAAAAGACAACAAATAGACCAAATGAAAATTCAAGACAAGTTTATACAGAGGATGACGTTAAAAAATTAGTTTATTTTGTTCATCACTGTGGTAATTAATTTGAAATTGAAGATAAAATAATTTAAGCCAAAACTGCAATAAAAATTAAAACAGATCACCACAGAAACCTGGCAAAGAAAAACCTCCTATGGCCCCTCCCCACAAGCATACAAACATGCAAAAAAATGAAGTGCTAATCATAAACAGATTTTTTTCAGGCAACTAAGGGAATTTTGTCAATTATTTAGGTAACATAAAACTCCTATGATAAATTGTTCCAGAATATCTGAAACAAATCTGAACACAGGTAAAAGACACCAACATTACAAAGCAATTTCACTTATTGGAAATAAACCCTAAATTAAATATTAGAAAACAAAATATGAGAACAAAAAAAATAATAAGAGTGTTCTTATTGGATTCAAATAAGACAACATGTAAAGCATCCAGTAATATAATCTACTGTAATAATTTGGATTTAAAAAATTGCTTCTAACAACTTCTTAATTCATAAAAATGTATTTGACAAAGATTGGATATCCATGTTTAGTTTACTGAATGAACAAGGGGTTGAAGAAGACATCAAGAAGGAGATTAAAAAATTCCTAGAGGTAAGTGAAAATGCAGATACGTCATATAGAAATCTCTGGGACACTATGAAGGCAGTAGTAAGAGGAAAATTCATTGCACTAAGTTCATTCCTTAAAAGAAAAAAAGAAAAAAACAACAAATAAACGACTTAACATCACACCTCAAAGCACTAGAAAAAGAGGAACAAATCAACACTAAGAATAGTAGAAGACAGGAAATAGTTAAAATCAGAGCTGAAATTAATGAAATTGAGACTAAAGAAACAATTCAAAGAGTTGACAAAACTAAAAGTTGGTTCTTGGAAAAAATAAATAAAATTGACAGACCCTTAGCGATGCTAACAAAAAGAAGAAGAGAAAAAACTCAAATTTCTAACATCCGTGATGAAAAAGGAAATATCACAACAAACACCTCAGATATACAGAAGATAATTAGAAGTTAATTTGAAAACTTGTACTCTAATAAAATACTGAATGCATCGACAGATTTCTAGAGTCCTAGGAATTGCCCAAACTAGAACGTGAGGCTATACACAATTTAATCAGATCAATTTCAATTGAGGAAATAGGAGACACCATCAAAAAGCTACCATCAAGAAAAACTCCAGGTCCTGATGGGTTCACAGCCACAAGACCTTCAAAGAAGAACTAATACCAATGCTCTTCAACTTATTTAAAGAAATAGAAAAAGAGGGAGCTCTCCCAGACTCTTTCTATGAGGCCAATATTACATTAATTCCAAAGCCAGGCAAAGACACAGCCAAAAAAGAAAACTTCAGGCCAATATCTTTAATGAACATAGATGCAAAAATCCTCAACAAAATTCTGGCAAATCGAATACAAAAACATATCAAAAAGATAGTTCACCACGATCAAGTGGGGTTTATCCCAGGGATGCAAGGTTGGTTCAACATTCAGAAATCAATAAACATAATACATCACATCAATAGACTTAAAGATAAGAACCATATGATCATCTCAATAGACGCAGAAAAAGCATTCGACAAAATACAACACCCCTTTATGTTCAAAACACTAGAAAAACTAGGAACAATAGGAACATATCTCAACATCCTAAAAGCTATTTATGCAAAGCCCCAAGCTAACAATATCTTAAATGGAGAAAAATTGAAAGCATTTCCTCTAAAAACTGGAACAAGACAGGGATGCCGCCTGCCACCACTGCTAGTACTTGAAACATAGTACTTGTAACTCTGGCTAGAGCAATTCCATGTTTAGTTTAAAGAGTAAATAATAAGCCAGGTGCCGTGGTGCATGCCTGTAATCCCAGCACTTGGGAGGCTGAGGCAGGAGGATCGCGAGTTCAAAGCCAGCCTCAGCAATTGCGAGGCAATTAACAACTCAGTGAGACCCTGTCTCTAATAAAATACAAAAAAG
The DNA here is from genome assembly GCA_025594165.1 of Tamias sibiricus. Classification (NCBI taxonomy): domain Eukaryota; kingdom Metazoa; phylum Chordata; class Mammalia; order Rodentia; family Sciuridae; genus Tamias; species Tamias sibiricus. The sequence goes on from CM046664.1 coordinate 80,373,061, forward strand.
GGCTGAGGATGTGGCCCAGTGGTGGAGTGCTCCTAAATTCAATCCCAGGTACAAAAAAAAAAAAAAAAAGTAAATAATAACTTTTAAGTCATAGACACATATTTGACATTAGAAAGTATAGATATCAATGTAGACATAATCAGATATAGATATGCAACTTATTATGTTAATGGGGATATAGATTTTAATGTGTCTATCAGGGTTCTTTGTGATATTTATACCAGAATATTATTAACCATTCTCATTCTACACTGCTTTGGAAACAGTAGCTTACATGATTAGATAAGAGAAATGAGGTAATAAACAAGCAAGACCATTAATTATTCATCAAGAATAATATCATATTTATTCCATATGTTGAACTAACCTTTCGTGTCTGGGATGAACCACACTTGACCATGGTGCACCATTTTTTAAAATATGTTTTTGGATGTTATTTGCCAGTATTTTATTAAGAATTTTTGCATCTATACTCACCAGGAGTATTGATCTCAAGTTTTCTTTTCTTGATGTATCTTTGTCTACTTTGGGTATTAGGGTGATACTAACTTCATAGAATGAGGTTGAAAGGGTTCCCTATTTTTTATTTCATGGAATAATTTGAAGAATATTGTTGTAAGTTCTTCTTTGAAGGTCTGGTAGGACTTGGCTGAGAATCCATCTGCTTCTGGGCTTTTCTTTATTGGTAGGCATTTGATGTCATCTTCAATTTTATTGCTTGAAATTGATATATTTTACTTTTCTATGTCCACCTGATTCCATTTGGGTAGGTCATATGTCTGTAGAAATTTGTCAATGTCTTCATGGTTTTCTATTTTATTGGAGTAGATATTCAAAATTGTTTCTGATTATAATCCGTATTTCATTATGAGCATGGTGGTATTTCCTTTTTTCATCACACATTTTAGTAATATGAATTTTTTCTCTCTCTCTTTTTCATTATCTTGGCTAAAGTTTTATCAATTATTTTTTTTTTCATTTTTTCAAAGAACCAACATCTTTTTCATTGATTTTTTTGAAATTTTTTTTTGTTGTTGTTATTGGTTTGTTTCAATTTTGGATTTTGGATCTGATATTAATTATTTCCTGTCTTCACATCAAATAGACTTAAAGACAAGAATCACTTGATTATCTCAATAATGCAGCAAAAACATCTGACAAAATTCAGCATCCATTCAAGCTCAAAACACTAGAAAAACTAGGGACAATAGGAAAATACGTCAACATTGTAAAAGCTATTTATTCTAAACCCAAGGTAAACATCATTCTAAATGGAGAAAAATTGAAAGTATTCCCTAAAATAACTGGTACAAGACAGGGATTCCTTCTTTCACCACTTTTATTCAACATAGTCCTTGAAACTCTAGTCAGAGCAATTAGACAAATGAAAGAAATTAAAGGAACATGAATAGAAAAACAAGAGCTGAAACTACCTCTATTTGCCAATGACATGATTCTATATTTAGAAGGCCCAAAAAACTCTACTAGAAAACTTTGAGAATTCATAAACAAATTCAGCAAAGTATCAGGATACAAAATTAACAACCATAAATCAATTGCATTCGTATACACCAATGATGAATCAGCTGAAAAGAGAAATTAGAAAACCTATCCCATTCAAAATCATGTAAAAAAAAAAAAAAGTAAACTCCTTGGGAATCAATCTAACAAAAAAGATGAAAGACCTCTACAATGAAAACTACAGAACACTAAAGAAAGAAATTGAAGAAGTAAACTCCTTGGGAATCAATCTAACAAAAAAGATGAAAGACCTCTACAATGAAAACTACAGAACACTAAAGAAAGAAATTGAAGAAGATACTAGAAGATGGAAAGATCTCCCATGTTCTTGGATAGGCAGAATTAAGATTGTCAAAATAGCCATACTACCAAAAGTGTTATACAGGCTTAATGCAATTTCTATTAAAATTCCAATCATGTTCTTCATAGAAATAGAAAATGAGTCATAAAATTCATTTAGAAAAATAAGAGGCCCAGAATAGCCAAAGCAATCTTTAGTGAGAAAAGTCAAACTGAAGGCATCACAATACAAGACCTAAAATTATACTACAGAACTATAGTAACAAAACCAGCATGGTATTTGTGCAAAAACAGACGTTAATACCAATGGAATAGAATGGAAGACACAGAGAGAAACCCACATAAATACAGTTATATCTCATACTAGAAAAAGCATCAATACATTGGAGAAAAGATAGCCTCTTCAACAAATGATGCTGGAAAAACTAGAAATCTATATGTAGCAGAATGAATTGAACCCCTATCTATCACCCTGCACAAAACTCAAATCAAAGTGGATCAAGATCCCAAGCATTAGACCAGAAACCATCCGCCCACTTGAAGAAAATAGGCCCAATACTCCATCATGTCAACTTTCGAAATGACTTTCTCAACAAGGCTCCTAAAGCACAAGAAGTAAAATCAAGAATCAATGAATAGGTATCAAACTAAGTAGCTTCTTCACAGTAAAAGAAACAATCAGAGAGCATATAGAATGGGAGAAAATCTTTGCCACCTGTACCTTAGATACAGCGTTAATCTCCAGGATATACAAAGAACTCAATAAAATTAACATCAGAAAAACAACCCAATCAATAAGTGGGCAAAGGAACTGAACAAGCACTTCACAGAAGAAGAAATATGAGTGGTCAACAAATAATTGAAAACAATGTTCAACATCTCTAGCAATTAGAGAAATGAAAATGAAAACTACACTGAGATTCCATCACACTCCATTCAGAATGCCAATTATCAAGAATATAAGTAACAAGAAATGTTAGGGAGGATATAGGGAAAAAGGTATACTCATGCATTGCTGGTGGAACTACAAATTGGTGCAACCACTCTGAAATCATTATGGAGACTCCTCAGAAAACTTGGAATGGAACCACCATTTGATGCAGTTATCCCAGTCTTCAGTATACACCCAAAAGATTTTATATCAGCATACTACAGTGACACAGCCACATCAAAGTTTATATCAGCTCGATTCACAATAACTAAGCTATGGAACCAACCAATGTGCCCTTCAACAGATGAATGGATAAAGAAAATGTGAACTATATACACAATGGAATATTACTCAGCCATAAAGAGAATGAAATGATATTTCATGGTAAATGGATGGAACTGGAGGCTATCATGCTAAATGAAATAAGCTAATCCCTAAAAACCAAAGGCTAAATATTAGTCCTCTAATATTCAGATGTTAACACAGAATAAGAATGGTGGGGAGGGAAGAATAGAAATTTGCTGGATTGGACAAGGGGAATGAAGGAAAGAAAGGGGGAATGGGAATAGGAAAAACAGTAGAATGTATCAGACATAACTTTTCTGTATTCATATATGACTATACAATTAAACTCCACATCACATACAACCACAAGAATAGGTTCCTAATTAGAAAACATTATATTCCATGTATATATAATATGTCAAAATACACACTACTATCATGTATACCCAAAAAGAAGAAATAAAAAATAAATAATTTTTTAAAAATATGAATATTGAAAACTAAAAAAAGAAATAAAATTTTTAAAAAGAATAGTATTGCATGACTGTAAAATAAAATTCAATCAAATAAAAAAAATTACAAAAAGGGAATTTTTTGGAGTTTGAAATTTAGATTGCCTTCCTCTAAACCCCTGAAACACAGTTGAATGAGACTTAATTTATAATAGCAAGCAGACAGGAGTAAGCATCAAGAAATATATTGAAAAAGTGATGTACACGTTTTTCAGAAATAAATTTTAAATCTTTTTGGTGGAACATAAAATCTGAATACACTCTTCCTGGCTAGAAGGACTCAATAAAATTTTATGTTAACTTTTCCCTAATTAACATTTAATATATTTCATTAGCAATAAAAGAGAAAATTCTTTAAAAGAAGATTTGTTTCTTAAAATTTATAAAAATAAAAAAGAAAAATAATAAAAGAAGAAGAAGTAAGAGAAAGAGAAAAGAAAAATAAAGATAAACCAATTTCTATAAATTCTGACGGGTTGGTACTAGTGCAATATTTGACTGAGAAAGCACAAGAGAGGGGGGAAAAAGAGTATTAAATTGAATTGTCACCTATAGGAATTTAGCATTAAACACATAAAAGACTATCTTTAATCAGTGAAAATTATGTATTTTTCAGTGAATGGTACTTAAAAAATTCATATATCTTGAGAAAACATCATGATGTTTTCTTATCTATTATCTTAGACCTTATACTAGAATTAACTCCAGATGAGTTAAAGATTTAAATATTTAAAAAATGCAAACATGTATGAATATACAATTTCAGAGTCAAAATTTTTTCTAAATTTAATAGTAAACATGAGAAACCATGAAAAAGTGTACTCATTAGAATACAGTAGTATTGGCCTTACACACTGTTACTGGGTCAAAAGCAAATATCAAGAGAAACAAAGCAAAAACAACAAAAATACCACAGCTGTCACAGAAAAAGAATGGTTTCCTTCAGAGTTCCTCTGAGTTTCTGTTAGAATACGAGAACACTGATGATCTGTAAAATGCAATGAAGTAGAAGTTCACAGAAAAAGAAAACAGATATGAATAATAAAAATAAGTCAGTCTTGTCTTTTCTTCCAAAATAATATTGCTCTAATGCTCTCCAAAAGTTCATGGATAATGACAAAATTATAATTAGCATATTTTAAAAAATATTTCTAAATTTGTAAGAACACAGGGAAAATCCCTAAGAAATGATATAGATCAAGAGGGAAATTAAGTTGAAAAAATTAATACGTCTTATAGAAGGGGAGAATATCCAAGTTAGGAAACTAAAGCACTGAGAATTAAGATGCTTTATTCTCAAAGCTCTATTTAAAGGGTTTTATGAGAACAAAGAAATTGATCTTGGCAATGAGTATGTTATGGTGTCTATATTAGGTGTTCTCCAAAAGTTCATGTGTGTGACAATGCAAGAAAGATTAGAGATGAAATGATGGGGTTCTAAGAAGTCCTGATAATCAGTCCTTGATAGGGATTAAATTGGTGGTAACTGTAGGCTGGAAGGGTGTCCCTGGAGGAAGTGGTTCCCTGGGGGCATGCCTTTGGGATATATGTTTTGTCCTTGTTGAGCAGAGCTTTCTCTTTCTGCTTCTTGGTGGCCATGTCCAGGCAACCTGCTTTCCTCCACCACATACTTCTGCCGTGATGTACTGCCTCACCTCGAGCCCTTTGGTTTTTTGGGATTGGCTAACTTCACTTAGCATTATATTCTCTAACTCCATCCATTTTCCTGCAAAAGCCATGATTTTATTCTCTCTTATTGCTGAGTAATATTCCATTGTGTGTACATACGACATTTTCTTTATCCATTCATCTACTGAAGGGCATCTAGGTTGGTTCCACAGTTTAGCTATTGTGAATTGTGCTGCTATAAACATTGATGTGGCTGTGTCCCTGTAGTATGCTGTTTTCAGGTCTTTTGGGTGAAGACCAAGGAGTGGGATAGCTGGGTCATAAGGTGGTTCCATTCCAAGTTTTCCAAGGTATCTCCATACTGCTTTCCATATTGGCTGCACCATTTTGCAGTCCCACCAACAATGTATGAGTGTGCCTTTTTCTCCACATCCTCTCCAACATTTATTGTTGTTTGTGTTCTTAATAGCTGCCATTCTGACTGGTGTGAGATGAAATCTTAGAGTGGTTTTGATTTGCATTTCTCTAATTGCCAGAGAGTTTGAGCATTTTTTCATGTATTTGTTGATTGATTGTATATCTTCTTCTGAGAAGTGTCTGTTCAGTTCCTTGGCCCATTTATTGATGGGTTTATTTGTTTTTTTGGTGTTAATATTTTTGAGTTCTTTATATATTCTAGAGATTAGTGCTCTATCTGACGTGCATGTGGTAAAAATTTGTTCCCAATTAGTAGGCTCTCTGTTCACCTCACTGATTGTTTCTTTTGCTGAGAAGAAGCTTTGTAATTTGAGTCTATCCCATTTATTGATTCTTGTATTAATTCTTGTGCTACAGGATTCTTATTAAGGAACTTGGGGCCTAATCCAACATGTTGGAGATTAGAGCTTACTTTTTCTTCTATTAGGTGTAGTGTCTCTGGTCTAATTCCTAGATCCTTGATCCACTTTGAGTTGAATTTTGTGCATGGTGAGAGATAGAGGTTTAATTTCATTTTATTGCATATGGATTTTCAACTCTAAATCTTTTTGCATAGACTCACACACTAGAACATATTTGCAACACAAAAAATCCAAAACTAGTTTTTATCCAAAATATATAATAAACTTTTACATAATTAGTTATAACATTCACAATACTATAGGGGAAAAAAAAGAAACAAGAACAAAACATATGAAGAAATGTTTCCCAGAAAGGGAAACTAAATGGCAAATAAGTAAATAGGAAAAAAACTTTTTAAAGGTCTAATAATGCCAATTTTGGTAAGGAGAAAAATCACTATCATAGACTGTTGATGATAGAGATAGATAGATACACATACACACACATATTAAGTTGAAAAACAACTTGGCATTATCTAACAATATGCAAATACATGAAAAGGGTTGACTATTTATAAAAAAAAATATAAACACATTGGAGATGTCCTGATTATTTGGTTGTAATATTCATGATTGAGTTCTATATAGTTGGAAATAAATTAGACATAAATCAAGAGCAAAGGTCACTAATGAAAATGATATTAACAGAAATAAACAAAATTGCATGTATGAATTGATTAAAAGGTCAGCTATAATCATCTGAGTTTTATCATCCATAAAAAAATGAAATGTACTACAAATTAAGTCATATTAGAAAACTTGGCTTCAGTTGTTTAAAGAAATTTGGTCTGTTGAAGCTCAACTTTTATAAAGGAAGTGCCATTTTAGCAATAATTTCACCTGATAAGAACATTTACAACTCTATGTAGAGACAGTGAGTATCGAAGCAAAAGATTATTTGAAGTTCTTAAACTTCATCCTAAAGCTCCATATTTCTTTTAGAATTAATTAAAAAAAAAGATAAAAATATAAAAATAACTTCGTGGAAAAAGCCATATTTATACTTCTGAAATGTTAAGTCCCTATTTCTTTATAGATAACCGATCTAGATGGAATATCTCTGTACTATTAGTATCCCATTTTTAGATTCCTATTGGTATCAGAAACATTAGAATCTGTCAAACATCTAATACTTTAAAGTCTGAGTAAATATTCCAGCACAAAACAATGTGTCTATGAATATACATACACATAAGTTTGCTTTCCCCTGAATTTACTTTTATTTGTAGAATTTTAAAAATTTCAAATATGACATTTCTTGAAGCAGTTAATTTTTTGTCATTATATACCCCACATGTACCAAACAGAAGTTGAGCCATCTGACACTCATCTCATCCACACAAGACACTTTTATTTGTAAATGGTCACTACGAAGATTCTTCTTCTCCTCATTCCGCCTCCTCCTCCGCTCCCTCCTTCTCCCCCTTCTCCTTCATCATCATCACCACCACCATCATTATCCCCCTCCCCCTCCTCCCTCCCTTCTTCTCCAAATTCTTCACTTTTCTGTCTGGAACAGAAAACTTCTTGATCGCCAATAACATACTATTTTAAGAATGTTGATAAATACCTGCTATAAGTTATCTATGATGATCACATTGGGTCCTGCTATTTCTAGACTAATAATGATTAATTTGATGTTTTAATCTGCTTTTCCCTTTGAATTCCATACTTCTATACTCACTTCCTACACAATACCTCTACTTTGGGATGCCAACCAAGAATCTTATATCTGGTAGACATTTCATTTTTAGATAAAATTCACATTTTAAAGTCAATTTCAACCAAGCAAAATATGAAGAATTACAAAAAGTATAATGGAACAAAATAACAATTATTTAATAACAACTTTAATTCTGAAAGTTTTATTTCTATGATAACCTATTTAGGCATTCATCTATTTTTTTTAATCATTCACTCATCAGTAACCAAACATCAACCCATATCCTATGATGAATAATTATATATCTATTTCTAAAACACATGGAATGTGTATAAATACAACTATGTACTAGGATTCAAATAAATAACCAAAATACAAACAAGAGATATTTATATAGACCTTATTTATACTTTAATCAAGATCAAATTAGAATTGGTTAGAATTAAATTTGGCTAGAATTTTCTAACCAAAAATATAAGAGAAAGTGTGGTAGAGAAACATTGAAAGATTTTAAATTAGTATGTGTGCAAGAATAAGTCATATAGAGGTCAGAAAATACTTATTATAGAATAATGAAATCATTACATATAGCAGTTGATGGATGCACACAGAATATCACTTAATGAAAAATGATTTATTACAAAAGAAGAAAATGAAAATTTATTAGCTAAGTATCAAATTTACAAAGTAAATACCATTAAAATGAGAGCAAACACTCAGGAAGCAGAAGCAGAAGGTAAGGCATTTAAAGATAGAAGCAGCAAATGTGATGAACACCAAAAAACTTTTTAGGAAAAGAGATATAAAAAATGGTCCTTTGAAAAGATTACTTAGTTAGACAAACACAATGGGTGCAGTAAGGAAAGAGAAGGCTGGAAGGAAGAAAGGGTAAAGAGGGAGAGAGAGAGAGGAAGAGTAAGGAATAATACCCATGAAAAGGGGCACAGAGACACAGATACAATAGAGATTTGAATTTATAAGATACTGCTGGAGGAAATGTATTGACTACATATTTAAAATCTTAGAGGAAGTGAAAACTTTTAGAGAAAAATAGAACTTACTAAAATTGATTTAATAACAAAGCCTAGAATACATTAAAGAAGTTATGTCAATAATCAAAACTCTACCTGAAAATTACCTTAAAAGAGCAATGTTAATGATTAAAACTCTCCATAAAAACTCCTAGATTTACATTTATATGTAATTTTTTCATCAAATCCAAAGAACAGAAAAGTTTAAAGAGAATAAAGAAAAGATGAGAAATTTGTGAACATTACTTTATCTGGTAAAATTTATAATATACTTAATCTATTACTACCCAGTAAATTCATGTTGAGGTACATACCCTGGAGAAGGATTAGCAGACTTTTTCTATAAAGGCAAGTAATAAGCATTTTCAACCTTTTAAAATTTTATTAGTTCTTTTTAGTTATACATAACAGCAGAATCCATTTTGATATAATTATACAAGCATGGAATATATTTTATTCTAGTTGAGATCCCATTCTTATGGAAGTACTTGATGGTGAGATTCAACTTTGGAGGCCATATTTTCTCTGTTGCAATACATTTGCAGTGTGCAAATGTCAAAGATAAAATGAAAGTGAATGGGTGTGACTGAATTCCACTATAGTTTTGTTTACAAAGCTAGGAGGTACATTGGATTTGGCCAAAGGGCCAGAGATTGACAACCTTAGTACTAGAAGTTGAATTTGATCCAACCAACTGATATGGGAGGAATTTCAGCAAAAGAAAGAAACATTCTAAAATATTAAATTGTTCATATAAGATTAAAATGAGGTATGAATAAAGATTGACAACTAATGTACAAATGTTACACATTGTACAAAAGAAACGACAAGACTAAAAAATGGGATGAAAATATTTTTAAACAGGAAAGAGAAAACGCTGATAAACAGTAAATGGGTATTGAATGATGCAAAAGAATACAAAGCAAGAAAACGAAACTAAACAACAACAAATCTGATGATACAGATAGAAAAATGTTAAATATAAAAAAGAAGAGAATAAAAGCATCACAGTAGGTATATATGTCCACTTATATATTACCACTAGCACTAAAATTCAAACCTATCTAAATACCAAACAACAACAATAATAAAGACAATAAAGAACAAAGATATGAACTATGGAAATTTTTGTTTTTCATGAAGCTGAATGCAAAAGGGCACACTGATACACTACTGATGGGAATGAAAATCTATGCTACCTTTCTAGAACATGGTTTTGGCAGCACATAACAAAACTGCTTATGCAGTTATTTTGTGACCTGGCAACTCCACTCTCAGAAGTCCACTCTGAATACTCACTCTGAATAATGTGAAAGTAATATGCACAGGACTATTTATTGTAGCATTTTTTTTTTTTTGTAGTTGCAAAATATTGGGGATAATTAAACATAGAATACCGGTTTAATAATCTATGACCAAGCCATGCAAAGGAGCATTATGATGATATAACAAAGAATAAAGATTTCTGTGATTTGATAGGGAATGATTTTTCAGGTCATGCTCTTCAATGAAGAAAGCAAGGCACCAAAGTATCTGTAGCGTGCGCCTTTCCGGTTAAAAAAAAAGGAGGAAAGAGAACATATATCTATTTATTTGTAAAAAGGAATAAGGAAATACAGGATAAACCAGAAGCTGAAGAAACACACTATTTACAGATGGGGAGCACAAGAGAAGGGGAAGAAGTGACTAGGATATCAAAGATGAACAAGGTAAGGCATGTCCAGCAAAGTTCTGACTCACGGAAGAGTCACTCTTTCATCTCTGATTCAATACTTAAAAGAGAAAGAAACAAAACCAAGTAGGACATAAAGGGAACCAAATGAGAGGTTCAGGGAATAATTTGCTGGAACATAGCAGAATTTCAATTGAAACTCGTATACTGGTGTCAAATTATGTGATCATTCAGTGAAATATATATCAACCTCTTAAAAAATTTCCTTATGATTTTAGCACACTGGGACATGGTTAATATTTTTAAGTTGAATAGCTAATGATGCTTTCTAAACCAAAAAATATTTTGCATTCTGGATGAAAAGATAAAAGAGAAAAAAAAATGTATGAAACAAGGCAACCACTCCTCCTAAAGTAAAGGTGTTTGGGGAAAATATGTAGTTATGCAAAATAAAATAATTCCTTACAGAGAACCTTTCAAATTTGCATTAAATGAAAGATAATAAAAACCTGAATTTCAAGGACAAGTTATACTTGAATTTACATTTCTTGTACTTATATGCTGTTATTCATTTTGACAGGCATTTCAGTGATGGTGAAAATATACATCAATTGTATAAGCATAACATTATAGAGTAAATGGAAGAAGGGAATGCCTTTGTATTGGAAAGTTACCTGTATTTCTAGGGAAACAAGGAGGCAAATGTGACCTTTCCCTAATCTGTGGTTCGTTTCTTATTAAAATGGGAGCTACACATCTGCATGTCTGATTTCACATATAGTACAATTATTCTGGATTACCAAAGCCTTCAGTGTCTTGATTAGATCAAGATGTTTTCCAAAATTGAACAAGGTCCCACTGATTTTTGACCTTCTAATGTTCTTAACTGTCAGAAATTTTACAAATGACCTTTCATGCTGTAATTCACTTGCCATTCTGTGGCAATTTCACATTTTTCTATCTTATGAGGATCATATACTCAATGTAAATTTCTATGAATATGTTTTTAATTTTAAAAATCATGATCTTTTCTAGGCTGAATGAAGGCAATTATACAGCCTTACCCATATACAAAAAGGTCATAAGAACCTTGTCAGTGCTCATCTTTTTTTTCAAACACTAGAGTTAAGTGAAAATATGTGGGAGAATTTTAAATGTCTAATAATAAAGAAACATCTCAAATCTTATGTAATCTTCCATAGCCATTAGATAAATGAACACATGGTGCTAAATTATTTTGTAAAAGCAAAATAATATTTGCATTACTTTAGACAATGCTACTATACACAATTTATTTAGGGAAACCAGAGGAAATAGTAAAAATAATGCTGTAATATGAGTATTTACCTTTTTCTGTGGTAAACAGAATTATTTTGGGGAAATATCACATACATTAACTAAATTCTGTTACACAAAAATATCAAAGATCAGAGCACATGACTTAAAAACTCAATGACACATTTTATTTGGCGTCAAACCTAGTTGAAAGGCATTAGTAATTATTTTTGATAAAATTGTGTGGAAAAAAAATGATCAGTGTCTGAGTCAGAATTTTGCATTACCTTGACAATGTAATCAAAGTGGTGAAAGGAGGATTTCTGGATAATTTTGATAGACAAACTTAATTTATCCTTCTATAAATGAAGAACCATAAACCCCACATAAGTATTCCCTTAAAATAAACTTGAAGATAAGCATATTTAGAAAATAACAAAAACAAGGAAGATGAGGAGTCAGGTGTGTAAAGTGTGAAGTTTTATGTTTCCCCTTCCAAATTGGTTGTATTTAAAATTTAGAAGAGATCACAAAAATAAATCACAGATTCAAGCATGTGGCCTGATACTAGGCATCATTTATCCCATCCTGGTTCCTTGCAATTCCTTTGCAATTATGAATCTCTGTGGTGAATATTATAAGGAAAAGAAATGAAAGATGGATGGATGGATGGACAGATGGATGAGAATGAGAGAGAAAGAGGTACAGAGTGAGGAAGAGAAGAAGGAAGGAAGGGAAGAAAGAAAAAAAAGCAACAAGCAAAAGGAAATGGAAGGAGAGAGAAATTTTCTATTTTTTTTTTCTAGAAAGTAAAATTTTACTATTGATTAAATATAAATGTCCATGTCCTCTAGGCCCTTCTGTGCAATTTAGATAGCCTAGCAGACAGATTCATCTAATGTATCTCAGCATTTAAACAGAATTTTTCTTCAGTCTTAAGCTTATTAAAATGGTTTCCCTCTGATCACTCATTCTATCGTCATTAGCCATTCTTGAAAATTATGACATATCAGCTACAAATGGAGAGTTTAGTTAAGCAATATGTTGAGAGTAAGGTCAGCTGATGGCCTTCTGTCTGCTTGCAGATGCAAAACAAACCTCAACTTCTGTAAAGTTGGTCTATCACTGGCATGAGCCCCTGCCACCAATTGATGACTACCTTGCCCCAATTCAACTCACCCTTAACTCCTCTGTCTTGTCTCCCATTGGCTTCACTCCCATGGGCTTTAAATATACCACTATATGGCAATTCTTGGCTTCTAATATTTTCCTCAATTGAGTTGTTATTTTTTCTTCTTATATGATAACACACTATCCCTTCTAAAGAACATTTGGAGGTGGGAGCTTTTATCTTTTAATAAATATGTGCTATCTCACCTGCACTCTTCTCATTTTATGTGTTTTCTACTTTTCACTATTCTACTTAGGTGCAGTGTAGTCCAGCTTGGCAAAATCCTTTTAAAACAGAATACCATAAATTCACAGCCTTCGTTCGAGAAGCAGGAATGGGACAGGCTAGGTGAAAGTGTTAGTATGCTGATTTGAACCATTTTTCTACTGTTATACCTTCGTTTCCATTATTAGTCACCTAGCTTCAGAGAGGATAATTTTCTAGACATTGTTTTCATCCTTTGTGAAATGTTATTTTCAGTTGACTAAGTGCCATTTTGTAAGGTAAGTGATAAATGACATAATCCTCTCAGTGTTTTACTTTGCCTAATTAAAACACTCTCTACCATTATCAACAATACAAAGGGTATGCTGCATCATAGAAGCTGACAATTCTCTCACCTAAAGATTTAATTATTTAATTGTTCTAATTCAGCCATCAACTCAGGATAGCAACAATTTAGACTAGATGACCAGGACCTCCTTAAAAGCACATGCATCACATGATAGAAGTATGTCCTCTACTTACCCTGCAGGTTGGGCATTCTCATTTTGCCTGATCAGATTTCTAATCAACTTTTCAGACTCTAAACAACATGGATTAAGGTGTATCGATATAAGGACTTGCTACACTTTGAATACACAGTGTCAATCAGTTAGAAATCAGAGTAATCCTCAGATACAAGATTACAGGGGCAGGTAAATAATGGAAATGATTGGAAAACTCAGGCACAACACACATTGCTTGGAAACTGGAAATACAGTGGAAATGGTACTGCAGAACTCAATGGAGAAAGTTGGACTTTTAAAAGAACTTTGCAGGTAACCTCAAACTGGTATTCCTATTTCTGTCTTTGATAGATAATCCACACTTAAAATAGTAGCCACAGTGGTCTTTAAAATAGCTAAAATAATACTGTGATTCTTATCTTACTTAACTTAAACTCAAAGCCTGTGCAGTAGTCTGAAAGGCCTTACATACACCCACACTCCCCCAATACTTTTTGCCTCATTCAAATTTGTTTCTCCTTCACTAGCTCTGCCCAAGCCACACCAGTATCTTATTGCTTTTAAAATAAGCCAGGATTTATCAAACTAAGAAGCTTTATCACAACAGAGGAAATCATCAGCAGAATGAAGAGACAACCTATAGAATTGCAAAATATTCATCTGACAATGGATTAACATGCAGAATATATAAGGAAATAAAAAAGCTAAACACAAAATAAAAAGAAATCCAATTAAAAATTTACCAAAAAGCTAAACAGACACTTCTCAAAAAGAAAAAAAAAAATAGACATACAAATGGCCAAGAAGTACATGAAAAAATACTCAATTTAATTATCACGAAAATTTGAAGTCACAATGAGATATCATCTCACCCCAGTTAGAATATCAAAAATTTTTTAAAAATCAAATTCTGGTGAGGATACAGATAAAAGGGAACTCATACACACTGTTGGTGGAAATGTGATTTATTACAACCATTATGGAAAATAGTATGGAGATTCCTCAAAAAACGAAAAATAGAACTACCAAATGATCCAGCAATTCCACTACTGGGTATATAGCCAAATCATTCTATGAAAAAGATGCTTTTACTCCCATGTTTATTGCAGCACTATACACAATAACTAAATTATGGAATCAACCCAGATGCCCTAAAACAGATGAATAGATAAAGAAAATGTGGTATATGTACACAATGGAATATTATTCAGGCATAACAAGAATGATATCCTGTCATTTGCAGCATCATGGATGAAACTGATGGTCATTATGTTAGATAAAATAAGCCAGACACAGAAAGACCAATGTCTTATGTTCTCAGCCATGTGGAAACTAGTTAGTCAATCTTGTAGAGGAACTGAATGGAAAGAGAGCCTGGTAAGAGCAGGGGGGAAAGGGGTGGAAAGAAGTTCAAAAGGGGGCACTAAAACACAGTGGAAGAATTATTTCTGGTTTTTCTTTAGCACAGTAGGCTATTGTGGAAAGCAGGCTGTGCCCTGATCAGCTACTACATGATTTATAAAATAGCTGTTTTAAAGCTGTGCCTAGACTTGAGTTATTTCTTTTGGGTAAAGCAGTAGTTTGTCATGAGTTAGTCAATTTTGTGTTTAAGTGCTGAGGTAGAATGACTCTACACCTTGCTCAGACAAATAAGCAACCACCACCTGCACAATCATAAAGCACAAACTAACAAATTACAGTAATTGTGCTAATAAAAATGACCACCTGTGAACTTATTGAATTAACCAAAGCACATGAATGCATGGCCATATCAAACTATGAAAAGCTAGGCCTATGATTTATTGAGTACACCAGACCACCAAATGAAGCAAGCTCCTCACCCAAGGCTCACAAAAGGAGGAGCACTGAGATTGCACACAGTACCACCCTGATTCTGTTACCTGGACATTCATCACAAGTCTTGCCCAGGAAAATCACCATAGTGACAAACCTCTGAATCTCTGTCCTCAGGATTCTCCTGCCTACGGTGACCAGGCATGGCCTACTCCAAACAGGCATCTCAAGTTGACATTCAGAGCTGACACTCTGAAATGGTGATCTGAGTCCTAGAGTAAGTTCCTGTGCTTTGACAGCTCTATGGCCTGAACAAGTTCTTGGGCTAGTTCATAATTTTGTCTGAGTACCTACATTGACTCTTTGCATTTGGTGTCTGCTCCCTGCCTTTGCTCTCATTCAGGCTCCTGAACTCCTGTGGCTGCCTTAACCCTTTCATAGCCATTCTATAATATAAAGTGTATAAAAAGTGATGTGTGACATGAGTGTTATAGATGTTAGTAGTTAAGATTGGCATAGAAGAATCTGTGATTGGCAGGCTTATGACTACCAGGTGACCCACAAGTATTTAGTTAACCGCCATCAATGAAAGTGGTATAGCCTGTGAATTTACTGTTATTCAATGAATTCTGACATTGTCAAAAGATTTTAATGGCATAGCTCACTCAGGACAGGTAGTGATAGGTTAAAACCATCTATGATAGATTTCAAAATGACTAGCACAAAATTCCCAACACACAAAATGATTAATGTTTGAAGAGACTGAAACACTCATGACCTGATTTATTACATGGTGTACATGTATTGAATTACTTGTACCCCATAAAAATGTACAAATATTGCCTCAATTAAAAAAATATGCCAGGATACCCTTGCCTTAAAAAATTTGTATTGCTTCCCAATGCCTGGAATAGTCTTCAACCAGCCATACAGCTGTCTCTTATTTCCTTCTTTTGCAGCTCTAAAGTCACATTCTTGGTGGAGACTTCCTGGCCACCTTGTCTACTATTGTAAGCCCAACTACATCTGCTTCTTAGTCTTTATCCCCATTCTATAATTCTTTTTAGGACTTTTGTTATATTTCTGGGTACAAAATGATCTTAATTTCTTTTTTATTATGTGTCCTTCTAGTAGAATGAAAGCTCCATGAAAACAGGGAGTCGGTATTTTGCCTTGCTATTTTGTCTTCATCTTCTCAAAACATAACAGTACAAAGAAGAGTTAAACAAATATTTGTTAAATAAAGAAATCACGACAATTTTCATTTTATTTTATCAATTTATAACTTCACTGTTTTGAGGGTAAAAATGTTCTGTATAATATTTTTGTTCTTTTTGAAAAATTTTAGACTACTTTATGATCTATTATGCACATAATTTAATAAGTAAAAAATTTAAAGAGTAATCATGGCACAGATTAGAGTCTGTATGCTAAATCATTCAAATCTTCTATCTTCTCTCTGTCTAAAATCAAAATATTAAAGGGCATTTCAAAATCCTTCACTACAAAGGAATTTATTTTGTACTTTATGTTTCAGGTTTTGTAAAATATATTTGGAAACTATTTTATTAAGTGTACAAAACTATCAAGTTGTTATACCTTTATGTCAAGACTCCTTTTATTTTTAAACATTTTTTGCTTTAAGCTATATTAATTTCTATAGCTATAGCAAATGTATATTTATTCACAACTTTGCAGTAACATTTTCCATTCTTTCACTTTCATTTCTAGTACCCTTACCTTTATTTGCATTGACATTTATTTTTTTTCTTTTGGTGATGGTTATGTTTGTTGTTAGTATGTATTTATGATATCTATTTTCATATTTTAATAGTCTTTCATCCACTACAATAGTTCGGCCATTGGACCATTAAGATCTATTTGTGTTTTCTATTTTTCTCCACTTTTTCTGTAAATACCTTTACTCCTTCCTTCCACCCACATTTTAAACCATTATTTAGGTTTGAATTTTTTTTCCTAGTTCATTCTACTTAGTAGTTGGAAATTATATATGTGTAACTTTTATATTATCAGTTATATATATTTTATTCATATATAAAAAGAGATTTCTATTTTTTTTAAACGGCTATCCTTCTCAGAAAATCAGGATTTTATAATTTTACTTCAAACACAATCACTTAATTGATATGACATTGTTATGTAACTTCCTATTTCCTTCCTTAATCCCCTCCCCAACTTTGACATTATATTTTCATCAATGTCACTAACATTTCATGCATTTGACACTTTTTATATTTCCCTTTTTGTTTGACAGTGTTGGTAAGGACTATCACTAGCTACATCTCAGAATTTTTTCCTAAGATTATTTTCCTTCTTCCATGAGATAAGGAAATCCTTTGGTAAATTTACCCAGTTGAGTGACCTGTTAAAGATTCATATTCCCTATTACTCAGCCTGGAATATTCTTCAACCACACAGCTCTCTCTTATTTTCTTCTTTTGCAACTTCAAAGCCACTTTCTTGGTGGAGACTTACTGGCCACTTTATCTAGTGTACATCTGCTTCTTATTCTTCATCCCCATTCTATATTTCTTTTTAGGACTTTTGTTATGTTTCTGGGTACAAAATTATCTAAATTTCCTTCTTATTATATGTCCTTCTAGTAGAATGAAAGCTCCATGAAAACCCGAGAATATCATGATAAGTGAAATAAGGCAATTCCCAAAAAACAAAGGCTGACTGTTTTCTCTGACAAGTGGATGCTGATCCATAGTGTGTGGGGGAGGAGGGAGGGAAGAATGAAGGAACTTTGGATTGTGCAGAGGCCAGTGAGGAGAGAGGTAGGGCAGTGGGGATGGAAAGGACAGTAAAATGAGATATTATTACCCTATATACATGTAGTACACTACTGGTGTGACTCAGCACCATGTACAGCCAGAGGAATGAGAAGTTATGCTCCACTTGTGTACAATATATCAAAACCCATTCTACTGTCATGTATAACTAATTAGAACAAATAAAAATTTATATTCCCTCATTTTTGAAAGATGATTTTCTTTTGTATAGAAGTTTTATTTTATAGTTATGCTTTTTAAGTATTAGAAATAATATTACACTGGCAGCAATTGGCATTCACAATTGCTGGTGGGAAATCTGCATTGAAACAATTTTCCTTTATTTTTAAGTTTGTGTCTCTTCATATGGTTGCTTATAAGATCTCTCTTGGTATTAACATTCTGAAGCTTTAGAGAATGTCTAAGTCTTTGTGGATATGTGTGGGTGTCCTGGAATACTTTCATATTTTGTGCTTCCTTTGTCTGTGAATTCATGTTATTCATCAACTTTGGATGATTTGTAGAAGTATTGCTTTGTATAGCTCATCTCCTAGATTCCTTTATTCTCAAATTCTGTAACTCTTATCAGACATATGTTAGAACTTATTGTTTGAAACTCTAAGTCAGTCTCTGTATGTGTTTGGGTGTCATAATCTTTTTATTTTATAATTCGCATATCTTGCCTAGTTCTTCAGATATGATTTCATGGTTACTAATTCACTTTTTTTTGGGAGTGGGTAGTCTGGAGATTGAACTCAGGGGTGTTTTACCACTGAGCTACAACCCCATCCCTTTTAATTAATTAATTAATTATTTTATTTATTTATTTGAATAAGGAGACAGGGTCTTGCTAAGTTGCTTAGGGCCTTGCTAAGTTGCTGAGGTTAGCTTTGAAGGTGAGATCCTCCTGACTCAGCCTCCAGAACTGCTGGGTTTAATGGTGTACACTACTATGCCTGGCTATTTCACATTTTAGTTGTGTCTACTTATTTTTTTAAATTATGCATTCAATTTTTAACTATAAATTATAGATTTTACTTTAAAATTTTTGTATCTTTTGTACCTACTACCATTTTTGTTGGTAGATTGCTTTTGTGATTTTATTCTTTACTTGAACATGTTATATCCAGTATTATTTTAATTTTTAATATTTACAAAAAACAAAGTGCATCTTCTTTTTAAAAAATTATTTTTTAAATTTTTTTAGTTGTTGATAGAACTTTATTTTATTTATTCACATGTGGTGCTGATAATCAAACCCAGTGCCTCACACATGCTAGGAAAGCACACTACCACTGAGCCACCACCCCAGGCCCCCAAAGTGCATCTTCTTTATGCCAATGTTCAACTCTTATGCCTTGTTTACTTCTGTATTTTGTAATCTCTGATTATGAGCATTTCTTTCCTTGATCCAACTTGGTGGGAACGTGAGGTGCTTTGAATTACAGAGGATTTAAATTTGCATCTGCTATGATCTAAGAGGTTCTGGTAACTACCTGAAAGCCCTTACTTAAAGGGAAGCCAAGTTGGCTCCATACTGTGACACCTTCCTCTAATAGCATCTGATCCCAGCACTGGAATGGGTAGTCTTACACAAACTTAGCTTTCTGGTTAGTTTATTGATCACTGCTTCCTCCTCAGATCCCAACTCATAGCTTTCTTATTGGCTTGTTTGAGCCTTTAAAGATTTATTTCTTCTATTTCTTGAAGCCCAGAAATGTATTTTTATCCAAGATTTAGTCGTTTTATAAGAGAAGCACTCTTCTTAGTGTCTAATCTGCCGTTTGATTGGAAATAGATATGCTCAAACATTTTTAAATTTTTATGAAATTTCAAATGAAAAAATTAATTTCTTCTGTGGAAAGGGTCACTTAAATATATCTTACTCAAAACTTAAGATATCATAAAGAGATATCACCTTTATCATCTTCAAGTTGCAACTCCTAAATTAATTCAAATCCCTGTGACTACAAATGCATTATTTTAAAAAGCACCATACCAGTGACTTAGTGTTCTCTAATATCTCCCCCCAACACATACACACACACACACACACACACACACACACAGAGAGAGAGAGAGAGAGAGAGAGAGAGAGAGAGAGAGAGAGATTTTAAAAAGTAAAATAAACACAAGCTGCTTAATATGGTTATCAGTATGTAGCCAATATACCAGAAACACAAACAATTATCTCAATCCTATACCTATGCTCCCCTAATAAGGTAACATGATTCTTCATATTCTCCAGGTTAGGTCTTTGTCACCGTGAACATTTAGCCTCTTTTGATAAAGTAATGGTATCATACCTGAAAACAAGACTTCTTATAATTTACATGATTTAATATTTGCTTAGCTATTTCTACTCCATTCTATTACACACTTCCTGAATAGTAACATAATTTGCAAACACTAGAATCTGAGTATCACTACCAATTTGCATTAACATAAAACTCTTCTTCAAACTATCTGTAATTATTTCATGCCTCATAAATCCAACTCAGTCCTGTGTATTAATCCAACCATAATTCTTTCAAGTCTTGTCTCCAAAATCTAGGCATATATCTTCATAGGACATTTAGTTATTTAAATGGGCCCATAATTTTAAGGATTCTTTTTTTCTCCCTTTCCTAAGTTAGTAATAGGCATTTTCCTTATAGCTGGGGAAAATTCACCTTGTCCTGTATGTTCTACAAATACTTACCATACAATGTGTCAATTTTTTCCTAAAATTTTAAAATGACTCATTGGATGGATGCATTCTCCTGTTTTTTGCCCTTAGCAAGTTTTCAAATGTCATTTAGAGAAAATTAATTTGTCTCCACAGGACGTTCTAATCAGTGACATTGGGGATATATTTTTAAGCATTTCTTAGTGTTTAAAGTTAGCAGGAAATAAATTCACTGGAGTTATGATACCACTTTTCCCCATTTTTATAAGACCAAAGGAAATGAGAAAATATTATCTGCCATCACAGCACTCTGAGCCTGTTTTCCCTGGGGCAAAACATACTTAGATATAGGACAGACACTGGGGTGAAACAGTATGTTTGAGTGCTAAGGAAATTGTTCCTTAGAGGCCTGAAAAGTTAATGTGTCTCATTAAATTACTACCACGGAACACTACCAGGTTGCACAGAAAGTCAGAAGTAGAAGAGGCTGAAGAAATCATCTGGCACTACAAAATCATTTTCTAGGTAAGACACTGAGACTCTGGAAAGTTATATAATTTGGTGAAAGTCACAAACTAGTAAAAGATTCAGCAATAGAACTTAGGTTTCTGATTCTTAGATGTAATACTCTACCTTACTGAGAAGGTATTAATTTTACTTTACCCTGATTAAAATTGGTAATTTATCTTTTAATTAAAAATATTAGAATCCAGTTAGAATGTCAATCATCAGCAATACAAATAGCAATAAATGCTGCTGAAGATGTGGGAAAAAAGTAACTCATACATGGCCAGTGGAATGTAAATTAGCACAATCACTATGAATATCAGTTTTAAGGTTCCTCATGTAGCCACCTAATGTAATCCAGCTATACCTCCTTGATATCTAGCCAAAGGATTTAAAACCAGCATATTATAGCAACACATGCATACCCATGTTTACAGCAGCACAATTCACAATAGCGAAGTTAAAGAACCAGCCTAAGTGTCCATCAAGAACTGGATTGTTAAAAAAAAAGTGGCACACATACATAATGGAGTTTTACTCATCCCTAAACAATAAAATTATGTCATTTGCAGGAAAATGGGTAGAACTAGAGAGCATCATGCTAAGCAAGATAAGCTAGACTCAGAAAGTCAAGGGTCATATATGTCCTCTCACATGTGAACGTCAGAAAAAAAAGTGAATCCTGTGAAAATAGAAGATAGCCAGTAGGGTAAAGGATGCAGGTCAGGAGGAGGGAGGAAGGAAGGGCAAGGGGTCTGGGAATAAAATTGATCTTATATTTTGGACATGTACAAATATGCCACAATGAAATCCACAATTCTGTAATTATTATGTGCCAAATTTTTATTTAAAAAGTATTGTGAAAATGCAGTCATTTTTTTTCTGTGTCCCCTAAACCATATAGTCATTAAAATATATGAATGTTAAACCAAAGGCGGATAGAGAGAAGTTAGATAATGGGTACTAAACTGGTTAAATAGAAGAAATTAGTTCTGGTTTTCTACAGAATAACTATGGACTATAATAATTGGATCTATTTCAAAATAACTACAAGAGTCCAAAGTTTCCCAACACAAAGAAATGATAAATTCTTGAGAAGATGGAAATGCTAATTGTTCTCACTGATCATTACAAATTGTTTAAATGTATCAATTTATTATACTATACTCCAAAAATATATACAAATATTATGTCAATTACAATGTAGCTGAGCTAAAAATACATAGGCAGGAGTAGATATTTTTATAGATAACAAATTTATATAGTCTTTAATGATTGACAAAATTTGTGGTACATAGTATTGTCCATATGAGGTGTGAAATGACCTTATGTTACCATGTAAAGAAAGGATTAACATTTCAATCATCCTATTAACCTCTTCCTGGGTTATATAATGACTCCTTTAAAATCTTCAACTATGGGGCTGAGGTTGTGGCTCAGTGGTAGAGCACTTGCCTAGCACGTGTGAGGCACTGGGTTTGATTCCCAGCACCATATAAAATATTATAAAGATATCATCTCCATCTACAACTGAAAATATTTTTCTAAAAAATCTTCAACTATGAGCTTTAGAGAAATAAGTTTTTTTTAAAAAATTAAATATGATATTGAGGGGTACAAAAGAAATGAGACCTTTATACTCTAAATAAAATAAAGCTGCCCCTCAAAATAAACAAGTCAGTAGTATTCAAGTAAAGTTATATGGCATATTAGAGCAATCAATTCTCCCTCACGGCAATATAATGCAAAAATAATTACAGTATAGTAATTCAAGACTGAAGTCAGAAATAAATAAAATGTTGTGGTTTACACTTTTAAAATTATTTGAGTTTAAAATGTTTCAGTCTAATTCAAAATAAGCTTTGAGTTTCTATTAACAAAGTAGTATTGCTGATTGAAGCAGAAATGTGCCCTGTAGGAGCCTACTACCAGAAAGCCATCCCTATGTGAAAAGGAAAGTTACCAGGTACTTCATTAAAATCAGGCACAATCAAGGGCTTTAAGGCAGGTAACGAAAGCAGTCTTCCAGAATCAGAGGAGAACATGAGTTATTCTCATTTGATCTGACCCTTAAAGTTGTGTGTAAATGATTATAATCAATAACCCTATATCATACCTACTGTATCCCAGGACTAGTTAAATATTTTATTCTAAATAATACCACAAGACAAATAAGTATATTAAAATTATCTTGTTATGGATGAGAAAATCCAATCAATATTAAGGTCACCAGAATTAGCCCTGTTTTCAATAGCACCAGATTCATTGCCTCCATTTTATCCTATTATAAGTAATGCTCTGATTAATATTTTGCATTCACATCTCATTTTGTACAAATGCAAGAATTTCTCTGTGATACTTAGTAGAGCTCTTTTCCATTTTACTAGACACTAACAGCTCTTTCTCCTAAAGGCTTGTATAACCTTCAAAATTTGCCCTACCATGTAAAAGAATACAATTAAGAATATATTTACCTTTAGTATCTTTTCCTCCACATTTTCCCTAATACCCATCAATATCTTACATATTTATTCTTTGTCATTCTAGAACCAAAAAAAGTACATTTTGCTATATTTGGTATTACTCAGAAGTGATATTGAGCACAATTAAGAATATTTTTACCTTTAGTATCTTTTCCTCCACATTTTTCCTAACACCCATCAATATCTTACATATTTATTCTTTGTAATTCTAGAACCAAAAAAGTACATTTTTGCTATATTTGGTATTACTCAGAAGTAATATTGACCATTTTTAACTGGATGTTTTTTGTTTGTTTGGGATTATTTATACATTCTGAATACTATGATATGCCTTGCAATTACTACACTTTTACTTGCATGTTAACAACATGGAATCAAAGTTTTGTTTTGTTTTTTCCTTGCTTAGCACATTTTAAAGGTGTAACAGCTGGATGTAGTGCTAAACACCTGTAATCCCAGCAACTCAGAAGGCTGAGTCAAGATTTGCAAATTCAAAGCCAGCCTTAGCAATTTAGCAAGGCCCTAAGCAACTTAGCAACACCCTGTCTCAAAATAAAAATAAAAAGAGCTGGGGATGTGGCTCAGTGGTTAAGCATCCTGGGGTTCAATCTCCAGTATAAAGAAATAAATAGGTATAACTTACATATCAAAAATTTCATTCTTTCAAGTATAATCATTGAGGGATAGAGCAGTTGAAAAATTCCCTCATGACCCTTTGTACTTAATCTTTTCCTCCCACACTAGCCTCTGGCAACCACAGACTGATTTTACTTTCCATCTCCAGAATTCTATAGCAATATAAGTGGAGTCATAGTACATATAGCCTTTAGGGTTTATATAATCAAATACTAAATAAATATATGCACACAAATGTGGTATATTTTATTATGTAGATGTACCAGAATTCGTTTATTCACCAGTTGAAGGACAATTGAGTTGCTTCAACTCAACAGGAATTGGAATTCCTTCAGCATCTTTCAGTTATATGGCCTACTAATGTCCTTTGGGCCACGTATTCACCATGAATAACAGCATATGGGTTCATGCATTTTCTTTGTAACTTGGACAGCTACAGAAACTACATGTGTGCTTTTTTGCCAGTTGCTTTTATTGTGCCTTATGTTCTTGTTGGACCTGGAATTGAATATATAACAGTCAATAAGAAGAACAATTTTAGCTTGGGTATCAGAATCTAAGGTAAATGAATTGTTTGTTGTTGGTGGTGGTTTTTTATCTTTCATTTTTTGACATGTATGGCTTAGGTTTAAAAAGCAATTAAAAACACATACTTGACATTTACCAAAATTTAGAGTACTTCTTATAAAAGGGTTAGCAATATAATCATAATATTCAACAGAGGTTGAAGAAATGTTTTAAAGGGGAAAATTATATCTTTATGAATATATTTCTGAAATAATTATGCAAAAGTCAATAAGATAAAGTGACTCATTTTATAAACATTACTTAATCAATATTGTAATTACACATTTGTTTCATTCATACATCTATTTATTCCATTTCTTGAAACAATGGTTAATTGTCCTGTTAAATCTAGTTATTTTGTCATGATGATAATGACTATCTTAATATGTTAAAGAGTAGTGGTTTTAAAACATGGTTCATGGGCTGTTGTTGTGGCTTTGGTGGTAGAGCACTTACTTAGCACATGTGAAGCACTAGGTTCAATCATCAGCACCACATAAAAAATAAACAAACAAAAAAAAAAAAAACAAAGATATTGTGTCCTTCTATAACTAAAAATATTTTTTAAAAAACATGGCTCATATAATCTAAGGAACCTCATACTGGTTTTAATAATGCTGATTCCTGAGTTTCATTGGGGGATTCTGAGACAGTATAGCTATGATGTTGTCCAGGATTCTCTGTTAGCAAAACCCTGAGAAGTTTCCATCCATAGTCTAGAGTTTTCACAGGTGGATCTGTGGCTTGCACAGATCTATCTTGGCTACTGGGTCTTTTTGAAGGAGAAGGAGAAGAGGATACATCATTGTGGTAGAGTAAGCATGCTAGAAGTGTGAAAAGGAAGATTGGGAAAATCTATTTGCACAGGGATAATTTTTTCTACTTTAAGGAACATGAATCCAGTAATGGCCTGAGCACATTTCAAACCATATACTGTGTAAGCACCTTTTACTCAATTTTATAATTTTCTTGCTCATGCTTTTTCCATTCAAAAGTTTGATTTTTGTTTGTATCTTTCATTTGCCTGTGTTTCCAACTATTTATTTTTAATGATGTGATAAAAAATGAAAGCTTACACATTAAAAATGTATTATGGTTGGCTAATTTTGTTCTCCTACATATTATATTTGATTTTCCTTCTCCTGTGACAACTAAATGTTTCCCACTTCTGGAATTACTAATGAAAGTCTTCTGTTTTCTATAACTTACTGACAGATTTGTGTTAATTATTGATACATTCAGTCACAATCACTAGCTATAAATTAAAATCAGCTCATATCCAATCTATTCTACTTGTTTGTTTATTGTCTCTCCCCTGCCATCACATAAATATATGATTGATAGAATTTGAGTCATATAAGACAGAGGTTTCTGTTAGAAAAGTTGCAGGATAGATGAACGCATGCTGAAACCGCAGTATAGAAAAAGGGAAGGGGTTTTATTGAATTACCAAAAGAAACACGTGGAGGGGATGGGGATGAACCGCAGGGGATGAACGGGAGCTGGAGTACGCGGGAACGGAGAGCAGGAACAGAGAGCAGGAACAGAGAGAAGCAGGAACAGAGCATGAACAGGAACAGAGAGAGGCAGGAACAGAGAGCGAGCTCAGTCCGGGGCTGGTTTAAATAGAGTAGGGGTCATAAAAACCCCCTTGGAGTGAGTCCTTGCCCTATAGGCTAGCAGAGGTGTGGGGGGGTAGTGGACAGGGCACTTGCTGGTCAGGTTTCTTGGTCATGCTGAGGATTTTGGGAGGTGTAGTTTTTAACAAAGCACCTGGGGAGGTGTGGCCTTCTGCCTGGGAGGCACAGCCTCCTGCCTGGAATCTAACAGTTTCTCTTACATAATTTTGTTATTTTGTAAATTGGGGTTAAAAACATTAAATATGGCCAAAGTAAATTTTATGATATGTCAATTAATCATTTTTAGCTATTTTGTAGCTTTATAATAGTTTTGTAGGATTATCTGCTATTTATTTAAGTTAGCATTTTCCCCATCAAATAGTGTCTCAAAGTATAGGACATATGCTTAAATTAAAAGTATTCTCTATAATGATCAAAAACACATCATTCATACGATTGTTTTCCTGGAATAATTGTTGCTATTTTCCTGGTTATCAAGTACATATAAATGAAACTTTCTTGCCTATTTAAACTTACTATAATTTCAGAAGCTTATGAAGCTGAAAATCACGTTTTTCTGATTTCAACAATGTACATCTTTAGTAGAAATATAAAAAAATCTCAACATATAAGAAACCTAAAACAGGGCTGGGGTTGTGGCTCAGCGGTAGAGCGCTCGCCTAGCAACGTGCGTGGCCCGGGTTCGATCCTCAACACCACATAAAAATAAAAAACGCATTGTGTACAACTAAAGCAAGTAAATAAATATTTAAAAAAAGAAACCTAAAACAATTGTAAAATGAACTTTTTTTAATGGACATAGAACTAAAAACCAAGTTAGGATAAACATTGTTCACTATTTTAAAAACAATTTTCCACTGTGTGTGTGTGTGTGTGTGTGTGTGTGTGTGTAGGGAGAGGGGAGAGTGAGAGGGAGAGGAGAGAGAGAGAGAGAGAGAGAGAGAGAGAGAGAGATTCAAAGACATTGAATTATTAAAGTTTTTGCTTTCTTTTGTAGTAATTCACAGTCACATATAATAGAAACTTCAAAACAATAATTCATTTGAAAAATGAGCAATCCTTCTTTTCTTCAATATTTCTTTCCTTCAGAACATCACTATGTATTAAACAAAGAATTTGTCTGTATCCACAAATCATCTCTTCTTAATTTAAATGAAAAAACTATATCAAAATAAATGCTATAATCATACAGCCATTGTTAATGATTTATAATAAACTCTGTATTAAATTATATCCAGAAATAATCTTTTAAAAGGCTTGTCCCATCATATGTTGCTCATTAAAAGGGCTCAAATACATCCAAATGAATCTTTTGGCCAAGTTATTAACAAAGAGGCAGTTTACTGTGAGTTCATTATAGTTATGATGTCTTTTATAAATAATAATAGCTTTAGTGCTCCATCATCATTAAAATGTAAACAGTTTTGTAGAATGGTTTGAATTACAATTACATCAAGCTGATTAGCTCAATTCTTAGCAGACCACAAACTCTTCTATGAGGTTAAGGAAACAGAGCTGTCTGCTCATGTTTTAAAAGTTCTATGCCTGCAGGCTTCACATTTAGTTGAATGGAAAAGGAGGCAGGTAGAGTCACTATGAAGCCCCTCCACATTCTCCCCCTACAAAAAAAGGAGTGACTGAGGTGATTGCATTATTTTGCTCATAAAGAGGAAAGGAACAGGAATGTCTATTTTCAAATTTATTGACTCAGTCTATCACAGATATAGACCACAAGCTTTCATATGTAAATCACAATAATAGTAGACTGACTCAAATTACTGAGTAGGACAAATTTCCCCTGCAATTTGAATGCTTATGCATGTAGTAATAAATAATAAATATGACTAAAAGAATGTATGATTGAAACAATATAAATAAAGCCAATAATGAAGCATAAAGAGCCACACAATACTTTAAGCAAGTCCTCTTGTTTCAAAACAGGAATATAGATATATTGCTTATAATAAAATCTAAAGTTCATATTAACTGTTTATTAAATATATTAATAAAGTTGGATTTCATTTTAAGTTTCTCCTAGAATTTTTTTTCACTTTTTTAAAAAACTTCTCTATGGGTCTGACAAATCTTTGCCACTATGACCTTTTTTTTTCCTCTGTCATTCTGCTTTGCCTGTAGAACTCAAATATTTATAACTAAGGATAATTTTGATATATATGGCTTTAAAAACAAGGGGCACCACATGATACAAGTTGTGATTTTTATATTTCCCTTTAAGAGTGATACATACAAAACACAATGTTGTACATTTTTCAAGACTTAGCTGAAGGTTCACATCCTTTATTAGGAAAACAAAATGAGACATTTCTACTTCAGAAAAAAATAAGAAGTAGGCATTTCTGACTTGAATAGCACAGTGAATGTTATATACCAAATTCAGAATGGATACATCCAAGGATAATAGATTCAGAAATGTGATGTTTGTCCCAGGTGACATGGTAAGCTCTGTGACTGGACATGGCCATTGGGTCAGGTTTGCCAAAATCCACTTGATATCAGGCACACTGTAATAAAGAGGAGTTTTTAAGAGTTGTATCTGTCCAAAAAGATGACAGGAATCTATAGGACATAAAAGGAAAGTATAACTTAAGGAAGAAATATGGTCATGATGCTTTAGTATCTTCGTAGCATCACAATCTTGAGGACAAACTTCATGACACTCAAGCAGAATCAAGAAGAACTGGATATCATTATCCTAAAAGCATGACTAAAGACTTGAATAGCATGAATATACTTTGTATACAAGCAGTGTTATGTAAAAAGAGGCTCTATATGTGTATTATGAATTGTAGTGCATACTACTATTACAAATTAAAAAAAGAAAAAAGAAGACCTAACAATCTCTGTCCTCTACTTAGTGTCCGGGTTTCGAGGAGGTAGTCACAGGTGTTACTAACTGGCATTTTCAACACATCCAGCAATAGAGAATGCACATCTTAGCAACTTCACTCAGTATCGCTGACAACTTCATAATAGTGGCAACTTTTTTCTTCAATAAAGAGGAGACTATTTCAGTGAACAATTAAAACAGAACTATTCTATGTTTAGAAAAGCAAATTTTACTCCCTCCTGACTGTTTGTGAGTCATCCCTCTGTCCCTTTCTTCCACTGTATTTTTTTATTCTTTGTCTCCTCTTTTTGCTTTCTATCATAAAAAAGAATAATTGCCCTTGATCATCTTCTACATGGTATATAATGTCCTATGAACTAAATGATTTAACAAGTATCTGTCTACATAGAACTTAATTTTAGTAGAGGAAAATTTAAAAAAAAAAAATAACTGAATGGAATCATAGTCTTCCAGATGGTAAATGATATGATGAAATCTAAATCTGGGTAAAGGGGGCAGATAGTAATCTTGGTGATGGACGGTAGATGCTATTTTATATATGGCGACTAGAAAAGGCATGTATGACAAGGTGACATTTGGGCAATAGCAAAGGGAAATGATGAGCTGCTTGTCATAATGGAGGGAGAAATTCTGAAGCAGGGGAACAACAGGTGCAGTGGCCTCAGGCAAGAGATGCTTGGATTATTCAATGTTCAAGCACACTAAGGATTTGTGAGAATAACATTGGAAAGGAGAATTGAGAGGTGGTAGTGTAGGTCTTTGAAAACATGAGACACTTTGAATTGACCTCACAATGAAGAAGAACATTAGCAAGTTTTAAGCAAGTGTAAGGATCTGACTCACGTACTGAAATGATCCTTCTAGCTCCTGGGGGGCAAGCAGAGGGCTTTGCCCACAGAGCATCACAGATGAGTACAGAGAGAAAGACCCTTTCCTAGAGTCAGGGAAGAGAATTTGTAGAGATGTAATAAGGGAAAAACCCAAATTCTTATTCCATACTATTTTACATTTGGCTTTCTCCTTGAAAGAAATGCTTCCTCTATCAAGAAAGGTAAGGATCTTGGATTTTTGCTGAGGTTCTTGTGCAAGAGTGGAAATCCCAGGTGGGCATCTGCCTTCCCAAATGCCTGAAGAAGCTGCTTTCCTGGGGTTAGCGAGGTTGCGTGTGTTATGTGGTTCTTTGCTCTCTCACTCTCATCTTGCATTCTCTCTCCTGTCCTTCCCCTGTGTATCTGCTTTCTGCTTATCCCCTTGTTCTCATGGCACCCCTCCAGTCTGGATGCAATTTGGGGAGGAGGGCAGAATAGCCACCAGGAAAGGACAAGCCAATTGCAGAACCCCCATTTCTGATTTATAAGACTCTTAATTGATGCCAGCAGACACATGGCTCCATAGTTTTCATTGTGTGAGAAATACAAATATTGACTTGCTCAATCTACTAAGTGCAAATATAGTTCTCAGTAAATAAGTCCTTTTAAATGAAATTTTTAAAAAATCTTAATATCTGATCATGAAAGGAGTATTTTGATACTTTCACTATGTGCTGATTACTTGCTAGACTTCTGAAAGTCCAGACTAAACATTTTGTGGAGATCTTTTTTCTTTTCTATTTATGGTTTTTGTTTTATTTTGTAAGATATGGCAAACATATACCACTGAAGACATATGTAAAAGGATGCAGTATAGCAAAGTCAGAGGAAGGTTATCCATTAAAAGGGGTCCTACAATATTAGCACACTTCTTTGCCCTCCCGTCAAGTCTCATAGGATGAACTTTTCATATCAACTCTGAGGATGACAGAGGGTCCCCAAGGGTACTCATTGTGGAGAACCCTTAAAATGACCATTCAGGTGCCATATCCTAAAGTGCTGAATGCCCCACCCAAGGCTACCAATCACATTCTGCCCAAAACATGTGCTAACAAATAATATATCTTCATTTTATACATTCCAGAGCACACTCAAATAGCTCTGGAAAAAGCACAAGATCATTCCAAATCAGTTGAGATGAACCCCTGATGCAAACACTATTAACTATAATATTGGGCATATATTTTAGTGTAGCCGCCTGAAGCGCTTGGAGCAACGGAGCTGCGGGAAGAAGTTCAGAGGCAAACTGGAGACGAACAGCTTTTTATTCTGATAACTTTTCTCTCTGGTTCTAACAATGACTAACACACGCCACACACACACACCAACAAAATGGCGCTGACCCGATCAGCAATTTCGGCCAAGTCACTCGAGATCCTGGGACAAGTCCCATGAGACTACGGAAGGCGACAATGCCCAAATCTCCACGGCTCATAGTCAACCGCATTTCAAGCCATCTCCCCAAACAGGGCTCCTGCATTTCCCCCTTTTTGTTTTAAAAGAGGTAATGCTCTAGGACGTCTATGTGCAACCAACATTCTTACCCGTCATCGGATAATCAAGGCTGTGCCCT
Organism: Tamias sibiricus; assembly: GCA_025594165.1. Classification (NCBI taxonomy): domain Eukaryota; kingdom Metazoa; phylum Chordata; class Mammalia; order Rodentia; family Sciuridae; genus Tamias; species Tamias sibiricus. Next base: position 80,405,058 of record CM046664.1, read on the forward strand.
TGACTCCTGTCTTAGGTTGATATGTCGGCCACACGAGACTGTCCCGTGTGACTGTGCCTGTCTTAGGTTGTCCCCCTCTGGGGATCTTACCCGTCATTGGCTAACCAGCCATCCAATGGAGCCCTTTAGGATCGACTGTGTATGATGACTAACAGCCGTCCAATTGTGAGGAGATGTTGTGGCTTTAAGGCCACAAGCCTTTTGGTGATGAGCCAAATTGAATAGCATATCAAATTGTTTAAACAAATCAGCTTCCCTAAGTTCCATCAAGTAACACACTGAATTCTCTAGACAAATACCCGCAAGGCATTGTCCCGTAAAGTCCCAAACAATGAAAGATCAAAATGTCCATTTGTTATAACATGTTTATGTAGGAGGCCCCATGCATGTAGAGCAGAGGCCACACTGTTGGTGAGGTTGTTTGATGCTTGAGCAGCAGGGATGCTTGCGGCGGCCGCGATCCCTGCAGCTGTAGCAGCAGACGTCTTTTTTATGTTTAGACAATGCCACCGGCAAATCTTCAGGGCCCGCTACCTAGAAACTCAAGCATCAATTATTAAAGGAAAGGCAGTGCTATTGCAGCACTGAGTCAAGAGGCGAGTTGTCAAACTACAAAATAGAATAATTAGATTAGAAAATTAAAGTTGATTTTTGTTCACACACATCGCTGGTTGAGCTTCTACAAACATAAGTTGGAAAAATATCATATTTAGAACAAAACAAAGAAAGACTGAGGGCAATTACTGCATTAAAGATAGATTAAAGAAAAGGTAAAGGCACTTTAGAGAAATAATTTGTTAGCTGGAACCCTTGAGTCTCTGTATACAGAGCAATCTTTTACCTGTTGAGATAATTGAAATTAATGAGCTATTAAACAAATGAAGTTAATAACATTTAAACAATCTTATGTCAAAACACCAAAATATCAGGTTATATAGCACTAGTCATATTGTTTGCTAAAGAGAAGTCCCAGGGACACCTATAAATCAAAATTGAAAATACCTTCATTTATAAAATTATTTACTCTTAATTGAATACTCTTAACCTAGAATGAATTAAAGTTATTTGGATCCATATGTATATATATATATATTTTTTTTTCATAAGCGCTTGTTATTTGTGACGTCACACTGGACAGATGCACAAACATACAAATATATATTTGTGACGTCACATTAACATGAAATGTAGACAAATATACAGACATAAAGACATGTATAAAAAGAAAAAAAATATACAATTGTGTGCACACTAAAGAGAGATCTCCTCGTCCCGGCCGGGAGGAATGACACTTAAGTTGTGAAATATTTTGAAGGACTCTTTTGAGGGAATCATTCTATACCTTCATCTTGGTCCTCTTGATTTTGTACCTTTTTTATTAATCTTGATTCTTCAATAACTTCATCTTGATCATTTTGATGTGGTACCTGTTTTATTAATCTAGATGGTATCCATATTGGAGAGGATTCGTGTTTTGGAAAAACACAAACAGATCCTCTTCCCCAAATTAATACTGGATCTGGACCCCTCCATGTACCTGAAAGAACATCCTTCCAGTAAACCAAAGGTTTATGTTGTTGGTGTGGATTCCAATGTCTGTCTCCAGCAGAATAACCATTAGAGTCTAAAGTAAAAAAATTTAAGGTAAACAGGGCAACTGCCAATCTGTCCTTAGGACTTTTCCAATTTCCTTCTTTTTGTTTTAATAACATAATTTTCAGTGTTCGGTTTGCTCTTTCAATAATGCCCTGACCCTGAGGATTGTATGGGATGCCTGTTTTATGGGATATATTGAATTTTGCGCAAAACTGTTTGAAAGATAAGGACGTATATGCGGGGCCATTATCTGTTTAAGTATTTTGGGGATGCCCAATGCAGCAAAAGCTTGCAAACAATGAGATGTAACATCTTTAACTTTTTCTCCAGAATGTAAGGAAGCAAAAATCATGCCTGAGCATGTATCTATGGTAACATGAATAAATCGCAATTTTCCAAAACTTGGCTCATGAGTAACATCCATCTGCCACAAATGATTGGGCATTAATCCTCTAGGGTTAACGCCGAAATGAGGATTGGGCAAATGTGTCATACAAGATTTACAATCTTTTACAATTGTTCTGGCTTGCTCCTTTGTGATTTTAAACCTACGTTGCAAGGTGGTGCTGTTGACATGAAACTGGGAGTGAAATAAAGTAGCTTGTTGTAGCACTGAAAGTATAAATATTGTTTTTGTAAGTTCATCAGCCTTTTGATTACCTTCATGGAGGGGACCAGGCAAATTAGTATGTGCCCTAATATGGCCTACGAATAGAGGTTCTTTTCTTGCCCACAAAAGTTTTTGTATTTGATAAAACAATTTAAAGGCTGGAGTATGAGGTGCTATTGGTCCTGCTAACTCTAATTTTGGGACAGCTTGAACAATATAGTGGCTTTCTGAAAAAATGTTTATGGGCTGATCCCTAAAATTTTCCAGAGCTCTTACCACAGCTTCCAATTCCACTAGTTGAGCTGATTTGTGTGCAGTTATGTAAGTCATATTTTTTTTTTTAGTGACTACTGTAGCAGTACCATTTGAGGACCCATCTGTAAATACATTAAATGCCTTAGGAATAGGTTGATTTTTTATTACCTGTGGAAATATAATAGGATGATTAATACAAAAAGATAATATAGGGGACTTAGGAAGATAATTATCAAAATTTGCAGAAGTAGAGCATTTAGCTATAGCTCAATCATTATCATTGAAGCATAAGTATTCAATCTGTGATGATGAATAGGGAGTAATAATAGTAGCAGGGTGAATGCCAAATATTTTAGTAGAAGTCTTAAGTCCTTGAAGAATAAGTTTAGCCACCATGGAGGTATAAGATTCAATTATACTTTTAGGAGAGATGGGCAAATGTATCCATAATAAAGGCCCTTGTTGCCAAAATACTCCTGTGGGTGTATATTGTGAAGAAATAATAATCAACATCAGCGGTTGAGTTAAATCAAATCTATCACAATGAGCTCCTTCAATGGCTTTTTCTACTAACTTTAAAGCTTTCCTAGCATCAGGAGTCAATGTTCGTGGTGAAGATGGATCAGGGTCTCCGCGAAGGATGTCAAATAAAGGTTTTAGTTGGCCAGTAGTGAGATTTAGTGTAGGGCGAAGCCAATTAATGTCTCCCGGTAGTTTTTGGAAATCATTGAGGGTGGTCAAATGTTCTTTATTTATTAGAATTTTTTGGGGTCTAACAAAAGTATCCATGATTTTAAATCCTAAATATAATATGGGAGATCTGGTTTGAACTTTTTCTTCTGCTATATATAATCCATATTTTTTTAAATTTTCTACCACGTCACTGAATATATTAAATAAGATTTTTTGATTAGGGTGGGCCAATAAAATATCATCCATGTAATGTAGACACATGAGGTTTGGATATTTATTTTTAATGGGTTGGATAGCCTTGTCCACATATATTTGGCATATGGTGGGGCTATTAGCCATTCCCTGTGGTAAAACCTTCCATTGATATCTCTGATCAGGGCCATTATTGTTAATAGAAGGAATGGAAAAAGCAAACCTGGGGGCATCCAGAGGATGTAGGGGAATAGAAAAGAAGCAATCCTTTATATCAAGAGTAATAAGATGGAAATTTTTTGGAATAGCTACAGGACTAGGAAGTCCAGGTTGAGTAGGGCCCATAACTTGCATGGTTTTATTAATTTGTCTAAGATCATGTAACAATCGCCATTTTCCTGACTTTTTCTTGATCACAAATATGGGGGAATTCCAGGGAGAGGTGGAAGGTTCTATATGACCTGCTTCTAATTGTTCCTGAACTAGTAGGTGGGCCGCTTGTAATTTCTCTTTAGATAGGGGCCACTGAGGGACCCACACTGGCTTATCAGAAAGCCATGGTATTTTCAAAATTATTTTCTCAGTGGCCCCGAAAAAAAATATCTTTTTCCTTTATGATAATGATTACTTTTAGGGTTAAGATTACTCTGTACTTTTTGATAATGAGTTCTTTTATGGTTAAGATTACCCTGTAGGTTTTCACATTTAACATCTGCAGGCTTGGTTGTAAGGTGCACTCCCATTTGTTGCAAAATATCTCTTCCCCATAAAGTAACCGGTAGATTAGGTAAAACATAAGGCTGAAATGTTCCTTTATGGCCTTCATCATCCTCCCATTTTAAAATTACCGCACTTTTATCTGGGAGGTTATTATATCCCAAGCCTCTTAAACTGGTTGAAGCTTTTTGCAGAGGCCAGTGCTTGGGCCATTGGCGTAAATTAATAATGGAAGAGTCAGCTCCAGTATCTATTAATCCCTCCATATCTATTCCTTGGATTTTTATTTTACACATAGGCCTCCTTGAACAGTCTCGAACCCAGCAAGCCATGGGTCTTGAGTCAGTGGAACAAAATCCTCTATTGTTCCCTTCTTGAGGTATACCCATTTTAAATGAATTATGTCAATTGGGAAGGAGAAGCAACTGAGCAATTCTATCTCCTTGATTAACAGAACTTATACTTTGGGGTGAGCTAAGCATTATTTTTATTTCCCCTTTGTAGTCTGAGTTTATTACACCTGGGGTCACATGCAAACCTAATAAGCTTTTAGGACTACGCCCGATAATAAGTCCTACAGTCCCTGAGGGAAGAGGTCCCCTGACTCCTGTGGGAATCAGTTGAACCCCCATTTCAGGTGTTAACACTATTCGGGGCGGTGGAACAGAGGTCTAATCCTGCATTTCCTCTTGTTCCTCTGGCGAGGGAGTGGATGGGTAGTAGGGATTGTGTCGGGGAAGCATCTGAGTGGATGCTTGAGGATACTCCTCCTGCAATACCCCGTACATTTGTGGGCCCCGGGGTATTGGGCCCCGTGCCCCGTTTTTTGAATTCCTGAACAAAGGATTTCCATGGATGTCAAATTTTGAATGGCATTTATTGGCCCAATGTTTTCCCTTTTTACACCTGGGGCAGCAGCCTGGGGCACGGTATGAGCTTGGTCTTATTTCTCTTTTGGGATTTTGCCTAGAATAGCCTGATTGATTATGATAATTTTGCCTGGAATATCCTGATTGATTATAATGTCTACGTTTAGCCTTTGTGAAATTTCGAGGGGAAGCACCTCTCATTGAGGCTGCAATCACATTTCCTGTGACAAAGGCGTCATTTATATCTTTACATAGTTGTATATACACGGAAAGATCCTTTTTATTTCTCCATGGCCTGATGGCTGCTTGGCACCATTTATTAGCATTTTCATAAGCTAATTGAACAACTAATGGCATGGCTTGGTCAACATCTGCAAACACACTACCTGCAGTCTCTCAAAAGTCGATCAGCAAAGTCAGTATACGGCTCATTAGGTCCTTGAATCACTTTTGACAAGCTACCTTGTAGATCCCCAGGTCCTTGTACAGTTTTCCATGCCTCTAAGGCAGCTGTGTTTATCTGAGCATATACATCTGGGTCATAATCTGTTTGAGCCTGTAAGTCTGCGAATTGCCCTTCTCCTGTGAGCATGTCTATATTATAGTTTTCAAACCCTGCAGCCGCGTTTCTTTTAGCCGTTTCTATACAAAGTTCTTGGAATTGCGATCGCCAAACCAAGAATTGCCCCCCCGCTTAATGTTGCTTTACATAGACTTTTCCAGTCTGAGGGGGTTAAGCTAAAGGTGTTAAGGGACTCCAGCATACTCAATGTGAAAGGAGCTTGGGGCCCATAAGTCATTACTGCCTCTTTGAGATTTTTTATTGTTTTGAAATCTACTGACTGATGGACCCTCTGTCCATTTTTCTTTTCAAATGCTGGCGGTTCCCAATGTATCTGTGAGTTGTCCTCGAGAGCGCATAAGCGATCAGAAAGACTTTTTATTTCTTTTCTAGGGTATGCAAATGCCTAGTAATACCCTTCATATTTTCTGTAATGGATTCCACCCATGGGGGATTAGAGGACACAAGTGGTTCCTCTTCCTGACGGTCCTTTTTCTCGGTCTTTCTTAGTTTCTTTTTCCTCATTTTCTCAGGATCACTTTTACTAGATTCCTCACCACTGCTAATTTCACTGACAGCAATATCCTGAGGCCCAGGTTCCATTAAGAGCAAGTATCCTTCAGCTATCACCAATAACTCCCGAATAGCTTTAATAGCTTGGATTTTTGTCATTTTTGGGACTCTTCTAATACTCTCTTTACTGGTCTTGGTTGGCCCAGTGGAAGCTACGCTTTTTTGATCACTTTCACTTTTATCTATATACTCCTCACTGAGAACAGAGTCAGGTATATCAAGGAGTCTTTGCATAGCCTCTATCACTTGGGATTCATTTATATTCGAACCCATCTTTAGAGACCTTTCAGTTCTTACCTTTCCGCTCCGAAGTTCCCCGTACGGGCCGCCACCTGTAGCCGCCTGAAGCGCTTGGAGCAACGGAGCCGCGGGAAGAAGTTCAGAGGCAAACTGGAGACGAACAGCTTTTTATTCTGATAACTTTTCTCTCTGGTTCTAACAACGACTAACACACGCCACACACACACACCACCAAAATGGCGCTGACCCGATCAGCAATTTCGGCCAAGTCACTCGAGATCCTGGGACAAGTCCCGTGAGACTACGGAAGGCGACAATGCCCAAATCTCCACGGCTCATAGTCAACCGCATTTCAAGCCATCTCCCCAAACAGGGCTCCTGCATTTTAGTAGATGTTTTTCATCAAATTAAGAAAATTTCTACATACTTCTGTTTTTTAAAGAAATTTTGTTATAGGCATATAATTCATCAAATGCTTTTTTGCAGTTTTAGAGAGATCTGATGCTATATTTTCTCTTTCTTTATTTTCTTTCCTTCTTCTCTCGCTCTCTTTTTTTTAACCAGGAATTGAATCCAGGGGCACTTAACCACTGAACCACATCCCTAGCCCTTTTTAGTTTTTTAATTTTGAAACATGTTCTCACTAAGTTGCTTGTGACCTTGGTAATTTCTGAGAGTGGCTTTGAATTTGCAATCCTCCTGCCTCAGCCTCCTAAATCACTGAGATTGCAGGCATGCACCCACACCCAGCTGTATTTTCTTCAATCTGGTGTTATAGAGAATCATATTGGTACCAATCACAATAATACTTTCCAAGTTGAACTCTCTTCGCTTTGCTAGGATAGTGGCCTCTATTTTGTCAGAATAATTATTTTATCCATGATAGCATCAGTTTCAAGCATTTAACTTGTCAATTTTATTTCAATAAATGAGATTAAAATGTATCATTTTCTTTTTTTAACTAAACTTATTCCATTTGGGAATGAGAATTATACTAATATCATGAATGAGATGTGAGACTTCCTTTAACTACATATTCTTTTTTTTAGGAAGGTTTATTTATTTATTTATTCATTTATTATTATTCTAATTTGTTATATATGATTACAGAGTACATTTCATTTCATATTACATATAAAGAGCACAATTTTTTCAAGTTTTTGGTTTTGTATAAAGTATTTTTTTACAACAATTGTGTATTTAGGGTACTCATGGATACATGTATTTAGAAATTTTGTTATAGGCATATAATTTGTTATAGGCATATATGAATACATGTATTTAGGGTACTCATGGATAACTCAGTCTGCCATTATTCCTATCCCCTTGTCCCCTCCCCTCCCTGCCCCCTCTTTGTTCTATTTAAAACTCTTTCATTCCTCTCATCCCATCTCTCTTGCCTTTATAACTTAGTATCTTCATATCAAAGAGATCATTCAATCTTTGGTTTTTTGGGATTGGCTAACTTCACTTAGCATTATTTTCTCCAACTCCATCCATTTACCTGCAAATTCTATGATTTTATTCTCTTTTAGTGCTGAGTAGTGTTCCATTGTGTATATATACCAAAGTTTCCCTATCCATTCATCTGCTGATGGGCATCGGGGTTGGTTCCACAATCTAGCTATTGTGAATTGTGCTGCTATAAACATTGATGTGGCTGTGTCCCTGTAGTAAGCTGTTTTTAAGTCCTTTGGGAATAGGCCAAGGAGTGGGATAGCTGGGTCAAATGGTGGTTCCATTCCAAGTTTTCCTAGGAATCTCCATACTATTTTCCAGATTGGCTTCACCAATTTGCAGTTCCAACAGCAATGTAAGAGTGTGCCTTTTCCCCCACATTCTCGACAGCATTTATTGTTGTTTGTTTTTTTGATAGCTGCCCATTCTAACTTGAGTAAGATGAAATCGTAGAGTTGTTTTGATTTGCATTTCTATAATCACTAGAAATGTTGAACATTTGAGAAGTGTCTGTTTAGTTCCTTGGCCCATATATTGATTGAGTTATTTGGTGTTTTTTTTTTTTTTTTTTTTTTTTTTTTTTTTTTTTTTTTTTTGGTGTTAAAGCTTTTAAGAGCTTTATAAATCCTTGAGGTTAGTGTTCTATCTGATGTGCTTGTGGTAAAGATTTGCTCCCATTCTGTAGGTCCTCTATTCACCTCACTGATTATTTCTTTTGCTGAGAAGAAGCTTTTTAGTTTGAATCCATCCCATGTATTGATTCTTGTTTTGAGTTCTTGTGCTATAGGGGTCTTATTGAGGAAGTTGGATCCTAAACCAACATAATGGAGATTTGGGCCTACTTTTTCTTCTATTAGGTGAAAGGTCTTCGGTTTAATTCCTAGGTCCTTGGTCCACTTTGAGTTAAATTTTGAGCATGGTGAGAGAAAGAGATTTCATTTCATTGTATTACATGAGGATTTCCAGTTTTCCCAACACCATTTGTTGAAGAGGCTGTCTTTTCTCCAGTGCACGTTTTTGGCACCTTTGTCTAATATAAGATAACTGTAGGTGTGTGGGTTCGTCTCTGTGTCTTCTATTCTGTACCATTGGTCAACTGGTCTATTTTGATGCCAATACCATGCTGTTTTTATTACTATTGCTTTGTAGTACAATTTAAGCTCTGCAATAGTAATGCCACCAGCTTCATGCTTCTTGCTAAGAATTGCTTTAGCTATTCTGAGTCTGTTATTTTTCCAGATGAATTTCATGACTGCTTTTTCTATTTCTATGAGAAATGATATTGGGATTTTGATTGGTATTGCATTGAAACTGTATAGTGCTTTTGGGAGAATGGTCATTTTGATAATATTATTTCTACCTCTCCATGAACAAGGTAGATCGTTCCATCTTCTAAGATCTTCAATAATTTCTTTCTTTAGCATGCTGTAGTTTTCATTGTAGAGGTCTTTCACTTCTTTTGTTGATTCCCAAATATTTTTTTTGAGGCTATAGTAAATGGGGTGGATTTCCTAGTTTCTCTTTCTGAGGGTTTGTTGCTGATGTACAGAAATGCCTTTGATTTATGGGTATTGATTTTATATCCAGCTACTTTTCTGAATTCATTTTTTAGATCTAGAAGATTTCTGGTGGAATTTTTTGGATCTTCTATGTATAGAATCATATCATCTGCAAATAGTGATAATTTGAGTTTTTCTTTTCCTATCCGTATCCCTTTAATTTCTTTCCTCTGTCTAATTGCTCTGGCTAGGGCTTCAAGAACTATGTTAAATAGGAGTGGTGAAAAAGGGCATCCCTGTCTTGTTCCAGTTTTTAGAAGGAACGTTTTCATTTTTTCTCCATTTAGGATGATGTTGGCCTGGGGCTTATCATAGATGGCCTTTAAAATGTTGAGGTATGTTCCTGTTATCCCTATTTTTTCTAGCATTTTGAACATGAAGGGATGTTGCATTTTGTCAAATGCTTTCTCTGCATCTATTGAGTTGATAATATGATTTTTATCTTTGAGCCTGTTGATGTGATGAATTACATTTATTGATTTCCTTATATTGAACCAACCTTGCATCCCTGGAATGAAGCCCACTTGATCATGGTGTGTTGGGGACCTTAAGAACACGCCAGTAGATAGAAACTCTCTGGCTATCTCCCACTTCCTGATACCGGAACTTGGCCTAGCCAAGGGGCATTCCCCTGACTTATGTCGAGAGGTCAGACTGCCACTAGGATAGGCTAATGGCTCTGCCAATGTGATTTGCTCATGGTCCCTATGTGCCCCTATGATCTTTCTGCTGATTGGCCCATGTTGTCTATAAAGGCCATTCAACTTCCTCAATAAACCAAGCTTGTGCCTTGACCTGCCTGATTGTCTTCTATTGTGAGGGCTAAGCATGGCCACCAATCGACTTCTGCCTCTTCCCAATTCCGCCTCACCTCTGGGGCGTGTTCCCCCGGCCATCTCTGCCGGCCAGAGAAGGCCAAACCCAGGTTAGGGGGAGCTAGAAACCCCAGCAGCAGTGCACTATCTTTTTGATGAGTTTTTGTATTCAGTTTGCCAGAATTTTATTGAGAATTTTTGCATCTATATTTATTAGTGATATTAGTCTGCAGTTTTCTTTCTTTGTCTCTGTCTGGTTTTGGAATCAGGGTGATATTGACCTCATAGAATGAGTCTGGGAGTGTTCCCTTTTATTCTATTTCATGAAGTAGTTTGAGAAGTATTGGTGTTAGTTCTTCTTTAAAGATCTTGTAGAATTCAGTTGTGCATTCATCCAGTCCTTGGCTTTTATTGGTTGGTAAGTTTTTTATGGCATCCTCTATTTCTTTGAAATTGACGTATTTAAATTGTGTATATCATCTTGATTTATTTTGGGGATATCATAGGCCTCTAGAAATTTGTTGATGCCTTATTTTCTATTTTATTGGAGTATAAATTTTCAAAATAATTTCTAATTATCTTCTGTATTCTGTAGTGTCTGTCGTTTTGTGATATTTCCTTTTTTCATCATAGATATTGGCAATTTGTGTTTTCTCTCTTCTTTGTTAGCATAGCTAAAGGTTTATCAATTTTATTTATATTTTCAAAGAATCAACTTTTTGTTCTGTCAATTTTTTCAATTTTTTTTTTTTTTTTAGTTTCAATTTCATTAATTTCAGCTCTGATTTTAATTATTTCCTGTCTTCTACTTCTTTTGGGGTTAATTTGTTCTTCTTTTTCTAGAGCTTTGAGATGTAATGTTAGTTCATTTATTTGTTGACTTTTTCTTTTTTGAAGGAATGAGCTCCATGTAATGAACTTTCCTCTTAGTACTGCCTTCATAGTGTCCCAGAGATTTCGTATTTTTGTATCGTTGTTCTCATTTACCTCTAAGAATTTCTTAATCTCCTTCTTGATGTCTTCTGCAACCCATTGATCATTCAATAGCATATTATTTAGTCTCCAGGTGTTAGAGTAACTTTTCTTTTTTTTTAATCATTGATTTCTAATTTTATTCCATTATGATCTGATAGAATGCAGGGTAGTATCCCTACTTTATTATATTTGCTTAGAGTTGCTTTATGGCATAATATATGGTTTATTGTTGAGATGGATCCATGTGCTGCTGAGAAGAAAGTGTATTGGCTCGTTGATGGATGATATACTCTACATATATGTCAGTTAAGTCTATAACTACATTTTCTTTAACAAAGCTTAAAGATTTTCCTAAATCCTACCTTTCTTTCCTATAAAATAAGAGCCTTGGTGTTCTTTAACTTATTTCTTAATTATTATTACCTAATGTTTTGGTTCATCACACTTAAAAATATTAGATTTTTTTAATATAAAATACGGAAGTAGAGAATACAGTAATAAAGTAATAACAAGGATATTATCTAGAGTGAATTGACAATCTTCAAACCCTCATATTTAAGTTCTATAGGGATTAAAATTATCCCAGGTCAATCCACAGTTTAGGCTTATTGAAGATGCCTCATGATGGTTGTTTTAATTTTCTTGGCAAATTTCACAAAATTTTACAAGAGCCCAAACAGCAAGATAGAGAAATGTTTGTCAGGCTGATGTTGCAACTTTTCAGTTTGAAATCTAACATACATTTGGTTATGTCAATAAATACAAATACAGGTTATTAACCTTTAAGCAGTTTTAATACATACTACTATAAAAAATACAAAGGAACTAAGCAAAATTCATGATTCCATTCCAGCAGTGGAAATTCAATGTTTGTTTTTTTTTTTTTTTTATTGGAAACAGAATAGTTATGACTATGTTTTCAAAGTCAACACTAAAGGCAAAGTAGTGAATAAATCAATGCAGCTCAGTTTGTGTTCTCACAAATCACTGAATTAAAATGCTATAATTTCTTCCATCAGACTCCACAGAAAATAGAACCTAATTTCTTTTTTTTAATATTTATTTATTTGCTTTAGTTGTACACAATGAAATACATTTATGTTTACATGGTGCTGAGGATCGAACCCGGGCCGCGCACATGCTAGGTGAATGCTCTACCACTGAGCCACAACCCAAGCCCTAGAACCTAATTTCATCAGAAACATTTACAGATCTATGTGGCTAATTCATTTAATAGTGAAGACTGGCTTTATACCTCAACAACTAACATTGGAGAAATGTAAATTTGGGGATCACTAAACAAATGACAACATTCACAAGTAACAAGTATCGACTTACTGCCAGGTAGCAATCACTGATAAGCAATATACTAAGTGGTTGTACAAACAGTTTGCTACTACCCATTCATGGTGGCATGATGAAGTGATAACAAGCTAAATTATGCTTTGATCTGGCAAGACAAAGCCTCATTTATCCAGCACGCATCTATCCAAAGTTCTAATTACTCAAAATGCAGTTTTCTAAACCACAAAATCCTGAACTATAATTTATTAGATACTGACACTGGGAAAATTGTTTAACTTGTCTCTGAGTTTCCTCAACTATAAAATGCATATAATGACAGAACCTCTTCATACTCTTTTTTTTTTTTTTTTGGTACCAGGGATTGAACTCAGGAGCACTCGACCACTGGGCCACATCCCCAGCCTGTTTTTGTATTTTATTTAAAGACAGGGTCTCACTGAGTTGCTAAGTTCCTGGCCATTGCTGAAGCTGGCTTTGAACTCGAGATCCTTCTGCCTCAGCCTCCCAAGTACTGGGACTACAGGCGTGCACCACCATGTCTGGCTTTCTTCATACTCTTTATGAGGACCAAAAACGGAAATATATTTATGATGTTGAGACTAGTTTGTGCCTGACACACAGCAAAGAGCTATGGAAGTGCTACCTATCATGATCTGTTGCTTTATGTAATGTGAATGAATGACATTATCTAGGGTAGTATCGCTACCTGTAAAGACATTTTATGGGAAATGTGATGAGGTGGGGATACTCAGGCCAGGTATTATTACCTGGAAATTATGGAAGAAAAAATATTTGTGAAAGTCACAGACCAGAGACAAAGATCTACTAAACAACTGAGATTTACTAATAAAATCATAGAATGCTTCTCCTTCTCCATGCTTTACAACTAATGGAAACAGGCTCCAGTATCTTTACCATGCTTTACAGCTGAAAGAACAGAAAAATACAAATAATATCTGAGGAAAACTCAGAAAATCCCAAATTCAAGAAAAGAGACAAAAACAAGGATTCCAGAGAAACTTTGAATCAGTGTTCAACGTCTCCAGCAATTAGTGAAATGCAAATCAAAACTGCTAAGATTTCATCTCACTCCAGTCAGAATGGCAATTATCAAGAATACAAGCAACAATAAGTACAGGCAAGGACACATTGCTGGTGGGACTGCAAAATTTGTGCAACCACTCTGGAAAGCAATATGGAGATTCCTCAGAAAACTTGGAATGGAACCATCATTTGACCCAGCTATCCCTCTTCTCTGTTTATACACAAAGGACTTAATATCAGCATACTACTGTGATGCAGCCACATTAATGTTTATAGTAGCTCAATTTACAATAGCTTAACTATGGATCCAACCTAGATGCTATTCAACAGATTAATGGATAAAGAAAATGTGGTATGTATACACAATGGAATATTACTCAACCTTAAAAAAGAATGGCATTGTGGCATTTGCAGGTAAATGGATGGAGCTGGAGAACATCATGCTAAGTGAAATAAGCCAATTCCCTACCCCCTCAAAAAAAAAAAAAAGCTGAATATTTTCTCTGATAAGCAGATGTTGATCCATAATGGGGGACTAGGGACTAGGGAAGAATGGAGGAAATTTGGATTGGGCAGAGGGGAGTGAGGGGAGGGGGAGGAGGTGTAAGGATGGAAAGGATGATGCAATGAGACTGACATTACCCTATATACATGTATGATTGCATGACCAGTTTGACTCTGCATCTGCCGGGTCTGCTGAGTTATGAATGGGGCCGAGGTCTAAGCTACCCCCCTTTTGTGCCCTAAAGGGGGTTTTTCTTCTGCCCGCAGAAAGAAAACAACTTACCCTGCGAAGATGGGCTTAAGGACAAAAATAGCTGAGTGCCTTCCTCTGCCTGATGGACAGAAACCACGCCACACCCAGGGAGTTTTGTATAGCAAGCGAGAAGCCAAAAACTCAGATTTATTGACCAGGCACTGAACTTAAATAGGCCTAGAACTAACCAATCAGCCAGCAGGGCAGTTCGGTCTCTCACGCTACGTCATAGCCATACCCCTTTGCTTAGCCCCGGTACTACTAGGGCATGGTAAGCAGCCAAAGTCCTTCCCCTTGGCAGACATGAGTCCCAACAATTCCCCTTTTTTGTTTTATTTAAAATGGGGTCTCTCCATTTTATATTTCAAAAATGGGATGTCCCATCTTGTAGGGTGTCCAATTCATTTGAGAGTGTGCCGGTCTAGGTTGATTTCTCCTCTCTGGGAAAAATCTTACCCATCATTGGCTATCACTCTAGCACTTTAGGTGGACATACCTAGGGCCAGCAAGTGGCCAAGGGGAGCACACGGGACATGACAGTCACCTTTGGGAAGGCTTGACTGGATGGCAAACCTCTGCATCCTGTTAAGGACCGTGGCCAAGCCTGTAGGGCTATAGCTCAGCGTGACAGCAGACCACCTAGCTGTATCAATCTGGTTAGTTCTATAGGGCTAAAAGTGCACACAAAGACAATGACAATCAGGGATTTCACCAAAGGGAGAAAGTCCATCCATTTAGCAGGGATTTTATCAAAGGGAGAAAGTCCATCCATTTAGCTTAGTTTAAAGGAAGTCTTTTGACATAAAGCCCGAGCAATTGTCACAGGAATGGGACTCTTCTCTTTAGAGTCCGAAGGAAGCCGTCCAGCATAAAGTCCAGATAATTGTCATAAGATATAGCACTCTTCTCTCAGAGTCCAAAGGAAGTCGTCTAGCATAAAGTCCAGATAATTGTCATAGGAATGGCCCAGTCCCTCTTCTCTCATCGCAGAGGGTTGAGATACTGACAAAGAAGGAGTCCAAGATTTTTGATGAATTTTGGAATGGATGTGATGGGAAGCTTAATCACAGCAGGACAGGAGATTTGTCACGGTGTTTTCATTTCTGTGGAAAAAAGAAAGGATCACTCCTCAAGAGCTTGTGCTCCTGGGTAGTCATTTTGGTCGGATTGGCAGTATTTGAGATCTCTGGCAGGTACCCATATAGGGTTTTGTTCTCCCATTGGGAAGACACATCCAAAACCTCTGCCAGCACTTATTAACGGATCAGGACCTCTCCAGACTCCAGTTAATGGGTCTTTCCATCGGACCTCAACTTTTACATAAGGCGTTTGGTTAGACCAGTGTCTTTGAAACACAGACAGAGGCTGCTGTTTGGAAAAATTTTAAATATTTAAAGTAAGCATAGCTGTTTTCAACTGGTCACTGGGGGGTTGCTTCCCCCATTTTGTTTTATTAATTGGTCCTTTAGGGTTTTATTATGTCTCTCTATGATGGCTTGTCCTTTTGGGTTATATGGGATCCCTGTGGTATGCTTAATGTGCCAAGTTTGGAAGAATTTTTGTAATGATTTGCTCA
Source organism: Tamias sibiricus (assembly GCA_025594165.1). Classification (NCBI taxonomy): domain Eukaryota; kingdom Metazoa; phylum Chordata; class Mammalia; order Rodentia; family Sciuridae; genus Tamias; species Tamias sibiricus. The sequence goes on from CM046664.1 coordinate 80,420,854, forward strand.
CAAAACAGGGTCCATTATCGGTTTTAACCTGTTTTGGCAATCCAAGAATAGCAAAGCATTGTAAAAAGTGACTTTCAGCATGTTTAGCCCTTTCTCCAGAGTGTGCCGTGGCCCAATAAGCATGTGAATAAGTATCTATGGACATAAATACATATTTTAATTTTCCAAATGGCACATAATGGGTTACATCAGTTTGCCAGACAGCGTTGGGCCGTAGGCCTCTGGGATTTACCCCAGGGGACTGGAGAGGTGGGACTTGTAAGAAGGGCAAGCAGGACTTACATGTTCTTACAATCTTTTTTAAATCTTTTCTAGGAACTAAAGGAAACTTATGATGTAGACCTCTCCAATTTAAATGAGTAAGGTCGTGAAGACCTTGGGCTAACTGAAGGTCTTGTTGATATGGGACTGTAACTGTTAATACACCTGTGGTGGCCAAACGGTCAGCGGCCTGATTTCCCTCAGAGAGGGGCCCAGATAAGCCTTGATGTCCCCTAAGATGTTGGAGGAAAACAGATTCATTACGCCCCTTTAACAGGGATCGAACCTGAATCATTAGAGGGGTTATAGGATTATTATCTATCTTTATATGTGAGGCATTTAGAGTAGGTAATAGGTTAATTACATATAAACTATCTGAGAAAAGATTCATAGGCTCTTGGACATGGGTCAAGGCTAATGCAACAGCATATAATTCTTTAAATTGAGCAGAACCAGTAACTGTTTTAAAGTATTGTGTCCTTTGGCCTGAGGATGGGTGGAATACTACAACTGCTGACCCTTCTTTTCCTCCATCTGTGAAGACATTTACTGCCTTGGGGAGTGGCTTGCTGGAAAAAAGGATGGGGGGAGTCCACTTCAGTTTGGGAAAAGAAGAGGTCCATTTGGTTGACCCGTAATGATAGTCAACTTTTCCTAGAAATCCTTCTAAAGCATAGGAGACTCTAGGGTTGTTTCTCTGTATCCACTCAAAGTCTGACAAACGGTAAGGAATTGTTAAAATATTTGGGTCTTTTCCATAATGTCTCAATGATGTATCTCTCCCTTTTATTATAAGATCTGCTAATTGATCTAATTGGGAATAAACTCGAGGTGCTCCTCCCACAGAGGAATGTATCTACTCTAAGGGATTTCCCATCTGGGTGAGCACAGCTGTAAGGAGCTTAGCACCTGAGAAAATCCACAGATATAGAAGTTGCTTTGGTTGGTATCGAGCCAATTGGGTTGAATTGAGGGCATCTTGGACTTTTTGTAATATTGACAGATGACTTTCTTCTAGTAAAATCACATCAGAGGGGGATTTTCCCCGTAGCAACTCAAAGAGAGGTAATAAATCTTCAGTAGAGATATGAAGCCATGGTCTTAACCAGTTTAGCTCTCCTAATAGCTTTTGTAACTCTGCCAAGGAATGAGATTTTTGAATGACTAGTTGAGGTTTGAGAGGACAAACCGAGTCTAGGCTAAGTTTTGTCCCCAATATTTTAAAGGGAGAAATAGTTTGTATCTTATCATTGGATATGTGCAACCCTCCTTTTTCTAAGAGCTCTCGAAGGGTTAGGTAAGCTGAGTTTAGTTGTTGGACATCAGCAGCTCCCAGGATGATGTCATCCATATAAACATATAGGGTGAGCTGTGATTTTTTCATTAATGGTGACAGAAGACATGAAACATAATATTGACAAAAGGCTGGGCTGTTAGTCATACCTTGAGGGAGAACTATCCATTCATATCGCTCATCTGGTTTCTGAAAATTGACTGAGGGGACCGAGAATGTAAACTTTTCATAATCATCTGGATGAAGAGGTGTTGAAAAATAACAATCTTTAATATCAATAACAATTAAGGTTAAATCTCTTGAGATCCGGCCAGGGGAGTATTCTGGAGGCCGACCAGGGCCATTGGGGTAGTCTTTTTTAAAATGGCCTTGTCATCCATATTTAAAATAGGCTCCTTTTCCATTTAACTGTTGCTAATACCTCAGTGTGGGCATTAAGGGGAGTGGTCAATATTTGAGACTGGTGAGTTGTCAAACTCACATCTTTGGTGGCAATAATCCATCTCCCCATAGATCTATCTTTTAACCTAGCACAGGCCAGCTTGTGATCTGCGGTCATTCCTTCCCAAACTAACATTTTTGTAAATTGGTCCCTCATCGTACCAGGTGGAAGTTTCCTTTGAAGGCTTTTTTCCACTCTCTCAATAAATGTGGCCAGATCCTCATTAGCCTTTTGAGTGATTCCATCTATAGAAGGCTCTGTAGGGCCTTCCTCTAGCTTCTTCCATGCTGCCAGCCCTAAAGCTCGCACCTGTTCTCGGTACGGAGCTGGTAATGCTGCTTGTTGAATTCCTGTGGCATATTGGTCACTAGTTCCTGACAGCATCCCAAAGGTTATTGGTATGGGAGGATTTGCAGTTTGGTTCCTCTCAGCCTGCATATGGCATTCATCAGAAAAATATGCACACCATTTAAGGAATAAAGGTCCTGGGAGCACAGCTTTGGTTAGATCTTTCCAATCTCTACTTGTACAGGCGTGATGGGTGAGACTTTGTAAAATACATTCTGCCCATGGCGAATTTGGCCCATCCTCTGCCACAGCCTTTTTTAATTCTTTTAACTCTTGAGTCTCCCAGGGGTACCAAATTTGAGGTCTGTCTTCCCTAGGATTTAAATTAACTGGAAATGCCATTACAAGTGAAAGCCCACCAGAAGGCGCTAGCAGCTGCTGTGATATTGGTGCCTCTTGGTAAAGTGGTGGGGCAGAAGGCTCAACAGGGGCTGGCTCATAAAATGGCGGATCCCGCTCACAAGGTGGTGAGCCATGTGGCCGGTGGCCTTTGTCCTCAGGGAATTTGTTAGAGCTCTCTAAGGGAGGGGCTGTAATTTTTTCTAATTCCCCGGAGCGAGATTTCTTTGTTTTTAGGGATTGGTTAGGCTTCTCCAGATCCGCGGCCCGGGAAGGGCTGTTTAACTCTCCGGACCGGGAAAGACTAGATATTTTATTTTCTCGCAGGGCCTGTTCTGTTACCTCAACTCGTATAATCTGAGGTGCCTGCTCTGTGGCCTCTGCAGATTCTTTTGCTGTCTCCAAGAGATAGCATGTTTTTAGGGCGGATAAAGTTGGATAAACTCCCAGAGGCGGGATTTCCCCGTATTCATGTTCTCGCTCTCTTAAAATTTGTTCCACTTCGTGCCATGTTTTCCAAGAATTAAAATCAGACTTTGGGAGCCAGGGAGCCGCCCGCATTAATGAATTCCAAATCACTTCCGCTTAGCTATCAGATATTTGGAGACCTTGCTTTCTTAAAATACATCGCCATGCCTCGAAGGCTGGGTTTTGAGATTTTCTAAATGTTAATGCTTGCCCCACAATAGAGGGTATTTTTGCCAGAGAAAGAGACGCTGCGTCTCTAACCGTGTCAAGCCCACCGATAATTTTCGTGCCTCACACTTGGGCGCCAACCTGCCGGGGCTGTTGAGTTATGAATGGGGCCGAGGTCTAAGCTACCCCCCTTTTGGGCCCTAAAGGGGGTTTTCTTTCTGCCCGCAGAAAGAAAACAACTTACCCCGCGAAGATGGGCTTAAGGACAAAAATAGCTGAGTGACTTCCTCTGCCTGATGGACAGAAACCACGCCACACCCAGGGAGTTTTGTATAGCAAGCAAGAAGCCAAAAACTCGGATTTATTGACCAGGCACTGAATTTAAATAGGCCTAGAACTAACCAATCAGCCAGCAGGGCGTTTCGGTCTCTCACGCTACGTCATAGCAACACCCCTTTGCTTAGCCCCGTCCTACTAGGGCGTGGTAAACAGCCAAAGTCCTTCCCCTTGGCAGACATGAGTCCCAACATGCATCATGTACAGCCAGAGGAATGAGAAGTTGTGCTCCATTTGTGTTCAACGTGTCAAAACACATTCTACTATCATGTATAATTAATTATAACAAAACAAAATTTAGACATAACCAAAAAGTTAGTTGTAGTAGCACAAATTCTCATACTAGGTTCTGTTCACCTCATTTTTATTTCCAAAAAATGTGTTAATCTTTCAACAAAAAAAAATTACAAGACACACAATTGAGAAAACACACATACACACACACACACACACACACACACATACACACACACATATGCAGAGACAAAGCAAGTACTGGGACTAGATCCAGGTATGACACAAATGTTGGAATTGTCAAAGAGGGAATATAAAATAATGGTGATAAATATGTTAAAGGTACTAAGAATGGAAGTAATATGCCAGAAGAGAAAGATAATGTACACCATGGTGTAAAAATATGAAGTTAGAATCAGAAGGAAATACTACAGGAAAATATAACATAAGTACTGATCCAGAAATGAAGAATGTCTTTGATAAGTTCTTCAATAGACTTGTAAAGGCTGAAGAAGCAATCAGTGGCTTGACAATATAGCAGCAGAAACTTCTGAAACTGAGATGTAAGGAGAAAGAAAGAAAATGAAAGGAAAGAAAGAAGACGAAAACACCACCAATGGCAACTTGGAGTGAAATTCCAAAAGATGGAATATGAGGTATTTGGAGAACTGGAGGGGAAAGAACGAGCAAACTGTACAGAAGAAATATTTGGAAGAGCAATAGCTGAGAACATTCTAAAATTAATGATGCCCACCAAGCCACACATACAGAAAAACCAGAGGACACCAAACAGATAAATACCCCAAACATACCTAGAAACATCAACTTTAAACAGCAGCATAGCAAAGACCCAAGAGTTCACCTTAAAAGAAGTCAATGGGGTGGTGGAGCACGGGAAGCAAAATCAATAGAGGAACAAGTTTAAGAACTGTAATAGACTTCTCTGTACACATGCAAGACTGTAGATAGCAGAGTGAAATTTTTTAAGTGTTGAAAGAAGAAAAAAAAAATCCAGCCTAGAGTTCTATATCCAATAAAATTATTCTAAAAAGGTGAAGAAGAAATTCTTTCTCAGACAAACAAAAAAGTGAATTTGTTTCCAACAGACCTGTCTTGCAAAAGGTTTTGAAAGATTTTTTAGAAGAAGCTAAATTAGGTCACAAACTCAGATCTGTCTGAATAAAAAAAATATTGGAAAAGGAATAAGTGAAAGTAAAGCAAAATATTTTCTGTTGCTTATTCTGAAATGATATATAACTTTTCTTTGTTTAAAGTAATAATAGTAATAAAGTATCAGGTGATTGTAACATAGGAATAAGCAAATTGAAGGATCAGGATGCTATAAAAGTTGGCAGAAAAGAATTGGTTACAAATTACCTGCATTATAGGTGAAAAAGAACAGTAGTGTCATTTGAAAGTAGACTTATATTAATTAAAAATGTGTATTGTATGCTGCGCATGGTGGCACACTCCTGTAATCCCAGCACTTGGGAGGCTGAGGCAAGAGGATCACGAGTTCAAAGCCAGCCTCAGAAATGGCCAGGCACTTAGCAACTCAGTGAGACACTGTCTCTAATAAAATACAAAAAAGGGCTGGGGATGTGGCCCAGTGGTCGAGTGCCCCTTAGTTCAATCCCTAGTACAAAAAAAAAAAAAAAAAAAAAAAAAAGTGTATTGTAAATTCTAAGGCAAGCAATAATTTCAAATGGTGTTTAACATGCTAAGATGAACTACCATGAAATCATATGAAATATTCAATTAATGTGAGAGAAACTAGAAAAATTAGTCTTTGACAAGAAATAAAGAACTAAAAATGTGATTGATAATTGTGATAGTTAATCTGGATTGTCAACTTGATTGGGTTAAGAGCTGCCTATGATTAAGAGACTTCTGAGTGTGTTTCAGAGATGATTGACATGTGGAACAGCAAACTGACTATAGAGAGGCCTTCCCTGAATGTGAGTGGTTCAGTCGAATAGGCTGGAGCCCTGGTTGGAAAGAGAGTGAAAGAAGGAAGCCCATATTGCTGCCACAAGATTTATTCCTCCTGAGCAGGTACTTTGATTGCTACTGAGATCATCTGTGTACACTGGACTTCAGTTTTTTCACTCTTCCAAAGAGGCCTCTGACCTATGATTCTCCAGTGGTGTTCCAGGGCATCAGTCCCTTACTGGGATTCATCACCAGTTTTTCTTCTCAAGCTCCATGGACTGAGCACCTACTAGTTCTTCCAATTCTGTGGCCCACAGATGGTCATTGTGGGACTATCCAGCTTCTTATCCAATAAGTCAAGGTAATAAAACCCCGTTTTACAATCATGCACCTATATATATATCCTGTTGGTTCTATTCCTGTAGAGAACCCTGTCTAATATAATAGTAATTCAACTATCAATAATGGATTTAAGCCAGGTGCAGTGATGCATGCCTGTAATCCCAGCAGCTAGGGAGGCTGAGACAGAAGGATCCGGAGATCAAAGCCACCTTCAGCAACTTAGTGAGGACCTAAGCAACTCAGTGAGACCCTGTCTCTAAATAAGATAAAAAATAGGACTGGGGATGTGGCTCAGTAGTCAAGTGCCCCTGAGTTCAATCTCTAGTACCACGCTTCTCCCAAATGGACTTAATTGAGAATGTTCTAAGTATAACAATTAAATGATATAGCTTTTCATAACTGATTTAAAAACTCAATAATTTTCTACCTAAAATAAACCCATTTCTTCAAATATAAATATTCTGTTAGGATCAATGTAAAGAAAAAAGTAGGATGTATGATGCTACAAAAGTGTGGAGAGCACCATCAGACTAAACAAACTTCAGAATAAATAAAATTATCAGGGATAAAGTGGGTATTTCGTAATGATGAAGAAATGAATTTTCCAAGAAGGCACAACCATCCCAAAGTGGGACACACCTACAAATAGAACATCTAAATGCATGAGGCAAAAACTAAAAGAACTAAGAGAAAAAATAGGCAAACCCAATGTCAAAGCTGGAGATTAAAATACACTCTTTGTTATTGATAATTGACAATTATAGTATACTTTCTTCAATAACAGCTAAATAATTATTCTTCTCAAGTTCACATGGAACATTCAGCAAAATAAAATAAAATGCATCTTAGTAAATTTAATCAAATAAAAATCACACAAAGTATGTTCTCCAACTGCAATGGAATTAAGCTAGAAATCAGTAATAGAAAATTAGCAGGAAAATCACCAAATATTTGGAATCAAATGACTCACTTTTAAAGATATGAGGCAAATAAGATATCTCAAGAAGAATGAAAACATATTTTGAGCTAAATGAAAATGAATATACAAGTCATAGAAATCACTATCATGCTTTAAAAAGTGTTGTTAAAGAGAAATACATAAAATCCAATAATCAAAAGATCTGAAATTAATGACTTGAACTGTCACCTAAGAATACTAGAAAATGATTGGTTATGATAATTTTAACTCTAAAGTAAGCAGAGGAAAAAATAATTAAAATTAGAACAATAAGTAACAAAACTTAAAGCAAGAAAATAATAGCAAAATTCAGCAAAAGTAAAAACAGTTCTTTAAAAAAACCTTCAAGTATATATACATCTATCCAGGTAAACAATGAAATAAAGAGGTGACACAATTACTATAAAGAAAAATTAAGGAGAGACCATCACAACTGATCCCATGGTCATTAAAACTATAGTAAAGGAAAAATATGGAAAACCCTAGGTCTACAAATTTGATATTTTAGATAAAATAGACTAATTTCTTGGAAGAAACAAATTTCCAAATGCATTCCAGAAACAAATTACCTGAATAATTCTATGTTTAAAAAATTAGAACAATGATTAGCCTTTTTTAAAATATCTGTTTATTTGCTTTAGTTGTACACAATGCATTTATTTTTATGTGGTGCTGAGTATCGAACCCAGGCCACACACGTGCCAGGCGAGTGCTCTTCCACTGAGCTACAACCCTAGCCCCCAATGAGTAGCCTTTTAAAAAATGATAAACCACTAGACACATATTATTTGATTGGTGAATTCTAGCCAGCAAGTAAAAGATAATAGCAATTTTCTAAAATATTTCCAGAGAAAATTCAGAGCAAACATTTCCTAACTTACCCTTTGAGAACAGTATTACCCCAATATAAAATCAGATAAACACAAAAAAGGAAAACTATAGAGCAATATCTCTCATGAACATAAATACAAAAAAACCTCAACCAAATCAACTAATTGGGTTAAACAGTGTACAAAAAGAATGTCATGACCAAATAAAATTCACATCCCATAAGCAAGTCTTGTTCAGTATTTGAGAATCAATTAGTATTGTCAATATAAACAGAAAGATCATATGATCCTGACAATTGATCAGAAAAGCACTTAACAAAATCCAACACCATTCATGGTAAAAGGGGACTTATTCCATTTGATGAAGAGTGTCTATAAAACCTATAGGGAACAGCATACTAAATCATGAGAAACTGGACAGTTTTCCCTGGAGATAAGGGAAAAAGGAAGATATTCTGTCTACTCCCATTAGGCATTATACTAGAAGTGAATAAAACAATGAGAAAAAAAATGAGTACAGCTATAAAAAATAAATAAAAGATGTACAAATTGGAAAAGAAAACATAAAATGCCTCTATTTCTACATGATTGTCTATTACAAAATCACACAGAAGTGATAAAAAAATTCTGCAACTAAAAATCAAGAATATCAAGGGTAAGCATACAAAGATTATATATAAAATCATTTTTTCCTACAAACCAGCCATGAACAATTGGATTTAAAGTTTTTAAAAAATCATTAGAATAGCAACTTAAAGTTTTAAAACACTGATGAAACACAAGGAACATCCAAATAAATGAGGAGTTAGCCTGTGATTGTGAACTGAAGTCTTAATATTTTAACATATTAATTCTTGTGAAATTAATCTATAAATTCAATATATTCCCAATTAAAACACAGTCAACCCTCTATAGTAATGGTTTTCACATCTGTAAATTAAAGCAAATATACATTGAAAATATCAGGTAAAAACCTGCACCTATACTGAAAATGTACATATTTTTCCTTGTGATTACATCCTAAATTAAATAGTATAACAACTGTTTACAAATTATTTGCAATGAGTTAGATATTATAGGTAATCTAGCAATCCTTTAAAGTATACCAGAGGATGTGCTAGGCTTCATGCAAATGCTATGCCATTTCATGTAAAGGCTTTGAGATCTGCAAATTTTGATATCAGTGTGGAGGGGTCCTGGAACCAATTCCCCAAGAAACAACTCTATAAGGAAGCTATTTTGTAAACAATGACAAATGAATATTTAAATTTATATGGAAGCCGGGCGCGGTGGCGCATGCGTGTAATCCTAGCACTTTGGGAGGCTGAGGCAGGAGGATCGCGAGTTCAAAGCCAGCCTCAGAAATGGCGAGTCACTTAGCAACTCAGTGAAACCCTGTCTCTAAATAAAATACAAAAAAGGGCTGGGGATGTGGCCCAGTGGTCGAGTGCTCCTGAGTTCAATCCCCGATACCACAAAAAAATAAAAATAAATAAATAAATTTATATGGAAATTTAAGCCATTTAAATACTGTAGAAGTTGCCCAGAATTGAAGGACTCACAATACCCAATTTTTAATAGTTACTACAAGGCTACAAAAATCAGGAGTGTGCAGTATTGGTAAAATAATTAATTAATGGATTGTGTAAGTCAGATTTCTAATTTTTCAGCAAGAATTTACACATAGGTAAAAGAAGAAGGTGGAACTGATCTTTGTAGCAATAGATTAGAGGCTGAGACCACTGTATGAATTCATGTTTAAATTAACATTGATATAGATAGTTGCAGATGGAACTATTCACAAGTGTGTGTGTGTGTGTGTATGCAAATGTTAGGATGCATACCTCCATGCTCTGTTGACTGAGATAACAGAGAAGGAATGACAACCCATCAACTAAGAATACTTAGCGCTCACATCTCAGTTTTCAATACCATTCTCCATAAAAGAATCCATGGCTCCTTGAAGAAATGGATAATTCTAAAACTGGGAAGGAAACACAGAAGATAATATTTGAGCATTTTGAATAGACAAAAAAATGTAAAAAATTACTCAAAAAAACCCACACTCCATGATAATGAGGATATTTGAGAGATGCAGCAATCCCTGAGGGAACTGTTAATCACCCGTGGAAGCAGAGCAACAAATAGTTATTGGATAATGCTGGATTACAAACCCAAGTTTAAAGAAAATATCCCTAAGTTCACACTGACATAAATACATGATTTATGAATAAACTTTGGCAGAACATGCAAATACCCTATACTCCTTTCACCTGTGGGCAAGACAGGAGTCTATGCAAAGATATATGACCACAGAGAAACTTGTAGTCAGAGGGAAATGTATTTAAAACTCTGTTTTTTCCTCCAATTAAATGTCAAATTTCAGTCAGGTTTTTAAACTAATGTAGATCAGTCAAATTTTCTTTCCTCCCCTTACCTTATAAACATAGCCACATATTCTAATAAATTCTTCCTCATTTTGTCTGCTTCTCCTGAAACTACCATTTAGAATTTTTTTTTTTTTTTTTTTTTTTTGAAGAGAAGGCAAGTTGTCTGTGTGTATGTGGCTCTAACCTCACATCTTAGGGTAGCATTCAGTTCTGCTGGTTCCTCACATTATTTCAAAAATCATAATAAGGGACTCCATTTCCAACTGCAAAGGCAGTTTGGATTGTATTTATTCTATTTTTTTATTTATGATTTTATGTTGTTTTGTTTGATAAATAAAGAACTTTATTCTCTTATCCCTCAATGAAATAATGAAGTCAGTTCTTTTTTTAATAAAACATGTATTAAAGCTGATTCATTGAATTTGTATGACCCTATTTGATTATCTAATGTAATCTGGAATTACCTTGACAAAAACTATGATTTTTTTTTAAAAAGACATTTTGGTTTAAAATAAATTCTGGATTATATATTCAATTAGCTATTCTAGTAAAATAGTGATTAAATGAGAGTAAATTCTTCAGCTCAGTAAAAATGTTTTCAATGGCTTAAGATTTCTATTTGCTGACTAAGCATGTCACTATTGTTTCAGTTTAGGATATAAATGCATTCATGCAAAGTGTGCTGAAATTGCTCTATTTGAGGATTAGGCTAACACTAAAATTGTGATTCTTATATAAAATTAGTTGGCTGTCTCCTTTGAAGCAAAGGTAAACACTAATCAAAAATGTTTTGAAATGATCTTATTGCAATGTCATATTTATAAAAATCACTGTCAAAATTTGCTACAAAAAAGGCAAAGACAAATGAAATTCAGTAGAGACATAAGCAATTTTTACTTTTAGGAAGAAAGAATACTAAATAGCATCCATATACAATTTTAGCATAGATGGTGTTCATGGAATTTTTGTCAGTGTAAGTAAACCTGATGAAAAAAGAGAAAATATCCCTTTAAAATACTAATATTGCATAGGTAAGCAATTTGTCAATAAATATGCTAAAAATCTCCAAGTTTTGTCCTATTATTTTAATATTAAGTCTTTTAAAATTATCCATAGAATGAACATAATACAAGTCAAAGTTAAGTGTAAAAGTGACCAATTTCTGAACAAATTTTTGAACTTGCTTCATATATCAAATGAATGTACAAGTATGGAATTAATCATTATAATTTTTGTACTAGTTATTATTACTGCCACAAGTACAGCCCTATTCTACAAGAACTAGCTCTCTTTGCAAGCTCACCCTGTACCACTGACACCAGAAACTTTTTTAATACTATCCATGTAACCCTCTCATTCGCCCTGTGTGGTAGCTATTAATAACTCCACCGAAAGAAGAGAAAATTGCCTGACTTGCCCAAAGTCAAACATCTAGCATCAGCAGCTTTGAATTCAAATGAGCCTGGTGTAACTTTAGAGTCAATAGGTATACAATATATTCATTTGCTCAAGAAATGAGAAATGTGAGGGTCAGCATGTGTGATGAGAATCTAAACAATTCACACTTCTCTTTCTCGATTAAGGAGAATTCTGACTCACTGCTCAATTTGTCTCTTCATTGTTTAGAATCAAGGTGATGATTGACTGGGAAAATTAAGAGGCATAAAAATGACTTTGTCTTGTATAGTTTAGATAGAAATCCATGGGTAAGGCTGGTGCCTGAGACTGAAGAGAGAAGAAAAATTTCATCTCAGATTGAGTAGAGGAAGAAATGTGGTTCATTACTCTTGTTTACTCTACATGTCCATTCACACACCAAATTTTGCCACCACTCTACTCTGAACTGATTACACCACTTTTCTGGCTGCTGAAATAGTCTCCTAACCTGTTCCTAAGATTCACTTTTGTCTGCACCCCAATACATTCTTCATAGTACAGAGTGATTCTTGAAAGGCACATCAATCCATGACATTTTGCTGACCAATGTCCTTCAAAAGAAACTCATTCTTCAGGGATAAAAATATGAAATCTTTGATGTGGTCGCATAGAACTTGCAGGGATTGACCCTTGCCTACCTGTCTATATTCCAGTTGCACAAGCTCCATTATGTAATTCCTTTACTCACGGTCATCATGCTCTGTTCTGCCTCAGATCTCCTTGTTCTTTTTGACCATAGTATCTGTCTGCCTTTCTCATCCATTTCCCAGAAACTTCAACATATTCTTTGTATCATTCCCTTAAAAATGCTTTTACAAAACTAAGCTAGATATCCCCTCCTATATGCCTTCCTTACATCCCAAACCTGTTCTTCATTGTTATCTTGCCAATTGTAATACTATAATAGATTGTGTAATTACACAGTTAGGCTATAGGTCACACTCAGTGACCCTACATTTCAACTTGTCTCTCCAGTTAAAATTTGAGTTTCATGAAGGCAAGAGCCACATTTTTATCATGTTGGCTATATCCCCAGTGCTGTACAGAGAGGGGGCAACCAGTATATATATATATATATATTTGTCAAAATGAAAATAAACTCCCACTGTGCTGTACCAACAACAGATTGTTCTCTACAATCCACAGCAAAATCCACTTAATGTAGATTTGTAGCCCTCCCTCCTTCAAGAATATCTGCTTTGATCGGTTTCATGGATTTCTTTCTTGTTTCTTGCATTCTATTCAAGACCACATTTCCTGTAAGTTCCTCTGAGGACCTCTAGAAAAAATCATGAATGTCTGACCTACAAAGTGAACAGAGAAGTTCTCATTAGTGCCCTGGCCACTCCATTCCTAGTTAATTGGAAAGTCTATTCCTAGCAGCACTGCTCAAAACTCATTCCTCCACTGTGGGGTATTCAAAGACATACATAAACCACCCATTTGGAACACTTAAAGAAACTTGTTCCTAGTCTATTTGGGATTAGGGGTTTCTGAAGTTTCTGAAGTAGTGGTAGCATTTTAAATTAATTCACTGCTTTTAAGAGTTTTTTGTTTGGTTGGTTGGTATGCTTTTTGCCAAAGATGTGGCGTAGAGAAACCTGCAGAAAGTATTTCTGGTCCAATAATACATTCAATTCTTCCAGATTACACCTTCCCTGGACAATGACATGCATCAGAATTATCTATTTGTTTCCTTGCTAGAACCTGTACATCCCTTTCTTATCTGTTCTTGTTGGAATTCAATTGTAGTTTCTCACAAGATGCTAACTTCATGATCCATCCTTTATTAACATGTACCATAGGCTACAGGCATACTTTCTATCAGATACCTCCGTGCCAGAGCAGGCTCCTCACCTTCAGACACCAGATCTCTAGAAATGAAAGTCAGACAACATTAATTTATGTGCAACTTCCACAAATCACTGATACTAGAGTTACATTATGCCTACTTTAACAGTACTTAGGTAAAGTCAAAGAACATAGGCTTGCATGCATATGAAAAATGGAAATAGAAAAAAAAAAGAGTAAAGCCCTGCATAAATTGCTACACAGTCAGAATTGAAACCAAGCACTTTCCCAGTTAGCTATGAACTGAATGATCAAGAATTTCATCCCAAAAGTAAGAAATCATGAACTTATTCATAAGTGAGACTATGATGAGACAAACAGGAATTAGAAGACAACTGTTACTTGATGAAATAGTTTGTTTAGAGAACCCAAAGCACAGCAAAAGGCTGCTTTGGGGAGAGTTGCCTTTGTAACACAGCATTTGCTTGGAAAAGTGACAGGTTTCACAGGAAGTGATGAGGTTGGTACTGAAGGAGTCATAAGCAGCTCCTTGGAGAACATACAATTTATGAAAATGTTATATTCTGCAAGTGTCTCCTGTCCTCATTCCTTACTAATTACAATCCCCTTCCTGTCACTGTATTAACACCCACCAGACCTACATCATTTACATGCGTAAGAGTGTGGCATTTGTCTCATCAATATGATCCAAAATAATTTAAAATGATGAGAATTCTATGAATTTTATAAAATAAATTTTTTTCAAGGAGTTTAAGGATAAAAAAGAATAGACTGGCTCATTTGATAACTGTGAAAATGCTATAACTACTATTATACAAGGCTCTGTTTCTCTCCGGTAACATCCAGGCTATTGAAAGAAGATTCTACAGTAGGGGAAATAAATTGCTTTTTGTCTTAATGGGGAGAACATACTAGATTCATTGTTATTAATTCTGTTTTTGTCCTATTATTTATATATCCTGTAGGTGCACAACTGTCAGTTTTGTTTCACATTATACATGCCTTACAGGCAAGAGGAGTGCCAGTATGACTAAAATAACTGTTTGGACTAAATCTTAAAAAAGCCAGAGTCAATAACTTACTTATCAAAATATAGCATAAAATGGCTTCTTAAAAGAAAATAAAACATTAAATTATGCCATTTGACAAGTCTATTGCTTTCACTGATTCCACTCCAACACCCATCAATTACCTCTTTCCCACACATTGGTTTTCTTATGATTGGTTTGGCTTGTGGTAAAACCAATTAAAAATTATTACAAACTCACCCATCTACTGCTAGGACTTGAGCTCAGCTATAGGATTAGGTTATGTCAAGATTTATTTCATTTTGATGTCTGATTTAAAGAATTAAATCTGAGAGAACTGATGGTAAAATCCAGGTTGTATTCTTAAGGTCCCAGTAGATGTCCACAAGTGTGTGCCATCTCAAGCGTCTGTGCAGACAGGGTAGTGGAGAAGAGGAAAGATAAATTTAATATATTTTTAGTTGAATTTTTAAAAATAATTGTTGAGAATATTTAAGAGGGGTGACTAGAAGAAGGCTGCATTCCTAGATGCTCTGCGGTTTAGAATCCAAGCAGTAGGATGACTGCTCCTCAGTGGGGTGGATGAAGGAGGAATTTCACTAAAATTCAGTATTTGACATTCTTAAAGACTCAGAAATTTGGGTTCATTAAACAAAGCCAAAAGAGTACAGTAGAGCTGAGCCACTTATGACCTTGGTAGGTGTAGTAGTGCTGGTTCAGGACACAAGGAGGGAAAACACAGAGAAACACAAATTTGGTACAAAAAAAAAAAAAAAAAAAAAAAAAAAAAAAAAAAAAAAAAGACAAGAAAAGAGGCCTGAACTTATCTGATCCAAAGGCTGTTCTGTGCAGTGT
This sequence comes from Tamias sibiricus, assembly GCA_025594165.1. NCBI lineage: Eukaryota > Metazoa > Chordata > Mammalia > Rodentia > Sciuridae > Tamias > Tamias sibiricus. The sequence goes on from CM046664.1 coordinate 80,436,328, forward strand.
GCCTGAAAAGTGCTGTTTCCCAACTGGCTGCAGATAACTGAGGCAAGAGGCATTTTGAGGTGGCCACACTGCAGCTGCTGTCATAGGAGCCAGGATGTCATAGTAGACACTACCATGCTATCCCAGTAAGCACCTGCCATGTGGCCTAGGGTGTATCTGGCAGAACAGGATTGAAACAGGCACAGAGAAGATTGTACCCAGGGGGATATAAGTGGGAAAAGTAAAGGGGAACCCAACTCACATCTCCTTTGAGTATGGTGACTCATGTGACCAGCTACAGGGGATTGGGAATCTGAATAAGCAGGTTTGAATACCCTCAGGTATTAAGTGTGGGAAAGTAGTGTTCCAGGGCAGTACAATCTGTAGAGGACTGGCTCCCCTCCCTTATGAGTAAACTTGCCAGGAGGCTTCTAAAATGTGAACCCCCAATAAGGATTGGCAAATGTCAGGCCCTGGGAGTGTGATGATCTAATCTCTCCAGAGCAGATACCATGCAACAAAGCCCCTGCGGTCTGATTAGAAGTAAGCCCAACCCACGAGAACTTCACTCATAGAACTCTGCAGCAGCTCTACCCTGGTCTGGTTTGTGCAGGCAAAATTCCAACTGAAAGTACACTGCATTCACCTTATACTGGTGAGAAGGAAAGCTGAGAATTATTTCAACCAGCTTCAAGCTTAGGACACTTCAACTAGCAGCTCAGCAAGCAACACAAAAAGAGGAAGTGGTTAATAACCCCCCAGTCCTTGCAGTTGTTCTCAGTACATGGATCAAGAAGAAATAGAAAGATAGGTATTAAGGTATAGACAGTAACCATCCATTCTTGTGGACTATTTTTACCACCTCAACGGAAATGACTCCATCATTTTTCATTAATTTTTTTTTGGTATTCTGTGTGTGTGTGTGTAGGGGGGGAGAGTTCTTGATATGCCTATTGACTCAGGGACAAATATAAATGCATATTTGTTTCATTTGTGGGGGGGTACCAAGAATTGAACTCAGGGGCACTCAACCACTGAGCCACATCCCCAGCCCTATTTTGTATTTAATTTAGAGACAGGGTCTCACTGAGTTGCTTAGTGCCTCATGGTTGCTGAAGGCTGCCTTTGAACTCAAGATCCTCCTGCGTCAGCCTCTTGAGCCGCTTGGACTAAAGGCATGAACCACTGAGCCCAACCAGTTTTTACATTTTTAATGTAATTATTTTATCTTGCCTTGTCTTTTGAAGGTTAGAGTCTTTGGAATTATATATTTTGTTTTGCTTTGATTTTGTATTTTTTTATTTGCTTGTTTTTATCATTTCTCCTTCTATCTTTTCTTCTCCGACTAGTAAATTTTCTTCTCCTAACAGCCAAATTCTATAGTTCTCTATTTCTCTCACACATAATTGTTTTTTCCATTTTCTTCTCTCCTTTCTTGTACCCATCACCTGCTACACCTGTTCTTCTTTCTTTCTTCACTTTTTGAAATTGTGAACTCTTTTCTGCTTATCTGGCATATTTTGTTTTCCCATAATTAACTTTTAGAATTGGTTTATGTAACTCCTGCCCTTACCATTAATACTGATGAAATTATTACTACTGCAGATAATATAGTGGACAACTGCTATTTGATTTAAATCCAGATCTAGTTCATGGTTATTGCTTTTACTGTTTATAATTGCTGACCCTACCATTCCAGTTTTTTTGTGCTAAAAAATATTATTGGTGTCATAGAAGGAAATGGATATTTAATTTAATGCTATACATTATTTACATTAGTTGTTGCTATTGTTTGTTTTGTCCTGTTCTGTGAAATGCTAGGAACCTACAAGGACACTACAAGTTCACATGGTAGAGAACCTGCTGTTGAACTAAACTCAACCAAAAGACAGCACACCTTACCCCAAACTCAAATTAATGACACTCAATCTTTAGCTATACTTTTAAACAAAAAAATATATACTTTAAAACACATTACAATTTTGAAATAAAACCCCAAACTAATGACCAGGCCACAAGAAGAAAAAGACAGGTTGGGCCCCCACATCCCACCTACAGACTACTACTGCGACAGAAAAACCAGAGAATTAACACAAACTCTGTGGATACCACATCTATGAGGGCATCTCCATCTGGATCACTCTAGAACACTTTGGCAAATGAAGGCTGTGCCCCAAAAAGGAAATACCTCCCCAACAGATGCATAAAACTCAACAAAAAATACAAGAAATAAAAAAAAAATAACATGATACCTGCTAAAGTTCACAATTTATAGGAACTGACCCCAAAGATACTGAAGTGGATGAAATATCAAATAAAGAGTTAAAATAATGATTACAAAAATTATGAACAAATTATAAGATAGCACAGAAAAACAACTGAATTAATTAAGGAAGTCAGTGCAGGTTATGGATGAGAAATTCAACAAGAGAGAAATACTGAAAAAAAAAAAAAACAGAAATCTTGGAAATGAAAGATGCAATAAAATCAAATAAAATGTTCAGTTGAAAGTCTCTCTAATACAGTAGATCATGCTAAAGACAGAATCTCAGAGCTGAAAGACAAAGTGGTTAACCTTGAACATTCAGACTGTATTAAATAAAAGAAAATAAGTATCCATTATCAGAAGGTACAAGAACTCTGTAGTTAGAAACCACATTTAAGAATCTTTGGAGTTGAGAAGGGTTGTGAGATGTGGAGTAATGAAATAGATAATGTCGTCAGAGAAATAATAACAGAAAATTTTCCTAAACATTGAGAATGAGATGGACATCTAGATATAGGATACATCCAGAGCCCCAAATAGAAAAGATTAAAAAAAAAAAAAAACTCTAAGCTCTCCATGATACATTATAATTCAAATACCTAACATAGAGAACTAGAGAACAAGGGTAGATTTTTTTAAAATTTTAAGAATGTCAGGTCACATTTAGAGTCAATCCTATCAGAATTACTTATAATTTCTCAGTACAAATTCTAAAAGTCAGAAGGTTTTGGAATGGTGTGTTCCAAATCTGGAAAGAATGTAACTGTGAACCAAGATGACTATATCAAGCAAAGCTATAATTCCAAATTTAAAATAAAAATTTTCCAAGATAAACAGAAACTAAAACAATTCTTGACAACTAAACCAGCACTACATAATGGAATACCCCACACAGAAGAAATAAAAAACAAACCCCAGAGTTCACAAATGAAGTATTCTCAGTTGTAGAGTAGCTAATTAAATAAGAAACATAATCCAATTAAACATTATAAATAATCAAAAGACAGAAATTGATGAACATCTCTCTTACTAACATTGTATATAAATGGTCTTTAATTTCCAATTAAAAGATGTAGGCTGGCAGAATGGATTTTAAAAAAAAATAAGATCCAACTATATGATGTTAGCAAGAGATGTATTTCACAGCAAAGACAGCCATGAACTGAAAGTGGAAGGATTGGATTTGATATACAATGCAAATGGAACTTGAAAGCAGGTAGGAGTAGCTATTCTGATGTCTGACAAAGCAGACCTCAAACCAAAATTAATCAGAAGAGAAAAAGGTTACTTCATACTGGTAAATAGAACAATCCAGCAAGAAGATATAATAATAAATGTTTATGTCCCAAATGTGGGTGTAACTAATTACATAAAAGATGCTACTCAAATCAAAGCCTCAGATAGACCACAGTAATTTTCACATATCTCTCTCACCATTAGTTTGGATATCCAGATATAAACTCAATAAAGACTCTTTGTGCAGGAGCCCTAATAAAGGAGATAGCTAAGATTGTGGTTAGCTGAAAGCCATAAGCATTACCCCCCTTCCATGGTCTCGTGAGACTTGGCCCGGGACTTGGTGGATCGGGTCAGAGCCATTTGCATGATCTCGCGAGAATTGGCCCGGGGGATTGTGGGTCGTCGTCGGGGCCATTTTGTGGTTGTTGGAGGAGCGTGGACCGTGTGTCAGGGTGTTGTTAGAGCCGGAGAGATAAGCTGGCAGAATAAAGAGCCTGTTTGTTTCCAGTCTGCCTCTGAACTTATTCCCGCGGCTTTGTTGCTCCAAGCGGTCATCGCTTCAGGTGGCAACAGGTGGCGGCCCATGAGGGGACTTTGGAGCAGACAGTTAAGAACTGAAAGGTCTCTAAAGATGGGTTTGAATATAACTGAATCCCAAGTGATAGAGGCTATAGAAAGACTCCTTGATACACCTGACTCCATTGTCAGTGAGGAGGATTTAGAAAAAAGTGAAAGTGATCAAGAAAGCATAGCTTCCACTGGGTCAACTAAGACCAGTAAAGAGAGTATTAGAAGAGTCCCCAAAATGACAAAAATCCAAGCTATTAGAGCTATTCGGGAGTTATTGGAGATAGCTGAAGAATACTTGCTCTTCATGGAACCTGAGACTCAGGATATTGCTGTCAGTGAAATTAGCAGTAGTGAGGAATCTAGTAAAAGTGATCCTGAGAAAATGAGGAAAAAGAAACTAAAAAAGACCAAGAAAAAGGACCGTCAAGTAGAGGAACCACTTGTGTCCTCTACTCCCCCATGGGTGGAATCCATTACAGTAAATATGAAGGGTATTACTAGGTGTTTGCATACCCTAGAAACAGAAATAAAAAGTCTTTCTGAGCGCTTATGCGCTCTCGAGGGTAACTCACAGATACATTGGGAACTGCCAGCATTTGAAAAGAAAAATGGACAGAGGGTCCATCAGTCAGTAGATTTCAAAAAAATAAAAAATCTCAAAGAGGCAGTAATGACTTATGGGCCCAAGCTCCTTTCACGTTGAGCATGCTGGAGTCCCTTAACACCTTTAGCTTAACCCCCTCAGACTGGAAAAGTCTACGTAAAGCAGCATTAAGCGGGGGGCAATACTTGGTTTGGCAATCGCAAATCCAAGAACTTTGTATAGAAACAGCTAAAAGAAACGCAGCTGCAGTGTTTGGAGACTATAATATAGAAATGCTCACAGGAGAAGGGCAATTCGCAGACTTACAGGCTCAAAAAGATTATGACCCAGGTGTATATGCTCAGATAAACGCAGCTGCCTTAGAGGCATGGAAAACTGTACAAGGACCTGGGGATCTACAAGGTAGCTTGTCAAAAGTGATTCAAGGACCTAATGAGCCATATGCTGACTTTGCTGATCGACTTTTGAGAACTGCAGGTAGTGTGTTTGCAGATGTTGATCAAGCTATGCCATTAGTTGTTCAATTAGCATATGAAAATGCTAATAAATACTGCCAGGAAGCCATCAGGCCATGGAAAAAAATAAAAAGGATCTTTCCGTATATATACAACTATGTAAAGATATAAATGACGCCTTTGGAACAGGAAATGTGATTGCAGCCTCAATGAGAGGTGCTTCCCCTCGAAATTTCACAAAGGCTCAACATAGACATTATAATCAATCAGGATATTCCAGGCAAAATTATCATAATCAATCAGGCTATTCTAGGCAAAATCCCAAAAGAGAAATAAGACCAAGCTCATACCGTGCCCCAGGCCGCTGCCCCAGGTGTAAAAAGGGAAATCATTGGGCCAATAAATGCCATTCAAAATTTGACATCTATGGAAATCATTTGTTCGGGAATTCAAAAAACGGGGCATGGGGCCCAATGACCTGGGGCCCACAAATGTACGAGGCATTGGAGGAGGAGTATCCTCAAGCATCCACTCAGATGCTTCCCCGACACAATCCCTACTACCCATCCACTCCCTCGCCAGAGGAACAGGAGGAAATGTAGGATTAGACCTCTGTTCCAACGCCCGAATAGTGTTAACACCTGAAATGGGGGTTCAACTGATTCCCACAGAATTCAAGGGACCTCTCCCCTCAGGGACTATAGGACTTATTCTCGGGCGAAGTCCTAAAAGCTTATTAGGTTTGCAAGTGACCCCAGGTATAATAAACTCAGACTACAAAGGGGAAATAAAAATAATGCTTAGCTCACCCCAAAGTATAAATTCTGTTAATCAAGGAGATAGAATTGCTCAGTTGCTTCTCCTTCCCAATTGACATAATTCATTTAAAATGAGTATGCCTCAAAAAAGGAACAATAGAGGATTTTATTCCACTGACTCGGGACCTATGGCTTGCTGGGTTTGGGATTGTTCAAGGAGGTCTATGTGTAAAATAAAAATCCAAGGAATAGAGATGGAAGGACTGATAGATACTGGAGCTGACTCTTCCATCATTAATCTATGACAATGGCCTAAGCACTGGCCTCTGCAAAAAGCTTCAACCAGTTTGAAAGGCTTGGGATATAATAACCTCCCAGAGAAAAGTGCAGTAATTTTAAAATGGGAGGATGATGAAGGGCATAAAGGAACATTTCAGCCTTATGTTTTACCTAACCTACTGGTTACTTTATGGGGAAGAGATATTTTGCAAAAAATGGGAGTACACCTTGCAACCAAGCCTGCAGGTGTTAAATGTGAAAATCTACAGGGTAATCTTAACCCTAAAAGAAATCATTATCAAAAAGTACAGAGTAATCTTAACCCTAAAAGAAATCATTATCATAAAGGAAAAAGATATTTTTGGGGGGCCACTGAGACAATAATTTTGAAAAAAACCATGGCTTTCTGATAAGCCAGTGTGGGTCCCTCAGTGGCCCCTATCTAAAGAGAAATTACAAGAGGCCCACCTACTAGTTCAGGAACAACTAGAAGCAGGACATATAGAACTTTCCACCTCTCCCTGGAATTCCCCCATATTTGTGATCAAGAAAAAATCAGGAAAATGGCGATTGTTACATGATCTTAGAGAAATTAATAAAACCATGCAAATCATGGGCCTTACTCAACCTGGACTTCCTAATCCTGTAGCTATTCCAAAAGATTTCCATCTTATTACTCTTGATATAAAGGATTATTTCTTTTCCATTCCCCTACATCCTCTGGATGCCCCCAGGTTTGCTTTTTCAGTTCCTTCTATCAATAATAATGGCCCTGCATATACGTCCTCATCTTTCAAACATTTTTGCGCAAAATTCAATATATCCCATAAAACAGGCATCCCATACAATCCTCAGGGTCAGGGCATTATTGAAAGAGCAAACCACACACTGAAAACTATGTTATTAAAACAAAAAGAAGAAAATTGGAAAAGTCCTAGGGACAGATTGGCAGTTGCCCTGTTTACCTTAAATTTTTTAACTTTAGACTCTAATGGTTATTCTGCTGGAGACAGACATTGGAACCCACACCAACAACATAAACCTTTGGTTTACTGGAAGGATGTTCTTTCAGGCACATGGAAGGGTCCAGATCCAGTATTAATTGGGGGGAGAGGATCTATTTGTGTTTTTCCAAAGCACAAATCCTCTCCAATATGGATACCATCTAGATTAATAAAGCAGGTACCACATCAAAAGGATCAAGATGAACTTGTTGAGGAATCAAGATTAATAAAAAAAAGTACAAAATCAAGAGGACCAAGATGAAGGTATGGAATGATTCCCTCAAAAGAGTCCTTCAAAATATTTCACAACTTAAGTGTCATTCCTCCCGGCCGGGACGAGGAGATCTCTCTTTAGTGTGCACACAATTGTATTTTTTTTCTTTTTATACATGTCTTTATGTCTGTGCATTTGTCTAAATTTCATGTTAATGTGACATCACAAATACATGTTTGTATGTTTGTGTGTCTGTCCAGTGTGATGTCACAAATAACAAAGCGTTTATGAAAATATATATATATATGGATCCAAATAACTTTAATTCATTTTAGTTTAAGAGTATTCAATTTAGGTAAATAATTTTATAAGTGAAGGTACTTTCAATTTTGATTTATAGGTGTCCCTGGGACTTCTCTTTAGCAAAGAATATGACTAGTGCTATATAACCTGATATTTTGGTGTTTTGACATAGGATTGTTTATTTGTTATTAATTTCATTTGTTTAATAGCTGATTAATTTGAATTATTTCAGCAGGTAAAGGATTACTGTATATACAGAGACTTGAGGATTCCAGCTAACAAATTATTTTTTCAAAGTGCCTTTGTCTTTTCTTTAATCTATCTTTAATGCAGTAAATACCCTCAGTCTTTCTCTGTTTTTTTCTGAATATGATATTTTGCCAGCTTATGTTTGTGGGAGCTCAAGCAGCAATGTGTGTGAGTAGAAATCAACTTTAATTTTCTAATCTAATAATTCTATTTTTTTAGTTTGACAACTTGCCTCTTGCCTCAGTGCTGGAATAGCACTGCCTTTCCTTTAATAATTGATGCTTGAGTTTCTAGGTAGCGGGCCCTGAAGGTTTGCAGGTGGCATTGTCTAGACATAAAAAAGACGGCTGCTGCTACAGCTGCAAGCATCCCTGCTGCTCAAGCATCAAACAACCTCACCAGCAGTGTGGCCTCTGCTCTGCATGCATGGGGCCTCCTAGATCAACGTGTTATAACAAGTGGACATTTTGATCTTTCATTGTTTGGGACTTTACGGAACAATGCTTTGCAGGTATTTGTCTAGAGAACTCAGTGTGTTACTTGATAGAACTCAGGGCAGCTGATTTGTTTAAAGAATTTGATATGCTATGCAACTTGGCTCGTCAGCAGAAGGCTTATCGCCTTAAAGCCACAGCATCTCCCCACAATTGGACGGCTGTTAGTCACCATACACAGTCGATCCTGAAGGGCCTAATTGGATGGCTGGTAGCCAATGATGGGTAAGATCCCCAGAGGGGGACAACCTAAGACAGGCACAGTCGCACGGGACAGTCTCATGTGGCCGACATATCAACCTAAGACAGGAGTCAAGGGCACAGCCTTGATTATCCGATGACGGGTAAGAATGTTGGTTGCACATGGACGTCCTAGAGCATCCCCTCTTTTAAAAACAAAAAGGGGGAAATGCAGGAGTCCTAATAAAGGAGATAGCTAAGATTGTGGTTAGCTGTGAGCCATAAGCATTACCACCTTCCATGGTCTTGTGAGACTTGGCCCGGGACATTGTGGATCAGGTCGGAGCCATTTGCATGATATTGCGAGACTTGGCCTGGGGGATTGTGGGTCGTCGTTGGGGCCATTTTGTGGTTGTTGGAGGAGCGTGGACCGCATGTCGGGGTGTTGTTAGAGCCAGAGAGAAGCTGGCAGAATAAAGAGCCTGTTTGTTTCCAGTCTGCCTCTGAACTTATTCCCGCAGCTTTGTTGCTCCAAGCGGCCATCGCTTCAGGCAGCAACATCTTTGGACCTGAAAAATAGTATAAATCAAATGGACCTAAAGATTATCTATAGAATATTTCATCCATCAATAGCTAATATACTTTCTTCTCAGGGGCTCATGAAACTTTCTCCAAAATAGACCATATTTTAGGTCTCAAAGCAACTCTTTAGCAAATATAAAAAAATTTTGATATGATTTCTTGCATCTTATCAGATCATAATGGTATCAAATTAGAAATCAACACAACACCTTACATAAACTCATGGATTTTAAATGAAACATTTTTTAATGATGAGTGGGTGATAGAAGAAATCAAAGGAAAATTTTAAAAATTCTTATACTCAAAAGAGTATAGTGACACAACATAACAGAACCTCTGGGACACTATAAAGGAAATTCTAAAAGAAAAGTTTATAGCCATGAAAACCTACATTAAAAAATCAGAAAGATCTCAAATAAACCATCTAATGATGCATCTCAAAGCCATTGCAAAAGAAGAACAAACCAGTTGCAAAACCAGAAAAAGGAAATATTTACTATCAGAGCCCAAGTCAGTAAAATTGGGAATAAAAAAGCAACACAGAGGATCACTGAAACTAATAGTAATCTCTTTCAAAAGATAAGCAAGACTGATAAACCCTTAGCCAAACTAGCCAAAAGAAAAAGAGAAAAAAAACACACATTAATAAAATCAGAGATAATAAAGGAAAATCACCACATACATCGCAGAAATCCAGTGGATCATTAGGGACAATTTTGAAAATTTGTACTCCAATAAATTGGAAAACCTACAAGAAATGGACACATTTCTAGACAAATGTAAAGTGCCAAAAGTGAATCAAGAGGACATAGAAAACCTCAACAGACCAATAACTAGCAATGAGATAGAAGCAGTAAAGAAGATTTCCAACAAAGAAAAGCCCAAGATCAGATGAATTCTCAACTACATTCTACCAAAACTTTAAGAAGAACTACTCACAATACTCCTCAAATTTATCCATTAAATATAAAGGGATGGAACACTTCCACATTTATTCTATGAAGCCAGTATGACACTTATACCAAACTAAATAAGGACATATCAAGAAGAAAACTACAGACAAATATCACTGATAAACTTAGATGCAAAAATACTTAATAAAATATTAGCAAATAATTTTCAACAATATATTAAGAAGATTATGCACCAGAACCAATTTGGTTTCATTCCAGAGATGTGAGGATCATTTAATATATGCAAATCAATAAATATAATTCATCATATAAGTAGAATTAAGAACATCTATTAGTCATCTCCATAAATGCAGAAGAGGATTTGACAAATTTCAGTACATATTCATGATAAAACACCAAATTTAGAGATATAAAGAAAGTACCTCAACATCATAAAGGCTATATGTGAAAAACCAATGCCAACCTCAGAGTAATTGAGAAAAAAACTGGAAAGCATTTCCTTTGAAATTTGGAATAAGAGGAGGATGTCCATTGTCAATAATCCTGTTTAACACAGTGCTACAAATTCTAGCCAGAGCATTTAGGAAAAAGAAGGAAATAAAAGGAATAAAAATAGAAAAGAAAGACATCAAATTATCAGTCTGCAGATGATATGATCCTATACCTAGAAGATCGAAAGAACTCCACCAAAGATTGCTAGGCTAATAAACAAATTTGGCAAAGTATCAAGTTATAAAATCAACTTACAAAAATCAATAATTTTATTTATACCAACAACAAATCTGCTGAGAATGAAATCAGGAAAACAATTCCATTCACAATAGCTTCAAAAAAATAAAAATAAAATACTGAGGAATAAATCTAACCAAGGAGGTGAAAGACCAGTACAATGAAAACTATAGAACATTGAAGAAAAAAAGTTGAGAAGACCTTAGAATATGGAAAGACCTCCCATGTTCATGGATAGGCAGAACTAATATTGTTAAAATGGCCATACTACCAAAAGTAATATACAGATTCAATGCAATCTCTATCAAAGTATAACAATGACATTCTTCACAGAACTAGAAAAAAATAGTCCTAAATTTTATTTGGAAGACTAAAAGATCCAGAATAGCTAAAGCAATTCTAAGGCAAGAAAGCAATGCTAGAGCTATCACAATATCTGACTTCAAATTATACTACAGAGCTTAGTAACAAAAATGGCATGGTACTGGCATAAAAACAGACAAATAGTTCAATGATACAGAATAGAAGAAAGAGACAAACCCACACATCTAAAGTCATCTTTTTCTTGACAAATGTGCCAAAAACACATATTGGAAAAAAGATAGTATTTTTTATTGGTTATATATATAATTGTCATATATATATATACACACATATATACGTATATACGTATATATATATATATATATATATATATATATATATATGACAGCAGAATCCATTTTGATGTAATTATACAAGCAGGGAATATATCTTATTCTAGTTAGAGTTGCATTCTTATGGATATACATGGTGGTGTGTTGTTTTCATACAGGTAAATGGGAAAACTGTCAGATTCATTCTGTTTTTCCTTTGCTTATCACCCCTCCCTTTCCTCCATTTCCTATTGTCTAATCTATTGCACTTCTATTCTTTCCCTCAACACACCCCTTATTGTGGATCAGCTTCCCACCTATCAGAGACACTATTCAACCTTTGGTTTTGGGGAACTGGCTAACTTCATTTAGCATAATAGTCTCCATATCCATCCATTTGCTGGCAAATGTCATAAAGTCATTCTTCTTTATGACTGAATAATACTCCATTGTATTATATACCATGTTTTATTTATTCATTCATCTATTGAAGGGAACCTAGGTTGGTTCCTTTGCTTAGCTCTTAAGAATTGAGCTACTATAAACATTGATGTGGCTGTGTCATTGTAGACTGCTGATTTACTTCCTTTGAATATTACTGAGGAGTGGGATAGCTGGGTCAAATGCTGTTTCCATTCCAAGTTTTCTGAGGAATACTGCTTTCCATAGTGGTTGCACCAATTTTCAGTCCCATAAGCAATGTATAAATGTGTCATTCCCCCCACATTCTAGCCAACATTTATTGTTGCTTGTATTCTTGATAATTGCCATTCTGACTGGAGTGAGATGGGATCTCAATGTAGTTTTAATTTGTATTTCTCTAATTGGTAGATATGTTGAACATATTTTCATACATTTCTTCTCCTGTGAAGTGCCTGTTCAGTTCCTTTGCCCATTAATTGATTTGGTTATTTGGTTTTCTCTTGGTGTCTTTTGAGTTCTGGAAATTAATGCTCAATCTGAGATGCAGGTGGCAAAGATTTTCCCCCATTCTGTAGGCTCTCTGTTTATGTTCTTGAGTGTTTCCTTTTCTGTGAAGAAGCTTTTTAGTTTCATGTCATCCCACTTATTGATTTTACTTCTTGCATTTTAAGAGTCTTATTGAGGAAGTCAGTTCCTAAGCTGACATGTTAGAGTATTGAACCTACCTTTTCTTTTAGTATGTGCAAGATTTCTTGTCAAATCCCTAGGTCCTTTATCCACTTTGAGCTGTGCAGGTGAGAGACAGGGGTTCAATTTCATTGTGCTATATATGGATTTCTAGTTTTCCCAGCATCATTTGTTGAAGGGGTATCTTTTCTCCAATGTATGTTATTGGCACCTTTGTCTAGTATGAGGTAACTGTATTTATATGAGTTTGTCTCTGTATCTTCTGTTCCATTGGTCTTCTTGTTTGTTTTGGTGTAAAAACCATGCTGTTTTTGTCACTATTGCTCTATTATATAATTTTAGGTCTGGTATTGTGATGCTTCCTGCTTCATGTTTTTGCTAAGGATTGCTTTAGCTATTTTTGGCCTCTTGTTATTCCAGATCAATTTAATGAATGCTTTTTTTGTATTTCCATGAAGAAAGTTATTGGAATTTTGATAGGGATTGCATTGAATCTGTATAGTGCTTTTGGTAGTATGACCATTCTGACAGTATAAATTCTGCCTATCCAAGAGCATGAGATGTAAAAGACAGCCTTTTCAACAAATGATGCTGGGAAAAATTGGTTATCTGTATACAGAAGAATAAAACTAGATCCTTAACTTTCACCCTGCACAAAATTCAAGTCAAAGTGGATAAAAGATGTATGAATTAGATCAGAAACTATGCATTTTCTAGAAGAAAATATACAGTCAGCATTTCAGCTTTTAGGTATAGGTAACAAATTTTTCAATAGAACATTTAAAGCTTAGGAAATAATTCCAAGAGTAAATAAATGGAATTGCATCAAATTAAAAAGTTTTTGTCCAGCAGAATACTTTTATACTGTTGTTATGATTATAAATTAGTACAACCACTGTGGAAATCAGTCCAGAGGTACCTCCAAAGACGAGGCAAGGAATTCCCATATGACCCAGCTATACCACTCCTTGGTATTTATCCTGAAGAATTAAAGTCATCATACTACAGTGATATATACATACCTATGTTTACAGCAGCATAACTCACAATAGCCAAATTATGGAACCAGCTTAGATGTCTATCAAGGGATGAATGGATAAAGAAAATGTGTCATGCATACACAGTGGAGTTTTATTCAGTCACAATGAAAAATAAAATTATGTCAATTGCAAGAAAATGGATGAAACTACACACCATAATGTTAGGTGAAATAAGCCAAACTCAGAAGATCAAGGTCATATGCTTCTCTCACATGAAGGAGCTAGAGACAATAAAGGAGACATAATAGGGGCAAATTCATGAAAATCAAAGAGAGATTTCCAAAAGGTCGGGGGGGAGGGAAAAAATTGCTGGGGACTGATATTAGCCAAATCATATTGTTATATTGTGTGCCTGTATGAATGTCTGACAACAAATTCCATCCATATGTTACAACTATAGTGCATCAATAAAAACCATGGGGGAAAAAGTCATTGTTGAATATATGACAGATTTCTTTAAAAAAATATTTTGACACCACAATGCACAAGAATGGGGCTATTGTGAAGGATACATTCAGTCACACGGAATAGCTCAGGTTTTGTGGTTCATTATGAAGTCATACAATTTAGAAGACTCATTGATCCCAAGAGTTAAGAATTTCTTCAAATAACATCTCAGAAAGTATGTTTATCTCCCCCCAAATTTGTTTAACCTATAACCATGCATTCATTGTGTTAAAATCATGGGAATTGTACCTTTTCTAGAGCACAGTGCTTTCATTTATTTAGATAACAAATTCTTCATCACATTCTTTTAATTGATGTGTATTAACATGTGAACCAAATTACTAAAATAGAACTAATGTGTTAACCTACTATGGGGTAAACAAAGAATAATGTATAGATTTATGTATGAAGAGTTACTTAAGTGAGGGGATAAAAAGTCTCATTTAATTTAGTTCATTTAATTAACTTTGATTTTTTTTACCATCATGAATTAATCTGAAACATCACCTTGTAGTAAACCCATAATAGTAAGTGAGCCCTGAAATTATTCAAGTCAAAATCCTAGTTGTGTCATTTCAAATTTAGAACTAATAGAACTTACTTCAGAAGGTTGGCTTTAAAGCAGGTTAAGTTTTAGTAAAATGTTTTTAGTAGTTTGTGACCATCTTAAGAAACAACCTTTAAGAAATTTTGTTACTTTTCTATATTTATACAAACATTTTTAGTAACTGACTTTTACTTTTATTTTTCATGAATTAATGATAACATTTGGTTGCATGAATGTCTATTCATTCAGGTTACTCTGCATGTATACAAGTTAATTCTGGAGACTCTTGAATCTCAGAAGGCAAAAACCCCTCCCACACAGAAGCCAACTGCTCTCTTGAAGCTTAAATCCAAATACTTGTTCAAAAGCTTTTATCAGAAGCTGGGAATATGAAGAAGTGAGAATCTGACAGCATCCATTCTGGGAGCTAGTCACAGGTAGGTACAACCTGTCTTCATGCAAGAATTGAGTAGTCCTTGATACAAACACCAGAATCTTGAAGCACATAGCATTAGTGCCTCAAGATTAGTATCAGAGATGCTAATGGCTATGATGTCTGTATCCAGGTGTTAGAACTAGTGGTAGGGCATGATAAAACTGCAAGTAGTTTCTTGGTGATTAATCTTAAACTCTAGCTCTCTAGATCTTCCAGATTTCTGTGGCTGTCCACAGAATTCTTTATCATTTTCTTTAAACTGTTTTTCTGCTATTAGCCAAAATTGATTTATTCTTTATATTAAGATCTTTACCCAATATGTTTTTGGTTGAATAAAATAGAATAAGAAGATAGAGTGAGACAACCTGTACATTATTACAGCTATTACTAAGCTGTCACCTGTCTTTATTTGGCAATGACATAGTGAGATGTTAGAGTTCACATTGCTGACTGGAATCTGGGGCAAGGCTGACCCAATACCTTGGTAGTGGCAGTTTAGGAGGAGGGGCCTGTACACCTTACATAAAAACTGAGCAGATAATCTTTTACTGAACACGTTATTGCAAATTTATCCTTCATCCCATATCTTACTTTTACTAGTTGAAAAATGAAAAATAAACTCTGAATGTATGGTTGCTTAATACGAAATTTAAACAGAATTTACTTAGCAAGCATTGAAAAGAAAACTATAAAGAACATTTGGTTTTGAAAACAACACGCACACACACAAACATTCATCCAGGGGACCACTTTATTGATATCTATGTAAACAAAGAGATTAGCATTAAGCACTCCCTTGTGACCTTTAATTACTTAGGACTACTTCAAAGAGAAACTCCAGTCTAAAGTATTTAATTCCAAGAGTTCAGGGAACTCTAGATCCATTAAAATAAGTTAAACCAGTATAGTTTCACCAAGGGAATATTAAGAATCTTTGAAATCTGAAAAAAATGGTAGAGAATCCAACCTAGAAGTTCTGACTTTGAAACATTACTACTAAAAGTACATTTTCAGCTAACATGTAAGTGGGTCCAAGACAGAAGATTTAGTTGAAATGTTTAATTAGTGTATTGTCAAAATACATTCTCTGAATATCTTAGCTCTTGGATTTTCCTTGTCACAAGCAAAGAGAAAAAGAAAAAAAAACACTTTTGAGGATGACAGTAAGAGTTGCTAAGATTAGATCAGAGTAAAAATTAGAAAAATAATGAGTGCTTAATACAAATTCAATGAGGACACTCTTTATTTTTGATACTCTTTATTATTGGGAATATTCATAATTATGCACATATGATATTACCACTTTGATTACAATCAAACCTCTATTCAAAGATGCTAGGAACTAGATTTCCATATGCATGTACAGTGGGATATTGATCTCACAATGTATGTAAAAATTAAGTTAAAATAAATCTTCTGGAAAAATGTAAGAGCTGAAATCATAAAACTTTTTTTAAAGTATATAAGTAAATCCTTATGATCTTTGATTAGACAATAATTTCTTAGACACAGAATCAAAAGGATACGTAAGGAAAAGTTAAGCAGGGTTTCATCAAGATCAAAAACTTGAGTGTCTTAACAGGCAGTGTTATAGGCCAGGTTATATGGGACCTAACAGACTCCATCTTACCCTGAGACTCCATATCATATAAGAAATTGCTTCTCCCATGGGAAAGCCCTGCCTCTGAACCCATCAATATTTGCTTAGTATAACATGTTTGGCAACACAAAATGGCAATTCTTATATAATGTACAATTGTTCTCTCTTTGGTTTCCATTTTTCTTGGACAAAGTACCCTGTCAGAGATTGATTGTCTAGATGTTAATAACCATTCTTTAACTTGTACTCAAGAAGGGACATTTTGACCCACTCCCCCTTCTGCTTATAATTTTAGATTTCATGATGTTTGTTTATGGTTTTGAATCATAGCAACAGCCACTTATATGGTTTTGGACTATAAAAGGTGTACTCAAACCCCAGGAGGGGGTTAAAGGGTGTAGACTTGCTGCCTGCCCCTTGGCCCACCAGCTGGTGGATCTGGACTGCCAACTGGTAAATAAGGTTTCCATCTCCTGCATTCAGATTGACTCAGTGATTTATTGCAATCTCACCTTAACAGGAGCATCAAAAAAGTGAGATAGACATCCAAAAGACTGGAGAAAATATTGGAAAATCAAACTTCTGATATGATCTAGATAAGTATTTTTATGATTTAACAATTCAAAGAAAACAATTTGAAAATGAACAAAGAATTGGAATAGGTACTTCTCTAAAGAATACCAATAAAGAAGTTATTAGGAAAATGTAAATCAAAATCACAAAGAAATAACTTTTTGTATATTCCAGGACCACTAAAACACACAAACAACAACAACAACAACAACAAAAACCCACAACAACAACAGCAAACAGACAACGATATAATGGTGAGAATGTAGAGAAGTTGGAACCCTCAGGGAAGAAACGTAAAATTGTGCAGTTTGGAAAATAACTTTGCAGTTTCTCAAAATGTTAAATATAGGGTTACTATAAGACCCAGCATACATACCCTAGAAAATTGAAAATAGAAAAACTTGAATGCAAATATTAATAACATTATTATAATCACCACAAAGCAAAAATGATTCAAATGTCCATCAACTCACGAATGAATAATAAAATGTGGCATATACATATAATGTTATATATTATTCAACAACAAAAGGAACGAAGCACAAACATATGTGACAGAGTAGATAGACCTTGAAAATATGCTAAGTGAGAAAAGCCTGTCACAAAAAATACATCTTGTATGATTCCATTTATATGAAATGGCCAGAATACAGAAATCTATAGAGACAGAATAGAAATATATAGAGATTAGTGATTGCTCAAACCTGCAGTTGAAGGACTATTAATAGGATTAATAGAAAGAAATGTTAATAGGATTTCTTTTGGGGACAATAAAATATTATAAAAATTAGGTCAGGGTAATCATTGCACTACTCTGTGAAAATACTAAAAACCAGTGGTTATATACTTCATAAGGGTAAATTTTATGGCATATGAACTGTTTTTAAAAAATCAAATATCTAAATGTTCAAAAAGTAGTTTTCTCTTCAAAGAATAGTACAATTGGAAATTTCCAGACTTAGAACAGAGATAGTTCTGTGGGGCAGGAACAATAAAACACACTAATTAAACTGTGCTCAAGAAGTAGAGAAAGGAGAGAACAACATAATTTTGTTTAAGTGAAAACAGACCCATACTCAAGCAGTGGGTTCTTCTCATCTGAATAAGGGAAACCCCAAATCCCACTGATTTAAGTGTATAGGACAAGTGAGGATTGTTACTCAAGACACATAAATGGAAAGGGCATATTTGGATTTGGAAGTACATATCTTCTTTCCTTTTTAAAATTAATTTATTTATTTTAATTAGGTATATATGACAGCCAATGCATTTCGATTCATTGTACACAACTGCAGCACAACTTTTCTCTTCTCTGGTTATACATGAGGTAGTGTCACATCATATGTGCAGTCATACAGGTGCCTAGGGTAATGATGTCCATCTCATTCCACCATCTTTGCTGCCCCTATTCCCCCTCCCACTCCTCCCTCCCCTGTGCCCAAAGTTCCTCCATTTTCCCCATGTCCCCTCATTCTTTTTTTCCTTTAATCTTGCTTTGTCTATCAATCTATCCATCCATCCATCTGGCACCCTCAGAAATATGATTAAATATGGCTTGATATCCTAATTTCAATAAATTATGTTGAAAAGCACTTGTGGCTACAAAATCATACCCTGCATCCTTAATTGTTTGCAATATTCTTAAAGAAAAGCTAACTTGCTTAAAAAATATATCCTATGAGTGTCATCCAGAAATGTGTACACGAATCAGGTAGGTAGGTGACTTATGGGCAAGAGACAATATACTTAACTGTGTGTATATTTTAGTCAGCTTTTTTGTTGTTGTGAACAAAAGGCCTGACAAAAATCATTAGAAGAGGACAAGTTTATTTTGGGGCTCATGATTTCAGAGGTTTCATAGGTCTCAGAGCTCCATAGACTGCCAACTCCATTCCTCAAGACTTGAGGTGAGGCTGAACATCATGGTGGTAAAGTGTGGCAGAGGGAAGTGGCTCAAGACATCATACCGAGAAGCAGAGAGAAAGCTAAGTTCAGCTCACAATACACATAACCCAAAGGCATGTCTCCAATGACCCACCTCCTCCGGCCACATCCTACTTACCCACATTAACCACCAAGTTAATCTGTACCTGGGTATCAATGCATAGATTAGGTAAAATCTCTTATAACCTTATCATTTCACCTGTAAGCCTTGTTGCTATTGTCTTTTGGGGGATACCACATATCTAAAACAAAACAGTGTGTATTACCCAAATAATCTACCAACATGTAAGATAGAAACTTCATTTTGGCTTCTTCATCTTTAAATTGGAAATTCTAAGAATACCTACCTATAATAGATATCTCCTGTTGAGTAACAAATTGCTCCAACACTTAGTGGCTTAGAACAAAATTTATTATCTCACAGTTCTTATGAGTCCCAACCTGGGTGTGGTCTAGCTGGATCCTCTATCCTCTGGCTCAGTTTCTTTCCTAGGGTGTCAATCAAGGTGTTGACTGTGGTTTGCCTGGGCAAGGATCTACTCCTGAGCTCGCTCACATCATTGTTGGTAGGATCTGATTCGTTACTGATT
Organism: Tamias sibiricus; assembly: GCA_025594165.1. NCBI lineage: Eukaryota > Metazoa > Chordata > Mammalia > Rodentia > Sciuridae > Tamias > Tamias sibiricus. Next base: position 80,456,069 of record CM046664.1, read on the forward strand.
ATTGGACTCAGAGCTCAGTTCCTCCATGCCTGTTGGTCAAAGGCTGCCTTCAATTTCTTTACATACAAATGTCTCCTCAAGAAAGCTTACAACATAGGAGCTGGCTTGTCTTCAACAAGCAGGTAAGAGGAATTGGGAAAACAAGGATGAGGCCACAGTCTTGTGTGACCTGACATTGGAAGAAATATGCATAATTTTTGCTGTATTCTCTTTGGTACAATTAAGTCACTAGATCCAGCCTACACCCAAGAGATGGGGATTATACAAGACAATGAATATCAGGAGATAAAGATGATCTGGGGCTATCTTGGAGGTTGCCTTTGCCTTACACCCTATCTTAAAGAATTTGTTGGAAATTTAATGAATTAACATATTTAAAATACTCAGAACAGTGCTTGTCTGTGATAAGCACTATGCATTGAATTTTATCTGTAATTAAAGAAGGAAAAAAGATCCTGTTGCAGGTAGACATGCTTTTTTGGTGGGAGTAGGGTACCAGGGATTGAACTCAGGAGCACTTGGCCACTGAGCCACATCCCCAGCCCTATTATTTTATTTAGAGACAGGGTCTCACTGAGTTGCTTAGTGCCTCACTTTTGCTGAGGCCAACTTTGAACTCATGATACTCCTGTCTGAACCTCCCCAGCCACTGGGATTAAAGGCATGTACCACCATGCCCAGCCATAGAGATGCATATACCAGTCTAAAATACTTAAGTACATATATTATTTTAAAAATGCTCTAATGAAATACATGTATATACATTTTTCAGTAGTTGGAGGTACCAATTTATGGATTCTTGGCCATGGTAAGACAAATAGTAAGGTAAATATTGTATTTCCCAAATTCTAAGATAAATATTTCAGGGTTTTTTAGGCTTTTTATTCTATAACAAATTCAAGTTTTCAAATATGGACAAAGTAACTAAGAACTCCTGTATATCTTTCATTAGTAGTCCACCAAATAATCTATTATTCTTTCTTCTCTCTTGCTGTTTCTCTGGGTATGTATATAAATATTTTATGTATCACCTGAGAATAAATTAAAAACATAATGTAACTCATTATATTTTAATATTTCCTAAATACAGATTTTTCCCTATATAACCAAGAATAGGAAATTAACACTGATGTATTAAATCATCATCATCATAGTCTCCACTGAAATTTTTCCAATTATCCTGATAAATCTCTTTATATATATCCCGAATCACAAGTTGAATTTTGTCAAGTCTATCCATTTGATGTTAAAACTGGAACATTTCCTCAGTTATTTCTTATATTTTATGGTTGTCTTGGCCGGTTTTCTGTTGCTCTGACAAAACACCTGAGTCCTGGGAAATACGTAAAAAATAGAAGTTTATTTGGATTACAGATCTGGAAGCTGGGAAGTCCAAGAACATGATACTGGAATCTGCTTGGCATCTTATGGAGTCTTGCTGATGTATAATATCACAACAGAGAGTATCATATGGCAAGACAGCAAGGCTGCTAGCTTGGGTCACTCTTCTTAGAAAATCATCCACACTTATGACCTCTTCTAATTCTAACTACCTTCCAAAGGTACCACTTCTAAATACCATCAACATATAAATATGGAGATTAAAATTTCAGCACATGAACTTTAGGGGGACAAATTCAAACAATGGCAGTGATTTTCATATTTTTAATAAATATTAATTTATAATTTTGAAGAAAATTCCTCATTTAAGGTTTGTTAGATTTTCTTCATGAATAGTTTTTTGTTTTGTTTTGCTTTTGGCAGAAAGACCAAAGATATTATATTGTTTTCTTCTGATAACACCACATCAAAGCACATACAATGCTGCTATATTTCATTACTGGGAATATTAAATCTTATTACTCTGTTAGGAGGATGATATCTGCCAAGTTTTCCCATTAAAATTCATTAATATTTATCTTATACTCACTTATAAATGAATGATAGCTATTTTATGCAGAGATACTGTGAGAGCTTCTCTTCTGAAGTTATTTAGATGTTCATTAATTTGTAGAAGTCTGGGCTCATGGTTTCCTGTTATGATTAAAGGATTTAAAATTAAGAAGCTGTATATTTTGTCTTGAGGTTCAATTCTCCTAGTACTTTGGGAGGGGTATTAAAACTGGTTCCAGGGGGCTGGGGTTGTAGCTCAGTGGTAGAATGCTTGCCCCTCATGTGTGAGGCACTGAGTTCAACCCTCAGCACCACATAAAAATAAATAAAGTCAGCTGGGTGAACTGGCGCACACCTGTAATCCCAGCACTTGGAAGGCTGAAGCAAGAGGATCGCGGGTTCAAAGCCAGCCTCAGCAATGGTGAGTCACTTAGCAATTCAGTGAGACCCTGTTTCTAAATAAAATACAAAAACAGGCTGGGGATGTGACCCAGTGGTTGAGTGCCCCTGAGTTCAATCCCCAGTACTAAATTAATTAATTAATTAATTAATTAATTAATTAAAGGTATTGTGTCCATCTAAAACTAAAGAAACAATTAATTAATTAATTAATTAATTAATAAAACTGGTTCCATTACCATTTGAGTACATCTTCATCATTTTTGAGCAGTCCCTACTTTCTGGTACTAAAACATGTTCAATGATCACCTTGTATTTTCTTACCCCAGCAGTAGGTTCAAACACTTATCCAATGAATTATTTATTTCCTCTCATTGGAGAATAGTGCTGGGAACTTTTAGATTTGCTGTGGTTTTTAACTCTCCCAGGGCCCGGGTAAAAACCTTCTCTGTCCAGCAGGGAAGGCCGGGAGAGCACGCCACAGCGAAAGGTGAGACTGGGAAAGGCAAAGGCCGCCTGACCGCCCACACCCAGCCCTCCTTTCAGAGGACACACAGACAGGTCAGGGAGGATGGTCAAGGCACGAACTCGAGTTTATTGAGGAAGTTGGACGGTCTTATAGAGGACATAGGCCAATTACAGAAAGAATACAGGGACACATAAGGAGCATGGGCAAATCCTATTGGCGGAGCCCCTTCCCTATCCTTAGGGTAGTTTCGGTTCCCATGACACGTCAGGGGAATGCCTCCTGCTTAGGCCAGGTCCATAACGGGGAGTGGGAAGCAACCAAAAGTTAGAATTCTCTATCCTTTCGGCCGATGTGTACTTAAGTCCTCAAAAGAATAGGAGTTAGAAAACAAGATCAAAGTTTCTGAATGGAAGTTCACACATGTTACAGCAATTATTACAATGTGAACAATAATACCACCTTATATTTGTTTAATTCTTTAAAAATTATTTAGTACATGATGTATAATGTACATAATACATTATTAGTATAAAATACATGCATATAATGAGAAAACAAAATATATCTGGGGCCATACTAAAAGATTTACTGAGTCAAATTCTTAAACAGAAAAATAAAGAACCCTGCTTTTGAACATAGCAAAGATGCTTTTAGCTCTCAAAAACATACTTAGGCATTGGGTCACAAACCAAAACAACAGGAAAAAAATTCTCAGTTGGCAGCTAGTACCAACAAGCATTGCCTCCTAATAGGTCTACCACAAAAATTAAAAATTTCTAGATCTTCACTTTTCAATATGGTAGTCACAAACCTCACATAGATATGGGCTATCATGTTGAAGTACACAGAAGAAACAAAGTGTGCCTCCACCAAATCCCATGTTCATGTCCCCTTTTTCTCTGACTTCCTCTTCTTTAGAAGTAATCCCAGAGAAACTCCTACCTTCTCACATTCCAACTAATAATTATGATTCTATTCTATAAAAATCCTGGTAATGTTTCCTAATATAATCCCCAAATGCATGATATTTTACCCAGTGTAATTGTGGACATCTATTTTAGGGTTCTCATCACTAAACACAGGTTCAGTGATTTGTTAAAAAAAAGATTCACAGTACTCAAAGGCTTTTGTACTTCTAACTGTAATTATAATAGAAATTGGCAAGAAAAAAAAGATAGATTTGGTATGTCCTAGTGTATGTGCTCCTTCCTCCAGCAATGGACAGTGTTTCTGCCCCAAAAAATCTTACTTGAAACTTTTTTCAGTTTTTATTGTGGGGTGATCATTCAGGCACACTCTACCTTACACACACTCTACACACACCTATACACTCATACACACATGCTTACACACTCATACATACTTATATACTCACACACTTACACGCTTGCACACACTACAACACAGTTTCAACCATGAAAATCCCAGACTCATGAAAGGAAAGTATTCACCATTAATTATACTGTTTGTATACAGTCTAAGCAGGTTCGGCAACAGAATTCAGATACACAACAACCCTATCTCCAGAGAACATTTCAAAAGCCAGTCCAGCCCAGGTTGCAAAGAACTTCTTTTAATAATCACACTTTCTATGTCTGCTCTCCTGTTCACTCCCTAGTGTTCCAGTTGTGACAAAACTGACTCCCTGTCACATTTCATAGTTACAGACTGCAGTTCACCTTATCTGAAAAGGACAAGATTTATTTAGTCTTCAATTATCAATAGTTACATCATTTTGACCTTCACCATGCTTAGTGCAAAGCTTTCAAAATTAATTTTCTGAAGCTAACCATTAAACCATATATATTCTTCAGGAAAGATTATCATGGCCAAATGGAAGAATATAAGTGATTAAAAACATTATTGATAGAGAAAGCAAGACAGTCTGACTTCACATATTGCACTTATAACCATTAGCCAATACGGCCTTACTTGTCTGAATTAACACAAATGTGTCCTTTTATTGCCCAATTCTTTTTTTGTTGTTGTTGTTGGTACTGGGGATTGAACTCAGGGGCACTCGACCACTGGATCACATCCAGCTCTTTCTTTTGTATGTTATTAGAGACAGGGTCTCACTGAGTTGCTAAGTGCCTCGCCATTGCTGAGGCTGGCTTTGAACTCAAAATCCTCCTGCCTCAGCCTCCCAAGTGCTGGGATTACAGGCGTGCGCCACCGCACCCTGCTGCCCAATTCTTAATTTATTATTTTTTCTTTCCCATCTGGATACTGTCTTCAAATCTGGGAATATGAACTATTCTGAATAGCAAATTCTAATTGTAAGAAATAAGTGTTAACATCATCTTTATTTTATTTTGCCAAAGAATAAATATTTACTTGCATTTTTATAACACCCTACCTGTTTTAGACACAAAAAGTCAGTGCAAGAATACTAACAAAAACACAGACATTGAACCTTAAGTTGCCCTTTTTCAATAGTTAGCCGTTTCTTCAATAAGTACTTCTAATAGAAGGAGTTGTATTGATAAGAATTGTTTTAAATTTGTTGGCAAATGTAATGATGAAAATTCATGATTGTGATTTGTTTATCATATTTTTCTAAAATACAGCTTACCTCATTTTGAGTTCCTAATTTCTAATTCTCATCATAAATTTGAAAACTAGGGTTATGTCATGTTGTTTGGGCTAAAAAAATATATATATATATATAATGCTAAAAATAAATCTGAAGTTTTTAGCAGCAAATTATTTTTCAGGAGTAGACAATAAGAAACTTAAAAGATCAGTTATGTCTGTAGGGGGTAAATTGTCCTTGAAAGAAATAAAGGAAGCATAAAGAGGAATTCATGATACATCTCTTGGGCTCAACAATATTAATTTGTCTTAACCATCTTTGAAGTCCTGACCACAGTGATACTTTCCTAGGTGCATTTTAATTAGGCTGATACTGTCTCAATAAGCTACCCAGCAGTCAGCACAGAACAAGCCATTTTCCAAAACTATTTATCATGGTATATATTACAATTGGAAATTAATAATTAATGCCCATGTGAGAATAAAAAGTGTAGCATTTGAAAAATAAGACTTATAAAATTATTTTAATCATAGTTCACAATGACCTCAATGATTTGCAATATATGCCATAGTTTGGGAAAAAATCATTTTGTGAGAAGAGGTAAAGAAGTACTTGTCCATTAGTGTCTTAACTGTTGAGATTTTATATCAGTGTAAGGTTTCCAAGAGGCTAGGTGTTGTGACCGTCTACCCCAAAAGTCCCATCTTTTCCATCATTTTTAAGTATTGAATCATCCTCACTTGTGGATAAGCCATCTGCTAGAAGCAATAATTTTAGGAACAATGTCCCAAAACAGCTTCCCATAGATAGCTGCTGGCAGCTCTGGCATTTGGGAGCCTAATCCTTTTAAATTGAAATCTGCCCTCATAGGTACAGGTTTCCAGAGCCTCAGAACATCATGAGTTCTTTGTATTTGTGATGAAGGTCAAATTAAAGTAAAGGACATTTAAGCTGAAATTTAGCTGATTTTCTTTCTTAATTGGGGCATTAAATTTCAAAGTCCAAATAATCAAGAATATGCTCAAAATCTTAATAAAAACCTAACATTCATCTTATGGAAACTGTTAACACTCATGATTCATGAGAAACTGAATGAGCATATTATCCCTAAATCACAGGTGTCTAATCCATCTTTCCCATGCTTACATTTTACCTCTCAGCCTGATCACCACATTTCCTCTCCTGAAGTAGAGGAAAAAGAAACCTCTTTTTCCCACTTCTAGTATTTCTACTTTACCTATTACATACTGGACATTTACCCTTTGGCAAGTACCTTGCTGTCCTTTAAATAAGGTAGTGTATCCCAAACATCCATATGTTAAAGACTGTATCCCCATGGTGGCACTATTGAGAGGTATGGTGGATCTCTAAGAGGTGGGGTCTTGTGGGAGGTCCTTTGATCACTGGGGGATACAACCTTAGAAGGGATTGTGGGACCCCACCCACAATCTCTTTCACTTCTGGATTAGGATGTAATTACATGCTTGTTTCTGACATGGACTCCAGCCATTACTGTCTACCATATACTATGGACTAACTCAGTCAAGAGTCAGCCCCAGCTAAGTCTTTGCTGCGCTGGACTTTGAACTTCCAAAATTGTAAGATAAATAAACCTTTCTTTTATGAGTTCACAGCCTAAAACATTTCATTGTAGCCACACAAAACAGGCTAATACATACTGGAAAGAATTTCTTTTAGCCTCTCTCTAATTCCTTTCTCCCTCCTAAACTTGAAAAGATTAATGACTTAGTTGTTGATTAAAGAGGAAGGAAAAAAATGAAATATAAGTTGCTTAGCATCTTCTCTTTCAGAGAATCTGTACATTCTTTGTAGACACTAGTATTCTCTGCCCCTCCATTATACCATGAAAGACCCTTTAATTACAAGGTGAAAAGCATGCATGGCTGAGTGGGTAATTTCAGTTTATATATGAAGAATGAAAAGAACAGGTGGTCTTATAAAATAGAAGGGCTGTTTCTATTTTCATTACTCCTAAGTCTTATTTCTTGCTTATTTTGGGACCTCAGAAACTGAAAATTTTTAAAACCATGAAGACTTAATCAAAAATCCAGTGCTATGTGGTATGAATGCCCCCTCCACACACGACTAAATTCATGTGCCAAAACTTAAGTGCCTATTTGGTGGTATTAAGAAGTGGAGCTTTTGGGGAACAGATTAAGTCATGAGGATCCTGTTTTTAAAAGAGATATATGATGAAAAGGGCTGAAGGGAATGTTCCCTTTTTTCTTTTCCCCTTTTCTTCCCTTCCGCTATGTGAGAGCATACCATTCATCTCTTCTCCATGATGCAACAACATGCCATCTTGACAGCAGAGAGCATCAGCCTTCACCATACACTGAATCTGCTGGTGTCTTGATCTTGTACTCCAAGCTTCTAGAAGGATAAGAAATAAATTTCTGTTCTTTACAAACTACACAGATTCAAGCATTTTGTTATAGTAGCACAAATGGACTAAGACACCCAAGTAAAATAAAAATTTTCTAAGAATGTATAGATCAGATAATCCTAGATATTATTAAGACTGGAATTATAATTTTAGAAAGAAATATAATTGAGTAATGTTAGGCACAATTAATCAATTTCCTCAAAAAAGATCGATTCCCTTTGAAAATAATCATTATATCACTATCATTATCATTTAAGTTGCATTTCTTTGAGAATTTAAAAATGCCCTCCATATGTCTGTTAATTAAGTTATTAATCTTTACAACATACTTATGAAGCAGTAATGCTTGTTAGAGGAAAAGAGTTTCAAACATTAATAAAATAGGAAAAAGATCATTTATTGGTTCTTATTATGTACCTAGCCATGATGCATGCTTCTATGTGTTATTTTTATATATGCTTTTATTTAACAAAATATAACCATAAAACTATAAATATTATCTGAGAATATCTTAAGAAAACTGAGTATTCTATTATTTTAAGGAAACTCTAAAACTAACACATCATTTTTAAAACTATAGTTGATAATAAAAAGGCAAACTAATATTAATTTCTGATCAAATATGTCAACAAAGTTTACATGAAAATTATGACAACATTTTTACTATAATTTCTGCAAAACAAAACCATTTGGCAGAATTACATAAAATGTATGTGTTTATCTCTGAAAAATTTAAGTAACTCAATAAATCATATTTGTAACAGATCACATTATTAGTAATAACTTTCATGTGACAGCTCATCTTCCTATGTGGTCCATCAGCTCATAATGATCAGGTCCTTGTGCAGTATTCTGTATAGGCTGGTCCTAAGACTTGCTTTTGACCAAGAGAACATAATGAAGTTATGTCATCAAGAAGACTTGCAGTTCAAACAGAATTTCTTGAAACACTTGCTGTTGGGATGCAGATTCCCAGAACACAGCCACAATTTTGTGCAAAGTCCAGGTTACACAGAGAAGACATTTTAGCCTATAACCAAGGGTGAGATTAGTCCACAATCAATATTGGCTGTTGGCTATGTGAGTTATACAACTTGTACATACAGTTTAATTGGGTCTAATGTCCCCTACTGCTCTCTGTTGGTAACTTTATAAGAGAATCCAAGTGAAAAAAGTTTACCTGGTCCCAGTGAAGTCATACAAACATGAAATAATTTTTTCTCTTAATGATTTTAGATATAAGGTTTTGAATGCATTGATATAGAACATGAATAACTGGAAGAGAATTTGGTATCTAGAATGTGGTGCTACAATTTAAAAAGTAAAACTTAAAACTATATGACATTAACTTGAGGACTAAGTGGCTAATGGATTCCTCATAAACATCATGAAATGTCTTTATTGCAATTTGGAAAAATAGTAAGGAAATTTTTCTTGGACGTTGGAGGAAGGATTATTCTTGTTATATAAAGGTGGATAGTTTGGTAAAAAATGTTGTTGATAACATGGAAAATAGAAAATGTACCAAATAATCTGATACATTTCATCAAAGATGTTTCCACAAAAATGTTGAAAGTGCCAACTGCCATTCTATAGCAGTATATGATAACATAAAGCTAGAAAAAAATAAGCTATAAGTATTCTACTTTCAAGAAAAATTTAGATGAAATAAAAAGTAGTTAGGAATGTTTTAGCTTAAAACATGGCATTATATTGTCATCTCTTTGGAGGACAAAAGACTCTCAAGTAAGAAATATACTTAAAAGACCATCTTAACAGTATAACTATTTAAACCCTTTGTTGAAGAGTTTGGAAAGATTTAAAGAACATCTTTTGGACTCTATCAAATAGACAAAAACGCTTCTACATACAAATTTTAAAAGCATTCCTCCAACATATCTTAGTAAGGGAGAACCCCATCCTAAGGAGATTTGTAGCCATGGCTTTTGACTAATGAAAATGTCTATATATGGGGGTTAGTTTATAATCATCTTTGGGGGATATTATTTGACCTAACACAAATTATTTCTTATATAACAAGAGTTTTGAACCATATAATCTTCAACATGCAGTAAAATTTACAGAGACAGTTCAAAGTCAAATAAATCCTTGGGAACCCAACCCATTTAAGAGTAGGAATAAGGGTAAGGAATTTTTCAATATGTAAATATAGTCTATCTTGGGAAAAAAAGAATGATTGAGAAAATAAGTTGAGGGGCCAGATGATGGAACCAAGAACCTAAATATAGATGACAACTAGAGAAAAGCCGTGGAGAACAACTTCAAGGCAAAAGTACTGATATCTGATTAAGTAAATCATGATGTGTTTGACTAGATTTGAGAATTACTATGGACAGGTTTTTGGAATGTGCTACCATTCTGGCTATTGCTGAGCAAAAACAACTATTTCATTTGTCCTATTCTTGTATCACCATTGCATGTTGGGTGGAGTTTTCCTGGAGCCAAATTCAAGGGAAGAGAAGCAAAATTCTTATTGTCATATAAGAAATAATTTATTTAAGGGCAAATAATGTCTCCCAAGGATGTTTATAAACTAATCCATTACTATGCTCCCCTACATATCAAAATATCAGCATAAAAGAATCATCCTGGATTAACAGGGTGCTCCAAGGCAAGCACTCTTATAGGAGGAATGCACCAAGTCACATAAGAGAAAAGGTGCCTAGAATATTAAGAGATGGAGTAAGGAACTACAAGTGAAAAAAATGCAGATGGTCTCTAGAAGCTAGAAAAGGTAAAGAAGGGGATTTTTCCTCTGAAAACTTAAGAAAAAAATGTGGTCATTAATTTACATTTTTGGTTGTAGTTTTCTGACCTCAGTTTTAGACTTCATATCCAATGGAACAAACAAGTATTGTTTTTAAGCTGCTAAACTTTTATCAACTTCTTATAGCAACAATGAGAGATTAATATCTCACCTGTAAGGAAATTTATCATCACCTGGAAATTAATGAATTTATATCCTGGACGTCATGCTTAAAACTAAAATTGTAAGATGAATCTTTGGATATCTTGGAGGTAAAGGTATATTGCATTTGAAAGGATGTTAGGAGCAGCTGAGGAGGAAACAATAGTATAGGATCTCTAAAGATGTCTTCCAGTGAACTATCATGAAGGTGTTTTGACTTTTGTGAAGTCCAGTCCCATTGACTCTTTTCTAATCCTGTAACTCACATTGACAATTATAACATAGTGAAAATGAAGCTGGTAGGACCTTTACAGTTTCTACCTGGTTCTCTTTGAATGCTCATTCTTGGGATGCTTCCTCTCAGACTCTACCTACCATTCCTTGAGAAACCACATATATGTGCTGTGGTCTGCAGCTATATCTGATACCTTCAGCCACCTGAACCATCACAGACATTGGGATTAATCTCACTTCCCATGACTTCAGCTCCAGCTACTACTGACAAGTGCATGAAAGACACTGAATGAGAAGCACCAATTAAGCCTGGAGCACACATAGAACTTGAAATAGAATAATAAATAGTATTTGTAAGTTCAAGATTTAGGATTGCATATTATACAATCATAGATGATAAGAATGTTTCATTAAGTCATGATAATAAAGAAATCAATCATGATTTGCTATTGATTAGTATTTAATATTAATCATTTCATTAAATTATGACTTTAATAAATCAATCACAATTTGATATTAAGATTAATGTTAGGCTTTCTTATTCTTTCGTAGAAAAACAAGCCACCAAACACTAATTGATTTACAGGAGAGTCATTCTTTTCTGGTTTCATTAGGCAATGACTAAACACTATATGTTAGGATACACAAAAGCCTATGAGAGCCCATGAAAGGAGTACATGATCTAGAAGGATTTATAGAGAAAATAATGCTTACAATTTTAAAGAATGAACTAAAACTAGAGTATGAAGAAGCTATAGTCATTCTAACCTACTACTAAACACTAAACAAATTATGCACATTTAAAGAGAGAACACAAGAAACAGATGCAAAGAAATTTCAAAGAATACAGAACAGGTGGAAAATAAAACAGTTAAAAGATGAAGGTGATTTTATATGCATATAATTAGATAATGGAATGCAAATCATCATTTGTATATACTGTGGATGAGAAACTCCAGAATTAGTAAAATACCCAAATAATTTTATTTTCAAACATAAACAATCAAGAAAGTTTGAATAAAAACTTTTACACAAGAAAGTCTCATCAGCAAGAAAATGCAATAGAATTTCCCAGTACTTATTCTCCTACAGAAACATCAATTTGAACACCTATCCATGCATGAAAATGACAAGACTAAGGAAACCAGGTAAGAGATTACCTCTTTGAATGTACACAGTAATAAGAAAAACTGCCTTGAAGTGGGGGTAGGAAGGATAAAATTTCAGGTAACAGAACATCCCCTGTTTGGGGGAAGTAGTGGAAAGTGATTACAGATTTACCTTGAATTTCAATACTACAAAGGCAGTACAGCTCAACATCAGAAAGGCCCCCCCATGTCTCTAAAGTACAGGCCATTACCTACAGGTTGACTCATCAGGCCTGCCCTGGTTCTAGGCAGGATTCCACAGCCCCAGGCTCTGACGCTGCTCAGAATATTCAGCCATCCATGCCTCCCTAACCCAGTGTCTCCAGACTCAGTCAGCTCCAGAACTGGATAGTCCTCAATGACCCAGGCTTCCGAACTGCCCCATCAGCAGGTTAGGCTCAACAGACTCAGTCTCTAGATTTCCTCTAACACCAGGTTGGCTCTCACGGTTCCAGGTTTTAGGCAGTTCATAGCACCATACAGAAAAACACAGGCTTAGTTATCAAGATGGCACCCAGAATCTCAACTTCTAGATTTGCTCCAGATTTCAGATCAGACCAGAGCAAGGTCAAATAACACAGCCTGAGGCTTTAGGCCTACCCTACTCCACATAGCACACTTAGCTTCAGGCAGCAGGCTATCACTTACAGACCCAGCTTCCAGACTTATAAGGTACCACATTAGCTCTTGAAACTTCACCTTCCAGGGTATTCCTTTGACCATACACTTCAGTACACATAATATGCATGCTTGCAATAGCGCATCCAGAGTCCTGTAAACCCAGATGCCAGGCTGGACCCTATATATTGAGATTCCAGGACAAACTCTAGAATCCCACTGGAGGCAAATACCCTGGTATCAAATTCTAAACTCATCACAGTGGACTCAAGCACAGGGCCCGTTCCAGCTCCTGCTGACCCCTGTAAGTTCAGACTCAAGGACCTCCTCATTCCCAAGGTCAGCCTCCATAGGCCTAGCATTCAGGCTGGAACCCCACCAGGCCCAACTCTATGAATTCAGGCCCCAGCTTCCCCTGGCCTTTCAGACCCAATAAATAGCTCCACCCCAGTGGATCCAGGCTCCAGTCTCAATGTGCAGACACAGGCACCAGACCAGTCTGTGTAGGAATGCCAGCAGTAAGCAGGTCCATGAATCAAGACAGACAGGCTACCCAAAATCTCTGCATGGGCTGACTGGTGAAGGAAAAAGAAAAAGCCAGTCTTCAGACTCAAATTCAAGTCTCTATTTTTTTCCAATGTTCAGACAGCAGTACACATTTATAAGAATCAAAACAAGAAAGAAAACATGATACTCCCAAAGGAAAACTACAAACCACCTGGGACTAACTCCAAAGAAATGGAGATTTATGAAATGCCTGACAATAATTCAAAATAATTGTTTTAAAGAAGCTCAGCAACCTTCAAGAAAACATACAGAAATAATTCAATGGAATAGCAAAATAAGTGACAAAAATGAGAAATTTAAGACTGAATCTTTTTTTAAAATTCTGGTGTTGAAAAATGAAATAAAAAATGTAATAACATCAATGGCAAAATTAATTTAGCAAAAGAAAGAATCTGAGAACTTAAGAAGTTAATTATTTGAAAATACATAGATAAAAAAGAAAAATATATGGAAATGAATGAAGAAAGCAGAAGGAATTACAACATTAAAAGAATAAATATTTGAAAACAGGTGTTCAATAAGGAGAACAGGTGTTTAATTTAGATTATTAGCTATACACTAATAATAAATCATGCAAAAAAGGAAATCAATAAAACAACACCATTTACAGTAGCTCCCCAAAATAAAATACTTAGGAATAATTTATCCAAAGAGTTGAAACAATTATATACCCAAAACTATGAAAATTTGTGAAATAAATTTAAGAAGATGTATATAAAAGTAGAGATATTTCATGTTCACATATTCGAAGAATAAATAGTTAAAATGTTTATACTATCCAAAATGATCTGCAGATTCAATGTAATCCATATCAAAATACTAATAACATTTTTCACAGAAATAGAAAAATAAATCCTAAAATCTACGCAAACCAAAAACAAAACAAAACAAACAAACAAACAAAAAGCCCTGGAGATCCAAAGCAATCTTCAGCAAAAAGAACAAAGCTGCTGGCATCACACTGACTCCAAAATATACTACAAAGGAATAGTAATAAAAACAGCATGGCACTAATATAATAATAGACACATAGTTGTTATTATTTATCTCCCCATAAACAGTGAGGTACTGGAAACCTTTAGGGACAATATAAATCTATAGAATAGAAACTCTACTGCCTCAAATCCATACTGTTCAATGGGTAGATACACAAACAACATGAAAAGGCAAAGGAACTATTACCCCAAACAAACCAAGATACTTCAATAACAATATCCATTGACACCACTGTGGAAGAAATGTCAGAGAAGGAGTTTAGAATGGTCATAGTTAAACTCATCTATGAGGTAAAGAATATGTACGGCACAAAATTAGAGAGAAAATACAAGACATGAAAGATCACTTCAATAAAGGGATAGAGTTTCCAAAAACATGTCAAGCAGAAATGCTTGAAATGAAAGAATCAATAAACCAAATTAAAAATTCAATGGAAAGCATCACCAACAGACTTGACTACTTGGAGGACAGAATTTCAGACGATGAAAACAAAATATATAATTTTGAAAATAAAATTGACCATGGAAAAGATTTGTTAAGAGACCATGAACAGAACTCCCAAGAAATAGGGGATAAAATATAAAGATCAAATATAAGATTTATTGGGATAGATGAAGGGTTAGAGATACAAACCAAAGGAATGTACAATCTTTCAATGAAATAATATCAGACAATTTCCCAAATCTAAATAATGAAATGGAAAATCAGATACAGGAGACTTACAGGACCAAAAATACACAAAATTGCAAACACACCCACACTAAGGAACATTATTATAAAGATGCCTAACATACAGAACAAGGATAGATTATTAAAGGCTGCTAGAGAAAAACGACAGGTCCCATTTAGAGGAAAAATAATCTGGTTGTCAGCTGATTTCTCAATCCAGACCCTCAAAGCTAAGGGATATACACCAAGCTCCGAAAGAAAATGTATGCCTGCCAAAAATATTATGCCAAGCAAAATTAAACTTCAGAAAAATCTTCCATTATAAAAGAAAGTTAAAAGAATTCAAAACTAGAAAGCCTGCACAAAAAGCATACTCAATAAAATATTTCATTAAAAAGCATAAAACATAAATTAAATTTATGAAATAGAAAAGGGGGAACCCTTTCAACTCATTCTATGAAGCTAGTGTCACCCTGATGCCAAAACCAGAAAAGACTTATCAAGGAAAGAAAACTTCAGACCAATATCTCTTATGAACATTGATGTAAAATTTCTCAATATAATGCTAACAAATTGCCTACAAAAACATATTATAAAGATAGTGCTCCATGATCAAGTGGGGATCATCCCAGGGATGGGATGAAAGATTGGTTTAATGTATGGAAATCAATAAACATAATTGATTAGATTTAAATAGATTTAATGACAAGAATCACATGATTATCTCAATAGATGCAGATAAAGCAATTGACAAAACTTAGCAGCCATTTATGCTCAAAACACGTGAAAAACTAGGGATAATAGGAACATACCTCAGCATTGTAAAAGCTATATATTCTAAACCCAAGGCCAATGTCATTCTTTTTTTTTTTAATTATTTATTTATTTATTCATCATGCACAAGTATAGTATCTTTTTACATACAACTGCTTGTATACAAAGTATATAAGTACCATTCAGATCTTCAATCATGCTTTTAGGATAATGATATCCATCTCATTCAACCACCAATTTTTTTCCTCCCCGCCCCCTCTTTACTCCCTCCCTTCCCCTCCCTTTCCGTTGACCATTCTAGTGTTCCTCTGATCCTATGTACCCCCTTCCAACAACACTGTGAACTAGCCTCCTTATATCAGAGAAAACATTCAGTATTTGGATTTTTGAGATTGACTAATTTCACTTAGCATTATATTCTCCAACTTCATCCATTTACCTGCAAATGCCATTATTTTATTCTCTCTTATTGCTGAGTAAAATTCCATTTTGTATATATACCACATTTTCTTTATCCACTCATCTACTGAGGGACTTCTAGGTTGGTTCCACAACCTAGCTATTGTGGATTGTGCTGCTATAAACATTGAAGTGGCTGTGTCACTTCAATATGCTGTTTTTAAGTCTTTTGGGAATAGACCCAGGAGTGGGATGGCTGGGTCATAGGGTGGTTCCATTCCCATTTTCCCAAGAAATCTCCATATTGCTTTCCATAGTGGTTGCACCATTTTGCAGTCCCACCAGCAATGTATGAGTGTGCCTTTTCCCCCACATCCTCTCCAACATTTATTGTTGTTTGTGTTCTTGATAGCTGCCATTCTGACTGGAGTGAAATGAAATCTTAGAGTAGTTATGATTTGCATTTCTCTAATTGCCAGTGATGTTGAGCATTTTTTCATGTATTTGTTGATTAAATGTGTATCTTCTTCTGAGAAGTGTCTTTTCAATTCCTTAGCCCATTTATTGATTGGGTTATTTGCTTTTTTGGTGTTAAGTTTTTTTAGTTCTATATACATTCTAGAAATTAGTGCTCTATCTGATGTGCATGTATTAAATATTTGTTCCCAATTAGTTGGCTCTCTATTCACCTCACTGATTGTTTCTTTTGCTGAGAAGAAGCTTTTTATTTTAAATCTATCCCATTCATTAATTCTTGGTAATAGTTCTTGTGCTACAGGATTCTTATTAAGGAACTTGGGGCCTAATCCGACATGTTAGAAATTGGAGCTTACTTTTTAAGTCAAAGGCATTTTTGTACATCAGTGACAAAGCCTCTGAAAAGGAAATGATGAAAACTACCCCATTTACAATAGCATCAAAAAAAAAAATAAAATACCTGGGAATCAACTTAACAAAAGAGGTGAAAGACCTCTATAAGGAAAATTATAGAACACTAAAGAAAGAAATCATAGAAGAACTCAGAAGATGGAAAGACCTACCTTGCTCTTGGATAGGTAGAATTAATATTGTCAAAATGTCCATACTACCAAAAGCATTATACAGATTTAATGCAATTCCAATCAAAATCCCAATGTCATTCTTCAAAGAAATAGAAAAAGCAGTCATGAAATTCATCTGGAGAAATAAGAGACCCAGAATAGCCAAAGCAATACTGAGCAAGAAAAGTGAAGCAGGGGGCATCACCATACCGGACTTTAAATTATACTATAGAGCAATAGTAACAAAAACAGCATGGTATTGGCACCAAAACAGACTGGTGGACCAATGGTACAGAATTGAAGACACAGAGACTAATACATATAATTTCAGCTATCTTATATTAGACAAAGGCGCCAAAAATGTACAGTGGAGAAAGGATAGCCTCTTCAACAAATGGTGCTGGGAAAACTGGAAATCCATATGCAACAAAATGAAATTAAACCCTTGTCTCTCACCATGCACAAAACTCAAGTTAAAGTGGATCAAGGACCTAGGAATTAGACCAGAGACAATACACCTAATAGAAGAAAAAGTAAGCTCCAATTTCCAACGTCATTCTAAATGGAGAAAAACTCAAAGCATTCCCTCTAAAAACTGGAACAAGGCACGGATGTCCTCTTTCACGAGTCCTATTTAATATACTTCTCAAAACCCTGTCCAGAGCAATCAGACAAAAGAAAGAAATTAAAGTGATATGAACAGGAAATAAGAGTTCAAACTATCCCTATTTGCCAACAACATGATCCTATATTTAGAAGACCCAAAAAACTCCACCAGAAAACTTTGGGAACTAATAAAGGAATTCAGGAAATAAGTAGGATATAAAATTAACACCAATAAATGAATTGCATACCTATACATTAGTGATAAATCAACTGAAAGAGAAATTAGGAAACATATCCCATTCACAATAGCCTCAAAAAATACAATATTTGGGAGTCAATCTAACAAAAAATGTGAAAGACCTCTACAATGAAAACTACAGAACACTAAAGGAAGAAATTGAAGAAGGCCTCAGAAAATAAAAAGCTCTCCCATGTTCCTGGATAGGCAGAATCAATATTATCAAAATGGCCATACTACCAAAAGTGCTATTCCAATTAAAATTCCAATAACATTCTTCATAGAAATAGAAAAGGCTGTCATGAAACTTACTTGGAAATATAAGAGACCCAGAATAGCCAAAGCAATGCTTAGCTAGAAAAGTGAAACAGGAAGCATCACAAACCAGACCTTAAATTATAATACAGGGCTATAGTAACAAAAACAGCATGACATTGGCATAAAAGCAGGCATGAAGACCAATGAAATAGAATGGAAGACACAGAGACAAACCCACATAAAACATTTATCCCACAGTAGAAAAAGATGGTATAAACATATATTGGAAAAAAGCCTCTTCAACAAATGGTGATGGGAAAACTGGCTATTGATATATAGCAAAATGAAAATAACCCTATCTCTCACCCTGCATAAAACCTAACTCAAAGTGTATCTCTAGACATTACATTACCAGAGACTCTGCACCTACTAGAAGAAAATAGAGGCCCAGTTCTCCATCATGTTGGCTTTGGAAACATCTCTCTCAACAAGACTCCTGAATTGTAAGAAGTAAAATCAAGAATCAATAAATAGGATGGTATCAAACTAAATAGCTTCTTCACAGGAAAGTAAAAAATAAAAAATGGGAAGAGAGAGCCTACACAATGGAAGAAAATCTTTGCCACCTGCACCTCAGGTTAAGCATTAATTTCCAGGATATATAAAGAACTCAAAAAAAAATTAAAAAAAAGAATAGCCCAATTAATAAATGGGCAAATGAACTGAATAGGCACTTCATAAAAGAAGAAATATGAATGGTCAGAAAATATATGAAAAAATGTTCAACATCTGTAGCAATTAGAGAAATGCACATTAAAACTACACAGAGATTTCACTATACTCCAGTCAGAATGGCAATTATCAAGAATGCAAGTAACAATAAATGTTGGTGAGGATGAGGGAAAAAATGCATACTCACATTGTTGGTGGGACTCCATATTGGAAAGCAAATATTTTGGAAAGCATTATGAAAATTTTTTTAGAAAACTTGGGAGTGGAACCACCATTTGGCCCAGTTATCTCCCTCCTCACTGTACACCCAAAGGACTTAAGATCAGCCTCCTACAGTGATGCAATCACAAATATTACAGCAGCTCAATTCACAATATCTAACCGATGGAACCAATCCAGGTGACGTTGAACAGATATATGGATAATGAAAATGTGGCATATATGCACAATGGAATATTACTCAGTGATAAAGAAGAATGAAGGGCTGGGGTTGTGGCTCAGCGGTAGAGCGTTCGCCTATCATGTGCGCGGCCCAGGTTTGATCCTCAGCACCATGTAAAAACAAAAAGGCATTGTGTACAACTAAAACAAATAAATAAACATTAAAAAAAAGAAGAAGAAGAATGAAGTGATGGCATTTGCTGGTAAATGGACAGATCTGGAGATTATGCTAAGTGAAAGAAGCCAATGCCAAAAAAACAAAGGTGAATGTTCTCTCTGATATGCAGATGCTAACACACAATAAGAGTGGGAGGAGGGAATAATAGAAGTTCATTGTATTAGATAAAGTGGAATGAAGGGAAAGGAGGGGGAGACAGTAGAATAAATCCAGCATAACTTTAATATGTTCATATATGAATACACAACCAGTTTAACTCTACATCATGTACAAGAATGGGAAGTTAATGCCAAAATACATTCTACTGTCATGTATAACTAAAAAGAACAAATAAAAGGTGGACATTTTAAATATACATAGAATCAAATGAAGATGCAAACATGCCATAATCTTTGATATGCAGGAGGGGTAGTGCTAAGAGGGAAGATTATAGCTATTAGTGCTTACATTAAAAAAAAAAAAAAAAAAAAAAAGGAGGAGGAGGAGAAAGAGAAAGAGAAGGAAAGGAAGAAAGAGGGAGAGAGTGAGTCTCAAATAACCTAAGGATGCATCTTAAGGTCTGGAGAAACAAGGAAAAAACTAATCCTAAACTTAATAGAACAGAAAAAAGTAAAAACTATAGCTGAAATTGAAAAAAATGGAAACTAAGAGAAAACTTAAAGGAAAAATCAAACAAAGAGTTGACTCTTGGAAAAAAAACAAACAAGGTTGTTAAACCCTAGCCAAATGAACCAAAAGACAGAGAGAAGATCGAAGTAATATAATTAGAGATAAATAGGGGATATTACAACTGACACAATTAGAATACAGAAAATAATAGGTAATATTTGAAAAACTTACATTTTAATAAATCATAAAATCTAGGGGGAAAAAATGAACAAATTTCTAGACATACATAACTTACCAACATTGAAACAAGATAGAAAAGCTAAACAGACGAAGTGCAAGCAGTATGGTTGAAGCCATAAGAAAAAGCCTCCCAACAAAGAAGTCCAGAACCTTGTGGACTCACTGCTGAATTTTACCAGATCTTTAAAGAAAACCTAATGCCAATGCTCCTCAAGTTAAAACAGGAATTGAAAGGTGGAACAATAACTCATTCTGTGAAGCCTGTATTACCTTGATACCCAAACTGTATACGTATAGTTCAAAGAAAGAAAATTACAGATGGATATTATTGATGAACATAAATGCAAAATTATTCAATAAAATATTAGCAAATTGAATTCAAGTACACATTAAAAACATTGCACACAACAAGCAAGTTGGTTTCATCCCAGGGATGCAAGGATCTTTCAAGATATGCATATCAATAAATGTAATACATCACATAAATAGAACCAAGGACAAAAATCACATGATTATTTCAATAAATGTAGAAAAAAAACCCTTTGAAAAATCTTAACTCACCTTCATGATAAAAACACTGGTTAAATTGGGTAAAGAAGGGTGTTATCTTAATTTCATAAAGACTCAAAAAGAAAAACCAAAAGTCAACATTATACTGAATGGGGAAGAAATGAAAGCATTTTTGCTGAAATCAGGAACAAGATAATGATCTCAACTCTCACCAATTCCTGTTCAAAATAGCACTTTAAATTTTAGCTAGAGCAATGAGGCAAGAGAAAGAAATAAAAATGATATACAAGGGAAGAAGATACATTAGATAGAAAAAAATAAAAGAAACACTTCAACATATAGGCATAGGCAGAGACTTCCTGAATAAAACCCCTATATGTCAGGAAATAAAAGAAAGAATCAATAAATAGGATGTTATCAAATTAAAAAGGTGCTACACAGCAAGGGAAATGATTAATAGAGGGAAGAAACAACTGACAGAATGTGAGCCCTTTGTAAGTTACTCCTCTAACAGAGAACTAATATCCATAGCATGTAGAACACTCAAAAATAATAAAAAAAAAAAAAACTCCACATTAAAAAAGTAGACCAATTTATAAGCAGGCAAATGAACTAAATACACTTTTCAAAGAAATAGTATAAGAGGCCAAAAATTATATGAAAGATGTTCAATATCTTTAGCCATCACATAAATGGCAATTAAAACTACACTGAGATTCCATCTCACCCTCTAGTGAGAATGGCAAACATCAAATTGTGCTAAGTGAAATAAGCCAATCCTGAAACACCAAAGGTCAAATGTTCTCTCTGATATGGGGATGCTAACACACAATGGGGCTGGGGCTAATAGAAGTTCAGTTGATTAGACAAAGGGGAAGGAAAGGAAGGGAGGTGAGGCGGGAATAGGAAATACAGTGGAATGAATCTGACTTAACTTTCCTGTATACATATATAAATACACCACAGTATAGCTCCACATTATGTACAGCTACAAGACTGGGATCCCGATTAGAATAAGATGTCCTCCATGTTTGTATATATGTCAAAA
The DNA here is from genome assembly GCA_025594165.1 of Tamias sibiricus. Taxonomy (NCBI): domain Eukaryota; kingdom Metazoa; phylum Chordata; class Mammalia; order Rodentia; family Sciuridae; genus Tamias; species Tamias sibiricus. The sequence continues at coordinate 80,478,007 of CM046664.1, forward strand.
TATACTCTACTGTCATGTGTATCTAAAAAGAACAAAATTTTAAAAAGACATTTTATATATATGTGTGTATATATACTTATTATGTGTATTCATATATATAATAAATAATATAAATAACAACAAATGTAGAGAATGCAGGAGAAAAGAGCTTTATAACTGTTGGTGGGAATGTAAATTATTACAACCATATGGAAATCAGTAAGGAGGTTCTTCAAAAAGCTAAAAATATAATTATCATATTATCCAGCTACACCACTCTTTAGAATTTATCCAAAATAATTAAATTCAGCATATTTTAAAAATACCTGCATATCCATATTTATTACAAGATGATTCACCAAGTATGGAACCACCCTAGGTGTCTATCAGTAAGTGAATGGATAAAGAAAATGTGGCATATCTAATGCAATGGACTTTTATTAGTCATAAAGAAAAATGAAAATTGTGATGTTTTCAGGAAAATGCATGGATCTGTGACCACAATTTTGAGCAAAATATGTCAGACTCAGAGAGAAAACAATTACGCTTTCTATTGCATGTTGAAGCTAGAAAAAAAACAACAATGAAATTAAAATGAAGACCAGTAGAGTACAGGAAGGGGATTAGGGGAAAGAGAAGGGAAGCATGGTAAGCTATCAGAGAGAAAATTGATCTAATTATGATTTTATGTATGCACAAATATGATACAATAAAATCCAACAATATGTTTAATTAATATGCTACAATCAAGAAGAATTTTTTGAAAACTCAGTAGTGAAGACAATGTGATATCCACAAAAACAAAACAAAACAAAAAGCATCATAATAGATCTCTAGAACAGAGACCAAAAATAAACTCATGCAGATTTAGTCACTTGCTTTTTGATAGAAGCACAAAGGTAATTCTATCAATGAATGATATTCTTTTCAACAAAATATGCTGGAACAACTGGACATCTATATGCAAAGAAGAATGGGTTATTTATTTAAATATTAAACCTACATGTATTAAGCATTTAGGAGAAAACTTGAAGGAAAAGGCTAAGAATTTTTAGGTTCAACAATAATGCACATCACATTTAACAAAAGAAGTAATAAACTGGACTATATCAAAATAAATTTACTTATGTGAAAAACATAATAAATTAAAAAGACCATCCATAAACTGGGGAAAATATTCGTAAATCACACATCCAAAAAGAAAATATAAAGAACTCTAATTCGAGTAGAAAAAAATAAAGTAAAAAATAAAAACGTCATTAAAAGTAGGAGGTATTGACAAGACAACACCAAGTAAGATAGATGGCTGTGGACTTAGAAGACCAGCTAAGATCTCGGTACAGTTTTTTCAGGAGACTGACAATAGTATGCTGGCAGATGGCAGGCAATAGTCTATTGAAATGCAAATTTAAAGCATCACTTCATACTTATTGGGCTGGCTAAAAAACGCCTGACACAATGCCAAGTCCTGGTGAGGGTATGGGTGAACTGCAATTGTCCTACATTGTTGGTAAAAATGCAAATTGGTACAGCCACTTTTGAAAACAGTTTGGCAGTTTTTTTTAAAAAATAAATTTAAATATACCCTTGTTATATGATCTAGCAATGCAGTTCTAGGTATTACCCAGGAGAACTTAGAAGTTATATTTATATCAGTTTTATTCATAATCACCAAATGTGGAAACAATCCAAATATTCTTTAACTGGTGACCGACACATGGAGACAGTGAAATTCTGGTCAGCAATAAAAGTCATTACTGAGGGGCTGGGGTTGTGGCTCAGTGGTAGAGCGCTTGCCTAGCATGCGCGCGGCCTGGGTTCAATCCTTTGCACCATGTAAAAATAAACGCATTGTGTACAACTAAAACAAATTAATACATTTTTTTTTAAAAGTCATTACTGAACACACAATAGCATGGATGATCAGAATCACAAAACTCCTGAAAGATTCTATTTTAATAAAAATTCTGAAAAAGGGAAAATTTTAGAAACAAAACCTAAAGCAATAGTTGCCAGGATTTAATGATGTGAAGAGGTAGTATGAAGAATTTTGGGAGGTGATAGTTCTGTATTTTGATTGTCATGGTACTTACACAGCTGTATTCATCTGTCCATATTCATCGGATTAAATATGAAAAGGAATCAATTTTTCTAAATGTAAATGTAAATGTGGCCAAACCTTATAAAATTTCTAATAAATAAAATATATTTTCATACTTGTTTAAGAAAGGAAAAGGCAATTTATTGCTTTTACAAACTAGATCAAATCTCAAAATGGGATAGAGATTAGGGAAATACAAGGTCAAGTTCACTGCTGTTTATCTGGCTACTAATACTTCACTGGCATATCATTGAGATAAATTTGTCCTGACACTTAGACAGATAAACATTCTGTTTCTCCCTATGGGCTTGCCAGAAGCAGCTTTCAAACTTTCTGAACAGACATGTACAGAATTCCAGACTTGCTAGAGAAATAAATTTCAAATACTACAGTACCTGCAAATCAACTAATGACTACAAACAAGGAGCAGGAAAAAAAGATTAGACTTGGAATCCAGACACCACACTTTGTTTCTGATCATAAAATGGTTTATTGAGATCAAATTTTATATCAGGAAACTTTGTTAAAAACTTTCAGGATATTAATATTTGATTACAATCCCTATGTTAGATGAAGAAATTGAGGCTTGGAGAGATGCAGTCAATTATTGAAGGTCACTAAGTTAGTGATTATCAGGATTTTTTGGTTGATTGATTTTCTCCTGATTCCCAGTACCACCATTTAATCACTGTGCCATTCTAGCATTTCAAATAATATTTGGAGATTGAAGAAAGAATCCCTACAATTTTTTATGTGACTATCAAGTATTTTGCCCCTCTCCAATAGTTACCATCTAAATAAGGAATGCTGTCATGCCCCATCAACTTGCTTGAACCAATGACAAGGAATTACATGTGATTCTTTCCTTTTCATTCATCTCCCTCAATAAATGTACCAGTTGCTTGCACAGTTTCTATTTTCAAAATATACATTGGGATATTTACTCTGTCCCCTCTTAACTAGACCACAAGACTGGGTTAGAATGCTATTATCAGTCTCCTGAAAATATTGCAACCAGATCTTAGCTGGTTTTTTGAGTCTGCTGCCACTTCATACAATCCATTGACTAAACAACTTAAATAAAATTGGATCACTTAATTAGTCAACACATTGTAGTGGCTTCCCACTACATTTATTCTAAAATCAAAACTCTTGGTCTCTTCATGAGGTTACCTTGCCTCCCTCTCCAACTCTTCAGCACACTGCTGCTTGATTATGGCTTTGATTACAACGCAGTCACATTATTTTCCTTCCCATAACTTGAACAATTCTTGCCTCAGAACATTTTCTTTATTGCTCCTGGTTTGTTTTAACTACTCTTTTGCTGTTATTTGAATGGCAAAATACTTCACATATTTCAAGTCCAATGTCTCCTCTTCAAAAAGGATTTCCCTATCCTGAATAGCAATTGATGAAGCATTTTCTTTAGTCCTACTTAATCCCCTATCTGCTTCCATTATAAAAACCAACACAAATCGGTTTGTATTTGTTTGTTCTCTATACTAGAATATAATATTTCTCTACACCAAGAATACAGGAAACAGAGCAGTCTTTTGGTATGGTTGTGAGAGTCCTGAGCTTAGCACAGTTCTTGGCTAGGACTAATACCAATAAAAATTATTTAAGTGGATAAATAAAAGCAGTAATTACTTACCTACCTTGACTGTCACAGTGCTTTAACTATATTATTTCAGGGTATGTTTTTGGAGAAGTAATAGCTTAGGAATCTGTATCAGGAATAACCTGAGTAAATTATCTATATTCCCACACGTTTCTGTGGCAGTCAAGGAATACATAATATTTCTTCTCATGACCTACAGCCCCATCTGTTAAGGGGCTTCCCTATATCTATGTGGAACTGTGGAGAGCTCAAAGGCCAGGCAGGTGGGATAAATAACAAGTGAATCCTCTTTTAATATGGAGTAAAATCCTCTGATTACTGTTCTTGTAAGGATCCAATATAAACTTGAAAATTATTAAATTAAAATGTCTAAAGTGTGATTGAAATGCAAAATCACAGTTACTACTTCAACTGTGAATTCTTCTGATTTTAATAAAGTAGTCCCATTAGAGACAAGAGAGAGATGGTTATAGCACATAAAAGTGACCTATACAAATATCTGAAAACACAGGAGTGTAGATTTTTAACATGATTTTCTGTTCTACAATGATGTTAATGTTTTAGATTTTATTTTAAATGATCCTTGAAGCCTTTAAATGCCACATTAAGAACTTCACGCCTTCAATGGTTGTTACAGCAGACATAGAAATAAATTTTTTAAGATATTTCAGCAACCCCTCTAGCTTTTACTCTATTATTGTTACTAATATACTACTTAGAATTGTTTTACTACTCAGCTGGGAGTATAAGTGAATTGAAAACAGTATACATGCATTATGTGCTGAGCGAACTTCAATAAACCGTACTACAAATTCTGACCACCCCAGTAAATCAGATGTTAATAGGTTTTCCTATTTATTAACATTATAAAATTGCCTCTAAATGGACCTCTAAATTTGAGGAATTCAAGATAATTTTTGCTCTCTTTATTCATCATAGAAAAATATCATTGAAAATTATCTGTTTTTTCTTTTTCCAATATAAAAATTAAACATTGCCAGGACCACTAAATGTAGGTAAATTATCATGTCATCAGCAAATAGTGCTAATTTGAGCTCTTCTTTTCCTATCTTGATCCCTTTAATTTCTTTCGTCTGTCTAATTGCTCTTGCCAGAGTTTCCATCAGTACTATGTTAAATAGCAGTGGTTGAGAGGGGGCATCCCCTGTCCCTTGTTCCAGTTTTTTAGAGGAATGCTTTCAATTTTTCTCCATTTAAGATAATGTTAGCTCTGGGCCTTGCATAAATAAAGCTTTTATAATGTTGAGATATGTCCCTGATATTTTCCTAGTTTTTCCAGTGTTTTGAACATAAAGGGGTGCTGTATTTTGTCAAATGCTTTTTTCTGCATCTATTGAGATAATCATATGATTTTTATCTTTAAGTCTATTGATGTGATGTATTATGTTTAATTGATTTCCGAATGTTGAACCAGCCTTGCATCCCTGGAATAAACCCCACTTGATCGTGGTGCACTATCTTTTTGATATGTTTTTGTATCCGATTTGCCAGAATTTTGTTGAGGATTTTTGCATCTATGTTCATTAAAGATATTGGCCTATAAGTTTTCTTTTTTGGATGTGTCTTTGCCTGGCTTTGGAATTAATGTAATATTGGCCTCATAGAAAGAGTCTGGAAGAGCTCCCTCTTTTTCTATTTCTTGAAATAGTTTGAAGAGCATTGGTATTAGTTCTTCTTTGAAAGTCTTGTAGAACTCTGCTGTAAATCCCATCAGGTCCTGGACTTTTCCTTGTTGGTAGCTTTTTGATGACATCTTCTATTTCTTTGCTTGTAATCGATCTGTTTAAATTGTGTATTGCCTCCAGATCCAGTTTAGGCAAATCATATGACTCTAGAAATCTGTCAATGCATTCAGCATTTTCTGTTTTATTAGAGTACAAGTTTTCAAAGTAATTTCTAATTATTTTCTGTATATCGGAGGGGGTTTGTTTGTGATATTTCCTTTTTCATCACACCTGTTGAGTGATTTGAGTTTTTTCTCTTCTTTACTTTTTCGTTGCATTGCTAAGGGTCTGTCAATTTTGTTTATTTTTTCTAAGAACCAACTTTTAGTTTTGTCAATTCTTTGAATTGTTTCCTTAGTCTCAATTTCATTAATTTTGCTCTGATTTTAATTATTTCCTGTCTTCTGCTGCTCTTGGTGTTTGATCTGTTCTTCTTTTTCTAGTGCTTGGAGGATGATGTGATGTTAAGTCGTTTATTTGTTGGTTTTTTTTCCTTTTAAAGAATGAACTCAGTGCAATGAATTTTCCTCTTACTACTGCCTTCATTGTGTCCAGAGATTTCTATACGATGTATCTGTGTTCTCATTTACCTCTAGGAATTTTTTAATCTCCTCTTTGATGTCTTCTTCACCCCCTTGTTCATTCAGCTAGCATGTTGCTTAGCTTCAGTTGTTGGAAGTAGTTTTTCTTATTCCTTGTTTTTGTCGTTGATTTCCAATTTCATCCCTTTATGGTCTGATAGCATTGCAGGGTAGTATTTCTATTTTTTTTATATTTGCTGAGATTTTGCCTTGTGACATAGTATATGATCTATTTTGGAGTAGGAGCATGTGCTGCTGAGAAAAAAGTGTATTCATTTACTGAGGGATGAAATATTCTATATTTGTCCGTTAGATCTAAGTTATTAATTGTTTTAAGAGGCCTAAGATTTCTTTGTTTAGTTTTTGTTTGGATGATCTATCCATTGGTGAAGAGAGGTTGTGTTGAAATCCCCTAGAATAACTGTGTTGTGGTCAATTTTACTCTTGAACTTGAGAAGTGTTTGTTTGTGAATGTAGGTGCTCCATTATTTGGGGCATATAGATTTATGATTGTTATATCCTCTTGATGAATGGTTCCCTTAAGTAGTAAGAAATATAGCCATCTTTGTCCTTTTGATTAACTTTGGCTTGAAGTCTACCTTATTTGAAATGAGAATGGAAACCCTGCTTGCTTCCGCAGGCCATGTGAGTGATAAGACTTTTCCAGCCCTTTTACCTTCAGTCTATTGATGTCTTTTTCTATGAGGTGTGTTTCTTGGAGACAGCAGATTGTTGGGTCATTTCTTTTAATCCATTCAGATAATCTGTGTCTTTTGAATGGCGAGTTTAGGCCATTAACATTCAGGGTTATTATTGAGATGGATTTTTATTCCCATCCATTTTTATTTCGTATGAAGATCTTTAGCTTGATTTGGTTCTCTCTCTTCTGGTTTGGGTATTTCCCTTAGTTTAATATCTCCCTTTGTTGAATTTCTCATTGTTATTTGTCTCTTGTTTCCTGTGAAAATCTTGCCCAGGTTGTTCAGACGTGCTGGGACTTTCGAGATGTTGAAATCTTTTTACTTTAGCTTGTCGTCTTGGAAGGTTGTTTGTATTTCACTCTTCAAATCTAAAGCTCAATTTTGCTGGATATAAGAATTCTTGTGTTGACATTCCCTTTTCCTTCAGGAGCTTGAAATAGGCTATTCCGGGTTCTTCTTGATTTTAAGGTCTGGGTAGAAATATTATGAACATCGTATGAATGGTTTCCCCCTAATATGTAATCCTGCTTTCCTTTCTCTTTGTGACTTTTCAATATTCTCTCCTTTGCCCTCAGTAATATTAGGCATATTCATTATAATGTGTCTTGGTGTGGAATCTGTTGTGTTTTTGTATGGTTTGGTGTTCGGGTAGGCCTCCCTTGAACTTGGTTGTTTTCCCCTTCATTCCTCAAGTTATGGAAAATTTTATGTAATTATTTTCGATTAAAAAAAAAATACTTCATTTCCTTGGCTTGAAACTCTGCCCCCTCCTCTACCCCAATCCACTCTTATGTTTGGTTTCTTTTTATGATGTCCCATAATTCTTGAATGTTCTGTTCTTGGTTTTTTACCATTTTTGCTGTTGTAATCTAAGATTTTTTCTCTAGGATATATATTTTGTCTTCATAGTCTGAGGTTCTTTCTTCCAAGTGATATAACTCTGTTGGTGATACTTTTCGATTGAGCTTTTATTTTGATTTTATTGCTTTCTTTCATTTCTGGAATTTCTGTTTGGTTTCTCTTTAGAGCCTTTATCTCCCTATTGAAGTAATCTTTTCTTCATGTATATGTTTATGGAGTTCTTTGTCAACTGATCTCTTCACCTCCTGTTTTGCTTCCCTCATCAATTTTTGAGTTCATTCTTAAGTTCCGCTCACATTTGGAATATGTAATTTCTGAATTCCATCTCTGGCATTGCACCAACTGTGCATGGTATGGAATCTACTGAGGAGGTATATTGATTTTGTTTTGTGTCACTTTCTTCCCTTGTTTCTTCATATTGCTTGTGCGTCTATTCTACCTGCACTGTGGGACCTTGTCTACTTTGATTTTACCTTAAAACCTTATGTTGCTCCTGTAGTACAATGCTATCAGATCCCCTTATATTTCCTTTACACTTTAAAATCAAACACTTACTATTCAGAGAATCCCAGTTTGATCACAAAGTACAGATTTAGTTAACCCAGATGTTGTTTCCAATTTACTCTGTATGCTTCTGATGGGGTTTTAAAGTTTCAAGTAATGGACAGACTAAATAGGCTCTTTGTATTGTATTATTTCCAAGTCTTTCTATCAAATGCAATTGTTAATTATTTTCAAATTCTGTGTGTGTGTGTATGTTTGTGTGTGAGGATGTATAGGCATATGTATATGCGTGCCTCAGAGCTGGTCTGTAGGGTTTTAATGAACAGTTGTTCACATTGATACTAAAGATGTTTGTGTTGTTCTTATTTTTCTTTCTTTTTCTTTTTGCTGATTGATGCTTTTCTTTAAGGCCTATTTAGATTCATATGAAGAAAAGCAGGTATTGATACAATGAATTGAAGTCATAGCTTAAACTAGGTAGCTAATAGAATAATTCTGTTGGCTAGAAAGGAATATAGTAAACAGAAGTGTTTCAAAAAGTAATTTATGGAAAAAATAATTCAAGACTAATGCCCTGTATCTATTGGTCTGCAACTAAATACATGGGTAGCTATAACTGAAATTTTTAAGTAATTACTAAGATATTAAAGTTGAAGTTGTGAAATGTCCAAATTATAATACATATGCATATATTGTTAAACTGGGAAGATAATTAAAATTAGCTATTATTGTGGTCCTAAAAAGATAGTATTTTATGTAATTGTTTATTAATATAAATTTTACAAGTTCTGAGGAGACATTTAAATGAGTTTTAGACAGTTTATTCCTTTTACCTTAGTATAACTACACATAGCAATTTACAAAAATATGAAATTCTAATGTTCCATAATCTGACTACAACTTTCTATTGTTCTAGTTCTTGATATTCTTTATCTTATACAAATTGTTTCTTGAGCCAGGCACAGTGGTGCATTCCTGTAATCCCAGTGCCTTGGGAGGGTGAGGCAGGAGGGTGAGGCAGTGAGTTCAAAGCTAGCCTCAGCAAAAGCTAGGCGTTAAGCAACTCCGTGAGATCCTGTCTCCAAATAAAATACAAAATAGGGCTGGGGATATGGCTCAGTGGCTGAGTGCCCCTGAATTAAATCCCAGTGCCCAAAGGGAAAAATAATTATTTCTTTAATTCTTCCTCTGCTCTGATTTCTAAATGTTTCTTTACAATCCAACTGCTTTCTTCTGGAATTGCTTATTGCCTATCCTGTACCAAGTGAACTTTAATAAACCATGTAACACATCCTGACCACATAGTAATTCAAGAACCAATACTCTTCATTTCCACTGTCCTTTCTCTTTATTTAATATTTTTTACTCCTCTTTCCTTTTAAGCTATTCCAGCTCTGTCTCACCTCCCACAGTCATCTTCCTTTTGGTGATTAAACTATTAGAGTCAATCACATAGCCCTCAAGATTTGTGTCAGTTACACACTCAAAGTTACGTTCATTCATTCACTTATTTATTAACTTTCAATTCATTCCTTTGGTCAGTAAATGCTTATTGACCCACAACCACGGACTAGGCACTGCTTATGATATGGTGAAGAAAATTAAGAACCTGCTCCCAGATACATATATTTTCACACAAGCATATAAAAATTTCAGGAATTGTCATGCTCTAAGAACTAAAATTAAGTGTGTTAAAGGTTGGTTTGTGTGAAGTTTTAGGGAAAGGATCTCTGATAATATGACATTGTATGAAGACCTTAAGGAAATGTGAGAAACATATGTATGGAGATATTGGAAAGAGTTACACAGACAGAGGGAATAGTAACTTCCTCCATTTCCCCTGAGTAATTGCTTTAGAAAATCAATGCTGAGCATTATTATTAGAAGCAAAGGCTCTTGAGTCCCAATTCCTAAGTTTGAATCCAACTACATCTCTGAAAACATGTATGCTCTTGATAAAAATATAAATTTAATTAGGAGACCATTAGGCTAGGAGACCACCAGCATTTTAAGTCCCTACAAGAACAAACTGAAACCTAATGGGAATGATAAAATAAAAGAGAGACTTTGCCAAATGGAAACTGCTCTGGATAGAAAGTTTACCAATTGGAAGCTACCATCTCACCTCTAACTCCAGTTTTTTTTTTCAATTTTTTTTTTTTTTTTTTTTTTTTTTTTTTTTTTTAACTAGAGAGGGAACTCAGAGGTGCTTTACCACTGAGCTATATGCTCACATCCTCAGCCCTTTTTATTTTGTATTTTGAGACAGGGTCTCACTAAATTGCTGAGGATGGCCTCAAACTTGCAATTCTCCTGCCTCAGCCTCCCCAGCCACTGGGATTACAGGAGTGCACCACTGTACCCAGGAAGTTTTTGTACTCTGACCAATGAAAAAAAATATATTTTCTTTATCTTACTTTTGCCTTCAGCCTACAAAGGCTTCAGTGGGACTCTGAATATCTGGTTTAGGTGCTGCCCCATTCATGAATACTTTAATGTTCAAGTATACTGTCAGATTTATTTTGTGTAATGTTTTTCTTTGAAGATCTTGAACAAGTTCACTTCTGTCCTTGTCCACCAAATTTTATACTACTTACCTCTGTCTCTGGGAAATGATATTAGTTATGAGGATTAAATATTGAGTAAATATACATAAAGCATTTAGAGAGTTTCCTGAAATATAGTAGGTATTCAATATATTTTGTCCTTAAATCCACTTAAAATTGTTTATTCTTATTAAATTTGACATTTCTGTGGGTATTACATTCTTCCTTCTTAATAGTAGTTTTTGGTTTCTTCTAGTCCCTTTGTATTACTATGTAAGTTGTATCCTTCAATTATCATACAAATGATCCCCAGTCCAAATGCTTAAGTATATTACTTTAATTTACATATATATCAAAGAATATTTGTGTTTTCAGCATTCTTCTCTACAGACCTTCACAGACAAGTATTTTTTAATTTCTCATTCCGTGGTTATATGCATAATGTTCACATGTTCATGACCCTTAAATTCACATAATATAGCTCAGAGTACTCACCCCAACCATAGGCCTACATTGTTTTAGTCAGGTTTTTTTTTTTTTTTTTTTTTTTTTTTTTTTTTTTTTTTGCTGCTGCTGTGACTAAAAGACCTGACCAAAATGATTGTATAAGAGGAAAAGTTTATTTAAGACCTCATGGTTTCAGAGGTCTCAATACATGTACAGCAGGCTCCATTCCTCAAGGTTCTAGATGAAGCAGGACATCATGGTGGAAGAGTGTGGCACACCCCCAGTGAACCACTTCCTCCAGCCATACCCCACCTGCTTCCAGTTAACATTCAGTTAATTCTATCAGGGATTAATTCACTATAACTCAATCACTTCTCCTCCAAATCTTCCTGCATTATCTCACACAAACTTGTGGGAGACACCACACCTCAACCAAAACATACGTCTAAGAGACATCATAATATGGATAAAATTATCACTAATTTTCCTCCCTATTTTAGATCTCAAGACCTGAAGTCTTCCTTAGTCCAGTAAACTAAGGAAAGACAAATTACTTAATACAAAATTCTTATAATCTCCCTTGATATCAACTTCTCTTTCTTCACACTTCATAAACAAATAATTTTAGGCTCTACCTCCAAAAATAGGGGAAATTTAACTAAAATTTCTATTGCTGTATCTAATACCTGGACTACTATAACAGTCTCTCAGTGGCTACTTTGCCTCCATTTTTAGCTCCCAACTAAGTATAACTTCTTCACACAGCAATAAAAATGATGTCTACAAATATTAGATTATACTCTAACACTTCTCTGCTTAAAAGAGCCTTCAAAAAGCTCTCCACTATCATCTAAATAAAATACAAATTTATTAATATTATCTACAAGGGATGTATGATTTTTTTAAAAAATATTTATTTATTTACTTTAGTTTTACACAATGTGTTTATTTGTATGTGGTGCTGAGAATCGAACCCAGGCCGCGCGCGTGCTAGGCAAGCACTCTACCGCTGAGCCACAATCCCAGCCCGAGATGTATGATTTAATTCCAATCTTAATCTTCTAGCTTTTTGCTCCCCCATTTATTGTGCCCAGCCAAACTGAGTTTTCCTCTTCTCTAGAAAACTTTAAACTTCTCTTTTTAAATATTTTTTTAGTTGTCAACGGACCTTCTTTCTTTTTTTTTATTTATTTAGTTAGTTAATTATATGTGGTGTTGAGAATGGAACTCAGTGCCTCACACATGCCAGGCAAGTGCTTTACCACCGAGCCACAACCCCAGTCCTTTAAACTTCGTTTTCTTGAGGCCCTTTAACGTATTCTTTAAGTTACTTATAATATTCTTTCTTTGAGCTGATATGGCTGCATTGTTTTTGTCATATAAATCTCAAATCAAGGTGATCCTGGGAAGATGGTCGACAGGAGAGAGGTGCTCTCTGGACATAGTTGCTAAAAGATGCTTAGTGGGAAGTTTGAGCGCGTTACTAGCAATTCTCTTGCAACTGAAAGGGAGCTGAGTCATTTGTGCACCTCTGGACGGTGAAATACAACGATCTCCGGACCACGACGGGCAGGGGCAGAGTCTGAGCGGTCCACAGTCCGAAGCAGTGCTGTCTGCGCTGCAGGCGCAGCTGCCCGATAACATTGCGGCAAGGGGACAATCAACACAGCGGCTTTGAAACCGATCAGCGAGGAAGGATAGAAAGGAGCCTAGAAGCGCGAGCAGTGTCCATGTAGAGCTCTTTCACACAACTTGCCAAGCCGATCCTGCATGCTCTGGAGTGACACAAAGGTCTGCGGAACTGCTGTTGAGCGGGAGGAGAGCACCGCCATCTTTGAGGAAAACAGTAGCTGACCCAGACAAAGGAACAAGGCAGAAAGGAAGAAGAGCTGCAGACATCCAGGGAGCCACCAATGCTCTGAGAACAGCACACACCTGGGAGAGGCTCGGGCAACCAGCAGGGGAGGGCGTGTCTGAGGCCAGGCCAGTGGCCCCAAGAAGCTACAACTGTGGGTGGGTGTGGGGAAAGGGTGCCTTCTGGAGGGTCCCTTTCCTGGTGCCATTCATCTGCTGTCACACAACCTCCCAGAGCCACTCTTCCGCTGGGACATTCTGCCACTGGCCAAAGGTGCAGACTTGACTCCATTAACAGGATCGCTGACTGTCTACACGCAATCCGATACAATTGGCTTAAACTGGAAAGAAAAAAGGAGGGCTTCCCAGGGTCCGTTTTGTTTGAGACTTGGGGTTCGACATTTTTTTGTTACTTTGCTTGTTTTGTTGGTTTTTTTTGTTGTTTTTTTTTTTTTTTTTTTTTTTTTTTTTCGGTTTTGTTTTGTTTTGTTTTTTTTTTTTTTTTTTTTTTGCATTGATTGTCAGTGTGTTTGTTTGTTTGCTTCTGCTCCTCTGTTCTTTCCTTCCTTCTCACTTTTGCATCTTTTCTTCTTCCTTCATCTTTCCTATTTACACCCTGCCAGTGCATACTTAACAGAGGCAAAAACAAGTTATACGCAGAATTTGGGATTTCTAGAACAGGCACAATTGAACTGTATAGCAAAGCGGTGTTATATATAGTTCACTCTCTATTTTCTTGACTCTCTCTCTACTCTCACACCAATTCCTACTCTTTTGTAATACTTTTTCTTTTCCATCTTACTTTATTTCTTCTCTCAACAGCTGCATAAGTTAGGTTTATATATAAATTGGTCTTTCCACCTAATTGTTCACTCCATTCTCTTTCCTCTCTCGTCTACTGATACTAAACAACTTCCACTAAACCACTTCCATAGAACTCTCTTTTCATATTTTCTAAGAAAGAACAATTCAAGACACTCACTTCCTTCTTCCTAAACATAGCACCTCTGTGTCCAATACTTGAAGCTATAAAACCCCATCAGAAGCATACAGAGTAAATTGGAAACAATATCTGGGTTAACTAAATCTGTACGTTGTGATCAAACTTGGATTTTCTGAATAGAAAGTGTTAGATTTTAAAGTGTAAAGGAATTATAAGGGGATCTGATAGCATTGTACTACAGGAACAACATAAGGCTTTAAGGTAAATTCGAAATAGTCAAGGTCCCACAGTGCAGGAAGAAAAGACAAACAAGCAATATGAAAAAACGAGGGAAGAAAGTGACACAAACAAAACAAGATACCCCATCAGTAGATTCCATGGCAAGCACAGTTGGTGAAATGCCAGAGATGGAATGTAGAAATTACATATTCCAAATGTTTATGGAACTTAAGAATGAACTAAAAAATGAGATGAGGGAGCAAATACAGGTGGCAAAAGATCATTTTGACAAAGAACTCCAAAAACAAATACAGGAAGTAAAAGATTACTTCAATAGGGAAATAGAGGCTCTAAAGAGAAACCAAACAGAAATTCCAGAAATGAAGGAAGCAATAAACCAAAATAAAAGTTCAATTGAAAGCATCACCAACAGAGTAGACCACTTGGAAGAAAGAACCTCAGACAATGAAGACAAAATATATATCTTAGAGAAGAATTTAGATTATACAGCAAAACTCTTAGGGAATCAAGAACATAACATCCAAGAATTATGGGACAACATAAAAAGACCAAACTTAAGAGTGATTGGCATAGAGGAAGGGGCAGAGTTTCAAGCCAAAGGAATGAGTAATTTATTTAATGAAATAATTACAGAAAATTTTCCAATGAGGAATGAATGGGAAAACCAAGTTCAAGAGGCTTACCAAACACTAAACAAACAAAATCACAACAGATCCACACCAAGACACATTATAATGAAAATGCTAATATACTGAGCAAGGAGAGAATACTAAAAGCCACAAGAGAAAGGAAGAAGATTACATATAGGGGGAAACCAATCAGACTGTGTTCAGATTTTTCAACCCAGAATTTAAAAACAAAAAGATCCTGGAATAGCATATTTAAAGCTCTGAAATAAAAGGGATATCAACCAAGAATCTTATATCCAGCAAAATTGAGCTTTAGATTCAAAGGTGAAATAAAAACCTTCCACGACAAGCAAAAGAAGATTTCACAACTTGAAAGCCAGCACTTCTGAACATCCTGGGCAACATTTTTCATGAAGAAGAAGAGAAAGATAACAATGAAAATCAACAAATGGAGATAGTAAACTAAGGGAAATACCAACCAGAAGAGAAACCAAATCAAGCTAAAGACCATAATACAAATAAAAATGGATGGGAATAAAAATCACATCTCAATAGTAACCCTGAATGTTAATGGCCTAAACTCACCAATCAAAAGACACATATTATCAGAATGGATTAAAAGAAATGACCCAACAATTTGCTGTCTCCAAGAAACACACCTCATAGAAAAAGACATCAACAGACTGAAAGTGAAAGGCTGGGAAAAGTCTTATCACTCACATGGCCTGCAGAAACAAGCAGGGGTTTCCATTCTCATATCAAATAAGGTAGACTTCAAACCAAAACTAATCAAGAGGGACAAAGATGGATATTTCTTACTACTCAAGGGAACCATTCATCAACAGGATATAACAATCATAAATCTATAAGCCCCAAGTAATGGAGCACCTACATTCATCAAACAAACTCTTCTCAAGTTCAAGAGTAAAATAGACCACAACACAGTTATTCTAGGGGACCTCAACACACCTCTCTCAGCAATGGATAGATCATCCAAACAAAAGCTAAACAAAGAAACTTTAATCCTCCTTAAAACAATTAATAATTTAGACCTAATGGACATATATAGAATATTTCATCCCTCAGTAAACGAATACACTCTTTTCTCAGCAGAACATGGCTCCTTCTCCAAAATAGACCATGGATTATGTCATAAGGAAACTCTCAGCAAATATAAAACATAGAGATACTACCCTGCATTCTATCAGACCATAAAGGGATGAAACTGAAAATAAATGACAAAACAAGGAATAAGAAAAACTACTCCAACAACTGGAAGCTAAACAACATGCTACTGAATGAACAAGGGGTTGAAGAAGACATCAAAGAGGAGATTAAAAAATTCCTAGAGGTAAATGAGAACACAGATACATCGTATAGAAATCTCTGGGACACTATGAAGGCAGTAGTAAGAGGAAAATTCATTGCACTGAGTTCATTCCTTAAGAGAAAAAAAAAAAAACCCAACAAATAAATGGCTTAACATCACACCTCAAAGCACTAGAAAAAGAAGAACAGACCAACACCAGGAGCAGTAGAAGACAGGAAATAATTAAAATCAGAGCAGAAATTAATGAAATTGAGACTAAGGAAACCATTCAAAGAATTGAGAAGACTAAAAGTTGGTTCTTTGAAAAAATAAACAAAATTGACAGACCCTTAGCGATGCTAACAAAAAAAAAGAGAAAAACCTCAAATTACTAACATTCGTGATGAAAAAGGGAATATCACAACAAACACCTCAGATATACAGAAGATAATTAGAAATTCCTTTGAAAACTTGTATTCTAATAAATCAGAAAATATTGAAAACATTGACAGATTTCTAGAGTCCTATGATTTGCCTAAACTGGAACTGGAGGCTATACACAACTTAAACAGATCGATTACAAGCGAAGAAATAGAAGACGTCATCAAAAAGCTACCAACAAGGAAAAGTCCAGGACCTGATGGGTTTACAGCCGAGTTCTATAAGACTTTCAAAGAAGAACTAATACCAATGCTCTTCAAACTATTTCAAGAAATAGAAAAAGAGGGAGCTCTTCCAGACTCTTTCTATGAGGCCAGTATTACATTAATTCCAAAGCCAGGCAAAGACACATTCAAAAAAGAAAACTTCAGGCCCATATCTTTAATGAACATAGATGCAAAAATCCTCAACAAAATCCTGGCAAATCGGATACAAAAACATATCAAAAAGATAGTGCACCACGATCAACTGGGGTTTATTCCAGGGATGCAAGGCTGGTTCAACATTCGGAAATCAATCAACATAATACATCACATCAATAGACTTAAAGATAAAAATCATATGATCATCTCAATAGACACAGAAAAAAGCATTTGACAAAATACAACACCCCTTTATGTTCAAAACACTGGAAAAATTAGGAATTTCAGGAACATATCTCAACATTATAAAAGCTATTTATGCAAAGCCCCAGGCTAACATTATCTTAAATGGAGAAAAATTGAAAGCATTCCCTCTAAAAACTGGAACAAGACAGGGATGCCCCCTTTCACAACTGCTATTTAACATAGTACTGGAAACTCTGGCCAGAGCAATTAGACAGATGAAAGAAATTAAAGGGATCCAGATAGGAAAAGAAGAGCTCAAATTAGCACTATTTGCTGATTACATGATAATATACCTAGAAGATCCAAAAAACTCTACCAGAAAACTTTTACAACTAGTAAATGAATTTGGCAAAGTGTCAGGATACAAAATCAATACACATAAGTCAAAGGCATTTTTGTACATCAGCGACAAAGCCTCTGAAAGGGAAATGATGAAAACTACCCCATTTACAATAGCATCAAAAAAAAAAAAAAATAAAATACCTGGGAATCAACCTAACGAAAGAGGTGAAAGACCTCTATAACAAAAATTATAGAACACTAAAGAAAGAAATTATAGAAGAACTCAGAAGATGGAAAGACCTACCTTGCTCTAGGATAGGTAGAATTAATATTGTCAAAATGTCCATACTACCAAAAGCACTATACAGATTTAATGCAATTCCAATCAAAATCCCAATGTCATTCTTCAAAGAAATAGAAAAAGCAGTCATGAAATTCATCTGGAAAAATAAGAGACCCAGAATAGCCAAAGCAATACTGAGCAAGAATAGTGAAGCAGGTGGCACCACCATACCAGACTTTAAATTATACTATAGAGCAATAGTAACAACAACAGCATGGTATTGGCACCAAAACAGAGTGGTGGACCAATGGTACAGAATTGAGGACAATGAGACTAATACATATAATTTCAGCTATCTTATATTAGACAAAGGCGCCAAAAATGTACAGTGGAGAAAGGATAGTGTCTTCAACAAATGGTGCTGGGAAAACTGGAAATCCATATTCAACAAATTGAAATTAAACCCTTATCTCTCACCATGCACAAAACTCAATTCAAAGTGGATCAAGGACCTAGGAATTAGACCAGAGACAATACGCCTAATAGAAGAAAAAGTAAGCTCCAATTTCCAAATGTCAGATTAGGCCCCAAGTTCCTTAATAAGAATCCTGTAGCGCAAGAATTACTACCAAGAATTAATGAATGGGATAGATTTGTTTCTTCTCAGCAAAAGAAACAATCAGTGAGGTGAATAGAGAGCCAACTAATTGGGAACAAATATTTAATACATGCACATCAGATAGAGCACTAATTTCTAGAATATATAAAGAACTCAAAAAACTTAACACCAAAAAAACAAATAACCCAATCAATAAATGGGCCAAGGAATTGAGAAGTCACCTCTCAGAAGATACACGATTAATCAACAAATACATGAAAAAATGCTCAACATCACTGGCAATTAGAGAAATGCAAATCAAAACTACTCTAAGATTTCATTTCACTCCAGTCAGAATGGCAGCTATCAAGAACACAAGCAACAATAAATGTTGGAGAGGATGTGGGGGAAAAGGCACACTCATACATTGCTGGTGGGACTGCAAAATGGTGCAATCGCTATGGAAAGCAGTATGGAGATTTTTTGGAAAACTGGGAATGGAACCACCCTATGACCCAGCCATTCCACTCCTGGGTCTATTCCCAAAGGACTTAAAGACAGCATATTACAGTGACACAGCTATCTCAATGTTTGTAGCTGCACAATTCACAATAGCTAGGTTGTGGAACCAACCTAGATGTCCCTCAGTTAATGAATGGATTAAGAAAATGTGGTATATACACACAATGGAATTTTACTCAGCAATAAAAGAAAATAAAACAATGGCATTCACAGGTAAATGGATGAAGTTGGAAGACATAACGCTAAGTGAAGTTAGTTAGTCTCAAAAATCCAAGTACCAAATTGTAAGCTGCCTGGTACCGAAACCCGGGCAGAAAAACTCTCGGAGGCAGAGTATAGCTTTTACTACTTTTACTTCTACTTTCTTAGAGCTTAGAGAGGGAAAGAAAGATTTTTAGAGAGAAAGATTAAAGCAAGCTTTTCTTCTTGTCTTAGAGAGCTTAGAGAAAGATTAGAGCTTCTTTCTTCTCTCTTCTTTCTTCCTTCTTCTTTCTTCTGTCTTCTGTCTTCTGTCTTCCTCAGGAGCCTTGGCCTAACTCTGACCAGTCATTACTTCTTCTATCTGGTTTCTCTTCTGTAACCGCTCTGCCTACTTTCTGGCCGCTCTGATTCTTCTGACCGACCGAGTGACTGCCCGGCTGACTGAATTCTCCGTTCTCCTAACTCGGACCGCTTTCACCCGGTTATATACCTTTGCGGGTGCCTACAGGTGCGTCACATACATATCAGGTGGAACTTATGGCTTCCAGCTAGCTGCAACAGCCCTTCCTAATTAGGGCTCCTTCACCAAATGTTTTCTCTGATATAAGGAGGCTAGTTCACAGTATTGTTGGATGGGGATACATAGGAGGATTAGAGGAACACTAGAATGGTCGCGGGGAAGGGAGGGAGCAAGGGAGGATGGAGGGGGAGAAAATAAAAAAGAAAACGTGGTTGAATGAGACGGATATCATTTTCCTAAATGCATGATTGAAGACCTGAATTGTACGAATATACTTTGTATACAAACAGTTGTATGTAAAAAGATGCTATATACGGGCACTATGAATTGTAATTATTATAAATAAAAAAAATAAATTAAAAAGAAAAGAAAAACTATTGTTCAAGATCATGTCATACCCTACCAGATGGTCTGGATTCTCCCATATTATCTAAATTATGTTACAACCCCCAAATACCCTGGCAACCCAAACACCAAGAACCTCACAAAGAAATCTTGCTGAGGGTTATTCAAAGGATAATAAGCCATGGGGAGGGGGGGTGCAGAACATTGAGATATAACAGGGGAACTCAGTTTCCTCAAAATCTTCAATTCTGAGCACCATGCAACTCTTCTTGGTAGTCAGTACAAAAGTCAAAAGGTGGACCTTGGAGGAACTCTGGAAAATTCCCTGAGAACCCAGTTTTACTGGGATAAGAGCAGGCTGGGCACATTGTCATTCTTCTCTCTGAGAGGACCCACTTTCTCCCTTGAGAGTGTTCCCTTTTCCTAACACTTCTAAAGAACTCATTCCTGTTACTATGAGTGACATGTCTGAAATCTTTCTGATGTGATTGCAAAAATAAGCATTTGAAGAGGGAGCCTCTGCCCTGTAATAATTCTAATACAAAACTCGAGGGTAGAGTAGTTAAGCAACTTGACAGTTGCCACTCACTTTGTAAATTGTGAACCTTCATAAGCTCAATGCCTGAAATTTTCTATTATTTTGTTTATTATACTGAGAAAAATTATAATACTTTAAATCATTTGTTGTCATTTTTATAAGGATTACTTCAAAACCTATTTATCTCAGATATGGTAACTATACATTCAAAAGTACATTGTTGTTTAAAAAAAAAATCTCAAATCAAATGAAGATACTCATCTCCATGCCAAAAACATGCTTAGCAAGTATCGTGTAGGGAAGTAATTAAGGACATATTCCCTAGACTCAAATCTTAGTTCTTACTCACTAACATAAAGGCAAATACAAATTAAAATTGAGGGGCTTAAGTTTCTCTGTTGAATACAAATCAAGGGACATCCTCATTTTCTTAGAGAATTTACTTTAGAAAACTTATAATTGTATCTATTTTCACTTCTTTTTAAAATATGTAAATCTTTTTAAAGCTAAATAAAACTCTTGCCAGCTTAATAACCCAGGAGCATCCTCCTCTGGGACCTGAAAACCACCTCTTTTACACTTAACCATCAAGGAAGATAGTACCCTATCTCCCAGTGTCTGTGGGAAGGTAGAAGTCTAACCTAGGCAATGCCTTACTCCAAATTGCAAAACTACTTCCCATAATAAAGACATGAAAAGTTTGTTTTTCCTATGGATAAAGTCAATTATGTAGCAAAAGTGGCCACAATTACCAGCTGAACCTAAGACAACTTTGTATGACATTGAGTTCTCTTACCTGAGGACTAGGTATGTAAGGAGTTGCATCTAATGTGCATAGAGTGAGACTTCTTTGTAAAATCTTAGCAGATTGCCTGTGATGGGCATCACATTATGATTTAGTGCTTATTCAATACTAAAATGGTTTTCTTTCTCTTCTACTTTGTGGACAGATTTTCTGAGATGGCAAGAGATTTTGGTTTCAATATTTCTAACACTTACTACCTATGATCTAGCAAGTTACATAGCATCAGTATCTTATTTTCTTCATATGGAACAAGTAGGAGTAATAAAATCTCATAAATTTCTTTAATGATACAAATGAATTAAACTATTGAAAGAAGAGAATTTAGTACATTAAAAATGTTTGATATTTTTTTACTATAACAGAATACAATCCCTAGTAAGGCCATAAATTATCTTTATTAATTTTATTGTTCACTTATTTATCATGTCTCCTTCCCTAAAAAACATTCTATTTCTGATCTCCACACTTCAAGTGACTATTCAAAAGCATCAATAAATATTTGTTTATTGATTAAAGTGAAATTGAAGATAAAACTAGAAGATGTCAAACACCATCAAAAGAGAGGCATTCCTTATTCTTTCTTCTTCATAGTCTATTAGTAAGAGCCCATAAAGATATCTATATTTCTTTCTTTCTCTCTGTGTGTGTATAAAACCATGCATATATATATGTATATATAAAACCATGCCTATATATATGTGTGTGTGTGTGTGTGTATACACACCATGAGAGTGTGTGTGTGTTTGTGTGTGTATGCCTTAGTGATTATTAATTTTTAGAAAAAATTCTTATAATAGTTTATGAAAATTATGACTGGTTTACTATTAATAGAAATATATCAATAGTATTTGACTTCAAAAGAAAAAGTTGTAATGTATTTCAAACAATTTAAAAAGGTTTCAGTGCTTAAAGGAATGTTTCAGTTATCTAGAAGATTTATTTATATGCAAAATTTCTTATTTCAAATAAGAACAGATAAATTGTATGTTAAGTGTTTTATTTTCATGCTTTTTGTCCATAATTATAGTCAATATATATATATGAATATTAAATGTCCATGTATTCATGATTATTAGTCAATTTTTTTTTTTTTTTTTTTTTTTTTTTTTTTTTTTTGGCCAGGGATTGAACTCAGGGCCTTGTGCATGTGAGACAAGCACTCTGCCAACTGAGCTATATCCCCAGCATCAACATTTTTATTTTTAAACACAAAAAATTTAGGCTTGCATGTACAAAGCAAAATAAAGTTAAAATTCTACTCACATTACAGTGATAGAGTCTCTACAGTTTAATGAAAATGCAAATAAGCTAGCAATTTAGATTAATAATACATGTTTTCATACACTGTATTTACTAAAAAGATCCTTCAGATAAATGAGTTATAAATTTTAGCATTGGTGATACAGTATACACATCATGGGATATAAAAATCAGTGATTGTCTCATACCAGTTAAAAGGTACCATTTATAAATAAATTAAAACAAAATAATTTGAGTTGCTGTTTCAGAATTTTTTGCATATTTGTTTTTATTCACATAAGAAAATGTTGAAATAGTTATCACTACAAGGGTATCAACTGAAGTACACCAAACCCCTATTTGTGCCAAATATAGTTTTTTTAATTTGTTTTAATTAGTTAAACATGACAGTAGAATGTATTTATGCACTTTGATATACCACACATAGATGGGATATAATTTCTCATTTTTCTGAGTGTACATGTTGTAGAATCATATTGGTCATGTAGTCACATATATACATAAAGTAATAATGTCTGTTTCATTCTACTGTCTTTCCTATCTCCACATCCCCTCCCCTCCTTTCACTTCCCTCTACTTAATCTAAGGTAACACTATTCTTCTTTAGTGCCCCCTTCCTTATTGTGAATTAGCATCTGCATATTAGAGAAAATATTCGGCCTTTGGTTTTTCGGAATTGGCTTATTTTGCTTAGCATGATATTCTCCAATTACATGCATTTATTGGCAAATGCCATAATTTCATTCTTTTTTAAAGCTGAGTAATATTCCATAACTCCTAGTTCAGATTAATGAGAGTAAGTCTGGTAAGGTTGTAATATATGTAATATATATTGCATTTTCTTCAATAATTCTTCTATTGAAGGACACATATGTTGATTCCATAGTTTAGCTATTGTGATTTGAGCTCCTATAAACATTGACATGCCTGCATTACTGTAGTATGCTGATTTTAAGTCTTTTGGTATAAACCTAGGAGTGGGATAGCTGGGTCAAATGGTGGTTCCCTAAGTTTTCTGAGGAATCTCCATGCTGCTTTCCATAGTGGTAGCACCAATTCTTTTGTCAAAATAATAGGTTCTGAATTTAGTATTTATACTTATATGATGGAGGGGGGTAAAGGAAGAGAGGTAGTAAGTAGATAAGTAATTTTAAAAACACATCTTGGAAAATTTCCCTGACTTAAATGTTGCAATTAACTTTTGCTTGTATATTAGCCTTTGATGATTATGCTACTGGAATACATTTGACAAAGAGATGTAGAAATTTTAATTTTTCACTTGCAATTCCTGTATAGTAGCTGCCTTAGTTAAGGTATTTCAATATCTACCTTTTAATGTGGAGAAACATTAAATGTCCTTAAAATTTTTTGTTCAATATAACTTCTAGACTTCCTATAATTTCTCATATTTCATCTAATATTTCTTTTAGTGTAAACTCCTCTTACAGTAGTGGTTATAACTAATAATAACTGTTGTTTGTTATCTTACACCCAGAGCATAATGTGTTAAATAAGATTTATGTTACCTACCTGGCCAGAGCTGTTTCAAGAGGAGGTAGGCAGCCCATGTCCCTTGCTGAATGGTGTGGTTTGGTGGTAACAGTTTTACTACATGAACCTGCCTGCAACCCCTGCCACAGCTAATTGGGCTAGAGTTTGGTTCCTTCCAAATATATCTTGGTTTGTCAAGATTATCCAACCTTACCAGATTTACTCTCATTAATCTGAACTAGGAGTAAACAATTGACTGTCTGGCAATGGGTGTCAGAGATGAGAGAGCATTTAAAGGTAGGTTGAGGGTTTTATTAATCTAGATGGTATCCATATTTGGAGAGGATTCGTCTTTTGGAAAAACACAAACAGATCCTCTTCCCAAATTAATACTTAGGGTTAACCAAAGCCATATATATTCTGAAAGCATAAGTAAACAGATTTGGATATTTATTTTTAATGGGTTGGATAGCCTTGTCCACATATATTTGGCATATGGTGGGGCTATTAGCCATTCCCTGTGATAAAACCTTCCATTGATATCTCTGATCAGGGCCATTATTGTTCATAGAAGGAACGGAAAAAGCAAACCTGGGGGCATCCAGAGGATGTAGGGGAATAGAAAAGAAGCAATCCTTTATATCAAGAGTAATAAGATGGAAATTTTTTGGAATAGCTACGGGACTAGGAAGTCCAGGTTGAGTAGGCCCCATAACTTGCATGGTTTTATTAATTTGTCTAAGATCATGTAACAATCGCCATTTTCCTGACTTTTTCTTGATCACAAATATGGGGGAATTCCAGGGAGAGGTGGAAGGTTCTATATGACCTGCTTCTAATTGTTCCTGAACTAATTGGTGGGCCGCTTGTAATTTCTCTTTAGATAGGGGCCACTGAGGGACCCACTCTGGCATATCAGAAAGCCATGGTATTTTCAAAATTATTTTCTCAGTGGCCCCGAAAAAAAATATCTTTTTCCTTTATGACAATGATTACTTTTAGGGTTAAGATTACTCTGTACTTTTTGATAATGAGTTCTTTTATGGTTAAGATTACCCTGTAGGTTTTCATATTTAACATCTGCAGGCTTGGTTGCAAGGTGTACTCCCATTTGTTGCAAAATATCTCTTCCCCATAAAGTAACCGGTAGATTAGGTAAAACATAAGGCTGAAATGTTCCTTTATGGCCTTCATCATCCTCCCATTTTAAAATTACTGCACTTTTATCTGGGAGGTTATTATATCCCAAGCCTCTTAAACTGGTTGAAGCTTTTTGCAGAGGCCAGTGCTTGGGCCATTGCGTAAATTAATAATGGAAGAGTCAGCTCCAGTATCTATTAATCCCTCCATTTCTATTCCTTGGATTTTTATTTTACACATAGGCCTCCTTGAACAGTCTCGAACCCAGCAAGCCATGGGACTTGAGTCAGTGGAACAAAATCCTCTATTGTTCCCTTCTTGAGGCATACCCATTTTAAATGAATTATGTAAATTGGGAAGGAGAAGCAACTGAGCAATTCTATCTCCTTGATTAACAGAACTTACACTTTGGGGTGAGCTAAGCATTATTTTTATTTCCCCTTTGTAGTCTGAGTTTATTACACCTGGGGTCACTTGCAAACCTAATAAGCTTTTAGGACTACGCCCGATAATAAGTCCTACAGTCCCTGAGGGAAGAGGTCCCCTGACTCCTGTGGGAATCAGTTGAACCCCCATTTCAGGTGTTAACACTATTCGGGCGGTGGAACAGAGGTCTAATCCTGCATTTCCTCTTGTTCCTCTGGCGAGGGAGTGGATGGGTAGTAGGGATTGTGTCGGGGAAGCATCTGAGTGGATGCTTGAGGATACTCCTTCTGCAATGCCCCGTACATTTGTGGGCCCCGGGGTACTGGGCCCCGTGCCCCATTTTTTGAATTCCTGAACAAAGGATTTCCATGGATGTCAAATTTTGAATAGCATTTATTGGCCCAATGATTTCCCTTTTTACACCTGGGGCAGCGGCCTGGGGCACGGTATGAGCTTGATCTTATTTTTCTTTTGGGATTTTGCCTAGAATTGCCTGATTGATTATGATAATTTTGCCTGGAATATCCTGATTGATTATAATGTCTACGTTTAGCCTTTGTGAAATTTCGAGAGGAAGCACCTCTCATTGAGGCTGCAATCACATTTCCTGTGACAAAGGCGCCATTTATATCTTTACATAGTTTGTATATATACGGAAAGATCCTTTTTAGTTCTCCATGGCCTGATGGCTGCTTGGCACCATTTATTTGCATTTTCATAAGCTAATTGAACAACTAAAGGCATAGCTTGGTCAACATCTGCAAACACACTACCTGCAGTTCTCAAAAGTCGATCAGCAAAGTCGGCATACGGCTCATTAGGTCCTTGAATCACTTTTGACAAGCTACCTTGTAGATCCCCAGGTCCTTGTACAGTTTTCCATGCCTCTAAGGCAGCTGCATTTATCTGAGCATATATATCTGAGTCATAATCTGTTTGAGCCTGTAAGTCTGCGAATTGCCCTTCTCCTGTGAGCATGTCTATATTATAGTTTTCAAACCCTGCAGCCGCGTTTCTTTTAGCCGTTTCTATACAAAGTTCTTGGAATTGCGATCGCCGCCAAACCAAGAATTGCCCCCCGCTTAATGTTGCTTTACATAGACTTTTCCAGTCTGAGGGGGTTAAGCTAAAGGTGTTAAGGGACTCCAGCATACTCAACGTGAAAGGAGCTTGGGGCCCATAAGTCATTACTGCCTCTTTGAGATTTTTTATAGTTTTGAAATCTACTGACTGATGGACACTCTGTCCATTTTTCTTTTCAAATGCTGGCGGTTCCCAATGTATCTGTGAGTTGTCCTCGAGGGCGCATAAGCGATCAGAAAGACTTTTTATTTCTGTTTCTAGGGTATGCAAATGCCTAGTAATACCCTTCATATTTTCTGTAATGGATTCCACCCATGGGGGAGTAGTCACTTCCACAAGTGACTCCTCTGCCTGACGGACCTTTTTCTCTGTCTTTTTAAATTTCTTTTTCCTCATTTTCTCAGGATCACTTTTACTAGATTCCTCACCACTGCTAATTTCACTGACAGCAATATCCTGAGGCCCAGGTTCCAGTGAGAGCAAGTATCCTTCAGCTTTCGCCAATAACTTCCGAATAGCTTTAATAGCTTGGATTTTTTGTCATTTTTGGGTCTCTTCTAATACTCTCTTTACTGGTCTCAGTTGGCCCAGTGGAATCTACACTTTTTTGATCACTTTCACTTTTGTCTATATACTCCTCACTGAGAACAGAGTCAGGTATATCAAGGAGTCTTTGCATAGCCTCTATCACTTGGGATTCAGTTATATTCGAACCCATCTTTAGAGACCTTTCAGTTCTTACCTGTCCGCTCCGAAGTTCCCCGTACGGGCCGCCACCTGTTGCTGCCTGAAGCGCTTGAAGCAACGGAGCCGGGAAGAACTTCAGAAGCAAACTGGAGACAAACAGCTTTTTATTCTGATAACTTTTCTCTCTGGTTCTAATAACGACTAACACACGCCAAAAACACACCCTAAAATGGCGCTGACTCGATCAGCAATTTCGGCCAAGTCACTCGAGATCACGCAACAATCCCGTGAGACTACGGGTGGCGACAAAGGCCAAATCTCCACGGCTCATAGTCAACCGCAATTCAAGCCAATCCCCAAACAGGGCTCCTTTGTCAAGATTATCCAACCTTACCAGATTTACTCTCATTAATCTGAACTAGGAGTAAACAATTGACTGTCTGGCAATGGGTGTCAGAGATGAGAGAGCATATTAAAGGTAGGTTGAGGGTTAGGGTTAACCAAAGCCATATATATTCTGAAAGCATAAGTAAACAAACTAAGAAGCAGCAGAAGAAGGTGAATTAGAAAAAAGAGCATATATTGTGCATACCTGCTTCATGTCCATGGAAGGGTAACAGAGTTGAGACTGGTCATGCCGAATTCTACCACAGCTTAGAGTCCAGTGCTAATATCCAGTCTAAGCCTCATGATGCCTGGCGTCATAAAGTCTCCATTTCTAGGAGTTCTATTAGTTTCTACTTTTATACTTACAATAAATGATGCTTGGCTAAACCTAGCTTCATTAGTCCTCTATCCCTTGGAACAAAAAGTATCGAAGACACATGGTTAATGTAACATTTTAGCTCAAAGTAAAATGCAGCTTTGCAAGCAAATGTAATACTTTTTGAGAGTCTTCATTTGAAACTTATTATTGCCTATGTTCTATAACCCAAGGTGGTGTTTCATTACATTTTTGAATCACAGATTTTTAGGTCTAAAAGTAAGTAACACTAGACATCCTCTAATTTTATGTTATTATTTTTAAAGGACAAAAGAGAACCCCAAGTACATTTTGTGATTTGCCCACAAATGAATTTAGCAGAACTAGATCTCAAGTATTCCAATGCCCAATAAGGAGGCATGAGGGGAGGAGAAAAAAAAAGAGACATAAACAGAGAAAAAGCAAGAAAATTTGAGAGAGAACATATAAATGAGACATTTAAAAATTGCTTGACAAGTCAACTTAGTATCTATCTACCCAGAAATTTATTACTGTTACAAACAGGAACTTATTTACAGAGGAAAGTTTTCCATTCTGATGTAGGAAACAACTAGGACTTTGCCACAGGGTGTCAATACCATGTGGAAGAAGTAACAGTAACTTTTTACCAAAGAAATGTTTTTAAATATTGGAGGAAAGCAAGTGCTAAAACTTAGACATTAACAATAGGGTCTAAGGAACTTATAAGAAACAGAGATAAATTCCAAGTATCTTTACAATGAACTATTTGGATTATTGAGTGCATATGTAAAGCAGGTATCTGTGAAGATTAAATCCATCTAAAGTACATATCATAATCCTTATTCATAAGAAGAGTTCGGTCCATGTAATGTTTCTAAGAACATAACACACAGATATGTGAATACATGGAATTTGACTCTGCAAAAACTTAGTCTCTGTTGTAAATCAGTGTTAGTGTGGGTTTCCCTTCTTCACCTCTGAGATTTTCTTACTCTACAATTTCACTGTTTAATCCCCAAATCAAAAGCATTTTTTATCATCAAGAAGAACTTTTGTTTTTAAACAAATGTACAGCATTCATTTGTGATCACATGGTCTATTGTTTTGTATAAATTGGTTTTCAGTTTATAAGTTTTCTCAAGGCAATTTGAGAAAAGAAACTAAATATATTGTCATGCTAGAGAGGTACAACATGAAATTAAAGGCAAGAAATACAGCCAGATATCCTTAAAATTGAAACTGCAATTAAATGTCACACTCAGGATGTTCTTAGTTCCAGGAAAGTTGAAACAATTGTTTCTTTGGCTCTAGATTGTAGAGAATTTACAATTCATGAACCAGAGTAACTATAATATATTATACTTTCTTTAATTTCTGTTCACCAAATATAATATTTCCTTGGGTAATATTGAATCAATTACCTGAGAATCTATTATTCTCCCTTGTCTTTTGCCCAAGGACTAGGGCCCTGTGGTCAGCTGTACAATGTGTTAGAATAGAATTTCTAGAACAAAGGTATGAGCAAATTTGCTAAGAATGTATGGGTGAAATGATCACCTTATTTTAGAGAACAAAGTAGTAAGTCATTCTCCTTAGCACTTTCTTCTTGTCACACAGCGATCTCTCCTTTGTTATTACTCTTGTGTACTATTTTAGACATACAGGATAGAAAAGTAGTAGTAAAGAGGAAGATAGAAGAGTTTTGTATGTGTGTGTATAAAGTCTATATATAATAATAATCTATTTACACACATCAACCAGATGTACCAACATAGTTATAGTGATGTAGTACCTAACTAGGGTTGTAATTTTGATTTTGTTTCCTTAAATATTTGTTCTTTGCATGAAAAATCCTATATCAAAACATGTAAATGGGTTTAAATCAGTAAACAAATATTAGAAACAGAAAATCAAATTTATGAGTTCCACAAATAATGACTTTATATATTAAGTAAATAAGAAATATATGTGTCTCAATCATCCTACCATTTATGATTTTCATCTTTAATAGATTACTCAGTTCAACATTTTGAAAAAAAGAAAAAAAAAAACTTTTGTACCCATGGATAAAAACAAATGACAGAATCTCTGGCAACACCTAAGAAAATATCTAAAATGGATACATAAGAAGGAAAGAGACAGAAATAAAAACATTTTTCAATGAGAAGGGAATATTAAAATTCAATTAGATGCAAAAGAATGTAGTAATGGAGAAATTGAGGAGTCATCAAGATAAAAGACACATAGAAAAATAGCAAAAATCCTTATGAGTAAATGAAACCCAAAGTAAAGCAATCCATGTTGACTATGAGTAGGATATGATGATGTATGATGAAATCTGAACTAGGTGGTACATAGTGTATCATAAATGAGGCATTGGAAAAGACATTTTTAAATTGAATGCAAATTATATAGAACCTTCTCAAGAGAGAAAGAATTGTGATTTACACAGTTGAGAGGAAAATTAAGGGAATTTACAGCAATGAAAAATTCAGGAAATAGACTAATAGTAGGAGAGACAAAGAAGAGAGTAGTCTAACAAAAAAAAAATCACATTGAAGATTAGAAAAAATAGGATGAATCATTTCTAGGTCTTATTCAATAAATTAATTATTCTATAATTGATTTTCACTACAGATGAATAATCATTGGCCATTAGAGGAGCCAATACAGACATTTACAAAAAAAAAAAAAAAAACACTTATGGAATACTTGCAAATGCTACTGGAAATTTTGGTTAACAAAGCTGGTATTAACATTACATATTTATTAAGTGTTTTTCACTTGCATGTTGATTTCAAAAATACACTGCTGAAACATTGTCAGGAAG
Organism: Tamias sibiricus; assembly: GCA_025594165.1. Classification (NCBI taxonomy): domain Eukaryota; kingdom Metazoa; phylum Chordata; class Mammalia; order Rodentia; family Sciuridae; genus Tamias; species Tamias sibiricus. Next base: position 80,508,852 of record CM046664.1, read on the forward strand.
GTACATGTGCAAATAAATACATGGTTATTTTTTTTTCCCATCATTAGGTTAAGGAGGGTTTTCATAACGGTGTAGTCCAGGAAGGTGGGAAGGGTATACAACGGAGAAGAATTTTAGCAGAAGAAACGTGATAAATTGTGCCTTCCTGTTTATTACATTGTTGTCAGAGCAGGATTTATATGTCAGGGGAAAGCTAAGGTACTTTACTACAGAAGGCTGGGGAACAACAAGGCAGAATGAGAAGGCTCAAAGTGAAGATGGCATTCATAAATTAAGGGATGGCCAGGGAAAATTTTGATGATCCAACATGTAAATCTAATTGTGAAGTCAATTTATCTAGCTTCTTGGTCCATTCCTATTTGTTATTTATGCTTTTAATTTTGATTTAGACAGCAACCATAAGTTTACTAAAATAAATAAATAAAAGATTCTCTCTGGGTTTGCCTTAGGGAATCAAACTGATTTCATACATCTTTTCCTTTTTCCTTGAACCGGATTAGACCTTTTGAAGATATAAATATAACTGTGGAATGGAAAGGACATTGTTGAAGACCTAATGTGATTAGTTTTATCTCAAAACAGCTGACTTTACTTCAGAGTTAGAAGTAAACTATTTTCAGAGTTCAGTGGAAAAATAAAATATTTTCTGTAAATGCTCCTAAAGGCTAAGAAGTAACAGTTTTTAGGGATTATATGGAAATCCCAGAGAGCAATACTGAGGAGAAAAAAATAGTTAGCAGAAGAATAGCTACTTGAATTTAGGCTTAAAAAATAAAATAAGTAAATAAATAAATAAACTCGAGTTTATTTTCCCCTCCCTGTTTCAACACATACACATTTCCTCTGATCTCTAAAAAAGCTGACAGTGGCTGACAAGTCAGACTACAAAAATGTCTTGTTAAAGATCTTAGATGTTTTTATAGAAAGAATATATGTAATTAAAAATCTTCTTTCCCTCTAACACAAAGAAATAGGTACTAAAATACTTTTGAAAACTATGTTTTGTGAATATTTAACTTATCACTGATTTTTAAAATTTACCTCTGGCTCCTAAGTATATTCATATAATTGTAATTATAAGAAACTAGAAAACTAATAGAATCTATTAAGTATAAGAGTTAATGAAGGAAATGTAGACTTGAGAACACTTTTAAAATTAAAAATATAAAATTAAGTATATTTGACATTTGACTAGTGTTGGTTAAATTTGTGCTACATTACCAATGCACAGGATTTCATAATATCTTCTAAAATTCCTTTTAATCATTGCCACTTTTCTATTATTTATTTAATGGAAAGTTTTATTTGATATGGAGCACCTGAAACTTTATATATTATATGCAGAATACAAAATGGTAAACCACTTTGGATAAATGTTCAGCAGTTTCTTATTAAATTTCTTATAAAATTAAATGTATATCTAATCTCAAAGCCATAAGTTTCACACATATTTACTCAAAAGAATTAAAAGCACACATCTGCCAAAAAACTTGAATAACAACACGCATAACTATCTTGTTTATAATATCCATAAACCGGAAATAACTCAAATATTAACAAAAGAATTTATAAACTCTGTTACATATTTATAACAAAACTCATAAGTAAAAGGAATGTATTATTAATATACTCAACGGCATAGATGAATCTCAAATATATAATACTGAAAGATGCTTTATGCAGCTAGTTCCATGATTCTATAAGTAGTAAAGAAAAAATCAGGCAAACTCTATCTATGGTGCAAGAAATTAGAAAGTGTTTAATTCAAATGAGGATGGGAGAATTGAGTGGATGCAAACCTAGGGGAACTTTTAATGGTGAGGTAACCATGATGGTTACATGGGTATATACAATTGTTAAAACTGGAAAAACCATACAGGTAAGATTTTTGAATGTAATTTTATCCAAAATCCAAAATATTGTATAGCACATATACTTTTTATTTTGAAGAAAATTGTACAAAAAATAATTAAAAATATAAATGATAAATGTCTTGATTTTCCTTCATCTATTCCTCCATTCAGCAGACTTTTGCTGTGAATACCATAATACACAATGTCTCTGCTTTAATATGAAACTCTGGAGTATACAATATTGGACAAGACACAGCAAATAGATGCACAAATAAATACATACTGTATAAAGGGGTGATAGATTCTATGAAGAAAAATAAAGCAAAAAATTAGGGATAAAATGTGATAATATATGTGTGTTTAGGGATTTTGCTGATTAGGTAGAATGGTCAAGAAAATTCTTTCTCATAACATAAAATTTAAGCAACAAAATCTAAAGACATCAAGAGGAAATGCAGTTGAGTCAAGAACAAGAGGGAAAAGTGAATTCATAGGCTCAGTCACGGGAGTACTTTGTGATTTTTCCTTAATATCAGGAAAGTTAGTGTGAGGCTCATTATTGGAACAAGGGAAGAGTCAAGGGAAGCCAAAGAATTTGTGGCTAATCAATCATGTAGCACCTTGTAGGCCAGTGTAGGGCATTTGATTTTTCCTTAACAAAGAGACAAGTGGCAAGAAATAACATAAATTTTGTGAAAATATCATTCTAGTTTCTCACTGAGATGAATTTTGTAGGGTGGGAGATGGCACAATTAGAAGCAGAGACACCAACTTAATCCAATTGTAATCCATGTAACAAATAGTGATCCTTGGGAAAGGATGTTAGAAACAAAGATATTAGGAAAGTTGAAGATTCTGAGCATATTTTGATGGAATTAATTGCAGCTTTTGCTAATTCTTGAGAGAAAAAGAAGTTAAGAATGACTATATGATTTTTGGACTGAAAAACTGGAAGAATGAATGTCAATTACTGAGAGGGAAAAACACACATGGAGGTTTGGGAGGTAAGTTAACATTGGATATTAGAAGTTCACATTTGGACCTACTATGTTTGATACCTCTGAGACATCCAAGTAGAAATGTTACATAAACAATAGATATTGAATGGAGTTTAGGTGATAGATGCAACTTGGAGACATATAATTCAGTCATCATCATGTAGAGAAGGTAAAAAGAAGAAGTGTTCAGGCAGTTGAATATTTGGGAGGAAACACACAAATAAAAGGAGGAGCTCTAAAACGTGAGGGAAGTGGGAAATCAAGAGTATGGCAAAACAAGCGAGGTATGGTGGTGTACACCTGTAATCCCAGTAGTTTAGGAGGCTGACACAGGAGGACTGCCAAATTCAAAGTCAGCCTCAGCAACTTAGAGAGGCCCTAAGCATGTTAGTGAGAACCTGTCTCAAAATTAAAAATCAAGAAAAAAAAAAGGGTGGCTGGGGATGTGACTCAGGTGTTAAGAGCCATCCTGAGTTCAATTCCTGATACCAAAAAAAAAAAAAAAAAAAAAATGGGAATATGATAAACATTGGAGAAAAAAAGTGTTTTTATGTATTATGTCAACAGATGCTATAATGAGTAAGGTGAATCATAATTTCATGGAACAAGGAAAACCTTATTATCTTGTAATAAGACATGAGATGCAGATACAGTAAAGGCTACAGATCCAATAGATGGAGATCTTAAATAGTCTTTCTCACTCACTGGCCCAGTGGTCAAACTCGTGTGTTCATAGTACTCTGATGTACATTAGAATATCTGGGTACTTTAAAAAACAAACATCAGATCAGTACCATACAGAATGTGATTTCATTTTGCTGGGATGGATATTAACTTTAGTTGTTTTTTTTTTTTTTTTTTTTTTCAACCTTCCCATATTATCATGTTATCTAAAGAGCAGCTGGGATTGAGATGACTGATCTAGACAAACCCAGTGATGGGAATTCATTAACTCTTGAGAAAGAAGTATGAGAATATAATAAACTACAATATGTTACATCAAAGATTTCAAAAAGTCTCCTAGAGACAAACGTTATTGTTTTAGACATTGATGACTTGATAAATATTAGAATGCCCTAATGTTCTGGATTGCTCTTTTCTAGGAATAACTTAGATGTTCAAAATTTGTCATTAAGTGAGATCTATTAGGAATCTATTATAATCATAACAGGAAAAAGATAGTAGTGTTCAGACTTAGACCATTTCTAGATATATAATTGGACTAAGTTTCCCATTGGGAACAGAGATAATCTATGAAAACAATCTATTTGATTGTTTATTTGTGCTTAATTTAAGCAGTAACATCATACTGATGATATATTTACTGCTAAAGAAAGATATGGAATAAGACCTTAGATGGAACGATATCCCATGCTCTTGGATAGGCAAAATCAATATTGTCAAAATGGATATACTATCTAAAGTGATATACAGATTCAATGCAATTCCAAGTAAAATCTCAATGTCATTCCTTATAGAATTAGGAAAAGTAATAGTGAAATTAATTTTGAAAAATAAGACACCCAGAATAGCCAAAGAAATCCTTAGCAAGAACAGTGAAGCAGGAGGCATCACAATACCAGACCTTAAACTATACTACAAAGCTATAGTAACAAAAACAGCATGGCATTGGCACCAAAACAGACTTGTTGGCCAATTATACAGAATAGAAGATAAAGAGACAAACCCACATGAATACAGTTTTCTCATACTAGACAAAGGCATCAAAAACATACACTGGAGATAAGATAGCCTCTTCAACAAATGGTACTGGGAAAACTGGAAATCCATATGCAGTAAAATGAAAATAAACCCCTATCTCCCATCATGCACAGGATTCAATTCAATGTGGATCAAGGACCCAGGAATTAAATCAGAGACACTGTGCCTAATAGAAGGAAAAGTAGGCCTAAATCTTCATTATGTGGGATTAGGCCCCATATTCCTTAACAAGACTCCTAAAACACAAGAAACAAAATCTAGAATTAATAAATGGGGTGAATTCAAACTAAAAAGCTTCTTCTCAGCAAAAGAAACAATCAATGAGATGTAGAGAGAGCCCACATTTGGGGAGCAAATTTTTGCCACATGCATGTCAGATAGAGCACTAATCTCCAGGATATATAAAAAACTCAAAAAAACTTAACACCTAAAAAATAAAACAACACAATCAATAAATGGGCTAAAGAGCTGAAAAACACTTCTCAGAAGAAGATTACAATTAATCAACAAATATGTGAAAAAAAAAATGTTCAACATCTCTGTAATTAGAGAAATGCAAACAAAACTACTCTCCAAGATTTCATCTTAGTCCAATCAGAATGGCAGTTATCCGGAATATAAGCAACAATAAGTGTTGGCAAGGATGTGGGGTAAAAGATATACTCATACATTGCTGGTGGGACCACAAATTTGTGCAACCACTCTGGAAAGCAGTATGGAGATTCCTCAGAAAACATGGAATAAAACAATCATTTGATCTAGCTATCCCACTTCTATGTGTATACACAAAGGACTTAAAAAACAGCATACTACAGTGACACAGCCACTTCAGTGTTTATAGCAGCATGATTCATAATAGCTAAACTGTGGAAGCAACCTAGATGCCCTCAAATAAATGAATGGATAAAGAAACTGTGGTATAATATGTACAATGGAATATTACTCAGCATTAAAAGAGAATAAAATTATGACATTTGCAGGTAAATGGATGAAGCTTGAGAATAGTATGCTAAGTGAAATTAGCCAATCCCAAAAAACCAGCACTGTATGTTTTCTTTGACAAGTGGATGCTAATCCATAATGGGGGGGGGGTGTCATGTGATGAGTGGAGGAACTTTGGATGGGGCACAGGGGAGGCAGGGAGGGACAAAGATGCAGGAAAGATGGTAGAATGAGATAGACATCATTACCCTAAGTACATGTATGGTTGCGCGAATGGTGTGACTCTACTTCATGTACAACCAGAGAAGTGAAAAATTCTACTTCATTCGTGCACAATGAATCTAAGAGCTTTTTACTTTCACGTATAACTAATTAGAACTAATAATATATATATGTATATATATATTTTTTAATATTATTATATTAAATATATTATTCATATTTTTCAGCTCTTTATATTATTTATGTTTTTCAGCTCTTTATATTATATTAAATATATTATATTATTATATAATATATATATATGTATATATTATATATTTTTTTTTTTTAAACCTAGTGCTTTCTCATACCTTATGAAGCCATGTTTCCTCCCTTACTCCTCTTTACAAGGGTCTTTGGTGCCAGTTAAACATCTTTATATGGGACATCCCCCAAATTCCATCTTGTGGAATTTAGAAATAGAAATGAATACAGATTTCATTCTTCACCTAGTAAGTGGTTTAATATACATCACCTCATTAGAACAGTATGACACATGACTCACAAGCTAATTGCTTATGTACTGTAATCTTTTCCTCTTTTATTTCTCCTGCTCTCTAGCAAATGTAAACATTCTTTAATAATCTAGCAAATATACATCATAGACACTGCTCTATATCTCTAAGCACAATTTCCACAATATATAGGTCAGTTATATACTGTCAATGAAAAAATCAAGGTAAGGAACAGGACTCAAGTAAGGAAAATGAGCTCACAGAGTGTGTGCATAAACCAAAATGAAAAAGAATAAAAAAAATACAACTCACCAGTGTATATATCACACTGTCAGCAAAACCCCTCTGTAGAAATAGATGGGTTTTTACTTTAAGATGTTTATCAGTGCATTACATTAACTGTTAATAAAAGCCATAAAGGAATAATGATGTATTTTAGGACACTCTAAAAAGTAGGGGATGACAACTATTCCATGAATATAATTATGACTCTATTTCAAAGAAATAACTAGATTCTCCCTCTTAAATACTTCTTAATTTTCTATTTTATTTTCAGCCCCTACTGTCATGGAGCATCTGTATTTACTTCTTTGCTAAAAAAATTTACCCAAAAAATAACATTTTTCCCAGTCTCTTTGTCTCTATTCATTATCGACATAATTCAAGAAAGAAAAAAATTCATGCTGCTTTCAATGTGATTAGAAATAAAGTCCAAATTCCTTTGAATGATTAAATTCATTCATTTTTAATTTATTCATCAAATATTTAAGTGTATATTATATGTTTGGGCTTTCATTTATCTCTCCAGTTTAATTTCTTGATTATTTTTAATAGCAAAAAATTAAGGAAAAACCTGAAATATTGAAATCTCCTAAATGCTCTTAATAGTATAAATGTGTACCCTCCCTTCTAAACTATATTCTATTTTACTATTTTCTTTATTGGCTTTATAATCACCTGATATATATATATATATATATATATATATATATATATATATATATATTAAAACGTTATTAGCTTATTGAGTATCTTACTTCATAGAAGAAAAGCTCTATAAGGTGAGAACATTGATATTATATTTAAATTATTCATATTTGTTATTTATTACTTACATTATTCAGGCTTCACTGTTGAATTCCTGGGACACATACAGATGCTCAATGAATAGTTGTTGAAGAACTCGATGAATAAATAAACAAAGGATGATATGTACAAAATTCATGAATTATTAGACCAATAAAAGTCATGGTTGCTCACATGTCAGAAAGTCATTTTAATATATCATAATGTGAATAATCACATGAAGTGTTTAAGTGCAACTATTCAGAAAGTTGCAATCACAGAATCACAACATACAAAAAACAACTGAAGTATGAAAAATTATAATTTTTACATCAATTTTAATGTGGTAACAACATTCTTTTATTGGCCATAAGAAAACTGGGGGCACACATCTGATTTTTTGATTTTCAAAATGTAAACTATATTTGATTGTAAATACTATTTAAGGCAATTTCTTTTTTAAATCCAAGATGTTAGACACATAAACAAGAAGGCTGAATGGTAATCAAGAGAGTTGCAATTTTTTTTAAAAAAACGGAATATAGTTTCTAATAATTCTCAACTACACTGAATCCTTGAAAACACATAATTTAATTATTTCTTGTTATCCTATATAAAACATGGTACTGTGCCATACTGTGTAGTAATTAAAGCCACAGTTTTTAAAAGTCAAGAAAACAGGTTTAAATTCAACTTTTGGCTCTCATGTATGTAACCTTGGAAAGATTATTTACCTCATTCTAGATCTCTGTTTTTTTTTTTTCATCTGAAATACAAGGTTTAAACACCCTAAAAGTTCCTTGTGACGTTTAACTATACTATCTCTTCAAAAGTATTCCTGTTAATTAATGCTTAGTAAATAATTTCTATTATTCAGTTAATAAATATTCAATAGACAATCATATATCATAGGAAGTAGTTTTCCATTATATATTCTATAAAGTATTGTAATGTGAACATAAAAAATCTCCCCAATAATAGATTTTTAATTATGAGAATAACATTAGAAAACATATTTGTTAATAATTAAAGTCATAACTATATATTAAAGGCTTTGTGAACATTTTTCATCATGAAACACAATACTTACAAATGACTTAGATTTTTTTTTTTTTTTTTTTTTTTTTTGGTGGTACCGGGGATTGAATTCAGGGGCACTCGACCACTGGGTCACATCCCCGGCCATTTTTTATTTAGAGACAGGGTCTCACTGAGTTGCTAAGTGCCTCGCCATTGTTGAGGCTGGCTTTGAACTCGTGATCCTCCTTGTCTCAGCCTCCCAAAGTGCTGGGATTACAGGCATGCGCCACCGTGCCCAGCTGACTTAGATTTTTAATGCATAGATTAAAAGCAGGATAAAGGAATCACTAAGGAATCTCCATACTGCTTTCCAGATTTGTTGCACCAATTTGCAGTCCCACCAGCAATGTATCAGTGCCTTTTTCCCCACATTGTGGCCAACACTTACTGTTGCTTGTATTCTTAAGAGCTGTCATTCTGACTGGAGTGAGATGAAATCTTAGAATAGTTTTGGTTTGCATTTCTCTGATCACTGGAGATAATGAACATTTTTTTCATATATTTGTTGATCTATTGTATATCTTCTCAGAAGTGTCTGTTCAGCTCCTTAGCCCATTTGTTGATTTGGTTGTTTGTTGGTTTGGTGTTAAGTTTTTTGTGTTCTTTATATATCCTGGAGATTAGAGCTCTATCTGATTTGCGTGTGGCAAAAAATTTGCTTCCAAAATGTAGGCTCTCTCTTCACATCATTGATTGTTTCTTTTGCTGAGAATAAGCTTTTTAGTTTAAGTCCATCCCATTTATTAATTCTTGATTTTATTTCTTATGCTTTAGGAGTCTTGATAAGAAAGTCAGGGCCTAATCCAACTTGATGAAGATTTGGGCCTACTTTTTCCTCTATTAGGTGCAGGGTCTCTGGTCTAATTCCTAGGTCTTTGATCCACTGGATATCATAGAAAATTTGGAATGGAACCATCATTTGACCCAGCTATCCTAATCCTCAGTCTATATCCAAAGGACTTAAAATCAGCATACTATAATAACACAGCCACATCAAGGTTTATAGCAGCTCAATTCCCAATAGCTAAACTGTGGAACCAACCTAGATGTCTTTCAATAGATGAATGAATAAAGAAACTGGCATATATACACAATGGAATATCACTCAGCATTAAGAGAGAATAAAATTATGGCATCTGCAGGTCATTGGATGGAGTTGGAGAATACCATGCTAAACGAAGTAAGCCAATCCCCAAAATCAAAGTTCCCTCTGATAAGTGGATACTGAACAAAATTTGGGGGAATGAGAAAAGTGGAGGAACTTTGATGGGCAAAGGGGATGGAGGGGGCCTGGGGGTAGGAAATGTGGTGGAATGAGATGGGTACATGTATGATTATACATATAGTACAATGCTACATTGTGTACAACCAGAGAAATGAAAAGTTGTGTTTCAATTGTGTACAACGAATCAAAATGCATTCTGCTGTCACATATACCTAATTAAAATAAATTAATTAATTTTAAAAAAGCAGGATAAGGAATTTTATAATGATATGTAGATAATAAGGAATTGAAAACAAGGTACAAATCTTTAATGTGACTTCTGCAAAATAGCCCAATGCACTCTATAATAGTTTTCATCTGTGTTGTTGCTTATTTTCTTGGCATGTGAAAACCCTTAGACACTGGAATTCAAAGTTGAGCCTTCACTGTGTAGCTCTTCAAACAGCAGGGACTATTTTTAGGAACTACCTAGAACCATTATAATACATTATTTTTTCATCAAAATGCACTTGAAGTCTACTTTTCTTTTTTGTAAAATGAGAAATCTTAAGTTGTTCTATTCCAAATAATAAAAACAACAGAACATGACTTAAACTTGAGATTATATATCTTAAGATTTTTCTTATGGGAAATCAAAAATAAAATCAGTAATATTCATGTTTTGTAAATGACTAAGACTCTGGCTTTGAAGATGGAGCAATAGTAGTTGTCCTTTTGGTTAAGACTGAGACTTGCAGAAAGGAAATTTCTTTCAGTGTGAGAATGTTTCCCACAGAGTGCCCACCTGTACCCTAAAAATGGCTTTCCTTCCATATCCTCAATGCATATTCAGAAATATGTTTGTATATATGAGTTTTATAAAAACATGTACTTAAGAAATGTATGTGTATGTTTATATACCTATTTTATGCCAGGAAGAAACCTCATTTAGTAATACTGAGCAAAATAGTTAGCATTCCTAGTTGCACATACATAACTTATATCACCAAAGAACACACAGATATGAATTACAAAATCTTATTTGCGTTTAAGGAAAAAACCATACAAATATGCCAATATTGAAGTAGGAAGAGAAAATTCTGGATGCATGTTTACTTTAAAAGGATTTCCATTTCTGAGTTATTATTATATAGACATGCAATCAATAACTTTTTTTTAATAAAAGTCCAGCATGATTTTACATACCAATCATCTAACTTAATAAGAAAATGACTGACAGTAAAATTCAAGACAGCATTTTACACAATCCTTTTAACATTTTACCCAAAAGTATTAAGTACTTTCTAGGAAACAGTGGACATTTTCTCTTGAAGCTGACTTCAACAGAGAAAGGGATTAGATCTGTTTAGCACCACTGAGCTTGAGAATGATCCCCTCCTATGGATGAAGGTAAATGAACTCCCTGGAGATGAAAGCTTTTCCCTCTGTTTTCTATTTCAGTGATGTCACAGCCTACATCTGCAAACAATCCCACTTAACAAACAAATAGATGCTTGTTACTCAGAGTCATGCAGAACTTCTAGTAAATTCTTGGAAAAAATATCAGAGCCAGGCAAAACCAATTATAGCACCATCTCTCCTTAAAAGCAAGTTCAGCTAATATAGAAGGCAAGTTATTACTGGACTGAAATTATAAAACAATAAAAAAAAAACCACTTGAGTTATATTATAACCTTGGTGTGAATGAGCTGATTTGCTCATTCTTCTTTGTTAACGTCAAAAATGCCAATCTAAATAATTTCAAAAGGCACATTGTCTTCTAACTTAAAGAAGGATCCAGAGATATGCTAATCTCAGAGCTGACAGTTTCCTCATGAAGTCCTGACAGAAGGTTAGCACTCAATTAAACAAACATTTCTTTTAAAATGTATTATCAAAAAGGCAAAATGTGATGGAAAAAGTAAAAACACAACAGTGTGAAGTAGTCTAAATATACAGAGAAACTCATCTTTTATGAAAAATAAAACACTAAAAAGGATAACAAAGTTTTGGCTTATCCAAATATAGATACCTCCATTTCACCTGCCTGTGAGACAAATAATTTCTAACTTTTGAAAACTTTCTAGTTAAAATTCATTTTTGATCTTTCCACATCTGTGTTCTGATAATGAAAGCAAAACTATGTTCACATTAAGCATAAGAAGGAGAATCTGCTTAAATATGAGACTGTTTTGCCTTTCAAATCACTTCTTCCACAATCCTACAGTCCTAGATATAATTTCAAGTGCCTGTGCATTCTCCTGTCTTTCAGAGGTTCAGGGAATAGAAATATAGAATATCATGGATTCTTTTCCAGAATTATTTGGAAACACAGCAGTTATATTAAGAAGGAGCTGCACAAAGAATCTCTAGTGATTAAAAGAATATTTATGGCTCTATTAATGAAGTACTATATTCTACATTAAATTTCCTAATTAAGACAGTTCCTTCATGATTATTCAGGAGGCATCTCTTCCCCTCTCTTGCCCACCTAAAATTCAGCTTCTGAATTCATATTTGAGGAAAACTTTTACTGGATCTGCTATGTTTGTAACCTCTCCATGATCCCATCACTTTGGAAGCCAGCAGGAAAACCCGCATATTTGCATGAGATGCACACATCCTGGAAGCAACAAGAGGATAATTTCTTAATTGCTTCCTTTTCTGTGCTTGTGGAAGGCAGATATTTATGGTCCTTTTTATAAGGGATGGATGCTGAGAGAACCAATTCTTGAGCCAACAATTAATCTTTTCCTCTATAGCTTCCTGTCATACAATGATTGCCACCCTCAGCCAAGGAAATCTGGAAGCTAACATACTTCAGAGCTTGCTAGGTTGTGCACCATATATTTGTTCAATAGTTCTCAACTCTGGCTTCACATCAGAATTATCTTGGTGAATTTTAAAATACTTATGCCTGGAACCTACACTTAGAGATTCAGATTCAATTATTCTGGGATGAGACCCAAACTTTAGTGTTTTCTGTTTCTAACATGTGCCCAAATTTGGCTAATTGATATGGTTATGATAAATTAATATGACATATACAGAGACAAAGATACACATGTCACATATGTAAATGTTATATGAACATTATGGATGATTACTTTATAAGGCTCATGGGGTCTGATAAACTATGAGATTGACATTGTAATACAGAAATTATCAAAGATCCCTTCAGTCTATGATTTGATCTAAGAATAAAATATAACTTCATGATACTCCTTTAATTATTTAACAGTAAAGGATAAATAGAACACTTGCATTTAAGCATACCCATTGTAGAATAATCAACATGAAATGATTGTATGCTTTTAATTCCATAAATCTGGGACATTAAAATAACAACATTAAAATTTAGACATGAATATTATTTTTAAAATACATATTTTTATACCATCAAATTGAAGTGTATAATATCTTTTCTTTGTGTAGACCTCTTTCTAGACTATATCGATACATATGTAGGAATTCAGCTTAACATGACTACAGCTATCCTGTAGCCACCATCTTGCATACCAGGAGATGCTGGCATGCATTCCAAACCTTATAGGATAAAGAAAGTAATTAAGATAGGAAATAAATAAGGTAAAAAAAAAAAAAAAGGTGAGTTATGCCATTTGAGATGGGATGTCCAAGAAAAGTATTTCCTGTGAGGTACCATCTAAGCTGATGGACCTGAAGGAAGAGAATAAGTTTGCTAAAAGGAAAGCTGAGAATATTCCAGGTAGAGGTGATAGCTAGTGTCAAGGCTTCCAGGCAAAAATATTTAGGGTTTTGAGAAACTGAACGGAGCCATCTTGAGTTCAGTGATGAGGGAGAGAGTCCAAAGGTAGGCCAGTGTTAGGGTGAGAATCTTCTAAACCAAAATAAGGATTTGGGATTTTACTCATGAACATAGCTGTTGCTTCCTGACTTGGAGCAACAATGCCGCGGGAGAAAAACTCGGAGGCAGAATGAAAATGAAAGAAGGTTTTTATTCTTCGGCTTTAGCAATCTCTCAAAACTCTAACACTGGCTCTTTCAGCTACCTCTCTGACTCTTTACTTCTTCTGACTACTGACTCTTTATTTTACTTCTTTACTTTCTTAGAGAGAGCTTAGAGAGAGAGAGAGAGAGAAAGAGAAAGAGAGAGAGAGCTTCTTCTTTTTTCTTTTTTCTTCTGCAGCCTCGGCCTGACTCCGACCAGCAACAACTACTTCTCTCTATCTTAGTCTGACTCCTCACCCAGTTATATATCTTTAGCTTTAACAAGGACCACAGGTGCGTCACATAGTTCACGGGCATACAAAGATTCTTTCAGGTGGAAACCAGAACATCTCTTATGGCCGTCAGCTAACCGCAATTAACCATCTCCTATTAGGGCTCCTTCACATAGCCATGCTTTCACATTACAACCTCTTCTTGCCTAGCATTTCCCCCTCCTCCCCAAAACAAAAGATAGGAAGCAGGGAATTTTGTGCCAGGCAAGACTGTTTCTTAACTGACATTTGACATACTAACAGTTTATGAGAAAGCCCAGGTATATTCTGGTAGGCTATTGCTCACCTTTTTCTGTCTTAGCATATAAACTCTTTTCTCCTACCCTGGGGTGTAGGGATCCTACTGCCTTACTGCTGCCCAAGATATATTTCTGTCCATAAACTCCAAATAAATTACATTTGTACCATCCTAGATTTTTCTGCCTCTTTTTCTATCTCACCTGCCTTTGAGAGACAGTTCTCATGCACCAGGTTTTTCCAAAGCTCATATGTCCTCTAAATAGGCAATAATGAAAATTTAACATCTAAGGACCTTGTGAAGGGCAGATGAAACCACGCTGGGACCGCTGTGTAGTAAAAGGGGTTTATTAATCAGCCGAGGGACACTTAGAGGGGAAAGGGAAAACTGGTGGGAGGAGAGGAGACAGGATGACGAAAAGAAAAAGGGAAGAAGGGGGAAAAGGGACAGAAAGGGTGAAAGGGGACAGAAAGGGGGAAAAGAGAAGGAAAGGCGAAAAGGGAAAAAAGGGGGAGAGTTGAAGCCTGGCAGGGGTTTAAATAGCAACTCTGGTGGTCCAAGGGACCCCTTACTCTATAGGCTGCCTGGGATGGGAAGAGGAACCCATGTGTCTTAATTGGCTCAGTAAGGCACCTGAGGTGTGGCCAGTTTAAGGCACCTGGGAGGTGTGGCCTGTCCAAGGTACCTGGGAAGTGTGGCCTAAGGCCTGGAATTATCTAACACCATATAGTTATCTAGATGCTCCTTTCAAACAGAAGTTTCAGAGTAATATCCTTTCCAGTGACTTTGTCAGCCTGGGTGACTGGTAAACAATGGGAACACAGGGGGAGGTGTCTCTGGATGACAGGAGAAACAAAGGTGAACTAGCTCACATAAATAATTGTGAGAATCTGAAAAGGTCACAGAGGTGGCAGATACAGGAGGGAACATAGCAATATAACAAGGACCTAGAGCCAGTCAATTAGTAGTTCCAAAACAAAAGCAGGTCACATTTACGTAGATCTTGACTTAAAACAGAAGCAACTTGGGATTTTGAAAAAGCACATAATTATTTCACTTTACCTTTTCTCTTTCTAACAGTAGTATTAAATTGGTAGAAACTTAAAGCATGTTAATTTGCAGAAGAGATGCATTTAAATGGGAGAAATTAGAATAGTGATAATGATTAATTTTGGATTGACAGTTTTAGCAAAGGGCTTTCAATTTCCTAAACATTTCTAAAAATTTCTAAACATTTTGAAAAATTTCACCATCTCCTCCCAAATGCTCTAAAGATTTCTTGTTTGAAACAACACAACAAAATTAGTATTTCTACAAGGTGATCACTGAGAATTAATGGCCTGAGGAAGAAATTTGGGGTGGCAGAAGGGGCTAGAGGGAATTTCTCTCTTCAGACCAAAAAAAGCACAGAAGCATGGAGGTAGACAGGAAAGGGCTGAAACGTGCAGCAGCAAAAATCTCTCTCTCTCTCTCTCTCTCTCTCTCTCTCTCTCTCACACACACACACACACACACACACACAAACACACACACACAGACACATGGCTTTACATGAAAGTCCAGGAAAGTGAGCAGCAGATGGCAGGTAGCTGGAGAAGCTAAGGAATGCCCCCCTAACACACGTATAGGCAGGTTCTGTTCTCCATTTCTGGAGACTACCCACAAAGCCTAGAATGATACGCCCCCATTCACTTATAAGGTATTTGTTAAGCTATCACTAAGAGTAGAAATTTGATTGGCAACGATAAAACTGCAACTTTATAAAAACTAAAGCAGGATCCCTACCCTCATAAAGCTTAAATATCCTCAGGGACCTAAGCACACCCACATATTTCAACTTTGGAGGCACAGAGAAAATTTGTGAAGAATGATCTTAGAAAGCAGCTGAAAGTAACTGAAATTACAACTTTGTAAGCAACTATAGGCTGGGCATAAAGACTTAGAATAATACAATGAATTTGGCTTTTAGATTGTAGCAAGTAAAGCTTAGCTTCAATTAGTTAGATATGATAGTGGCATTGAAGAGAACACAAGGCAGGAATGTATGGCATCCATGAGGATTATAAGACACCTGTGGGAAGAGGATGGCAAACCTATAAGAAATTGAAAAACATTCTGGGTAGGTTCTAGGATAGTGGACAAGGGAAGGATTTAAAACAATCAGGCAGAGAATAAAAACTTTTTAAGAAAGTGACAAGTAAGACAAAGAAAATAGAGTCAGCAAGAGATAAAAGTACATGGCATGTCATGGAGGTGACCCAGATTGGTACAGAGCAAGAACAGGACTGAGGTCTAAATCTAAGAATGAAGTCTGTAGACAGCATCCATAATTGTCAGAAATACTTGTATTTAATTACTGCCATCACCACTGTTCATCTGCTGCTCTTGTCCCATATAAGCCAATAGGATCAATCAGATAGGTAAGAGATCATCTTTCTTCAAGGAATTATGGAAGAAAATTATGTTTGTGGGTAGATTCATGAAAAAAAAATTGTAAAATCATACACTACTTAGAATTTGTGACATAGTAAAAACTGGGTTTAATATGGAAATTAAACATCAAAATCCTTTTTAAATAAGCCTGTGTGATATGAAAATATATATATATATATGTATGTATATATGTATATATATATATATATATTTTTTTCCCCCTGCTTAAAAAGAAAAAATTATGTGAGAGGAGGAGAGTAATTTGGAGACATTCAAAGTATACCCTGTAGGAGTGATGCCTTGCATTGTGTAGGAGTGGTTTTATAAAGACAGGAATATTCTCTTTACAGTGATCAAAATCCTCTCAAAGATTTAAAAAACATGAGTACTTATCTTCACACACGAATTTCCTATGCCTATAGGTAAATAGTAAATTTTATAAAAACAGAAAAATGAAGTTATCAACACACTTTCAGGGGCTGGGGATATAGCTCACTTTGTAGAGTTCTTGCCTCACATGCACAAAGCCCTGGGTTCAATCCCCAGCGCCACAAAAACAAACAAAAAACACACTTTCAAAGAGTGTATGTATACCTGTATGTATATGTTTGTATAGGCATACAAACAACTAAAGTGATATAAAATTTCTCATTCATAATGTTTTATTATCCTGTAATGAGAACACTGCTCGAAGAAAGGAAATGGTTTAAAAACACAGTTGAGCATTTTAGTTGACTTATTTTACAAACATTAAATAGAAAGAAAACATCTTTCATTCAGTAGTACTTTTAGATTTGCTGATCCTTTTCTCTGGACTGTAATGACTATGGCTTTAAGGACATTTTGGATAGTTTTTGGTTATCCTTTTCATCAACTACATCAGGACAAAGAAAATTAAAAGATGTAATCTTGTCATCATCCTCAATAAAGTACATTTTTAAATTCCCTAAGCTCTTATATTTAGAACAGAATGCAAAATATGCATGTGTTCATGATTTTGTGTATTAACAAAGAAAATAATAGAAAACAAGTGCTTGTTAGACTTAATTGCTTTTATGTTTGTCCCTCATCTAGAAAGAAAAGCCAACATCAGCAAAGTGAATATTAGCCAACATCAGCTATTGGCTTTGAAGCATTTTGTGAACCAATTCTCTGGTCATTAATTCAGACACACTGTTCTAATCAGCCACAGACCAAATAATTAAGGAAAGACTATGACTAATGGATCCTCCATTTTTTAACCTCAATTTTAATAATTCACTTTTTTTTTTAAGGAAACAAAAATATGTGTCTTTACTCAGAGAGAACGTTAGGTCAATGGAATTTTTTTGTTTTTATTTCTTTGTGTTTTATTTTCCCTAGATTAGTCCATAGCTTTATAATTATATTCAACAAGAGACTTTTAAAATCATGATTCTAGAATTTTTTTCAACATAACTTAAGAATAGCTTCAATTTTCAGACTTTCTGTTAGTTCTCAAATATTCCCACATAATAGAAAATGAAGATTGGACAAACAAAATTAGTGGTAGAAGTACTGAACAAAATTGAGGCCCAGGAAAGAGATGAGGACACTGGATATACTAGAGAGAAGGAAGGAAGTCATTATTATTGGCCTTGAAGATTCCTCTCACAAAATTAACTACATGAGCTCCTTTCAGAATACTGGAGAATTATTTACTAGGGACAGGCATCACGGGGAAGGGGTGAAGTTTAGACAATAGCAGAATTCAGCATGGCAATTTAGGTCAGATGATATTTTAGTTCGCTCTAAAAAGAATTACTTTATTAAGTTTTCTTCATACTCAGTCTCAAAAGAAAATGTGAGAAGTGAAATATAATTAATATACTATAATGTTGATAGGTGATTTTCACCTATAAAAATGATTTAGTCTATTTTGTGCATATTTGGTTGTGTTGTCCTTTTTGCTCAATTACTATAAAAAATGTTGGACTAGAATCTAGTCTATGCAAATCTAGTCTATGCAAAATCTATGTAAATTTTCTTCCAATTCTAAGAGTTTATGAATGCTTGAGTGATCATTTTTACCAAGTAAATATAATCTCATTATCAAAATATAAAAATAAATTATTTTTATTGCCAAATTATTCCATAATACAATGGGATTATATCTGAAGATTAATTCATTTTATTTATAATATTGAGCACTATTTCTCCCCTGAGAAAAAGAAGCAAAAAAAATTAAAGACTAGATTTAAAATAATGCCCCAGTTCACCCTGTGGCTAATAAATTTTAAGATCATTCTCAGCCACTGAAAATACTTTCGCAATGCATTTTTCTTAAACTGGGATTTTTTATCTGCATGTATCCACGTTATTTTCTTATAATATTCTCAGGTGTCCCCTGTTAGACTTATTAAGATATACAGACCCCCTCTTGAATTTTAAGTCTCATCCTTTTATCTAGTATAAAATAATTTTTTCCTTATTTTTATGATTGCACTGCATTTTATTCTCTCATTTAATAAAATATCTAAAATACAGACTGTTATAATTGCTAAGGTTACATGAACAACAGGCATTTAAACCTCAAAAGAAGTTCACAGTGAATATTCACACTTGATATGAACCACCAAAATTTCCAATCCGACATATATAAAATTTATAGAAAGTATTTACCCTACCCTTGAAAAAAATTTAATTCACATGTGAAACTATGGCTAGACTAAAACTTAAATGACAAATGATCAAAATTTGGAAGCTAAATGTAATCCACAAATATAATATAAACAAGATAATCATATTATTTAATCAAATACATTGACTTAATTATTAAGAAGCTGCTTTAAGTGATAAAACAGAACATAATGTGAGCACATGAATGAAAATCAAGAGCACAATGCTAATTTTCATCTCTTAGAGCTTCCATTTAATCATTAGAGATTACTCCATGGTTGTACAGTCACAATAGTTTACAATTTTGATTTATATCTGATATTGTTACTACATAGTCTTTTTTTATCATTTAATGAGAATAACCATAAAAATTGGTTTAAATATGGCTAAGAAAAGAATATTAAAATGAAATGTTACAAAAAAGAGATAAAGAGTAGAAATTTGCCTTTTTCAAACTTTCTATTAGTAAAGGTATGTCATTGACAGAAGGACAGAAAGATTAGATTGGGGGGAAAAGGACTTTAAATACATGCTATAATATTCATTTATGAAAGCATACATTCAAGATATAGGAAAGATGGCATTGCAACAGTTATTGACAGGTTAGTAATTTTAAATGAATTCAGAGAACTGCTTATTTCAAAAGTAAAATCGCAAACTTTGCTCATATTTAAATTCAAATAACTTCTACACAGATCATAAAACTAAATGTAAGAACATCAATGCATTCAAATAAAACCTGAGAATTTCAGTAAATATCCACTTTCTAATGGGGAAGACATTGTAAAGATGGAAGGGAAAGGAAATTTTAAAATGAAATATTTATATATTCAACATGGGGACCTTAGACATCTTTATTCAAGATATATACTTAAAAATAAAAACTTTACTACAGGGCATATACCCCCATCTTTCTGATATTTCCTTACCTAGAATAGTCTAGTGTTCTCTTTCCTCTTTTCTCCTGTGTTCCAAAATATGCACTCACTTTTATTTTCTGGATCTAAAGAAACCTCTTTGTGTAGGTAATTTCTTGACCAAGTTTGTTGTTTCATTAAGTGTTTCTTGAAATCATATATACCCTAGAGTATCTATCCATGTATCTTACTTATCTTTTAAGGTCTATGAATGAGTAAGTATAATTCAATGTTTTTGAATATATAAGTTTGTCTCAATCTAAAGTCTCTAATTTGAAAAATTATGTCTATGTGTCTCTGTATATTTTTAATGTTATGAATTTTATTTGTCTGAGGTTTTTTGTGTACCTTTTAAAAATCATTCATAATTAGTAACAGGTACTATGAAGGATAGATAGATAGATAGATAGATAGATAGATAGATTTTTTTTTTTTTTTTTTTTTTTTTTGTGGTACCAGGGTTTGAACTCAGGGGCATTTGACCACTGGGCCATAATATCAGTCCTTTTTTATATTTTATTAGAGACAGGGTCTCACTGAGTTGCTAAGTGCCTCACCGGTGCTGAGGCTGGCTTTGAACTCGCGATCCTCCTGTCTCAGCCTCCCAAGTGCTGGGATTACAGGCGTGTGCCACCTCACCCGGCCTATGAAGGATATTTTTAAGAAATGTAATTTAATTAGCTAATAAGATCAGTGAAGTGGCAAATTAGCAGCCATAGATCAAATATTAGACACCTATCCTCAATAGAGGAAAAGTTATTTCCTAAAAGACATGTCAGCTGTCATATCAAATAGAATTTTAAGGCTGAAAAGTACTTGGAGATGATAAAGCTAAGGCCTATCATTCATGAGGCTGCAGATGACTCTCAGGGTAAAACGTAACAATCTTATGAGGTGCCATTTAGCATTGTTTCAACATGGAGAAAATATACACAGACTCTGACCCAATGACTGTCCATGTTCTATTAGGAAAAGCTTAATATTTCCCAATAATTATTATGCAGTACTGAGCAAATCATTAGATATAAAGCAAAAATAAATAAATTTGGGCCAGGCACAGTGGCTCACACATGTAATCTCAGTGACTCAGGAGACAAAGGGTAGGAGGATCTCAAATTTGTGGCTATCTTGGGCAACTTAGGCCATAAGCAATTTACTGAAACCCTTTCTCAAACAATAAAAGAGTTGAGGATGTGGCTCAGTGGTAAAGTTCCTCTAGGTTCAATCCCCAGTACAAATAAATAAATAAATATTTTTTTTAAAATGGTGTGATTTTCATGGTTTTATGAATAGCACTCATGATTTTCCTAAATCATTCTAAATCATTCTATATTTATAGAAAAAGAAAAAGGAAAGCCTGCTAGTGTACTCTCTGGGGTCAGGAAATTCATGTTAGGTTCTCATCTGCTCATTCTTAGTCTTTTTTTTTTTTTCTTCTCTCTCTCTTACTCCCTGGCCTTTGCCTTCTGTGTCCATGTTCTCTCTCACTGTAAACAACCAATACATGCTGTGAAATTTAGCCAGTAATTCACTGAACTTGTACCTTTCAGAATTCACTCTTTAAAAACTCCTAAATAAACACGTCATTAGTTGCATAATGATCTAAATAATTTGTATTGAAATCTCCCTCTTTGTGTTAGGCACTAGAGGGTCATATGGAAATAATCCAATGCAATTAAGATCTAAAACAACAGAGAGGAGAACCAATACTTGTAATTACAATACAGAGCAAACTATAACAAATAATTTAAAGGTGATTCAAAGTGCTATGGAAACAAATTGGGAAAATGATAAGAATTACTTACTTTGCATTGCAGATATTTTAATTTTGTGCATTTTATTTAATATGTAATTATAATTCAAGCAAAACTTGATTTTTGTTTTATTTGTATTTTATATAATTGTAAATAAATTAATAAAAGCATAAGAAATTTGTAATTGTTAACTAATCTTTCTCAACCAAAAGAAGGGACTGTCCATTACCAGCTGGTGAAATATTATGAGAGTCAAAAAAAAAAAAAAAAAAGTTGAAAAAACAGAAGGAGGAGAAAAAGAATTTTCAGGCCCTAAATAGGACTATCTATGCCCCTTGGTGTTGCCATTCTGAATAGGTTTTGCTATAGATTGAAACTAAAACGTCCCTCAAAGGTCAATGTGTTAAAGGCTTAGGCCCCAGCCTGTTATGAATTTGAAGGCCTCTGAAACCTTGAAGAGGTAGGAACTAGTGGGAGGAAGTTAGGTCACTGGGGCATGTCCTTGGAGAGTATATGAATACCCTGGCCTCTTTCTGTCTTTGCTTTGCTTCCCAGCCACCATAGGCAAACAGGCCTCCTTTGTCACATGCTCCTGCAAATTTACATTAGCCACGACATGTCCAAAGCAACAAAGTCAAGTGACCACAGACTGAAACCTATGGAACTGTAAGCCAAAATACACTTTTCTTCCTTTTAAGTTGATTAGCTCAGTTATTTTGTCACAGTCACAAAAGCTAACAAAATGGCTGAGTACATTTAAGTAAAAGTTCAATGTACCTGAGCTTAGATTTTTTTCTATAACACCTTCACTTCAAGTTAGCTTCACTTCAAGTGTAAGCCAAAATACACTTTTCTTCCTTTTAAGTTGATTAGCTCAGTTATTTTGTCACAGTCACAAAAGCTAACAAAATGGCTGAGTACATTTAAGTAAAAGTTCAATGTACCTGAGCTTAGATTTTTTTCTATAACACCTTCACTTCAAGTTAGCTTTTAATTTTTGATAATAACTTCAAGTTAGCGTTTAATTCACTTAATTCATTTTTGTCTAGTTTATTAGAATTATCATAACATTTTAGAAGTGATTTGTCTTATTCACACAGAACTAAAATCATATCAAATAACCCAAATTTTTAATCTAGTCTAGTTCAACTGAGATAACATAAAAATAAACCAAACTTGTAGCACCATAGCTACATATCTGGGGGGAAAATAGACTTATCTTAAGCTTATTATAACCTAATTTTGCTGGAACATATAATACCATAAAAATCCATTTTTTGTATGCACTTCAAAGAAACTTGAGTTTTGGTTGGAATTTTCCTGGCAAAATGTGATTATCTGAAGTAAACAATTTTTAAGACATAGCTTATGCAAAGTTGCTTCTGTTAAATTTGAAAATATTTTATTTTCTGCCTATTGTGTACCTATTGATTGATTAAAGAGCTAAAGATTAGGATTTAATATTGATAACTTAGTTGCTCACTTGGTTTCAACATAGAAATTATTTTTAAATACTGTCTGACATTTAAGATTTATTTTTCTAAAAAATGTCAATTTATTATAGGATGCTACAAGCTAAATATAAAAAATGAAGAACTTTAGATAAAATCACATGCTTAATTAAAATAAATAATTACCTCTATTATTTAAAAATTTGGGGGGCATATGAGACTCCAGGCTTTTCTGTAGTACTTTTTTTTTGACAAGTGATATTACTTATTATTAGTTATGCAAGATGAAATTGAGTTATTTTAGTATCTATTAATCCCATTAATTTTAGGATTATTCTATGTAAAAAAATAGAAAATGTTGACCTCTGTATAAAAAATAACAAAAACAAAATATTATGTACTTTTGTTAAATATAATTAAAGTATGGATTATAGTATCATTTCTTAAATTAATTTTAAAGAAAAATGTGTATGTAAAATAATAAGTATGAGAAGTATGTATGTGAATTTTAATACATGTCAAAAGTGAAAATAAATTCAAAACAGCAAAAAATATATTCCTTAATATGAAATACCCTACTTGTTCTAGTGATCATTGTAAGACAATGGAGAAGGTGGAGGAGGTCAGGTGTGGTAGGACTAAAATAGTTCCAAACTTTTTAATTAGCATTATATTTGGAATTATTTAAAGGCCTTCATATATGTTCCTATGAGCTGAGTTTTGAAATGCAATAAACAATTTATCATTTGTTCTGTGGGATATATAACTGAATACAATAATGATTATACAATGAAATTTAAATAACTAGTTTGTTGTATTATAAAAAAAATATGGTTTAATATTTAAGCAATGCTCTTGATTCATAATTAAAGCCCTTGTTTCACCATTTGATTAAAATTAATTCTGAGTCCACTAACACTGTAATAACATTTAATGTCAATCATTTAAAAATTGTTTTGTGTCATAAGGGAGAAAAGCTATTATCAAACTTAAGAATTAGTAAAAGTGTCAGGCAAGTAAATAACCTGTCATACAGCTGTTAATACTGATTAATCTCTGAAGCACCATCCCTTTAATAAATGAAGAAGAAATGTAAAAGCCAACAAGACCAGCAAACATTCAATGAATATTTAAGAACAACCTGGTGTAATCCAGATTTCACTAATGTTTCCCTACAAATGTTTAAAATATTGATTTTATTAAGAATTTTATCTTATACTTATATTTTACTATACATGTAATATCAATTTATTGTAGAAAATTTAAAATGGTATATAGGTCACCAAGAAAGAGGGAGAGAGGGATGAAGGGAGGGAGGGAGTGAAAGAAGGAGAGAGAATGGGGGAGGGAGAGGAAGAGGGAGGAGATGAGAAAGAAAGGAGGAAAGAAGTAAAGACATAAAAAGTAAATATGAATGAAAAGAATTATCCTACCTCCTGGAATACTCATTTTTGTTAGTTTAGACTGAGATGGGTTAGATAAATGAATAATACATACAAAACAATTTGGAAGAAAATCTTCTGTTTTATAATTGGTAATTCTACATGTTTATTTTTTCCTGCTAATAAATTTAATTTCTGAATGGATTCATCACATGGGTGAACTATGAATTCTTCAACTATTCAGGCTATATTTAAGAACTATACTAAAGTTGATCTATGTTTTCTACAAGTATAAAAACTTTCCGTGCCAGGCGCGGTGGCACACACCTGTAATCCCAGCACTTGAGAGACTGAGGCTGAAGGATCCAGAGTTCAAAGGCAGCCTCAGCAATGGCAAGGCACTTAGCAACTCAGTGAGACCCTGTCTCTAAAAAGATACAAAAAAGGGCTGGGGATGTGGCCCAGAGGTTGAGTGCCCCTGAGTTCAATCCCTGGTACAAAAAAAAAAAAAAAAAAAACAAAAAAACCCTTTCCGTGCAGCTTTTACAAATGCTTAATGGGCAATTCCTGAGGTAAATGTGGAGCCTGAATCCAGCACAGAGACTCAGCTCTCTGAAAACACAGGACACAAGGAAAGCAGAGCAAACTTCTCACTGCAGACAAGCTGCCGCTACAGCATTGGAAAAGCCCATAAGGTGGGTCTATACTTTTTTCAAATTTGATGTTTGTCTCCAGAATTAAAATTTAAGACCCTGGCCTGACATTACAACATTATTAACAAAAATGCAACCATATCAGAATCCCTGGGTTATAAGCCATCCTGGAAAATATGAAATATACAAGAACATGAATAAAGAGACAAGAAAGCTGCTACTTATTTCCAGTACCCAATGTGGCGATTGCTTCAGTGCTTCTAGACACTGCTGTATTTATTTGTTCCAAGCCTGGACTGGGTCTTCCACATATTCCACTGTTATGTAAAGTGGTGCAGTTCTCGGCAACATGCTCTAGAAGGGGGCTAGCAAAATGGCAGGTTTGTGTTCTCAGATCAACTGTGTGACTGTAACTACAAAAGTAATATTCTTCTATTAAATATTATAAAATCCATTCACTTGAATGATTTTATGTAAACTTTGCAACATCCTTGTGCGGGCGTCAATTTTTTTATGTTCTGAGAGAGTTTTAAGGATATTTTTAAAAATGTTCATGAGAAAAATAATTTGCCCAGGATATCATTTGTGTTACTTATCATTATGGTATTAAAATGATAAGGGAGCAGTGAGAAAAATGGGAGGAATGGAAGTGGAAGGGTTATTCTTGTGATTTTTTTTCCTAAGAGAGCAATTAACAAAATGGCAAAAATTCTAGCTAACTTGTCATAGACCGATGTTTTATAAATGTTCTGCAAGGTTCCCTTGTTCCCTAAGTGTGTGTGAATGAGAGGAAATCAGAGTAAAAGGACTTAATCTAAGAAGGGCAGCTCAACTTTATCCTGGTTTTACTTTCTCCAGCACCTTTCTTTAAACAAAAATTTCTTAGTCTTAAAAGTGTTTATGACCACTACTTTCATAAGGCATATTATAACTTGTTTTTTGATAGCAGCTTGGAGAGAGAATTTAGGAGGTTGAACCAAAGGTTAGGTCTTCACCATGGGGTGTTTCAGAATAGTGCCTAGGTATGCAGATACTGCAATGTAGAGAACCAATGTATTCCATTTTTCACCAGAACACTGAACAGAAAACTCATGACTGGGTAGGGGATGTTCAGGAATACTTTGTAAATGGCAAATGTATAAATGATTAGAGAAATCCATTAAGATCATACAAAAATGTGATGCTTAATTGTTTTTAAATTATTTTCTACATTATCAAATCAAATCAAATATTTTCAAGTTATTAACTATCTTGTTTCTCACCAGAGAATTCTCAATCAAGGGGAAAATCTTGTGATGTGAGAGCTGTATCATCCAGAAATTATTCAGTACTGGAAACAAATCTCTTAATATCCCTCCCTCAAATTGCTCTAGCTCTTTGAAACATTTAACCCAATTTCCCCACTTTATCATCAATAAAGATATCAGTTTTCTAAATGCTTAATCCTCTGTAGTCTTCAATGAGGATGATAAAGTAAGCTGATTTTTTTCAGTAGTATAGAAGAAAGAAAAGGTGTATTGGTATACTATCGCCTCTTGGAGAATTTAATTTAAAGTACAGTTACTTTATTATGTGATGTTAAATTTTAAAACTGCTGGAAGCTCTCCAAAAAAAACCTAAGTTTAAGTAAATAATTACTTGAATCAATATTTTAGTACATTATATCATCTGTAATTATGAATTTGACTCCTTAGTAAATTTTATTAGAGTGTTAACATACTCATAAATTTTATAAGGCTAAAACTCCCTTTAGCAAATTCCTAATCTACAACATTTGTCTATTTATAGATTTGAAGTAGTTAAAATTTATAGCTGAAGTTCCTTTTCAAAAGACAAAAACAAGAACTTTTTTACATTCACCAGAAATTTAAAAGATTTGCTACTAACTTCCAATGTATTAATCGCTCTGAACCATTATCTATTATATACAATGTGATTCAAAACAAAAACCAGAATCCTTATCGAAAACTATAGATCATGCCCTTTCCAGGTCAATTTTATTAGTTAGCTCCTGGCTTATTATGTTAGCTACAGCTCCAAATTCTTAGATGGCCTCAGCCACATGCCTCCCCACCCCAAACTAGTACTGTGATCATTTAAAAGCATTTTGCATAGGTCAAAGAAAAATCTTAATCTAAAATGAAGTTATATAAGTGACATAAACAACCAAGTGACAACTTATTTGCCCAGGTAGGAAAATGTCTACTGTCAAGCTATCCAGATATGAATATTGTTGTGACTTTTGAATAGTATCTAAATATATAAACAGAAGGAAGACAGGAAAACAGGGAATAGAGGAAGGAAGGAAAAAGAAGGAATAAAGAAAAGAAAAATCATGCCTATTGTGTATTTTGGTGTATAGAAGGCCATTAACATCTACTGTGGAGAGATTATAGATATGCCCATCTGCAAAAAACAAATATCCATAAGAGAGAAGGAAAAGGTGGTGGAAACTAAATACAAAAAGCATAAGGTAACTTAAAAATATAAATACTTGTTATGGTTTAGATATGAGGTGTCCCTCCAAAGCTCACGTGTCAACCAATGCTAGAAAGGTTAAAGGTAATGACTGGGTTATGAAAGCCTTAATCTAATCAGTGCATTGATCCTTTGATAGGGATGAACTGAGTGGTCACTGTAGACAGGTAGGGTGTGGCTGGAGGAGGTGGGTCACTGTGGTCGCACTTTGGGGATATATGTTTTGTCCCTGGTGAGGAACTCTCTCTTTCTACCTACTTCCTGATGTGATGTCCTGAGCTGATTTCTGTCATGTGCTGCCTCACCTTCAGCCCCAAGGAATACAGCCAGCCTTCCATGGACTGAGGCTCTGAAACCATGAGACCCAAATTAAACTTTTCTACCTCTAAAAGTTATTGTCAGGTCTTTTGGTCACAGCAGCAAAAAAGCTAACTAAAACCCTTGTCTTTCTCAGCACTTTGCCAGGAATTAACTTGTTTTAAAAAGTAACTGCTTATTCTAAGTATCCCTCTGTATTTTTCCTCCTCAACCAAAATTTCCAATCGAATTCTTCTAACAAAATAAGAGGCTAAACCCCAAGAAACAAAAGTTTCTCATTCACTGAAGCTAATTTCTACAGAGTAGAAATGGATTCAAATAATCCCCAAAGGAATTTTGTTAGCCCCCCAAATGCCATAATGTCTAATGTTGAGGGAATCTTACCTTCTCACTCAAACCTGGTCACTTATTCAAGAAAATGACTACCACAGTCTTATGTCCTTGTCTAGACAATGTGGCAACAGAACAAAGAGTTCTGTGAATTACCTTCTATGATTTTATGAATAGTGAAGAATTTGCATGAAAGTCTATATGTAACTATTCATTTCTTAAGAAATAGCATTAAAGTACATGAAATGTGTATATTTCACTATGACTTTTTTTTACTTTGACTTTTTTTTTTTTTTTTTTTTTTTTTTTTTTTGGTACCAGGGATTGAGCTCAGGGGCACTCAACCACTGAGCCACTTTCCAGCCCTCTTTTGTATTTTTTTTAGAGACAAGGTCTCACTGAGTTGCTTAGCACCTTGCTTTTGCTGAGCCTTATTTTGAACTTTTGATCCTCCTTCCTCAGCCTCCCAAGCTACTGGTATAACAGATGCTTGGAATGCTTGTGGTCAAGTCACAGACAGGGAATTTCTAATTTATAGTAAACAAAGAAAGTAGAAAAGTAGTATAAAAATAAAATCAAAGGAATTATATAACTTAATGATATATTGTATACAGACAGCTGACAAATATTTTCCTTCTCTTATTAGCCTCTTATCAGATGCTATATAAATTAGCATTGAGCACATGTTAATCTCTTTATTTATTGGATGCTGAATTTCATGTCTCTCAACCCATCCATCTATCTTCCTATCAATCTATCATATGTGGGTCTATGTATCTATGCATATTTCTATTCATACCTAAATATCTACCTGTTTCTATACATTAGAACTGGATATGACTTCATTATCATTCTCACTGTGGGTGATTTTAAAACAAACACTCATCAAGGAGAAATACTTACATCCACAGATTGCCTGATGACCTCTGCAGATTGCAATAAGGATTCCACAGAGATTGAGTAATAAATGAAGGAAAAGTCTGAAACCCAATTGATCTTGACAAATGGATATTTACATCCAGAACCAAATGACCATTTTCTACAATGCTGACTATGACTTTGAACACATGGATGAGACCAGAAATAGCATTGGTCTAAATATATGAGAAAACTCCAAATCAAAACCAAAGCATTAGATTTTACAGAGCAACTTACATATATTTGGCACAGATTGTTCTGACCTTCTATGCCTCATGCTTTTTCTTATTCTATGGAGCCCCTTACTTTTGTTTTTAGCCTTCCTGGACTGTTGGTATTCCCTATCTTGCTCTCAGGTGACTGAAATTAGAGTCCTAGAATATTAAGCTTTGGAATATCAAGCAATAATTTCAAGTTTGGGCACATCTTAATTAACACACATTTTAAAAAATGATAGAGGAAATGTTGATAACTGTTCAATTAATATGAAAATACATTTTCCAGTGCCATATGTTTTCATAATCAGCTTCATTATTATCAGTGATTTTTTTATTTTTTTGGTACCAGGGATTGAACTCAGGGGCACTTGACCAGTGGGCCACATCCCCAGCCCTTTTTTGTATCTTATTAGAGACAGGGTCTCACTGAGTTGCTAAGTGCCTCGCCATTGCTGAGGCTGGCTTTGAATTTGTGATCCTCCTGCGTCGGCCTCCCAAGTGCTGGGATTACAGGCATGCGCCACCATGCCTGGCATTATCAGTGATTTTTAAAATCATGCAAAACTATATTTTTATTCATTCCTGCCAGGCACAAAGGGCTGGGGATATGGCCCAGTGGTCAAGTGCCCCTGAGTTCAATCCTTGGTACCAAAAAAAAAAAAAAAAAAAAAAAGATTCATTCCTATTTTGCCTTATAACTATTATCCCACAATAAATATGTATATGTAAGAAGATTTGGATCCCTAATGCATTAAAAACTAGATAGCTTTAAAAATTACAAATTCTACATTACACTTTTAATTTTTAAATACCCCTTACATAAATTTTCTGTACTTTTATCATTTTTCAGCTTTAGGTCAGACTTTGTTTGAAATATGTGTCAAAAAAACATGAATACCAGCATTTTTTAACATGGGGGAAACGTGGAAGCTATCCTCTCCTTGTGACTTTAGGCCTATGCTCTGAGAAATTCAGTACATAAAGAGGAAAAAAAAAAAGATTATCTCTGAAGTCTGGTTTACCCAAAGCTCTGCTGTGTTTCCTTTCTGTACTTTTAGAGTTATTTAGGGAGGAACATGTTCATTACAGAATAATGCCTATCGTCATTAATGTCATGCATCTACTGACATATGCTAAATGTAGACTGAAAAATTATAGTCATTTTTAGAACTAATTGATTTCCCTCATGTATCCTATATCTTCAAGTCATTCATATAGATATTTTCTTTTTAAACACCTTTGCCTCTCTCTCTAACAACGATTGCCCTCAATTCTCACCTCCATACCTCGCAGACACTCTCCTCGGTTACCATCTTATTTCTCATTCTCTCCAGGCCAAATAGTCTTCCAAATCACTGGCAAAATACATTTTTGTTACATATTGCTTTCATTAAATAACATCTCCTTTCCATGGAGTCTGTGATGAACTGATAAGCAGTCCCCGCCCCCTTTTATTTTTATAGAAACAATTTCAGAAAACACCCAGGAAAGTCAAATTTTATAAGACAGTTCTATGGTGTTTGGGGACTAACCACATATGCAAGTTTATATAAGTAAAAATGCTTAACCTGGATGGAAGCTTCTGAAATCAAATGTAGAAAAACTGGCAGAAAACTGAATGCAATCATTATTTTAAGTATCATACAACAAAGAAATGAGTAAAATTTACAAGACAAATATAAAAAGAATAAACTAATTTTAGGTCCATTAAAATGTGAGCTATTTTCTGCCGGGCACAGTGGCACACACCTGTAATTTCAGCAGTTTAGGAGACTGAGACAGGAGGTTTGTGAGTTCAAAGCCTGCCTCAGCAACTTTGTTGAGCCCCGAAGTAACTTAGCAAGACCCTGTCTCTAAATAAAATATTTTCAAAAAGGACTAGGGATGTGACTCACCAAATAGAATGATAAAGATTTTAAAAATATAAAGTTTTCCCTAATTCATTTCTGTTTATAATTATTCAAATTAAAATCACAAATTTTGTAAACCTGAAATAATTTATTTTAGTTTTGAATGATAAAGTTGAATAAATAGCAGTAGCAATTCTAAAGTAACCTACTTTAGAATTGCTACTGCTATTTATTCCACTTCTTGTTAGAATTTTCTGATTTATTTTTTCAACTTTATCATTCAAAACTAAAATAAATTATTTGAGGTTTACAAAATCTTTATCTTTCTATTTGGTGATATTTTGTGTTTCCCCTAGTAGAATAAATGACTTGCAAAAGATTATAAGGGATTTTCTTGCATACCAATAGTTAATTTGGAACAAGTTTATATTTTTTTGGACTCTTCTCATAAGGATAAACAAGATGTTTTAATAATCAGAATATTGTGGTAGTGCTCCATGACAACATAGGCAGGCAAAAGGAGAGAAATGTTTTCTGTCTCTGTCTCTCTGAGATAAATGGGGAAAAAATAGAGATGTTAGATCATACAGCACATTCTTTGAGACTACTGGGTGTTGGGGGAAAAATCAAAGATAAAATAATTAATGTGCATCTTTACCCTTCTCAATAGATGCAATTTATGTTCTCTTCATTTTAGAAAAGTTTCAACCAAATATCTTAACAAAGTATTTTTATTCAATTCTCACTTGATCATATTTTTATTCCTTTGCAAAAGACCAGAATGATCATCAGCTCAGTAATCAACAATTGTTTCTTTTGCTTGCTTAGCTTCCAATATTTGTTTTTTTGTATCCTCGAGTTTATTCATATACAATGTAATTCCAAAATTAAGCAGAAGATGACATTTTATGTCAGTATGACTCCTCCTTGAATCCCCCTTTACTCCTAAGATGAGTTAAATTGAACCATTGGTAACATCAGCCCTGTGGGAATTCACCATTTCTGCCACTCACTTCCCGGTGCTGTAGATTGTCTGGTAGGGAGTGTTCACTGAGTAACAAAGGGAATCATTCACATTGTCCCATGTGCTAATCCACTAACAGTATTTGGGGAATTACATCTAAATAATGAGAAGAGGAGGAGGGGCAATCCCAGAATTTAAGACAAAATAATATAAAAACAAACAAATAAAACACCTAATTGGAATAGTCTTCTTAGGAGAGACTATAATTTGCTTACCAGAAGCCACACTGTGGATAGTTAAATTCACCTTTTAAAATTTTTTCACATATATGTATTCTCCCAATAGATTATTCTTAAAGACCTCAAAGGAGAGCTCATTTATCAAAATAACAAAACTATTCATTAGCCCATTGCTCAACAGTTGAAAAATATGTAAAGTTTGCTTTTAAAATTTTCATGTTTGAAAGAATTTGTCTCTAATCACATTAATTCTCCATTCCTGTTTGAATTACAAACTCTGTTACTACTGTACAGTAGTCAACCTGAAAATGGTATATATGAATTGCTGCATTTTTTTTAATATGGCGCATGATATTTCTGTTGTACTAACACTCCCTTCCTCAGCCATTCACCACTTCTTTGACCTTGGGACAAACCTTCAACTTAAAGTACCATATCTCTTGTGCAAGCATTTTTTACAGACTGTGGACAACTACTCTGTCTTGGCACAACCAGGAAAGAAGTGCAAGAAAACAAATGGTCCCCAGAAACATAGTTCAGCTAATAATTCACTTCAGTGGTATGTTCTATATCATTTCTCAGAGCCGTGTAGTGATATTTAGCTCTATTTGCTCACAACACTTACTTATTTGATAAAATAGTTTTCTTATTTTGTTTATAATTGACACATAATGATTAAACATTTATAGGGGTACAGTATGACATTATGATACATGAATACATTGTATAATAATCAAATGAGGGTACTCAACACATCCATCATTCATACATTAATCAATTCCTTGTAGTGATAAAATTAAAAATCTTTTCTACTAGCTATTTTGAATATTCAATCCAATATTTTTAACCATAGTCACCCTACTGTGCAATAGAACACCAGAACTTATTCTTCCCATTTGTCACTTTTACACATTGACCAATCTCTCACTATATCTTCCCCTTCTCGACTCTGCCCAACCTTGGATAATCATCAGGTAACCATTATTCAGTTTTGTACTTCTATGAGATCAACTGTTTTAGATTCCATGTATGAGTGAGATCATGTGGTACTCGTCTTTCTGTTCTTGGCTTATTTCATTAATAATACTGATCATACTGTCTTCTAGGTTCAGCTTTATTTTTTTTTTTTTTCCGAATACCAGGACTTCATTCTTTTCTGTAACTGAATCATATTTTATTGTATATGTATACTGCATTTTATTTACCCATTCATTTACCAATAGACATCTAAGTTGAGTCCAAATCTTGGATACTGATGATAATAATGCTGCGATAAACAGAGGAGCACAGATGTTACTTTGACATACTCAATTTACTTCTGTACTTCTCTACTGGCATTTTCAGGAATTGTTCTCCAAATAAATTTCTTATGTTCAAAGCTTTCTTAGAACCTGTATTGGTGGAATCTCATATTTCTTTAAGATGCCTGATTTCCCCATATTTAAAAAATTTTAAATGTAATAAGCAACGTCGTGATTGGCACATGTACATTCAGCTACATGGCTCACAGCAAATCTTCAGTGGCCATGTCTATACCATGTGATCCTTCTTCTTCCATAATAGCTAAATGGAAATACCTCATGGAAGCTGGGCTAATCTTCTCTCTTCAAGGGACTTAAAACCTGCATAAATAGCCAAGAGAATGGACTGGTGGAGGCAGGTTGGCAGCAGTGTCCTAAAGAGAAGATCCATAAACTTCTTTGCTGACATCCCCAGAGCAATGCTGTTCTCTTTCAAGGACTAGTTGCTTTTGTTCAGTTCTGTGATACCCTCAAAACTGTTAAATAAATTCCCCTTTCAGAATTGTATTCTGCTGCATGAAATGCCTCCCTAATTCCTTTCCTCAGCACTCATGAGCACACACACAAGAATATTTAAAGCTCAAAATCCACAAGTTTTTGAAGCACATCTCCTCCTACCAACAGGCTGTCTGGCACTTTTACTTTGAAAATTTTGCTTTTATTTAATAGATATGTTAAAAGCTTCAGTCACCTTGAATCCTTATTGGAAAGAGGATGTACACTATATTACCTGTAATGATCAAAGACTGAAAATAGGGTTTGAGATCTGTGAAATAATTATCAGCTAAAAGATTGATTTCAAAGAGTTTACTGGGTACCCATTTTACAACAGCCACTGTGCTGAGTAAATGTAACAGACAGAAGCTCTTCTTCATTCTGCTCTTCCCTGCAGAATGAAATCATAGGGTTCTGAAACTCACTTATAATGTTTAAATTCCTCCTTCAAAAAGTTAACTGGTATATTGAAATTGCAATGTTTAAATTCTAATTCCAAATTCCTGGGAGAAGAACTAAGATAAGCCTAGCCTGGTTCAGTTGTCTACCACTCAAGCACCAATGATGGTAGAGACAAAGGAGTGACATTTTACAGACTGGCTGTTGTGGTCACATCACAGTTATGAGGAGGTGGAAGTTTCTAGAATATCAGATTGATAGGAACTTCCAAGAGGTTTTTGTCTGTTTTAGGTGACATCCTAGTTTTCCTAGCTAGACAATTCTGGTTTATGCCTGTGTTTTAGGTACAATTATCAACACTGCCCCCTTTTCCTCTCAAGAGTTCTGCCTTTAATGATTTATGTCATCAAATTATAGAAATCATTGACAGCAACTCCATCCTTTGAGAGAACAATTGAGACCTAGGAAGGTTGAAAGACTTTTTCAAAGTCATCCAATTGATAGTAGTCTTAACAATAAAATGCAGATGTGTGGGATCCCATTTTATTAATTAGTTTATGTTGTTTAATCAATTCTTTTTTGTATTCCACCTTGCAATTGACAGTATGGAGTTATTAAATGGTGGATTAAAGTTCTTTTTAATTTAGTACTAAAAGAGAAAGAGTAACCCAATGCCATATAGTGAGTGATACATGATCAGTTACAATCTGAATGTTTATCTCTCCTCAAAATTCATATGTTGAAATCATAATCACCCAAATGACATTTATAAGTAGGAGGTAGGACCTATGGAAGGTGATTAGATCATGAGGTCAGAGCCTTCATGAATGGGGTTCATGCTCTTACAAGAGGCCCAGTGGAGCTTGTTGGCCCCTTCCACAATGTGAGGACACAGTGAGAATTACCATCAGTGAGTCAGAAAATGGACTCATGAGACACCAAATCTGCCAGCCTTTGATCTTCGACTTCTCAAACTTCAGAACTATGAGAAATAAATCTCTATAATGTATAACTGCCCAGTTCACAGTACTTTGTTATAGCTACCCAACAGCATCTTCAACAACTAGCCAGACAAACAGAAAATAGTTTCAAAAAACTTTTCTTGGGATACAAACTGCCATTATAAAATAAAGCACAATTCCAAGTCACGTTTGTTATTTTCTTATCACTGAATGAGAACTAGCCTTGATTCTATTTGTAAACACCCTCTCATTAGTGTATTTGTGCTCTCCTAAAGGACACACTTATTTTGAAAGTTTAGGCAAAACTTAGGATGCTTTCCTTCTAGCCAAGTGAACCAGGGAGGAACTAACATCTTAGAATGACCCTCCTCTCAAAATGGACAACTACAATTCTAAAACTTTCTAGTAATATAGCTCTTCAGAGAAAATTGTCCACTTCTACAGAAATGGCCTTCTCCTAAGATTAGGATAAAACATATCTTTGAAGTGGGTAAATATGCTAACACTTCAACATTCTAAAACCACTCCTTCTCTATAACATTGTTTTCTCCATCATATCTTATCTTCTAATCTTCTATAGCCTTTCATCTCTTTTACTGTGAAAAATTTCTCTCAACAGGAATTTTCATGATTCCATAAAGTATAAATGACTATTAGTTATTCTGTTATTTCTCTCAGGAGCACCATTTTATAGTCTTATCTACAGAGTCTTCAGATATTGACACTAGGAATTAAAATCCAGGTATTATCGATCTGCAATATTATTTGAGGTAGGTAGACTTATCATCACTCCTCAAATCATGCCAAATTTGTGACCCCCTCTAATCTACCTACTTTATCTGTTCTGTCTTCTTAAATATAGGTCCTAGGAACATGTAAAAAAGCTGAATGAAGGCCTCTTTCAAAATAGTCCAAATTGGAAAAGTAAGTTCACAGATTTCTATTTGCAAACGCACTTCAAAAATATGGCAGAATGATCAATAGCTACTATATATTTTAATAGCAGGAGCTGAGAAAAAAATATTACAGGCAAAAGATGGAATCTAGATGAGTTCCCTAAGGGAAAGCTTTAGATTTTTGCATTTTAATAGGTGATTTTCAGAGGAAGCTGAGTTATGTCTTTTCTCAATCAAACTCTACTTACAAATGTCAGCAGCAGAACAATACTTTGAATACTGTCACTCAAATATGTCCCAGAAGATCTTGTGAAATCAGTGAGCTAGTGAATAGGAACTTCAGGTTGAGTAGAAAATTTTCTGTACTATTTGCACATTAAAAATAAGAAAATTAAAAAAAAGAATAAGGCCCTATTCCCTCTTATTATTCCTATAGAAGAAAGCCAAATACTTTTTGGTTTCCTAATGTTAATTATTGTTGTGTGCTTTGTTGCATTTTGAATAGAAGAACATTGTATAGAATCAATGAAGTGATGTACTGAAATTTAAACAACTGTCAAAATTCAGATCTAATTTTTAAACTACTTGATCCTCATTTTTGTACAATATAATGTGTCTAATTTTAATGAGAACCTGCCTGTTTTGTGGAAAAAATATAAGAAATAACTTGCTATTAATAAGCCCTTTAGAATGGTAATTAAAATAAGTATAAATTTGCAAGATATATTTATCAGAGGGTGCTGAAATGTAGAAACTGCACATAAGAAGTAGCTTCAGGGTTACGTAAATTAAGCATCCATGAATCAGCCTGAAGCTTTCTGCAATACAATTAGGAGAAAGATACTAGTGACTAAATTGAAAGTTTGTTACTTTGGAACTATTGACTTACTGTTCTATCTTATATACACTTGCATATTTCTAAATGTTTTGTCAATTTATAATCCCAAATATTAATTTACTTCTTATACCTTCCAAGTTAGTTTTAGCTCAAGTTATAATTGTCACTAGCCATTCTGAGTTTACATTTGCAGAAGAAAATCAAGAAGCACAATATATAGTTGGTTCTCCTTATTTTCCATCCTCTTGAATCTTGGTGGAAGCATAATACATAAGGATACTTTCTCTATAATCAAATTTGGAATACTTGAATCAGTTTTCAAAGAGAAGAGTTACCCACTAGCTATCCAAATCACTGTGTTGGGGAAATACTACTGCCTGACAATTGCAATATATATTCTTTTGGTTCTGACTTGGGAACCACATTCCTGAGAAAATGCATTCTAACTAAGGAGCTTAGGAAAATATTCTCCAGACGTTTAATTGTTTGCAAGTCATTCATTTAGCCCCACTGGTTCAGAAAAGAGCCTAATTTCATCTGATTTAAATGGCATTAGAAATGACAGTGTGCTCCCATGAGATGGTGAATGGAGGAGAAAAACAACTTCAGCTGGGAGCCTGGAGACTTCACATCTAGTCTTAACTCTACCATTGTGTGGATGAGTACAAGTTATTTCCACCAAGTGGACTTCATTTTGTCAGTTGTTAAAAAAGAGTCATTTTGGATTATTTTCATAGTCAATCTCGTCCTTGAAAAAAGCCAACATGTCTTTTCCTTATGCATGATAGGACTAAAATACCTAGTTAAGAGTAAAAACAGGTATTACAACAGCAGCGGTAATTGCTAAGCACTAAGACTTGCATCTAATTGATCTGATGCTTGTTTTATTGTAAACTTCTTCATTTTTTTTTTTACACATCTCACTGTAAAATTCTTACTGATATTGTTGCTTTTATGCTTTCCCCCCATTACTGTGCACGCTAGACAAGTACTCTACCACTGAGCTCTATCCCCAGCCAATATTATTTATTAACAGGTTATATTTTCACTTAGAAAGTATAGAGTTAAAAGCAAAATTTGAATCTCTCAGGATTGTTCCAATCTCAACATTTCTAAACCTCAACTTATTGAAGTAATTTAGTTATTTTTCTCCACTCTCCTGTATTTATATTTCAATTTAAACTTGATGACTGGCTTTGGTTTCTTTTCTTTCTTTTGATATGCCTTTTTCCTTTATTCAAATTATCTGAAATTTGTAGACACTTAGAGAACAGAAGGAAACCTTGCCCAGTGTGGAGGAAATATATCATATTTTTTTCTTTATGGGAAAAGTCTATTCATACTTGTCAGAAAACTGCATATTCTACAAAGAGTATATTAGTCACAATTAGAAACTTTTGTCTGTCAACTCAGCTTTTTAATGTGATTTTCTAAATGACAAAAAATTTTGCATACTTATTTCAAAGACTGGAATGTCTTGGACTTCAATAGTATATTGATTCATTTAGCCTTTTTCTAACTAATAATATACATACTTTTAACTGGACTTATGTTTTTAATATATTGATGCCTGTTTTAGTAGAGGAAAATTTCTGAAGAAATTGCATTTTTTAAGAAAAATATATTGATAACTGGTCTAGAATTTGCTAGGATTCAGTGCAAAATTAAGCTTTTTAGAGCAGAGATTTTTCAAATGAACAAGTCATTATGTGACTTATTGAATATGCAAATAATATTGAACATATTCTATTTTCAAAAGCAATAAACATTTGGTTACACAGTGTTCAATAAAGACAAATGCTATGGTGGCTTATACAAAGATTACTTTGTATCATCAGCATTTCTTAACACATTTGACATTTGGTAATCAATGTGATTTCTTAAATGGATTAACTAAAGACATAATATTCAACTTTTTATAAAACTATTAAAAATCAAATTAAAACAGCATATGAGTACAATAAACTCTCTGCATGCTAATTTGATAATGTGATGAAATTAAACAATTCTTTGAATGACACAGTTAATACATAAGAAAATATAATCTGAACAGCTTTATACATATTAAGTAAATTGCATCAATTATTAGTATACCTTTAAAAAAGAAATCACCAGATATATTTTCACCAGTGAATTATACCAAACAAATAAGGAAAAAACTAATACCAATCCACCAAAATCTTTTTCAAGAAACAGAAGCAGAAGAAACACTTCCTAAATCATTCAATGAAACTAGCACATCATTCACAAACCCCAAACCCAGAAAAAGACATGACAAGAAAGGAAAGCTACAGATCAACAATTCTCATGAATATAACCACATAAATCTTCAACAAAATATTAGTAAATCAAATCCAACAGTATACAAAAAGAATTATATATAGCCATGTGAGATTTATCTACATATTCAGGGCTTACTCAACATTTGAAAATTAATCTAACTCACCACCATGTCATCAGACCAAAGGAAAAAAAATCATAAAATCATATCGATTGTCACATAAAAAGTCTTAAGGCAGAAATGATTTGTTACAACAGCAATGAGAAACTAAGATAGTGGTGTCTGATGGGATTCCTATTTCTTACTGGAGAAGACTAAAGTTACAAATAAATAGAAAAAAAAAAGGCTAAAAGGATCAATCTGATAATTAAGAGTTGGAGACAATTAAACACCAGTAGAAATGCGCACACCTAACACATGATCTTGGTTTCTAATGCCATTCTTCAGTTAAAGGAGCCAGAGTTCCTTGGGGAACTGATACCAGAATTGGGGCAGGATAAAAAGAAGATAAGCCTGGAACATTTTAGGAGCCTGTTTTAGTCAGCCTTTTTGTCACTGGGACCAAAAGACCTAACAAGAACAATTTTTAAATTTTTATTTATTTATTTAATTTAATTTGTTATACATGCTTTTAGAGTACAATTCCTTTCATATTAGATATAAAGAACAGTTTTCTAAGTCATTGGTTTTACACAAAGTATTTTCATACCATTTGAGTTTTTATACATGCACTTAGTATATTGATGTCAAATTCCTCTGCCATTGTTTCTATCCTCTTGCCCCTCTCCCTCCCTTCCCCCCCTTTTTCTATTTAACATTCCTTTATTCCTCTCCTCCCCCCTCCCTTGCCACTATAATTCAGTATCATCCTAGCAAAGGAATTAATCGACCTTTGGTTTTCTGGGATTGGCTGACTTCACTTAGTATTATTTTCTCCAACGCCATCCATTTACCTGTAAATGCCATGATTTTATTCTCTTTTAGTGCTGGGTAGTGTTCCATTGTTTATATACACCAAAGTTTCCCTATCCATTCATCTATTGATGGGCATCGGGTTGGTTCCACAATCTAGCTATTGTGAATTGTCCTGCTATGAACATAGATGTGGCTGTGTCCCTGTAGTATGCTATTTTTAAGTCCTTTGGGTATAGACCAAAGAGTGGGATAGCTGGGTCAAATGGTGTTTCCATTCCAAGTTTTCCTAGGAATCTCCATAATGCTTTCCAAATTGGCTGCACCAATTTGCAGCCCCCACCAGCAATGTAAGAGTATGCCCTTTTCCCCACATCCTCGCCAG
The DNA here is from genome assembly GCA_025594165.1 of Tamias sibiricus. Taxonomy (NCBI): domain Eukaryota; kingdom Metazoa; phylum Chordata; class Mammalia; order Rodentia; family Sciuridae; genus Tamias; species Tamias sibiricus. The sequence goes on from CM046664.1 coordinate 80,549,943, forward strand.
CATTTATTGTTTGTGTTTTTGATAGCTGCCATTCTGACTGGCATGAGAGGCCAATATCACCCTGATTCCAAAACCAGACAGTGACAAATCTAAGAAAGAAAACTTCAGATCAATATCACTAATGAATACAGATGCAAAAATCATCAATAAAATTCTGGCATATCAAATACAAAAACACATAAAAAACATAGTACATCATGATCAAGTGGGGTTCATTCCAGGAATGCAAGGTTGGTTCAACATAAGGAAATCAATAAATGTAATTTACCACATCAATAGACTCAAAGATAAAAATCATATGATCATCTCAATTGATGCAGAGAAAGCATGTGACAAGATACAGGACTCCTTCATGTTCAACATGCTAGAAAAAATAGGGATAACAGGAACATATCTCAATATCATAAAGGCCAGCTATGCTAAGCCCCAGGCCAACATCATTCTAAATGGAGAAAAGCTGAAAGCATTCCCTCTAAAAACTGGAACAAGACAGGGATGTACTCTTTCACCACTATTATTTAACATAGTTCTTGAAACCCTAGCCAAGAAAATTAGACAGATGAAAGAAATAAAAGGGATATGGATAGGAAAAGAAGAACTCAAATTATCACTATTTGCAGACAAAATGATTCTATACATAGAAGATCCAAAAAAATTCCACCAGAAATCTTCTAGATCTAATAAATGAATTCAGAAAAGTAGCTGGATATAAAATCAGTACCCATAAATCAAAGGCATTTCTGTACATCAGCAATAAATCCTCAGAAAGAGAAACTAGGAAATTCACCCCATTTACTATAGCCTCAAAAAAAAAAAAAATATTTGGGAATCAACTTAACAAAAGAAGTGAAAGACCTCTACAATGAAAACTATAGCACGCTAAAGAAAGAAATTAATGAAGATCTTAGAAGATGGAAAGATCTACCTTGTTCATGGATAGGTAGAACTAATATTGTCAAAATGACTATTCTACCAAAAGCACTATACAATTTCAATGCAATACCAATCAAAATCCCAATGTCATTCTTCATAGAAATAGAAAAAGCAATCATGAAATTCATCTGGAAAAATAACAGACCCAGAATAGCCAAAGCAATACTTAGCAAGAAGAATGAAGCTGGTGGCATTACTATTCCAGAACTTAAATTGTATTACAAAGCAATAGTAACTAAAACAGCATGGTATTGGCACCAAAATAGACCAGTTGTCCAATGGTACAGAATAGAAGACACAGAGACTAACCCACACATCTACAGTTATCTTATATTAGACAAAGGTACCAAAAACATACATTGGAGAAAAGACAGCCTCTTCAACAAATGGTGTTGGGAAAACTGGAAATTCTCATGTAATAAAATGAAATTAAACCTTTATCTCTCTCTATGCACAAAACTCAACTCAAAGTGGATCAAGGACCTAGGAATTAAACCAGAGACCTTGCACTTAATAGAGGAAAAGGTAGGCCCAAACATCCAACATGTTGGATTAGGCCCCAACTTCCTCAGTAAGACCCCTATAGCGCAAGAACTAAAACCAAACATTAATAAATGGGATGGAGTCAAACTGACAAGAACAATTTTAGAGGAGGAAAAGTTGTTTGGGGCTCATGGTTTCAGAGGTCTCAATCCATAGATGGCCAGCTCTATTGCTCTGGGTTCAAGGTAAGGTAGAACATCATGATGGAAGGATGTGAAGGAGGAAAACAGCTCAGTACATGACCACAGGAAAGCAGAGACAAATATATATACCAAGGGCACACACTCTGTGACTTATCTCCTCCAGACAAACCCTACCTGCCTACAATTACCCTGCAATTAATCCCTATCAGGGTATTGAGGTGCTGTTTATGTTTAGGCTCTCATAATTGTATAATTTCACCATTGAAAATTCTACATTGTCTTACATGTGAGCTTTTGTGGAACAACTCATATCTAAACCAGAGCCAAATGTAGGAATTCCTAATGACCAAAGCAAGAAAATTTTGAACAACAAAAATATGAGTGAATATGGGAGAGTATATCCAGTTCTTGCCTTTTCTATGGCCAGGATATTAGTGAATGTGCTGGGCACCATGGCACACACTTGTAATCCCATTGGCTCAGGAGGCTGAGGCAAGAGGAACATGAGTTCAAAGCAAAAGTGAGGTGCTAAGCACTCAGTGAGGCACTGTCTCTAAATAAAATACAAAATAGGGCTGGGGATGTGGCTCAGTGGTCAAGTGCCCCTGAGTTTAGTTCCCAGTACCACCCAAAAAAATTAGTGGATGCATAACATAAAGTATAAAATAATTAGTGCATACTGAGATAAATAGTTGAATAAACAAATGGGGGTAATTAAACAAATCTCCCATGCAAAGAATTCTAAAGAATTAATGTCTTTATGAAATTAGAACATAACTCCCTGCTTGTTAAGTGTGGGGTGTTCACAGTGACTTTATTATCAAGCAGAATATTATACCAAAAAAAAAGTACCTTTACAAGGGAAAAATTCAATAAAATATTTCCTCAAGTCAAGTGAACAAGTTCAGCCTCAACATAGATCAGTCCTGGTGATAGTATGTTGTACAGTTGATATGAAGTTGATATGAAGGGAAGAAAATGCCATTTTACATCTGTCCTCCCTCTCAGAGATCATTCCACTAATGAAAACATGAAAAAATAGCAAAATCCCAGTGAAACGCATTCTCTAAATTATCTGACCAGTATTCCTCAAAACAGTCAAGGTCCTCAAAGGCAAGGAAGGTCTGAGAAACTGTCACAGTCAAAACAATCTAAGGAGATGTGATAAAATGTATAATGGGTTATTCTGGATGAGGTCTTGGAACGGAACAAAAGGGGAATCTTAGGCAGAAACTAAGTAAATCTGAATAAATTATGTAATTAGTTAACAATAATGTACCAATATTTAGGTTTTTTTAAAACATAAAACTGATCTCTACGTGAATTCCCAGTTCAGCCTGCGAGCAGGAGCTCCCAGTTCAGACTGCTGGCATGAGTTCCTGTTTCGACCTGCCAGTGTGGGTTCCCAGTTGGCCTGCCAGCGGGAACTCCCAGTTGGCCTGCCAGCGTGGGCTCCCAGTTCAGACTGTGGGCAAGAGTTCCCAGTTTGGTCTGCTGGCGTGAGTTACCAGTACAACCTGCCAGTATGGGTTCCCAGTTCAGCCTGCCTGCATGAGTTCCCAGTTCAGCCTGCCTGTGTGGGTTCCCAGTTGGCCTGTGGGCGTGAGTTCCCAATTTGGCCTGCCTGTGTGGGTTCCCAGTTTGGCCTGCTGGCGGGAGTTCCCAGTTAGAACTCCTGGAGTGAGTTCCAGCTGGGCCCGCCTACAGGCTTTCCAGCTCTGCCTGCCCACATCTGAGAGGCCATTCCCACTGAGGACAGCAGGGGAACAAGCCCCGCCCACCCGCATCCATTCCAGCTCAGCCCACCCACTCAGGAGCCACAGCAACAAAACTGTAAATATAAAAATAGAAACTAACTGACATATGGATACACAGTGGGGACATTGAAAGCTCTAATATTGATATTTCCCTAAAAATTGAGGTTTTGGGTAACCTGTATGGGCCTTATAAGACAAAAGGGCAGAAGCTGTAATGCCTCAGGCTTACCTTGCAAGACAGGAAAATACATAGTCATCATGAAAAAACAAGGGAGGACAATGCCCCAAACAAACCAAGATACCACAACAATAGAAGCAATAGAAAGCACAGTAGGTGAAATGTCAGAGAAGGAGTTCCGGATATACATAATTAAAATGATAAGGAATTTGAAAAATGACCTAAGTGAACAGATACAGGCAAAAATTGATCTCTCCAACAAAGAGATAAGACAACAAATACAGGCAACCATTGATCACACCAACAAAGAGACAAGTGAACAAATCCAGGTAGCAAAAGATTACTTTAAGAAAGAGATAGAGAGTTTGAGAAAAAAACAAACAGAAATCCTTGAAATGAAAGAAACAGTAAGCCACTTAAAAAATTCAATAGAAAGTATTACCGACAGATTGGACCACATGGAAGATAGGACCTCAGACAATGAGGACAAAATATATAATCTTGAAAATAAAGTTGACCTCATAGTGAAGATGTTTAAAAAACCATGAACAGATTATCCAAGAAATTATGGAATTAAGAATTATTGGAATAAAGGAAGGTGCAGAGATTCAAACCAAAGGAATGCACAATCTCTTCAATGAAATAATATCAGAAAATTTCTCAAGCAGGAAGAATGAATTTGAAAATCAAATACAAGAGGCCTATAGGACACCAAATGTACAAAATTACAACAGACCCACACCAAGACACATTATAAAGAAAATGCCTAGCATACAAAACAAAGAGAATTTTAAAGGCTGCAAGAGAGAAAAGTCAGATTACCTACAAGGGAAAACCAATTCCATCTCAGCAGATTTTTCATCCCAGACCCACAAAGCCAGGAGAGCCTGGAACAACATATACCAGGCTCTAAAAGTTAAGGGATGCCAACCAAGAATTTTATATCCAGAAAAATTAAGCTGTAGATTTGAGGATGAAATAAAAAACTTCCACGATAAACAAAAGCTAAAAGAATTTACAACAAGAAAGCCTGCTCTACAGAACAATCTTGGTAAAATATTCCACGAGGAGGAAATGAAAAATAATAATGAAAATCTGCAAAGGGAAGAACTACAATAAAGGGAAAAACCAACAAAGGAGAAACCAAGTCAAGCTAAATACTAAAAATATCAAAATAATAAATAAAAATGATTGATAATACAAATTATATCTCAATAATAACCCTGAATGTTAATGGCCTAAACTCACTCATTCAAAGACATAGGCTAATATATTGGATTAAAAAAACAGACCCAACAATTTGTTGCCTTCAAGAGACACACCTAACAGGAAAAGATGCCCACAGACTGAAGGTGAAAGGATGGGATAAAATATATCACTCACATGGTCTATGTAAGCAAGCAGGGGTCTCTATCCTCATATCAAATAAAGCAGACTTCAAGCCAAAGTTAGTCAAAAGAGATAAAGATAGACATTTCATACTGCTTAAGGGAATCATAGATCAACAAGATATAACTGTTATAAATACATATGCCCCAAATAATGGAGCATCTACATTCATCAATCAACCTCTTCTCAAGTTCAAGAATCAAATAGACCACAACACAACAATTCTAGGTAACTTTAACACACCTCTTTCACCACTGGATAGATCTTCCAAACCAAAGTTAAACAAAGATACTATAGAACCAAATAATACAATTAATAACTTAGACTTAACTGACATATATAGAGTGTATCATCCATCAATGAGCCAATACACTTACTTCTCAGCAGCACATGGATCATTCTCTAAAATAGACCATATATTATGCCATAAAGCAACTCTAAGCAAATATAAAAAAGTAGGGATACTACCCTGCATTCTATTAGATCATAATGGAATAAAATTAGAAATCAATGACAAAAAAAAGAAAGAAAAGCTACTCTAACACCTGGAGACTAAACAATATCCTATTGAATGATCAATGGGTAGCAGAAGACATCAAGAAGGAGATTAAGAAATTCTTGGAGGTAAATGAAAACAACCATAAAACATATGGAAATCTCTGGAACACTCTGAAGGCAGTACTAAGAGAAAAGTTCATTGCATGGAGCTCATTCCTTCAAAAAAGAAAAAATCAACAAATAAATGAACTAATATTACATCACAAAGCCCTAGAAAAAGAAAAACAAATCAACCCCAAAAGAAGTAGAAGACAGGAAATAATTAAAATCAGAGCTGAAATTAATGAAATTGAACCCCCCCCAAAAAAAATTGAAAAAATTGACAACAAAAAGTTGGTTCTTTGAAAAAATAAATAAAATTGATAAACCATTAGCTATGCTAACAAAGAAAAGAAGAGAGAAAACACAAATTACCAATATCTACAATGAAAAAGGAAATATCACAATGGACACTACAGAAATACAGAAGATAATTAGAAATTATTTTGAATATTTATACTCCAATAAAATAGAAAATAATGAAGGCAACGACACATTTCTAGAGACATATGATATGCCCAAACTAAATCAGGATGATATGCACAATTTAAATAGATCAATTTCAACCAAAGAAATAGAGGATGCCATAAAAATCTTACCAACCAAGAAAAGCCCAGGACCGAATAGATACACAACCGAGTTCTACAAGACCTTTAAAGAAGAACTAACACCAACACTTCTCAAACTATTTCATAAAATAGAAAAAGAGGGAACACTCCCAGACTCATTCTATGAGGCCAATATCACCCTGATTCCAAAACCAGACAGAGACAAATTAAAGAAAGAAAACTTCAGACCAATATCTCTAATGAATATAGATGCAAAAATTCTCAATAAAATTCTGGCAAATCGAATACAAAAACACTTCAAAAAGATAGTACACCACAATCAAGTGGGTTTCATTCCAGAGATGCAATTTTGGTTCAATATAAGAAAATCAATAAATGTAATTCATCACATCAACAGGCTCAAAGATAAAAATCATATGATCATCTCAATTGATGCAGAGAAAGCATTTGACAAAATACAACATCCCTTCATGTTCAAAATGCTAGTAAAAATAGGGATAACAGGAACATACCTCAACATTGTAAAGGCCATCTATGCTAAGCCCCAGGCCAACATCATCCTAAATGAAGAAAAATTGAAAGTGTTCCCTCTAAAAACTGGAACAAGACAGGGATGCCCTCTTTCACCACTCCTATTTAACATAGTTCTTGCAGCCCTAGCTAGAGCAATTAGATAGACGAAAGAAATTAAAGGGATGTGGATAGGAAAAGAAGAACTCAAATTATCACTATTTGCAGACGATATGATTCTATACATAGAAGATCCAAAAAAATTCCACCAGAAATCTTCTAGATCTAATAAATGAATTCAGAAAAGTAGCTGGATATAAAATCAATACCCATAAATCAAAGGCATTTCTGTACATCAGCAATAAATCCTCAGAAAGAGAAACTAGGAAATTCACCCCATTTACTATAGCCTCAAAAAAATAAAAAATAAAATATTTGGGAATCAACTTAATAAAAGAAGTGAAAGACCTCTACAATGAAAACTATAGCACGCTAAAGAAAGAAATTAATGAAGATCTTAGAAGATGGAAAGATCTACCTTGTTCATGGATAGGTAGAACTAATATTGTCAAAATGACTATTCTACTAAAAGCACTATACAGATTCAATGCAATACCAATCAAAATCCCAATATCATTCCTCATAGAAATAGAAAAAGCAATCATGAAATTCATCTGGAAAAATAACAGACCCAGAATAGCCGAAGTGATTCTTAGCAAGAAGAATGATGCTGGTGGCATTACTATTCCAGACCTTAAATTGTACTACAAAGCAATGGTAACAAAAACAGCATGGTTTTGGCACCAAAATAGACCAGTTGTCCAATGGTACAGAATAGAAGACACGGAGACTAACCCACACACCTACAGTTATCTTAGACAAAGGTGCCAAAAACGTTCAATGGAGAAAAGACAGCCTCTTCAACAAATGGTGTTGGGAAAACTGGTAATCCTCATGTAATAAAATGAAATTAAATCTCTTTCTCTCACCATGCACAAAACTCAACTCGAAGTGGATCACGGGCCTAGGAATTAAACTGGAGACCTTGTACCTAATAGAAGAAAAGGTAGGCCCAGAGCTTCATCATGTTGGTTTTGGCCCCAACTTCCTCAATAACACCCTTATAGCACAAGAACTAAAACCAAAAATCAATAAATGGGATGGATTCAAACTAAAAAGCTTCTTCTCAGCAAAAGAAACAATCAGTGAGGTGAATAGAGAAACTACAGAATGGGAGCAAATCTTTACCACAAGCACATCAGATAGAACACTAACCTCAAGGATTTATAAAGCTCTTGAAAGTTTTAACACCAAAGAAACAAATAACCCAATCAATATATGGGCCAAGGAACTAAACAGACACTTCTCAGAAGATGATATGCAAACAACCAAAAAATATATGAAAGAATGTGCAAAATCTCTAGCAATTAGAGAAATGCAAATCAAAACTACTTTACGATTTCATCTTACTCCAATCAGAATGGCAGCTACCCAAAAAACAAACAACAATAAATGCTGGCAAGGATGTGGGGAAAAGGGCGGCACACTCTTAAATTGCTGGTAGAACTGCAAATTGGTGAAGCCAATCTGGAAAACAGTATGGAGATTCCTAGGAAAACTTGGAATGGAACCACCATTTGACCCAGCTATCCCACTCCTTGGTCTATTCCCAAAGGACTTAAAAACAGCTTACTACAGGGACACAGCCACATCAATGTTTATAGAAGCACAATTCACAATAGCTAGATTGTGGAACCAACCCTGATGCCCATCAATAGATGAATGGATAGGGAAACTTTGGTATATATACACAATGGAACACTACTTAGCACTAACACTACTCTGCACTGGCATTTGCAGGTAAATGGATGGAGTTGGAGAAAATAATGCTAAGTGAAGTTAGCCAATCCCAAAAAACTGAAGGTCGAATGACCTCTTTGATATGAAGATACTAACTTATAAAAGCAAGGGAGTGGGGAGGAGAGGAATGAAAGAGTTTTAAATAGAACAAAGAGAGGGGAGGGAGGGGGAGGGAGCAAGGGGATAGGAATAATAGTGGACTGAGTTATCCATGATTACCCTAAATACATGTATGAAGACACAATTGTTGTAAAAATACTTTATATAAAACCAGCAACTTGAAAAATTGTGCTCTTTATATGTAATATGAAATGAAATGTACTCTGCAAACATGTATAACAAATTAGAATAAAAAATAAATAAGTAAATAGATAAATAAATAACTGATCTCTATTACAGTTTTAAAAAGAACAGAAACATCCTGATAAGTGACCAATATTAGTTTTTTCATTGTTGTAAATGTACCAAACTAAAATTTTAACAATAGGACAATCTTGGTGTGGGATATATAAGAACTCATTATGCCACTTTCACAGTAATTCTTTAAATCTAAAATAGTCCCCAAAACATTCAGATGTTTGTCAGTGAATATACACATATTAAAGGAAAATGGTATTTTGCCTCTTGTCAGTGGAAAATTGAAATGGTCTGTCTCTGGGCCATCTCAAGAACACTGTAGACAGGGGTTAAGGAGTAACTCTATAATCCCATAGCTCACTGAGCCAGGAGGATCACAAGTTCAAGGCCAGCCTCAGCAATATAGTGAGTCCCTAAGCAACTTAGTGAGACCCTGCCTCAAAATAAAATATAAAAAGGGCTGAGGATATGATTCATCACCACTGGGTTCAATCCCCAGGACACTCTCCCCACCCCTGAAGGAGCCCTAATTAGGAAGGGCTGTTGTAGCTAGTGGAAGCCATAAGTTCCACCTGATATATGTGACGCACCTGTAGGCACCCGCAAACCTGAAGGTATATAAAGGAAAGCAGTCCGAGTTAGGAGAACGGAGAATTCAGTCAGCCGGGCAGTCACTCGGTTCAGAAGAATGCCGTAGGCAGAGCGGTTACAGAAGAGAAACCAGATAGAAGAAGTAATGACTGGTCAGAGTTAGGCCGAGGCTCCTGAGGAAGACAGAAGACAGAAGACAGAAGAAAGAAGGAAGAAAGAAGAGAGAAGAAAGAAGCTCTAATCTTTCTCTAAGCTAAACTCTATCTTTCTTTACTCTAAGCTAAGAAAAGCTCGCTCTAATCTTTCTCTCTAAAAATCTTTCTTTCCCTCTCTAAGCTCTAAGAAAGTAGAAGTAAAAGTAGTAAAAGCTTAACTCTGCCTCCGAGAATTTTCCTCCCGTGGCGGCGCCGTGGCTGGCCGTGACAGGCAGCTTACAAATGGTGGTCCGTCCGGGGCTCGGCAGGCAGAGAAGAAAAGCTAAGAAATAAGAGCAATGAAAAAGCATAGCCTCAGACTCAGTTGAGACCAGCAAAAAGAGTAGAAACAAGAGAGCATAGCCTCTGACTCAGTTGAGGCCAGTTAAGAATTAAGCTGAAGCAGAGTAGCCAGCGAAAAGCCGAAGCGAGCCGGCCAAAAGCCGAAGCAGAGTAGCCGGCCAAAAGCCATAAAAAATATAGAGAAAAAGCCTTGAGCTTTAGTATAAAAGAAAAAAGCCATGAGCTTAAAAGAAAATAGAGAATTAAATAGCATGGTAAAAACCATGCAGAAAAAAAAAAAAAAGCCATTGAGCTTTGGCAAGAAAGCCATAAAGAAAAATAAAGAAGAGGAGAAAAAAAAAAAAAAAAAAAAGTCAAAGCCGCTTATGCAATTGTGCTTAACTAGGTGCGTTAGCTGCTCCTCAGCATTAGGCTTCCTTAAAGCCACAGCACCTTCTCAAAAAGGGCTCAAATATCCACCCTTTCAAAAATAAAAGGTGAAAAGCTAGGTAGGGAAAATAAAAGAAAAATAAAATAGAGAAAATAGAACAAAAGCACCTTTTTAAACTAAAGGGAAGGAATATGAAGGAGCCCTAATTAGGAAGGGCTGTTGTAGCTAGTTCCACCTGATATGTATGTGACGCACCTGTAGGCACCCGCAAACCTGAAGGTATCACCGGGTGAAAGCAGTCCGAGTTAGGAGAACGGAGAATTCAGTCAGCCGGGCAGTCACTCGGTCGGTCAGAAGAATCAGAGCGGCCAGAACGTAGGCAGACCGGTTACAGAAGAGAAACCCTGGTCAGAGTTAGGCCGAGACTCCTGAGGAAGACAGAAGACAGAAGAAAGAAGAAAGAAGAAGGAAGAAAGAAGAGAGAAGAAAGAAGCTCTAAATCTTTCTTTCCCTCTCTAAGCTCTCTCTAAGATCCCGGTTTACGGTACCAGGCAGCTTACACACCCCCAAGAAAGAAAGAAGAAAAAAACACCCACTTGGGTCCTTAATATATACTGTGTCATCTAGAAAAGGTAAGCCTATTTGTAAAGTATATTATGGGAACAAGGGATAAGGAGAATTTTCTTAGCAGCTAAATGTTTCCCTACTTTTATGAGTAGGTTTTCTATTTGACATATATTATGAAAATATTCACATGACTTAAAGAATAGTTACTCTGCCTTATAAAACCCATTAGAACTAAAATCAGTACAAATTCCTCATAGAGGAATGCAGAGGGGACTATCATCGAACCAAAAATAAACAGAACAAAACAAAAATCAAGATTTCCCACAGGCTTAAGAAATAAGAAGTTTAAGGGTGAAGGACAGTCAGTTTTGCACAATCCTAGAAAACAGAGCAGAAGACAGAAAATTTGGGGTAATATGTCAATAGCTTATACTACATGCAGACCTTATGTGTGCTTACAAAGTAGGATGCAACCCATGTGGTTTGGTTAATCTCAAGTCAATTTGCAAACCTTGGGTACAGATCATGAAAATATGAATGACTTACAAACTATTGCAACTATTGCTCAATACCAAAATAAAATATTAGATTTTCCATCTTATGCAGATCTCCAAGGAACTCTCTAAATTAAAGTCACAGTCACTGGGTAAGTTGGAGAAGATATCCATTCCACCCAAGAGCAAGGTCTCTGTAGGAGTTAAGGACCTTCCCCAATGTTTTGCTCAACAGAGCTTTTCCTCTCACATATTCAACTCCCTGAAGATCAAAAAGTATTTTAAATTTTAAATAGTTATTATTGAAGATGAATATGAACTATTTTTCTTATGTCTTTTTCATGACTAACTTTTGAACTTGACTAATTCTACAAATTAATACAAGGGTGCTGTATTAAAAGGTTCAAAAATATATTTATTTTTCCTTATTTATATCTCTGAGAGGTAAATGCACATGTATACTTAAGTGTATGTGTGTTTCATTCATACAACTATTATAGAAGTGTTAAAGAAACCCTATGATTCCTTTAAAATACAGAGACTATCTAATCATTTGTGCATATGTTTCATAACTGAGCCAGGAGTTCCAAAAGAAAGTCTGTTTTTTTAGATACTTTGTATCTATTTTAAGTTATGTGCACACCCATACTCATCAAAACTCATATCCTTTATTTTGGGTGACATCATCAGGCAACAAATCATATTATGGCTCTCTTCTAGATAATGTTATTTCCAATTAATTCCCTTAGTCAACTCCCTATGTGTAATGCTTTATATTTATTTTAGGCATGATTATGAGAAAAGTTTTAAATTCTTTCCTTCTGATTCTGTCATCTTCTATTGACTAATTTTTCTCCTGATTATGTGTCGTATTTTTCCATTGATTTGCTTGTCTGGTAATTTTTGTTTGTTGTAAGACATTACAAAATGTTATGCTTGAGTGTCTATATTTTGTTATCTTCTATGGAAACATGTTAGCTCTGATCTGGGGGATAATTCATTAATGGATGGAGCCTACACTCTGGCAACATTGAGAATAGATTTATTCATTGCAATCATGATTTCTGAAGATGAGACTCCTTAAATGAGGCATATGCTCATCAACTTGCTGTGATGCTCACATAATCCTGAAGACATTTAAGCCTGTGACTTTTGATCTATATGCTGTCCATTATCTTATCTGACTACCATCCCACTCACCTGCAATGTTCTCCTCCCTGCAGTCCCCACTCTGCTATATCCATACAAATAGTGTCTATAGCATTCTGCATATCTGTATGCACAAATGACACAGGAACGTTAACACTGATTAGCCTGGATCACATTATTTGTGATCCTACAGGGCTTAGAAGAATAAAGAAATCTAGAAGAAAAAAATTTTCTGAAAATCTTTCATTCTTAGCTTTCAGCAACTCTCCTTTTATTAGTAATGTCTTCAAGTGCCAGTAAAAAACATATCAGCAGCTACAGGGTTGCTTTAATTTTTACACAATGACCGGGAGAGGCAATTCCCAATTGAGTTAGATTATTCAAATTAGCCCATAACACAAAATCCTTCAAAATGAGCTCAGGAATTTAATATATCATTTATTTTGCATCCAATGTATCATATTTCTAATTAAATTTTTCTTAGGTTAATGCAAAATTAATTCACCCTTGCCAAGAATCTTACCAGTCTACCAGTTCAACCAAGTTCCAAATGAAAAAAAAAAAAAAAAAAAAGGCAATATAAAATGTAAAATATCTTCCTGGTAAATAAACCAATAGGATGTTTATATAAAATTGATCAAGTGTGGATAATTTTTTCAGGTCTCTCTTAGCAAATGTCAATGTCATAGGAACTATTACTCTATTTTTATGCACTTTAAATAAATATATTTGAAGTGCTCTGGTAAAAAGTATCCATTCCCCCTTTTGAAAATGGAGAAATCACCCCTCCTCATGGTTTGTCAAAGACTTAGGGGAGGTGTTTCTATAAATTAGTACTCTAACCCGGGCATACAGTTAACTCAAATTACGATCATCAAGTAGAAAATCCCCTGATACTAGCAGAACAAAATATTAAAGTTCTATTATCAAATGATCCCTCTCCCTCTCCTATCATTTCTGTGGTTGATAAAAGGAATGACAACCCAAATAGTTGTTTCACAATTGTCACAGGATCTTTTTCCCGTAGAGTTTAATAGTTTCTTCATTTGTTTAATATTTTAGAGGAAAAAAAAAAGTCTCCAGATTAAAATAAAATGTCTGTAAGATTAAAAATAAATAAATAAAACGTTTCCTAAAGGGTAAGCCCCTAGAAATAAGATAATTCCATTTCTACTATAGGCTCAAAAATTTTCCAAAAAGTATAAGACTTGCAGAATATACTTCCTTATGAAGTATGTATCACCATCAGCTTTTGTTTCCCTTTCCCTAAAATCAGCAAAAATCTCAAACTGAGTCTTTTGGAAGAGAATGTCTTATCTCTTTAATTTTTAGGTAAAGTTTGGGAGATACATTCTATTTTAAAAACAGTGCCAATGGAAAATCAATGGAATTAAAAAATAAATATTTATTTAAAATAAGTCATAAAACACTCCATATTGAAAACTGTGGAATCTATGTACGTGCTTGTATTGCCAGAATGGAAACACAACAAACTAAAATGAAGATAAAAATGGTAAATATTGTAATGTTGAAAATTAGAACATTTTCCAAAGAAGTGGCTCATTTTTGAAGCATACATTTCATACTATATTGTAGCTCTATAGAGAGCTGTGAATTCGATCATGGTCTCCGACTGCCTGTGGCTGTTTGTGCTGGGAATTTCCTGTGCAAAGGTGCCAGTCAAGATTGCCCAGTTGCTATGATGATGCCCTGCCTGAGGAGGCTTTGTGCAAAAGCATAGAGCTATATCAGTCTGGACCTTGAGATCAGGCACTGACTGCCAGGGATAGAGAATTCTGGACATAATAAAATAACTACTATGTCTCTGCAAGTGACCAAGACCTTCATGGCTATCTGCTTTGCAGAAACTTTCCCACAAATAACTTTTGGTGATAAAACCTATATAATAAATGTGTTGAAATAGCTCTGGGCTATTTTTTCTCCATCAGAGAATGATGTGCCACCTGGTCCCAGCTCTCTCTCTGTATGTGTGTGTTCATCTTTCTTAATTCCCCATTGGCCCTCTCCAGTTTCTAATTAACAGCTGTGCATATTGCAGCATATCTGGAAACTACACATATTAAAAATCTCTAAAGATAACATACTATAAACAAATAAAGCATCTGAAAAATAAACCATTACACTTTTAATTCCGTATCTATCCAAGAAACTAAAATATCCAAGATTTCCTTATGACATATTAGGAGGTTAAACAGGAAGCTCAATAGCTATTTATAGATAATTCAAAAACTTAACAGGGAAAATAAAACAGCCTTGTGTATAAGATGGAGGATGGTCTTCTCTGAAAGACATTATTCTTTTTCCACAGTTGTTACACCTTCTCTTCCTTTTCAGATTATTGGCAAAGAGAGCCTTGGTTCAGTGTAACAGATTTCAGGAAAGCTGTAGCTCTTTGGCACTCCTCCCATCAGACAGAGAGGTGTCTAGAAAGCCCCAACTAACTGTATTTGATTATGTACTAGACATGTTTATAAGAAACCCATTTTCCTTTATTTAGGGATTGTATAATTTAAACTTTATAATTTCTAGATGCCCAAATATCCAATCTGACAATGGCTTTCACAGCTCTCCTATCAGTGCCTGACATCTCTTACCAACTGCTATATACAAAGGAGAACTTAACTGAGCAACAGAAAAACTTCTACATAAGTTGAAGGACCAGTGCCTATTTAGACCCTGGGCATTTGATTTCAATTCTCAAGGAACTCTGAAAAACATCTATGTCATTCTTGCTACTAACCATTTTCAAAAGGATGACTTAGAAACTGGACCCAATTCAGTCCTATCAATTATTAGGTTGTGTGCATATAGTACATCTTTGATTATATGATCAAGATAGGCTTTGTTGTAGATCATAAATTATAATCTAAACCTAAATCACTAAATTATTATAGCTACCAGGCCCAAAACTCTGCAGTTTAACCCTATAGACAAGTTTTGAGCATTTAAAAAAGAAATCTATAGATAATTGGAACAAGGGGATGTAATGTAGCATAGAGTCAAAGATTTCCTCAGGAGATGTCAGATAAACTGATCTTGGTAGAATAAGTAGAGTTTGCCAAGTTGAAACAGAGAGAACAAGGACATGGGATATACCCTAGAAATTACTTTTCTACCCTACTCAATTCTACCATCTATCCTACATGAACCCAATGATCCAATCAAACTTGTTTTTTGTTATAACTTAAATATGTTTTATGCCTGTAAGGATAACATGGACCAGGCTTACATCTGTCTATCAAATTTCTAAGCACCTTTCAATGTGTAGCTCTAGAGGCAACTCATCTAGGAAGTATTGGCTGATTTTTTTTTCCAGTTAAATATGACCTCTCCTTTATTGCTCAGTCTTAGCAATTTTGACACTTCATAAGAAGCTTCAAAGAAAGAATGCAATGAGTCTGGAGTGACATATCTTCTGAGTACAATCCTAAAATAACTTAAAAATTAAATAGAAGTTAAAAGTTTTCTGCATGTAGCAGGTTCTCAACCATTATTTGTTGAATTGGTAAAGACTGACACAAGGATTGTTAGCTAAAACTAATATCGGGATGCCAAACGTTTTTAGATGTTGCTTGTCTGCTATAATAAGAAAGCACTGGTGTGCTCCTTTTAGCTCATTAATAAATTGATAATGAAAATAGCTAATTTAATCATATGGCATTTCATGGCTTGCACTATGTATTAATGAATCTAGAATACATAAAATAAATCTCCTGCCTTCAAGGACATTATATAGATGTATTTGAATCTTAGCTATAGTGATAACCTTATAATGGTACCCTAAGTCTTCTAAGATGAGTCCAGTTTTTAGAGTAACTACAGCCCTGCTTCAGTTGATAAGCAGGATTGTTCTTCATTATTAATGACACCCACAATGCTAGTTACACTATTCTCCTACTTTAGAATCTGCAAACCTGAAATAAACCTTGAGAGTTCATTTAATCCACTGCCTGGCTTAGTCAATCAAGATCTGACAGATAAATCTATCCTAATATTTAAGACAGCTACCAAAGCAAATTTCAGTGTCCCATGGCATCCTACTCTGTTTTAAGGATTTCATTATCTAGAAGATATCTTCCCTATATCTAATCAATGTAGGACCAGAGGAAATAAATTAGGAAACTATTCTTTAATAATTACAGTCAGTATTCAAGGCAAACAGAGGACTGATGGCTTTACATGTGTATATTAAGCAACTCTTAAAAAATCCTGTAAGACATCATAATTCCAATTTTATGAATGAAAAAATTAACTATGGAATAATACATGTATCATGCTTAAAATTATACAGCTCATAAAGGACACTGTAAATTCTCTGAAGAAAAGTATAGTGTTAGAAGAAAGGGGTATGGCAGAGTCCTCTATTTGGTTACATTTTTCAGAACCTACTTGCTAGTTCTATTTGAAACTTTGTATTTAATCAAGCACTTCTCAGCAATATTCTCCCTTGGATTGTCCATTTTTCCTTTGAAACCCATAGCCTAAATGAGGCATTCCTCTATATTAATCAATTCATCCATATATGCAATGCCATCAAGGCATGTTGGGTTCTCTGCGCAGGTTGACATCAAGATTACCAGCTGAATTCTTATGTGTAGGCAATGGGAAAATAGGGGAAACCTCCCTGAGTTTTGGGAACTCAGCTTCTTGTGGTTGTAGAGCTGAGCGATCCCTATTTCAAAACATCAACTTTTCCTCCAAGTTGTTGTAGACAGACTTTCTGATAGTAAATAATTTCTGAAAGTAGGATCTCTATCTAAACTATGAGAGCTAAGTGTATGGGGAAGCTAAAGCCATATTCATCCATGGGTTATCTCAAAAAACGACCCTCCATACAGCATTTCTCAGGTAGATGCCAGAAAGATATTGCACTACCAAGTGGCATGCAATACTCCATTCATTTCCTGTGGCTTCTGTAACAAATTACCATGGCCTGGGTGGTTCAAATGATAGAAATGTAGCCTCTCACTGTTCTAGAAGCCATAATTCCTAAAGTTTACCAGATGTAATAAATGGAGATTTTAAGAATATTGGTATAAAATAAATGTATTTTATATGTGGGAAGAAGATGAATCAGCAGACAGGGAGCAGAGGCAGACTATAGTAGACTGGTAAATCCTAAGAAGATATGTCCACATCCTCATTCCCTTGGGACTGTTACTTTACTTGGAAAAGAAATGTTGCAAATGTAATTCAGTTAAGGATACTGAGCTGAGAAGCTCATCCTTGATTATCTGGGAGGATCCTTAATTCAGTAAGTGTTCTCATCACAGTAAAGCACAAGGAGATTGGATACAGGCACAAGTCAGGGAATATGAACATCCACCAGAAACCAGAAGGGGCAAAGAGCAGATTCTCTCCTAGACCCTCCAGAGTCAAAATAATTTAAAACTAAAATCCATAGTCATTCTGGATTTATACTGGGAAAATTAGAACAGGGGAAAGGTGGTAAACGTGTGGTCCTAGGTGTGCATCACATTTGTGGTGGAAGTTGAAAGTCAGCTCAAAGTTCACATGCTATAGTTTGAGGCTGAAAGATAATTTCTGAAAAAGTAGGAAGTCAAAAGCAAAAGATAAACCTGAAAAAGAAAAAGCAGTACTAGCATAGTACTAGTACTAGATCATTGTAAGTACCTAGAAATATAGACCTAAATACTACAAAATAGCTGATAATTTGAAACTGGTTGCCTCTGTGGAATAGTAATCGAAACAAAGAAGGCAAATTACTACTATTTTATATTTGGTATTTATTTTGGTTTATTATAAGCTTTGTAAATGAATGTGACCTTTTTAACTATATACATGCATACCTTTCATAAACTGTTACTGATATTTTAAAATATTACTTACTTTACACAAGTTAATTCATACTGATAGGGGACAGGGAGACTTGAGCAGTTAGGGACATGAGATTAAGGGAATAATTCTATAAAATGGGCCAACTGTGCTACCCTCATATGCTTTATCATTTAAAAAAGTCATTTACCTGCAGCTCTATCTGACTTAACTCACAGGATATGTTACATTGCTCAGCAAACTATCCATTATCTTTGAGAGAAATGCAAGCCTGAAATGCCAATAAGAATATCATAAGTTACTCTGTATGTATGTGTGGCGGGGGTAAGGGGGGAGTCTTTTATGACCCTTATACAGATCAGATCCCAGAACTCATCAAGATAAGGATAATCCCCACCCCCTCAGAAAATCTGTAAGAACAGCTTCCAATTATTGGTTAGCAATGATCAACATGACCTAGAATTTTCACGGCAGTGGGAAGTTCAAAGTCTGATATCATCCTTTTGTCAGTCAAAAGTTAAGAGGTGGACTTGGGCAGAACTCTGGAAACTTCCCTGGGACCCCCAATAAAATTGGAGGGCAAGAAAGGTACACCATCTCGCTTTCTTTTTTAAATATATTTTTTAGTTGTAGATGGACACAATACTTTTATTTTATTTAAGTGGTGCTGAGGATCAAACCCAGGGCTTCACACATGCAAGACGAGCACTAGCCATAGCCCCAGACTCCATCCATCCCTTTTGAGAAAACTTATTCTCTCTCTACTCTGGTAGGCATGTCTGAAATCTTTCTGGTATGCTTGCAAAAATTGGAGTTTGAAGGGGCCATTGTGCTACTTCAGTTTCCCAGAATGTCCTAGCCCCCTAACAATACTGGTTTCTATTCTATGCAATAAAGCATTCATGAATAATAAATCAGTGGGATTTCATCTTGGATATATTTCTTTCAATACTATGTTGATATTTTTATCAACCACAGAAGGTGACACAAATGTATGTAGACTCACAATACCTGTGAGTTAAAGAAATGTCTCTTATAGGAATGAAGTTCAGTTTCAGTGGACTAAAAGATTGGAGGAAAGGAGAAATTTTCTCCCATTAATTTTTACCTTGTTCTGTCACTATTTCTCAAAGTATTTCTCAAAATATAGATAATCTTGTTCTCTCTTAGGGTTAATGACAATGAATTTCCATTGCTGGCACTAATGCTTTAACAGATCTGTTAGATATGTGTTATAATTATCAGGAAAACAGTGTTTTACCTGTCATTTGACATTTAAAATAGCTGAGAGTCAACCCACAGTTTTAATTAGAATTGTCACAGGAATATCTGCTATCTTTGGCTGAGACTGTTAGCAGTAATGTATTTGTGTACTAAATGATAAATTGAAAAGAAAATTGAAAAGCAATCCAGAAAATAGATGTTGGCTACATGTTTCATTCATAGTGTAATTATTGAGTTTGCATATATTGAGAGTTGGAAAAGCCTGATAATGGACATATTAGTGAAAAAGAGAAAATAACTATTCTTCATAATGTATTCTCATAAATAAAATAAGATTTTAGGGGAAAATGGAACATTGGTGTCTTTTAGATGGTTTTGTAAAGACTGAAATTCAGAAGGATGCCTGGGAGAATACATTGCAGAAGTGCTAATAATAATATAAGGATAATTTTATATTAATGGAATGCTGCTCCAATTACGAATTCCCTAATTTGGTAACAAAAAGCATTTTATAATGGTTGCCCATGCTTTTTCTAATATATGAAAAATTGTAGTTTTCTACAAGGATATTATTGTCAAATTAATATTTGGTGAAATTAAGAGGAAAGTTCTGCTAAAAATAAAACAAGATTACTTGGGATTTCAATTATGAAGCATATGGTGAGATAATCCTTTTCAACTCAAGATGGATTATAGATCTAAAATCTTCATAGATATGTTATTGTTCGGATGTGAGGTATCCCCAAAAGCTCACATGTGAGACAATGCAAGAAGGTTCAGAGTAGAAAGTATGGGGTTGCAAGAGTCTTAACCCAATCAGTGAATTAATCCCCTGATAGAAATTAACTAAGTGCTAACTGAAGTGGTAAGGTGTGGCTGGAGGAGGTGGGAATTAAGATGTGGCTTTGGTGTGCATATTTGCATCTGGAGAGTGGAGTCTCTCTCTCTCTTTCTGCTTCCTGATTTCAATTATGAAAAATATAGTGAGATAATTCTATTCAAGATGGATTGTCATGACTAAAAAAATCTCCATAGATTTTTGTTACAGTTTGGATGTGAGGTATCCCCAAAAGCTCCAAACCATAACAAAAAAATATATGTGAGCTTCTTCCCTCTGCCATGCTCTTCTGCCATGATGTCCTGCCACACCTCCAGCTCAGAGGAATGGAGTCAGCTATCCATGGACTGAGACCTCAGAAACGGTGAGCTCTCAAATAAACGTTTCCTACTCTACAGTTGTTCTTATCAGAT
This sequence comes from Tamias sibiricus, assembly GCA_025594165.1. Classification (NCBI taxonomy): domain Eukaryota; kingdom Metazoa; phylum Chordata; class Mammalia; order Rodentia; family Sciuridae; genus Tamias; species Tamias sibiricus. The sequence continues at coordinate 80,570,739 of CM046664.1, forward strand.
CCTTAAGTCACAGCAGCAAAAAAGTTGACTAAAACAATTTTAATAATATTTGGGTCTAAAAATGATCTATAAGTATGTAGCTGTGAAGCATCAGTGGCAGCATCACATGGTAACTTGTTAGGAAATTTAAATTCTCAGACTCCAGGCCAAATATGCTATCTATTTTATTGAACAAGATGGTTGCTATGAATGTTGAAGTTTGAGAATCACTGAAATTCATAAGCTTTAAAGGAGCAGAAATCAAAATAAAGGAGTTGTGACCTGAAATTTTCAATGGCATGAAGGCAGAGTCTGGCCCTGACATTCCTCAGGTACTAGGATGGGGGAAGAGCAATCTCAAATGGACACTAAAGTCAGAGTTTATTTAAAACGTGAGGGCGGAATGAATGGTCAGTGAAAGAATACAGGATGGCCAGTAGTGTCAACCATAATGTGAGAGTGCCAAGGAAGAGAAGAAAAGTTTTTAAGAGGGAGGAATATGATGAAATGGTTCAGGGGGGAAACCATAGTGTGATAATGCCACTATATGACACTGTGGGAAAGTAACCAAGGAACACTACATTAGGAAATATAGGGTACAATATGGAGATGGTATTGGAAGGCAATACTTTTTAATATAGCAGCACTTAAACGGTTTCAGCAATAAAGTACTTTGGTACATGGATCTACTATATATGAATTTTGTGACTTTAGGTTAGCTCTACTTTTGGTTTGGGGTTTTACTTTCTTTTAATTTTCAAAATAGAAACAGTAATAGTAGATGTTTCATAGATATAATGTGTTTTAAGATGATGCTAATGCATTAAGGGGGTAACATACATACAATATGACTTAGGGGGGAAAAGAACAGAATTTTATTTTGTTTATCTGTGACCACTTTCCTTTGAAGTCCCCATTTTTGTGGATGACGAAAGGCAGTATGGGTTGGAATATGGAGTCAGTTCAAATTAATTCAGCTTCTTTTGGGTAAACTGAAATCCTTTTAGGTAAATATTTATTCTTGTCTTTCAAATTATTTATGGCACAGGTATCCTGAAAGGATACACATATTTCTCCCTGGTAATTATTAAAGGAACAGCTGATAAGAATGCAGGTGGAGCTGGGTGCGGTGGCGCACGCCTGTAATCCCAGTACTTGGGAGGATGAGGCAGGAGGATCGCGAGTTCAAACAGCAATGGTGAGATACTTAGCAACTCAGTGAGACCCTGTCTCTAATAAACTACAAAAAAAGGGCTAGGGATGTGGCCCAGTGGTCAAGTGCCCCTGAGTTCAATCCCCAGTACAACAACAACAAAATAAAAGAATGCAGGTGGTTGTAGTGTCCTCTTAATAGTGGTGTCTTTGGTGATTCATGGTCACTGGACACTACAGATGTCCATGCCAGGTGAAGTCAAAGGCATATTCAACTTTCAGTCTGCTCTGCAGGGAAAGGCCCACCTTGTTGACGAGGCCCTGCTGCAGCTCCCAAGAGCTCTTCAGACACCAATTTTGAGTCCTACTCATCACTTCCATGGAGACAGTCCACTTCATGATATCTACAAGGACACTATGACTCTTTTGCCTTCATAAGCCCAGGATTGCTCCACCAACTCTCAACTCTCAGGTCTAATTCTGAGAGCATACTAGAATTTCTGGTTCTCAACTGAAGAACCAACAGAGAATAGGTAATTTCTTGAAGTCCTTCTAAACACACTATATCATCATTTTTCCTGTAGTCCAGAGATGATCCATGTCTAAAGTCTCTTCTCAAAGTTCCATGCAGGAAACCAGATCTAACACCCTCTGCTTTGTCTTCCTCATTAATCCATTTGGAACTTCAATTATTCCTGCCCCTCACATACAACCTCTTCCCCAACCCTTCCACTTTCTCCCTACTCTGAGAACACCTTCTTCTTTTCCCCATGTCTTATTCTAAGGTCTTTGTATCTTTGACTTACACTAAAAACACAATGATCTAAGCACATCAGAACTGTCTTCTAATTTTTGAGAAATTTTATAAATACCTTTTTCCCCTTAACAAACCTGACTGTTGTTTCAAGGGAGTTTTAATAGTAAAGGTGGTAAAATTTCTTCGGAGATTACCCTAGATAATGAAGCTCGTATTTTAGCATTAATGACAAATAGACTGCAGGGAAATATAATTTACAGAAGCATGGAGATTAACTTTAACACTTTCAAAATACCATCACTGTTGCCTAAGTGTTATCTAACATTTATTGATCATTTAGTATGTGTCAGGCACTATGCTAACCTCTTTACATACATCATTTTATCATTACAACAGCTCTATAGAGCATTTTGTAGATGATACGCCTAAGGCACTTAGAAGTTAAACAATATGCCCCAGGCATCAGAGTGACTAACTAAAAGAGCCAAAGTCGAATTTCATGTTTAACGGACCCTCAACACTGAAGGAAAGTTTCCATTACCCTCCCTCCATGCATGTAACAAAGTACTTTCTCAAATGATAAGAGCCTTCATTGCTAATGTTATTATTATTTTTTGGCAATTTTGATAACTCAAAATTGTTATATGCTTTTTTAAAATAATAATTAAGCTTTCTGGTTTACAGATTACTCTTTTGTAAATTTGGCTAGCTTGAATCCATCAGTGATTAATCATCTCTTAAAGTACAAGAACAGTTGAAAACATGAAAAAATATGATTTACAGCTCAATATTTTAATAAACTATTGCAATTATAATATCTTAATTAATAATGGCCAGTTATGACTACAAAATAAGGCTACACTTCTATTAAGCACTTTCAGTCAAATCTCTTCAAACTGAAATTTGATCATTCTCTAGATGTTCAGGGAAAAGTGAACTAAGAGAGTCACAGACAAGTTGTGCCAGAAAGAGATAAAAACAAATGACTAGCTTTCCAGTTCTAACCCTAAATTATAAAATTGTTGTAAGGCAATATACATGCTGCAAAATTACCTTGAAAAAGAAGGCAACAAATGGAGACTTTTTAATCCTTCTCCCTAGTTCTTTGTAAGAAATCTATGAACTATAAGTCTTTAAAAATATGAAGATTTGAGAGAACAAATAAGTTGGTATATCATGTTATTCAAAAGCAATAGCACAGGTGAAAATATCAATTCCCACCATATTAGAAATACAAAGCAATTCAAGCCTAATTTTTTGACAGGCATTGACAAAATGATTTTAAGAAAAAAAAAATAGGTGACTATATAAAAGATAATTCAGAAAGAAAACACTAAAGAGAAGAATGTAGTTTGAACATCTCAATATATTGTAAAGGTATAGTGTTTACATAAGCAACAATACCAATGTGTTCAAAAAGATTGACCAAGGACAGACCCAGGTGTGTGTAAGAATTGATTTTATAATGATACAGACATCACAACTCAAATGAGGATATTTGGTAAACAGACTTGCAACAGATAGCTTGCAATTTTATAAAAATCAATTGATATTTTATTTCATACATCAAATTCAGTTTTTTAAATCAAATTCGGTTTTAGATGAATTATTGATTTGATAGGTGAAAGATTACTCTGTTAAATTTGTGGAGAATGGACTGAGTAAAATGAAAGAGGAAATTACTAGTTGAGAGACTAGTAAGCAGACCAAACAAGAAATGAGAAATAAGGGCTAAGAAAAATGAGATGACCTCCAGAGAAATAGAACTTTATAGAGAAAGGCAAACCTGGGATAAGCAGATTTCAGACTTTAGAATATAAGTGAATAATGGTTCTTTTAAGTGAACTATGTCAGACTAGGTGAAGAAATGCTTTTGGACAAAGCTTGACACTTCAGCATGCAAAATACATGATGCCAATACTACGGTCTATAATAATGGTCTAAAAATCAGATAATATATCTGGGGTGGATATACAGATAGTATAATTCTACTTCTGCAGAGCATTTGAAGTTTGAGGAGTGGATGAAATGACTTAGAGAATATAAGTGATAATAAAGCCAAGCACAGACTCTCATAGTGGTAAGCAAGATTACAAAGAATTATACCCCCGAAATCAAAGAACAATATAATATGGAACAGGATTTCACAAATAATGAAATGCAACTGAGAGATCTTGGAAGACATCAAATTATGGTCTCCTCTAAATCAGACAATTTAAAGGAATTGCATATGCCAGCAAAATGTTTCAGAAAAGGATAAAGGAAAGAGCCATGTTGTAGGTAATTCAGAGGGAGTGGGAAAGGAGGAAAAATTAGGGGACAATGATGTAGGAAAAATTGTATGGAATCACATTCAGGTAAGGTGAAAGGAACAAAGAGAGAAACTCTGAAATCCACCTTTGTATCTCTAAGCATTAATTAGTACATGGATATAGAAAGTACTTTTCCAGCACTACTAATTTTAGTTTTCACAAAATGAGTAAATTTTTATTTGAAATTTACCTCCTATGACATGAATCAAATATGCAAGTTAAACCTTTTATAATCTTTTTTTTTTTTTTTGGTATCAAGGATTGAACTCAGAGGCACTTGACCATTCAGCCACATCTCCAGCCAGATTTTGTATTTTATTTAGAGACAGCATGTTATTTCATAACTTTCCTATGTACATATATGAATACACAACAGTGAATCTCACCATGATGTATATCCACAAGACACTAACAATAACAATGACGATAATAACAAAAACTAAAATAAATAGAAAGATCAGTAGAGTAAGGGAAGGGAATGGGGGGAGGAGAAGTGGAGGAAAAGGGAGGAGTGGTAGGGAGTTAATCAGAAAAAATGATATTCCATAATTTCATAAGTATGTCACAATGAATCCTACTGTTATGTATAGCTAAAAGAATGAACCAATAAAAAATTGCAACTTTAAGATTTTGTCAAGTGATATTCCATCTTTTTATTATATGCCACTATATGTTTAAGTGACATTAAATGCAGAACTTTTGCTCATTAAACAGTCAAATTTTACTCCACAAGCCTTAGGTTTGCATTTTTCTAGAATTATCAGGGAATAGTTCAACTCTTTTTCCTTGGTATCTTAAAGCAAATGTTGGGTGGGATATGTGGATTCTGATGACATCAGAGTATCTAATTATTTTATGCTTTGCTGATATCACCTTCAGAAAAATATTCAGAGGCACTTTAAGATTTCATTTTTTGTCCTTGAGGGAGAGATTAACTATATTTGAAGTGACCCCATTCAAATGCACTCAGTGGATATTAATCACACATGAGAGATTCAAGAAAAAAAAATAGGCCAGGAAAAATAGTAAATTGCTTTTTTTCCTCTACATAATATACTATTGGTAAGCCAAAGACTCTCCATTCTAGACATCTTGTTGCTAGAGATGTAGAGAGAATCTCTATTAATCATGTGGGACAATGGAACAGTCATGAAATACCATGCATTGGAAACTAAACCACTGAAATGTGATATACTGTAATGCTGTGAAATTCTTCAACTTGTAAAGACAAATCTGTGAAGTCTACACTGTGAAGTCTTTCTGTCTTAGAAACAGATTTGTTAAGAAGCAGTCTTGGAAAACAGTGTCCTACCAGAATCAAGATTTTGGAATTCAAAATATATATACTACATTTCACACCTGTAATTAGAAATTCACAAATATATTTTAAAATAGTTTGCTTCACTTCACTGATTTTGCCATGAAGATCACATAATTTAGAAGGGGAGGAGGCCAATAAAATAATGCAAAAATATTGTCTCATCATTCTAACATGGATATGCATAGTTGACATCAACAAACAAAAAGGATATCAAATTCTTTGGTGAAGGGCAACAGATTTTAAATCAGTTTTATGAAAAGTCAAGTATCTGGAATTCAAAGAGATATATGCATATAGTAGAAATACTTGTAAAATTATACCTAAGATGGACTTATTCAATAAATATTAGAAAGTCGATAAGAATTATGGAGACCTGACAGAAAAAATGAAAAAATATATGCACACACATATATGAAAACATTTTTACTTATACTAACAATAGTAAAAGTGATAAGTGAGAATTAAAACATATGTATAACTTCACAATATAAACCTTTAAGATACTCTTAGTGATCATACACAAAAACAACACCTTATGAAATAAAATTTAACATATCCAAAGGTTGAAGTGTTAGACCAAGGACCAAATTGGCCAAAGTTTGCCTGAGGTTTCTTACAAAACATGTATGAGAATATGAGAGTGAATTTTGAAAGATGGCTGCTTGGATTAGTTCATATTATGAGGTCACAAATTATTTATGCATTTAACATAATAAAGGTCATATGTGTGGCAAATCTACACTGTACTCAATGGTGAGCCATGAATGTTTTTCTCTTAAGATGCAGAACAAGACAAGGCTGCCTCCTCACACTGTTTCCATTCAACATAGAACTTCATGTCCTAGCCAAACAAATTTTACAAGAAAAAGAAATAAAAGTCATGGAAATCAAAAAGTAAGAAGTAAAATTGACAAGTTTGCAGATAAGAGATGATTTAATATTCAGAAACTTTAGACTCTACACATGTACACATATGAAAGTATTAGAAATAATAAATTCTATGAACTTGCAGAATACAAATATAATATATGTAAATTACTTGTAGTATTTTTATATCACAATGAATTCTCTAAAAAAGAAATTATGATGGCTGGGGTTGTAGCACTTACCTAGCACGTGAGGCACTGGGTTCAAGTGTCAGCACTGTATATAAGTAAATAAAATAAAGTCCATTGACAATTTAAAAATATTTTAAAAAGGAAATTATGAAAAAAAAATTGTAAAAGAATCAAAATGGAAATACCCTTTTCTAACTTGACTATACCAAATATCTCAGAACCACTTCCATGGGTCAGAGAAACTGAAAAATCCTTTACTAAGCTCAAATATTTCCTTCAACACCCACCCATATGGGTCTACTGAATCATTTTAAACATTTTTTACTTTTATATATATATGTGAATGGTTAGGTCATGGTTAGGGCAGTAAATTAACAACATGGCACACACCAAAGACCACTGCTTATAGCCTAATAAGAAAGGCTGAATAACTAAAGCTAATTTTTCTTGACACAAAAATTTTGCAGACTCCGATAAATGAGTCAAAATTATTCAAAGAGTCACTTTGGACTTGATGGCATTACATACAGTACAATTCCTATTGCTAACTGAAATCATTCAACAATTTTCTGCTTCTTAAATATGGAATAACCATCTTTTCTCTTCATATGAAGCATGCATCCATATTTTCAATTCACCAAATTTAATACCCTTACCTAATGAACAATATGATTACATTTTTGTAGTTCAAGAATTGCCCATTTTCAGAACATATCATTTAAACATTCTCATACTAAATTGTTACTTAACATTGTGTACTGATGTGTCTTTTCTCATAAGTGAGAAGGTAAAATACCAGGCTAGTCACTGAGTAACCACTCCAGATTACTTTATAGAATGCAGCCTCTTATAAGAAGAAAAAAAAAAAAAAAAACCCATAAGCGCAAGGTGCTAAATTTGTGACCCTTTTAGGGCATGTCAATTTGATTAACATAAAATGCTAAATATAATCAGGATAACTGATAGATTTTTTTACTTACCAACTTTAAAATGCTATGGAAACAAAAACGATTCTTAACCTCAAGTACTCCTATAAAAATTGGAGAATGAATATATTAATTGCTTGATGTTCTGATTCCACCTGCTAAAATTGTTGCTATAGAGACCCACCATAATAGGTATATTATGCAAAAAAAAAAAAAAAAAAAAACACACACACACACAACATTATACAAAAGATAAAATAAATGTACCTAAAGGAAATGCATTACAGGTCATTATGCTAAGCGAGTTTTGCTAAGATCTGTGAAAAAATCTTCTTATAAGACAAAAGAAAAAATTTCATAAAGAAGTTTAAAAATTGCATTCATGGGTGCACAAAATGTGTATAATAGTCTGAAATGAAATACTGAGACTATTTAGATTGTAAGATAAGTCATTACAAAGTTAGGATGGTGGGATGGTTATAAAAGATGACCTAAAATGGACACATACTGAAATATTTCATGAGATAACTCATGATAAATGGAATGAATTGTCCAAAGAATTAATCAAACACTATTTAACAAATATTTAATATGGGAGGGTACATCCAGTTCTTGCGTTTTCTATGGCTAGGATATAATCCTAGGATTTAAAAAGTTTGGATATAGACGAGAATGACGTTTTAATAGACCCCTTTTGAAGATATCCAAATATATTTTCATAGAGTGGCTTTCCCTGTGGATTATGGATGTGTCTTGGTGATAGTATTTATTTTTCCAGATATATGGTCTTCAAACCCCAAACACCAACACGATCGCCTCAATTCCTACCATCTCAAACTACATCAAACTTTCAAAAAACAGGGCTAGAATTTTGCATTGCATACATTATACACACTTCAGTGGAAGCTATAGCAGCTTTAAGACACAGGTACAACTCAATTCATTCCATAAGACCCAAGCTCCTTTGGCATCCCAGTGAATGTGTTTAATATCATTGAAACACATAACACTAGCACTTTATGGGGCAAACCTCAGTGAGGAATAGAAAATAGCTGGTGGTTGAATTGCTATTCCCTTTCCCCCCTTGATGAAGTTTTCAAGACTTCATATCTAGAATGGACTATTTCAAATGCAGCAATTATATGTGGTCTCACCAGACAAATCACATATAACTCAGCCATCTATTCTTTGGAAGCTGTGTACAGCTCAGTAATGCATCATCTTTATTTGATTTTTTTTTCCCATTCCTGTTTTGCTTCCTTTCTCCTCACTTATGATTCCCTGCATGGATGATTTATTTTAGCTTCTGTTTTCTAGGAAATGTAGACCAAGACAATTGATGCCAGAAAGCACCCTAAAAAGTAAGCAATCAAGCTGATAATTTGAAATTGTATGGTTCCCCTGTCTGAAAGCAATAGGTACCCTATTGCTGGTGATAAGTGAGCCAGCAACAGTTCCTGAAATTTATAATTGTGAAATTATAAATGCCTTCACCTATTATTAATTAGGCTCACATGCAGGTAGAAAGAAAGGAATAGAAATACCAAGTGATGCTGCTGTAATCAGTATGATGCAACAATAATTATAAGGAACTTGGTGTTGCGTGGCTTCACTGAACAGCAGGAAAAGTCTTGCAAAAATGAAATGATGAGCTCAAGGTATTTATTTGCCAATATATGCCATGCTATGCAATCAGAGAATTTCAGTGGTAGAGTTAAAGAAGACTGTCTGTTGCAGCCTCAGGGTATGCTGTACTGAAATATTATCTGGTTATAGGGAATGCAGTGCTAAAGCAAAGGTAAATGTTGCTCACTGATTGAGTTCTCTAATAATTAAATGAGTCGTTCTGACAATGAAACAATGAGATCCTTAGACCCATCTATGGAGTGGAAAAACTGAATATTTGACATCAATAACTCCCCTTCTGGCTAAAAGCAGCAACCTCATTCCCTTATTGCCAAAGAAGCTATTCTCCTTTTGTTGCTTGAAGACTAAGCAATAGCTAGATTTGCCACTAAACTGAAAAGAATGTTTTTTGAGGCCAAGTGACTCACTAGGTGGTTTCCAGTGCCTTTGTACAAGTGTTAAATAGGCAATTAAAGCAAACAGGGCTCCAAAAGGGCAAGAAAATGAAGAACTTAGTCCTCAGGAAAACAACTCAAACCAGCCAAATAGGGGTGAGAGAATTGTAGCATGGGCAACTAAGGAAAGAGATTATGAACATCAAATATAGTTTGCTATTACAGTATAGCAAATGACTTCCAAGACTTTGTGACTTAAAAACACCCATGTTCTTGTACCTCATCATTCTGTGTGCCAGGAATTTGGAAAAGGCTTACCTGCACAGCTTGTCTTTGCTTCACAGCATCAACTGGGGAAGCATGACAGGAGCTGGAGAAGCCACGTACAGAATAGCTCACCTGCCAGGGTTTCAGTTTCATGCTGGTTATTGACTAGGGGAAAATTGGTGATGATTGTCAGGTGGGAGCTCAGTGCGGAGGGGATGGAGGGGTGCTTTCCTTTCACTAAGGTGTTTCAGTTCTTCTCCTCATGATTCTATCCATTAGATTTGTTGAGCTTTCCTCACCATATACAGCTGTGTCTCAGTCATATGTGGTCCAAGAGATTACAGGGAACCTGCAAGTCTTTTATGATTTGGACTCAAGACCTAGAAAGTTAATTCTTCTGCATTATCCTAGTCAAGAAAAATCACTAAGATTACCCAATAGTCAACAGAGGACAATTGGACTTCACTTTTCAATGATTAGAGAAGAAAGATGAACTGAAGACCAAGGATAACAATAGAAATTACAGTTTGATTTGCTGATCCTTTCCAAACACTTTGTAGGTGATAATAGGGGATGATTTCTGAAAGTAAAGCTATCCTATTTTCATAGTAGATGGTGCAGGGGATGAGAATAATAAAAAAAAAAAAAAAAAAAAAAAAAAAAGCTCTACTTCATAGAATTTGTGTTTCTTCCTAGATATTTTCATCCTCCTTCCTCTTCTGGGACTTGCCCAGTTGCTTTGTTTTCTGACCTGAGTGACCTCTGTGGAAGATTGATCCTCGCTTGAATCACAAAGGTGTGGCCACTATAACAGTTGCTTTGATTCATCTTCTCACAACTCCAGTTTTCTCAGTTGTCCCCAAAGGCAAGAACTGAGTGTGGACTTATCTGGTTTGGTCTCTTTGATGGCAGAAACCAAAAGGCTCTAACTCTCAGGCACAATTGACTTGGACCCAAAAAGGCTATACCTTGCAATAGAGTTAATTTTTATTATGCAATTAAGATATAATTCACATGCCATAAAACTTACCAATTTAAAGTATATAATTCAGTGATTTTTAAAATATTCAGAGTTGCCCAACCACAACCACTATCTAATTTTTGAACATTTCATCACCTGTGGTTTGAATTTTGATCCATGGCTATGGAAGATGGGAAGCAGCCAGGAGAGATAAATTGCTTACCCTACACCCTGAGACAGACTGTTTTGAGATGCATATTTTGCATCACAGAGAACATGTTCCATATGGCCTCTCTAGAGATGCCCTGCTTGACCAAACATCCAGCTGTGATTTCTTGTCAAACAAATAACTCAGTAATCCAACATCTTATATATGATTTATATCTTGATTTCCTCACTTGCCCTGATCCATGGTCTTAATTTCCTCTTACTCAAATACCCAATAAAGTGTTAGCAGATAAGCTCTGTTTTCTAGAATATGGGTAAGACACACCATTCATGTCTCTACATTCTGTCTTTTACTCTATCTCCATCCATGTATATAGCTACAACATACTATTCATTATATACCATTTTAGACTATTCTTTTTCCCAGCAGTACACTCCTTTTCTTATGCCATTCCTTATATATGATATACAATATACTTTTCTAATTATGCACCACCCCAAAATCCCATGAAGCCCTTAAAGGTTTTTAAGAACCAGGAAAAATACAACTATGAAGTATATTAGTCACTTTTTCCTTTGAGTTCTCCCTGTCTTCCACTTAAAATTCTAGTGAAGTGCATACTGCATTCTGCTTGAATCATCAAATTTTATCACCTATCCCTATCATATGTCAGATATTAAACTTGAGAGCAGATTATTTTTTTGTTCTCCTTCGACTTTGTATCTCACAAGTTCCATGCAAAAATGTCTTGCATATAGTAGGGGATCAATAAACGCCAAATTGAATATTAAGTACCATAACAAGAAAAAAAAAGCCAGTATTTCAGATGGGTACATTGGCATTAATTCAAATGTGGATAGTACACCTATAATCATCACACTTGCCCTGTAGGTTTCAAGCCACAAAGCCTTCTAAATCTTCAAGACATATTTTCCAAAAGATCCACATAATTTCATTTTGTTTCTTTTAGCATGAACAAAAGATCACCGTGAAATAGGGGAAACAAAGAGCCATCTATACATTCCATTCTGTCCTAAATATAATTGCTTAAATTTTATCTTTTTCAAAAAAAAAAAAAAAAAAAAAAAAAAACAGTTTTAAATGTGTTTCCAGAAAAAGTTCAGAATATGGAAATCTAATAAACTGTGAACTGAAATTTTTACTGCCTGACAAATATCACAGTTGGCCCAGAATATCCTACTTTTCTCAGAATATTCAGAATCCTTTTCCATAAGAGCACACTGTTAAAAGAATTAGGTAACCTTAATTCTAATCCGGCTCTCACAAAACATTTTGATATGTTTTTTGCTTTGTATGTTTCCTGCTTTCTAGTATTAGATGGTTACTTAGTAGCAATAGCCTAGTGCATTAGCAAAAAGTGTTATACTAATTGTTTTATCTGGAAAAATACATAATGCTTAATGGAATTTACTAATGTGTTTCATTTTCAGAACACAGAAAGCTCAATTCACTCCATTATACTAATAATTAAGTGGCAGATCATTTAAATGATAGTAAACCACTGATGGTAACGCTATGTCATCAGTCCCTGCTGCAGCCATACCACAAAATTCCAATTATCTGCCACTTGGAAAGCTTGTGTTGATCTCTAAATAAACATGGCTCTTGTTCTTAGTAATAAGTATTAGGCCACCTGGGTAGCAGATGTGGCACCTCAACTAATTGAAAACAGAGAGAGCAACTGTGGGTCTCTCCACCATTTCAGGTGCTGTTCCAAAGTCTGCCTAAGAGTGGTTCACTTCTCATTCTTGATATAAACCCACTGGAAAATATCCACAAGGGCACCAAAAATACTTCCATACTGTACAAATAAGAAAATCACATACACCTGTCATAGAGACGTTCATCTTTTTCATGATAGGAGGAAACGTGATATATTTTAGTCTTAAACAAATCTGAGTCTTTGGGGGAGCCTTGTGCTGTGGATGAGTTCTCTGAATCTCACCCGTTTTTGTTTTGTTTTGTTTTTCTGGATTCAGTTGAATTTTGACTGGATTCAACTTTTATATGTATTATTTATGACAAAACAGCATGACATTGATGCAAAAGGCAGAGACCTCACTGATAAAAACTGCTAATCACATAATAGGTATACTCATTATTCATTCTTCACCTATTTCTGTTCCATTCTGTTCCATTTGGAAGCCTGGATATCATTCTGTTTCCATTCCACCCTGATGCACTAACCACAACTAGCTTGGCAAATTAAACTCCAAGAATGATGTCAATGTGAGTGGTATAATGAGAACAGGGGTTGTGGTATAATTTATTCAATGATAAATGCCAAATAAATAATACACTGCCTGGCACATTATTAATGCTCAACAGATATTTGCTGAAGGAAGGTTGGAAGAATACAAGGATGAAAGGAAGTGCCTGTTCAGTTCCTTTGCCCACTTACTAATTGGGTTATTTGTTGTTTTTTTTGTGTTAAATTTTTGAGTTCTTTATATATCCTGGAGATTAGTGCTCTCTGAGGTGCAGGTGGCAAAGATTTTCTCCCATTCTGTAGGCTCTCTCTTCATATTCTTGATTTTTTCCTTTCCTGTGAAGGAGCTTTATAGTTTGATTTCATCCAATTTGTTGATTCTTGATTTTGCTTTTTGTGCTTTAGGAGTCTTGTTGAGGAAGTTGGTTTCTAAGCCTACATGGTGGAGATTTGGGCCTACTTTTTATTCTAGTAGATGCAGGGTCTCTGGTCCAATGCCTAAGTCCTTGATCCACTTTGAGTTGAGTTTTGTGCAGGATGAGAGATAGGGGTTTAATTTCATTTTGTTATATATGGACTTCAAGTTTTCCCAGCACCATTTGTTGAAGAGGCTATCTTTTCTCCAATGTGTGTTTTTGGTACCTTTGTTTAGGATGAGATAACTGTATTTATGTGGGTTTGTCTCTGTGTCTTCTATTCTGTAGCATTGGTCTACATGTCTGTTTTGGTGCCAATACCATGCTGTTTTTGTTACTATAGCAGGATGAAAGGAAGAAATGTAAAATGAAAGAAAGGAAGAAATGGTAAAAATTGTATTGATTCACTAAGTGTTTTTCTTCATTTATTTAGTGTCTTTTTAACAGCAATATACCTGAAGGAGAAATTATCATTAAATTATTTAACATTTGGATATTATAATTTTGACAACATAATGGCCCAAGAGAGCTTGAGACATATTTAATATTTCTCATGGTCATTTCTCTTTTTCTGATCTTTCTTTCCAAGCTGTAAAATTTTAGTGGAAATTAAAATTATATCTGACCAATATCAGCAAGAATCTGAAGACATTCTTACTTGGGTCTCCCTTGTGAAAAGGTACATTGACTCAGACTGGAACCCAGGTTACATTTAAAAAAAAAAAAAAAAAAAAAAACTATAGCAGTTCATGTTTCTATAAAAACTGTATCACAGTGAGGCATGACTAAGTAAATGACTCATTAGGCAACAGCATTTTATTGTATCTGGTACATTAATTGAACAAATGACTCTGAAATATCACATTAAGATAAGAGAAACAAAACCAGACTTAAGCTATATAACAATCCATTTCTCTCCAGCTCTGTTAGCAGAACATTTTTCAAGATGATGCCATACCTGCTGTGCAAACATATTATTCTCCAGGTACACAAAGTTAATTTCTTATTCTCATCTTGTTCACAAAAATTTCAAGGCATATCTTTGAAGAGGAAAGAGCAAAAATGAATATTTAGCTGGGCCCAGTTCAAAGAGGAAGGTAAAGAACTATTCATTTTAAATAGTGTTTTAAAATAAAATGGACATGAAATTCATTTATGTTTTACCATTTGAATATAAAATATGAAAATAGTTATGTTGAAAATACTGCAGTGAACAAATGCAGAGACAGATGGGTCTAGGTCATTAGTTTTAAGTTTGCTGTTTCAAGTCAGCAACCCATAGTGCAAGGGTCAGAGAGTTTTCAAAGCAAGGTAGTACTATCTATCCCACTATAGATAAAGGCCTCACATTTCCACTTTCACGCAGTGTTCAGCTTAGACTTGACTCTCTCATTTTCTGGTTGAGTGACCTTGACCAACCTTTCTACCCCAGTTTTCCACACTGTGCCACAGAGAGAGGAACACACTTATCTGTGAACACCAAATACACACATAACATTGAGTGTGTGCCTGGCAAACAGTGGCAACTACAACCACCAGAGAGGCCCTCAGAGGGAGTCAAGCCTGAGTGAACAAGACCATTTGAAGTCCAAGTTGGGTTGCAACCTTCTGCTGTATTCTTGTATCCCCTTTTCTATAGAGTTATTGAACATCAGATAAAATGAAAATAATATAGACAATAAAAATAATTTCAGCTAGATTTTATTATACTGTAAAATAAAAACTTATCACCACCATGAGTATAATACAATGTAAGTATAAATTGCATTAAAATACAAAATTCATAATTATTCTTTTCAAAATTTCATTCACAGAGAACTATATAAACATATTTTCTTTTAAACTTACAATAGGATTTATGTATTTTGGCCCAGGAAATTATAATATATTCTATAATTAGTTAGACTAGTTTGTGCAAAGTATCCTTCACTGATTGTATTCAAAAGATGTATAATAGTAAAATATCACCTAAGAAGATTTTAGAAGTTGAAATTCATGAACATAAAACTTCTATCAAGGTATTGCCTCTAATATCACTAGCAAATCCTTTCAATATTTTTAATTAAATAATTTATCTATTAACCAGATATTAGTTAAGCAACTACTTTTTTGTTAGTCTCTGTATTTAAAGTTGTTAATATAATACAAATAAAGAGGCATAAAATAGATACATAACGGAATAATGACAAGGTATACATAGTATGTCAACGCTACAGAAAAAGAAGTACTTATCTTGGACCTGAATAGTGGGAAAGATTGAGGAAATAAGATGAACATACCATTAAGTTTTAAAGAAAGACTAGGAATGTACCATAAATAATGAAATCTGAGAGCTTATCTATCTCTAAAATTCTGTGCTATAAATGTTTCCTGAGTGAAAATAATTTATCTCTCAAAGTGCTAGTTTTCATCATTTAAACAAATCAGGGAGAAATACCTTGCAAACTTGGCATTAGCTTTCTAATTTTAGTTAATCTTTCTTCTACCAATGATGTATCCCTGTGTTGACTGTTAATATTGTTTATATCAATGTCCCATTGAACTCTGCTGTTTCATTAAGACAATTGATAATTTCTAAAAGTATTGTCCCCTATGTGTGATCATTCTAATCTACTATAAATTATTTCAAATTTATCATAAAGCCTAAAAATATTACAGGTATATTTTATGAATCCATTATCCTGCTGTTAACATAATGAACATTATATGAGGAAAATAAAGACATAAAATATAACCAAACACAAAATGATAAATATTTCATAATGCTCAGTCACTGTTAATGTGGAGTTTTACTTTGTTATTAAACCATATTTAATTCTAAAAGATAACTGAATTTATCATTGGGTTGTGTGTCCACAGTAGAGCATTTGTATATCAGGGCAAGACCTTGATCCATTTTTTTTTTTTCCAGTGAGTTCAAAATAAACATATTGGGAATTTAGTGTAAATTATATCTGTTTTAGTAAAAAAAAATAGGGTTTTATAAAAATAGGGTTTGGGCATAACATTTAAAAGTAAGAATGAAATCAAGGTTTTTTTTCACCATACACATCTAATATTATCAAGAAATACTTTACTCTGAGCATAATACCAACTTTAAAGTCCAAATGAGTTTACACCAATTAGTTCGACATATTTCTCGTTGATGACACAGTTGAGACCTCAATTTCCACATAATAACATAATAAATTATTAAAATTTGAAGTATAGGAAATTACATAAATGTACCTTGTATAATTAGCAGATTAATTACTTTCCACAGCCAGTAAGTATAATAGAAGTGAGAGAAGGGCAAATGAATATGATGGTGAGCCAACTAAGGGATTGTCAAAATTGTTGACACAGTGACTGAGAATCATGAATTTTCTTCATCTGTTATTATCTAGTCTTCTAAGGTTTGGCTATTAAGAAATTGTCATTATGATTGATGTGTGACAGAACAATAGAGAGGAGAGGGTTTGCAGAATGAATATTAGTGATATGTCCACAGCGCAAGTTTTAACAAATTTATTGGCAAAGCTCTTCTGAAAGAAGGACCAATTCCACACATAAAAATACTATGATGAACTTTCAAACTCTTAAACATTAGTGAACTCTATAACTTATAGTATTTTCCTTAATCTGCCAACATTCTTTACATCTTCCTTAAATATAGAAAGTGTTAACTGACTACAGATTTTGTGTTGCTTTTATGCTCTTTGATAATTTGTGAAAACAGGAAAATCAAATGATATTTTCACTTTTGTTTGTCTTCTTTTTCAAATGCTGTTATTATGACATGAAATCGGTGTTTTTAAAGAGATAAGTCTCTCTCTCTCTCTCTCTCTCTTTTTTTTTTTTTTTTTTTTTTTTTGCACCAGAGATTGAACGCAGGGATGCTTAACCATTGAGCTACAACCCCAGCCGGTTTTTTTTTTTTTATTTTGAGACAGGTTCTCACTAAGTTGCTCAGAGCCTCCCTAAGTTGCTAAGGCTGGCCTCAAACTTGTAATCCTCCTGTCCCAGCCTCCTGAGCAGCTGGGATCACAGGCATGTGCCACTGTGCCTGGCTAAAATAAGTCTCTTTTAATCTGTGTAGAAGAATTTGTCATGTGTATTGGCCACATCTAATTACATGTGATCATGCTATGCTTGCCAGTTTATGTTGACACTCAGAAAATCATGAACTGCGTTTTGAGTGATAACAATAGCAAAGGCTAGGAAAATTCAATCCTTGCTAATTTGATATTTTATTTTGTAGAAGTTATTGTGCTATAATAATATAAGTATCAGGTAAAATAAAATATTTTCTTTTTAACCTCTTTAGGAACAAGATTGTACAGAGCTATCTCTGTGTAAATATTTTGAAGTCTTAGATTGTAGAACTAAAATTTATATTCTCAAAGTTCTCTGGTAATAAAATGAATTTCTACAATCAATATTTATTTTATATTTCAATTAATTGTTTTATTATACCAAATGGAAATAGTACATTTAAGTTACAGGAACTGCCAATATCCCATGCCTAATTGGCTCTTAGACAAAAAGTTAATTGTTTCACAATTCAATTCATTTTATTTTATATTCTCCATCTCCTGAGATTGAATATCTTTGTTTTGGAAAGACATCCAATTCATTGAAAAAAGTAAGTTGAAACTTTTTTTCCTGTAATATATTAAATCAAAATGATTTGGGGTGAGAAAAGAACAAAAGGGATTGTTGCACCTGATTAGGAGATTCCAGTGTGTGCTGCAACACCTCTTTGCAGTGCTTTGAAATCAAACAGTATTTTCACCAGTATATCATTAAATAATTGACATTACTTAGATCAAATCTATTTTAAGTATACAATGATTATGATTTGATGAAATATAAATTTTATTTGGTATGGGAATGATTTTTACCCTGTAGTAATGACAGAAATCACATTTAAATCCATTTTAGTCTCCATGATGACTTATTTTGACAGGGTTTAAAAAAACCTTCCTACCTACAATGAATTCAGTTATATTTTACCTTCCCTGAATCAACTGAATGATTTTGAAACTGAATTAGGTCCATTTGACCCTATAGGTAAGAGATTATTAATTGTTTGTATCACTTAAATTTGTAAAATGTGTAATATGAAATGAATGTACTCTGTAAACATGTATAAAAAGTTAAAATAATAAACAAATAAATAAATAAATGTGTCAAGCAAATCATAACAGAATGTACAAAAGGTAAAAGTTTTGAGACAAGAATTTTTTTGTGTGTGTATGTGGTGCTGAGAATTGAACCCAGGGCCTTGTTCATGCAAGGCAAACACTCTACCAACTGAGCTATATTTCCACCCTGAGACAAGAATTTTTAATCTAAAACTAGGATTGAGAGCAATTCAATATTATTTTCAATGAAAGAGATTTTGTCTCATCCATCAAAAAAAAAAAAAAAAAAAAACTCACAAATTACACTTTGAGAATTTAACTAAAACCAAAAGGAATACACATTATCCAATGGGATCATATTTTAATAGCTCAAAATAAATTCTGTAAGTAACTTTAAAATTCTCAAACATTGAATGTCCATTGAATCTCCTAAGAATTGTACTTAACAGCACTTAGGTACAGTTATCAAATTAAAAGTATACTCAAAATTAAGACAGAATAGATACAAAATTGCACTTACCTAATGGCATTTACAAAGGTCAATCTTCCTAGATTCCTTTGGGAAATCTGGGACTTTCTGGGCCATTGTTAAAAGTGCATCTGTAATCAAAGCTCTCTGGGAAAAACTGTGAATCTGGTGGTGTTAAGTTCCAGAAGACACTGACTTAAGGATGTCTCCAAAGAAAAGAGATTTTAAGCTCACCCCAGTGTGTGAGAGGATAGGAGTAGTAAAATGTTGAGATGGGACATCATTGAAAAGAACATTAGTTAACTTGAGCTAACATAGACTCTCTTTGATGACATATTAGAACAGCAAAGTGTTAAACAGGGTTCAGCTATGCAATGCAATGATGTTCCACAACCTAAAAAGACTCTGGATGAAAATGTTTCTTCAAGAGTTATTATGTAAGAACCACATAAGCCCAAAGATGATCAGGTGTCCTGATTTTTCCTGGACCATTGCTATTGATAGCTCTCAGACCAGTATACTTAATCCTCCTTTGCTCTCAGATATTTTTCCTGATTTGGTTAATTAAATTATATGCTTAGTTTTAGGTATAAATCAGGCCCAAAAGAATGCTTTGTGTGCTAAGTGATTTATGAAGAAATGCTCTCAATGTAAACTGGCAAAGAAATAAGAAAAGCAGAGCGGGAGAGGGGAGGAAGCCTAGGAGGGCACAGTGATGTGTGAGTTACATGTCAGAGTTCATCTGCACCTGAGGCAATGGAGGTGGCTTCTCATCCTGTAGCCAGGTCATTGACTAAGGGTAGTTGAAGACAGTCCTCAAAAAATAGCCTCAGTATTGGATATGAAATTGCATTGAGGCTGGGGGAGGTGAGCACAGACAGGTAAGTTAGACAGGGATCTGGACAAAGCATCCGGTATTCACTGAAGTCATGGATGTGACTCACTGGGGGTTCCTTCTGATCCATCCTATAGAAGACTGAGTAATTAAATTAAGATCCACGGATAAGTTGCCTCAGAGTCTATGAACCTCAGGAAATTGCATGACAGATTTTTTTTTTTTTAATGTACATGCACCTGTTCCTAGAGAGAAGGTAATAAGTTTTTTCAGATTATCAAAAGAGTTCATGATTCAAATGAGATTCTGTGGACATTGGAGGAGAAACTGCAAAAGGGAGTCAATGTTTTATGCAATCTATGTAAGTGTGCATAACTCTTGGGAAAGGGGAAATTGGTTCAATTCCTCATGTAGGAAGAAAATGTTTTTTTTTTTTTTGTTTTTTTTTTTTTTTTTTTAATGCTCCTCAGAAGTAAGATATCCATCAGCTAGGGAATGTAGTAGTTTGGAACCCCAGAGTCACTTAGGGAAACTTGAGTCAGCTATAATGCTGCTGAATTTCATTCTGACTTCCACATTTCTGGTGAAGAATTTATTTTGGCAAATAAGCATTCCAGAGAAATTGATGTTTTTCCCTTTCTGACCTATCAGTGGACTCCAGATGTAATTAATAATTGATAAAACAAACTGTCAGAAGAACATTTAGAAGGTTGTAGGAAATATAAAATAAGCTACCTTGACAAATGACCTAACAAACTTTCCCATTTTTGTTACTATAAGCATATCTACATTTGGGATACCTCAATTAATGCAGTATTCCAACATGACTCTTAGTTAGCCAAATAATGAACAATTTATTATTTTCTATTAATATACTTAATGCCATTTTAAACCCAAGAATTCCTGGTACTTTCCAATTCTTACTTGCTTTACCACAGCTTGACAGTACAACCACTGCTGAGAGCTTTGGCAACCTATTAGTAAAATAGATACAAAAACACAATTGCTCTTTCAAACTGGGATCTTTCCTTTCTTTTTCACAATGGTTTTCTTTCCACTTTGAGCAGTAAAATGTTATCATTCTCAATTAAAATTCTTAAAGTATAACCTTAAACATAGTTTCTATCAGTTTTTCTTGTCTCTGAGAAGTTTTCATTAAAGTTCTATTTTTCTACATCACATAATGAGAAATATAGGTGATATTCAAATATGAAAATTAATGGCTAAATTTAAAATAAATTATCTGTCTGCCAAAATTAATTTGGAGGATTAAATAACAAGTCGAAATAAGTATTCAAGATGAAAATCTACATATTGTCTATAACATTTACCTAACAGTCTTCATGAGATCTTATTTTCATAATCATATTTCTTCCTCATCAACTTCAAACTTTTCCTGATTCTCAATATCTGTCATAATTCATGCTATACTTCTGCCATAATTTCCTGACACCCACCATCTGTGAAAGCTTTTCTATATAGGTTACTTTGATTAATATTCTGTCTCACTTTTTTCATATTATCTCTCAGTCTTAGATCCTAATTCTTTCATCCCATTCTTTCTCTTTAAAGCAATTTCCAGTAATTTCACTACTTCTTCAAAGTGTCTGGTCTAAAATTATCAACAACCACATGTCTTAGTAGGTAGGGGAGCAAGGGTCAGTGCAATGTACGGGTGTGTTCTACTTATCAACTTTTAGACCAAGAGCTGTACAACCTCAGACTGTCTCCCACTCACCTTTCTCAAACCCCTCTTCCCTCCCACACTGGCCCCTGTGATCTAGAAACCATTACAACCATTAAAAGCAAGTCCCTTGCTGATAATCAAGGAAGATTTCAGAGACAAGCTCAGAAATTGCTGGGGAAACAAAAGTGGGAACTCTCATAGTTTCTTACAAATGAAACATGCTCTTACTATGTGATTTAGCAATTTTGTGCTTTGGGGCATTTATCCAAATTAATTGAACACAGATCTACATTAAAACCTTTACATGGATGTTTATAGCAGCTTTATTCATGATTGACAAAACATGGAAGCAAACAAATGTCCTTCAGTGGTTGAATGGAAAAAAACATTGTGTTCCATCCAGTACAGACTACAGCATTAATAAGAAGTAAATTCTCAAGACATGAAAAGACACAGAGAGAACTTAGAAGTATACTTCTATGTGAAAGAAGCCAATGTGGAAAGTCAACATACTCTGTAATTTCAAATACATAATAAAGCAGAGATAAATCCAGAGAGACAATAAAATATCAGTGTTTTCCAGGGCCTTATAGGGAGGAGGATGAACAGGTGAATTACAGAGGAGTTTTAGGACAGTTAAATTATTTTCTATGATACTATTATAATGGTGGATAAATGTAATTATACATTTGTCAAAACCCATAGAATATGCAATACCACAAGTGAACTCCAATATAAACTGTATACTTTGGGCAATAATCATGTGTCAATATAAGTCCACTGATAATAACAAATGTACCATTCTCGTAAGGAATGTTTTTAGTGGGGGAGGTTGGACATGTGTGAGAGCAAGGGTATTTGGAAATTCCATGCTTTCTGATCAATTTTGATGAGAACCTAAAACTTCTCTAAAACCAAATTCTATCTTTAAAAGAGACATTTCATATTATTTAAAACTTTTTGTTGAATTAAGGACAGTCTTAATAACTTCTAAGCAGGTATACTCGGTGTTGGCATAATACTTGGCATTTAGTTATGAGTAATGATGATCAGAGATGTGAAAGCAGAAAAAGAAGAAAGCTGCTATTCAAAATGCTCACAGGTATTAAATTAAAAGCTTTCTTTTATCAAATGAGTTTGGGAAATAATTGATTTCTTTATAGCAGGTATTTACCATGATTTTTTACTACCCTAATACACCTTCTGACTCTCAGATGAGTCTTATAGTCATGCAATATTCTCCAAATTTTGTGAAAATAAACTTACTTTATCATAAGTATCCCTTGAACTAATGGACTGATGGAATGTGCATTTGAAACACTCCTGTTCACTGTGATATTTCTATTAGGTCTTGGAATCTGCATTATTTGATGGATAAAATTCATTCTTCTCAGCCACACACAAATAAATAGGGTAGAATTCTTATCCTTAAGAACTTTAGCTGCTGTGTATGCATGAGCATAGGCAAACATTTACAATACAGTTTAGCTAATGATATGATAATATATTCCCAGAGTCAAGATTGATTAAATGCATATGAAGTTATCATTGTTGTAGATCAGGGTCATTTAATGGTACATCACAAACCAAAACTTTTTTACATTACCTGTTTTATAAATAAAATTTTATTGGCATATAGCCACGCTCATTCATTTATTTATTGTTTATGGTTGCTTATGCAGATTTGAGTAGTTGTGACAGACCATCTGTCCCACAAAATATTTATTATCTGGCCATTTACGGAAAAAGTTGGCTGACTAGATAGCTGTAAAAATAACTTGCTGTTACCCACGGTGTTTAAAAATGTAGAAACTAAATGAAGTCTTTTGGGAGATTTGTAATTAACAGAGAAATTAGTAGAGATTATTATTGTTTCATCAGAGAATTTGTGTGGTTCACAGAACATGGCCAAATACTTATGCATTTTTATGTGATAGGATGAGCCTCTATTCAGAAGACCCACCTTTTTGTTTTATACATGTAAAATAGGTCACTGGATAATATATCTTTACATGTTCTGCTAGTTCTAAAATGTTATATTTATGTTCATTGAATGCCTATCTTGGCAAAACCTTCTATTTAAGAACTATTCTGACTTCAGTATTGAATTTTCCTTTTATTGAGGACAAATAATTAAGAGTTCTGCTCTGCATGGAATAGAATTAAAAAAATAAGAGAATAAGAAACTAAAATCAAGAAAGATGAATCCTACAACTTACCTATTTTTTTTCTCACTTCATAGGAATATATAGATTTTTTTAAAAAAATATTCTTTGGAAATGCCCAAAGAGACTTTATTGGAAACTTTCGTGTAAGGGACTAGACAAAATTGTATAGCTGTATAAAAAGAGTAAGTTCTTAAAACTTTTAAAAAAAAATAACAGTGAGGTTTTTTTTTTTTCCTACCTAAAACTACCAAATTTAATATTGTTAGTGATCAGAAGAGTAAAATAGCTGGTTTTAATACTGAATTTGCTAGCAATTTCACATAATTGTCCTATTTGTTCAAATAAATTATTTTGGCTCATAACACAAAATCTGTGTTCTTTTTGTCTTTGATTGTTATGCTGTCACTTTTCATTATTTCCTATAGATTAAAATGCTCATTGTAAAATCATGAATAATGCAGCTGCTTCTATGAAAGCGCTCACTTTCTTTAATTAAATTTACTTGCCTGAAGCAGATGATGTGTTTTAAAAATCAGTAGTAACAGCATTCCATTTTAGAATATCTGGTGCCTTAATTTCTCTTCTTTCATTAAGCACTTCATGAAGAAGCCAGAGGTTCTCTTCATATAATAAGCTCAAACTAATTTCAAGTCATCTTCTAAATAAAGAACTTTAAACCTACCAAGTCATTCAAGAGGATTTATTCCAACAAGCACTTTGTTTTAAAAAGTTAAAACATAAAGTTTAAATATAGCATGTAATTACTATTTTTCATCTTGATTCCAATATCTATGAAATCAGAAAATATCTATTAATACTCTCAATAGCAAAATATTAATATGAACGGATAAACTATGATTCCTATTTCAATCTTCTTTATGAGCTCCTACTCAAGACCTAAACTGTGCTTTTTTTAAAACAGCAGTAAAGGTGGCACAGTTTGAAGATCCAGGCTGGGAATTCAGTCTGTCTATGGCCTTTATTTGCCTGTGATGTCTCTTGGGAAGATCACATCACCTCTCTGACTTATTTATGCCATATGTTAATTAGCTTTAATTTTGTTGATATCATATATCTTAAAATCTGTAAGCCCTTTTTAGACTTAAGTTCTATTTTCTCTATTTTATTTTCTCTAAACTTTTACTCACAGCTTTAAGGAAGCCTTTATCAGTTGAGGTTCTATATTGACTTGATTTTCACAACTACACCTGCAACATACTATAATGGCTTTTTATATGTCTTTTTTCTTAATTTTTCCTATAAATGGTTATATTGAACTATTCAAGTATTTATTTGATATTTTATGGCAATTCTCTACATGCATGTATAATATAAGACTTTTTGTGATAAATTTGAAATGCTTGGGAATAGTTTGACTGCCCGGCTGAAATTGACACAGGTTTTTACTGCCTCCAGGTTTACAAACTTAATTAAACTTTTTAGAAAAAAACTATCAAATAATCTTATTTTACCTCCTATTTCAAGGTTCACCTCAAAGTATTCTAAGTACACTTGCTATTTGACTTTTTTTCTAGTGACTTTTTTTCTCTTAACTAAGAGCATCAAACATTTTTCTCATCTTTCCATGAATCATTTTCTATACTTAAAAAAATTATATATAACTATACAAATCCACAAAGTTCAATAAGTCCCAAACAGTACTGAAATAATGAAAGCTAAACTTGGCAAACTTGATTACAACCACCACACACACACACATACACACACACACACACACACACACACACACACACGATACCACTTAGCAAATGATATGATAGTGTATCTACAGAGTCAAGATTGATTAAATGCACATGAAGTTACCATTTTTGTAGATCAGGGGTCATTTAACTGTGTATTACAAACTTTCTTACATTACCTATTTTATAAATAAAATTATACTGGAATATAGCCATGCTCATTCATTTATTTATTGTGTATGGCCGTTTATGCAGATTTGAGTATTTATGACAGACCATCTGTCTCACAAAATATTTATTATCTGGCCCTTTACAGAAAAAAGTTGGTCCTGTGTGTGTGTGTGTATGTGTGTGTGTGTGTGTGTGTTTGTAAAGATATGAAAAGTATAAGAAAATCTTAATAGTAGCCAAAGCAAAAATAAATCATCATTATCATCATCATCATCAAATCTAGGAGAATAAACAGGGCTAAATAAAAACTTTTCACCAGAAATAGACAAGATGGAAGACAATGGAATAAATCTTTATAGGAAAAGGAAAATTGTCAGTTTAACATAATCTGTCCAGCCAAAAAAATATTCTAAAAAATTTAAAATAAAAACAAGAAAATTTCAGATAAACAAAAGTTGAGAGAATATGACACCAACACTTCAGTTTGAAGATAAATGACATCAGAGACACACATGTGCAACAAGGATTGAATAGCATTTAAAATGGTACATATTCACTTAAATATAAAGGTAATTAATTCTTTTTATATATTTATTTGAAAGACTTGAATTTCTCAACAAAGTCACAACATTGTACTGTGGTACATAGAACATGTATTCATAAAATAAATGAAAACCATAGTGCGCAAGATGTAAAGATGTTAAATAGGAACAAACCATTGGCAGACCAAAACATAAATCAAATGACATGATTAATATGTAATAAAATGTTTCAAGCTGAATATAAATGCAGTGTCCCTGGAGACCTCTAAATATACATACATATTTACAAAGATGGTTTTTAAATACAAAGCTAAGAGAAAAGTTAGAATTGAATATTAAAACATATTTGATAAAAATATGAAAAATAAGGAGTATCAAGAAGGAAAAACAAAAGAAACAAAAATAAAATAATAAACCTTAAGTATCACCTCATTACATGAATAATTCTAGCAAGTATATAATAGATTAAGCAACCTACTTTAAAGTCAAAGATTAGTATGTAAACTAAAAAGAAACAAGGTCCAACTAAGCAGTTAACTGTTGACATATAAATGCCCAACTTGTTTGAAAGCAAAAGGATGGATAAAATATAAGCAAAGTAAACACTTATTAGAGAAAGTTGATAAGTCTAAAATAATATCAGAGGAAAAAACTTCAAGACTTAAATTCTAGGAACATTAGCAGAACAATCAATGATATTTGATAATGACAAATGGTCATTCACAAAATGTTCTAACAATGTTACATGTGTATGCATGTAATAACAAAACTTCAGAGAATATGAAGTAAAAATTAACATAACTAATGGAAGAAATGGACAAATCCATAAACATGGTTGAAAAGACAAACACTCTTTGTTTTGTTCCTCTACTGTGTTTTTCATTTTTTCTTTCTTTCTTTTTTCTTTTTTTGGGTTGCTTTATAAGTCACAGAAAAGTGAAATTCATTGTTATTTAGTTATGCATGCACACAATATAACAATATAATTTGGTCAATTCTATTCCCCTTACTAATTCATTGTTATAATTGACAAAAATGTTAATGACATAAGAAAATAATACTATGAACCACTTTCTGGTAAGCATTTATAAAACACTATGTCCAATATAGAATACACATGCCTTCTTATTATACATAGAACATTGCCCAAGATATACCATATTCTAGACTGTAAAACAATTTTTGATAAATTTTAAAGGATTTAAATAAGAGGCTAATAAAACAATATCCTACTGTTATTAATTATTAATATTTTTCTCTGGCCAAGAAGAATAAACATGGCAATTAATAACAATAGAATATCTAAGAAAATTCCAAATTATTAGAAAAATAAGACTCCTAGATTTATTGAGGAATAAAGACCAAAAATATAAATAAGGATATATATGATCATAACTTAGAACATGACAAATGGCCATAATGAAAATAAACAGAAGAGGTACAAGATAGAGTCAGAGTGTTGTTGTTTTAAAGAGTTTTGAACATGGTACCAAGCAAGTTGCCCCAGAGAAGACCCAAAAAAAGCAAGAGGAGACAATCTGTGGATATGAAAAGATCTTTCCAGGAAGGGAAAGGGGGAAAGTAAAAGCTACAAGGCACAAGTGACATTAGGTGTTCAAGACCATAGAAAAGATGGTTATCAGAATAAAAGAAACAAGGGAGAGAGAGTTTAAAGTGCAAGTAAAAGGATAAAGGATACAAGAGCCTATAGGTTACTAAACACTATTTGGAAATTTTACTCTATATAAAGGGCAGGGCCCTTCAGGAGTTTAAGTGAAATGATGTAATATAACCTACATTCATTGGAATAATTTCTGCTAAGAATAATATATTGGGATAACTGCGGACACAGGAAAAAAGGCCACTTTAATAACCCAAGTCAGAGATGATGAGGTATTGGACAAGAGTGATAACTTTGAGCATGGAAAAAAAAGTAGTTGAATGTTTGACGTATTTTATGAAGGTAGAAAAAGTATGATTTATAAGGAAATCAATGAATAGTGAAAGAAAAGCTTGCTATTTTGCAAAAAGTGATTGTATTTGATTCCCATGGAGAATTTTATTTCTGTAAAGAAGCATACTTAGGTGAGTGGCAGCTGAGAAAGAAGTGTAATGGTTATAGTTTTAGGCATCAAATTGAATAGTTTACAGAACCCCCAGGTAAAATATTATTTCTAAATATGTATAAAAGTTATTTCCAAAAGAGATTATAATTTGTACTGAGTTATATTGAGAAAGATTTTGCCCTCAGCAATGTAGGCAGACCATGGAATCTGCTGAGGATCCCAGCAGAGCAAAAAGTGTAAAGGAAGGGTAAATTTGCACTCTTCTGAAGCTGGGTCCTCCATCTCTTCTACCCTTGCACACCAAAAATCTAGGTTCTTGAGCCTTCAGAAAACAGGTCTTATACCATCAACCTTCCAGATTCTCAGGCTCTTGACTAAGAACTGAGAGTTACACTATCAGCTTTTTGGCTCTCAGGACCTTGGACTAGAATGAATAGCAACACCAGCTTCCTTGGTTCCTCAGCTAGCAGATTATGGGGCTTCCTGGCCTCCCGATCACGATCACGTGAGCCAATTCCTATAATTAGATGTAGATATATCAATATCTAAAGGGATTTAGATATATATCTATGTGTAGACATATGCCCCCCCCCATATATACTCTATCAGTTCTGTTTCTCTGGAGAACAATGATTAATACAAAAAGTGGCAACAAGGAAAATTTTTTATTTTTAAGAGAAAAAAATTGCATGCTTGTACTCTCTTAAGAACCATTCAGTTTAAAAAGGAGAATGCTGATATCGAGGAATAATTGGGAAGGATGGGGAAATACTTGAGGAGGTGAGAGTCTTGAGATCCAGAGCACACATAGAGCAGGAATTCGTGAGAAGTGTGAAGAACTTCTCTGCTGTGACGGAGGAAATGGCAAACAGGCTGGTCAGGAGCTGTGCAAATTCTTTTAGGATGCCCTCTAATTTTTTCTGTAAAATAAAGATTAAAAGGCATCCTATCTGAATAAAACTGGAGGAAAAGCATCAGAGGCTTGAGGAGGAAAAATGAATTGTGAAAATGTCATCTAGGAGAGCAGAAAGACAAAGGATATAAGATGATCAGGGGCCCACATTAGAACAACATTATGAATTTAGAGGAAGTCCACTCAGTATGGTCCTTTTATTTTTCTCTTTGGTCACAGAGACAGACTAGAAACAGAACAGAATTAACCAGAGGAATCAGTTATCTCCATAAAGCTCCACAAGGGGAAATGTCAACTTGAAAACTTAGGCCTAGAAGCCACAAGGACAGTCTATTCTCCCTGATTCCTTCTATCCATTACCCCAACATGGGAGGGGGCAGAAATAGCAGCCAGTAAGTTAAGAGGCAGTAACTATGTGGGTATAAAAGAACCCAGGCTACCCCTACTGCCATGTCTGACTTCAGGCTTTCAAATTGAAACAGGTCATATCCAAGAAAACACAATCACGTTTAACTTTAGAATAACAAAGGAATTATGCTAATATATCAGGCAGGATTGAATATTTTTTGGTTTTTTGGAACTAAGTATTGAACTCAGGGGCACTCAGCTACTGAGCCACATCCCCAGCCCTATTTTGTATTTTTTAAATTTAGAGACAGGGTCTCACTGAGTTGCTTAGTGCCTCACAGTTTCTGAGGCTTGCTTTGAACTCCTGATCCTCCTGCTTCAGCCTCCTGAGCTGCTGGGATTACAGACATGTGCCACCTTGCCCTGCAGGACTGATTATTTAATTATCAAGCCAAAGCTTTTGTGATAACTGACAAGTCCTAGCAAAATCTTTGGTACCCTTCCAGGGCAGGTTTAAAGTGTCATTCTCTGAAAACATTAGTATACAAATTCCAGTTGCTTAAAAAATTATATCACATATTTTAAATATGCAGTCATTGTAAAGAGATGTAGTAGGGAGAACTCTAAGGATTGCCTACCTCTAAAATTCCTTTTCTGTGATTATTTAATCAAACTTTAATCTAGGAAGTGCTGTGAAAGGATTTTGTAGATGATAGATGGGCTACCCTTGCCGCCCCCTCCCCCCTCCCCAGGTTTCCATATCCTGAGCAAAGCAAACTTGTTTATTTTCCAGGCAGGATGTTTCTTACCCAGACAGGATGTTTCTTCCCCCCCCCCCCCCCCCCCCCCCCCCCCCGCCCCGGGCAGGAGCCAACAGGCTTAAAGGTCACCCTGTTCCATGGGCAAAGAGCCAATGGCGCATTGGGGTTGCTCTGGTGCACTCCCCACCAGAAATCCCTATATAGGGTGCCATTGGAGAGACTCAGAACACAATAGCTCATCGCTGCTGAGAGGAGGAAGCTGAGAACACAACAGCTGCACCCTGTGGAGAGGAGGAAGCCACTCAGAAAACAACAGCTCCTCCCTGTGGAGAGGAGAGACTCTTTAGACAACAACAGCTCCTCCCTGTGGAGAGAAGGAAGCCACTGCACCAGCCTTAGACCCACCACCTTCAGCCCGAAGGCAGCTGCCCACCCGATGGCATCTGCCCCAGCGACAGCTCCAGACCCACCCTCCAGTCAGACAGCAGAGCCAGACAGCAGCTGCTTTAGCTGACAGTTCCAGAGATCCCAGCTGGTGCGACCAGGCACCCACCTTCGGTTCAGAGCTTGCACACTCCCCTCTCCCAGCACCTCTTCCACCTTCCACCAGAGCACCTCTTTGACCTCCAACCAGCCACAAAGGCTGTTGATTGAATGAATCTCTTAGCTACATGGCTTTCCCCGGTGTGATTTTTCCCCTTCAGTAGATGGAACTAAAGTCCCAAGTCAGTAGGCTTTAAGATAACAATGACTAGATTTGGGAAAAAAAAAAAAAAAAAAAAAAAAAAGCCCCTTTAAAGCATTGTTTTCTTGTAACAGAAGAAAAAAATGAGAGATTGAAAATGTGAGCACGCCATCTACCTTTACAGATTTTAAAATGGCAAGATTGATGGGGCCATTTGACAAAGGATACAGGTGACTTCCAGAAGAAGGTCGTCCCCTACTAACAGGCAAGGAAATGGGGACCTCACACCTAACACTGGAGGAAAACAAGTGTTGTTTTAAAAGTTATTACAACTGTGGTAATTTGGGTAAGTATGGTTAAGTTTGTTACATGGCAATAGAAAGCAAATACAGAGTGTTGACCTTTTTTAAAAACAAGAAGAATTTCTCTCTTTTTATAGTAAATAGAGGAACAGAATTTAGTCTGAATTTCTGCTACACAATAGCACCACCTCACCTTGAGTCTCTTTATCTTAGCTTATATTTGAAAAACTATGGAAAACACTATTTGTCCTCCAACAATGTGATAACAGATGAATTGAAAGAAAAGTGGTCAATGTCTTCAACATAGAAGACGACTGATACTATCCGTAATTATTAATAAAACCAATAATATCACCATCTCCTAGAATAATATGTTTGGCTTCTCTCCTAAACACCACTTCAAACCCACTGTTTGAATTCCAGTCAAAGTTCTATTGTACAGCATTTTTTTTCAGGCTTCCACACCCTATTTAAGGGTATTGAAAGACGACTTTTCTCAGTAGGTCTTTTAACACCACCACTGCATCAATCATTCTGCTTCCAGTTCAGCTGTTTGGTTTCTTCTGAACTCTTTGTTCATCTTCATTAGTGTATTAGTGCACTGACATTCATAACCAATTTACTTTAGAGTTTAAATACATCAAAGGCTTCCAACAGAGGACATTGATATCTCTTCACCTGTCATTAGTCTCATTACAGCTAAAATTCCATCAAGAAGTGTGCTTTGGAATATTTTCTTAGAATGCTTTTCAATAGGTAACATTGACATGGGCAAATGAATGATGAGGACTGTCAGTTGTGATGTTCCTTTGTTCCTCCTCTGGCTTTTCTGAAGTATGATTGATGAATAAAAATTGTATATCTCTAAGTCATGCATTGCAATGCTTTGATATACACACACATTGTGAAATAATTACTACAATCAAACTAACATATCCATTACCTCAAACAACTACGTATATGTGTGTGTGTGTGTGTGTGTGTGTGTGTGGTATGGGCACTTGAGATCTACTCTTAGCAAACTTCAAGGAGACAATTCATTATGATTAACTAATCAACATGCTATCCATCAAGTATCCAGTACTAATACTTGTATCTGAAAGTGTGTGTGTGTCCTTTGACCACTAGCTCCCATTTTTCCTCAATTTTCCAACCACTGGTAACCATTATCCTAATATTTGTTATTTTCAGGTCAATTCTTTTTGTTTTCTTATATAAGTGATATCATGTAGCATTTGTTGTGCCTGGCATATTCTACTTAGCAAAATGTCCCCAAGGTTCATGTATGTTGTCAAAAGTGGCCAGAATGTTTAAGATCTTTTTTAAGGATATAAAGGATGTTATTGTGGTTTTCTATATTCATTCATCTGTGAATAATGCTGCAATGAATATGGAAGTGCAAATATTTCTTCAACATGAAGGGATGCTGTATTTTGTCTAATGCTTTTTCTGCCTCTATTGAGATGATCATATGATTCTTATCTTTAAGTCTATTGATGTGATAAATTACATTTATTAATTTCCTTATGTTGAACCAAACTTGCATCCATGGGATGAACTCCACTTAATTGTGGTGCACTATCTTTGATATGTTTTTGTATTCGATTTGACAGAATTTTATTGAGAATTTTTCCATCTATGTTCATTACAGATATTGGTCTGAAGTTTTCATTCTTTGATGTGTCTTTGCCTAGTTTTGGAATCAGGGTGATACTGGCCTCATAGAATGATTTTGGAAGTGCTCCCTCTTTTTCTATTTCCTGAAATAAATTGATGAGTATTGGTATTAGTTCTTCATTAAAGGTCTTGTAGAACTCAGATATGTATCCATCCAGTCCTGGGCTTTTCTTTGTTGATAGGTTTCTGATGGTATCTTATATTTCATTGCTTGAAATTGATCTGTTTTAAGTTGTGTATATCATCCTGCTTCAATTTGGGCAAATCATATGCCTCTAGAAATTTGTCAGTGCCTTCGATATTTTCTATTTTATTGGAGTAAAACTTTTCAAAATAATTTCTAATTATCTTTTGCATTTCTGTAGTCTCTGTTGTGATATTTCCTTTTTTATCACGTATGTTAGTAATTTGAGTTTTTTTCTCTCCTTCTCTTTGTTAGCATGTCTAAGGCTTTGTCAATTTTATTTATTTTTTTCAAAAAACCAACTTTTTGTTTTGCCAATTTTTTCAATTTTTCTTTTGTTTCAATTTCATTGATTTCAGCACTGATTTTAATTATTTCCTGTCTTTTGCTAATTTTAGTGTTGGTTTGTTCTTCTTTTTTTTAGGGTTTTGAGATGTAATGTTAGGTCATTTATTTGTTGACCTTTTCTTCTTTTAAGGAATGAACTTCATGCAATGAACTTTGGAAAGCAGTATGGAGATTCCCTGGAAAACTGGGAATGGAACCACCATTTGACCCAGTTATCCCACTCCTTGGTTAATACCCAAAGGATTTAAAATCAGCATACTACAGTAATGCAGCCACATCAATGTTTATAGCAGCTCAATTCACATAAGCATTTCTCTTGCTCAAGATGAAATTAGTTAAATGGGGCCTTTTTGTTGTTCTATATGAATTTTATTATATTTTTCCTAATATTACTAAAATTCATTGGCATCTGATAGGAATCTTGAGATTACTTTGTGTCATTTGGACATTTAAACTGTACTATTCTTCCAATCCATGAACACAAGATGTCCTTCCATTTATTGGTGTCTTTAATTTCTTTCATCAATATTTTATAGTTTTCAGTGCATAAATCTTTTACCTTTGTGGTTAAATTTATTCCTAAGTCATTTATTATTTTGATGATATTATGAATAGATTGTTTTATTGATCTATTTTTGGAAAGTTCCTTATCCATGTTTAGAAGCACACCTGATTTTGGTATGTTGATTTGATGCCCTACAATCTTGTTGACTTTGATTATTAGTTCTAATAGATTTTGGTAGAATCTTTAGGGTTTTCTACATATAAAACCATGTTATCTACAAAGCGAGACAATTTTACTTCTTTCTTTCTGATTTGGATGTCTTTTATTTCTTTCTCTTGCCTAATTTCTCAGGCAGGGACTTCAGGACAATATGGACTAGAAGTCGTAAGAAGAGGAAAAATTGTCATGCTTCTGAACATAGAGGAAAAGCTTTCACCTTTTCACCATTGAATATGATTTTAGCTGTGGGCTTGTCATTTATGGTTTTTGTTATGTTGAGGCACATTCCTTTTATTCCTAATTTGTTGATATTTTATGAAAAAATGTTAAATTTTGTCAAATGAATTTATCACCTTATTTTTATCCTTCATTCCTTTAATGTGGTGTGTCATATTTATTGATGTATTATATTGAACCATCCTTGCATCCCAGGAATAAATCCTGCTTGATTGTGACATATGGTCTTTTTAATGGGCTGGTGAATTTGGTTTGCTAATATTTTGTTCAGGTTTTTTTCAGTTACTTTCATATGGATACTGACCTATTTTTTTTTTTTTTTTTTTTTTTCTAATATGTTCTCTTGCTTTGGTATCAGGGTAATGCTAGTCCAGCAAAGTGAGTTTGGGTTTTGTTTTGCTTTGCTGTTGTGGAGTGAGGAGTCTCCTCCTCTTCAATTTTTTGAAGAGTTTGAGAAGAATTAGCATTGATTATTCCTTAAATATTTGGTAGACTCCACCAGTAAGACCATCTGGTCTTGAGTTTTCATTTGTTGATAAGCTTTTGATAACCAATTCAAACTCCTCACTCTTCATTGAGCTGTTCAGATTTTCCATTTCTTCATGATTCAGTCTTAGTAGGTTCAATGCACCTAGGAATGTATGCATTCTTCTAGATTTTTTAATATGTTGGCATATCATTGTCTATATTAGTCTCTGTATCCTGTGATCTTTTGTATTTCTCTAGTACCAGTTGTAGTGTCTCCTCTTCAATTTATAATTTTATTTATTGGAGTCTTTTCTCATGTTAATTTGGCTACAGTTTTGTCAATTTTATCATTTAAATAACTGTAAATTTCTTTTTAAAAATATTTTATTACTCTAATTTCTTATACATGATTGCAGAGTATATTTCATTTCATATTACATATAAAGAGCACAATTTTTCAAGTTGCTGGTTTTATATAAAGTATTTTTACAACAATTGTGTCTTCATACATGTATGTAGGGTAATCATGGATAACTCAGTCTGCCATTATTTCTATCCCCTTGCTCCCTCCCCTCCTCCCCCCCCCTTTGTTCTACTTAAAGCTCTCATCCCCTCTCTCTTGCCTTTATAAGTTAGTATCTTCATATCAAGGAGATCATTTGACCTTTGGTTTTTCGGGATTGGCTAACTTCACTTAGCATTATTTTCTCCAACTCCATCCATTTACCTGCAAATGCTGTGATTTTATTCTCTTTTAGTGCTGAGTAGTATTCCATTGTATATATATGCAAAAGTTTCCCTATCCATTCATCTATTAATGGGAATCAATCTAGCTATTGTGAATTGTGCTGCTATAAACATTGATGTGGCTATAAATTTCATTGATATTTTCTGTTGTTTTCTAGTTTGTTTCATGTATTTCTTCTCTGATCTTTGGTATTTTATTCTTCCTGCTAATTGTAGCCTGTATTTGTTCTTCTTCTTCTAATTCCTTGAGGTATACTATTAGGTTGATAATTGAGATCTTTCTTCTCTCTTAAGTAGGAGTTTATTAATATAAACATCATTCTTATAACTTATTTTGCTGCATCTCCTAAGTTTTGATGTGTTGTATTTCCATATTATTTGTCTCAAAATATTTTTTGACTTCCTTTTTTTTTTTTTTTTTTTTTTTTTTTTTTTTAGGTACCAGGGATTGAACTCGACCTCTGAGCCACATCCCCAGCCCTATTTCATA
This sequence comes from Tamias sibiricus, assembly GCA_025594165.1. Taxonomy (NCBI): domain Eukaryota; kingdom Metazoa; phylum Chordata; class Mammalia; order Rodentia; family Sciuridae; genus Tamias; species Tamias sibiricus. The sequence continues at coordinate 80,606,956 of CM046664.1, forward strand.
TTTTATATAGAGGCAGGGTCTCACTGAGTTGCTTAGTGCCTCACTTTTACTGAGGCTAACTTTGAACTTTGATCCTCTTGCCTCAGGCTCCTGAGCCACTGCATCATCATACCTGACTCATTTTTTTCTTTATTCATTTGTTTTTCATAAGGGTATTATTTAATTTTTTCACATATGTGTAAAACTTTCCAGTTTTTCTCCTGTTATTAGTTTCTAGTTTTATGACATTGTGGTTGGAAAAAGTTTTTTTATATGATTTCAACATTCTTGAAAATTTGAAGACTTTTTAGTCACTTATATATATTCCATTCTAGAAAATGCTCCATGTGTGCTTGTGAAGATGTATATTCTGCTATTGTTAGAATGTTTTGTATATGTATGTGAGGTCCATTTGGCCTAAGATATACTTCAAGTTCAATGTTTCCATATTGATTTGTTGTCTAAATAATACATTCATTATTAAAATTAGAGTATTGAAGTCCCCACTATTATTACATTGCTGTCTATTTAAACCTTCATATCTGTTAATAAATGCTTTGTATATACCACTCCACTCTCTCTGGTCTATGAAGATTTTGCTGAGAAATCCACTGATAATGTTAAGGTGGTGACTTTTATTTGACAGGTTTCTTTTCTCTTGCTGCTTTAACAATATTCTCTTTGTCTTTGATTTTTGACATTTTTCTCATGTGTCTCAGTGAAGTCCTATTTACATTGATCTTCTTTAAGAACTCTTTGAGCCTCATGTACCTAGAAGTACTTAGGAAATTTATATCATTTTTCTTTAAATAAGATTTTTGTCCCTTCCTTTTTCTCCTCTCCTTCTAAGACTTCCATAATTTGTATATTAGTTTTCTTGATAGTGTCCCTTAAATTTCATCAGCTTACTTAATTCACATGACTAGATAATTTTAAATAGCTTGTTTTGAGCCATATATATATATATCTTAACCAATCTGTGATTCATACTGTTGATACTCTCTATTGAATTTTTCTTCAGAATTTTGGGATTTTTTTATGATTTTTATCTTTGTTGAATGGCTCATTTTTATATATGTTTTCCAGATATAATAGAGTTGTTTATCTTGTCACTCTCTGAGCATGTCACTCTCTGAGCTTCCTAAATACTTTGAATTTCTTGTTAGGCAATCTGTGAATCTCTATTTCTTTTGAGTTGGTTATAGAAAAATTATGCTCCTTCTGTGAAGTTATGTTTCCCTGATTTCCCATGTTCCTTGAAGTCTTATGTCACTATTTTCTCATTTGAAGAAAGAGTCACATCTATTATTCACTGGCTGCTTCAAGAAACATCTTCACTACTTGACCCAGCTATGAAATCTGAGGCTCTCTCTAACCTTTTCTATAGATATGCTCATTCTAGAACTTGTGTTCCTTCTTGTGAGGGAATCATATGCCTTTTCTTGATCTCAGAAATACAGGTCAGATGCTATAATCCTCTCACTTATTTTCTGTAGGGATTTGGCCTGAAGTGTTCAAATTTGTCTCCCTTCTCCCAATCTCATCAAGTTGGACTGTCTGCACATTTCATGGCCTGTCTACAGAGGGTTGCACTGGCCATCTGCAGGAGTGCATGAGCTAGTCAAAGTAGACAGATGTGTAAGGCACACACAATATTAGAGGTACCTGTGCATTAGTTGTTGGTAGCTGCATACAAATCATACTGAGTGGTTCAGGGGCAGGATTTTTATTAAGTCCGTAAAGAATTTGGTTAAGATCTGTGGCTTCTTATTGAGTTCTGAACCATTGTTTCTATAAGTACCTTCCTGTCTTCCCTGCTCCCAGCGTCTCCCAACCACTCAGATGTGCCAATCACTGAAGTATTCTGGGTGGGGCAAGAAATTAGCAGACCTCTTAGAAAGTATTCCACATGGCTGAGGAAGCCCAGTGTTCATGGTGCTTTCATTTTCCTCTGTGGAAAATAACTGGGGAAAGGTGACACAGGTAAAGTGAAACTGTTCTTTCTGCTCTCTTCAAGACATCTGTTTTTTTTTAAATTCTTTGTTCCAACTGTGCTGGAATTTCTCTGCTGAATTCCTTGACTCCCACAGGGATACTCTCAACCATGGGTGTTTTTCAAAATCAAGGCTTCTATGGAGAGATGATAGTAGAAAAATTCCTGATCCATCATCTTACTGGTGTCCATCTCTCAACTTTTATGTTGCAATCACTAAATAATATTTGTTGTAGGGCAGCACTTGTCAAGTTCTCTGTAATGAGACAAAAATATGTGTATGTTTCATTTGTTTGCTTCCTCCTCGTGATTCTTTATTAGGTCCTTTCACATTACAATTCATTCAACACACTCAAATTATTTATATTCCTAAGATGCAACTATTGCTCATGGTCAAACTTACCACTGGGTAGGTAATTGGAGGTAAGTTTCAAAATGCCATTGTATATTTATCCCAATAATGCAATATATCATCTGTGGAATAAGGATGGTTGTTGAGCCACTGGAAGAAACATTAACATTTTAACTTGGGGTTTTGGAGTCTTAGGCATATTGACAATAATTTCTAAGTAAAATGCACTGGAATGGTAGCTTCACAAATTAGAAGAATATAGTCAGGTAAAAAAGTATGAGTGAAAGTGTCATTTTCTTAACAAATTCACAATATAAATTTATCTTGCATTCAATTAGTCAAATGGGGGAATATTTGCAAATTTTTATTGTTCTGTTTTCTATGCCTTTCATTTAATCTCTCAACCCCCATCTGCTGGTTTATCTTCCTCTGTTCTCTCTTTCCCCCTTCTCTCCATCTGTCTCTCTCTCTCTCTCCTCTTTACTTACAGGTTCATTTTCATCCTGTATAGCAATAAAAGCTCTCCCAAGCCTGTTTGTAACCTCTCATTCTGTCGCTGTCTATTACTTACTAACTATAGTATGAAGATATGAGTATAAATAATTAAATTAATAAATAATTTAATCTTTGTTTAACTTAACTAACATAGTAGCAAGGAATCTAGAAATACAGCATAGTGTGTTGTTTTACCCCTCACCCTCAAACTTTGACTTACAGACAGGAGAAATCATTGTTATCCATTTGGCTAAATTAGTATTCTCAATATTTCCAACTAGGACTCTTTTCCCCATTATTGTGGGATTACTCTTTTCTCAAAGTGAGTGATTACTCTTATTTTCAGAACTCATTCCTGCCCTAATAGTTAAATTGATGTTAGTTAATAAGCAGCCCCATCTCTCCAACTAAAAGCATGTTTTTGATAGTGTATGCTAAGAATTATAAAGGATATTACATTTTAGCCTACTTGCAAGCTAATGCATTAGCCTGTTTCAGAATCCTGAATACTTTCAGAAGACTTGAGAGTTCCTGTGTCAGAGACAAAGAGCAGTTATTACTGTCAATAATAGTACTAGCCAGACTCAGCATTTGGCTGAGTTCCTAATCCCTTATTCCCACATGGCAATGCAAAGTGACCCTGTGATACCTGCACACACAGTACACTAAATTACAGGAAAGGAACCTTGAGTTTAATGATCCTGAGTCTTTTCAAGTGGGCAGGAAGTATATTTGCACTTTTCTCTGAAGGTAGACACTATATCTTCCAAAGTTGTTCAATATACAAATGTCCTTGAAATATGTAGTCCAGTGCAGTGAAAGTCAGTGCCTCTGCTCACAAAATGTGCAGAAGCATGACAGACTAATGGAGAATTGTCTCCCAAATTTTATTGAGGTCACAGCCAGGGAAAAGAAATAAAAGTTCATCATTTAAGCTATTCTTACATCTCAAATAATACTTACAAAGAGTTGATTTCCTTGGGGCAAATAATTAGGTGTGTATTCAATCACTACATCATTTCTAATCAAAAGTCATATTCTATTTTGAACCACATAATCTGTATTACAACTGATGGTGGTCTTAGAGAAATTTTTCAATTATTAATCTCTGGATACCACAAATGTTTAAAAAGTAAGTTATGGCCAGGTGCGTGCCTGTCATCCCAGCAGCTTAGGAGGCTGAGGGAGGAGGATCACAGGTTGGAAGCCAACTTCAGCAATTTAGTGAGGCTGTAAGCAACCTACTAAAACCTTGTCTCAAAAAATAAAATAAAATAAAATGGACTGGGGATGTGGCTCAGTGCTTAAAGCTTGTGTTCAATCCCTGGTACAAAATAATAATAATAAGTTAAATATTCAGATGTTTGGCCTTTGTACTGTACACTATTATGGTTTGGAGAAAATAGTCAAATAAAATATACAATTTACTTCAGCATTTTTAAGGATTGTGATGTTATTTTAACTCTTAGAAATTGGTAACAAGAAAGTGATCCATATTGAATATAGGCTGGCTACAGTCTATTAGAGAAGACTGTCATCTAGAAAGATAACTTAAAATTTCCTGGTAGATGGATAGTGAATGATGTATGAAAACATGGAGGGACAGATGGATCAGAGACTGCATATTTGAGAAAATGATGGCTAACCCACTGCTGAAAAATGAATGAACATTAACCAAGTAAATAAGAGTCATTTATTTGGGGGGTGTACTCTAAAGATGAATCATGAAAATATTCTTCTATTATAGCTTTTTAAAATTATTATTATACCCGGTATTCGTTTCACTTCTTTCTTAGACTGCATATTTATATGCTTAAGTTACCATTTGTTCTTAAAAGATTCTACTTTTTTTCCATTATAGACCTGGTTACATTATTCATACTTATTTTAATTCCCTGACTGAGAATTCCAACCTCTTTGTCTCGTCTGAATATGGTTCTAGGCAACTGCTTTACCTATACAGACTTTGCCTATCTCTTTTTCCTTGCCTTTTGTCACATTTGTGATTCGTTCTTAAAATCTAGACATGATATATTGAGTAACAGGAAGTGGGTTTAATGGGCCTTTAGTGTGAGGATTTATGTTAATCTGACTGAAAGTTAGACTATGTTTAATATTTGCTGTAGCTTTACATAGCAGCAGCTTTGATTTTCTTTAATATCCTTGTTTTTATCTCCTCTATTATCTTAGTTTTCCCTAAGAACTTTGTCTTGAATAGAGACTACATCTTATAGCACTTTTTAACTATAATCCAGATATACTTGTATCTTGATGGAATAATGGGTATAATTCTATGTTTTCTGATTAAATCCAAGTCTTTAAATTTATACCTTGGAGTTGCAACCCTCAGAAGTGTTTCTGCAGTGAAATAACTATCACTCACTACCTAATCCCTTTCCTGCCTGTGGCATTCTCAATTTATTAATTAGAATTACTGACCCTTGCCGACCATTTTCCTTTCCTTAGGTTATAGAGAAAGGGTGGAGGGCCTAGAGTGGGAGGAATTTACTTGCTCCCTAGCATGAGACTCTAGCAAAGTCATTTCCTCTAGGTGTGGACCTTTGCTAACTAGAAAGTTGAGATTATTCCTCAATTGTTACTCCTTACTCTTCCAGCCAGATTCTCTCTCTCTTTTTTTAATGTGTACAATAATTTAATCTCTTAGAAAATATCTACAATTAAAATTCACTGAATTCTTTTTTTTTTTTTTTTAATTTGTTCTTTTTAGTTATACATGACAGAATATATTTTGGCAGATTATTTAGGATCCCACTCTTGTGGTTGTACATGATGTGGAGTTACCCTGGTCGTATATAAATACAAGGCTAGGAAATCTATGACCAATTAATTCCACTGTCTTTCCTATTCTCCTCCCTCCTCCCTTCCCTTCATTTCCCTTTGTCTAATCCAATGGATTCTATTATTCCCCTCCCTAATCTCCCTTGTTTTGGGTTAGCATCCACAAATCAGAGAATACATTCAGCCTCTGGTTTTTTAGGATTGTCTTGCCAGATTCTGAGATAATTTTTTTGAGGTCTTCACTGTGAGAATCTGTGGGGTTTCTAGAAGTAACATCTACAAAATGTGTTTTTTCCTTCTAAAAGTGCAACCCCAGAAGTTCCTTGTTTTCATGATAGTTCATACTCAAAGTTTTCATCATAGCTCATACTCAACTTCTAGTAGATTGCCAAATTATCATTTAAATGTTCTACCAGTCTAAGTCTCCATTGATTTCTGGTTCCAAAAGTAGTATCATCTGTTATCTGTGGATTGCACCTGCCTGTCTGGATTGGGGTGGTTATTTCCCTGTGAACTTAATTCTCTGATGGCTCCAAAGAAAGTCTTTTTTTATTTTTGGGACTAGGAACTGAACCCAGTGAGCTTTACCACTGGGATATATCCCCAGTATTTTTTCCCCCTTTGGAGACAGGATCTCACTGAGTTGCTTGGGCTCTCACTAAGTTGCTGAATGCTGGCATAAATTCATGATCCTCCTGCTACAGCCTCTAGAGTTGCTGGGATTATAGGTATGCACCACTGTGCCTGGCTCCAACAAATATCTTTGATTCTAGTTTTCCCAGTTATTTCATGCTATAAAATCATTTTGCAGAATACTTCATGGTATTCTATGAAGTGTATCATGTTTGTTTCCTATGCATCATGTCAGGAAGCATCCTAAGCTAGCAGTCCTTCTATTAGTGACTCTACAATGAGCTAGTGGGTTATGATGGGAACAGCCAGCTCTTTCTGCTGAACTTTTTTACTTTTTTAAATGACAATCAAGAAAGCAATCTGTCTCATCCCCGTATTTTGCCAAAGTGCCATGGCCTTAACAGAACTACCTAAGTTCCAAATTTCCCCAGATCATCCCAAGTACAGCTGTTTAAGTTATACAGTAACCTACTGACTTAAATTCTATTTTACTTGAAAAAGAAAGCCATTTAGTTCACAAAACTACTATGTGGAGTACTGGTAGCCCAGATAATTATATGTTCAAATTATGATTTTTGAAAAACCACCCTTCTACAATGTGATTGGATTTGAGTGGCAGTAGGTATAAAATACAGATTCAAGAACCCCATACAAGAGATGATGTAAGACTTAAGTGCATACTAGTTATGAAATTGGAAGAGAAACATAATTCAAAAGATACTTTGTGGTAACTGAAGAATATCAGATTTCATCAAGCAAATATCTTTATATTTGAAGTTAATACCAGACATTTTCCTGACCTTCCAATAAAACAGAAACAACCAAAATATTGTATGGAATACACTAAAATAAGAATATATGAATATGATATAATACTGTATTTATCATACCAAATAATTTAAGGTTTTCCAGTTTTAACATTAAAATGAAAAGAAATATAATTCATTGGAAGTACAAAATAATGCTGGATATGGAAACACTTGCTTTATAATCTCAGCTACTCAGGAGACTGAGGAGGAGGATAGCAAATTGGAAGCCAGCCTGGGCAACTTAGAAAGACCCTGTCTCAAAATAAAATTTTTAAAAATAGCTGGAGATATAGCTGAGTGGTGGAGTGCTTTCCTCCCATTTCCTAGGTTCCCAGTACCACAAATAGATAAACAAAGAAATAAATAAGAAAGAAAAAGGAAAAAAGATCACATAATAAGACACAGTAATGTTCTCTTACTCATATATATACTTACAAAAGCAAAGTTGCATGGATTGAGACATTCTGGATATAAATTATGTGATCATCAGTTATATATTTAGCTTCACTATTAAGATAGCATAAAGAAAACAGATATATTCTTACAATATAAAGATAAATGCCATCAGAAAAAAAAAATGATTACTTCATTTTCAATTTACAAATTCTATAGCTCCTAATTCAGCTTGAAAGACTTCAAATCTAAGTAAGCTTAAGAAATAAACTAGTTGTGCATTCAAACTGGGATACATTTTTTTTTCTGTGTCCATGAAGCAGAAGCAGTTATTTGACATATTTTCTAATTATCAGAGTGAACTCCTTGGTCTAATCATGTGCATTATGACTCAGTCCTAAATGAACATACGTAATTTAGATTGTGAGATTGTGACACAGAAGCAAACAAATGAACTAGACAAAGGCATTTAGCCTTCTATGAGACAACCCTCTGCTGCTATAAAAATCAAGCGATGCTTCAAGCTAATAGCTGACTTCAGAGTTTCTGTCCTAGGTGACATTGCACAATGGTAATTTATTTTTCTTTATTTTCATTTTCTAAAATAGTTGTTATAGACTGAATTGTTATATGTTAATAGTTTGATTCCTAACCCCTGTATCTCAGGATGTGACCTTATTTAATAGAGATAGGGTCATTATAGAAGAAAAAAATTAAAATGAGATCATTAGGGTACACCCTAATCTGACATAACTGTTGTCCTGATAAAAAGGAAATCTGGACAGAGTCAGAGACACATAGAGGAAAGATCATATGAGGAGCCACAGAAGAAGATGACCTCCTAAAAGCCAAGATAGATCCTTCTCTCAGAAGCCTCAGGAAAAATCAGCACTCCCAGCCCTTTGATTTTGAACTTCTAGCCTCTGGATATGTGAGATGAGAAATTTCTGTTGTTTAAACCACCCAACGTGATATTTTGTCATAGCAGCCTAAGAAAACTAATACAAGGGTCTTAGGACTAAGAAAATGATAATTTTTAAATTTTGAGGCTTGCTGTCTTTTCACAAAATGGTGGTTTAAAAAATTATTATGCTTCTCCCCAGGCATGGTGGTGCACTCCCGTAATCCCAGCAGCTCTTGAGGCTAAGACAAGAGGAACTTGAGTTCAAAGTTAGCCTCAGCAACTTAGCGAGACCCTGTCTCTAAATTAAAAAAAAAAAAAAAAAAAAAAAAAATTTAAAGGTCTGGGGATGTGGCTCAGTGGTTAAGCATCCCTGGGTTCAATCCCTGATATCAAAAAGAACAAAACAAAACAAAAAACTTGTTATGCTACTCACTCTTCTCACTTCTATACCCTTTTACTTTTTCTTGGGGGTAGGGGTACCAGGAATTGAACTCATGGGTACTCAAACCATTGAGTTACATCCCCAGCCTTTTCTTTTTTTTTTTTTTTTTTTTTTTTGTTTTTTTATTTAGAGACAGGATGTCTCTGGGCTGGAGATGTATCTCAGTTTGTAGAGTGCTTGCCTCACATGCACAAGGCTCTGGGTCCAATCCCCAGCACCAAACAATAAAAGAAGAAGATGCCACCAGCCACCATGACTGGCCCCCTTTTTCCATTTTCTAATTACAGTCATTTAATTTAAAAAAAAAAAACAATTTTATTTAAATTTTATTTCTAAAAAGGAAATTTGTAAGGTTCTTAGAATTTTTGTGTGTGTATGGGGGGGGCAGGGATTGAACTCAGGGGCACTCGACCACTAAGCCACATCCTCAGCCCTATTTTGTATTTTATTTAGAGACAGGGTCTCACTGAGTTGATTAGTGCCTGATTTTTTGCTGAGGCTGGCTTTGAATTTGTGATCCTCCTGCCTTATCCTCCTGAGCTGCTGGGATTATTAGTGTGGCACCACCACACCAGGCTCAGCTCTTGGAACTTTTTATTAAAAAAAAAAAATCTTGAGTAAATCCAGCTGACTTGTTGAATCAGACTGTTAACCCCTTCTTAATTATTAACTCAAGAACTTTAGTAACACGCATGTACATGTACACATACACCCTATATCTGTGAAGAAAGCAAATGTGCCCAGGTCTATACATAATAATTAACTTTTCTATTATATCAAAAGCTTGAAACAATTTTCTTTCCAAAGTGAAAACTCTTACCCTGGAAAATCATGTATGCATATTTACTGAGAATTAAGGTAAGACTAGGTATATAGTGTACTCAATGACATAACAAATACATAAGTACTTAATGCATATGTGTATATAGCTATGCAGATACTTTTATATATAATGCTTAGAAAATAAAAATTTACTTAATATAAAAGGGCATGGAATTTTATTTTTAAAATACAGGTGTAACATTTAAATAGCTGTCAAACCATCTGCATTTTTCATGTGCAATCTAATTTATATTCTATATCTGAATTTGAAAGATTTGGAAAATTTACTAATTATTCCAGTTTGAAAGGTTCAGCCCACTAGAAATGGATTATATTAATCAAGTATGAAGAAAGAAATGTATTTTTTAATTTTTTGTTTTAATTTTTAAACTGACATAATACTTTCACATCTTTGTGGGGTACAGTGTGATATTTTAGTTCATAAGTACATTGTGCTTGTTTATGCATAAAAATGCTATATTAATAAATTGCTTAATATTCAAGGTCTTAATGCTATATTTCTCCTATAAATTATGCTGCCTTCAAGATTATCTTACTAATTTTCTTGATGGATTCCAAGGATACGGTAGGAACCTAAATTTTGAAATCTTTAAATAGATGAAAGCCAATCATAAATAATGCATTTTTGCATTTAGATAAGATGTTCAGCGTGGCTATTTTAAACTTCAAAAAAGAAGCAGCAGCAGGAACAATTCTGCCTAGGTGTTTTCAGCAACAAATCAAACACTAATCATCATTTTGCTTGTATTTCGCTATTTGTCATCAGGACTGCCCTACCATAGAATGATATACAATAAACTCTCCCAGTGACAGATTAATTGGTTTTCTCTGTGTCTCATTTTAGAATATTGTAAAGTGCCACGTACATTCCGATTGCTTCTAACACACATTTATGGAAAAGAATTCCGAGAAGCCAAGTCAACTTCTGTAGACCAACCTGACCATTGTCTTTCCTATGTACTCTGGGGAGTAACAGAACACCTGGCAGGATGATGGCAGAGCACAGGTCCACAAGGAGGAGCAGGGTTGGACCTCCTTCTCCTGGGCTTCAGGACAAACTGGGTGTGTGCCTTGACTTGAAGCCTTAGCTCTCCCAGTCTCCTCTCCCTGATCTCAGCTTCCCTAGCCACAAGGTTCCATCTCTCACCTCCTTCAAGTCTTCCCTCAAATCCCTCCTGTTCAATATGAAGAGCTCTGAATGTCTTTTTAAATATAGCACACTCTCTCCCTGAGCATTTGAGATCTCTCGTACCCTCTCATATTCCAAAAGCATTACCACTTTTTAACATATTAACTCATTTTATAATCTATTACAATGATGACCTATCATCCATAGCTTTGATAAACACAAACTTCATGAATGCATAGTAAACACATAGTAAACATTCAGTATTGGTTGAATGATTGACTAAATGACCAGCTGCAGAGAAGAGTACCTGGGACTCCTTGTTGCTAAGCTAACCACACAACTCTTGCTGTATCTTAGTAGAGGAGCTAGGACTCTCCCCTGCCTGCTTTCTATGGATTTGGGGGAAACCTCCTCCAGTGAATAAGATCCTACAGTAAAGCAGACTGTGGAAGATGGCTACCAGAGAGGGTCTGTATTTCCTTTGCACCTATGCTGGTTTTCTGCTACAGAAGAAATGCCAACAATCTCACATTCGTGAGCTCTAAGGAATCACAAAAGCATATGCTAACAAGTTAAACACTGCAATTTATTCAAGGTACTCAGTAACCTATGTGAGGAGGAAGACCTAATGGTATATCTACTATGAGGCAGCTCCTACTAAAATGCAGTTGAAGAAAAGGCAGAAAAGTACAAAGCAAGACAAATAAAACAAACATGTTACAAAGAATATCATAAAGAAAAACCAAACCAAACCAACAAGTGGAGTATACACAAACTCAGAAAATAATTAAGTCAGGAAGATTCCCCTCTTAGTCTATGAGAATTAACTTCATAACAAAAGCAGGCCAGTTATCCCTCATGAAAACAGATATAAGATTTCAAAATCCAATTCTGACACATTAAACCCCACAAAATATTAAAATGTTATGGACCAAAATTTCAGATTTTCTCAGAAATACAGATTAATATAATACTTAAAGAGCAGTCAGGTTAAATCTCTATATTTTCAGACTGGAAAAAAAAAAAAAAACATTACAGCAAATATAGAAAAAACACTTAACAAAATCCAGCATTTATCCCACATAGCTAAAATCTCTCACTGAAGTAGTAATAGAAGGAAACTTCCTTAACCTAATCATAAGCATCTTTGAAAAGCCAATGCTAAAATTATATGTAATGTTGAAAGATTGAATGTTTATTTGGAAAACTCCATGAACGATACAGCTGGATCTCTTCTCTTAACAACTTCTCTTAACAACTTCTGTTCTTTTTAGGAATGGAGATCTAAGCAATAGAATAAGGGTAAGAAAATTGGGGGGAAAAAGAAAGGAAATTGTAAATGCTGCAAGAAATAATAAATCTATCTTAGTTCACAGATAACATGATCACATATGAAGTAAATTGTAAGAAACCTATAAAAAAAAGACTATCAGAGGTAACCAAGTTTAGGAAATTGAATATTCAAGGAAATTTTAATAAAATATACTAATAAAAGATAAAACTTAATGTTTACTGTCACATCAAAAATTATGTACCAGCCGGGTGCGGTGGCGCAAGCCTGTAATCCCAGCACTTTGGGAGGCTGAGGCAGGAGGATTGCGAGTTCAAAGCCAGCCTCAGCAATGGTGAGGCACTTAGCAACTCAGCAAGACCCTGTCTCTAAATAAAATACAAAAAAAAAGGGCTGGGGATGTGACCCAGTGGTCAAGTGCCCCTGAGTTCAATCCCCGGTAAACACACACACACACACACACACACACACAAATTATGTACCACTTAGAGATAATATTCACAAAATAGATGAAAGGACTATATAAAACATTTACAAATGTAAATTAAGCAGTTAAAAATATACTTAATACCATCAGTCATTAAAGAAATTAAAATTAAAATCACAACGAGCTACCACTACAAACATTCTTGAATGGTTAAAATTAAAAAGAATGAAAATACAAAATTTTGACTGGATGTGAGTCAAATAGGATGCTCATACAGTGTTGGCAGAATGCCACTGGAATAGCCATGTTGGAAAGCAGTTTGGCAGTTCTTATGAAGTTAAATATGTACTTGCCATATGACCGAGGTATTTCACTCCTAGGAGAAATGAAAACATCTGTCCATCCGTAAAGCTGTACTTCAATGATCATAGCAGCTTTATTTTTAACAGGATAAAACTGGAAACATCGCATCCCAAAGCCTATGAACTGATGAGTGGGTAAACAAATCGTAATATGTCCATAAATAAGTTTAATCAAAATTAAAGCAGACAAAATAAAGAAACACAGGTACACATATGAATCTTAGAAGTTGAAAAAAAAAAAAACAACCAAGTATATACTATATGATTTTGTTTATAGGAAATTCTAGACAAGGCAAAATTGTAATGACATAAGGCAGGTCATTGTCTGACCTCCTCAGTGGTTGGGACAGAGGTGACATCTAATGGGTACATATAACATTATAGAGTGATATGAATATTCTTGTGCTTTCACAGATTTTTCAGTTTTATTGTGTTCAAATTATACTTCACAAAGCTGAATTTTAAAATTTGAAAAAATGAATGCAGTATCCAAAACCATACCACATACACTGTCAGCATCTGAGCTCAGGGACATTTGTATGGACCATAGATCATGCAGCCCAAGGAGCAGCGCTTGGAGTTCATTGGGCACAGACATGCTGTGATCCCCATATTGCAGGTATTCTTACTCTCAGTCATCAGAAAACAGCTCTGTCTGGAAACTGCTGGAGGCTCCTCCACAGCAGAGCAGGTTTGGTCTTCCTACAAACACCTTCTATGACCCCTGGCAGTCTGTGACTAAAAAATTAACATACATACTCTCTCTCTCTCTCTCTCTCTCTCTCTCTCTCTCTCTCTCTCTCTCTCTCTCTCTCTCTCTCTCTCACACACACACACACACACACACACACAGATCTTTTAAAGAAAGTTTATACGCCCTTCCACAAAGGAAGCAATATTTTCTTTCTGAGAGCTTCTACTAGACTTTTTATCTATCCAACTGAAAGCTTTCACCTTCAGTACTATATGGTTACATTTTATTTACATTTATATCCTCTATTGGACTGCTCTTTTTTTATGGCTATTTCTGCTGATTATTTTTTGTTGCCTCATAGTGCTTTAGTACAACACTGATCCAGAAGCAGTCTATAAGGGTTCATTTTTAAGTGAAGGAGTTTATAATTTCACTATGTGCATGGGTCCAATATTCTACACCTTATCTTTAGGAAGTTCTTCCTATGATCCAATCTGTTAGTTATAAACACCCTTTCTTAGTAGCCAATATTTTTTGTTATTGACTAAAGTCTGATAATTTAGTGCTGCTTTTTGGATAGTCAGCCTTTTTCTGCTATAACTGAAAGACCTGACCAGAATAACTATAGAGGAGGAAAATATTTTGGGGCTCACAGTTTCAGGTCTCAATCCATAGACAGCTGACTCTATTCCTTGGGGCTCAAGGTGACGCAGAACAATATGGTGGAAGAGTATGGTGGAGGGAAGCAGCTCACATGATAATCAAGAACAGAGAGATAGTTCTGCTCACCAGGGACAAAATATAAAACCCAAAGCTATGCCCCCAATGCCCCACCTCCTCCAGCCACACCCCATCTGCCTTCAGTTATCATTCAGCTAATCCCATCAGAGGATTAATTCATTCATTGGGCTAAGACTCTCACAACCCAATCATTTCTCCTCTGAACCTTCTTGCATTGTCTAATATGTGAGCTTTTGGGGAACACCTCAAACCAAACCATAACATTCAACCCCTGACCCCCAAAATCTCATACTTACCTGACAATGCAAAAGACACTTAGTCCATTCCCAAGAGTCCCCATAGTCTCAAAAGTTTTGAGATTGCTCAAAGTTGAAATCCAAAGTCTTCTCTGAGGCTCAAAGCAATCTCACAATGTGAACTCCCATAAAATTAAAAGCAATTTACAATTATCCAATACATAATGGTACAGAGTAAACATTTTCCTTCCAAAAATAAGGGGCATAGAAAGAAGGAATAGGACCAAAGCAAGACTGAAATCCAGCTGGGCAAACAGGTCCTGTAGTTCTGTGTCTGGTATCTGGGGCACATGGCATCATGATGTTCTCTCCAAAGGTCTTGTATAGACTTGCCCCTGTGGCCTTGTTGGTGGAAGCCCAAGTGGCCTTTCTGTTGGCTTGTCTCAGCTTAATTCCTGCAGCCTTCCTCAGTGGGTATTCCACAGTACTGGCATTTCTTAATTTCTGGGGTCTCCATTGCAGCTGCAGCTTCCTCCTCATATCCCCACACTTTGTCCTCTCAGGGGCTAATGGCAGGGACTCTGACCCTGCTGCACTTTCCATTGCCTCCCAGGCCTTCCTCTGAAATCTTGGTGGAAGCCTCCATGACACCCCAACCCCAGCTTCCTGCATTCCTACAGAACCAGCACCACATGGTTGATACCAAGGTCTGCCGCCATCTGGAGCAGTAGCCAAGCCTCCAGGGACCCTGGCTGCAGCAGCCTCTGAGTGCATGGGTAGCTAAACATATTGAAAAAACCTCCTAGGCCCCCTTGTGCAAGAAGTGTACCCCACTGGTCTCAAGAGAATTTTTACTTTTAATCCCTAGAGTCTAAGATGGGTGTGGTCTTGCCAATTCCTGAGATGCCTGCATGCCATCTTTCTCATTGTCTCTGGGCAAAGTGTTAGCATTTCTTTAGTGGCAGTAAGGTCTTGAACAACTGTAACTTCCTTAGCCCCAGTTTTACTCCCACCTTTCAAGTTCAAGTTTTTCAAATCTTTCTGCTCTACTTTCTGTTACTCATTATGATAATAAATTTGTCTAAAAGCCACCAGTAATATCCATGCCACCACCTGAATGCTATGCTGCCTAGACATTTCTTCCCTAGATTAAGAAGTCCATCACTTTTAAAAATCAGCTTCCCAGAAAGTCTCAGGACACCAGCAAAATGCAGACAACTTCTCAGCCAGAACACGACACAAATGGCCTCAACTTCAAATTCCAATAGAGTCCTCCTTTTCTGAACCTCTTGAGCCCTGTCTTCACTGTCTACTCTCCTACAGGCATTCTGGTCTTCTGAGCTCCCACCAGAATCAGCCATTAAGCTCCTTTACAACATATAAAGTATCTCTAACTTGCACTGCTAAATATCTCAAAATTCCTCTGGCCAATTCCAAAATACAGCTAAAGCATATGAACCATGAGGTCAGGTTAGTCACAGCAACGATCCCACTTCTCAGTACTGATTTCTGTTTTAGTCGGCTTTTTTGCTGCTGACCAGAATGATTGCAGAGGAGAAAAAGTTTATTTGAAAGCTTACAGTTTCAGAGGTCTTAGTTCATAGAAAGCTGGCGCTAATCCTTCTCAAGGTGAGGTAGAACATCATGGCAGAAGAATGTGGCAGAGGGAAACAGCTCACATGGTGATCAGGAAGCAGAGAGAAAGAGATCACCACTTGCCAGATACAAATGTATACCCCAAACTACATCCCCAGTCTCCTACCTCCTCCAGCCACACCCCACCTGTCTTCAGTTACCACTCAGTAGGTTAAGCCTGTCACAACCCAATCACTTCTCTTCTTGTATTGTCTCATATGTGAGCTTTTGGGGGATATCTCACATCCAAACCTTAACAGTTGCTTGATTTGGTTTATATTAAATTTTAATTCTGTTAGTTATAGAGACAAAAGTGAATGTTTAAGTCTGTGTGTGTCTCTATTTGTAAGTTATATTATACACCTATCATATCTACTAAATTATCCATTACTTGAGATTATTCATAATAACATTTCTTATTTTAAAAAAATTGCTGCAAGTGTTATTTTGGTGATTTTTTTCCTTCCATCTTTTTCTTCCTCTAACTCTGTATTTATCTAAACAAAAAATTTAAAAATATATAATCCACCACTTCAAGATGTATAATAGGGACATCCATCCTTGTAGAATTCATAAGCACTAAAAACTAAAACAACAGACATACAATATAAAAAATAATTATTTATTTAAATATCTATGGGTTATGGGCTCTTTTATCTCATATCACTATAATCTTCACTATTCCTATTATAAGAAGTAGTAGCTACTCAAAAATATTAATCAGTGATAATCCAACTAGTTCATACGTACAGATAACATTTACATAAATTAAAAAGCAATTGTGATGGAAACTATCTTGAAATGTTCTATTTAATCCAATTAGTACTTTCAAAAATAAGATTATGGCAAATTTCTGGCTACAAGTATAAATCATGATTGAAATTAATCATAAATGACAACCAGAAATAATTAATATAATGAATAGATGACTCTGTGGCTCCATCAGGAGCTTACGGAGATGCTTGAAGACAAATATCTCTTCAAGCACCTCCCAGCTTTTTATGTGGTAGATAGTAGACAAACTTTATTTAGGTTTCCTTTAAATAAAAAGTGGGGGATGGTTGCTATTATGGACAGATAAACTTTTGTAAAATTGCAAATCAGATCCATTTGAGTTTACTCTAAATAAAAGGAAAAAAAAAAAGTGCAAATGCCAAAATCTAAAGTAACAACACTGATGCTTGTTCATGTTATCAATCTGTCACTTCATTTATCAGAAAATACAGTGAGTCATTTATAGTATTGCATTTATGATCATAACTCAGTGAATATGCTTGATCTCACAGAATCAAAAAATAAAGTTCAAATTTGACACCTCACATTTATTTTGCACCTGCTTTGGTATCATTTTTGTGTAATCTGTTCATGATTTCCAAGTAGAGGAAATTGATGGTGTGTTTGATCCCTTTATTATTTATACAAACAGCAAAAAGTGATATTAAATATAAAGCTTGTGTTAAATACTTTCTATTTTAAAATAGTTCTCAGAATTTTTTGAAAAATAATAGACACCAACAAACATTGTCCCCAAACACGAAGTAAACTCTTCATAAGCACCCACTGATCTCATATAGATCATCACAGAATTGGTTTGCTAAATCTGAGCCCACTAGTTCATGGTGAACTATACGTACATATTAGAATTTATAATGAATTTCCTCAGGATAAAATTGGAATAAGTAGACATCACACACTAAAAGCATTTTTGTTGGAAAATTTGCTGTTTTGCTCAGCACTTTTAGCCTGTTTAATAATGCTCAAACAAACAAACAAAAAGTATTCCCTGAAAGGAGGCTGGAGATGTGGCTCAGTGGTAGAGCACTTGCCTGGTATGCATGAGGCCCTGAGTTTGATTCCCAGCACCACACACACAAAAAGTGTTTTCTAAGGAAAGATATCTTTTTTAACTTACCTAATAATATTTGCCTTGTAAACTGGCCCTTGAAAAAATCTCAGCTCCTGTTATCTGTATTCACTAGTACAGGACAATTAACACATATCTAACCAGCTTAGTCTCTGTTTCACTGATTATTTTTTAAATGTTTCAGAGGACAGATTCCATGCTTTTGGAAGACAGGCCATGAAGCATGATGAGACAGTCTTTCTAAAAACATGGGCATTATCACACTTTGACTAGTTTAAACTGAGAAGTTCTTCAATAACTTTTCTGTAGTTAATGTCTAGCAAGGATTTATGTATTTATTCTGTTCTATATTATTTGACATGGAGATTTAAACAAAGCATATAAGAAAGATTCTTCAAAGAAGATGGAATAAACTATAATAAATTCTTAAGCTTAGGAAGCGCAGGGCTTAGCTCCAGAAATAATATACTCCAAATATCTCTTTTAACAAAAAAGAATTCTAATATTGAGCTATTTATTATTTATCTAACCATCTACCTATCTAATTATTTATTGTTGTGTAAAAATCTATCCCAAATGTAGTAGTATAACAACCACTTCATATCACATTGTTTTGTGGGTCACAAATTCAAGGCAGGGCTCAGATATGAATTTCTTCTCCACTGAAATGGCTATACTCATATGCCTGTTAAGTAGACAGGAAGTTTAGGTAAGCTGAAGATAGCTGCACCTTTCTTCTCCATGTAGTCTCAGGAACTCTTGGTGTGGTACTCTATCAGGGTAGCTGTACCTGTTACTTGGTGCTCGGAACTTTCAGAGTTCAAGGACTTTTTCTTTTTCTTTCTTTAAAACTAGACCCAGAATTTTTAAATATGCTATATGATTTGTTATAATACAATTTGTTGTATTCATTAATCAAAGGAGTCATATATTAGCCTAGATTTGGATAGTCAGGAAACCAACAAAACCACTCAGTAGAATGTATGCCAAAGGATTATTTCCATACTTAATATGCTATAGTCCTCTCATTTAAATTTCTTTCACATGAAACTCTTAACTCCTCCCAAGATCCCACATAGTCTTATCCCATCTTTACAGTGATCTGATGTTCTAAATCTGTTTTTCTAAATTATATCTAGATATGGCTGAGTCCTTGTGTAAGGTTCTTCTTAATCCAAAGTTACATAAATTAAAGAAATAAGTTGTAAACTACCCCCACACAGACATATACAGTATATATAGGTAAAGAGGACTCAGAAAAACTACAATGAATATTCCTTTTCTGGAAAAGAAGTAAAACATAATAGTCTATAATCTGTAAAAATTCTGAAATCCAACCTTACAAAATTGCTGGTTCATTGACTAGAGCCCAATCCTGCTCCCTAAATCAGTCTGCATTCTCCCTTGTTTGGGCTCTGTGTTCTATCATCTGAAACATCTTCCATAGGAAATGGTCAGTATTTATGTATGAGTGGCCTTTTCAATCTTATTCCCATCCAAGGAAGTTTGGGGACTCTAAGAGCCCTTCTTCTAAACTAATGCTGTCCATTTTGATCTAAGCTAGCAGAGCTATTACTAATGCAATGCTTTTAAAACTTCTGTGGTTTTACTCTGAACCTTACTGGTGTTTACTCCATTTGGGGGAAAATACACAATAATATGTTTTTGAGATAGTCCCTACTCAACCTTTGGTTGCTTCAAATATTGTGATACAAATCCCTCCCTAAGATTCTTAGAAGATATGTCAATTCCCTGATATCAAACTTTATTGCCCTGGCTTTTATCTTTGACCTGAGACTATTTCTTAATTGTATAGTCCATTGCTCTTGCAAAGACTATCCTGAATACCTTGTATTTCCTTAAAATTCACTTTGAAGAGAGTGCCCCTAGGCCCAGGCTCCATCCAGTCCCGCCGACCTCTGCCCCAGAGCAGGAGACAGCAAGGACAGACCTGCCAACTCTGCCTGAGCCTAGGCTGGCCCAAGGCAGTCCAGCGGACCTTCACCCCAGCGTGGCCAGCCCCAAGTCAGTCCTGCTGATGCCCGCTGGTGTGTGACCAGCCTCCATCCTGTAAACTACCTGGTACCGAAACCCGGGAGGAAAACTCGGAGGCAGAGTAAAGCTATTACTACTTTTACTTCTACTTTCTTAGAGAGAGCTTAGAGAGAGAAAGAAAGATTTTTCTTCTTCTTAGAAAGAGCTTAGAGAGAAAGATTAGAGATAGCTTTTTCTTCTTCTTCTTCATCTTCTTAGAGCTTAGAGAGAAAGAGAGAGAGCTGGAAAGAGAGAGACTTCTTCTTTAGAGAGAGAGAGCTTAGCTTTTAGAACTTCTTTCTTCTTTCTTCTTTCTTCTTTCTTCCTCAGGAGCCTCGGCCTGACTCTGACCAGCAATTACTTCTTCTATCTGGTTTCTCTTCTGTAACCGCTCTGCCTACGTTCTGGCCGCTCTGATTCTTTACTTCTTCTCCGACGCGAACTCTTCTTCCGACCGAGCGACTGCACAACTGACTGAATGAATTCATTCTTCTCCTGACTCCGACCGCTTTCACCCGGTTATATACCTTTAGCTTTGCGGGTGCCTCACGTGCATTTACAGGTGCGTCACATACATACTTATTATCAGGTGGAACTTATGGCTTCCAGCTGACCGCAATAGCCATCTCCCTAATTGGGGCTCCTTCACATCCAGTCCCGCTGACCTTCGCCCCAGAGCAGGAGACAGCAAGTACAGACCCACCAACTCGGCTTAAAGTGCAGGCAGGCCTAGGGCAGTCCCAGGGTTTTACATCAGAGTGCCACCAGGCCCAGGCTCCATCCAGTCCTGCAGACCTCCCCCAGAGCAGGAGACAATAAGGACAGAACTTCCAGATCTGCCTGAGCCCAGGCAGGCCCCAGGCAGTCCCATTGACCTTCACCCCAGTGCTGTTAGCCCCAGACCACCACAGGAGCTCAGACTCAACCAGTTCGGTCCACACCAGCCAGCCCCACAGACCTCTGCCCCAGAGCAGGAGACAGCAAGGACAGACCTGCCTACTCTGCTTAGAGTGCAGGCGGACCCAGGGCAGTCCCGGGGTCCTACATCAGAGTGCCGCCAGACCCAGGCTCAATCCAGTTCCTCAGACCTCCACCCCAGAGCAGGAGACATCA
This sequence comes from Tamias sibiricus, assembly GCA_025594165.1. Lineage (NCBI taxonomy): Eukaryota > Metazoa > Chordata > Mammalia > Rodentia > Sciuridae > Tamias > Tamias sibiricus. Next base: position 80,628,124 of record CM046664.1, read on the forward strand.
AGGACAGACCTGCCAGATCTGCCTGAGCCCAGGCGTGCCCAGGGCAGTCCCACTGATCTTCACCCCAGTGTGGTTAGCCCCAGACCACAACAGGAGCTCAGACTCAACCAGTTCGACCCACACCAACCAGTGTGAACCCAGCCCCAGGTAGCATACTTTGAGGGTCAGTGGCAGGTTCTGATAGTTCAGCGCTAAGGGGAGGCACAGACAACCTGCAAGGGTATTATAAGAATAAAGGGAAGAAACTAATAATAACTCAGATCTACACTGCAAAAAAGTAAAGCAAATAGACATCATGAAAAAACAGGGGAGGAAAATACGCCAAACAAACCAGGATTCTACAATAACAGAACCCATGCTCAGCGAAGTTGAAGAAATGTCAGAGAAGGAGTTAAGAAGGTTCATAATTAAAACAATCTGTGAATCAAAGAATGACCTAAATGAGCAAATACAGGCAAAAATGGACCACTACAACAAAGATATAAGAGAGCAAATAGGGGTAGCAAAAGATTACTTCAAAAAAGAGACAGAAACTCTGAAAAAAGAAACAGTCAGAAATCCTTGAAATGAAGGAAACAATTAACCAAATAAAAAACACAATTGAAGGCATCACCAACAGACTAGATCAACTAGAAGAAAGAACTTCAGACAATGAAGACAAAGTATGTAATCTTGAAAATAAAGTTGACCACACAATGAAGATAGTAAGAAACCATGAACAGAACATCCTAGAAGTATGGGACAGAATCAAAAGACCAAATCTAAGAATAGTTTCAAACCAAAGAAATACACAACCTCTTTAATAAGATAATATCAGAAAATTTCCCAAGCATGAAGAATGAATTGGAAAACGAAATACAAGAGGCTTATAGGACACCAAATGTACAAAATTACAACAGATCTACACCAAGACACATTATAATGAAAATGCCTAGCATACAGAACAAGGATAGAATTTTAAAGGCCGCAAAAGAGAGGAATCAGATTACTTATAGGGGGAGACCAATTCACATCACAGCAGATTTTTCAATTCAGACACTCAAAGCTAGGAGATCATGGAACAACATATTCCAAGCTCTGAAGGAAAAGGGATGCCAACCAAGAATCTTATACACAGCAAAATTAAGCTTTAGATTTGAGGACAAAATAAAAACCTTCCATGATAAACAAAAGTTAAAAGAATTTACAAGTAGAAAGCCATCACTACAGAACATCCTCGGCAAAATATTCCACGAAGAGGAAATGAAAAACGATGATGAAAATCAACAGAGGGAGGTATTACACTAAAGGAAAAAAAAACAATCAGAAGAGAAACCATGTCAAGGTAAATACCAAAAATAAACAATAATGGCTGGGAATACAAAACACATCTCAATAATAACTCTGAATGTTAATGGCCTAAACTCACCAATCAAAAGACATAGACTAGCAGATTGGATCAAAAAACAGACCCAACAATATGCTGCCTCCAAGAGACTCATCTCATAGGAAAAGACATCCATAGGCTGAGGGTAAAAGGTTGGGAGAAATCCTACCACTCATATGGACAGAGGAAACAAGCAGAGGTTTCCATCCACATATCAAATAAAGTAGATATCAAGCTAAAGTCAATCAAAAGGGATAAAGAAGGACACTATATACTGCTCAAGGGAACCATACACCAACAAGACTTAACAATTATAAATATATATGCCCCAAACAATGGAGCATCCATATTCATCAAACAAACTCTCCTCAAGTTTAAGAGTCAAATTGACCACAACAGAATAATTCTGGGTGACTTTAATACACCCCTTTCACCACTGGATAGATCTTCCAAACAAAAGCTGAACAAAGAAACTATAGAACTCAAAAATACATTAAAAGCCGGGCGCGGTGGCGCATGCCTGTAATCCCAGCACTTTGGGAGGCTAAGGCAGGAGGATCGCGAGTTCAAAGCCAGCCTCAGCAATGGCGAGGCACTTAGCAACTCAGTGAGACCCTGTCTCCAAATAAAATACACAAAAGGGCTGGGGATGTGACCCAGTGGTCGAGTGCCCCTGAGTTCAATCCCAGTACCACAAAAAAAAAAAAAAAAAAAAAAAAAAAAACAATAAAAGCTTAGACTTAACTGACTTATATAGAATATTTCATCCTTCAACAAGTGAATACACTTTCTTCTAAGCAGCACATGGAACCTTCTTTAAAATAGACCATATACTAGGGCACAAAACAACTCTGAGCAAATAAAAAAAAAGTTGAGATTCTACCCTGCATTCTATTTGACCATAATGGAATGAAATTAGAAATCAATGGTAAAATAAGAAATAAAAGCTACTCCAACACCTGGAGAATAAATAATATGCTACTGAATGAACAATGGGTTGCAGATGACATCAAAGAGGAGATTAAAAAATTCTTAGAGGTGAATGAGAACACAGACACAACATATTGAAATCTCTGGGATACTATGAAGGCAGTTCTAAGAGGAACATTCATTGCACTGAGTTCATTCCTCAAAAGAAGAAAAAGTCAACAAATAAATGACTTAAAATTACATCTCAAAGCTCTAAAAAAAGAAGAACAATCCAACACCAAAAGTGGTAGAAGACAGGAAATAATTAAAATCAGAGCTGAAATTAATGCAATGGAAACAAAAGAAACAATTGAAAAAATTGACAAAACAAAAAGTTGGTTCTTTGAAAAAATAAATAAAATTGACAGACCCTTAGCCAGGCTAACAAAGAGAAGGAGAGAGATAACTCAAATTACTAACATATGTGATGAAAAAGGAAATATCACAACAAACACTATGGAAATACAGGAAATAATTTGAAATTATTGTGAAAACTTGTACTCCAACAAAATACAAAACACCGAAGGCATCGACAAATTTCTAGAGTTGTATGATGTGCCCAAACTTAAGCAGGATTATATACATAATTTGAACAGACCAATTTCAAGCGACGAAATAGAAGATGCCATCAGAAGCCTACCAACCAAGAAAAGCCCAGGACCAGATGGATACACAGCTGAGTTCTACAAGACCTTCAAAGAAGAACTGATACCAATACTCTTCAATTTATTTCAGGAAATAGAAAAAGAGGGAGCACTTCCAAACTCATTCTATGAGGCCAACATCAACCTGATCCCCAAACCAGGCAAAGACACATCAAAAAAATAAAACTTCAAACCCATATATTTAATGAACATAAATGCAAAAAATTCTCAATAAAATTCTAGCAAAATGGATACAGAAACATATCAAAAATATAGTACACCACGATCAAGTGGGGTTCATTCCAGGGGATGCAAGGATGGTTCAACATAGGGAAAACAATAAATGTAATTCATCACGTCAATAGACTCAAAGATAAGAACCATATGATTATCTCAATAGATGCAGAAAAAGCATTTGACAAAATATAGCACCCCTTCATGCTCAAAACACTAGAAGAACTAGGAATTACAGGAACATATCTCAACATCGTAAAAGCTATATATGCTAATCCCCAGGCCAACATTATTCTAAATGGAGAAAAATTGAAAGCATTCCCTCTAAAAACTGGAACAAAACAGGGATGCCCTCTTTCACCACTTCTATTCAACATAGTAATTGAAATGCTGGCCAGAGTAATAAGACAGACGAAAGAAATTAAAGGGATACAGATAGGTAAAGTTGAACTCAAATTATCATTATTTGTTGATGATATAATTTTATACCTAGAAGACCCAAAAAATTCCACCAGAAAACTTCTAGAACTCATAAATGAATTCAGCAAAGTAGCAGGATACAAAATCAACACCCATAAATCTAAGGCATTTCTATATATCAGTGACAAATCCTCTGAAAGGGAAATGAGGAAAAACTACCCCGTTTACAATAGCATCAAAAAAAAAAAAAAAAAAATACTTGGGCCGGGCGCGGTGGTGTACGCCTGTAATCCCAGCACTTAGGAGGCTGAGGCAGGAGGATCACGAGTTCAAAGCCAGCCTCAGCAATGGCGAGGCACTTAGCAACTCAGTGAGACCCTGTCTCTAAATAAAATACAAAAAATGTCTGGGGTTGTGGCCCAGTGGTCAAGTGCCCCTGAGTTCAATCCCTGGTACCACCAAAAAAAAAAAAAAAAAAAAAAAAAAAAAAAAACTTGGGAATCAACTTAACCAAAGATGTGAAAGACCTCTATAATGAAAACTACAGAACACTAAAGAAAGAAATTATGGAAGACCTTAGAAGATGGAAAGATCTACTCTGTTCTTGGATAGGCAGAACTAATATTGTCAAAATGACCATACTACCAAATGCACTATACATATTTAATGCAATGCCAATCAAAATCCCAATGACATTTCTCATAGAAATAGAAAAAGCAGTCATGAAATTCATCTGGAAAAATAAGAGACCATAGCTAAAGCAATCCTTAGTAAGAGGAATGAAGCATGTGGCATCACTATACCAGACCTTAAATTATACTACAGAGCAATAGTAACAAAAACAGCATGGTATTGGCACCAAAATAGGCTGGTAGACCAATGGTACAGAATAGAGGACACAGAGACTAACACATATAATTTCAGTTATCTTATATTAGACAAAGGCACCAACAATGTACATTGGAGTAAAGATAGCCTCTTCAACAAATAGTGCTGGGAAAACTGGAAATCCATATGCAACAAAATGAAATTAAACCTCTATCTCTCACCATACACAAAACTCAACTCAAAGTGGATCAAGGATCTAGGAATTAGACCAGAGACACTACACCTAATAGAAGAAAAAGTAAGCTCTAATCTCCAACATGTTGGATTAGGCCCCAAGTTCCTTAATAAGAATCCTGTAGCACAAGAATTAATACCAAGAATCAATAAATGGGATAGACTCAAATTACAAAGCTTCTTCTCAGCAAAAGAAACAATCAGTGAGGTGAACAGAGAGCCTACTAATTGGGAACAAATTTTTACCACACACGTTAGATAAAGCACTAATCTCTAGAATATATAAAGAACTCAAAAATATTAACACCAAAAAAAACAAATAACCCCATAAATAAATGGGCCAAGGAACTGAACAGAAACTTCTCAGAAGAAGATAATACAATCAATCAACAAATACATGAAAAAATGCTCAACCTCTCTGGCAATTAGAGAAATGCAAATCAAAACCACTCTATTACATCTCACACCAGTCAGAATGGCAGCTATTAAGAACACAAACAAAAATAAATGTTGGAGAGGATGTGGAGAAAAAGGCACACTCATACATTGTTGGTGGGACTGCAAAATGGTGCAGCCAATATGGAAAGCAGTATGGAGATACCTTGGAAAACTTGGAATGGAACCACCTTATGACCCAGCTATCCCACTCCTTGGTCTTTACCCCAAAGACCTGAAAACAGCATACTACAGGGACACAGCCACATCAATGTTTATAGCAGCATAATTCACAATAGCTAAACTGTGGAACCAACCTAGATGCCCTTCAGTAGATGAATGGATAAAGAAAATGTGGCATATACACTTACTGAGTATTACTCAGTAATAAGAGAGAATAAAATCATAGCATTTGCAGGTAAATGGATGGAGTTAGAGAATATAATGCTAAGTGAAGTTAGCCAATCCCCAAAAGCCACAGGCCAAATGTTTTCTCTGATACAAGGAGGCCAATTCACAGTTGGGTTAGGATGGGGAGCATAGGAGGATTAGAGGAACACTAGAATGGCCAATGGGGAGGGAGGGGAAGGGCGGGGGCAAAAGGGTGAAGAAAAAAAAAAGATGGTAGAATGAGATGGATATCATTACCCTAAGTGCATGTATAAAGTCACGAATGGTGTGAATATACTTTGCATACAACCAGTGATTTGTAAAAATGTGCTCTATATGGGTAATATGAAATGTAATGCATTCTGCTGTCACTTATAACAACTTAGAATAAAAAATAAATAAATTTTAAATAAATAAATAAATCCTGACATTTCAGAACCAAAAAAAAAAAAAAAATTCACCTTGAATTGAAAATTCACCTTGAAAACAGTTCTTCAGTAACTGTATCAGAGGTCACTAGAATCAAATTGGCTTTACAAGTTCCATCAAGAAATCACCTTAGTTTGGTCATTAAGCCATTAAGTATACTTCTGATCTTTGATATTACTGTAAGTGATGATGTTTCTAAATTTTCCACCATGAGAAGCAAGTATAACCTTCATTCCAGCCATCATGTACACTTTCCTCACATCCAAGCCCTCAACTACTTCCAAGCATTCACTGTCAGTCTTCCCAAGGTCCTCTCAGCATCTGCCCATCCCTGCTCCAAAGCTAATGCCACAGCTTAAGGTTTTTGTTAACAGCAGCATCCTACTTCTTAGGGAAAAAATTCAGTTCCAGTTATCTATTGCTGTGTTTATAAATGGCCAAAACCTAGTGGTTTCAAATGAAAGTCATATATATATATATATATATATATATATATATATATATATATATATATATAGTGTGAGTCAGCAAAAGCTAGTTTTAGCAGTGGCACTGTGGAAAATATTACTGTTGAATAAATTGCCAGTGCGACTAGGACATTTAGCGTGTTTAAGTAATAACACTCAAACAATGTAAAAGATAGTCTTGAGTAAAGAACATTTTATAAAAAGTCCAAGTTGCCTAGTTGGCTATGCAATTCTGCTGTATATATCATTCCTGGAGGTTACTTAGTAGTATTTAGCTATTTTCATGAGCTTGGCTGGGAGATTCAGCACAGCTTTAATCACATGTCTGCAGAGAGGCTAGAAAGCGGGGCTCAGTTTGTCTCTTCACCCTCTCCATGTGGTCTCAGGGACTCTAGGCATGTTCTGTCTGGCTAAGTAGCTGGACAGCTTATAGATGTATAAACATCAGGGGTTTTAGTCAGCTAGTCCATTGTTATGACCAAAATACCTGACAAAATCAATTTTAGAGGATGAAGTTTATTTGGGGCTAAAGGTTTCAGAGGCCTCAGGCCATAGATGGCTGACTTCATTGCTTTGGGCCTGATGTGAGGCAGAACACTGAGGCAGAATATCAAGACAGAAAGGTGTGAGGGAGGAAAGCAGCTTAGGAAAAGAGAACCAGGAAGCATAGAGAGAGAGCTCTGCTCACCAGGGACAAAATATAAACCCCAAAACCCTCAGCCACACCCTACCTGCCTACAGTAACCACCTAGTTAATCCTTATCAGAGGATTAATGCATTGATTAGATTAAAATTCTCATAACTCAATCATTTCACTTCTAAACTTTTTTTTGCATTATCTCACATATGAGCTTTATGGGGACACTTCATATCTAATCCATAACACCAGCGCTCCTAGAAACCAAGATAAAGTTGTAAGTTCCTCTCAAAGACTAGGTCAGTAATGGATAGAGTGTCAGTTCACTGTATTTTATTGATCCAATCAACCACAGGCCAACAAAAGGGAAAATGATCCCACTTCTTGGTAGGCTCACTATCAAAACAATTTATTATAACTTTTAATCTACTACAAAGAAGATGCCCAAGATGATTCAGAATTAGTAAAGTGCCTCAAATTTAGAATCATGTCTCCTGAACTTCAATCCTACTTTGCAAAAGTTGAACCTCTTTTTCCTCTATAAGATAGAGGTGTGTTTTTTTTTTTAATAGTACTTGAGATAATATTAGTCTTTGATAGTCTTTTTTTTATTCAAAGTTGTATTTGTAATAGCAGAATGCATTACAATTCTTAATACACATATAGAGCCTCTTTTTACATAACACTGTTTGTATACAAAGTATATTCATACTATTTAGATCTTCAATCATGCATTGAGGATAATGATATCCATCTTATTATACCACCTTTTCTTTTTTTTTAATGTGAGCATATTCCATGCCAGGATTGGAAATACAAAGGTGACCAAACAGAGTCTGTGACTTGGCATTTTTTAACATCCAGCATTATCTATATTAAAAATGTTTGTAATAACATATTCCAATTAAATAATATATAAACATAATATAAAAAACTCTATGTCCTCAGTAATCACTTAAAAGATAAAATATTGCCTGTATATTTAGTCTTCTGTGTGCCTCTTTTTGTTCTTACATCCTATACATACGTGTGTGTATAAATATTTTCTATCTTCTCTTCACTGTAGTTCCATATGTTTTGTTTATTTTATATCAAATCTTGGTAAAGATATATTTTTATTTATATGTTCTAATTATTACTGGTAAGCATTTGTGTATCCTGTGATTAACCTTTCTTGGACCATAGACCTTAAAATTATCATTTCTATCATAAAGCAGGGTTTTGTGCATATATGGGTTTGATTTTGGGTTTTGTTGTTGTTGCTGTTGTTTTCTATTGTATTCCATTTGTCCAATTTTCTATCTCCCTACACAAATGCCATAAATTATTCTTGAGGTTGGTGTTGTAAATACACATTCTCTTTCTTAATCATCTCTTAATAATTTTTGGCCCGTTCAGTCACCTTATAAATGATATAATAAACTTGCCAATTCCATAAAATCATGATAGGATTTTGGTTATTACTTCATTAAATTCATGTAAAAATTAAGATGGAATTATTGTATATGTATCGTGAAGATATCACAGTCATAGAAACAAAATACTTCTGTATTTAATTCTATAATATTTTTTCAGTAAAATTTTATAATTACCCCCTAAAAAGTTTTACACACTTTCCTTTTGTTGATTATTAAATGCTTTATAATTTACTATTTTCATAGTGGTATCTTATGCTTTATTGCTATATATGGTAACATATGTATTATTTTATACATATACCTGGCTTGCTGAACCCCCTATTAATTCTTAAATACTTATCTCTTGAATTTCTGAAGTATATGAACATATTGAGGGCATTGACAGTTGTTTCTAACTTTCAAAATGTACAATATTTATTATTTTTATTGTGTTCTGGCACAATTTAGGACCTCAAGCACATGTTGAATAAAAATGCCACAGTAAGCATACTTGTCACTTCTTTGATTTAAAAGAAAACACTTCTACCTTTCACCAAGAAGTATGAGATTTTTAGGTGATAGTTTTTCCAACTATCTCCAAATTAGCAAATATATTTTTAATAATTTTGAATAAATGTTGAATTATGTATGAAGTTGGAGAATATAATGCTAAGTGAAGTTAACTAATCCAAAAAAATCCAAATGTCAAATGTTTTCTCTGATATAAGGAGGCCCATTCACGGTGGGATTGGGATGGGGAGCATAGGAGGATTAGAGGAACACTAGAATGGCCAATGAGGAGGGAGGAGAAGGGAGGGGTCAAAAGGGTCAAGAAAAAAAAGATGGTAGAATGAGATGGATATCATTACCCTAAGTGCATTATGAAGTCACGAATGGTGTGAATATACTTTGTATACAACCAGAGATATGTAAAAATATGCTCTATAATATGAAATGTAATGCATTCTGATGTCATTTATAACAACTTAGAATAAAAATAAATAAATAAAAATATATATTCCACATATAAGATAAACATATTTTCTCATTTAATATAATCATTTATTTATCATGTTTATGATTTTTAAGTAATAAATAATTTTTAAAACATTAGAATATGCCTAATTCTATTTCTTTTAGTACATTGTTGGATTGATTAGCTAATTTAATTTAAAATTATTTATACATGTTCTCATAAGTGAAACTGGCCTGTACCTGCTCATTGAAAGCAGCACAGGGCCAGATTTTTGGATTTATATGCATGTTCTACCAATTACTGTTATCTCAGGCAATAAAATGCTCTTTTCCTTCAACTCCTAATATGTAAAACAGGAACAAAAAGATTAGCTACTTCAATTGGTTGTTCCAAGTATTAAGTAAGTTGGCAAGTGCCTAGAATCATACCTAGCACATATCAAGTGCTATTTGGGTTTAATAGTCACAAATATAATAACACAGTTTTGTGATTTTGTTATCTAATATCTATCAAACTCTTAGATAAAGTAGTGTGTTTCTGTCTCCTGAAGGTAGTTTTATAAAATGTCAATGAACTATTACTTGAAAATCTGAGAGTGGGTCTAGTTTTTTTTTTTTTTAATTAGTTTTTTCCATGTGGAGGGAAATGTATGAATTACTGTTTCCAGTTATTACATCTTGAAGTTCTATCCAAGTTTTCTATTTCTTCTCTTACCATTTTTGATGATAAAAGACAGTATCAGCAAAGTTCCCCATTTTTTGTGACAGGAAAATAGTTCAAGTACACAAAGGCCAAGAATAGATAAAAAAACAGCAAAATGATGTTGTAGCATTGGTTCATAATAAGGGCAGAGGGAAGTCCTCGTTGAGTGCTAATTTCCTAAGGTTGTTGTAAAAAAGTACCACTAACTAGGTTCTATTTTTAAAAAAAAAAAATGTATTTTCCCATAATCCTTGATTTGAGAGGTCTAAAATGAAGGTATCAGCAAGTTTGGTTTCCTCTGCAGGCTGTGGGGGAAGGATCTTTTCCAGGCTTCTCTCTTTGGCTTGCAGATGGCTGTCTTGCTATTCACTTGAATCTGTCCCTCCATGTGTATCCTTGTCCAATCTTTCCCTTTATATATTATTCAAGAGGAGTGGATTTGGGCCTTCCCCAATGACCACATTGTAACACAACAAATTACATCTACAACACTCATTTCCAATAAGTTCATATTCTGAGGTACTGGGGGGAGGTCAGAACTTCAACATAAAAATGGGGCAGAGCACAATTCAATTCATAACAGATGACAATAGAGCAGATATCTGAATGAGAAAGATAATCAGGACATTTCTGGGGAATAGTCAAAGGTCCTAAGGTGAAGGCTTGCCTGCATTTCCCAAGAACAATATATGCCAATGTGTAGGGAACAGAATGAAGAAGAGGGGTAAAAGGAAATGAGATCAGTAAAGCACCAGGGGCCAGATCAGGTGAGCCTGGAGAAGGTACCTGGTAGATAGACCATGGTTAAGGACTGGGTGTTTATTCTGTGTGCAGTAGGAACCACCGGGAGTTTTGAGCAGATGAGTAGCACATCTGACTATGCAGAGAATAATGGAGTAAAGTACAGAAGCCAAGAAACTGGGTATGGAGCTATCACAGTTATCAAGACAAAAGATTGTGGATCTAAGAAAAGGCTGGTACTGGGAGCGACCATGATAATTGATTTGAAACATATGTATTTTGAACATAGATTTCACATATTTTGCTAACAAGAATTCTATTGGAATATTACTACTAAGTGACTGCTTCAGTTAATTTCTCAAGTTGTAATTTCACAGACCACGAGGGTAAGACAAATTACAACTTTAAGCTTTGGTTAAATATTCTAAGAGAAATCTTTTAAAAAACATTTTTTTCCAGATGAATTAAATCACTTATTGTTTGTTTTCCTTTCTTCAATAGGTTAGTAGATTTCTTCTAGTCTCATTTTGCCAAAGGTATAGGTTAGAGCTTTGATGATACAACTCTCCATGCTGAGAAAGTCAAAAGAGTGTCTCTGTCCACAATCCTATCCACTGCCACCTTAACTATCCCAAGGTCAAAAAGACAGCAAACACATCAGTGAAACATGCTTCAGTCAGCTTATCGCTACAGCTCACTCTGCATTTGGTGCTGAGATTTTTCATCCGTTTTATTTGAACTCAGACTGTGCTCAAAAGAATGATAAATTGCATCTAGTATGTTTTGGAATCAAGAGGGTTTCTCTGGATATTTGTGAAGAGACAGAAACATATGCAATGCTTATAATTAAAATACAGCATGCTCCAACTTATTTCACAATTAACCTTAATTGTAAGAAATTATTGATGTTAAATGATGAACTTGATTGCTTTATTTTTTTTTTACAAAAATGCATATCATCTTTGTAACATTTAGGCATTGCCATTTCTTAGCATCTGTGCTTACAATTCTTTTATTCAAAGACCTATGATTTCTTTTATTTTGAAATCTTTTCTTATTTTGACATGGGAAGCTTTCATATTGTTTGAGTTATTAGTGTTCAACATTAACAACAATGGTATCGAGTGAAAAATTGGTAAAACACTATCATTTAATACTCAAGTTTTTTCTTATTGTTCTTTTGTTTTTTGGCATCAGTACAAGAAATTTGAATGAAATAGATATCACTATCCTAAATGCATGATTAAAGATCTGAATGGTACTTATATACTTTGTATACAAGCAGGTGTATGTAAAAAGATGCTATACTTGTGCACTATGAATAAGTAAATAAATAATTTTTAAAAAATACAAAAATAGAGCTGGGAATGTAGCTCAGTGGTAAAGTGCCCCTGGGTTCAATCCCCAGTATAAAAAAAAAAAAGACAAATAAAAATAACAAAAAGTAAACCTTGAAAAATGATAGTTGCTTAAAATTACTCACAATGTGAACTCTGAAACAATATCAATGAACTTGTTTACTGTTACATGAAAACATACTGATCTAGCATTATACATTGTCATTAGGAAAACTTGTTCACTGAAGCAAAAGATTTTCAAAATTGGACATGTTTAATGATATAAAAAATATAAAAATGATATAAAAATGAAAATAAAACAAAAACAAATAAGGTTGTTCAATATAAAATCAAGATTAAAATAACCTTGCAATAATTTCACTCTCTACAGGAAATACCATACACATTAACTATAATGGCAAAATTGCTAAATAGACTACTGAGGTGCTTGATGTATGATAAAATATATTTTAGTAATTATTTTAAAATCTAACATCAGAACAAAACAATTAATAAGTGTGAATCTCTATGTATTCATAAGTAATCATGTCATTTTAACTGAAAATTGTCAAAACATGAACTACCATCAAGAACCCCAACACTCCTTTCACACACCTCTTGAATCACTTCTGACCTTGGGAATCCACTGCTAAGGCTGAAAATAGCAAAGAAATTTTTTACTATTTTTAAGCTTCATATATATTCAATCATAGAACATATAGTTTCAATTACATTTATGCAAATTATTCATTATTCTGTATGTAGCTCTACTTTGTTTATTTGAAATGCACTTTAGTGTTACCTGGTATGTTTACTAATGTGAACTTGGATTATTTCCCATTTGGGACTATTACTTTTTTAATATAAATCCTACTATTCCTGGCTTTTGATAGTCATATATGTACATATGCACTTCTCTGGTACATATATTTAGGAATGGAATGATTGGTCATCAGGTTTCCACTTCATAAATGCACCACCACATTAATGTATATTCATGAGTATTCTACATTCTAATGTTGTACCAAAGACAGTTTAGTAATAGATGATTTTTAAGTTATACCAACACACAATTTTTAAAAAGAGCTTAGCATAATGGTCACACCCGCTTTTTGCCAAAAAAATGGCATAAAATTTGCAATGATTATGTGATGAAATTGAATATTCTGTTATAGTAATTATTACCAGAATTTTCAAAAGAGATTGTACCATTTACAGTCTCATTGGTGATATATAATGCCTCGAATTTCCACAACCACACCAATAATTCACTGTATTCTAGCCATTATGGTAGTTATGAAGTTGTATTGCATAGTATTTTAATTGGAATTGGCATTTTCAAGTAAGTAGTGAAGTTGAACACTTTTTAATGTTTACTCGTGGTCTGGGTATACATTTTGGTGAAAACATTTGTCTTTCGTCCACTTTTCGTGATCTGCTATTTTTTTATTGGTGTGTAAGAAATTTTCGTATTTTCTAGATGAATCAATAAATGCTCAGTGTTCTCTGAATTCTATGCTATTATGTACCTGTACTCATTTATATTCCTCACACAATTGTGTGCACTTCCCTTTAAGATAGCATCTGTTGGGGACCATCTGCCCCTAAAGGCAATTATCAGGTTACAGCAGTCTACCACATAGCCAATTGATCCACTGACTTCACTGATGACATCTTCCTTTATCTCTTTTCTACATAACAGGTGTGCTTATTTATCTCGCTCAGGAAAAAAAAAAAAAAAAACTATAGCTGATGAGGAAAATTGACTTGCTGGCAAAGTGCTGTCAAGATACCCATTTGTCTGGGAAAGGAAACAACTCTATCAAGCTGTAAAAGATCACCTTGCCACAGTCACAAGGAAAAGTCAAGGGGATGTCCATTTGTGGGGCTCACAGTCCCATGGGAGAACCTTTCCTTTTGCTTTTTATTTATAGCCATGTCTGTGTGATACATTATCAAATTGACTCCATGGCTACAGAGAATCCATCTTCAACATCTTTGGTTACCAGTTATAGCATTTGGTGGAATTCCAAACTGGCAAAACATGTGTTTCTTCTTGCCAGTAACCCCTTGAGCCACTTTGGATTTATAGAACATCACTCTTCCAAAGCCTCCTAATGTTACTCTAGGCAGGGGGTAAATGATTATGCTTGTATTCCTGAAAGGAAACCTAAGGAATACTTAGAGTGTAGGATTTGAAAAGAGCTGATGGGAGGATCTGGATGAATTCCTAGTTCTGCATCACAGTGCCATTCAGCAGATGGATCAAACCTGGAAACAATCCTTTGCATCCCATTTGCTGTGCCTAAAATTTGTACTTACTAATAAATACTATTAGAAAAACAAGATCTTTGGGAGATTTCCTTAACTTTCTACTAAAACATTTTCATAGGTATTTTTCCCCTTTGACCATGTTTTTAATGTTCATAATATTTTCTGAAATTTTTTTCTTATTTTCTTGTATTTATTTTATAAATTCCATAACCTCTATTATCACTCTTAAAATATTAATTCTGGGATTTAAAAATTTCTGTGTAACATTTATGGCCTCCAAGTTGCTTTCTTTCTGATTTTTAATTTTTTCTATCTTCCTAAAATATCCCCCTAGATATCTGTCTGTTCATAATACAAGACAGAGTGCTCAAAAGCACATTGAAAGCTCTGAGCATCCAAGAGGGGACTGGCAGACTTGAACTCCTCAGGAGGGAGATCTGGCCAATTATTAGGAAAACCTGAATGTCAGCATCTTTGCTTTCTTCCTGGCAAATACCCCAGAGACAGATTTTCAAGTCTCCTGTCATAGGATAGATGTCTTATTGCCTATGTTAAAAAAAAAAAAAAAAAAAAAAATGGAGTAAAGGGACAAAAAAAAAAATCAACATTTATATACAGTCTGTTCATTCTGTTCTTTATGATTCTGTGCCTTTACTCTCAACTCTCCAGTCCAGTCCCAGTTTGACTTTCTCTAGGAAACAAATCTCCAGAGCATCCATCTCTCTGCTAGAGGACAGGTTATCTAGTTATGTTTTTTAACATCAAATCTTTGTTAATAGCCAGGATTTCTAGTCCTTGAGTAGTACTACTTCATTCCTAGTCCATGTATACTACTAGTTCTTGAGGTTTTTGACAATTTTACAGTTTTTTTCAATTTTTTTTCTATTACCAGGTTAGCATTTGCTTTCTAACTTTCAAAATGCTGTTGCAATTGATTTCTCTCCTATCTTTGTGGGCCTATGTCCTTAAAAAACAATTCTTTATTATAGTTTTAGTGAAGTTTGAAAGAGTCAATAATAGATACATATGTTTAATTTCTTCTCCTTATATACCTTCATTTTATAAAGAATAAATAAATTTTGTTCCATAAAAGAATAAAGGTGAAGAAAGTAATGGTCGACATAGAAAGGTAAGATCTCTATAATTTTGAAATATTAAAATAGAATTGAATTAAATGATAAATTGTTTACATTTTTCCCCAGAGGAAAGACAGGGGTCTAGAGTACTTGAAGCTAAGATAAAAGCCTAATAGATAATCAGCACTACTTCTTATAATTCTACCATGATTCTATAGGTAAGACTGGCATGGAAGAAATTACATAAGTTATGAAATAATCAAAATATGCCATTTTATTAAAACTACACAATGATTATCAGTGACTGCTAACAAAATCAGGTATTATGTGCCTCCTGATGTAGGTGCACAAAAAATCTATGTAGTAGTTTTTGCAATACATAGACATAAATCTAATCAATATTTGCATATAACAATCAATTTTAAAAAGGGATCATACCACGGTAAATGACAAATAGCTGTGTAAACAGAAAAAACAAAGACAGTATAGGAAACTTAGGGCTCTTCAATACAACATTCAGCACTAATGGAATTTACCTGTATCTGCATTATTCAATATAGTGGCCACATGGGGCTATTCACGTACTTGGAATATGCCTCGTGTGAAGTTTTAAATTTGATTTAATTCTACAGTAAGTTCGTTTTTAATTGACTGAAATTTAAATAGCCACATGTGGCTTGGGATGGCCATATCAGACCACATAGCTCTTTAGCACATTTCTTCAACAAGTAAACAGCAAATAAATAGAGAAAAGGGGACCCTTTAGAAAAGACTCAAAAGTGTATCAACCAATTACAAAGTATAAATATTTTCTGGATCCAAATTACAAACAACTGTATAAAATTATATGATAAACATGTGGGGGATTTTATACTTGGATTTGATGATATGAGGAATGACTTGATGACATAAGCACTGGAGAGATATGTAAAAATGTGCTCTATATGTGTAATATGAAATGTAATGCATTCTGCTGTCATTTATAACAATTCAGAATAAAAAATAAATTTAAAAAATAATAATAATTTTAAAAAGAATTATATAATAAAATGAAAAAAAATATATATTAAGAAATAACTGTAACTTTGCAAATGATAAGGTTTTTACATTTAAAAATAGTTTCTATGTGAACTATTTAAGTAAAATATTCGATTAAATTATCTGATAACTTAGATTTGGTTCAACATAAGCCAAGGTTAAGGGGGGGGGTACAGATAAAACAAGGAACAGATGAAACAAGATATACCATAAATTCATTGTTGAAGCTACTTCTATACATATGAGAACACAAACAACCCTTTACTCTTGAATATACTTGAAAGTTTCCACATGTTTAATATATTTTTTCTAATATCATGCCCCAACTCTAGAGATACTGGCTCTAATATACAACTAGGGTTAAGATACAACTAGGGCAAAGGAAAGAGTTGAAAGTCCTTTTTAGGAAGAATTCTAAGTTGAGAATAGAAATATTTAAAAGACATTGTATATACAAAGTGTTGAGTGTCTCTTCCTTACCATTCAGAATTTTTTTTGCATAATTATTTCAAATTTATTTCAGGTTTTATTATAAGTGCAATTTTGAAAAATCATCTTTCACCTTTAGAATTTTGGAACTTGCACAAGAGTAGAAACATATATGAATAGACATATTTCTTTCAAAGCATTCTTACCATGCCCCAAGTGAAGCTAAGTGGATCTAACTCAGTAGGGATGAAAACTGCTTTATATGTCCTCTGTAAGTACCTTCATAAATGAAATATCAAATATGAGCAGAGATACAGACATTTACCCATAATTAAGCTAATTTGTAAAACTAATGAAGTTTGTCGTCGTGCTTTAACAACTATAACTGGATATAGCAACAGGACTTTAAAAATAACAGAAAACTCAGGCTATAGAAGACGTAGCCTTTCTGATCAGTCTCTCAACACTGTCATGTGAATCTAAACCAGTTTAGATGTTAGAGATTTGTAATTGTTAAAATGATTATTACACAGTTACCTCCCTTTCTTACTCCCAGTGTTCCTACTGGGATAAAGGGAAAGGGACTAATCATCATGCACTGTGCTTGACAAGTAAAATATATTTTATACCTTAGAAGTCTTATCAACCTTATGATTATTATCTCCATCTTACAGACTGAAAAAGTAAATTTACAGTGGTTGATTCTTTTTATCAAGATTACATACACAGTTAGTGGAGGGGTAGACTTTAAAACTAGTGTGACCAATCTGAATGTGATTTATATTATGTCACACTGTCTTTAATTTTGCTTTTGTCTAGCTTTTATGTATACATAACAAAAGGAGAGGGAAGAAAGGAAGGAGAGGAAGAAGGAGAAAGAGAGAGACTGCCAGGCACACATTCTGTTAGGGAGAATGACTTAAATTATTACCTAAAATAGAATGGCAATTATAACCGAAATTTTCAGGAAATATGAATGCAATTGTTTCTTGGGGCTGTAAGGGCAAATTACTAGAAACTTAACTTAAAACAACAGAAATTTGTTTTCAAAATGGCAAGTTCTATCCCCATCTGCACCCACCTCTCTAGCCTCCACCTCTGCATCTGTGGCTGTGCCCTTAGAAATATTCTTTTTTTTTTTTTGAAAAAAAATTGTTCATTTTCAATGATCCCTCTCAGCTTACTTCCTGCTTGTAGAATCTCAAAAGCCCAATAGTCATCCTTCATTTCATCCTGTCTTTTCCCTCTTCTATCCAGGTTGGCAGTGTTTCTTCTAATACAGTGAAACAAAAAT
Source organism: Tamias sibiricus (assembly GCA_025594165.1). NCBI lineage: Eukaryota > Metazoa > Chordata > Mammalia > Rodentia > Sciuridae > Tamias > Tamias sibiricus. The sequence goes on from CM046664.1 coordinate 80,646,441, forward strand.
CTTATCTGACTCCCATGTATGTCACAGGGATGCATACCACTGGACAAGAGGATTCTCCATGGATCCTTCCTGGATAACCCCATCTCTATGCATGGTTTTTACTGAGAATGTTAACTGGATCCATGAATCACCACACATTCCCTTCAGCTAAAGTTGTCTAGCCACCTCCTTGGAACTCACTCCAGAGCATGTGTTTTCAACACTATCTAGCCTAATTTTAGCATGCTTTGATATTTGGATAGGGTGGGAATCCTCTAAATAATCAAATGTTAATTCCACTTTGCTTAACAGTTCTTACCTAATTTTATCTTTCTCCCCCCCCGCTTTTTATTATATGTAACAAGTAAAAACCAAGCCACATCTTTAATAATGTGTTTGGGAAATATGCTCAGTTAAATACTGAAGTACACTTCTTACAATTTCTGCTTTCCATCCAACAGAAGAAAACAATTCTGTAACTTTATGACAAAAATCTCATTTCCTCTAAGTTTTCAATATCATTATCCTCATCTCCTTATGAGACCTCCCAAAGCACATTCAATGTCCACATTTCTACCATCAGTCTCTCCAAGAAAAGCTAGGCTTCTTTCTGTAATGTACTTCAAAATCCTTCTACCCTTGAGTCATTATTAAATTCCATAGGCACATTTTCAGTATTATTTTTTTCAGCAGCACCCCACTTGTCAGTACAAAAGTCTGTATTAGGTTCCTAGGAATGATATTTAAAAATTACTGTCAAACTTAGTGACTAAAACAAAATAAAAATTATTCTCTCAATTATGGAAGTCTGAAATTAAGGTGCTAGCAGGGCCACATTCCCTGAAAAGGCTTTCAGATTTTCTGTTTTGTTATTTTCCTGTCTCTTCCAGTTTCTGATGCCTGTCAGCAATCTGACATGCCATAGCATATTCAGCCTTCTGTAATCCTTGAATTCCATATCTGCAAATTGAACCAGTCACAGATTAAAATTATTGGTCAGCCTGTTGTATCTGCACTGAACATATGCAGATTTTTCTGTTCTTTTCATTTTTCCTAAATATTGTAGTATAACAACTATTTACACAGAATTCTCATCTGATTGGTTATTATAAGTAATCTAGAGATGATTTAAAGTGTACAGGAGGATTTGCAGAGTTTATAAGAAAATACCATGCCATTTTGTCCAAGGAACTTGAGCATTTGTAGAATCTGGTAACAGCACCAGTCCTAAAATCAACCCTTTGAAGATACCAAGGGATGGCTATGGATGTGTCATTGCAATCTGTACCACTGTCTTTACATCGCCTTCTCCTGTGTGTGTTCTTTTCTTCAGTTCATATAATAAACCCATGGCTCACTCATGTAGATGCAAATGCTTGTATTTAGGCACTACTCAGGTAATCATGCAGGCTTATCTCAAGATTATTAAATTATTTAATTACATTTATTGTTGATGTTCAAATAAGGTCACTTGTAGAGTTAGCAGAAATTAAAACTTTCACATGATTCTTGGGCCCACCATTTGACTTATTATAGTGGACTATATGTACACATATATGCATATGTGTATGTACATATAATGTATATATGCAATTTCAAAAATTATGTAGCTACATAGATCTAATTACAATTGTGTAAGATTGAAAGTATGGAGCAAGACATCTCATTAATGATGTAATGATTCTGCTTATATACAAAATTAGTTAGTTTGCAAACCATACCTTTATTTAATAAAATAAGATTCACAGGAGTAAAGAAAACTTACCCCAAATTGTTGAGGAGTAGCTGTCAAAGAGGATACAAACATGAAACCAACTGGAAACACCCCTTCCTTAAGGGAGTAGTAAGTTTTTTATTTACACTCACTGCTCTGTCACTGTCTATAAAAGGCTTCAGATATTTGTTGTTTAGGTGCTACCACCAAGCCAGTTTTTAGAAGGAGACAGTGTTAAAGTAATGTAAAGACATGTCAAATAAATTTTTTAATATAGAGCACAGAGATATCTATAAACTTGAATGTATTCTGAAGAAGAAATATTTTGATCATGTTAAAAAACAAAGACTGTGGTTGTGGCTCAGTGATTTAGCGCTCGACTACCATGTGCACGACCCAGGTTAGATCCTCAGCACCACGTAAAAATAAAGGCATTGTGTACAACTAAAACAAATAAATAAAGAAAAAAAAGACTCACTCTGCTTTCATCTTGAATTACAAGGTCAAGACTTTTTAAAAGTCCTTTATGTTTGAGGGTTAATACACAAACTAAATTCACTCCTATTTTAAGTAGTCTAGGTATCCAGTACCTTGGCCTAATTCTACTGAGTTGAAGATCTCTGGGCAATGCTTTGTAGAAGGGCTGCCCTTCTGCAGAGGATTTAGTCAGACAGCAGGCTTGGCAAGGGTTATGTTGGCCATCCCTGCATCAGGGTTGTGAATGTTCCCAGGAAAACTGCCCATCCTTTTCAACCTGCTATGAACAACAATTGTGTTTGTGTTCACTTCTTTGCTAGGAATAACTATATTGTAGTAGTAGAACTTATTTTGTGTAATGTTTTGAAAGAAAAGAATCATTGCTCAGTACATGAGACCTTTCTTACTGAAAAAAATATATATATGAGGAACACTTTATTTTCTTAGCTGCTGGTATAAAATTTCTCTGTGTGGAGACTAGTCTGTACTGAAAAAATAAATTTTTCATTAATGAAGTCTAAGCCCAATTTCCATATTGTGCTTTGACTGGTGCTTTGGTTTGGAAGAGTGCCAAAAAAAAATTGTTCATTTGCATATAAGGAGGAACATATTGGTTCTTGAAAAGAGTAGAGGAAGAAAACATTTGAAGCAAAAGACCAGTGACAGGATCAAAGGACACTAACCAAAAAAGTAAAACGATTACCAGTAGAATGGGAGAAAATATTTGCAACCCATATACCTGATTATAGTCTCAAGCCAGAATATACAAAGAGCATTTACAACTCAACAACAAAAGGACAAACAATTTTAAAAGGAACTAAAGCCTTGAGTAAACATTTCCTCAAGTTTAATATACAAATGACCAATAAAATCAACATCAATCACACATTGGGAAATACATATAGAAACCAACATGAGATATCACTTTGTATCCAGATGGATGGCTTTAGTTAAAAAAAAAAAAATGGAAAAGAACAAATGTGTTGGCAAAGACATGAGAAACTGAAGCCCTTGTACGTTACTGATGAGAAAATAAAATGATGCAGCTGCTGCAGAAAACTTTATGGCAGTTCCTTGATAAGTTAAATATAGAATTACCATAAGATCTCGAAATTTGATCCTGGGATTTTTATCCAAGTAATTTAAAATCAGGTGTTCAAACAAAACTTCTACACAAATGTTCATACTAGCTCCACTCATAATTGCCCAAAATTAGAAAACCCAAATGTTCATCAATTGGTGGATAAATAAAATGAGATGTATATGAATAATGGGTATCACTCAGCCATACAGAGGAATGAAGTACTGATACCTGGTACAGCCAGGATGAACCTTGAAAATAAGATGCAAAGTGAAAGAAGCCAATTATAAAAGGCCATACACTGATAATTCCATTGCAAAATATCCAGAGTAGGCAATTTCATAGAGGTGGGAGTTAAGAGGAGGTGAAAATGGGTGCGACTGCTTAACATGTATGGGGTTTCTTTTTTAATGATGAAAATGTTCTAGAATTTTGAAAGTGTTGATGACTTTGCAACATTCTGAATATATCTAATGCCATTAATAATAAATTTTTGCTCTGCTTATATTACCACATAAATAAACAAATATGAAAATTAAAATATTTGAGAAGAATAACCAGGGAAAGAGAAACCTAGGAAACTGCTGTGTGATCCACACAATATCTTTTTTTGTCTCTGACCCTAAAATATTTTGGTTGTTTTTAAAGACCATGAAAAATCATAAATTTCCAATTTAACTGGGCTTCCTTTGGAAATTGGTGTCAATTTATGCAAATGTGATCAGCCTGAGCATGTGGAATCAGAAAATATTAATATACATACTTAATTTTTAAAATATTGAGCATATACTATATATCATTATTGTATACTTTGGGAGTTATAAACTTATATAACAAGATTACAATAAAATCTATCCTTATAATCACACTTTTCTCAAAAGTATAAGCAATGTTCTCTTTCCTCTGTTCTCTATGATGCATACAGGCATATCTACATCTAAGACTGTAGAATTACCCCTAATCAATTCCAGGTACTTCAGGTCTCTCTTATCAAGAGATCTGTAATCCAAGCTACTCGGGAGGCTGAGGTATGAGGATTGCAGGTTGGAATCCAGCCTGGGCAATTAGTGAGAACCTGTCTCAGAATAAAATAAGAGCTGGGGATACAGCTTTGTGATAAAGCATATGCCTAGTACATGCAAGTTTCTGGGTTCTGTCTCCAGTACCACCAAATAAATAAATAAAGACAGAGGGGGAGAAAGAGACAGAGAGAGAGATGAAACTCACCATCATGTCAATCATTCCAAATTTTAATCACTAAATGCCTGCCACACTAGTGCCTTCACACATTCTGGTTACTGGATTGCTCTCACCTATGTTTAAATCATTGCCCTCCAATTTCTCCACTTCTCACCATCTCATATCAAAATCCTTTATCCTCTCTCCTCTGGAATGGAAATTACGGACAGCCCAGGAAAAGAAATCCAGGTCTTTGGCCAAAATCTGCTTCCCACTGTTACTGCTGAATATTCCTAAAGCCTCTCATTTTATTGAATTTCAGAACATTGTGTTTAATTTCTCTGTTCCTGGACTCTTCTTTCTGCCAGGACATTGTTATCTCATTATGATTCATCCTTAAAACCTGCGATTGGCGGGGCACGGTGGCGCATGCCTGTAATCCTAGCACTTTGGGAGGCTGAGGCAGGAGGATCGCGAGATCAAAGCCAGCCTCAGCAATGGCGAGGCACTTAGCAACTCAGCTAGACCCTGTCTCTAATAAAAAATACAAAAAAGGGCTGGGGATGTGGCTCAGTGGTCGAGTGTTCCTGAATTCAATCCCCAGTACCAAAAACAAACAAACAAACAAACAAAAAAACAAAATAAAACCTGCGATTGTCTGGACCATGATTCATTATTGTATTACAGTTATTTTAATAACAGATATATTAATAGCTAACATTTATTTTGTACTTGTATCTGGAAGCATGGGAAATATTTTAATTATTTGATTTACTTTCTTATCAGACAAGTAACTGAGGCTCATAGAGGTTAAATCCATTTCCCAGAATCACACAGCTGGTAAATTGATTAGATTGAACTTGAACTCAGGTTGGTCTAGCCACAAAGATATTGACTTTTAACCACTGTAACACACAGAAGGCCCATCACTGCATGATGGGTGGTGTCCTCATTAGAGCAGAGTTCCTGAAGAATCCTTGCTGACCTTAGACAAGGTATGGGTCTTACTTGGATCATGTGACCCAGGTCAAGGTTAAATGGAGATAGATGTTTTAATTTTGTCTTAATTAAACCTTCACAAAGACTCCAGAGATATTTCAAAGAATGTATGTTGTCAGATATGGTGTGGACTACTGCAATGTGATGACATAGAATTGTGGGGACTGATAAATAGTTCTTTTGAATACTTTGTTTTTGATGCAGATAGGAGTGGAAGAAGATTAACAATTATTTACTTAACTTTTCTCTTAATGTGTTTGTGCTCAAAATACCTGCACTCAGGATACCTGTCAGACTGCTTTGTTACAAAGGCAGTATTTATGGCATTTGAAGAAAATGTTTAAAAAATTCATCTTTCATTGCACCCTATTACACCCAGGTAAACAGCCAAGTTCCTAGAGTATTGATAACTCAAATAAAGCTACTCCTAGCTTCAAAATAAGTGCAATTCTCTCGAGAACTACTTGGTTAGAGGAGAATTTTTCCTATAGGTGTCTCTGTATAAGAATCCATTAGTAGGTAATACTGTTAAGGCTGCACAGATTCAGAAGAAAGTATTGGATGAATTGTGGTCACATTTGATTAGATTTGGACCTGAGGGAATAATTCCATATATCAAGGCAGCAGGAGAATGAGCTCACCTGCAATACTTTGTCCCTGATGAATTTCACTCTCTACAAAACATGAATAGTTAATTTTTAAGGAGGATACAAAAAGCACATCATACCACATTTATACGAGAAACTATTTAATCTCATACATTACTAGGAAATGTATTTCAGAACTAATCACTGGATACCAGAAAATAGCCTTTGCTATGAAAGTGAGTCAGTAATTTATGTGACTCTGACAATTTAAAATTGCCTAGCTTGCACATCTAAAGTAAAAATTTAAAAATTAGTAACAGGAGATGATATATTCTTGTCAGGAAAAAATAAATACTGTAACTAATTTACATGTGAAATATTTATGATGATATTGGAGCTCTTTTTGATTATTTTTTTCTTATTTGGATTTCCAAAAGAATTTATTAGCCCCTTTTCATCTTTTTATGCTAAAAAAATTCCAAGGAAATGCAATTATGGGCTAGGGTTCTATTATTTTAGTAGGAACAGCAAGAAATGAGTTCAGGGAAGAGAATCAGAAAAGAAATAGGTTTGTGTTAAGTATTTTGTTAAATGATTGATCTGCTTTATCTCATTACAACACTTTCAACAGCTTTTTGGGGTAAATGTACCAGGATTTTACATTAGAACTTCTCTTGTCTCAAATTTGAGGCTCTGAAGGCAGAGAGAAAAGCAGCCTCCCCAGGACTAACTAGAGAGGTGTCTGCCATTCTGCTTTGCTAATCTTACTCCAAAATCTACATCAATAATATTTAAGTGATTAAAGGAGTAGGGACTCCTAAAGAGAATTTCTTTTGAGAGAGCTGGTAAAGAGATGTGGTACCCAAGTGAATGGGGAAATAAACATTACTCATTTTAAGCCAGTGAGAGATACGTTAAGACTCAGAGAACTGGACTTTGAACCTTATGAGATATTGAGATAGATGCTACACTGATATCTGGAAAGGTCCAAATATGAAAGTTTGTGGTTATCTAGCAGCTCCAAGAGTACAAAATTCTGAGTTTAAAAGCAGTTAAACCTCCACTAGTCAAACATTATTGTTTTGATGGGAACCAATTGTTTTTATTTTAACAAAAGCCAGGAGGGCTTGTTTTATATTATATCAAATAGGGCTTTTCAGGCACATTGGGACACTAATATAGGGGAATCTTCTTCCAAATGCTCATTTATTCACTCAATTCTTCAACAAATACTTATTGAACACCTACTACATGTCAGGCGTTATCCTAAGCATAGAAGATGCCATAGGCAATCTTTGCCTTCCAAAATCTTCTGTTCTATGGAGGGAAGAAAGGCACTACACCCATAAAGATATCAACTTTGTGAAAAATGTTTTGGAGAAAGATAAATTTATGGTGTTATGAAAGAAAATGATAGCAATGGGCTGAGGGAGGAATCCCAAGCAAAGAACCACTTCAGAAAAGGTGCACTGGCTATATCATAGGCTGTCTGGTTGGAGGTGCATAGGGTAATGCCTGAGAAACCAGAAATACCTACAGTGAGGGTTAACTTTCATCATGGGTTTAGCCTGAGAAGAAACAAATGCCATTTCACAACTAGCATTTCCTTAAGCTTCTCCTCTCTCACCCATCCCAACACTGGAGGAGCAAGAGGAAAACTAATGAGTAAAAATGGTGTTGGGGAACAGAAAAGAGGATGAGCAGAGGAGAAGAGAATGGAGAAGTTAATCACATCTGCCTTACCCACTACTTTTCATCCTAACCAACAGTTAAGGCATAGGAGGGGAAGGGTTTTAACATCAAGGTTAAAAGGCTGGAATTCTGAGGGTCCAATTGCACGAGGATTTTAATTAAAAGAGAATATTCTTTCAACTAGAAGTACCCAGTGAACTTTTATTTTAAAACCTAAGTACAACTGGAAAAGTCATAGAACTTCTTTTAGACTCCTTGTTAGGAAAAACCAACTAATTGACCAAGGTCATTTGAAGAGAAGTGGGAAGAAAATAAAATTGCTAAGTGATTATGCCTAAGTTCTGCTCCTTCAGCCTAACAGGAGCAGGTGGCATTCCTCTCCCTAGAGGAGCAATGGACGCTCAAAGAGTGAATTCATCCATCCAAGTTCATACAACTAAGAAATGGTGGCAAAGATAAGAAAATCAGTGATACAACTTACTTGTCTGGAAGAGGCACTCATTGACTCCAATACTTTGAAGCAGAAAAACATTAGAGAATAAGAATTTTCTTTGTGAAGGATTCTTAAAGTTCTTGAGGGCCATACACAGCTTGAGGTTCAAAACAAGTTCCATGTTAAGAAGAACATCTCTTCATTGAATGTATGGTCCTGCGTGTGGTAACACCAATCTCTCACTTGCCCACCCCTGTCACCTTCGACCTACTTCTGTCCCATGTGCCAGTCTGATCCTTGCTCATTAGAACCCTATAGGATACAGTTATGAACAGTTATTAATATTGACATAGTCCTTAGATTTTTCAATGTATTTTTATACAAATAATTATTTGATCTCACAATAACCCTAAGGAAAGAAAGATAAGCATTATGACAATTACTTTATCATAATAGAAAATAAAACTGAAGCTAAAAGAGGATAAAACTGAAACTAAAGAGTTTGAGTGGATTGCCCAGGGTTGGTTATAATGCTCTGAACTGTTAGAGGCAGACCTTGAACACTACTCTTTTAACTCACAGTTTAATGTTCTTAAAGGAGACTTAAGAAGATTAAAGAAAGCACTTTACTGTAATAAATAAAAAGGAATTAGATAACCACTTGTGTCAGAAATAGATATGCCAAATAATTTGCCATTTTCACTTATTTTGAATTTAATATTTGTCATAATTTAGTCTATTCTCCTTCAGCTATACAAATGCCCTCTGGGACTCTACTAAAAACAGTTGTTTGAAGGTTTTGATTAACTTTAGACGATTTTTTTTTTTTTTTTTTTTTTTTTTTGTCTTTGGGATCACCTTACTTTCTGAGTTAAAAAAAAAATTACATTTCTCTAGTTAACTTTTATAGCCTACTTCCAATATTTCATGTGTGGGAGCAAAATTGAGTTGTTTCCTAAAGGAAAATTGCTAAGGTTTTGTTTATGAAATTCTAACAGGGAGTAATTACATAAAGGCAACTTACTCAATGGATCCAAACGATGTTCCAACAACAAGGTTGAAAATTTTGTTTGAGAACAGTTATTTAAATGAGTAAATGATTGCATATCTATAAAGATTCTTGTGATATTCAACATTACAATCTTAAGGTTCATTTTATTAAATGAAAATTGGTGAAGATTTAAATTATGCATATTATCTTCTTTAGCATTTATCTTCTTTAGCAAACACACGTATAAAAACTACTGAACTGTCATTTCTTTTACAGTATGCTACCATGTTGTATTCAAAAAACTAAAATCTGTTTTTATAAAATTGAACATATAAAATATCTCTTAAATGGCAAAGCTATAATGATTAATTTATATAGAATGTACTTACTTATATATGCATCAAAAATATTTAAGTGCATATGTCCTTTGAGAGCAAATAAATTACTAGGTCATCCCATCAACCAAATGGAACTTACTGTGTTTCATGAACACAGTCCTTTCTTTTTGACAAAAATAAGTTGAACATATTAATATTTTACTAAGTGCCTCACAATTTTCAATATATACTATCACCAAAGTTATCATCATAAAAGAACTACCTCTGGGCTGGGGTTGTGGCTCAGCGGTAGAGCGCTTGCCTAACACATGTGTGGCCCAAGTTCGATCCTCAGCACCACATAAAAATAAAGGCATTGTGTACAGCTAAAACAAATAATAAATAAATATTTTTAAAATTAAAAAAAATTAAAAATAAAAGAACTATCTCCAATGAAATATTTGGATGAAATGGGAAGCACTTGATTTTTCTTTATTATTTTTCTTACCTTTATATTCTATTTGTAGCTATCTATGCAGATTTCCTTGAAATTAGAAATGTATCTGAAGGGATTTTCTTCCTACTAAAATTGCATTTTAAAAGAATATTAATATGACTAACATTTTATTTTTAACCTTTTTATTATAGACACTTTAAACACATTTCAAAGTAAAATAGTATGATAGACACTCATGTTTCCATCAAAGAGTCTCAACAAATGGCCTGTGATGCTTTATCCATTTCTCCTACTTTGTCATTATTTTGAAACAAACCTTAGATATATTAGGATTTCTTCCTGAATACATCACTATGTATCTCTGAGAGATTCGTCTTTTAAAAAATAAAACCACAATCTCATTAAAAATCCCCCAAACTAATAATAATTTCTACATACTATCAGATATCAGATACTATTTAAATCTCTGTAGTTTTGTTGTATTTCTTTTACTAAATATGTCTATAACACTTCTTTTCTTTTGAAGATTCCTTCTCTTTCTTTCATTCTTCAACCTGTTCACTGAAGAACCTGAACCATTTTTCTTAAAGCATTTCCTATAGGTTTTGCTGATTTTATTTCTGTGTTTCTCTGTCTGCTGTACTTTTCGTAAACTCACAGTTAGACTGAAAGATTAGGCCATTTTTCTTTGGTTGGCAAAAACGCATACAGGTGCTTTTCACCTATACAACATACACATAGTTTTGCACCACATGTGCAAAACAAGGAGCCGCTTCTCTTTTTGTCATTGATCAATGCATTCAGTCTTACCAGTCTGACCCATTCATTATAAATTTTCCCAACTCCTTTTCACTTACTAATGGTGGTAACCATTGAAATATATTTTTTAAAAAATCTTTAGAGGGTACAAAAAGTTAATTTTAATTCAACTGTTCCATGTGCATTTACTAGCTAACATTTTTTTTCTTCAGAGATCAATACTCATTCACTACTTGGTTAGCTTGAGGTACAGCTTTTACAAGGCAGGGAGGATAAATTCTTGTCTATTTCATTTTATTTACCAATTTTAAGAATTAAGAGATGTTTCCATAGCATTTTTCTAATGTGACCAATAAAAAATAAGGTGTTTTTTAAAAAAATTGATCTTAACATATTTGATGTGTTTAATTACATGTTATTTTTTGGTGGTCAAAAATGGAAGAAACTTAAAATTTTGTTCTAGGGTTTTTACAAAACCTCAGAGGTCTTGGATACCTTTCTCACTTTCTGTTCCAACACTGATCATCTCCAGGTTCTTTTAGGCCATTTCTTTTCTTAGACCTATAATCAGTCATTTATCCAAGGAACCCCAGTTCCTCCTATCTCAAAATGGAATTTACAACTTACAACCTGTTCTCCATTGATTTCTTTACAGAAGAATGGGTGTTTGAAATGGATTTGAATTGGTCAGGATAATATTTTAAAGTTGTTATAAAAATCAGAAAAGCATAGAAAATAGTACTTTTTTGGGGAACTAAAGATTCTTACAATGTTTTTAATGATTCTTATTAATATTTCTTATCTTATTCTACCTAATAATAATATAACAATGTGACTTTTTGTAGTTATTAATTTTCTGTAACATGTTTCTTCTTCTAACTCTTCTGATTTGAATTTTCTATCAGTTGCTTATAAGTAGAATATAAAGTCTCAGAAATAGACTATACCTTTTTCATTATTATTGATCTATTTGTTTATTGTTTCCAAATCCAATGATGCCTAATATTTTGAGTGGAAATTATAGTCATCTTATTTTATTTATTTATTTTTTTGGTACTGGGGATTGAACTCATGGGCACTCGACCACTGGGCCACATCCCCAGCCCTTTTTTGTATTTTACTTAGAGACAGGGTCTTACTGAGTTGCTAAGTACCTTGCCATTGCTGAGGCTGGCTTTGAACTCGTGATCCTCCTGCCTCAACCTCCCAAGTCCTGGGATTACAGATGTGTGCCACTGCGCCCAGCTAATTGTATTGCTTTTTGTTTGGTTCCTTTTTTATTTTTCCACAGTTGTTCTTTTACTGCTATGGATTAATTTTACAATGTATTTCTATTTATAATTTAAATTTATGTAAAATTTTTAGCATATATTCTTAAAATCTAAAATTACTAAATAACTCTACCCTTCAAAACAAAACAAAACAAAAATTCTGTCATTATAGGTGTAATTTTCGCCAGGAGTTTTAGGATTTAGTTCTGTATTATATTTCTATAACATCACAATTTGGATATTACATTTTTAATTCATGTGTTTATGTTTAGACTTACAATTTTTACCAAATTTTATATACCATGACCACTTGCATCTCAGACCATTCTCTTAAAATCATTTTCTTTTCCTTGAATATATTATTTGGAAGTTGCTTTATACAAAGTGACTAGACCACAAATAATTTATAGGTAGCAGATAGAGTTTTATCTCCAAGTCCCTATTTGTGGTCATTCCCTCCAAGACTGTGGACAGGATCTATATGATGACCAAAGTGGTATCTCTGAAACTTGGAGACCACCTGCCTGGTGCAGCAGGCACTGGGCAAGGAGGCTGTTTTTCTCCACCCACTTCTGCCAGCAACCCACTATACCTACCACCAATATAACATCCATCAGCACTCTCAGATTCTTTTATTTTTCAAGAAGTAGTAGTCCAAGCCAGAAAGCCACAACATCCAGTTTTACATTATTGCAGACTTACTAGGGGAATTTCAAGTATACCTGTATGGCCTAACAGAAGTCAATTTGAACCTATCTCCTAGCAAAACAGCATTTACAGAGAAAAAAAAATTGTTAACATTAACTAAAGCCTATCTCAACCTAAAAGTAGTTATTTGATAAAAGCTAACATGCAATTTATTTTTGTCTTTGACTCAGTAAATTTATTATATTCTATCTTTGTTTTCTTTTTACTTCTGGTTAAGAAGACTTTAATTTTTTTTTCTTTCAAGTGCTTTTCTGTTAACATGACTACTCATTACACTGGTTTTATAGTTACATCTTGTTTCTCCTTGGAGCAGGTATGATTACTAGTTATAATACATCAATTCCAGGTTAGCCCAGAGGCAATTCAGAATTTTCCCAAACATGAAGTTTCTGCTACAGTGTCTGAGCCCCTCCCCACCAATTAAGTTTCTCTCTGAACACACACACATATATAGACACACACCCAACTACTCTATAAAACACTTTTAAATCTTTTAAATTACCATACTCTCATCTAGCAATGAAAATTGGAATATAACACATATACTAACTTCTTAAATAACATAAAATGTATCAACTCCCAGATTTTCAAAGATATTAATTTCTAGTGGTAGAAATTTTAAAATAAATATATATACATACAGAAACAAATTTATTGGAACATTTACATTGCTAAGAAAATTAGAATCAGTCAATGTAGCAATAATGACATGTATCAATAATTAGAAAATAGTAAAACCCAATTTAATGTAAAAAATATTGGGATGCTAAAATACCTACACTGATGCCTATTTACCTGCAACTTATGTTCAAGCATTATTGTACTACATTCAGTTAGTGAACATATAACCTCCTGAATGCTGTGTTCTCAGTGCTAGGACCACTTACAACTTAGAGTTGACCAAGTGTGTCATATAAAAAGAAACAATTTGGAAGGATTAGTATCTGTATCCATTCAGGAAAGACAATTTAAATTAAGTAACAAGTGAATTAATATAATAAGGACTACTACTGAATCATATTTTCCAAAGGTGAAAGTCTTTGACCACAACCCTAGTCTTTGACATGACCAAGGATGGGATGAGTTTCCAATTTAAAGATGATGTAACAGTTTTTTCCATGCTAACAAAATTTTCCCACATGAAACTACATATTCAACTTTGGTTTCATTGACAGTATAACATAACCCCTAAGTTGAAACATCCCAAATAATTATTGAGATAGAGAATCTCCAGAGATACTATCTTCTAGAGAAACATTAAGAAATTAAATTTGTATTGTCCAAATGTAAAGGGTTATTTACATTTTTAGTTTCATATATCAACTCTTATTACTTCTTAACTATTAAAACTTACTATAACTCAGTGATTTTAAGATATTAGAAAATTATTATGAGTACAATAGTATTAAAACATGTTCATTTTATAATCACTGTGAAAAACTTGATAGTACAATAAAGGAAGATTCACAGCAAAGATTTGGTGATCTAGTGACAATTTTTCCTAAAATAATTGAATTTTATAATAATTTCAAACTGTCAGTCATGGCAAAAACCTATTTTCTTCTATGAAAAATTAAATCCTAATTCAAGATATTGTGAAATTCTTCTCTTGGTATTTTCTCATCATTCAATCAAATATAGAGAACTGCCAATATGATTTTAACACATCTATTGGTACATTAAAATAATTAGCCTAAATAAATAAATTATTTCTCATTTATTATAAAGATAGTATTTAACAACCCAGAGAAATACACCTTGGTGTCATCCTAAATAAGGGACCTTCTATTTCTGACAATGTTGAAAAATAAATATAAGGCAGGCTAAGCATGCTGAATAAAAATTAAATAACAATGTTGGGTTTTGCAGCAACATATTATTTATTAGTTTTGCTTTGCCAAGCTTCCTTTAGTTTATAATTAATGAGAAGGAGATAGAGAATGTAGATTCAAGTTGATTGTTGGAAACAAACATCTCTATTATGTTGAAACATGACTCTGTGTCCAACAGAATCAGTAATTTTGCCAATGTAGATCACTATCAAAAATTTCAAAGGGAAAATTGTCATTATTTGTGAGGATTTAGTATTGAATTGACTAAGAAATTCAGTTAGATAATGACCTTGGCCACTGAGATTTCTATTTGAATGGCTCCCCTCTAGGTCACTGAAGCTTCCTTCTCTCTTTTCCTTTATTGAAGTTTGACAGCAGGACTTCTTTTTCTTTCTTTTGGGCCTAGCAGTGTTTTAGAATATTTTTTGGCTCTATTTTATTTTGTAACTTTTTTTATTTTTCAGAATCTCTGTGTTTGTAGTAGGAGAGAGGTCTTCATCAGCATAATTACAGAGATTTGAAATGAAGAAATGGGAGGTCTTACTCAATTTATAGCATAATTTTGGCATAGTCTAGGTTCTGCCAAGAAAATAAAGATGATTTATTTGAGGAAATAATTCCAAGAAAAAGGAGGAGGGTTGGTGGAGAGTGAAACAAGAAAAGAAGGAAGATATCAGGGGTGAGTAATCAATCACGACTATTAATAACTAGAAACTGATTCTGCTAAGGAACCAGCTGAATAGCTAAAAATTATCCCCCTCCAAGAGAAGAAAGAGGAAAAACTTTCAGCCACTTCAATGTTTATAGCAGCACAATTCACAATAGCTAGATTGTGGAACCAACTTAGATGTCCCTCAGTTGATGAATGGATAAAGAAAATGTGGTATATATACACAATGGAATTTTACTCAGCAATAAAAGAAAATAAAATAATGGCATTCGCAGGTAAATGGATGAAGTTGGAGAATATAATGCTAAGTGAAGTTAGTCAATCTCAAAAATCCAAATATCGAATGTTTTCTCTGATATAAGGAGGCTGATTCACAGTGGTCGGGGTACATATGTACATAGGAGGATTAGAGGAACGCTAGAAAGGTCAAAGGGGAGGGAGGGGAAGGAAGGGAAGAAGGGGGGATGGAGGGGAAAAAAGAAAAGATGGTTGAATAATGGATGTCATTATCCTAAATGCATGATTGAAGATTTGAATGGTATGAATATACATTGTATACAAACAGTGTCTTGTAAAAAGATGCTCTATATGTTTATTACGAATTATAATGCATAGTACTATTAAAAAATAGATAAATAAATAAAAGATTAAAAAAAGAGAGAGAGAAGCCGGGCGCGGTGGCGCACGCCTGTAATCCCAGCACTTTGGGAGGCTGAGGCAGGAGGATCGCGAGTTCAAAGCCAGCCTCAGCAATGGCGAGGCACTTAGCAACTCAGTGAGACCCTGTCTCCAAATAAAATACAAAAAAGGGCTGGGGATGTGGCCCAGTGGTCAAGTGCCCCTGAGTTCAATCCCTGGTACCAAAAAAAAAAAAAAAAAAGAGAGAGAGAGACCATCTTGTTTCTATACAAATATTTGCTAAGGGTTGCTTCCATGGGATGCTTATTCCTTTATACTTCTATGATCATGCACGTGTCAGAAAGATTGAGCAGGTCCTAGAAGGCACCTCCAGGTCCTGGCCCTGCTACAGAGTGACAGCAGGAAAGCCCTGAGCAGAAAGCAAGGATTCCTGGTGGAGCTACTGTGAGGTAATGGCAGGTCGTGTCTACTCACCAGAGCTTATCACAGGGATGTCTGTTGTATAGGGAGAATAAGGGGACAGGGGAAGGCCACAGGAGGGGCTGATGTAACTTTCTCAGGGAACAATGTCTTACTACTATAGTTTATATTTCTTTAATATGAGTGAAGTTCTTTTTTTGTTTGTTTGTTAAACTACATTTTCTGAGAGAACAAAAAAAAAAAATCACAGATAAAAGTATATGTGCTCATATTGTTAGCCTCTCACTCAAACAAGCTTAATCTCTCAAAACAAAATTAGATATGAATGAAGTTCATCTTTGACTGTGAATTTTTAGTTTATAATTTTATTAATATATTATTTCATTAACTTTAATTTTTAATTTTACAGAAAATGTAAAATATTAAAGCTCTGTTTGAAATTTCTTTATTAATGCCCAACTGAATGATAAATTATTAAAAATCTTCAATAGACATTAAAAATAAACGTATATTCTTAATTTAATATTGTAATGTATAATTCTATTCCTGCAAGTCCTTTTTCCTATTTTAGCAGTCTAGTTTTGACTGTAACATTTATCATTCTAACTCTGCTTTATTTTTAATCACTTTCTCTTTTCTAAGAAATTTCCTGCAGATTTATTTGTGGTCTTTTTAGGAGGAAGGGGTGCTCACTGCTCTTTGTTAATCTTTATCATAAATTATATTTGTCTCTTTTAAAATTACATAATGTTCCTCTTTATAATTTATAGTACTTTAATTTTCCTTTGATATAATATAACCATGCATATTTTCATATTTGTATTTTTCTAGTATTTCTTTATAAATGTTTTATTTTTAATTTCCTCTTTGTTTTTATTGAAATCTGTTTCTTATAGTAATATAGCTACTTTTTAAAAATTAAACCTAATCTTAGTTCATTTGCTTATAATCGAATGGTTGACATACACAACTTCTTTATGTACACCATAATTATGCTTATTACATATTTTATATTGTTCATTTTTGCATTTTCTTTTTCTGTATTATTTGGATTTGGTGAGTTGTTATTTATTAATTAGAAAGTTTTGCCCCATGTTTTGAAGCCAAAATGATTAGTTTTAATTTGAATCTTTTTTTTTATTATAGACTAATACATATTTCTCTGTATTTAGAAATGATATTACAAGTACTTGCTTTATAGATTCACTCTTTTCTTCACTAAGAACTCCTATTCTTCATCTTAAACTACTAACTCCAATAATTTCAGATCTTTAAAACAGTTTCACTTTCTTCTCTCCTCCTCTTGTTTGCTCTTTCTTTTACCAGTGAGACCCTTTGAATGCTTTCACTTCTCCTTCAGCTTTCACAATTCATGCTTCTGCAGTTTTGCTGATGGTAAAACTTGTAATTGTATACTCTACCTGTTTTCCTTAAACTAGGCCTCTTCTCCAAGAATTCCAATGAAACACCATATTTACATTGAGAAACAATTTGCCCTCTCTTCCTTATTAGTCAATATATCATTGTGTGTAGAAAACTATGTGTGATATATGTGCCTGTATGCACACAAGTTAGTCATTCTTGTTAGTCTTTTGACTACCTAAGGTTGAAATCGATTGTCAGATAAGCAAATGATCTTTTTAAAAATCCATGAATACATAAAGTGCCTGGGTAAATTTTTAAGGACCTATAATTAGATTAGAGAAGATAAATCTGTTCTGATAGGTCCTGTAAATTATGTGAGATGCAGTAAATAGTAATGATCACACAGAGATCTATTAATATAAATTAAATTTAATTCTCAAACATTGTTGCTGCCTTGTTAGATACATTTTGATATATGAATCAAAACACCATGCATATGTCATGTCTAAGAGCTAAGTATTCCCCAGTTAAATAAACAAATATAAGTTGTTAAGTCATCATTTCCCAAAGTCATCAGACTCACTAAGCTTCATTTTGTCGTCTTCTGGAGATAGCATTTTTGTATCAGGAGCTAAAATTAATGTTACTTTCTTCAAATACCTGAGAACAACAATGATTACACCACAGCCAAGTTTTCATTTATACAAAAGACATTAAATCTCAAAAAAGAGATGAAAACTAGTTTACTGAATTGTTCATTCTTATTGCATATGCTTGTTCTGATCATCTATTCACCCCACTGGTAAGGAAAGGACCCTCTATACCAAATCATACTAAATGGCCAAATGCATGATATCTGACATGGGTCAGATGACACTGAAAGCAATTTCTAGTCATAAATATTCACCATCTAGGACACCACATGCCAAGCAAGGCCACACACGGTTTACACTAGGAAAAGACTGAATAGGGATGAAGATGCAGAAGGTGATAGGATATCTTGTGTTTCCTGCAAAAGGATGCAATTTGTTTGAATAATTGCACATGCTGGCAAAGTTAGGTTGAAGACCACGTAGAGAACAACTGATCTGACAGGGGAACTAGCCGGAGGGGAGCCCTTCTTGCTGCATAGCAGTAGGGATCAAGGCCATATGTATCTGGCAAAGTCAAGAAAGCTCATGGTTAAGCTTTTGGGGTACTGTGAGGTTCAACGATATCAAAGCAGCCCTCAAAATTTTAGAACTGACCATAAAATTATTTAGTGTAGTTTGAAAAGTATTGACTTTTTAATGCTAGGTCACTGAGACTCAATGTTAAAAAAAAAATAAAGAGACTTGAAATGGAAACATATTTATTGACTGCAATGGTCCTTAATTGCAAATTCTTAAGCTTGATATAATAATAATTATAAAACTCAAGTGTTAGCTTCTCTAGCACCAAGATACCAAAACACAGATTTACATTTGCATTTAGAAATCTGAATGCTAATATGGGAAACTATTTCTTGATGAGAAATAAATCCTCTAAAAGTGTTACATAATATCTTCTTCCATTTTTGTTTACTCTAATAAAGCTGTCTTGCTTTCTATTTGTGTCCAAATATCATGCCATACAAAAACATAAAGTAAAATATTATGAACAAATGTAGGTAATAAGTATAATACATACAGTTATTTAGCTTTGCTAATTATAGTCACACAACACATTTAGAAAAACAAATACAAAATTACATATGAGAACAACTAAAATTAAAATTATGTGAAGTCTCAGCATCTAGGTAGAATATTAGTAGTTAGTGGAACATTAAAGTTTGATCCAGTTATTTACTTTTATAAAAATATGAACCTTGGCAGGAATTGACAGCATTACCCTATGTACATGTATGACTGCGCATATGATGTGATGCTACATCATGTACAACCAGAGAAATGAAAAGTTGTGCTGCAATTGTGTACAATGAATCAAAATGCATTCTGCTGTCATACATACCTAATTAAAGTAAATTAATTAATTAAAAAAGCATGAACCTTGTAATATACTTGTTAATATATTTACACATAAGTTGAATATGTTATTTTTTTAAACAAATGTGTGTGTGTGTTTAGATGCGTGAACAATGGAAGGGTCTACCTAAAGATAAAGTAGTAATATATTCCAACTTACGTGATGTGGTTCCTATAAAAGTAATCACAGAGCTAAGAATGGCTCAAGAAATGAAATTAGTTCCACCAACTTTTGCTTTATTTTTCTGCTAAAATGGTCTTTCAGAAAGACTCATGAAGCCTTGTGAAGTTCATACTAGTGGCAGTGTGGCAGAGGTAAAGTTAAGTGAAAGAGATTTATAAGATGAAATTTGATTTATAGAGCTCACACCTGCCATCCAAGCAGAAAACATAAATGTTCTATGTTGGAAAAGCGAGAATATTTTAATTCCCAATTCCTTGCAGGCATTAATTTTTCATTTTTATTACTCTGGATTAACATTCAGATTTGAGTTGCTCCACATTTGCTTTGATATACTCAAAACATTGTCTAAATAAATAAATGTATTATATATTGCAATATATTATTGGTGATATATTATATATGTATATTATATTTGTTTTCTAATCATCTTTCACAAGCTTTAAATTTTATCATATTCTCCATGTAGCAATAAAGCAATTTCCATTGCAAACTTGTAACTACAATGGATAGCAACCTTCAGGGGATACATTTCTGAGAAATTTATTTCCCCTCATGTTGTTCAGCCACCCAAAGAAAGAATTTGTTTCCCTGACAGATAAAGACTATACTGATCATTTTTAAAATGGTCTTGGGGCACTACAAATCAATAACAGAAAAAGAAAATATTTCTTTTCATTAGGTTGATAGATGACATTCCATATTTATGCATCAAAATTATCTATTTGACAGTTCTTAAATAACCTTAAGCATACATCATGGCTATATGGGTTTTGTTTTACATTGAATAGTCATGATGAAGAAAAATTCTATTTGGTTGCACTGTGGTTAATTACAGAAGTATCTTAACACAAAAATTTAGATCAAATCCAAAAGACAGAAGATATTGCAAAACATAGTATTCTACTCGGAAATTTAAAACAGCCACATGGTAAAAACTTTAAATAAGTTTTAGTATAAGATAGTTTTGTAGCAACAAAACATTCCACAGGAATGTTTTTTGTTTTGTTTTATACACTCATTAGAGCAATATATAATAATAATGGATGTCTATAAAATTGTCATGGGAGAAGACATACATGTCATAGTCTATCTTAAATTCAGAGTTGTTCAAAATTTTTCCTTACAAAACTGCCTTTAAAGCAATTTGAGATAAACTGAAACATTATAAAGGAATATTTTCCTACAATTGTTCTCATTTTTCTCTGAGTGTTATATATGCCTGAATTAGATATAATAAATGGAGCAAAGTTTCTTTTACAGAAGTTTCCAAAAATATTTCTTTAGAAAAATGAATTTAATATTTTCCTTAATAAGAATTCTTCATATTTTTTCTATCATTTAAAAATTAAACTGAAATATATTTTGAAATATCACCTTTGTGAAAATTACCAATTACTTTGTTGAAAAGTACAAAATTTGAGCAATTCAGTGAATAAAACTTGTAACTTGATACAAAACTCCACTTGGTTGTCCAAAGTGTCCATCCTTCCTTGATTTGTAGCATATGTGCACAAATATGCCCATACCCTGTTGGCATGTGTGACATAGTACCCAAGAAAAATGTCACATCAGCATCATTTACATAATTGATGATGAAAGATGATTGAAAATGTGAAATAAATGTATTTTCCATTTTATTGCTCAAAAAATATCTGCAGAACATCTCAGTAAAGGTGACAGGTTTCTACCCACATTTGTCAAGAGTTGGGAGATCCCAAGATCTAAAATGTACATCATCCACATATCAGAGAATTGAGATATGACTATTAATTTGAATTCTAATAATAATAATAGATATATTCTAGGGCCGCAAATGCTCAGGCAACAAATAAACAAATGATATAAGTAAACTGTTTCTATTCCCTCATCAGGTAATATTATCTTGGGATTTAAAGACCCAGGCTAATAAGAGAACAGAGAAGACATTCCTTGACAACACAGGGGACAACTGAGAGAACCGAGTTTTCAGGGAGATTCACTGTTCTCAGCCCTCAGGGTTAACAAATGTAAGTGGATGATATAAAAATGTGATCTTGCTGAACACAGTGGCACACACCTGTAATCCCAGCAACACTGCAGGCTGAGGCAGGAGGATTACAAGTTCAAATCCTGCCTCAGCAACTTAGTGAGGCCCCTAAACAAATTAGCAAGACCCTGTCTCTAAGGCCCCTAAGCAAATTAGCAAGAGCCTGTCTCTAAATAAAATATAAAAAGGGTTGAGGATTTGGTTCATTGGTTAAGCACCTGCGGGTTTGATAATAATAAATAATAATAAAATAAATGAAAATCTGATATTGACTGGAAATAAATGCATTATAACTCACAAATTGCAGTTCAGTCAAATGTAAATCTTTTTTGGAAACCAACAGAAATAATTATAATTTAAAGGATTGAAAATACTTAATATCAGAGTGTTACTGTTTGTAGGGTGACTATAGATAACAATGTGATATTATACCATTCAAGCAAAATTCAAATATTTTTATCACAAAGAAATACATATCTGAAGAGATAAATGTTTAACCTGATTTAAACATCATACCATATATACATTATCAAAAACTCATATGCTTTCCCACAAATATGTATAATTTTTACTATTTTATATACCAGTTAAAAAATAAAGAAAAAGAAGTCGATATGGAGAAATAGGAATTCTCAAAAAAAATGTAGAAATTTTAAATGGAGAATATTTTATCATTTTTTAAATAATAAGGTTATATGTCTATCTTATAATTTGTTTGAGGTGTTTATATAAGAGGAATAAAAATATTGATTCACACACATTCATATATACATCTTACATAAAATTGTTTATAGCAATTTTATTCATAGTGAGAAAAATTGAAACAGCCAAAATATCTATCAACAGGACTAGAAATAGGCAAATATAGAATATTCATAAAACAAAATATTATTCAGAAAGAAAAAGGAATAAAAGTTGCCAGTGAAAATGGCTGCATAAGAAAATCCAAAAGCAAAGAATGATCTTGATGGAAAATTGAAAATGAGAAGTTTGGGGAACTAAGGTCTTTGGAAATCTCCTATGTATTACAAGAAACGCAAATTAAAACTACACTGAGATTCCATCTCACTCCAGTAAGAATGGCAATTATCAAGAATACAAGCAACAATAAATGTTGGCAACAATGTGGGGGAAAGGGTTCACTCATACATTGCTGGTGGGACTGCAATTTGGTGAAACCACTCTGGAAAGCAGTATGGAGATTCCTCAGAAAACCTGGAATGGTAACACCATTTGGCCCAGTTATCCCACTCCTCTGTATATACCCAAAGGATTTAAAATCAGCATACTACAGTGACAAGCCACCTCAATGTTTATAGTACCTCAGTTCACAATACTTAAGCTATGAAGCCAAATTATGTGCCCTTCAACAGATGAATGGATAAAGAAAATGTGATATATATTCACAATGGAGTATTAGTCAGCCATTAGGAAAAATGACTTTATGATATGTGCCAGCTAATGGCTGAATCTGGGGACTATCATGCTAAATGAAATAAGCCCATCCCTAAAACTCAAATGATGAATGTTCTCTCTGATATGTAGAAGTTAACCCAGAATAAGGAGTTTGGTGGGGAGAAGAGAAGTTCAGTAGATTAGACAAAGGGGAATAAAGGGAGGGAAGGGGATAGGAAAAGGAAAGACAATGGAATGAATCTGACATAATTTTCCTATGTACATATATGAGTAAATCACAGTGAATCTCACCATCATGTACATCCAACAGAATGGCTCCTAACTAGAATAAGATATATTCCATAATTATATCAAAATGGATTCTACTGTCATGTATAACTAAAAAGAACCAATAGAAAAGAAAAACTCACTGGAGATATCAACATGAAGTTTGAGTGGGTATAAGATAAAATATGTGGAATTGAAGATAAGTCAATTGAAGATACCAAATCTTAGCAGAATAAAAAATAAATGAAGAAAAATGGACAAAGTCTAGGACAACATACCAACATATACATAACAAAAGTTTAAGAAGAAAAGAAGACAGAGAATGGGGAAGAGATTGACTATAAATGAATAGAAAAATATGAGTAAAATTATCATAAGTAAATAGATTAAATCTGTAATCCAAAATTTTCCAAACAGGTATAGCCCAGAAACAAGTGGCTTCACTATTAAATGCTAAAATAATTAACATAATTACTTCTTAAGTTTTTTTTTTTTTTCAAAATATAGAAGAGGATGGAACTCTTCCTAACTTATTCTAGGAGACCAATATTACCCTTACAACAAAGACAAACCAAATATCCTATGAAAATAAAATCATAGGTCAATATCCCTTATGAATTTAAATGTGAAATCCTCAACCAAATACTAGCAAACAAAATCTAGCAGTATATTAAAAGGATTTTATATCATTACAAAGTGGAATTTTTTTTTTTTTTTTTTTTGTGGTACCGGGGATTGAACTCAGGGGCACTCGACCACTGGGTCACATCCCCAGACCTTTTTTGTATTTTATTTAGAGACAGGGTCTCACTGAGTTGCTAAGTGCCTTGCCATTGCTGAGGCTGGCTTTGAACTCGCGATCCTCCTGCCTCAGCCTCCCAAAGTGCTGGGATTACAGGCGTGCGCCACCGCACCCGGCTACTAAGTGGAATTTATCCCAGGAATGCAAAGTTGGTTCAATGTACAAAAATCAACTAATGTAATATAACATGAATAGAACAAAGAAAAAAACAAGAATTAAAACTGATATAAAAAAAAGCATCTATACTTTTATTATGGAAACAATGAACTAGGAATATAAGAAAACTCTCACAACACAATAAAGAGTATCTGTAAAAACCCACAGCAGTTATCAGACTTAATGGTGAAAGTCTGAAAGACTTTCCCCTTTGGTCAGGAACAAGAGAAGTACTTCAGCTCTACCACTTCTATTGAACATTGTATTGGAAGTTCTCTCCAGAGATATTAGGCAAGAATGAAACTAATTTGGATCAGAGAGTAAAAAGTGAAATCACCTCCCTTCACCTATTACATAAATACATAGATATGGATAGTTGATGGAAAAAGGAGTAGGGTTGGAGGAGAGAATCCCAAAAAATCTATGACAAAAAGGATCTATTAAAGCTGAGAAATGAATTCAGAAATGTTGCATACAAAAATCAGTTGTACTTCTACATACTTGAAATGAAAAATCCAAAAGGAAATTGATAACACAATTCCATTTCCATGACTATTAAAAGAATTAAACAGATAATTTTGGTAAAGGAGGTCAAGTATTGGACACTTAAAGTAATTTAAAAAAATGTATTGTTCTAGGTGCAGTGGTGCATACCTGGGAAACCACTGAATCAAGAGGCTGAAGCAGGAGGATGACAAGTTTGAGGCCAGCCTGGGCAACTGAGGAAGACCTTGTCTAGAAATAAAATAAATAAATAAAAAGGCTGTAGGATGTAGCTCAACATTAGAGCACATCTGGGATCAAGCCCAGTACTGAATAAAAGAAAAGTGAAAAGAAAAAAAAAAGCACAGAAACAAACTAAAGAAGAATTAAATAAATGGAAAAACATTCCATATTAATGAATTCATATTGTTGAATTATATGAATTAGAACACTTAAGAATTTTTAAGCTAGCAATAATATACAAAGTGATCTGCAGACTCAGAGCATTCTCTATCAAAATTGCAATATTTGTTTTTGCAGATATGGAAAAGCTAATCCTAAAATCAGTATGGGATTGCAAAGGAACCTAAATACCAAAAAAAAAAAAAAAAAAAAAAAAAAAGTTGGAGGATTCACACTTTCTAATTTTAACGAAAAACTGCCCTAAAGATAGATATATAAAAGACAGAAAAGAGAATGAAAAAGCAAACCCATAATGTTTAGCCTGGTGAATTTCAGCAAGGACACCAACACTATTTAATTTATTCAACAAATCTTTCCTATACTGAACACTGACATGCAGAAGTATTAAGTAGGACATTGACTTCATACCATACACAAAAATTAACTTCAAATGGATAAGAAAACAAAATGTAAGAGACAACTATTCAGTCTTTAGAAAAAAATATAGGGATAAATGCTTATTAATTTCTTCTTATTTGCTTCTCATAATTATCACCCTGGTGTGTATATATATATATAGGCTATCGTACAAATAAGGATGTTCTTTCAGCTACTGATTTTTAATGAAAATTAGCAACTTCCTAGCTAAGAAGGCAAATAAAGAAGCTAACATGAGCACATTTCTGAGACAGATGTTTACTACGATTCAAGAGAGTAGATGTGATAAGTATTTGTATAAGAAGTTTTATTCAGCATCCTAATTCCAATTTATTTAATGATATTGAACACACTACTTAATCTGTTTTTGGTTATGGCTTCTCCATCTCCCAAATCAGTGTGTGCATGTATGTGTGGTATTTGCTTTTTGCCTTACTGAAATGCTAAAATATTTTAAGCTATTTGCAAATTTTGTAAAGCCTCTGAGGAAGTGTTATATAAAGTCCAAAAATTGAAATGTTATTGTAGACATTCCTTGTAATATTTTTAATCTATATCATTACACAATAGATCATGTGGCAATGCTCACCATTGTAAATTGAACTTCTAGTCTTAAATTTAAAAGATATTTATCCTAAAATATTTCTTTAATTGTTTAAACACTTTAATTCATATCAAATGAATCAAACAAACACTCAAATCCTGGCTTAGCAAGAGTTGTCCTCACCTATAATGAATTGTTCTTATTTGGGGTTATTTAAAACCAACACATCCAAACTATAGTAATTTACTAGAAAATGTTCTTGGGTCATCCCTTTACTACTTTTCAAACCTCTATTATTAGCTAGATACATTGCAAGGTCTGCATGCATAAATACATATTCCAAAAGACATTTCCTTTTATTGTTGAGAGATTATTCTTCATTGAGTTCTTGAAAAGGAGAAAGCATGTATCAGTAATTTATAATATCAGAGGGAGAAGTCTATGAGTTCACTTATAGAGTCAGAGTAGCACTCTGGTTAGCAGCATTAACTCTGCAGCCAGATGTGCTGGATTTCAATTAAATCTCTGCTCCTTAGTATCTCAGTGAACATGGCAAGGTGCTTGATCTAGCTGTGCTCAGTTTTCTCATCTGTAAAGTGGTATTGGTAACAATATACACACTATAAGATTATCATTTACATTAATAAGCATGTGCCTTTAAATAGTACTCTCATATTAAATACTCACTAAATGTTAGCTATGACTGTTATCTATTCCAACACTCAGCTCATGCATGAGCTCATGCCAACATGTGGCTATTTCATTAGGGCGATCTTTACAAACCATACAGAGCTATGGATGGTCCTTCATATGCAGGTGATAGAATCATCTTTAGAATCCTTGGTGCATTAGCCATCACTACACTCAGAATTAATGTGCTCTGTGGCTGCATTTTTGCTTCAGTGTCATCAATTATTTTACACCATTATAGCTAACATTTAGTGAGTGTTTAATATGAGAGTACTATTTAAAGGCACATGCTCAGTGAGCAAAAAACAAATGCAATTAGAGAAAAGAGAGCTTGAAAGAAGAAATTTTACTCTTCAGTCCTCCTCCAAGAAGATATTATAGCAACCAAAAAAGCATAGAGGGAAGATTGTATAGCCTGACATCAGACAAATTTTCGTTATTATATTTGTAATTTGTGCTTTCTTTGTTGAAATAATATGGACGGTCATATATATTAGTTGATAAACATTTTAGTCTAAAGTGTTTCCCCTTTTTTCATGATTCATTTCATTAAGCAATTATTCAAGACTCATAAAAGGACCATATTCAACTAAATGTTCAACCCAGTGCATTCTTGCTTTTTCAGAAAGACTTAATTTTCACATGATATCATTTTTACAAAACAAAAATCAGATTCATTATAGAAAAACTAAGGTTAAAATGTAGTATCTGCAACTCTTACTACTGTTCTGTGAATCCAAATATGTAACAAAAATTGTATATATTTTCTTTTTTATTATTTATTTATTTATTATTCTAATTTGTTATATGTGACAGCAGAATGCATTACAATTCATGTTACACATATCAATTTTTTCATATCTCTGGTTGTATACAAAGTATATTCACACCATTCATGTCTTCATACATTTACTTTGGATAATGATGTCCATCTTTTTCCACCACCATTTCTAATCCCATGCCCCCTCCCTTCCCCTCCCACTCTTTGCCCTATCTAGAATTCCTCTATTCCTCCCTTGCTCCCCCTCCCTACCCCACTATGAATCAGCCTCCTTATATCAGAGAAAACATTCAACATTTGGTTTTTTGGGATTGGCTTCTCAGCAAAAGAAACAATCAGTGAGGTAAATAGAGAGCCTACACCTTGGGAGCAAATTTTTAGCCCTCACATATCAGATAGAGCACTAATCTCTAGGATATATAAAGAACTAAAAAAGCTAAACACACACACACACACACACTAATAAATAACCCAATCAATAAATAGGCCAAGGACTTAAACAGACACTTCTCAGAAGATGATATACAACCAATCAACAAATATATGAAAAAATGTTCAACATCTCCCTCCCTTCCCCTCCCTTTCCTTTGACCATTCTAGTGTTACTCTAATCCTCCTATGTACCCCCATCCAACAACACTGTGAACAATCCTCCTTATATCAGAGAAAACATTCGGATTTTTGAGACTGTGCTCTAAGATTTCATCTTACTCCAGTCAGAATGGCAGCTATTAAGAATACAAACAACAATAAGTGTTGGTGAGGACGTGGGGGGAATGGCACACTTATACATTGCTGGTGGGACTGCAAATTGGTGCAGCCAATATGGAAAGCAGTATGGAGAATCCTTGGAAAACTAGGAATGGAACCACCATTTGACCCAGCTATCCCACTCCTTGGTCTATACCTAAAGGACTTAAAAACAGCATACTACAGGGACACAGCCACATCAATGTTCATAGCAGCACAATTCACAATAGCTAAGCTGTGGAACCAACCTAGATGCCCTTCAGTAGATGAATGGATAAGAAAATGTGGTATACACACACAATGGAATATCATTCAGCAATAAAAGAGAATAAAATCATAGCATTTGCAGGTAAATAGATGGAGTTGGAGACTATACTGTTAAAAATTGTGTATATTTTCTATTTTTAGAGTTACATCATCTCTGAATCAATTTCTTTTTCTTTTTATGTTTCTTTGAATATATAATCTTGATTCTCATAAAAGGAAAGTATCATTTTACTTTGGTTTTGGCAAAATGTAATATAAAAATTAAGATAAACTACCTATATTATATCTACTGTTCTTACTTGTCACCATTGCCCTATTCACACTGCATTCTCCTGTGTTAATGTAAGCTTTTAGAAAGTGATGATAGTATGAGATGTTTTTTAACAAATGTAGCCTTCCCAGATGATTCTCAAATGTCAAATCAAAGAACACTTACTTTATGTCTTAGAATAGGGACATTTGGAGAATGTTTTCTAAGATAGCAATTAATGTTTCATTTCCAGAATATTAACATAATTATGTGTTTTCTTTTTAGCAGGATATAATGGCTTT
This sequence comes from Tamias sibiricus, assembly GCA_025594165.1. Lineage (NCBI taxonomy): Eukaryota > Metazoa > Chordata > Mammalia > Rodentia > Sciuridae > Tamias > Tamias sibiricus. The sequence goes on from CM046664.1 coordinate 80,675,772, forward strand.
ATTTAAATTTTGCCACTGTACAGTTTTCCATTGTCTTTTTAATAGAATAAATGCCTGATTATACGTGCTCCTTTCAAATCCCAAAACAAAGACCGATGAAAGCCTTGCCAAATTAAAAGTACTCATTCTGATGCTGAAAAAGCTGACCTCTTCCCTTCTACAGACTACAAGATGTTATCCTGAAAAAAAAAAAAATTAATGTATTCCCAGCTAAAAATAAAAGTGCATCAAATATACCCATCAAAGCAATTTGAAATATGTTACTCTTTTCATATTTTGCATCTATCCTTCAGTAATGCTGCCACAAGCTAAATTGTGTTTAGTTTTCTTTAATAGTGTTGTTAAATAGACTATATATTTTAGGAGAATTTGGAATCCAAGTGAATAGCAAGATAAGGAAAACAAAGATAAAACATTATCTCAGTATCCACCTTTTGACATAGAAATGCAATGTTCAGTGTTTGTCTCTCCTTTGGCCTTATCATCCTTGTAGCTTACAACAATCTGTTGGTGTTATATATACCCACTTTTTCACTAGGCAAGGAAGTGCAGGTTAATGGGATGCTTGTATCACTCTCTGCCTAGTTCAGGTATAGCTTAGTATATTTTTAATTTCCAAATGCACTAGGGGCTCAAACTTGCCTTCAGGAATGTCTCTCAGATTCCCCATGTTGCTTTCCCTAAGATTTAAGCTGGAAGGACCAATGCCTTTATTGGTCATGCATCAATACCATCCTTCCCTGAGAGAACAATGTGTGTCCTTCAGAATCCAGTGAAATGCTACAGTTTCTAGGAAAGCCTGACCCTCTTTTAGTCAAGACTGACTAGTGACTTTTTTTGAACACCTATGGTAGAATTTTAGGTCACCCATTTTGCAAGATCATATACAACATTATTTTTTATCATTTTATATGAAGTCCTTTCAAGGCCTGAAGTTCTCCATGGCACATATCATGCTCCCCATAACCATACTTAAGTTAGTCAATCCATTGATGGAATCTCCACTTTTGACTTGTGTTTGCTTCTTTGTTGAATTTGTTGTTCTTTCAAACTGAGCCTTACAAATTATATGGCACCCTGCCTAAAATATGGCAATGTGGATGGCCAAATATCACATGCTGAGACTCAAAGGTATTTAATTTAAAGCAATCTCCCAAAGAAATCATTTTATTTGATTACCCTTCAGAAGAAAAAGAATCTAGTGCTTCATCATGTGTGAACTGGAACATCAGAAAGCATGCTTCTAAGAAAAGCCAGATGGCTTTATCACTTGGCAGAACTGGACTGTTAAAGTAAGATGAGCATGCTGGAGAGTCCAGCAATATTTGTCAACAAATATCTTGGTAGCTAAGATGTGATGCTTTAATAGGATAGAGAAAAGTCATTGCAATGTAAGTGGTCTCTGCAAATCAGTGGATCAGAAACATACAATGCTAAATTCAATACTAAATGCTGTTTTCTTCTGTTCCTGTCTTACCCTTTTAACCAAGGTTCTTTTTGTTCTGGTGAATCTTCTTGATAGAAAAATATTCCTATCATTATTGAATTTATTTTAATGTTTTAATATAGCATTTCTCAGGAAATTACTTGCATTTCAAAAAGGTGAATTTAGACCAAGCAATAAGCAACTAAGATAGACTCTGTTTTACCATTTATAATTCATAAGAGAAAACATTCACTGGCCATAACTGTGAGCACTGAAAATGAATTCTGTAGGGTAGCCAAGTACATTCTAGTAGTAGAGGCACCCAATGGGCTGATTCAGTTTTATTTCCTTCATGAAAACCTCTACCATCCTTCGTTTGAATCACTCACTTCTAATGTGTTTCTTGCATTCTATTTGCTTTTCCCTCATCCATCTTTGGGTTTGCGTGAGTGGGGTACTGTAGGTTGAACCCAGGAGGCACTCTACCACTGAGCTATATGTCTAGTTTCCAGTCCTTTTTTTTTAATTTAATTTTATTTTTTTAAGACAGGGTCTTGCTAAGTTTTAAGGCTGGCTTCTAAATTGTGATCCTCCTGCCTCAGCCTCCCAACTCTCTGAGCATGTGCCATTGTGCCTGGCTCTCTAATCCATCTTTAAAGACAAAAATTATAATGTGTGCAATGTTAGTTGAGCCAAGCACTACCTCCACACTAGCCACAAAGAATGGCTTCTTTACTGCACTTAAAATTAAATCTAAATTCCATATGGCCTATGAGTAATTCCATGATCTGCCTACTACTTATCTATCTGCCAACATCTCAATCTTAAACCCTGTAGTCTTCTTTCTGTCTTTGAACATGCAGAGTTCATTCTACCATTGGGCCTTTATGCTTGTTACTTGGGTGCCTGGAAAATTCAGCTCAAATGTGGCTTCTTTGGAGAAGTCTTTGTCTCTCTATTCAGAGGCTTCCCACCTCCAATCCAGTCACATTTCCACGTAACTCTGTTTTACTGTCACCACAGCAGACATCAACATTTAAAATGCATTCACTGCTTTACTTGACTTCTCCCCATTAGAACAGAATAGTCCCAGATCTATTCTCTCCTTGGAAAGCAGAGCAGCACCTGGAAGAATAAACACTTAATCCATTCCATCAGAATAAAGCCTGAATGACTAGGAGAAGAAGCAACACGGTGTCTCCATGTTGAGTTACATAAGTTCCAAAGAGAACAGTGGGATGAATTTCCAGCAAGGACAAGGAAGGGCAAGAGCTGATTTCTATTAGGGAGGAAAAGCAACTAGTGACACTCTTGCAAGCATTAGAGCAATATATTATTATTTTCCCTTACACATTGAATCATAAAATGTCCAGTGAAAAATCCAAGACAATAGGATAATTTTGTGAACAAGTGAAATGGAACACAATGAACAGCTAAGTGTGAAGACAGCTTTAGTTGTTACATTTTTATGTGAAAGGAAGAATGACCAGGTATTCCTTTTATTTAAAAAAATTATTGTTATAAATAATCATGTACATGTTGTTTTAATTAAATGCAAACCATCTAAAATGTGCATTGATGTATCATAAAACTTAACCTCTGTTTAAGGATAACCTACCTTCAAATATGCACAACTTGATAGAGACTTAACGAGTGTGTCGGTAACCTTTGGTATTAAATTGGCACTTGCCCTGTATTTCCCTGCCTTTAATGAATTTATTTCTCTTGCTCTCTGATCAGACAGGTGAGTCTCTGGCTGCATTTCCTCCTCTTTGTCCTAGACAGTCTCTTACCTCATGCCCTTGCAGCCAGGCTGTCCCATCTATTTGCCTGTGATTTAATCCCCATAATTTCAGTAGTCTCCCCACACCCTTTCATCTAATCTAGTCATTGAAATCCTCCTTCTTTAAATGAATTCCCAGTTTCATCTTCAAGTGAGCTGAGTAATCAATGGTTTGGGAAAAGCCCATTTCCTTTTCATCTTGATCCTGTGCATGAGGATTTTTCAGTTTCTGAACTCAAGTTGGCAAGGAAAGTGCATTTATATTGGTGCCACATGTTCATCTTTTGCTTGATTTGGAAATAATTTCACTCCTGCAAACAGATTTTACATGTTTATGAGTGCTGGCAGGTTAAAAGGTATTCTTGACCTCCATAATTTTATACTGGAGTTGGTTGTCTTTTGAAGGAAATAGAATATTTCCCTGGACAATATTTATATACTGAAATGAAGCTATTTCTGATATATATATTATATCCTTGCTTTAAAAGAAGTTTATGTTTTTAGTCATTGGAAAATATTCCACATTTAATTGATGCAAGAGCCTTGTTCAACTTTGCCATAAAAATGACAATTGCAGTGACCTTTGCATGTTCTGTCACAAGTGGGAGTGACACATTGACAGTTGCTCCACACTGAATGCTGCCAAAAACAATACCAGGTCCTTTGGTGTATGTTTATGATATAAAAAATTGAGTCATTTAAGAAATACTCAAACAACCCTAGAAAAGAAAGACTTCAAGCTTTTTATCTGAAACAATTTTAGAGGAAAAAATGTATAATATTTCATCATAATTACATTCTATAATCTATTCTTATAGATTATGTCCTCAAAAAAAAAAAGTAAACAGTCACACATCACTGTTTTGAATATTGCTTTATCTTAATATTAATCAACGTGTTAGGGACAATGTCTGTAAATTACAACATTCCCTCAAAAGCACTTTAGAAAGTAAAGGACTATAGTATTTATTTCATCCCTCCAAGAAGATAAATAATACCAACAGTTATTATTATTATTAAAAATAATTCAGAGCAAGAGGTAGGCATCCGCCCGCCTGCGGGAAGGAGAGATCCAGCCTCCAGTTTGCCTGGCCTGCAGGGCCCTGAGTGGCAGCTCCCTGCTGCTGCTCGCAGGGCCAGACCTGGTGAAACACCACCTCCACTCCCCGCAACCCGCCCAACCTCCAGTTTGCCTGGCCTGCAGGGCCCAGAGTGGTAGCTCCCTGCTGCTGCACGCAGGGCCAGACCTGGGGAAGCACCACCTCCACTCCCTGCGACCTGCCCAGCGGTGACCAGAGCAAGAGGTAGGCATCCGCCCGCCTGCGGGAAGGAGAGATCCAGCCTCCAGTTTGCCTGGCCTGAAGGGCCCAGAGTGGCAGCTCCCTGCTGCTGAACGTAGGGCTCATCCTGAGGATAAGCCCCCTCCACTCTTCCACTGTGCCATTCTCCAAAGGGCCAAAGGGTGCAGCCTTGACTCCACTAACAGGATTGCTGACTGGATATGTTCCAGGTCAACTGGCTTAATCTGGAAGGGAAATAAGAAGGGCTTCCAAGGGTCCATTTGTCTTGAGACTTATTCCTGGTTTCAACGTTTTTGTTTGTTTGTTTTTTTGTTTGTTTTGTTGTTTCTTGGGGGGGGTTGTTTGTTAGTTTCTGGTTTTTTTGTTTTGCTTTGTTTTGATTGACAGTGTGTTTGTTTGCTTCTGCTCCTCTTTGCTTTCTTTCTTTTCTTCCTTCTTACTTTAGTATTTTTTCTTCTTCCTTCATCTTCCCCATTTAGACCCTGCCATTGCATACTCAACAAAGGCAAAAACAAGTTATACGCAGAAATTGGGATTTTTTTCAAAGAGTACAATTGAAATATATAGCAAAGTGGTGTTATGTATAGTGTATTCTTCTCTATTTTCTAGACTCACTCTCTCTCATACTAATTTCTACTCCTTGGTCACTTTTTTCTCTTTCTTCCTTTTTTTTTCCTTTTCTTTCTCTCCATCTTTCTTTATTTCTTCTCTCAACCGCTGCATAAATTAGGTTTATATATAAATTGGTCTTTCCACCTAATCATTCACTATTTCCTCTCTCATCTGCTGATACTAAACCACTTCCATAGAACTCTCTTTTCATACTTTTTAAGAAAGAACAAGTCAGTTCACTCACTTCCCTCTTACTAAACATATCACCTCTGTGTCCATTACTTGAATCTATAAAGCCCCATTAGAAGCTTACAGACTAAATTGGAAACACTATCTAGGTTAACTAAATCTGTACATTGTGATCAAACTGGGATTCTCTGAATAGAAAGTGTCTGATTTTAAAGTGTAAAGGAAATATAAGGGGATCTGATAGCATTGTACTACCGGAGCAACGTAAGGTTCTAAGGTAAAATCAAAATAGTCAAGGTCCCATAGTGCAAGAAGAATAGACATAAAAGCAAGATGAAGAAACAAGGAAGGAAAGTGGCACAAACAAATCAATATACCTCCTCAGTAGATTCCATGGCATGCACAGTTGGTGAAATAACAGAGATGGAATTTAGAAATTACATTTGCCAAATGCTTGCAGAACTTAAGAATGAACTAAAAAATGAGATGAGGGAGCAAATACAAATGGCAAAAGATCATTTTGACAAAGAACTCCATAAACAAATACAGGAAGTAAAAGATTACTTCAATAGGGAGATAGAGGCTCTAAAGAGAAACCAAACAGAAATTCCGGAAATGAAAGAAGCAATAAACCAAAATAAAAGCTCAATCGAAAGTATCACCAACAGAGTAGATCACTTGGAAGAAAGAACCTCAGACAATGAGGACAAAATATATACCCAGAGAAAAATCTAGATTACACAGCAAAAAAGGGTAAGGAACCAAGAACAGAACATCCAAGAATTATGGGACAACATAAAAAGACCAAACATAAGAGTGATTGGGGTAGAGGAGGGGGCAGAGTTTCAAGCCAAGGAATGAACAATTTATTTAATGAAATAATTACAGAAAATTTTCCAAACTTGAGGAACGAATGGGAAAACCAAGTTCAAGAGGCTTACCGAACACCAAACATACAAAATCACAACAGATCCACACCAAGACACATTATAATGAAAATGCCTAATATACTGAGCAAGGAGAGAATATTAAAAGCCACAAGAGAAAGGAAGCAGATTACATATAGGGGGAAACCAATCAGACTATGTTCAGACTTTTCTACCCAGACCGTAAAAGCAAGAAGATCCTGAAATAGCATATTTCAAGTTCTGAAAGAAAAGGGATGTCAACCAAGAATCTTATATCCAGCAAAACTGAGCTTTAGATTCAAAGATGAAATAAAAACCTTCCACGACAAGCAAAAGTTAAAGGATTTTGCAGCTCGAAAGCCAGCACTTCTGAACATCCTGGGCAAAATTTTTCAGGAAGAAGAAGAGAAAAATAACAATGAAAATCAACAAAGGGAGATATTAAACTAAGGGAAATACCAACCAGAAGAGAAACCAAATCAAGCTAAAGATCATAATACAAATAAAACTGGATGGGAATAAAAATCACATTTCAATAATAACCCTGAATGTTAACGGCCTAAACTCACCATTCAAAAGACACAGATTATCTGAATGGATTAAAAGAAATGACCCAACAATTTGCTGTCTCCAAGAAACACACCTCATAGAAAAAGACATCAATAGACTGAAGGTGAAAGGCTGGGAAAAGTCTTATCACTCACATGGCCTGCAGAAGCAAGCAGGGGTTTCCATTCTCATTTCAAATAAGGTAGACTTCAAGCCAAAACTAATCAAAAGGGACAAAGATGGATATTTCTTACTACTTAAAGGAACCATTCATCAACAGGATATAACAATCATGAATCTATATGCCCCAAATAATGGAGCACCTACATTCATCAAACAAACTCTTCTCAAATTCAAGAGTAAAATTGACCACAACACAGTTATTCTAGGGGACTTCAACACACCTCTCTCACCAATAGATAGTTCATCCAAACAAAAGCTAAACAAAGAAACCGTAGGCCTCCTTAAAACAATTAATAACTTAGACTTAATGGACATATATAGAATATTTCATCCCGCTGTAAAAGAATACACTTTTTTTCTCAGCAGCACATGGCTCCTTCTCCAAAATAGATCATATATTATGTCACAAGGCAACTCTCAGCAAATATAAAAAAATAGAGATACTACCCTGCATGCTATCGGACCATAAAGGAATGAACTTGGAAATCAATGACAAAACAAGGAATAAGAAAAACTACTCCATCAACTGGAAGCTAAACAACATGCTACTGAATGAACAAGGGGTTGAAGAAGACATCAAAGAGGAGATTAAAAAATTCCTAGAGGTAAATGAGAACACAGATACATCGTATAGAAATCTCTGGGACACTATGAAGGCAGTAGTAAGAGGAAAATTCATTGCACTGAGTTCATTCCTTAAAAGGAAAAAAAACCAACAAATAAATGACTTAACATCACACCTCAAAGCACTATAAAAAGAAGAACAGATCAACACCAAGAGTAGCAGAAGACAGGAAATAATTAAAATCAGAGCAGAAATTAATGAAATTGAGACTAAGGAAACAATTCAAAGAATTGACATAACTAAAGGTTGGTTCTTTGAAAAAATAAACAAAATTGACAGACCCTTAGCGATGCTAACGAAAAGAAGAAGAGAAAAAACTCAAATTTCTAACATTTGTGATGAAAAAGGGAAAATCACAACAAACACCTCAGATATACAGAATATAATTAGAAATTACTTTAAAAACTTGTACTCTAACAAAATAGAAAATACTAAATGCATTGATAAATTTCTAGAGTCATATGATTTGCCTAAACTGGATCTGGAGGCTATACACAATTTAAACAGATCAATTCCAAGCAAAGAAATAGAAGATGTCATCAAAAAGCTACCAACAAGGAAAAGTCCAGGACCTGATGGGTTTACAGCAGAGTTCTACAAGACTTTCAAAGAAGAATTAATACCAATGCTCTTCAAACTATTTCAAGAAATAGAAAAAGAGGGAGCTCTTCCAGACTCTTTCTATGAGGCCAATATTACATTAATTCCAAAGCCAAGCAAAGATGCATCCAAAAAAGAAAACTTCAGGCCAATATCTTTAATGAACATAGATGCAAAAATCCTCAACTAAATTCTGGCAAATCGGATACAAAAACATATCAAAAAGATAGTGCACCACGATCAAGTGGGGTTTATTCTAGGGATGCAAGGCTCGTTCAATATTCGGAAATTAATAAACATAATACATCACATCAATAGAATTAAAGATAAAAATCATATGATTGTCTCAATAGATGCAGAAAAAGCATTTGACAAAATACAGCACCCCTTTATGTTCAAAACACTAGAAAAACTAGAAATATCAGGAACATATCTCAACATTATAAAAGCTATTTATGCAAGGCCCAGAGCTAACATTATCTTAAATGGAGAAAAATTGAAAGCATTTCCTCTAAAAACTGGAACAAGACAGGGATGCCCCCTTTCACCACTGCTATTTAACATAGTACTGGAAACTCTAGCCAGAGCAATTAGACAGACTAAAGAAATTAAAGGGATCCAGATAGCTAAAGAAGAGCTCAAATTAGCACTATTTGCTGATGACATGATAATATACCTAGAAGACCCAAAAAAACTCTACCAGAAAACTTTTACAACTAGTAAATGAATTCGGCAAAGTAGCAGGATACAAAATCAATACCCATAAGTCAAAGGCATTTTTATACATCAGTGACAAAGCCTCTGAAAGGGAAATGATGAAAACAACCCCATTTACAATAGCATCAAAAAAAAAAATAAAATACCTGGGAATCAACTTAACAAAAGAGGTGAAAGACCTCTATAAGAAAATTATAGAACACTAACGAAAGAAATCATAGAAGAACTCAGAAGATGGAAAGACCTACCTTGCTCTTGGATAGGTAGAGTCAATATTGTCAAAATGTCCATACTACCAAAGGCATTATACAGATTTAATGCAATTCCAATCAAAATTCCATGTCATTTTTCAAAGAAATAGAAAAAAAAATCATGAAATTCATCTGGAAAAAAAGAGACCCAGAATAGCCAAAGCAATCCTGAGCAAGAAAAGTGAAGCAGGGGGCATCACCATACCGGACTTTAAATTATACTATAGAGCAATAGTAACTAAAACAGCATGGTATTGGCACCAAAACAGACGGGTGGACCAATAGTATAGAATTGAGGACACAGAGACTAATACATATAATTTCAGTTATTTTATATTAGACAAAGGTGCCAAAAATGTACAGTGGAGAAAGGATAGCCTCTTCAACAAATGGTGCTGGGAAAACTGGAAATTCATATGCAACAAAATGAAATTAAACTTGTATCTCTCACCATGCACAAAACTCAATTCAAAGTGGATCAAGGACCTAGGAATTAGATCTGAGACAATATGCCTAATAGAAAAAGTAAGCTCCAATTTCCAACATGTCGGATTAGGCCCCAAGTTCCTTAATAAGAATCCTGTAGCGCAAGAACTATTACCAAGAATTAATGAATGGGATAGATTTAAGCTAAAAAGCTTCTTCTCAGCAAAAGAAACAATCAGTGAGGTGAATAGAGAGCCATCTAATTGGGAACAAATATTTAATACATGCACATCGGATAGAGCACTAATTTCTAGAATATATAAAGAACTCAAAAAACTTTACACCAAAAAAGAAAATAACCCAATCAATAAATGGGCTAAGGAACTGAAAAGACACTTCTCAGAAGAAGATATACAATCAATCAACAAATACATGAAACAATGCTCAACCTCTCTGGCAATTAGAGAAATGCAAATAAAAACTACTCTAAGATTTCATTTCACCCCAGTCAGAATGGCAGCTGTCAAGAACACAAACAACAATAAATGTTGGAGAGGATGTGGGGAAAAAGGCACACTCATACATTGCTGGTGGGACTGCAAGATGGTGCAACCTCTATGGAAAGCAGTATGGAGATTTCTTGGGAAAATGGGAATGAAACCATCCTATGACCCAGCCATCCCACTCCTGGGTCTGTTCCCAAAAGACTTAAAAACAGCATATTACAGTGACACAGCCACTTCAATGTTTATAGCAGCACAATTCATAATAGCTAGGTTGTGAAACCAACCTAGATGTCCCTCAGTAGATGACTGGATAAAGAAAATGTGATATATATACAAAATGGAATTTTACTCAGCAATAAGAGAGAATAAAATAATGGCATTTGCAGGTAAATGGATGAAGTTGGAGAATATAATGCTAAGTGAAATTAGTCAATCTCAAAAATCCAAACACCAAATGTTTTCTCTGATATAAGGAGGTTAGTTCACAGCGTGATTGGATGGGGGTACATAGGATTAAAGGAACACTAGAATGGTCAAAGGAAAGGGAGAGCAAGGGAGGGAGCAGGGGGGGAAAAGGGGGGGAAATGGTGGTTGAATGAGATGGATATCACTATCCTAAATGCATGATTAAAGATCTGAATGGTACTTATATACTTTGTATACAAGCAGTTGTATGTAAAAAGATCATATACTTGTGCATTTAAAATAAGTAAATAAATAATCTAAAAAAATAATAATAATAATTATTAGTATTGTCATTTTTCTTAACAGCCATAATGATGGCTGCTTCTTTTCATCCTTCAGAAAATAAGTCACACAACAGAAAGTGGGATAGGTCAAAATCTTTAAGAGCTCTTCATTAGAAAGCATTATGGGAGAAGTTGGGGTCGGAAATAGGGAAGAAAGAGGCAAAAACACAGATGTGAAAGGGGAGGGGAAATGGGACTAATAAAATTTTGGATAGGTAGAGAAACAAATCATACATGTGCCAAGGAGAGCATGTACAATTTACAGGTAAAAGGCAAAAGAAAACTACAATCACAATACCTTTTTCTTCCACAGCCATGAATTCTTCTAAAATAAAGCCTGGAAGACTAGAGTTTGTCCAGTCCCAGCAAAAAATAAATAAAATTAAAAAGACATACATGCTTCTACAAGTCTGTGCAAATCTTAGGTTTCTAAAATGATATTAGCAATATGTTCCAAAATAATGTACTTTAATTATCAAGCCCAATGAGCTGCTACTCTTTTCACATATCAGGCCTGACATTCCACTTTTTTTTTTAATTGGGTATTGAATCACAAGGGCACTTAACCACTGAGTAACATGTAACATCCCCAGCCCTTTTTATTTTTTGAGACAGGGTCTCACTAAGTTGTTTTGAGCCTCACTACGTTGCTGAGGTTGACTTTGACTTGTGATCTTCCTGCCTCAGCCTACTGAGCCACTGGGATTACAGGTGCATGCCACTGCCTTAATAGTATTATTTTTACTAAGCATCCAGAGTCACACCAGGGAAAGGAGACTCTGGAGGCAACCATATTAAAGTGTGACAAAAGGGCTCTCTGAAGAACTGAGGCCACTTAAGAGATCATTTGCTATAATAAGAAAGGAACCAGAGTCAAGTTTCACCTACTTTTAAGTTTTTAATCTAAAACAGTTTTGTATTACAAGAAGAGAATATATGGGTGAATGAGAGAGAGTTCATAACGTAATCCTTGTACTTTCCATAATATTCACACATAAGCCTCTCCCTCCAGAAGTTTCTTACATTGCCCCATTCCCTTGAACTTCCAAATAACAATGTAGATGCCAAAAGCTTTAATATTTAAATATAATTTATTTAGTGGATGTCTTTTAAACAGCTATCTACTCTATGCTATCTACTCTATGGAAAGGTGATTACAGTGTGACAGAATCTGACATCTAAGAAGTAAGGCAGCAGTGACAACACAGTGTGTGGCATGAGAGGTCAGAGCAGGGCTTCGCAGGGCAGGCGGCTCCTCCAGCTCAGACTAGGGAGTTGGTGAGGAGTTCCTGGGGAAGACTATGCAAGAACAGATTGTTAAAGAATGTCTTATGTTTATTCTGGTGAAGAAAGAGAGGTGAAGGTTCAGGAACAGGATATACACAGACACTGAAGTCTGTGACAGCATGAGGCACTTGGGAAGCAAGCAACAGTGTGTGATCTGTACAGGAGTGTCAGAAGTTAAGACAAGAACAATCCGCTATAGACCTGCATTAAGAAAGCTTTTATAGCCAGGTGTGGTGGTACTTGCTTATAATCCAGTGACTCAGGAGGCTGAGGCAGGGGATTGCAGGTTCAAGATCAGCCTCAGCAACTTAGGGAGACTTCCATCTCAAAATTAAAAATAAAAAGAGCTGGAAATAGAACTTAGTTATAAAGCATCCCTGAGTTCAATCCCTAGTACCAAACTAAAGAAAGAAAAAAAGAAATAGAGCATTTTTAGTCTATTGGGAAAGTCCAGCCTTTTTCCTAAAGGTATTAGAAATTGCTGTGGGTTTTTAAAATGAATTTAAATAAATAGATTTTGACTTATGTACAATAAGGCAAATTCATTTAAAGTGTATAGTCTAGTGACTTTTGACATATAAAACTGTATAAATACCACTGTAATTAAGATCAGAACATTTCTATCTCCCTCCTAAATTTCTTGAAGCCCCTTGGTAATCAATTCATCTCTCCTAAACCAGCCCAAGGCAACCGATAATCTACTTCTTGTCTCTGTATATTAGTTTAGCTCACATGTGTCAATAAGTGATTTTTTTTTTTCCAGTTTGGTGCTGGAACATTCAGGAAGAAGTGTTTCTTTGAACATGTGCTTTCATTTCTCCTGGGAAATATTTAGGAGTGAAATATCTGGCTCACATGGTAGATCTTTGCTCAACATTTTAAGACATTGCAAGTTTTCCAAAGTGACCATGTGATTTCATATTTGCACCAGTCATGTATAAGAGCTATGGCGTCATCCACAGTTGGCATTATCAGTTTTCTAGAATGCAGGTAGTAGTTTCTCATTATAGTTTTAATTGGCATTTCCCTGAAAATAGTGATGAACATCTCTTTGAGTGTCTTTTGTCTGTCTCTATATCTTCTTTGGTGAATGTCTTGTTTGAATAGTTCACTCAATTTTTGTTTGACGAGGAATTGTTTGTCTTGCTATTGATACAGGAGTTCTGTATATATGCTGAACATAAGACATCTTGAAATATTATTGTGAATATTTTTCCAAGTCTACATCTTGAATTTTATTGTGAATATTTTTGTTATTATTATTATTGTGAATATTTATGTGAATATTATTGTGAATGTTTTTCCAATTCTACATCTTGAATTTCATTTTCTTCCTAGTGTCTTTGAAAGAGTGAAAGCTTTTAATTTTGATGACACACAATCTATCCTATTTTTTCTTTTGTGGTTCAGGCACTTGTACCTTAAGAAATCTTAGTGGGAAAGTTAACATATCCTTGGGCAAAACACTAAATGTATATTTTTGTCCAGTTCATGTGCATGTGAACTCTAACCTCTTGTTTCCTGATTGGAATAGGGGGAAAAATGCATACCAAAATGCTTACTCAGATTAATTTTCTCTAGAAATAAATACCATATTTAACAAGCAGCTGATACAGATGATGCCAAGAGTGTTTAGAGAAAGCAGTCAGAAAAATAAGTGGTTCCTTCATTGTCAATCAGACAGTGAGGACCCCAACCCATCTTCTATATGGGAATAAATCATCCCTGGTACAAGATGGCAACTCAATCTCTTAAAGTTTCACTACTGGTGACTTTGGACAAAGTGTCCATAGAGGAGGATCATGTGGTGATTCAAAGAGGCAACCTTTTGAAAGAGATAGGGTAGAGGGAGAAACATGCATAAAATGATTATGGAATTCACTCCTTGTTAGCAAATTGCATCAATGTCCTTCAAAGGGATAATGGAAAGCTGAGGTCAACTAACAATTGAAATCCAAATATGAAGGTAGTGAGCTTCTTTGGAAGTTTACAAAGAGGTCTTTATCTCCTATAGGGAGAAAGTAGAAATAACTGAAGACCAAGTCAGTGTTAAAATCAGAGTTGCCAGTTATAAAAATGATTGAGGTAAATTCTGTTATGGTAAGGTCAAGAACCTGGATGGGAAAACCTAGGAACAGATCAGATAGGATAGGGACAACTGGGAGAATGTTCTTGTAGATATTGGCTCAGTAAACTTCTCCAAACCCTTAGAACTTTCAAGGGGTCCACCTCTCTTATTAAGAGCTCCCCCAATTCAGGAGGGCTCTTTCTAACAGATATGGAAAAACTTTCTATAGATATGCCCCTCTGTATCTACCTGCTCATGTAATTACTAGGGTTAATTCATAGCAGAAGCCATCCAGGGATCTCATATTCAAGGAAAAGGATCATCTTATCTCCAGAGAACCTGAAAATATTGGTCACCACTTACCAGCAGGAGTGAATGAAATTGGATGAGGTTGTTTGATCACGGGAGCCAGAACAGAGTACTGTAGGAGGGAGAGATTGTTGGTTTAGAGCACTCCTGTGGAATTTAGGATTTGTGGTGCAATCTCTTCCCTAGGGTGACCTCTAGAAGAATGGAGATCTACACTGGCCTACACTGAGCAGAGTTACAGCATATGAGCTGCTGGGTGATGGTAGCTGGAAGGGTTCAGAAATTTCATGGAAGTGAGTGTGATAGAACAAACTGATGTGAAACCAAAACTATAATACTTAACTACAAGTTTAACCAATTGGTCCTGATCAATTCTGCTTGTTAAACATATAGATCTTAAAGCTAGATATTATAGCACTTAAAACTATAAACTTTCCTATAAATACTGCTTTAACTGGGTCACAAATATAATGGGAAGTTATATTTTCATTACAATATTTCTAAACATTCTTTATGGGTCTTTCTTTAACCAATTAATTATTCAGGTATGATATTCAAATTCTAAATAGTTGAAATTTCTTAGACTTATTACTATTGATTTCTAATTTAATTTTAACCTCAATATATATACTCTAAATGATTTTGATTTTTCTTATGTAGTTTAATACTACTCTTTTGTTTCAATGTGATGTACATTTGGTTAAAGTATTATGTGCACTTGAAATTGTGTATAAACTAGTGAATTGAGTATAATATTCTACAATTCTTAATTAGTTTGAGGTTTCTGGGCCTGACTAAATTTATAATCAATTACTGAGAGGGTAATATTAATATCTCTCATTGTGATTGTCAAATTTTCTATGTCTTGTTCAATTTTTGCTTGTTATTTTTTCAGTTTCTGCTACTATACAAAAACATTTATTGCGTGTTATGTTTTTCTTTGACTTACATTTTTTATCATTTGGAAATTGTCTTTATCTTTGATAATATTCTTTGTCTTGAAATCTATTTATTTCATATTAATAAAGCCACTACATTATCCTTATTCTTACTGTTTATATTTCTTTTCTCTTTCATCTACTTTCAATCTAATTAGAACTACATATTTAAATTGCATTTTTTAAAAGAGCTTATGGGTAAATTTTTAAATTCCTCTCTTCATCTCTGTCTTTTTTAAATTGGATGGTTTAGCCCATTAACATTTATTATTTTTATTTATTATTTATTTATTATTTATTATTATTTTCATTGTCCTTATGACTGCATATAGCTCTGCCATTTTATTATTTAGTTTGCTTTTGCTCTCTGAAATTTTTACACCGATCCACATTTTACTATTCTATTCTGTTAGAATATTTTTAGATTCTTTTTAAACTTTCTGCTGCCTTTTTAGCTATATTTATCTGTATTACTTTTGTGGTTGTTCTAGGAACTACAATTTACATATTTAAATATTCATCGACTACTTAGAGTTAATATTATACTGTTCCTGTGAATTTTAAAAGCCTTGCAACCATGTAACCACTTAAATTCCTATACCATATCTTAAAGTAATTACGTATATCCATCTGCTTACATTAGAATCTCTGGAAGATATTGTTATATATTTTGTTGTAAATAGCCATATTTACTAATAAGAAATAAAAAGAAAAATTATATTTTATGTTTACTGAATTTACATTTCCTAATGGTCTTCAGTCAATTCTGAAAATCTTAGTTTCTTTCTTGAATCAATCTTTTTTTTTTTTTTTTTTTTTTTTTTTTTTTTTTGGTGGTACTGGGGATTGAACTCAGTGGCACTCGTCCACTGGGTCACATCCCCAGCCCTTTTTTGTATTTTATTTAGAGACAGGGTCTCACTGAGTTGCTAAGTGCCTCGCCATTGCTGAGGCTGGCTTTGAACTCGCGATCCTCCTGCCTCAGCCTCCCAAAGTGCTGGGATTACAGGCGTGCGCCACCGCGCCCGGCTTTCTTGAATCAATCTTTTTTTTTTTTATTTTTTATTTATTTATTTACTTATTCATCATGCACAAGTATAGTATCTTTCTACATACAACTGCTTGTATACAAAGTATATAAGTACCATTCAGATCTTCAATCATGCATTTAGGATAATGATATCCATCTCATTCAACCACCAATTTTTTTCCAACTCCCCCCTTACTCCCTCCCTCCCCTCCCTTTCTGTTGACCATTCTAGTGTTCCTCTGATCCTATGTACCCCTTCCAACAACACTGTGAACCAGCCTCCTTATATCAGAGAAAACATTCGGTATTTGGATTTTTGAGATTGACTAATTTCACTTAGCATTATATTCTCCAACTTCATCCATTTACCTGCAAATGCCATTATTTTACTCTCTCTTATTTGCTGAGTAAAATTCCATTTTGTATATATACCATATTTTCTTTATCCACTCATCTACTGAGGGGCATCTAGGTTGGTTCCATAACCTAGCTATTGTGAATTGTGCTGCTATAAACATTGAAGTGGCTGTGTCACTGTAATATGCTGTTTTTAAGTCTTTTGGGAATAGACCCAGGAGTGGGATGGCTGGGTCATAGGGTGGTTCCATTCCCATTTTCCCAAGAAATCTCCATACTGCTTTCCATAGCGGTTGCACCATTTTGCAGTCCCACCAGCAATGTATGAGTGTGCCTTTTTCCCCACATCCTCTCCAACATTTATTGTTGTTTGTGTTCTTGATAGCTGCCATTCTGACTGGGGTAAAATGAAATCTTAGAGTAGTTTTTATTTGCATTTCTCTAATTGCCAGAGAGGTTGAGCATTTTTTCATGTATTTGTTGATTAATCATGTATCTTCTTCTGAGAAGTGTCTTTTCAATTCCTTAGCCCATTTATTGATTGGGTTATTTGCTTTTTTGGTGTTAAGTTTTTTTAGTTCTATATACATTCTAGAAATTAGTGCTCTATCTGATGTGCATGTATTAAATATTTGTTCCCAATTAGTTGGCTCTCTATTCACCTCACTGATTGTTTCTTTTGCTGAGAAGAAACTTTTCAGTTTAAATCTATCCCATTCATTAATTCTTGGTAATAGTTCTTGTGCTACAGGATTCTTATTAAGGAACTTGGGGCCTAATCCGACATGTTGGAAATTGGAGCTTACTTTTTCTTCTATTAGGCGTATTGTCTCTGGTCTAATTCCTAGGTCCTTGATCCACTTTGAATTGAATTTTGTGCATGGTGAGAGACAAGGGTTTAATTTCATTTTGTTGCATATGGATTTCCAGTTTTCCCAGCACCATTTGTAGAAGAGGCTATCCTTTCCCCACTGTACATTTTTGGCGCCTTTGTCTAATATAAGATAGCTGAAATTATATGTATTAGTCTCTGTGTCCTCAATTCTGTACCATTGGTCCACCAGTCTGTTTTGGTGCCAATACCATGCTGTTTTTGTTACTATTGCTCTATAGTATAATTTAAAGTCCGGTATGGTGATGCCCCCTGCTTCACTTTTCTTGCTCAGGATTGCTTTGGCTATTCTGGGTCTCTTATTTCTCCAGATGAATTTCATGACTGCTTTTTCTATTTCTTTGAAGAATGACATTGGGATTTTGATTGGAATTGCATTAAATCTGTATAATGTTTTTGGTAGTATGGACATTTTGACAATATTGATTCTACCTATCCAAGAGCAAGGTAGGTCTTTCCATCTTCTGAGTTCTTCTATGATTTCTTTCGTTAGTGTTCCATAATTTTCCTTATAGAGCTCTTTCACCTCTTTCGTTAAGTTGATTCCCAGGTATTTTTTTTTTTTTTTGATGCTATTGTAAATGGGGTAGTTTTTATCATTTCCCTTTCAGAGGCTTTGTCACTGATGTACAAAAATGCCTTTGACTTATGGGTATTGATTTTGTATCCTGCTACTTTGCCGAATTCATTTACTAGTTGTAAAAGTTTTCTGGTAGAGTTTTTTGGGTCTTCTAGGTATATTATCATGTCATCAGCAAATAGTGCTAATTTGAGCTCTTCTTTTCCTATCTGGATCCCTTTAATTTCTTTCGTCTGTCTAATTGCTCTGGCCAGAGTTTCCAGTAGTATGTTAAATAGCAGTGGTGAGAGGGGGCATCCCTGTCTTGTTCCAGTTTTTAGAGGGAATGCTTTCAATTTTTCTCCATTTAAGATAATGTTAGCTCTGGGCCTTGCATAAATAGCTTTTATAATGTTGAGATATGTCCCTGATATTCCTAGTTTTTCCAGTGTTTTGAACATAAAGGGGTGCTGTATTTTGTCAAATGCTTTTTCTGCATCTATTGAGATAATCATATGATTTTTATCTTTAAGTCTATTGATGTGATGTATTATGTTTATTGATTTCCGAATGTTGAACCAGCCTTGCATCCCTGGAATAAACCCCACTTGATCATGGTGCACTATCTTTTGATATGTTTTTGTATCCGATTTGCCAGAATTTAGTTGAGGATTTTTGCATCTATGTTCATTAAAGATATTGGCCTAAAGTTTTCTTTTTTGGATGTGTCTTTGCCTGGCTTTGGAATTAATGTAATATTGGCCTCATAGAAAGAGTCTGGAAGAGCTCCCTCTTTTTCTATTTCTTGAAATAGTTTGAAGAGCATTGGTATTAGTTCTTCTTTGAAAGTCTTGTAGAACTCTGCTGTAAACCCATCAGTCCTGGACTTTTCCTTGTTGGTAGCTTTTTGATGACATCTTCTATTTCTTTGCTTGTAATCGATCTGTTTAAATTGTGTATAGCCTCCAGATCCAGTTTAGGCAAATCATATGACTCTAGAAATCTGTCAATGTATTCAGTATTTTCTGTTTTATTAGAGTACAAGTTTTCAAAGTAATTTATAATTATTTTCTGTATATCTGAGGTGTTTGTTGTGATATTCCCTTTTTCATCACAAATGTTAGTGATTTGAGTTTTTTTCTCTTCTTCTTTTCGTTAGCATCGCTAAGGGTCTGTCAATTTTGTTTATTTTTTCAAAGAACCAACTTTTAGTTTTGTCAATTCTTTGAATTGTTTCCTTAGTCTCAATTTCATTAATTTCTGCTCTGATTTTAATTATTTCCTGTCTTCTGCTGCTCTTGGTGTTGATCTGTTCTTCTTTTTCTAGTGCTTGGAGGTGTGATGTTAAGTCGTTTATTTGTTTTTTTTTTTTCCTTTTAAAGAATGAACTCAGTGCAATGAATTTTCCTCTTACTACTGCCTTCATAGTGTCCCAGAGATTTCTATATGATGTATCTGTGTTCTCATTTACCTCTAGGAATTTTTTAATCTCCTCTTTGATGTCTTCTTCAACCCCTTTTTCATTCAGTAGCATGTTGCTTAGCTTCCAGTTGTTGGAGTAGTTTATCTTATTCCTTGTTTTGTCATTGATTTCCAATTTCATCCCTTTATGGTCTGATAGCATGCAGGGTAGTATTTCTATTTTTTTATATTTGCTGAGATTTGCCTTGTGACATAATATATGATCTATTTTGGAGAAGGAGCCATGTGCTGCTGAGAAAAAAGTGTATTCATTTACTGAGGGATGAAATATTCTATATATGTCCATTAGATCTAAGTTATTAATTGTTTTAAAGAAGCCTAAGGTTTCTTTGTTTAGTTTTTGTTTGGATGATCTATCCATTGGTGAGAGAGGTGTGTTGAAATCCCCTAGAATAACTGTGTTGTGGTCAATTTTACTCTTGAACTTGAGAAGTGTTTGTTTGATGAATGTAGGTGCTCCACTATTTGGGGCATATAGATTTATGATTGTTATATCCTCTTGATGAATGGTTCCCTTAAGTAGTAAGAAATATCCATCTTTGTCCCTTTTGATTAACTTTGGCTTGAAGTCTACCTTATTTGAAATGAGAATGGAAACCCCTGCTTGCTTCCTCAGGCCATGTGAGTGATAAGACTTTTCCCAGCCTTTTACCTTCAGTCTATTGATGTCTTTTTCTATGAGGTGTGTTTCTTGGGGACAGCAGATTGTTGGGTCATTTCTTTTAATCCATTCAGATAATCTGTGTCTTTTGAATGGCGAGTTTAGGCCGTTAACATTCAGGGTTATTATTGAGATGTGATTTTTATTCCCATCCATTTTTATTTGTATGATGATCTTTAGCTTGATTTGGTTTCTCTTCTGGTTGGTATTTCCCTTAGTTTAATATCTCCCTTTGTTGATTTTCATTGTTATTTTTCTCTTCTTCTTCATGAAAAATTTTGCCCAGGATGTTCAGAAGTGCTGGCTTTCGAGATGTGAAATCTTTTAACTTTTGCTTGTCGTGGAAGGTTTTTATTTCATCTTCAAATCTAAAGCTCAATTTTGCTGGATATAAGATTCTTGGTTGACATCCCTTTTCCTTCAGAGCTTGAAATATGCTATTCCAGGATCTTCTTGCTTTTAAGGTCTGGGTAGAAAAATCTGAACAAAGTCTGATTGGTTTCCCCCTATATGTAATCTGCTTCCTTTCTCTTGTGGCTTTTAATATTCTCTCCTTGCTCAGTATATTAGGCATTTTCATTATAATGTGTCTTGGTGTTGATCTGTTGTGATTTTGTATGTTTGGTGTTCGGTAGGCCTCTTGAACTTGGTTTTCCCCTTCATTCCTCAAGTTTGGAAAATTTTCTGTAATTATTTCATTAAATAAATTACTCATTCCTTTGGCTTGAAACTCTGCCCCCTCCTCTTCCCCAATCACTCTTATGTTTGGTCTTTTTATGTTGTCCCATAATTCTTGAATGTTCTGTTCTTGGTTTCTTACCATTTTTGCTGTGTAATCTAGATTTTTCTCTAGGATATATATTTTGTCTTCATTGTCTGAGGTTCTTTCTTCCAAGTGATCTACTCTGTTGGTGATACTTTCGATTGAGCTTTTATTTTGATTTATTGCTTCTTTCATTTCTGGAATTTCTGTTTGGTTTCTCTTTAGAGCTTCTATCTCCCTATTGAAGTAATCTTTTACTTCCTGTATTTGTTTATGGAGTTCTTTGTCAAAATGATCTTTCACCTCCTGTATTTGCTCCCTCATCTCATTTTTGAGTTCATTCTTAAGTTCTGCTAACATTTGGAATATGTAATTTCTGAATTCCATCTCTGGCATTGCACCAACTGTGCATGGTATGGAATCTACTGAGGAGGTATATTGATTTGTTTGTGTCACTTTCTTCCCTTGTTCTTCATATTGCTTGTGCGTCTATTCTACCTGCACTGTGGGACCCTGTCTACTTTGATTTTACCTTAAAACCTTATGTTGCTCCTGTAGTACAATGCTATCAGATCCCCTTATATTTCCTTTACACTTTAAAATGAAATACTTTCTAATCAGAGAATCCCAGTGAGTGTATTGACTTGTTCTTTCTTAGAAAGTATGAAAAGAGAGTTCTATGGAAGTGGTTTAGTATCAGCCAACGAGAGAGGAAAGAGAATGGAGTGAATGAATAGATGGAAAGACCGATTTACATATAAACCTAACTTATGCAGCGGTTGAGAGGAGAAATAAAGAAAGATGGAAAAGAAAAGAAAAAAAAGAAGAGGAAAAAAAAAACTAACCAAGGAGTAGTAATTAGTGTAAGAGAGAGGAGAGAGAGAATAAGTCTAGAAAATAGAGAATAAACCATATATAACACCACTTTGCTATATATTTCAATTGTACACGTTCTAGAAATCTCAATTTGTGCGTATAACTTGTTTTTGCCTCTGTTGTTGAGAATGCAATGGCAGGGTGTAAATAGGGAAGATGAAGGAAGAAGAAAAAATATAAAAGTGAGAAGGAAGAAAAGAAAGAAAAGAGGAGCAGAAGCACACAAACACACTGTCAATCAAAACAAAAACAAACAAAAAACTCCCAAGAAACAACAAAACAAACAAACAAGCAAATAAAAACAAAAACGTTGAACCCAAGAACAAGTCTCAAACAAAATGGACCCTTGGAAGCCCTTCTTTTTTCCCTTCCAGTTTAAGCCACCTGACCCAGATCATGTACAGTCAGCAACCCTGTTAGTGGAGTCAAGTCTGCACCTTTGGTCCGTTGCAGAGTGGCACAGTGGAATAGTGGAAGGGGCTTATCCTCAGGCTGTGCCCTGCTTACAGCAGTAGGGAGATGCTACTATGGGCCTTGGAGGCCAGGCAAACTGGCGGCGGGTTCTCTCCTTCCAGCGGGTAGGTGCCTACCTCTTGCTCTGGTCGCAAATGGGCAGGTCGCACTCTTCCCGATAATGGAGGAAGCCCTTCCCCAGGTCTGGCCCTGCGTGCAGCAGCAGGGAGCTACTACTCTGGGCCCAGGCAGCCAGGGACACTGGCGGCTGGGTCACTCCTTCCAGCGGGCAGGAGTCTACCTCTTGCTCTGGTCGCAAATGGGCAGGTCGCACTCTTCCCGATAACGGAGGAAGCCCTTCCCCAGGTCTGGCCCTGCGTGCAGCAGCCTCTTGAATCAATCTTATTTCAACCCATTTCCTCCTCGTGTTGTTGTAGTACAGATCAGAGACTTTCCTTGGTTATTTTCTTTATCGAAAAATGGATTTCATCTTCATTGTTGAAGAATATTTTACCAGCATAAGAGATATACATTGACAGGTTGCTTTTCTTTAAGCAGTTTAAAGATACTATTCCACTGTCATTTGGTCTCCATCATTTCTGTTAAGTCTAGACTCTTTGAATTGCTATTTATATATATCATTGTTTATTTTTCTCTTTGGCTATTTTTCAAGATTTTGTTTTTATCTTTAGTTAACTATGTCTAGTTAACTATCTTTGGTTTACAATGATACTTCTATGTGAGATTCTCTTATAATTTAGCCTGTTTGGCATGTAATGAGTCTCTTGAATTTGCAAATGTAGTCATTCAAGAACTATTTTTTGTCCACTTTTTAAAGATGTTTTTTTCCTGATTCATTCTCTTTCTCCATTCATTGCACACTCTGATTTCCTATATTTTAAACTTATTGAAAATTTTACACCAGCCTCTGAAACTCCATTCTATTTTTAAAATATCTTTCCTCTCTCATCATTAGATTGGATTCTTTTTTCAAATTCATCTCTCTATCATATTAAACCTATGTAATATTTTTTCATATGTTATATTTTTCAAGTCTATAATTCCCCTTTTCTTTGTATATTTTCTACTCATCCAAGGTTTTCTCTCTTTTCTTTGTACTTAATTGATCAATATGCTTGGTGGAATTTCTAGAAACAATTTTGTTTTCTAATAATGAGAAACAGACCCAGCTGTTCAATCTGATGCAAGGAGACATAGTACCCATTGCATAAATAGAATGAAACAGCACTAGGACAAACCAACATGATAATAAAGATGAATTAGAAAGGAAGAAGGAGCATGAAATGTTATTAAGGAAAACCTAAATAAACCCTCTAGTTTCACTTATTTTTAGGTGTCTTTAAAAATCACTAATTTGGCCCGGCCACACAGCTAAGTAATATACATTTTTAGCTCCCACTATCTTTGCTGCAGACAAGACCCTCGACCTGTGAATTATGATAACCTTTGACTAGGTTGCTTTCTAGGAACTTAAAGACTGCTTTTACTGAAAGCACCGACTCTTCACTTGGGCCTGCAGATATCTAATGGGTAACTAAAAATGAATTAAAATGCTTGGTATTTCAGCTTTCATTTGCATTTGTCTCCTTGGCTATCTTAAACTTTGCGTCAGATTTCTGCTCAACTTTGCACACAGACGTTAATCATTTAGGGAGTCTTGTTCCTAACTCTGTTTTATTCCTCTGGCCTATCCCTTCCTGGTTCTATTCTCCTCCCCAGCTTATCTCAAATTCCAGGAACAGGAAGGCATACAGTTAAATACCCTATGACAGGAACCAAAAACTGTCCTCCTCAAGTAGTAATGATTCCCTAGATATAAGGAGGACCCTGAATAACCAACCTGAGATAAGGATCAACATGACCATAACTTGACCACCATGGTTTAACTATGAGTGCTTTTTGACCCCCACCTTCATTTTTCCCATATGCAACCCTAAAATATTAGGACCTTGAAGGCAGTGCTCAGGATGTTTGTCCTGCACTTATCCCAGAGTTGGCTATGCTGAAATCAACTGCTGTTTGCATCCTTGGGGCAAGTGGTGGACCTGACTGGTTGGCACCTCTGGAGTCAGCCCTTCTGGCCTAGGATGCTAGTAAAAGGGACATGAGTGACTAGAAAGTTCTCTTACAAATCCATCAGCTACCTATCTCCAGATTTATTTCAATATATGAGAGAAATGCCCTACTTTTTAAGCTACTTGTCAGATCTTCTGTAAGTTGCAGTTGACACTTTCCTAATTGATATAGTTCAATAGAAAGGGAACAACTCAAGAAAGAGGGCTTGGCAGGAGACTGGTCAGCAGGATCGATGGAGAAGTTGAAGGCCTGGGTTTGAATGAGATCCCTGAGTGAGAATATTATAGAGCAAATGGAAAAGAGGGCTGACAATCAAGTGTAGAGAATACTGACATGTGGAGGAACTGATAAAGGCAAGAAGCAGCTGATGAAAGGCATGCAACTGTAAAGAGAAAGAATGAAAAATAGAAAATTATGTCCTAGAAACCAAAAGAGGAAAAAGTAGGAGTCAGTGTTCAAATGTTTCAAAGTAGAACTAACCATTGTAGGAAACCAGAATGTGACACCCCAAAAGTATGCCTCTTTGGCATAAGGCTTATTTCTCATTGTTTTGAGAAATAGCAGGCATAGAAGCTCTGAAAACAGGGTAAAAGTTATAAAGTTACCCTTTTTAAGGGAAATTCACAGCTATAAAGGAAATCTTCATTTACCACTGCCTCCCCCTCTGTGCCAGGAAGAGGAGGATGACTCATAGGAGAGCCTCATCAGTCCTCAGTGGAGAAGGCAGGGACTGGAATCAGTGCAATAAGCTTTGGTCTTATTTTCCCTGCTCTTCCTGGTCACTGTCACATGACTGGCCGCCCCCACTCTCTTTCTTTAGTTGAAGATGTTATATGAGTCTGGGCTGTCTCTGAGCATTACAGGTTCCCTGGGTATCTCTCATGAATATATTACACATACGCATTAATAAACTTATTCACTTGTTGTCTTTTGTTAAAGGAGCTCCAACTAAACACTTAAAAAGGTAGAGGGACAATTCTCTCCACTCAGACACCATGTACAAGGAAGCATCCAGTGGGTTGGGTGATGCAAGTTTCAGGCTTTCTAGTGGAACAGGAAGCAGCTGCTAAGAAACCTCTCTTGTGGACAATTGGCTCCACAGACAGGACTACACCATAACCCTAGGGAAACTGGCTATGGCCTGGACACATCAGGACATGAATTCCTTAAATAAGAAATTATTTAAGTTGTTTTTCAGGGAGCGCTTCCAAAATACATTCAAGGATGGTTTGAAAGTGGCTTTTCAAGAATGGACACATGCAGAATATTGTAACTCATCCCAAAAAGAAACATGCAACTTATGAAGAAAATAGGTAAGAATCTTTAATGGTGGGAACATAAGGTTAGGGAATAATTCTATAAATTGGCCCCACTGTGCTGACTCCCACATATTTTCTTTTCAAAAGCAATTTACCTACAGCCTGGCCTGGCTTAAGTCAATAGGAGATGTTACATTCCTCAGTAAACAGCCTGTTGGTTGCAGGAAAAATTCAGTCCCAAAATGCCAATAAGAAGGACACAAGTTACCCTAAAGGGGAGGACTTTTGTGTTCCCTATATTGACTATGTTCTAGAATTCAGGGAGATAAGGATAACTTCCCATAACCATAAATCTGTAACAACAGGTTCAAATTAAAACTGCTCATCAGGGGCCAAAGTAACCTAGAGTTGCCCTGGACATGTACCGTGCACAGTGGGGACTTAAAAGTCTAATGTCATCCTGCTGTCAGTTAAAATTCAAGAGGTATATCTGGGTGGGACTCTCTGGAAACTGCCCTGGGGTGCCCAATAAAACTATAGGGCAGGAGGGGCATTTCATTATTTTCCTGAGAGGAACTATAACTAAAGATTTTCTTTTTCTTAAAAGCCTTTTCATGGGATTCATCCTGTCCTCTGACCTTATAGGTCTCATCTTCCTTAAATATCTGGACTTTAATCTTATCCAAAAGTGCACTATAATCTGATTCAAAAATACACTCTGATCTGATACAGATGTTCTCTGTGCTCTTTTACTAGAGTAATTATGGCCATTTCATTTTCTTGAAAACAAACAATGACATAAAAACTGTCATTTTTTTAGGTTATAATTTTTCTGGTGAATTCACCTTTGTTCCTACACACCTAAATTAATATATATAAAATACATGATAATATAATAAATATACATATGTATGTATTTCTGATTTTGTTTTGTTTTGTCTAACAGGAGATATTATTAGTCCTCTATTTTTTCCCTTGCTGTCTTTTTTCTGAGGTCAGTTATTCAACAGTTGGCTCTCAAATACACTAGAAACTAAAAGAGATCTTCCCCTTTGAAGAATCCTAAGGAGCAAAATAAACAGTGATGATGTGTGGAGTTAATCTGTCCCCATGGAGGAGAAGAGGCCACCTAAACCTTTGATTTAGCATCAACTATGGCTGACAGACTCTACTCCTAACATTCCTAACTGTACAGGCCCTCCCCATTCTGAATCATACTGTAAAAATCCAAATTTCTAAATTAAGATTCTCAATCTTAATTTCTAAATGGTTAAATTTGACAGACACCCTGTGTAATAAACATCTGTGGCTCTTTTGTCTCCAAAACATGGGAACACATACTTGATTTAAAAAAAAAAAAAAAAAACTATAAATCTTTATTTCCTGTATGTTTCTTTTATTTCCTGTATGTATGTTTTTATTTATATTTATGCAAACCTATGTTGTGTCTACATATGTGCTAATGCCTGTATATCTTTTATGTTGTACCACATTTGGCTTATGGATACCTAAGTGCTCATAAATTAAGAAAATAAAAATAGATCCAAATGCCTTTTAGTTTATGTGATTTAAATATATCTTTAACAACAAAAAAAGAGGTCAATTTAAATTGGCTAAAACGATAAATGGTGTCTATGAAATTACTAACCCACATTTTTTTTCCCTAGGTAGTCAATCAAGAGTTTTAGTTTATATAAAATGTTTACCGTATAAGGCCCATTGATTGTAGAATATTAAAATGGCAAATGAGGTTTAATATATATGGTTAAAAGTGGAAAATTAGGTTTAATATAAATGGGATAAACATTTATAAATGTTTTTGTTAGAGGAACCATCTGATTAACTTGCAAGTTAAAATGCTAAATCATCAACTGCTAAATATAAATACAAGTACTCTGTTAATTTCTTGAATTCTATAAAACAATATATTTACATTGGGGTCTATTAATGGATGTGTTTTTATAAATGGCAAATGAAAAACTGCTTAAAGTCTGCTTTGCTTTTGAGCCTAAACTAAAAGCAAGGTTACTAAGAATTAAAGATCTAACAGATATAATTCTATATGCAAAAAATCACAAAAGATTTAATCTGTGATTGGATTTTAAAAATATAAAAAGTAAAGTGTTTAATCTTATTAAAAAGTAGTAATTTGCCTAAATTCAAAATTGTATAAGGAATGTTTCAAAAGTGTAAATTTAAACAGTAGCAACTAAAAAGATAAATATAAATTTTATAGAAATGAAAAATATCTTAATAAGGAAAATTAAAAAAGGGAATGTTTCTGGATGAGAAAACATTTTGTATGACAAAGTCTAAGTAAATTTAAAAAGGGCTTATGGAATGGAAATCTCAAAAAGTTTGTTTGTGTGATTAAGTTGGCTATAATTAACACAGTCAACATTATTTCAGGTCAAAATTTAATGTACATGTACTATAAATAACAAGGTTTTCTTAAAGCATCGATCTGCTTTTATCTAGATAATTTCTTGTGTCTGTTAGGTTTTATTATTTGGGAAAACTAAGTCTTAAAAGAATTAGGGTTTGCTTAAGTAATTGTTTTACAGTCTTTTAAAGGATTACTTTATAACTCTGGGTTATACACAATTGTTATTTTAGACTTATGGTATATTTGACATTCCAAATATATATTATAAGCATACATATAAATATATTTTTATATATACAAACACATATAAATTCATCTGAGAACTAAATATATTTGTCTGCGCTTTGACCAAATGTTACTTAAAAGTTTACAAAATGAAATCTGTGTAAGTCTAATATAAGCAAGGTAACCCATAAATGCTCTTTTTTATATATTTCGTCTGACATATAAAAGGGCCACACTGTCCTTTAAAAACCTAACTTGCATCTGTTTGCTTTGACTTCAAAAATGTTTTATTATTATAAAGGAAAGCAAATAGTAAGTCTTTTTGACCATTTATCATTTTTTTTAGTTAGGTTTTTGAAGCTGGGACCTAAACACCTGACAATAACAGAGGAGGAAAGTTTATTTGGGGCTCATAGTTTCAGATGTCTCAGTCCATAAATGGCTAACTCCATTGTTCTGGAACAAAGGTGAGGCAGCATATCATAGGGGAAGGGCCCAGAGGAGGAAAGTTGCTCAGCTTATGGCAGGATAAGGAAGCAGAGGGATTAGGGAAGGGGCCACAGGGAATGTACACCTCTCCATGGCATGTCCCACCATGACCCACATTTCCCAGCCATGCCCTACCTGCCTACCTACAGTTACCACCCAGTCCAATCCCAGTCCAAACTAGGATGAACTATTATGTTATAACTCTCACAATCTAATCATTTCACATTTCTGCATTAATACAGGAGCTTCTGGAGGACACCTCATATCCAAACCATAGCACCTTTGATTTTTTTTGTCAGTGCTGTTAATCTACATAGATCTGTAATTATAGTTATCCTAATTATTTAAAAGTTAAAATTAAGTTAGTATAAGGACACCTGTGTAATTTTGTTGTTAATTATGATTGATTTCCTTGTATATTACATGTACTTATGGTCTCCATGTAAACAAGTCTTTCAAAATGTAAAACTAAGGAAAGCATTTTACCCAGATGTTATCCTTCAAACTAAAGTTGTTTGTAGTAGTATCCTCTTTCAGATTTTTATAAAAATAACAAATTTGTTTGGGGATGTGTTTATGTCATTTAACATTTTGTAACTGGATAAAAGTAGAGTGTTATCAATAAGATATATAAGTAAATTTTATGCTGCTTTTTACACTGGGATGGAAATTTAAATGTATTTTTTAAAAGGTACTAAGTAGAGATTGATTTGCTTAAAGGTTAATAATGTGGAACATAAAAGTATTTTGCCATTTTTTTCCAGGAAAATAAAAAAAGAAGTTAGGAGCTCTCTTAGCCTTTCTATTTGATTCATATTTCAGAATGTTATATTATGTTAACTGATGCTCAAATAGACTCAGAAAATAAGAAACTTTGTTTTCTTATATTCCTAAGTAGAATGATATTTTAAAAGGGGCCAAAGGTCAATTTCAAAAATAAAATTCTTTAAGGTTTGTCAAAAGGCCAACCTCATTTGAGATAAGGCACTGCCTCTCATCATACACCATGTCAGGATGGCTTCAAAGTAGACTAGAATTAAGCTCATTAAAGTTATGGTCAAAAGATAGATTTTGTTATAAAGATTGCTATATTCCAAAATAAAAGGATATAATACAAAACTAAATAGAGGTTTGGATAAATTAGAAAAAGTATTCAAAGTTTGTAAAAGAGTTTTAAAAGAAAGTAAAATTTATAAAAGATTACATGTGTGATTCAGTTGACAAATGTGTGTGTCTTTGTAGAGGCTAAATATATACCCAAGATACTTCAGTGTTATTATATAAATTATATTTCTTGGTTCAAAGCAATTATATGAAATGAATACTTTTTGCTCTTATTAATTTCATTCTGTATTTTAACTTTATAACTGTTTCCTGTTAGGGTTTTACAGAAATTCTAATTCTAACAGTATATCCCGAATTAATTTAAGATAATAGGCCATCACCTACAGGACAGATAGGATATAATGCTGACTTCCAGTATTAAAATTGACCCTAATTAAATGGAAGGGGTAAGTTTAAAATTATAGACATTAATAAATTCTATTATTCTAGTTCAAGACTGATGAAATTGACCTGCTGGATAATTAAGGCCAAAACTTGGAGACCAAAGTCCAGAAAGTGAAAGGGTTAAGGAGGAAGCAGCCATATTTGGGGCCTTACACCTAATGTCAGGCAGGACCCAAGGAATGACTGGACCATTCTGTAGGCCCTACAACTCTAGTAAGTCACCCAACCTCCTATCAAATGTATTGTGAGTACCCTAGAGAACATAAAGGCAACAAGTACACATTCTGTAGACAGGAGGATTATTGGAGAAGGAAATGTCCTTGATCCTTCTAAGAGAATTCTATGTGGTCAGCAAGACCCTGCCTCATCCTGGCAGATGGCATACCTGATAGAAGAAAAGCTAAAGGAGTCAAGAGTTTTCTCACAAGTTCCCAAGAATGACCACCAATGAGTCTCAGTTGACCTTAACAGTAGACAGTGACAGGTCAATTTATGGCCAACTTGGTCTTTAACACCTGGCAGGAAAAGACAGTCACACTATTTTGAGAATGGAACTTGAGTTTTACGTTTGTGTTATCCCCAACTAACCCTAAAAAGAGAGCTCAAACACAGCTAAAGGGATCTCTCTACTAAACACAGAGGCAATGCTATTGAAAAGTTTATTTTGCTAAATTTGATGGCATTAGATACCTTAAATATAGCTCAAGGATATACCTGTGCCGTTATGAAAACTAAATGCTGTGTATATATTTTTAAAAACACTGATAATGTTTCTAAAGCCACAAACCAATGCCATGTTGGAACCCACCTCAAGCTTTCATGAGGTACTATATTTGTAGTTTTCAGAGAGTGTCTAATAACATTAATTGCTTTTGTGTTAAGTGTTACAAAAAACAATAATTTGCTATTTTGTTATTGTTATTTTAGCATGATCCCTACACAAAGGGATCATTCAATTACCCACCAATTATCACTGTAGACCTCTAGATTTCCCTGATGCTAAATACTTTTAACTGCCTATGCCCTACCAGATAAAGAACAAGAACTTCCAGTCACTCACCCCAGCTTTTCCCTCTCTCAGCAGGAAGCAGCCAGATCAAATCAATGCCCAAGTATCCTAAAAGAATTTAGGAACCAGAGCCCTTGGGGTGGAAAATGATAGGTAACAGACAGATGTTAATGATGGGAACATGAGGTTAAGGAAATAATTCTATAAACTGGGCTGACTCCACATGCCTGCTTTTAAAAAGCAATTTATCTCCAGCCCTACCTGGCTTAAGTCAATAGGAGATGTTACATTTCTTAGTAAACAATCTGTTATTGCCAGGAAAAATGCAGGCACAAAATGCCAATAAAAAGAACACAAATTTTATCCTAAAGGAGAGGACTCTGTGACCCTTACACTGCCCATGGTTCAGAACTCAGGGAGATAAGGATAACTCCCCCTAACCAAAAAATCTTTAAGAAAAGACTATAATCAGAACTAGTCAGTATGGGCCAAAGCAACCTAGAGTTGTCCTGGACATTTACCATACATAGTGGATACTTAAAATTCTAATGTTATCCTGCTGTCAATCAAAATTCAAGAGGTGTATCTGGGTGGGACTCTAGAAACTTCCCTGGGGTCCCAGTAAAACTGGAAGGCAGGAGGGGCGTTCCATTATTTTCCTCTCTGAGAGAAACTACTCTCTTCTTTAAGAGTGCCCTTTTTACTTTTTTTTTTTTTTTTTTTTTTTTTTTTTAATTTTTGAGGCAGGAGGATCGCGAGTTCAAAGCCAGCCTCCTTCTAATAAACTCATGGGGATTGGCCCAGTGGTTGAGTGCCCCTGAGTTCAATCCCCGGTACCACAAAAAAAAAAAAAAAAAAAAAAAAAAAAAAAAAAAAAAAAAAAATCCTTCTAATAAACTCATGATTGTCTGAACAACATGTCTAAAATCTTTATGGCATGATTGCAAGAAGTTGTAAGAAAAAACTGCCATGGCTGTCTTAGCTCTTCAATGGGTCCTTGCCTTGTAACCAAGAGGAATTATGACCAATGAAGTTTGAATAAAAGAATATTAAAACTTCCCCTTCTTACCATCCAATCGACAACCAGCTTCTCCCTTTTCTTTTCTCATAATCCCGCCCTTCCCAATACCAACTGATCTAGGAGACAGATTGAGTCTCACATCCTACCTCCTTGATGGTTGGCCCTCATGAAAGTTTTCTCTTTTTACCCACACTGGTACCTAATTCTGCTTTTATGCACATCAGGCAACAGTCCTGCCTTGTTGGGTACCATCAGTGGTGCACATTTCATGGCATGCTGTTGATCTCAGAAGTGAATCATGAAAGGGCATGTTGATGGATCCTTGCTGCATCTGGAAATGAAATTCAAAAGGCTGTTTTATTTTTAAAAGACAATCGACTCTTTCTTTATATGAACAACAGCATATTTGGTATCTCTTAAAAATAAAAATAAGTTTAAGTTTCCACTGACCTACTAAGTGGGCAACAGGGCAGATTTTTCTGAACCTTTCACATTGGAAAGAATGGAAACATTTCAAGTTTCAGTGTCTGCCTGGTACCCTACAGCTGTGATACAGGCCCCAACTGTTCTTTGAAGATGACAGAGACAAGAGTCAGTTATAGAGGTGAAAGGTGGGAGAAGAGGATGAAATTAATAAGGAAATTAAAGTTAAGAAAAGAACTTATTAAAATGTTCCTTCTTGCTCTCAGTAATCAACAATATGAAAATGGGGAGAATTTAAAGGTTTAAAGACATACATTCTATAGAAAAAGTTATTAAAAGAACTACAGATGTACAGAGAGGCAGATCAACCTTCAATGCCTAATTGAGCACTCAGGGCTCTTCATAGCAGCAGGAAAACTCCTTTTTTTCTTTTTATTGCTTATGAAATTGGCAAGAAGAACTTAAAAGGTCTGGGAACTTAAAAGGCTTTTTCCTTTTTTTTTTTTTTTTTTTTTTTTTTTTGAGAATTTTTTAACCCAAAGAAGATAAGATATATAGAAAACCCACAAAGTGATTAGTAAAAGTGAGAAGATGATTATGAACAATTAAAATCTTTTCTGTTTCATTAGGTTTTTACCGTTAAATATTGCCACTGATTAATGCAAAGTTGAAACACTGAATATGCCCCTCAAAGGACACATATATCCAAAAGTGAATCAAGGGGGAAAGCAACACAAGAGAATAAGGTTGTTAACAAGGCATGAATAAAGGGCTCACACTAAAAGTGCATGAATGCATTTTGAAGATTCTACTGGGTGCTTTGTGCCCATAAAACCATACCAGTGGGATTATGTGCATACTTCACATTTTCTAAAACATTACTCACCAACAGAAACATACCAATGAAGATAGATACACAGGCAATTTGTGGGGCCCAGTGCCAAATAAAAATATGGAGCCTCTTTTGAAAAAAAAAAAATCAGAAGAAAACAGTATCATTGAAAGTACTAAAATATATTTTTCTCCTTTTTTTCTCTAGTTTGTCTCACAATTTGTCCTGGTATTTATTACTGCCTACTTCATATCATTCTGAATTTTTAAAATTAAAATGTCAAGCTAATTGTATGAAGTTTACCATCCACACTAGTTTTAAATGAATCTCTTGATAGCATTTAACTTTTATGCAACATCACAAAATGATACAATCCATATTGCTTAGCTTGGACACATATGCACATATGTTTTTATCATTCTTACCAGAACAATAGAAACATTCCACAAAACTAATTCAATTGTTTTTATTTTACTCTTCCTTTTTGTTATTTAAAAAAAAAATTTGTTGTGATGAAATACAAAAGTTACCCCCTTCACAGTGGTCATTTTTCAATGTACATTCACACTGTTGTGCAACCCTCACCTCCATCTTTATCTTACCTTTTGAAATGCTCATATTGGACCAATACTCCGTACCTTTGGCCAAGTGATATGTAAAAGAGAGCTGAAAGGAAAGGGAGCTGGTAATTGTAATTTTTCCTTCCCCTTTATGTCATTATTTCCAACAGAAGTGGTGGGTAATAAAAGGAAATAACACAGAGAGAAAAAAAAAGTAAGATAGTTTCTTCATTGATTGTTATTCAGGTCACTATCATTGCCTTCTTTCTGTGTTACAAGCAAGTTCTCATTCCAAAGGAAAGTGTGGACAGGAATAGACATAACATCCTGCCTCCCAGTGGCTGTGAGTATCACTAAGCTTCCATGCGTCATCCTTCATGGAATTCTGTTACACGCGAATGAGGCAGCAAAGAGCTATAGACATTAGCATATCTCTTCCCACACTCCATTTCCCCCTTGGACTTCACTTACAAAATGTAAGTTTGAAGACAAAATTGTCAAGAATTTCAAAATGATGACAGCAAAGCACTTAAAAGGGCAAGGCTTTTTGGCACAGGTCACTTGCCCAGGGGCTTGGACTGCAGACAAAATAGACTAAAAATGATACAAAGTACTTGCACTTACAAAGCACTTTAAAGTTTACAAAGCACATTCTCACCTTTGCCTTGAATGTCACATTAGTTCCATATGCAGTGGATAGTAGTTATCCCCATGAGGACTGGAGAAATACCTGACTAGCCCAAGATTCATGGCTACAAGGGGCATAATGTGGACTAGAAGCCAATCATCTCAATCTCTAGCTCAGTACCTAGTTCACACCATCTTTTCTAAGAACTATCAGACTGAAAAGGAAGAGACTGCACTTGTCTATCCTTTGGGTGAGTTTTCTATGTAACCCTAGACACAGAAAGAAAAAAAAAAAATCTATCCAGTGAAGTGAAGTACATCTAATATGTTAGTGCCAGGTTTGAAGAGGAGGATGATCAGTCGGGAGGAGGGAATCCATGAAGCCACCCTTCAGACATAGGCTTTGAGGGAGTATTCAAATACTGAACGGAGGCAAAGGATGTACCATGAAGAAAGATCCTCTTCCAGCAAATCAAGGGAGGATGGGTGAAGAGTCAGTCAAAGAAGTTCATAATTAGCATGCCTGTTTCTAGTTTCATAGATTTCAGTTCCTGGTCACCTGATTCCCCTGCTTTAGGCCAGCAGTGAGGCTGAACATCGTGACAGGGAGCACATGATGGAGCAGAGCTGCTCACCTCATGGTGGACAGGAAGCAGAGAGGGAGAGGAAGAAGCCAGAGTCCTAATATTCCCTTCAAGGGCACACCCCTAATGGCCTACTTCCTGAGACTTGGCCCCACATCCCAGTTTTCGCCACCTCCCAATAGCACCATCCACCGGGGATCAAGCCTTCAACATATGAAACCTTTGGGAACTTGTCAGATCCAAACCATAACACCATGTTTGGCATCTATTAATTAAATCTTATAATCAATGTGCTTGAAGTAATTTGTTCTACATTCTTTAGTTTAATCAGTGGTGTCTTCCTCTTGACCCTTTCTTCTAATAATGAAACATCCCATGGGTCCAATTAGCAATTAATACAGATAAATATAAGTATGCACGGCATGCTTATGAACCCATGATTCTTTTAGTTTTGTTGATCATTAAAACAAAAACAAATATACATCAAAAATCAGAGAAAAGATCAAAGTAGATAATCTTAGAGAGAAAGTAACATAGTATTCTAGGAATGCATACTTAATTTTCTCACTAATTCTACCTGTTACAGCCATTATCAGCCACAAATTGGCTTAACTTTACTCCCTTCCACCCAGCTAGAATGAAAGATTCTTTTTTAAAACTCAACTACCTTATTGAATGTTTGCTATTTCTTAAATGGTTTTTCCACAGAAGCTATAACCTAGTTTGCATATGAAGCCATTTCAGTGGCATTTATTTGAGGCCACTCTGAAAAGCATGCATGATTGTCCACAAACTACTAAAAGAAATAGTCTCATTCAATATTCCTAGAATTTCTTATCATTTGGACATTGTTTCCAGCCATCTCCATCATCTTAATAGAAAGAATACAACATCAACATAAGCAACACGAACCCCCATGAATGTGTTTTCCCCTGGTGGAAAGAAAATCATAACCATTTCATTACCTACTCTATATTTCTCCTTTTTATTTCCTGATGTTTTCCTAAACAAGACTGATTTCATTTCCTACTTCTGTTATCTGATAATAGAAACCAAATAACAGTTGTTGTCAAAACATAGTATTTTAAAATCTCTGGTAACAGAAAACAACCCAGTGAAATGATTTCTTTGCCCACCAAACTGTCTCACAATGAGAAATTATCTGCAAGGAGAGAAGATGTGATATGCTGGTGGTGGGCCCAGTGAGAGGTGAGAGTGTTAGATGTGAACTCCTTTGGGGTATCGTCTGTCCTTATTCATTTCCTTATTCCCAGAAACTAACACTATATCTGGCAAATAGTAGGAAGAACACATGTCAGTTTCACAATTTTAGTCAAAGAGCTAGTATTCTACAGTGTGTGAACATACATTGTAGAAAGCAATTACGTGAATTAATGCAGAGTGTTAAGATGAAGAAAGAAGAATCCCTGCTCTGTCACTGCAATTAGTGTGAATTTAAGTATGACACAGAGTGCTTGGTAGCTCTGTTTCTAAGAAGGCAAATAACCAGATTAAAGAAGACATTAAATGTGCAGATTCTTCACCTGAGCCACTCAAGCAAGTAGCCAGATGATCCATTTTTCATCAGCACATAAGTAGATTGCCAGAAGCCGAACTGCCTTCTCTGCCCTGCTATGCCCCATTTTTTGGATACTCAGTGAGCAGCTCATGTTCCTCAATCTGTTTATAACTGTACAACTATAAATAACATGGTCTCCCTCAGGCATCCTATGAACAATAAAAGTAAATTTCCAAGAAGAATAATACTAAAAGTCAATGAACTATACTAATACCATGTAAGAGCAAAGTCTTTGGCGGGTAATTTGGTGGTATAGGGAGGAAATTCGTAGAAAATTCTTTACTGGAAGAGATGTTTATGTTACCTCAAGAAGTCACCTTTATCTTCCCCTGAAAATGAGCTTTAAAGGAATGAAAGCAGTTTAATAAAAATCCTGTGAAAAGAGTAAGCCTAGTACTCCATCTCCAAAGAGGGAAAATTAAATAAATTAAAATTTGGCTGACTCTGGAGTAATCTCAGCCCCAGAGTAGAGATTTCACATGTCTAAGCAAGGTGTTACAAAAGGTATCTCTAGAACACCTGAAAAAAATGCAGATTCTAATTATTAAAAAAAAAATCGGAGGCCACCATGATATACCCCAAGACCAACAGCCCATAACCTATCTATGCTCTTGAAACTTACATCATCCTGAATTGAAAGACTATCTCCAATTACAAACACAAAAACTTTGTGTCCTCATCAGCATGATTCAGTGAAATCAGGTATAGAAAGTCAGCTTAAACAGCTGTGTTTGCCATAAAGAATAATGACAGTCATGAAATCATGAAAAGGTCAGAATCTTTCCACCTTTATGCCTTGTCAACTGCCATAACTACTGTAAAAAGACCTTCTTACCACTTGGTTTGACATCTTCCTGATCTGTCTATACTCTTCATATGACTATAACTTTCAATTTTTTCCTAAGTTGATCTTATTTTATTTTTTATGCTACATTCCACGCAGATGTATTAAATCAGAATTTTTAGAAATGAGGAGTTTTGCAAATCTGGCAAGGTTCTGATGGGATACTTCCTCAGAATTACTGAGGTTTGAGAACCACAAATGAGCACTAACTGGTCAGTTTTCAGATAGTGTGGTGAAATAGTGAATCACATCCCCGCCTATAATGCACAAACACAAACTCATTCAAGGTGAATCATCTGCATAGGCACTTGTCCTCATTAAGTCCCTTAAAACAGCTGCTTTAAAAAGCATTTGGATTCATGTATAATAAAATACTTTCAAATTCTTTACTTCTGAATCTTGCCAAAGAATACAACATTGAATATTCTGTTACACTATTCATATAAAAAGATCAATTACAGAATTTTTTGAGTATTATCTAAAAGATGTTTAGTTTATCTCTTTGCATAGATATTCCAAAATTATTCTGGAATCAAAACAGTAAAGGCAGTAGTTGTTCTTGGCCTATGCTATCTGGGCCCCTGATAAACTGGACTACTTTTATAAAACTACACTTGATTGTCCTAACAGTGTGTTACTGCAGGTTTTCTCTGGAATGTGTTTAACAAGCATATGGTTGAGAACTTTGTTCAGTGCATCACAGTATATCTCCTTTCTGAGGACCCACGGTTTACCCACTAAGGGGAAAAAGTAGCTCTTCCATAACCATAAATGATCTGTTATCTCTCCTTGCTTCAGCTATTTGGACACAAAGAACCAAATTTATAGCACACTTCACTAAGTGTGAGGTATGTAATATCTCAAATTTTATAATAAACTTTAATTCTAGCTGATGTTACTTCTCTTTCTTAATTTTCTTTTTGGCCTGTGTTCATTACCTACTTCAATTATGGTCTTGTTTTTAATATTTTATGTCTGAGACTTCTTGAATCATTTTTAGAACAATGAAGGACATAAACAAACATTTATAACATTTATGATCCATATACATAAAATCATAAATATTCAAAATCCAACTGGACATAATTCCTATTGTATGAACTTTATCTTTTTATCCTCTATATAAAATTTCTATTATAACAATTTTAACATTTAACATTACATATTACTACAAAAAATAGCAAAATAGTTTAAAGATGCATGTATTTCTCCCTAAGTAATGTTTAGATGAATACATAACCAGAAAAAAAAATTATATTTCTAGGGATGGGCTGAATAAAAACTTCCATAATATACCTTTTTTGTCAACACTAGTAGGCATGCACAGCTTGCCTGGGTCCCAGTTTCTATCTCAAACTACATGAATGAACAAGTTACAATAAAACCTGAGAGTGATTTAGGTCTTAGGTCAGCTTCTGCTTCATAATTTTTTGGGATAAAAGTATTTTTAAAAGTATAATAGTTAGTGCCAAGAAATCAATTAAGTTAAAAAATTGCTAACCTTTCCAATTACCAGTAATATGAATGGAACCCTTTTACATCAGGAATGAAGAAATTAAATGAGCAAACAGAGTCAGCTAAACCCGGCCCTGATACAATGTTCTCTGTGGCCAGGCTCTTTGAAATGAGAGATGGAAACAGCAATGCAGGAAAAGGTATCTGAGTAATTATGCAAAGTCTTCCAAGTGGCATTGCGCTCAGAAGACATTCTTGTTTTGTCCAAAGGCACAAAAATCTATGGAGACCCATCTGACCTCAGCATTTCAGGGCAGAATGAAACTCTCCACAAGAAAGCCCTTTTGATAAGGAGAGGCTTATACAAATTTGTGATAACAACTAGAAATAGAAAAGATCAAGATATGAATATTGCAGTTGAATTCTAACACAGGTATAAGCTTAAAGCTTAAGAATCTGAACACAGAGGTGCTACAGATACAGAGATTAAGAATTTCATGCCATTTCTATATCAATTCAGATGTTGGATAAGATCAGACCGAGTGGGAAGCAGGGAGAGGTAATTGCTTTTTTATGTTTAGAGTCTCTTTTTGTGGTTTTGGGTAGTGGTCAGCAAACAATAGCCTATGGGTCACATAAGCCACCTGTTTATGGAAACTTCAATGTTGGGTTCCAATGACATTTGCTTCTAGCCTGATGCTCTAATTAGATAGACCAATTGAATATGTCATGTGACAGGATAAACTTTCTAAGCAGCCGTTTTTTTTTGTTTGTTTGTTTGTTTGTTTTTCCATCTTTTTCCTTGGTTGTACATATCTGACACAGCCTCCTGTTACTATTATTCTCTTTCCTATTTCTTAATTTCTCCTGAATATTTTTATCTCAATAACTCCCTAGATTACATTCAAGGTAATTCACAATCATTTTTTGATTCCTTGAATTCTTTTGTCAGTGGTGTTCACATTAGAGTTTGGCTAGAATACTGTGTTCCTATTTCAAGTCTGTGGTTTTCATTTACATGATTAATTTTCATATCACCTTTCCTTGTGTTAATCTGTTCCTTTTGTGAATATCATTTATTGCAATTATGAATATAATGATCAAATACTACAAAGTAAGTTTTATATTTTTTTTAACATTTTTATTTTCTATGAATCAATTATGTACCCACTGGATGATTCAGCAGCAATCTGATTTACAGGCTCATCATAAGTAAGAATTTTTTGTTGTTGTTGTTTCCACAGTTGTAGTTTTTGTGGTCTTCTACTAACACATTTTTGGCTGGGAGTTTTAGGCTTCTGCTGAGCTCATATTCTTGCTCCATGCAAAAGTACCTTAAGACTGGAAACCCATAGTGAGCTGAGGAATATTTATTCCCAGTCACAGTGGTAACAACATGTAGGTAATAATGTTAATGACCACATGGATTGATGCTTTTTTCCTATTTCCATAGGTATTCAACTTCATTATCAATCACAATTTTTTTCAGACTCACCTGAGAAACTGGCTTCATGCCAAGAACCTAGCTCCAGCCCCCTTCGTTGCTCAGGATACACCTATAAATGTCCTTCCAGTGTCCTAACTCCAGACTCAGCATAGCCTTGTTTGATGCTTTGTCTTGTTCTTCTATTTCTGGTCTCCGGAATATCTCTTCTCATTTTGAGCATTGATACGTTTTTTTTTGTTTCAAGTACCTATTTCTATTTTACTTTATTTTTAGTTTCTATTTCTATTTTATTTCAAGTTCCTATTACTGATTTGTTTTTGTTGAAAAAATAAAAAGGAATAGAGAAAATGGTGGAGGGACTTAAACCACACACTTTACCATGCCATTTTGAGAAGATAGAAGAATGAACATTGAAATGAGAGAAATAATTAGACTGTGGAAAGTACTGGATCTGCAGTAGATCACAAATGTAGTACAGTAGTTAATTCAAGCTAAGGACTTTTATGATCAGTTAATGATATATCTTTATTTTACTTATAAATGGCAGTGTAGATTAAGGTTAATAAACTATTCACTTAATAAAGGAGATTCAATGGTTCTAAACTCATCATTACTCCTAGAAATGTCTACAGATTTTTAAATGATGGCAGCTTCAATGCTGGGTTTCAATGACATTTGCTTCTAGCTTGGTGCCCTGATTAGACAGACCATGTAATTGAATGTCATGTGACAGGATACAATTATTTAACCTTTCTAGGCATCAATTTTCTCTCTAACTAAATGAAGATGTTTATAGCACAAGTTAAACTCAGTGAGCTTGCTCATTCTTAGGGACATATCCCTGTGAAAAAAATCTAAACAAAAGAGTCTTGAAAGACAGAAAAATATTAGACATAGCCCAGTTATTTAAGAACTAAGAATTAATTTTTGCTATGAAAATATCACATTTTAATATTTAGTAATGTTGATCCAAGACGCAAAGAAAAGACCACCAAATCCAATTTTAAATTAAAGCAAGCTTATATTGTATACACACAAAGAGAGCTGGCCAGGGCTGCCCCTCCCGAACACTGGGCTTGGGGTCAGCCCCTCTCTCAGGGAAGACAAGGTTTTTATAGTTCAAAGAGTTACAAAAAATCTTGGGAACTTACAGATAACAAGGTCAGACATGTGTAATTCAAAGCAAGTAGCAAACTAATCACCTACATGGCATTGCATTCCAAGGAAAAAGGGGGGTGTAGTCAAACCCCATATGAGGAGTTTATGAGGCACCGTTGGTTTTAGAGAGAGAGAGTTGTTATCTGGTCAAGGAAAGCCAGGCCTGAGTGAGCTCAAGGCCTGGGCATGAATGCCAGACAATAAGCTCAAGCCAAATAAGAATCCTAGCATTT
This sequence comes from Tamias sibiricus, assembly GCA_025594165.1. Lineage (NCBI taxonomy): Eukaryota > Metazoa > Chordata > Mammalia > Rodentia > Sciuridae > Tamias > Tamias sibiricus. Next base: position 80,718,009 of record CM046664.1, read on the forward strand.
CATAGAAAACTGAAGTGGGCTTTTCATAACTTTTTGACAGGATGGCTCCCAGTCTTAAGATGAAATTAGGCTGGTTTATCAGTAACCTATCTGATAAATTCATATATTTGACAAAGAAGTTGGCAGACTTACAGATTTCAACACTAAAAATAACCTAAATGAAAGAAGACATGAAAAGGAAGTCAATTTCATTAGTTTTTGTGGATATCAAATTTACCATCATGTGATACCTAACAGAAAGACTGAAGTGGGAAAGACAGAGAATATCAAGTGCTGGTAAGGCTACAGAATTTTGCATTTGCTGGAGGACATTTAATTATATAATCTCCAGGAGAAACCATTTCCCAATGTCTTCTAAACATTAGCTTAAGCAGATGCAATATTTTCTGAACCAGAAATCTAGAAATTCTATTCCTTGGTTTACACCCAATAGAAATACTTACAAATATTTATCAAAAGACATGTACTAAAATAGTCACTGATGTAGTATTCATAATGGCTCCAAACTGGAAGCTATACAAATAACCATAAACAGCAGAATAGCTAATAAATCACAAGAATCACATAGTGAAAATTAGATAGCAATGAAAATGTACGGTTTGTAACTAATCATAATAATGTGAGAAAACCTCATAAGTAAAATGGAGAAAGAAAGAAATCACACCAAAAAATGACTAGCTATAGATAGAATTCCACTTTATATCAAGTGCAACAATGAATTTCCAGTGTTAGAAGTCAGGATAGCAAATTGAAAGGCTACTGACTACAAGGAGCACAAAACAGACTTTCCAGGGTGCTACCAATATTTCTTTTTCTAAGAATTGGCTACTTAGATGTGTTTACTTGGAGAAAATTCAAGATTCATATTATTGTGGTATCTTATAAAATATGATATACAACAATGAAAAAATATATAAATTTATCTACATAAATGTGTATATGCTAGAGCTTTACTAGTTTCATGGATTTTAAACTCCACTCCTAAAGCTCTAAAGATTCATGGAGGATACCTAAAGCCTAGTTATTCCTTCCACTTAATTGTAGATTTGATTTGCCCTTTTTCTCTGGAAAGGACACTGTTTAGCCAGGCATGGTAGCACACACCTATAATCCCAGTGATTCAGGAGACTGAGGCAACAGGATCACGAGTTTGAGGCAAGTCAGCAAATTAGTGAGACCCTTCCACAATTTAGCAAGATCCTATCTCAAAATTTAAAAATATAAAAAGAACTGGGCATGTAGCTCAGTTGTAAAGCAACTCTGGGTTAAATACTTTGTACCAAAAATAAAATAAAGTAAAAGGATACTGCTTTTCAACACTCACAGCTACAGAATGAAACAAATTTTACTTCCAGAGAGCAATTATATAATTATAAACTATAATTATATAACTAGAACTATTTGAACTTTCTTAATCAATAGAATAGGTTTGGAAAGAGATTACGAACATCCACAAGTAACTTTAAAAATTGAATAGAACTTCACATTTCTGTCAGATTGTTCACTTTATATCTTTCCAGTCCTGGATTATAAACCCAGTAACAACTTTCATTTATGGGTTTCAACCTGCCGTACAGGTAAAGAAGTAGAAGGAATCTTCTCATGATACAACCCATCAGCCCAATGGCACCCATCCCTTAATTAGAGCACACTGATTACTGGGGCTCTTACAATTATGCTGCTTGGCTTCCTAGTCATCCAGCCTAAACATTTAGCATGCTTCAATAGCAATTTAATATGTGCATTCAAAAGTTCATGCCAATTACCTTCTCCAGCAGCCAGTTAGGATCTTGCATTCTGATTGAAATTGCTAAGAGGAGTGTTACACCAATCATCTCTTCTCAATGATGTGTCTTTGGTCTTACAATTCATAGCAGCCCCAAAGTCAAATGTTCCTAATGAATCATTAAATTTGTCTCAAACTGCAACCAATTTTGCCCAATATTCTGGAGCATTCTACTGATGTGTCCATTTTTCCAACAAGCCTAGCCCTAAAATAAAGAAATCCTCAAAGAAATTGTCTCCCCAAGAATTTCCAGCAGTTGCCTTAAGGTTGCTATGAAGCTAAGTGAGCACGCTCAATGATTTATCCTAAGGGAATCCATATGACCTATATTGCAGATCTCAAGAGGAGGAAAACACCATCCATAAAACAGAGCCACCAAAACCACTAAGTTTAAGGCAAACTTAGCCTTTCTTAGCTGGGAATTCAGTTGGCTATATCTACTTTCTCCTCAAATAGTTTTCATTTCAAACCAAGAAATATCTGGTTCAAGATGACCCCAGATTCTTCAAATCTGGGTTTAGGCTATCTTTTACATTTAGACTTTAGTTGGTCCTTCAAATATATAGACACCAACCATTGATCATCAAAATCAATATCTACCTGATTTTAGATGTCAGACAAATTTTCAGTCCTGCTCTTAGAGAGTCCTGGTTTATACAAAAAGAAGTCTGTCTTAAAAAAACTTGCTCATGGTAAGAAGTCATGCTCCCATGTTCCATTCTTATGATCACTGCAGACATAAATGATTGATTGACCCTCTCATAGGACTTGAGTGTGTCCTCACAATATATCTCAACAAAACAATCTAAGTAGTTGCTACTAAGTGGATGGAGTTTTCAAAAAAGATAAAATGTGTTGAAACTCAAACCAGCACAAGTTTAACTCATAACCTACTTTAATTCAAATACAATCAAAAGTTTGTTTTATACAAAAATTAATTAATGAATGTAAATACTTATATACATACTCCTTTTGTCTTTCTAACCTTCCATGTTTCTAATTCCTCACATGGCCTCAGCTCTTATTACATACATTTCCATTAAGTTCTATTTTACTAATTTGTGGTTTATTTTCTTGCCTTTTTGGCATTTGGTCACATTTGGTAGAGCTCTGAAGGATTCATTTTCTGGGAATTAAGAGATCAAGTCTGCCTAATCAACTCTTTTCTGTGGACTTCTGACTGCACCAGCATCTGGCAATAATCCATTCTACCTGGAACTTTATCATTATACTTCCTGAAATTTTCTTTAACTTTCTGGCTCACTGCCATGTCTCTCTATCCACTGATTCCTGCTTACACAGATGTGAAAAATTATTTTTTCTTTATAGACAAATTCAATAAAAGAAACAGAATATTCACTACAGTTCACACTTCCCTGCAATTTTCAAATTTACAGTTACTCATCTCTCTTGTGTTCACTATTCTTTCACAGGGGAACTTAATGAAATTTATTCTAAAAGTATTTTTCATTTTTATGTTTATTGTTATGGTTTGGATATGAGGTGTCCCTCCAAATCTCTTGTGTTACTATTGGAATGTTCAGAGGTGAAATGAGTAGATTATGAGAGCTATACCCTAATTGGTCCATCCTAGGTTGAATGGACTAACTGGGGAGTAACTATAGGTAGGTGGAACATACTGGGAGGAGGTGGGTCACTGGGAGCACGCCTGGAAGGGTTAATCTTTTGGACCCTTCCCCTCTTTCTCTCTGCTTCCAAGTCACCATGAGATGAACAGCTTCTCTCTGCCACACCCTCCCACCATGGTGTTCTGCTTCACCTTGGGCCCAGAGCCATAGAGTCAGGTTTACCCATCGCTGAGTAAACCTCTGAAACTGTAAGCCAAACTAAACTATCCCTCCTCTAAGTTGTTCTGCTTAGGTACTTTTGGTGACAGTGATGCAAAGCTAACACATCTATATATTTAATTATTAATACAATCTTACTAGCCATAAATATTTTACTTCTACTAATTTCCTTCTCCGCAACATTCTCTCATCATCACTGGTTTAAGTATTCAGAAAGTAGTTCCTGAACTAATTAACTAACTACTTGAGGGTAATTTCAAATTTAATCCTAGAAAAAAATAAATAATTCTCTTTGGTTAAAAAAAAAAAAAAAAAAAAGAAGCAAAACCACAAAACCATGATGTGTTAAATAGAGAATCCACCCTATAAAACAAAACACAAAACTGAATACCAGTAGGATCTTCATTATTTTAATATTAGTCTTCACCTGTCATAAGAAACCACACTATTCCTCTTGGATTTATGCTCTGCCCCTTGGATCTCAGTAGGGAGCAGTAATACATGAACAGGAGCAAAGTTCCATTATTTTCCTTTCACTACCTAACAGGGTGAGATGGGTCAGAGGGAAATGAAGGTCCATGAAAGTTGGCCATGATCACAAGCATAGTCCATGTACTGCAGTGTTCAGGAACTCTCTCTCCCTAAGAGGGTGGAATGGATTATGGAAAGATCTTTGGTTTCTGCTGCCTGCAAACCAGTGCTTGAAGTGCAAATTAAATCCTAACTTCCAATACAGAGCTTGTCAGTCAAAAGACGCTGCTGGTAGCCGTTTGGTGGCTGAACTAATCTCATGCCAAGATAGAAGAATAAATTTCAAAGTAATTTGTGAAGTAAAATGTGAAATATAACTTTGAGGGACCCAGAATGATGCCCTTTATTAATTTGCCATATGGACTCAGAATGTGCAGTAAAATTCTGCAATACCTTTCTCTACAATGAGTTTTGCCTTTGCAGGCCCAGAATAATTTTCAAATGCAAAGTCAGTGATAAAGCTAATGTACATATATTTTGCAGTTTGGAGCATCACAGATAGGGTTTCCAATTATTTTTTTAGTTTCAATTAGATTGGTAAATTTCCCTGTAGCTCATCTAAGTCTAATCATATAATTACATTCCATTTAAGTGAAAATGAGTAGCTAAAAATGTTTGCATAAAAAAAGCTTCAGATGATGAAAGTTTTCTCAAATTTTCTTTCTTAATATTCCAAACAAGAATTTCAGTGTCATTATTCACTGGATCATAGATCTTGGAGCAAAGATTATACAAAATGTTGAGCTGGGATAAGCAAGATGCAATGAAAAATAGAATTTAACTTACAGAATAGAGCTTAGTGGTGAGAAAACTAAATTTCCAGCCCAAAGCATTGCTAAGTTTCAGTGCTTGTGAAACATAAATAGTAATGATACCTACCTCTGTCAAATATGGCTTATGGGTGCTTGTTCTCCATTGCAACATCCTTCTAGTGGGCATTCTTCCTCTAGGGGCAACAAAATATGAAAATATTTCCCCTATTTTCTTAGAGCTATAGTTTTACATTCAAGATATGTTCTACCAATTATATTCATTCATACTTCTGCAGTAAATATGAGACAAACGCAACCTTCTTGCTGATTTTGGCTATGGTAAAAAGGGAAAAGAGATGGTGACATTGTATTTTTCTGTAGTAATATTCCAGAACGTAGCCCAGTTTATGAAGGTCAACAAGTCTTTGTGGAAGGGCTGTGCCAGACTAGGCATTTCAGTACCCAAACCATCAACTTCATGTGTATCGATGGGGAAGATACTGTACTTGTAGCCCCTGATGCTGGTTTCCTGGCCTGTAGACTGCAGCTGTGATCATACCACCTCACAGTCCTTTGACTTGTACTTTCCATGGGGGGGGGGGTGTAATTTGGGGCAATGTGGGGCAGTCTTGTCATGTTGGTGGGATCATTCTTGTAAGTTTATTCTAGACCCCATTTTAAAAATCTATCAAATGATTTTATACACTCCTAATTCCCTGGGTTGTATCTCTTTTTTATGACTGAAGTAATATTCACATACAATGAAACACATATATCTTAAGTATAAAATTTGATGAATTTTGGCAAACTCATCAATGTATTCATTATAGACCCTTCAAAGCTTAAAATGTTTCTATTACCATAGAAATTTCCCTTGTGGCCTTTTCCAGGCAATCTCTACCTGTCTGTCCTTTCAATCACCACAACTAGTTTTTCCTCTCTTGGATATTATAGAATTAGATTTCATGGCATGTAGTTTTATTTGCTTCTGGCTAATTTTGATCAAAATAATGATTTTGATATACACCAATGTTGCTGAGCATAAAAAATATTTTCTTTCCCTGCTTGTGGAGAATTCTATTGTCTAGATATACCAAAATTGATTTATCCACCCCCTTGTTAACTTTTGAGTTTTTTCCAATTTGGAGCTATTATTAATAAAACAGTTGTTAACATTCTTGATAAAAATTTTGTGCAGAATATTGTTGTCCCCCTTAGACAAATATCTCAGAGGGGAATTTGTATGTCATAGGTGATGTTTCCATTTAACTTTATAATGAACTGCAAGTTTTCTAAGACTGTTTTCACACCTTACAATCCTACCAAAAACTGTATGAGAGTTCCAGTTATTCCACAGTCTCTTCTCTTTTTGAATTCTGTTATTCTAATTGACATAAAATAGTATGTACTTTTGGTTGTGACTCTTATTTAGTAGTTTTTTTAATTTGTTCTTTTGTTTTGGTATATTACATAAGCCTATCCATTCTCCTATAAATGGACTTTAATTTGTTTCAAGCCTTATCATATTATACATAAAACTGCTATGAGCTTCCTTGTGCAATTCTTTTGCAGTAACGTTATCATTTCTCTTGGATCAATACCCTAAGAGTAAAACTGAAGAGTCATTTGATAGATTAATTTAAATATATATATATATATTATATATATGGGTTATATTATAAGAAATTGCTGTATAATTTTCCAAACCACTTGAAAGATTTTGCACTATCACCACCAGTGTTAGAGAGATCCATTTCTTCAAATAGATGGAAACATTTAGTGTTGTCAGTCTTCACTTTTATTCATTCCTGTGTTGTGAACTAGCATATATCAGCATGGTTTTGAATTACATTTTCATTTGCCCATTGGCTTCTCATAAGGCATTTTTGTGAAACAACTGTTCAGGTTGACATTTGTAAAATGAGTTGTTAGCCTTTATATTGTTGATTTTGTAGATCTTTGTATATTTTGACTCAAAGTCTATCTTAGATATATGTGCTGAAAATGCGTTTTCCTATAGTTTTCTATTGAACTTATGGTGCTATTTGCAGAAATTATAATGTTTACAGAAGTCCATTTTATTAGTATTTTTCTTTCATAGTAAGTCTGCATTCTGTTCAAGTAAACATTTCCTGTCCTAAAGTCTTGAAAGTATTCTCTGTGTAGTTTTAAAATACTTAACAGTTTTTGTATTTTATTTTGTCTATGACTAATCTCAAATTGATTTTTGGACAGGATGAGATTGTTGCCAGGAACTAATTTTCTCACACATTCATATGATTTCAGCACCATTTTATTTAAGTATTTCTCAATGGATTGCCTGATGACTTGTTGAAAATCAGCTGCTCATTTGTAAGAGGGTTGATTTCTGGACTTTCTGTGCTGTTTGATCTGTTTATCTCTCCACTGTATGCACACCACACTGGCTTGATTACAATAGCTTTACAGTACATGTCGAAATCAGGTAGTGGAGGTCCTCCAAGTTTATTATTTGTCAACAATGTTGCAGCTATTCTTTGTTTTCTATTTTCTTTTATTGCTTATGGAATAAAATTTTAGAAATAGCTTATCTATTCAAAAGAACCCACTTGAGTTTTGTGTGGATTACCTTGACTCTCCAGATTAACTTAGAATTTTTAACTATTCTTTTTTTAATTTTAATTTGTTATATATGACAAAAGAATGCATTACAATTCATATTACACATATACAGCACAATTTTTCATATCTATGGTTGTACACAAAGTAGAGTCACACAATTTGTGTCTTCATTCACATACTTAGGGTAATGATGACCATCTCATTCCACTGTCTTTCCTAGCCCTATGCCCCCTCCCTTCCCTCTCTCCCCTTTTCCCCTTTGACCTATCTAATCCTCCTATCTCCCCCTACTCCCTGCAGCATATTATGAACCAGCATCCTTAAATCAGAGAAATCATTCAGCATTTGGTTTTTGGGGATTGACTAATTTCACTTAGTATTATATTATCCAACATCCTCCATTTACCTGCAAATGCCATGATTTTATTCTCTTTTAATGCTGAATAATCTTCCATTTTCTTTATCCATTCATCTACTGAAGGGCATCTAGGTTGATTCCACAATTTAGCTATTGTGAATTGTGCTGCTATAAATATTGATGTGGCTGTGTCCCTGTAGTATGCTGTTTTTAAGTCCTCTCACTATGCACAAAACTCAATTCAAAGTGGATCAAGGACCTAGGAATTCATCTAGAGACACTGCACCAATTAGAAGAAAAAGTAGGCCCTAATCTCCATCATGTTGGATTAGGCCCCTACTTCCTTAATAAGACTCCTATAATTCAAGGATTAATATCAAGAATCAATAAATGGAATAGATTCAAACTAAAGAGCTTCTTCTCAGCAAAAGAAACAATCAGTGAGGTAAATAGAGAGCCAACTAATTGGGAACAAATTTTTACCACACCTATGTCAGATAGGGCACTAATCTCTAGGATATATAAAGGACTCAAAAATCTTAACACCACGCCGGGCATGGTGGCGCATGCCTGTAATCCCAGCACTTGGGAGGCTGAGGCAGGAGGATCGCGAGTTCAAAGCCAGCCTCAGCAATGGCGAGGCACTTAGCAACTCAGTGAGACCCTGTCTCTAAAATAAAAATACAAAAAAGGGCTGGGGATGTGGCCCAGTGGTCGAGTGCCCCTGAGTTCAATCCCTGGTACCAAAAAAAAAAAAAAAAAAAAAAAAAAAAATCTTAACACCAAAAAAAACAAATAACACAATCAATAAATGGGCCAAGGAACTGAACAGACCCTTCTCAGGTGATAAACAACCCATCAACAAATATATGAAAAAATGTTCAACACCTCTGGCAATTAGAGAAATGTAAATCAAAACTACTTTTTAAAATTATTTAATCATTTAATTATTTTTTATTTTAATTATTTAATTATTTCTTAAATTATTTAATTATTCTTATAAATTCATGTTACATTTCCATCTGGCTCTACTCTTCATCCTAAATAACTTATTGTAGCAGTTCTTGTAGTGTAAATGTATTACAAATTCTCTCAAAATTTAGAGTCTTAAATATCTTTGTTCACCTTCATTCCAAAAGATATTTCTCCTGAAGAAAGAATTCTAGCACAGTACACTTTTTTCTTTTAGTAAATGAAAGCTTTCTCTCAACCACCTTGTTTCTGCTGAGTCAGCGATGTTTAGTTCTGTTACCTACTACATAATACGTCTTTTTCCATCTATGTTTAAACCTACTCATACATTGACTATATATATGGCAGTTTGGGGGTTCTATTTGTTCTGTTTTTTACTTCACTTCTTAGAAATATAGGTCGAAGTCTTTCATCAATTTGAGAAAGTTCTCATGTAGCAGCTTTTTAAATATCTCCTCTGATCCAACCTTTCTCTCTCTCTCCTCTCTTCATCTCCTTCAGGGAGTTTACTTTATACCAGGGGTTATCAACCAGAGACAACTTTGCGCCCCAAGAAAGATTAATAATGTTTAGACACATTTTTAGTGGTCAAAACTACAATTGGGCCGGGCGCAGTGGTTCACGCCTATAATCCCAGCATGTGGGAGGCTGAGGCAGGAGGATTGTGAGTTCAAAGCCAGCTTCAGCAAAGGCAAGGCACCTAGCAACTCAGTGAGACTCTGTCTCTAATAAAATACAAAAAAGGGATAGGGATGTGGCCCAGTGGTCAAGTGCCCCTGAGTTCAATCCCCGGTACAAAACAATAAAAAAACTACAATTGGGGTTGCTACCAGAATCTAGTGGGCCATGCAAATAAACATTTAACAGTAAGCAGGACATCTCCCAATGAATAATCATTTGATGCAAAATGTCAATAGTGCTGAGGTTTATAAGTCATATAGTTTTACATCATATAATATTTTTTTCATTGGTCTGGTCAGACATTTTGTTTTCTTCTTATTTCACTCTCTCCTGTATTTCAATTTTGATATTTTCTATTGAAAACTTCAATTTTATTAATCTTTTCCTCTGCAATATTCAATCTGTTGTTAAGCCCATCCACAATTCTTTATCTTTGCTATTATATTTTTCATTTCCATTATTTTTTATAACATCCACATCATTGTTAAAATTCACCATCTTTTGTCTAATATTCTTTTCCACTAGAAACTACATTTTTATCATGATTATTTTAAAGTATTGTTGTGACAGTTCCAATATTTGGGCCACATCTAGGTGACCGTCTCTAGATTAATTGACTATTTTATGTTTTGATTACAGGTCACATTTTCTTGCTTCTTAATGTGTCTTCATTTTTTTTTTTTTATTCTACGCAGACATTTTATATAACACAACAGTAGAAAGTGAAGTAATTATTTGTCTCCAGAAATTAGCCGACCTCTTTTTCCTATGCTGCCAGAATATGAACTGAGTCAACTTGATCTATAGATAGGCTAAGTTTTGGTTTGTGATAAATTTAGTTTGGTTGAGTTCACTACTAATTTAAGTACTTGGAGGGTAAAATAACTTGATTTTCTTCATTAAGGCTGCTGATATGAAGTCAAAATTCTGGATTAGCCTGTGTGTATTTCTCAAGTAAATTGTTAGCTTTTGGGAAAGAATTTTTTTGTACTACCCCTGATTTCCAGCCTGACAGCAAGGTCTTTAGGTTGCTGAAAACAGTGTTTGCTCCCCAGCACCACCTCCTGCTTTCTGGATTTGGGAGTTTTCACTAGCCCTGCTGCATAGCACAACATTGAGTAAAGGTAATAAGAATTAATATAAAAAGAACTCAAAAAGCTTAGCACCACAAAAACAAATACCCCAATTAAAAAATGGGCAAAGAAACTAAACAGACACTTCTCAAACGAAGAAATACTGGTAACAAATACATGAAAAAATGTTCAACATCTCTAGCAATTAGAAAAATGCAAATTAAAACTACACTGAGATTTCATCTCACTCCAGTCAGAAGGGCAACTATCAAGAATACAAATAACAATAAATGTTGGCGAGGATGTGGGGAAAATGGTACACTCATACGTTGGTGGTGGGACTACAAATTGGTGCAACCACTTATGGAAACTCCTGAAAAACCTAAGAATGGAAACACCATTTGACCCAATTATACAACTTCCTTGGTATATATGAAAAGAACTTAAAATCAGCATACTACATTGATGCAACCACATCAACGTTTATTTGCAGCTCAATTCACAATAGTTAAACTATGAAATCTACTTAGATGCCCTTCAACAGATGGATGGATAAAGAAAATGGGGTATATATACATAATGGAATATTATTCAGCCATGAAGAATGACCTTATGACATTTGGCAGTAAATGGATTAATCTGGAGATTATCATGCTAAGTAAAATAAGCCAATCCCAAAAAACCAAAGGTCAAATGTTTTCTCTAATATGTGGATGCTAACCCACAACATTGGAGTGGGGAAGTGAAGGAGCCCCAATTAGGAAGGGTTATTGCGGGTAGCTGGAAGCCATAAGTTCCACCTGATATGTATGTGACGCACCTGTAGGCACCCGCAAAGCTGAAGGTATATAACCGGGTGAAAGTGGTCCAAGTTAGGAGAACAAAGGAGAATTCATTCAGTCAGTCATGCAGTCACTCGGTCGGTCAGAAGAAGAGTTCGGGTCGGAGAATCAGAGCGGCCAGAACGTAGGCAGAGTGGTTACAGAAGAGAAACCAGATAGAAGAAGTAATTGCTGGTCAGAGTTAGGCCAAGGCTCCCGAGGAAGAAAGAAGAAAGAAGAAAGAAGCTCTAAAAAATAACCTTTCTCTAAGCTAAGCTCTCTCTATCTATCTTTCTCTCTCTCTAAGCTAAGAAGACAAGAAGAAAAGTAAAAGTAGTAATAATAGCTTTACTCTGCCTCCGAGTTTTTCTCCCGCGGCGCAATGGCTGGCCATGACAGGCAGCTTACAGGGAAGATAATAGAAGTTCAGTGGATTAGATAAAGGGAAATGGAAGGAAAGGGGGTAGGAATAAGAAAGACGGTGGAATAAATCTAACATAACTTTCCTATGTACATATATGAATACACAACAGTGAATTTCCACAGCATGTACATCCACAAGACTGGGACACTAATTAGAATAAGATATACTCCATGTTTGTATAAATATGTCAAAATTACCTCTATTACCATGTATAACTAAAAAAAAAATTAAAATGGTGGGTATGCCTGTTTTATTCTCAATCTTTGGGAGAAAATTCTCATTCTTTCATTACTATGATTCAACTGCAAGGTTTTTGCTGATACCAGTTTATCAGAGTGAGGAAGTTTTCTTTTACCCCTAATTTGCTGTGCTCAGCTATCATAAAGAAATGTTGACCTTCATTGTCTGGATTAGAAGAAAATTAGAAAATTAAAAAAAATTAGATTGATTTTCTGGATTTTATACATTGAATTGCATGCAGAAAATATCACTTTTTGGTGTAAAGTTCTATAAGTTTTAATAGACATATAGATTTTCATAATCACAACAGAGATAAGAGACAGAAAAATTCCTACATCCCAAACAATTATCACAGATTCCATCTGTATTAATCTCTCAATCCAACCTGTAGCAATCACTGAACTTTCTGTTTTTAAATATTACCAGTTTTCCAAAATATTAAATACATTAAATGATACTATAAGATTTTCATATGGGCAGATGTCATTAGCTTATCTAATGAATTTGTGATTCACCATGCTGTTGTACATAATGAGTTTATTCTGCTTTACTACTTAGAAGCATTCCATTATATTGATTGATTTGTTAATAATAAGCTAGTCTTCAATTCTCGAGATAAAGCCTGTTTGGTCATGTGATAATTTGCTGTCTTTTGTTATATATTGCTATATTAACTTGATATGTTTTGTTAACAAGTGTCATGTCTGTGTTTTTCTACAACTATTTTCTTACAATGGCACTGTCAGGTTTGGATATCACGGATACCCTGAAAACATAAAACAACTGGAGAAGTCATCTTTCCTTCTGTATTTCCTGAAAGAATTTGTGCAATCCTGTTATTGTTTCTTCAATTGTATTCATTAAATATTGGTATATTTGCATTGTACTTATTAAATATTTGTTACAATGTACTAGAAGGCCAGGATTATTTTTAAGAAAGTTTTAAATCTCAAAAATAATTATTATAATTGATACATGGGCTATTTGGAATTTTTACATCAATTAGTTTTACTATGTATGATTTTCAAAGATTTGCTCATTTCACAAAAGGAATCAAATTTATAATTGCTGATGTTTTTTCTGATATTAGTAATTTGTGTTTTCTTTGTAGCATGGTTAAGTACTCTTAAAGATTCTTTACTATATTAATCTTTGCAAAGTACTAACTTTTACTTCTTTAACTTTCCCTATTTGTTCATCTCCTATTATATATTGATTTTATCCATTATTATTAATTTTTCTTCATTTTGGCTTTTTGATGCCTAAATAATTGATTTAAATATTTCCTTTTATAATTTAAGTATTCAAATATCTTATGAAGTATCCTGTAACTATATATCACAAACGTTGATGTGTTAAAATTCACTTCTCAATATTTTCTCTTTTCTTTTCTGATATTAATACTAGCTCATGAATTGTTCAGAATTCTCACTTTCTCTAAAATATGAGATTTGTGCATATCTTATTTTATCAGTTTATAATTTGATATATTGTTGCAAGCCAACATACTTTAAATGATTTCAGTGTATTTAAATTATTTATGTTTATTTAATGGCCAATGAAATAGCCTATAAATGGCATTGGCCTATGTGGTAAGCATTCTTTGTTCAGTTGTCAGGTGTAATTTTGCCTAAATGTCAAGTCAAGTTAGCTGATATTATTTTTCATATCTTTCACATGCCTGCTGAATTTTTGTGTGTATGCCTATTTGTTCTATCAACTACTAAAAGAGAAGTGTTAAAATTTCCAAACATTATTATGATTCTTCTATTTCTCCCTTTGGTTCTGCCAATTTTTTCATGGTTCTTGAAGCCTACTATTATGTACAAATGCATTATGTTTTCCTGATAAAATCATTCTTTTATTATTATTATGAAATATTTCTTTATCCCTAACAATACTTTTTGTTTTGAAGTCTATTCAAGTCTGACAGGAATATAGATGTATCAGCTGTATTACATTTACTCTTAGCATAGCATGTAATTTGCCATCCTTTTACCAACCTTCTTTATAGTTAATACACCACTAGTGTAGATGGTACATAATTTGACCATGATTTTGTTATTCGTGCTGACAATCTCTGACTTCTATTTACAGCACAATATGGTTGGGCTTATGTATAACATTTTGTTGTCTGTTTCATGCCATGCTGTTAGCTCTTTTCTTTCCCTTCCCTCTTCAAGTTTACTCAAATTATGTCAGTATTCTGCTTATTTCTTCTACTTAATTTTTAGAAGGGTAGACATTAATATTTACTAAGAAAAGGCAAATCCAAATATGAAATGAGAAATGTAACAGTCCTGAACTATGGCATCTAAATAAAGGGCATCAATATGCATGAATGACTGTTTAAAAAATATACTTCTACCCAGGCACAGTGGCCAAAACCTGTAATCTTAGTGACTGGTGAGGCAGGAGGATCGCAAGTTCAAAGTCAACCTCAGAAACTTCATGAGACAATCAGCAACTTAGAGACGTTGTCTCCAAATAAAAAATAAAAAGAATTGGGAATGTATCGCAGTGGTAAAGCACCCCTGGGTTTAATCCACAGTCAATATATATTTCCAAACTCTTCCATGAAAGGCTTAGAAGAAATGTCACTCAAAACAATGAGTATATACCACCTAATGCCTAGATTCTGATTTTTAAATGTCACTTCTAACTAAAAGGCAATAGCTTGGCACTGGGAAAATAAAAAGTGAACATGAAACAATTCACTATTTCAGAAAATAAAGATGTGAGACTCTAAACGGACACATTGGAAGGACACAGGAGATGACCTCAAATGGCCCCACTGAGGACAGGAAAAATTAGACATCACAAAAAAAAATTCTTTTAACAAACTGACTAAAAAAGAATGAGTCCCTATATTCACAGAGAAACTTTGATAAAAAGTGAGAGGCTGGGAGGGAGGGAAGGAGAGAACTTCCTTATGGAATTAAAAAAGTGGAAAAAAAATTACCATTTTTGCAAAAACAAGATAAATAAATTTCATCAATAAATGCCAAAATCAGACCTTAAGAAAAAGATATATTAGTATTTGGCAATTTCTATATTCCTATCTTGTTAACTGATAGTCATAGTCGTGTCAGGAAAAAAAATCAGTAAATTATAGAAAATCTCTGAACAACTCATCAACAAATCTAACTAAGTGGAAGTTAAAAATGAACAATAAACATGAATTTCAAGTGCACATGGAATAGTCACAGAGACTATATGTTTAACTAGGAAGTATGTCTTCACAATTAACAAATAGCACTGTTAGATCCATGAGGAATAAAACATCCAGAAAATTCTTCAAATTTCCATATCAAACAAACATTTCTAAATATCACATGGAACAATTTACAGCAGAAATTAGAAAATACACTTAATAATAGTGAAAATATCACATATCTAAATTTCACATAGTATAAGAAAAGTGGTAATTAGAAGGAACTACATAAAGGCCTATATTAGAAATTAAAGATGTAAATATGAGTAAATAAAAGCCCACTTTAAGTAAAGCTGGGGTGGGGGGAGTGAAAAAATTAAGGCCAAAGAATATAAAGGGAAAAAAAATACTAAATATAGCAAAAATAAATTTGAAATACATATGAAATATTTCTATAAAATAGTTATTGGGTAAACTAGAAAAACAAAATACAACCAAAAGTTGGTCCTTTGGGAAAATATAATAATATGTTTTAACTCCTGGCAAGATTAGTTGTAATTTAAAAAACTCACAAATTACTAGTATCAGGAAAATAAAGTGGGATATCTGCAGAAAACCCATAGATATTGAAAAGATAACATGGAGATATTATGAGCTTCAAGTAAAATGGACAGAATACTTGGGAAATAGTTAAAATTGAGACAAGAAAAAGGAATCTGCATATATTAGCTAAAGAAATTCATACTTTCCAAGGAGCAATTCCAAGCCCACATATTTTGTTGGTGAATTCTATTAAATGTGTAAGGGAGAAATAATACCAATCTTAGATAGAGTCATGGAGGAAACCAAAATGTGAAAAGAAAGACCTTGAGATATCTAATTTTTAAAAACCTAATAAAATATCGAAACCCAAACCTGTCAGATACTACCAAAAAAAAAAAAAAAAAAAAAAAATAGAAAAATAGAAGCTAGTATTCTCAACAAAGTAATATCAATTTGGATGCATAAATTTAATTTTCATGATCATGTTGATTTATCCCAAAAATGTAACACTGGTTTAATATTTGAAAATAAATATTTTTTTCATATATTTGTTAACTGATTGTATATCATCTATGAGAAGTATCTGTTCAGTTCCTTAGCCCATTTATTGATTGGGTTGTTTTTTGTTTGTTTGTTGTTTTTGGTGTTAAGTATTTTGAGAGCTCTATATATCTTTGAGGTTAATGTTCTGTCTTATGTGCTTGTGGTAAAGATTTGCTTCCATTCTGCAGGTTCGATATTCACCTCACTGATTGTTTCTCTTGCTGAGAAGAAGCTTTTTAGTTTGAATCCATCCTATTTATTAATTCTTGGTTTTAGTTCTTGCGCTATAGAGGTCTTATTAAGGAAGTTGGGGCCTAATCCAACATGACGGAGATTTGGGCCTACTTTTTCTTCTATTAATTGTAAGGTCTCTGGTTTAATTCCTAGGTCCTTGATCTACTTTGAGTTGAATTTTGTACATGGAAAGAGATAGAGATTTACTTTCATTTTATTACATGAAGATTTCCAGTTTTCCCAGCACCATTTGTTGAAGAGGCTGTCTTTTCTCCAATATATGTTTTTGGCACCTTTGTCTAATATAAGATAATTATAGATGTGTGGGTTAGTCTCTGTGTCTTCTATTCTGTACCATTGGTCTACTGGTCTATTTTGGTGCCAATGCCATGCTGTTGTTATTACTATTGCTTTGTAGTACAATTTAAGGTCTGGAATAGTAATGCCACCAGCTTCACTCTTCTTGCTAAGAATTGCTTTGGCTATTCCTGGTCTCTTATTTTTCCAGATGAATTTTATGATTACTTTTTCTATTTCTATGAGGAATGATATTGGGATTTTGATTGGGATTGCATTAAAATTGTATAATGCTTTTGGTAGAATAGTCATTTTGACAATATTAGTTCTATCTGTCCATGAACAAGGTAGATCTTTCCATCTTCTAAGATATTCTTTAATTTCTTTCTTTAGCATGATTTATACAATCAATCAACAAATATATGAAAAAATGTTCAACATCTCTAGCAATTAGAGAAATGCAAATCAAAACTACTCTAAGGTTTCATCTCACTCCAGTCAGAATGGCAGCTATCAAAACACAAACAACAATAAATGCTGGTGAGGATGTGGAGAAAAAGGCACACTCATACATTGCTAGTGGGACTGCAAATTGGTGCAGCCAATCTGGAAAGCAGTATGGAGATTCCTTGGAAAATTTGGAATGGAACCACCATTTGACCCAGCTATCCCACTCCTCGGTCAATACCCAAAGGACTTAAAAACAGCTTACTACAGGGACACAACCACATCAATGTTCATAGCAGCACAATTCACAATAGCTAGATTGTGGAAACAACCCCGATGCCCATCAGTAGATGAATGGATAGGAAAAATTTGGTATATATACACAATGGAACACTACTCAGCACTAAAAGAGAATAAAATCAGGGCATTTGCAGGTAAATGGATGGAGTTGGAGAAAATAATGCTAAGTGAAGTGAGCCAATCCCAAAAAACCAAAGGTTGAATGATTCCATTACTATGATGATACTGACTTATAATGGCGAGGGAGGGGGGATGAGAGGAATGAAGGAACTTTAAATAGAACAAAGAGGGGGAGGATTGGGAAAGGGGCAAGGGGATAGGAATAATGACAGAACAAAATAGACATCAATACCCTAAGTACATGTATAAAAACAAATTGTATGAAAATACTTTATGTAAAACCAGTGACTTGAAAAATTGTGCTCTATATGTAACACGAAATGAATTGCACTCTGCAAGCATGTATAACAAATTAGAATTTAAATATATATGTATATATAATTAAAAAATTGAAAATAAAGCAACATAATTCCCCATACTCTTGGAATTATTTTTGGGAATACCCAGACAATCCCTATATCTCAAGGTCTTTTATTTACTTCCAATTCCAAAATTCTCTTTGTCATATAAGGTAACATATTCACAGATTCTGAGAATTAGGAGAGGGAAATCTTTCCACATGGAACTAAGACTGCATTATTGTGCCCACAGGAGGCAAAAGTAATGAGTTTTCATTTTTTAGATTAGATTGCAAAGGAACTCCATTGTCCATCTAGGGTTCCACTCATGTTACACCGCAGCTTGCCCTAAGGGAAGCCATCTGCCATGTAGTGACTGGTCCTGGGGAAAGACCCATGTCAAACCACTGATGCCTCCACCCAATACCCAGAAAGAACCTGAGACCAATCAGTAGTCATGTGAATAAGCTTCTAAGTGGACTTCCTGTTCCATGCAATCTTGACGTGACTGTGGCCCTGGCCAATGCTCAGACTGCAGCTTTGTGGAAGATGCAGAGCCAGAGATATCCAGCTAAGCTTCACATGTATCCCATATAACAGAAAATGTGAGACAAATGTTTGTTGTTTTAAGGGTATAAATTTGGGGAAAATTAGTTATGCAACAATAAGTAACTAATACAAAGTCAATATGTTGATATTTATTTCAATATTCCAGAAGCAAATAACTGGAAACACAATTTTTAAATTTCACTTTACTGTTGTTCCAAGAATGTTTAAACAGAAAAATAAAAAATCTGTGTAAGAACTCTCTCTAAAACCCATTTAAGCATCACATAAAAAATCTACACTGATGCAGACAGACAAATTAGATGATGGAAGAGAATGTAGGATCATTCGTGACATTTGCTGAAGATGATAAGGACGTGCTTTGATATACAGCAGAAACATGTTAGATTTAGTTCATATTTTTGGGAAATTTTACATAATTTTTAAATTTTAGAAAAGCTGGAAAATGCAAAGGGCTCCTGAATTTTCTTTACCCAGAATTGACAATTGTTTGTATTTTATCACATTCATTTTATTATTCTCATTGTCTCATCCACAGACTGTAAGCTCCATGAGGACAAGAGATTTGCTGCCTTGTTTGTTTGTTTTCTGCAGGTCTATCCCAGCTTCTGGAATAGTACTGGTCATATAATAGACTGCTAATAACACCTGTTGAATTAAACAGTTCTTGAGTCTGTGAAAGAAGATGCTGAGAGGAGAGCTATAAATGTGTATAGGAAATAAAGTCAGCAGGTTGAGTCTCATTCAAATAAGTTCTATTTTAACAAGTCAGCAAGGTCCATCAGTACTTTTCAAAGGTCCTCAACTTCAGCATTAGTTTGGGATCTAAAGCTTCATTTCCCCTTTACATTTTTACATTGTAGATTACCAAACATGTGCATACAGAAAGGAGAGGATGTTTCTCCCTTCCCCCCACCTCTTCAACACTTTTAAAGGCATTCTTATGTGAGCATGTACAAAGAATTCTGCACCACAATATAGAAAATCACTCCCATCTCACTATCAGTGAACATCACCTGAGCAGCTCTAAATATGAAATCCTCACATAGTATATTTTCTCACAAATGTGTTTTCTAAAATCTTCCCATATGTCTTCTATATCACTCTATAATTCTCTAAGGTATATATTTTATATAGAAGGGAAATCTTCAATGAGATGATGAATTCAAGTTCCGTGACAGCATGAATTTTGTCCATGTGCCTTCCCTAATGTAGCTCCAAGTCCAGAACAGTGCCCAGCACATAGTTAGAATTTTAATAAATAAAGAAATTGTTCAAAGCAAATTTTGGAACTGGGATTTGACATGGTTATCTGTCTCTAGATTCAGCACCTTTTTACTACTTCAAATATAGTACAACCATTTAATGAAAATATTAAGCTCTGCATCTTTACCTAAACAGGATGAAGCTTTCCCCATGACTTTTTCACCTTTTACTTGTTACAGAAAACCTGCTCAAAACTACTAATAAGAACATTAAAACAGAATAGCATAACCCATTATCATGATTTTGTTTGCTACCCCTGGAAGCCTCTCGTCTCTATTAACCATCTTATTAGTGACAGCACTTTCTGTCCTTAATGTCAGACAATTCTCTTCTAGTTAGCTGAAATTCTATTTTCTCCTTCATTCATTTGTTCACAGAGTTTATACTTATCTTTCAAAGATTCTGAGTTTGACGATAAGTGAGAGACTGTAAAAAAGCTGTGATTACAGTTCCTTCCCTCACTGTGCTTGAGAAAATAACTACAAATAATTAAATTTTTAATTTTGATCAATGCCATATGAGAATGTTAGGATATAGTGAGATTCTCACAGGGAACTGAAAATACCCCAAATGGATTACAGGTTGAACAGGATAAAAAGAGTGTGTATACCACTCAGGATGTCTGTCAAAAGTTATAAAATCATTGATAAATGGAAATGGTCACACAGAGTAAGAATAGGTGTAAAAGAGTTGCTTGACACCTGCCCCATTTCTTGCTCTCTTCACTGAAGTCCTTCATGCAGACAGGAGACAATCATTAAAGCTGGGTACAAATATTCTGGTCCTGCTACTCTAAAGCACAAGTTAAGATAGTATTTCTAGAAAAAATTTGTAACTCACTTTGTGCTCTTCTCCCTCATGTGATGGTGGTGCCTCTGTTAGCCTAAGCCCATAATGTGGAGGAATGTAGCAGAGACTGTAGCTAATTCACAAGGTACATGTAGCATAAGCAAGTAATAAATCTTTGTTTGTTTGTTTGTTTGTTTGTTTCAAGTCAATGAAACCTTGGGAATGCTTGTTAGTGCAACATAACCTGGATTATCCTAACCTGTGTACGTCAGGAAGCTGCTTATATCCTTGGGTTACTGCTTGAACCAAGAAGATTAATATTTTACCATAATACTTTTAACTAAAAAGAGGTGACATCATTATTTAGATTTACATCAGCAAATTGCATTATCCTTCCAGAGGAAGTGGACATTTAGCAGTTAGGTGATCCCAAACCATGTTTGACTCAAATTATCCAGAACCCCTTGGAGCTTATTTCCATACAGAGGCTTAATTTGGTGTGTTCTGGTCCACAGTAATGACAGAGAAGGTCATGAAGGCTCCTAAAAAAAAGTGAATACAATTCTAATGTTAAGAAATTCACTTGATTTACCATGAAAAGCACAATTTTTTATGTCAATGCACAAGCCTCAATAGAGTAAGAGTTTAATAAATATTTCTTCCTATAATGTGTGATTTTGCTAAATTAACTCATAGAAAATAATAATTAAGATGAAGCATATGTTAGGATTGTTACATAACAGGTTTTCCAAAGTGCTAAAAGGATAAGTAATGGAATACTAGATGTTGGTCAATGGACTTAAGTAATTAACCACATCAATAATTAAATGTCCCTAGTGAGGTGAAACTAATGACTGAATTTCAAGATCCAATATATCACAGTGAAGTATAATTCTTGCTTATGTGGTGCTAGCCTGGTATCAGTGACATAATTTAACTTTCTAATGACCTTTTCATTCAGATTTGATTAATTCCACATCAAGGCATTAGCTCATGCAGTGAGCCCTAATGCCATGGTAGATATTATAATTACCTAGCAGAATCAAGACCTAGAAGCACTCAGAATTACAATAGAAAATGTCATCATCTAGAAGTGCTTTGGCATTGGGAGACAGATATAGGGCAAAATTATCTATTATCCATGTAGCAATATAATATCTAGGTATCAGGAGGTCTGAAATGTGCATATAATCTCCAACAACTTCAAATTACCCAAAGTTATTAACAGCAATACTCCAATACAAACAACTTGATTGCTTTTCAAAAAATAAGTGTTTTCTTTCTTTTCACTTACGCATTGGTTTCTAGCTGTTGGCTGCCTCCCCAGTATCTACTGGTCATATGCTATCTCCAGGGATGCTTTGGGCTGAAAAAAACTCAGGCATGCAAAGTTGCCAAACACTTTAAGAAGCCCTCAATCTATTATTGGAAAAATTAATAGTGCTTAAACAAAAAGGTGTTAGAGATTTGCAAAGAAGCCCAGAGCAGTAAAGGGAAAATAAAACACACATTCTAATTTTCAGGTGGTATATGGAAAAGTTTATTTTCACAATGAACCAAATTCAGAATAGGAAAGTTCTTTAAGCAAAATCTTATCTCAATTTTTGACTCATCAGTAAATAATTGTATATGACATTAGCACCACAGAGTTTCCAAATTATTTTCACAACTGATCCTCTAATAGTTCAGAGGAGGAACTGCATAGATCATGTAGCTCTCCTTTCAGAGGAGGATACTGAGGCCAGAATTAATTGACTTAATCAATCTACTGACTAGTAAATGCCAATGTCAGTATAGTATCAATTAAAAAACCCAGGCCTTCCTCAGTCACTCTACCTGAGGCCTCATCCCAACTAAATCCTGTGTCAGCTGTGGGTCAGTGGTACCGTTACCAAACTCTTTGGGGCCTCATTTTCCATACTTACTTCATGGAGTTCTTGTAGGATTAAATAATATAAGAAAAAGAGAAAGTTTTCCATTTTCTTGACTTCCTAATCAACAGTATTTATGTATTTGTTCAGAAGTCCATGCCTTGCAATCCCACAATAAAAAGAAGTTTGTTCCAGCCTCAGGGAAATGAGAAGTTTCCTCTGTTCTTATGTGCCCTCCTTCTCTAGCCCCATGTATATCAGCCTTGAGAAGTTCTTGTAATCTTGCTCAAACTGCGCTTTCTCATGTGGCTTTCTTAGTTTTCTTTCTTGGTCCCCACAATCTACCTGTTTTGTTAGAGTTGAGTCTCTTTCTTCAGTAATTAGCTATAGCATATTTTGAGAAACCCATTTGCTGATGAGGCGATTTTGATATTTCATTACATGAAAACATGTAAAATTGGAACTCTTTGTATTGCCAAGCAAGGTTCCTAATTTACCTCCTCATTCACCCCTGTTTCTCATTCAACCACTGATAAGAGGTTCAGGACAAGGCTAAAGAGCATGGTGAGGGAGAGTGGCACCCAGGGATGCTATTCAAAGGCGCCCATTGGCCACATCACTGGGTAATTCTCCTGGCTATGTTGCCAGAAAAGCTTTCTCAAGAGATCCTGTTTTGCTTTTTATGACTAGGTTTTCTTAGCAATCAGAACTGTAGTTTTTCCCCAAATCTCCAATTCCAGTATTTTAAAATTTCTTAAACAATATTATTATCATCACTGCTCCTCTTTATGCTATTCATTTTCAACTGCTACTGATACACTTTTAAGGACAGACTAAAATACAATTCAGTATAAACTGTCTCCCAATTCTTATGTGTCTACTGCTGGATTCTGTTTTATATCATAAAATAATCTCCTGGTTTGGTGTCATTGCCAGCTCTTCTGCTTAGTAGTTTCATGGCCACAGGTTTGTCACAAAGTCTGGAATCATCTAGATAATGGAGATAAGTAATACATCCCTGCTTAACTAATCAAATGATTGAAAGGATCAATTTTTAATGTCCAAAACTGTTTTGTAAAGGGAAAAACAATGCAAATGGAACATGCTATATTATTTTTATTTGAATTCATCCGTTCTAGCATAATTATGTAGTTTTCTAGATATAGATAGGAAATTTTAATGTTTGAATGAGGGAAACTAATGATTTTTAGGAGTCTGAAAAAGACACTAGAGGGTATCCAAGGCCACTTGCCTCTTGGCCTGCTGCAGCACTCCCTTGGGAAGATACATGGATGAAGGAGGCAAGGCAGACCAGATGACATTCTTGCTCTCTGGGACTAGAGCTCCAACCCACAGAGAAATTCCAGTAGGCTGGATTTCAAGAGGCAAACTCTTTTTACCTTAATTTTTTTTTTTTCTTTTGCTTCTGAAAGGGACGGAGTATAGTTGTGGACAATTCTGCTGGCCAGCAGTTACAGTAGATGCAATTTGCTGTGACTCATTCTGACCACTGCTTTAGCAAAACTGTCTAGTACCACAAACTCAATCCATATAGTCATTCATCTAAATAATTATGCTAGAGTAAGTTTTGAGACTTGAAGAACCTGTGTTTAAAAAGCAGTGGAGCAAAAACTATTCTGGCATAGAAATGGGAAAGAATTATTTTTGGAAAAGAGAGATTTTAAGTCTTCTCTTAAACACTTTCTTCTTACTATTATCTTGGTCTCTAAGAGCGACGTGGTATGTGTCTTTGAATATAAAAATATCAAGATGGGAGAGAGAATTTATAATATTGAGATCAGTGCCAATTTCCTTAGCTGTGTGTTGCAATCCCCACTGCCTTTCATTCTGTCTGAGCAGGTGTTCCAGTGGCCTCATTTTCAGAATTCATAAGACCCAATAAGGCGACATGCTGATAAAAGAGGCCTCTTTTATCAACATATAACCATTAGAAGTAATGGTGGATTAGGAGACATTAACACTGGGTGCTCCTTAACTATAAATTTCTTGACAGGTTTAAACTTTTTATTCTTAAATGTATTCTGGATTTAAAATGTGCTGCTAGAGTTACAATAAAACCTGTGGGTTTTTTTTTTTCTTTGTAGTTTCAACATCAATTCAATTCTCCTCATCCTTAGTCTTATTCTTATGCCAAAAAAAAAAGCAGCACTTAGAAAGAAAGTAAACAACAGAGAAGGGCAATCTTGATAGGCAGTAAGCAACAAAGATAAAAAAAAAAAAAAAGGAAAAAAGGATGGGTAGAGCTTTAGTAGAAAGTATCATTGTAAGAAGTGCTCAGAGAGGATTTCTTTCACTCATAAATAGGTCATACTCAAGGGCGTTTGCAACATTAGCACGAGCACTTCAAAAATATTGTATGTAATTTCTCCTCTAAATAGAAATTTTGAATTGGATTCTTCATCTCAACTCATGGGCCTCCAAAGATACAAAGTGGCAACATTTGCCACCAATGTCTGGAAATTCATTTCAGAACAGGTATGTGTAAAGTTTTTATTCTAAACACTAAAGTTTTTATTCTATGTAATGTGTAAGTTTTTATTCTACAAAATATTTTTCCATCGTATTTCTAATCTTTTTAAAAATTTATTTATTTTAATTTGGTATATATGACAGGAGAATGCATTTCGATCCATTGTATACAATTGCAGCACAACTTTACATTTCTATGTTCGCACACAATGTAATGGTCACACCATATGTGCAATCATACATGTACCTACTCTATATAATGCTTATAACACATTGCAGTGGTATTTTACATTTTATTGTCTTTAAAAAATACCCATAAATATGAACTTTTGTGTTATCTAGACCTGTGGACAATGCTAATAAAAATTGAATCATTGACCTTTTTATCAGAAGATATTAAGACAGGTGGCAGCACTGGTGGTAGTGGTCTGTTATCATATGTGACATCATATCCCACATTGTTAGCTCAAAGAAAATAAGACTGATTTGAATTGGTAATATTGAGGCTTATCAGAGATTTTGGCTGGGTTCCTAAAATATAATTAACTAAGTGAAAAAAGTTTTTGATGTAAAGTTATTGGGGGGGGGGGTGGATTCACAAAATGAGTTGCTACCCATGAGGGTATATATTTCATCTACAGAAAAATAGTAATCTTTGTTGGGAGTGGGTGAAGCATGCAACTGATGGAAAACAATCCCTGTCTTAAGATCATGCCTGAGTTTTTTGTTTTCTGTTTTGTTTGTTTTTTGCCTACTTGTGGGTAGAATACGAATGTATGGAGTCTGCTTAAAGAAATAACTATCCATGACCTCAAAAAACTCATGATGTAGGATTGAATCTTAAAGGTAAAATTAATTGATTAAAATCTCTGACACTAAGCAGGCTTGCTTTAGGATTCAGAAGACCTTGTTTTCCAAATGGAAGAACTTGAAAAGTCAAGGGAAAGGGTTAGTGAAGGCCTTGTAGTAAAAAATAAAAGGCTCTGGGCTATTTATTAGCAGTTTATCTATATTTTTAATCTATCTCTAAGACGGATTAAAACACTTTAAACTCTCTTTAGTGTTAAAGCCTGATGTAATCACCTTGCAAGTTACCTTGTGTTTGACAGGGCAAGTTTTGGTTTATTTGTTGGGGTTGGGGGATGTGGTGAGTAAATAAAGCAAAAATTTAAAAATAAAAATTCTAGTGATCAAGTCCCAGTGCATAAGAAAGGGATTTCTGGGAGATGGAAGTCCCAGCAGGGGAAACAAGCAGTTCAACATCCAACAAGGAAAGAGGTGAGACATCCTTCTTCCCCACTGCCTTAAGGCCCACGAAAAGCTATTCTCCACCAACAGTAGAACACTTATGTGCACACTGCAAGCAGCAGTCCCCACACCTGGGAACAAATGGCAGAATGTTATTTCACTCCTCTGAATAGAACCTGGCAATTTAAACAGCAGGATTTCAAGTGTTTTATCAACAGCATGCTACCATCTATGTGAAAAAAGAAAAAGAAAAAAGTAAATCTTCAAAAACAAAACCCCTTAAGGAATACAGAGGAAGGATTAGTGAACTGTATGTTTAGAATAGAAAAGTTGTCACAGCATGCAGCAAGATGGCAGTCATTCAGAATGGTAGTGAAATTGTCTTTTTTCCTTTCTGCGCTTCCAACTATGCCCTGTACTTTATTCTTCCTCCTGTGCAGGGTATCAGAATGCACTCTTTAGAAGGTAACTGTTTCACTTTGGCTACCTGGTTGAAACCTTGTGATTTCACCAAGGGTCATCACCCCAAGGAATCATAATCACTCACTTCACAAGGTTACCAAAACCTGAACCCTAGGAAATTGTCAGTAGATCACCTGATTAACCCTTTGGTCAGTATAAGCCCTGCTGTCACTGCTGAATCTGATAGGGTTCTTGCCTAAGGTTCTGCATTCCAGACAAAACTCAGAGGTCACAAGCCCATCTCAAACTTTATGAAAAGAGGGAACAAAATAATAAAATGTGCAGAAAAAAAATCTAAGAATTCTCTTTAAGTCTAGTTCTCAGCACATAAGTCTCAGGAATTATAACTGTAAATATCTCTAGAGGTTTCAGCGGATTTCATAATGCTTTGGCAAAATATACTTTGACTACTCATTATCAGATAATGCTTTTATTTCATCCTATAGATAGATTAATTATTTTTTAATTGTGCATAAATGTACCAGAATTCAAGACACTGTGAATTCTAGATAAGAACTAGGCACTCACTTTTAGGAATTCATTGTCTACTTAAAAGTCAAGATATTGGTACTTGACATATTAAGAAGGTAAATGATATATTAAGTAATATAAGCATTGTCAGTAGATAGTAAAAAATCAGGATCTAGATGGGGGTTGAGTTAACTAATGCCACAGGTTCATAATCAGGAAAAAAAGTTGAGATGAGGTAGAATAAGAAATGGATTTTGAAAGATTTGTTAAAAGAAAAAGTCATTTTCAATGTGGTCCAAATTAAAATGAACCTGTTTTGTATGGGAATTTGAAGGTGACAAACTGTTTATAACAATGGTATACATAAAGATGTTCTTAAAATTAAGGTTTGAAAGGTAAATTGGATTTAGATTGCAAAGTGACTTAAGTTTCAGCTTAAAGTATAAATTTCAAAGTTACTAACTTATATTCTATGTTGGTCTAAAGTGATTTATGGTAGCTTACCAACATGTAGCTAATAAATAACAATAATCTAATTTATGCCTCAGAGGAAAACATATTCAAAATAGCAAAAAATATTTAAAATATTTAAGATATACCTAAGAAGCAGTTAATATTAAGAATGACGTTATAACATGCTATATACATTTGCTAAAAATGATGAACAAAATTAGGTTTTATGATTTGTCATAGTTCATTCAGAAAGAGGAAAACAGGTACCAGGTATCATAAGGCATGAACCAAATGCTCAGTAAAATCAAAACTGCTAATGAAATCAGAGATCTCAAAAAGAACTTAGTAAATAACACACTAAACAACATCTTCAACAATGCAGCAAAATTAATTAATTAATTCATAGAACAATTTTCCAGTACATCACTAACAGTGATAGCATATAAAACCCTTATGAAGTAGTCTTTAGGAACTGTACTGTTGGGACATGTTTTGCAGTGGCTCTCTGGCTTCATTCAAGTCAAAGGTTTTGGACTTTGTCCTATAGAATGTTGGGGAATGTTTCATACTTTTGAACCTGATGCATATTTAAAAGCACACAGCTGATAGAAGACTTTCTTCAGACACTCTCTTTGTAGCAAAAATACAAAATCTTTGGAATGGTTTCATCTGTCAGCCTGTGAATAATGCCCATACAATTTCTCCTTTAGCCTCAACTCTGTAAAGACAATTCATTCTCAAAATGAGTGCCCTTCCCTCTGTATGTTGCCAAACAAATCTTGAAGCAACATGTAAGGTAAACACAGGGTTGCAAGAACCATCCATCAAAACTGGGAAAGCTTCAACCTGGACAGATAGACAGCTGGCTGTCAAGAGGTCTATTTGCTTCTAAACTTGTGAGGGAGATTTATATTCATTTCATTCCTTGTACAGAATGGGAAAGTCTGCCCAGTGGAAACAGCAGTCCTTTCTGAAGAAGGTGCTATTTAGTAGCAAAGAGGAAAATTGGTCATGAATTAATAATCTTGTTTGGCAGAAGTTTCACGACACCTGCCAATACTATATACAAAGGAAGCTTTTCTCATTCCTTCATTTTCTTGACTAGTGAATTAACTTACATATTTTACAAAAGAAGTGCTCCATGCTATAATCATTTCCATCTTCTGAGATCCGCTTCATGCATGTCTTTGTCAGCCTAAGATATGCCACTTGTCAGTTATAAGTGAACCAGAGTATATAAAAATGTAAAAATGCTACTTTACATTAGGGAGATGCAAAGGACCTTAGTATAAATTGACAAAAGTCACTAAATCTAAATCCTAAACTTGACCCTGAAATTGACAACTTAAAGTTAAAATTTCTCACACAAGCCTTATTAAATAACCTTAAAGTCAATAGAAAATCTAACAACTAAATTGTAAAATATATTTTGTTAATCTCATCTGATTTTTTTGAACATTATAAACATAAGATATTTATTACAGTGATAATTTTATACTTTATTTCATTATATAATTATTTTGTATTTAAAGGTCTTTATATTTCTTTCTAAAATTTATGGAAAGATATAACTTGTTTCAATATGATGAATAATACACCCTGATAAATAATAAAATGTGGTTACCCATATCATAAATCACTGAAAATTGAAATAAAATGATCTAATAAAATGAAAAACCATTCATTAAAAAAATGATGTCATGTTATTTAGGGCAAAATTGTGAAAGGTCCAAAATGGAATATAGTATTATAATCCAAATATTCAAATTATTTCATGAATAGCAATGATATCTTTGTCACATTATGGGCTTGCTATAATAGAATTACTTTAAAATAGCTCTCCAAAAATGTCATGTCCAACTGTTATTATGAAATGGACTATGAATAGTGTTATTGCAGAATCTATTAAATCAATAGATGGCTCATTATTTTTAGCTATGATTCTTCTGGGTACACTTAGGTTTATTTCCACCTTTCTTTGTACCTTTGTATGTCTGATCATCATCTAATAGAAACTGTAAGCAATTTTCTTCTATTCAGTGGTGTGTGTGTGTGTGTGTGTGTGGTCATGTAGAAGTCAAGCTATAGTATGGCAGGTAGATTTTTTTTTTAATTCTACATTTCTTATAGGTGCAGTATAGTTGTACATAATAATGGAAATTGTTGTTACATATTTGTACATGCACAGTGTTTTTTAAGTGGACAGAGTTAAATTTATTTTTCTCAGTATCATCATAACTAACACAGAAAATGACTACCTAATATTAACTCACTTCTTCCTAAATACTTGAAAAAACAGAGAAAGGTAGCAATGAAATCAAACAGCTTTGGGTTGAGATAAAGTTGCAAAGCAACTAAGAAAAAAAAAAAAGAAAAACTAATGATAATGTACTAGTACCCAGAAGAAAACAATTTGAAAAATAGCTTATATTCTTTTTCACCCATATCTACTCATTATTAATAGTAAATAGTAGTATAATGTTTTTTGTTTTTTTTTTTTTTTTGTGTGTGTGTGTGTGTGTGTGTGTGTGTGTGGTGCTAGAGATTGAACCCAGGACCTTAGTGCATAGGAGGCAAGCACTCTACCAACTGAGCTACATCCCCAGGCTCCCTGGCTCTCCTCCTGTTTTTGGAAACCTCTGACTCCACCAGGTGCCCTTGTCCTGCCTCCACGCATTTTCACCATCCCCTAGGTCCTGCCAGGTGGGGTTGTATTCACCAGGAAAGGGCTGTCCTCACCAGCCTCTCCTACTCCACTGCCTGTTCCTTCAGCTCCTTCCTGCAAAGCCAGACTGAACTTTCTGCTGTGAAGGAGAAACATAAATATTGTGGACACGCTTGACCCGACGACACAAAAGCCTCAGAAGAAGGAGGTGAAGTAAAAGGAACTCCAGGTTTTTATCCAGGACCAGCCCCAAGAAGCCTAGAGGGTGGGGGGGGGCACCCCTACCCTCCACAAGAGGCTGTGGTGGGCAGAGTAGTGTTGGTTATTTGGGAGAGTAGAACTCCAGGGTCCCAGCTCTGGCACAGTGGTCAGATAATAGGACAGTTCCTTCTTCCTCAGTGGCCACCTGCTATTTGCTTCCTGCTTCCTGTTTCTGGAGAGATCATCCTGCCTGCTGGATTGTGGCGTGCTGCATGCAGCTGACCTTCCTGGGAGCAGGACTAAGGACAGGCACCCATGAGACACTCGACCATCCTTCCATAAGCTGAAGCTATGAAGCAGATGCAGACAGGAGGGGGCTGAGCTCCCCGTAGGGCATCATGGCTGCTGAGGGCTCCTGGGGGCTGGCCTTGGGGTCAGGGGCAATCAGTGCCTGAGGAGCATCAGCCTCTGAAGACTAAGGCCATATCAGCAACATGCGTGTTCCACACTTCCAGCATCCCTCACCCTGCATCTCCCAAGCTGCCAGTGTCCTACCCAACATTGCTGCTGTGTCATGGGAGCCAGTGCAGAGGGTCCTCATGCCCCTCGCTTCGCCAGCCTGCAGAGGGGGAAAGAACTGTTCAGCAGACGGGGCCTTGGTGACTGTGTGCTCCCCTCCCTTAGCATTTTCCAACCTGGGCCTCTGGGTGCTAGAGGCATCCCAAGGCCTCTGCTTGTTTCAATATGATGAATAATACACCCTGATAAATAATAAAATGTGGTTCCAGAAGGTTCTGCCTTGGACATTCATAATCCAGCTCAGAGGCCTTGCCCTGCCCCTCCCTCCTTCCCCTAATCACTGCAGTGTCCAGCCCAATGTTGAACAGATTGTAGTGTTTTGTCTCATTACAAATAAATAGACTTTATCTGGTTAAAAAAAAAACCTGTATATTATTTTCATGTGAAAAATACTGTATAAGGAATTGGGGATTCTAGAAGGCATGTGGGTTTATTATAAACTCAATACAATTCCACACAGTAGAATATTATTAAACTTCTATGGTACAAGAATTATAATGAATTATAGAATGAAAAGAATCTGTGGATATAGTCTATTCCATTTTGTTTATAAACAGACACATGTGAGCATACTCACTTGCACACACACACAAATTATAATGGCATAGGGAAATCTGAATAAATAATTATCATTGTGTTTGGTTTTAACAAAAGGATGTTGAGTTTTTAAATAAACTTATGCCTTTCTATATTCTCCATTTTTTTGCAGTTGAAATGTATGAATTATTAGTGACCAAATTTAATGTAGATCATCAATATAAAATACAAAAAGCAAGGACTATTCTACATAACTAACATCAAGGTGTAATTTGTATACATTCAACCCCTTACATCCCTGTACTTGGTAAATTTAAATGAATCCATATCAAAATTAGGCTACAAAAAATGAACAAGACTTATTGTTCTATATAAAATGACTAAGCATAGTTCATTCTATCTTTCATACTGACTACTACTTAAAAAAAAAAAAAGGATAGAATGCATGGATTTACCATTTGAGAGTCCCAAAAAGTAAGTATTAGGTAAGATAAGCCTTTGAATAATCACCAAATTTGTGTTGAATTTGCCATTTTTTTCCCTTATGTGACTGAATGGTTCATAGTTCAGTAATTCAGTAGTGGGTGGCAGAGAGGGGTGATTGAAGCCTTAGGTTTCTAGCAGGAGAGCTGACAAAGGGAATCTCAAGATATCTAAAAGAACCAAATAGAACAAAGCACTCAGGAAATAAACACACACACACACACACACACACACACACACACACACACACCTAAATCCTATAGAATTATTTTCAAACTCCTAGAATCATCACCAAGTTGTGCCTGTGTATCTACATTAGAAACCGACCAGCATATCAAAAATGTTGAGAATTGACTTGACAAGGGAACATCCAAGTAGCTCCTATTTAACACTTCAATGGAAGTCCTACCCAAGGGGAAAAAGTCCTACCATAAGGAAAGAAAAAGCAGATAAAAGGCATCCCGATTAGCAGATTAGAAATGAAAAAAAAAAAATGGTAAAATGAATATCTATATAGAACCCCCCCAAAAAAATGTATAAAAATTAAAAAAAAAAAAAAACTTCCAAACCTAATAAAGGAATATAGAAATGTCCCAGGATACACTATAAGGCCAACACATAAAACTCAATTTCCTTTCTCTATATAAAAATGTATGATTGAAAACTGAAACTTAAAACAAAATAATGTCATTTATCATGAAAAATGACTAAGTGTAATAGAAGAGAGAAGGTAATCCCAGCAGCTCGGGAGGGTGAGACAGGAGGATCAAAAGTTCAAAGCCAGACACAAAAGTGAGGCACTAAGCAACTCAGTGAGACCCTATCTAAAAAATAGGGCTGGGGATATAGCTCAGAGGTTAAATGCCCCTGAGTTCAATCCCTGGTACTCCCTGCCCCACCCCAAAAAAGATAGAAGGTAGCATAAAAGGGTAAGTGAATTGAAAGGCAAATATTGGAACAAAAAAGAAGAGAATCTCCATGATCTCTTCAACAACAGCAATCAGTTTAATACATGTGTAATTGGGGTTGCAGAAACAGACAAAAGAAAAAGTGTTAAAGAAAAAACTTATTTGAAGAAATGATGAATAAACTTTCTAGAATTTATTGGCGGGGGGTTGGGGGTGGAATGCAGAATATAGATCCAGGAAGATCAGTTAATTTCTAACCAAGCAAATACAAAGAAAATCACATGTTAAAATTTATAGTCAAATTGATGAAAATTAAAGAGAAACAAACATCTTGAAAAATTTCTATCCACATACAAAATCTGGAGAAAGTTCTTTGAGGAAAAACCATTTTTAAAAGTTTCTCCAAAATACTCATAGATGGGAAAGTTGAAGTAGACGTAAAATTGTGAAAACACACCTAGTATGTTTTCATGTATAATTAGCAACATAATTTGACAATAAAACTTTATCATAATGTGAAAAATGGTCTTAGGATATTTTAGAGAGCTTCCCCATATTGTAGTAAAAAGTGTCTAAAGGGCCCTTGAACCTTACGTCTATTATTCCATACACAAGATAGAATCTGCATAGGATACTGTTACGGAGATGGGAAGAGCAATCCAACCAAACATTTCTAAGTGTTTCTTTTTGGAAATTTTAATTTACAGTCAACTTTGATCACAATCCAATCTAACTGAAAATAATACAAATTGTCTCCCTAACTTAATTAGGCAAAAATTTATAAACATATCTCTTAGATGAAGTTTGCATCAACAAGAAAATTGAAATGACAATGATTAGCTACATGAAAATAGAAACATCATTCTAAAACTTATGGGATGTTGCAAGTGGTGTTCCTGAAGACAAATCAATAATTTTAATGATATTCGTAATTAAGGGACAAAAGGCAAATAATTCAAATACTCACCTTTAATGAATAAAATAGGGATAATAAAATAAAGCAAGAAAGTAGGGTGGAATGAATAAAGCCAAAATTAAAGTTAGGCATATAAAAGCTAAGTTTATATCTATTTTCTCATTTTTTATGCTTTCATCTCCCCTGTGTTAGTTACATCTCTGCTACTCATGCTTATGTTGAAAAGAATAAAAGTAAATCAGAGGATTGAGAATTAGAAGAAAAGATATAAAAAGAGACACAACAAACAGTAAAGTAATTGTACAGAATAGAGCATGGAATTCTATGGCAAAGACTGAAAAACCTAAGGAAAAATGTTCTATCAAGTTCACAATTACCAAAATTTTCTCAAGAAGAAATCAAAACACAAATGACTCAACAATTATAGGTGAAATTAGAAAACTAATTAAAGAAAAACTATTGAATGAAAATCAATGGGAAATGGACTAAATTGGAACACTTTAAATACACTTTAAAACATTAAATTAAAGTTTATTTGAATGCTTAGAAACAAGAGTGAAATAAACCTAATTAATTTTAAAAGTAAGCACAACCTTAATTTAAAAACTTTATCAGGGCAGGACAAATAGACAACTTAGGATGATCATAGTTATAGATGTATCAATTCTTAATCCAAAACAGCAATATATCAAATGAACAGTACATTATTGCCAGAGAGGATTAATTCAGGAGTATAAGATGTACTGAATTGAATAGTGTCTTCACTACCACCACCCCAAAAATATGTCCATGTCCTAATTTTCAGAAGATGTGAATGAGTCCTTATTTGGAAAAAGGATCTTTGCGTATGTAATAAAAAATGTCCAGATGAGATTATCTTCAATTATCCATAGGACCCTAAATCCAATGACAAACATTACAAAAGCAAAGAGGAGAAAACAGAGAAGAAAGAAAGCCATGTTCAGACAGATGCAGAGACTAGAGTGCTAAAACCACAGGAAGCC
This sequence comes from Tamias sibiricus, assembly GCA_025594165.1. Taxonomy (NCBI): domain Eukaryota; kingdom Metazoa; phylum Chordata; class Mammalia; order Rodentia; family Sciuridae; genus Tamias; species Tamias sibiricus. The sequence continues at coordinate 80,752,942 of CM046664.1, forward strand.
CAAGAGCCACTAGGAGCTGGAGGAAGCAAGGAGGGCTCCTCTCCCTGTGTTATGGAGAGATTGTAATAAATCACCAAGTCGATCTTAAAGCAGGAGACAGAACCATCTTTATGCACCAGCTGGTGGACCAAGGGGCAGGATGAAAGTCTATACCCTTTGACCCCTTCCAGGGGTCTAAGTACACTTTTTATACCATAAGTAAAGGATGTAAGTACACTAATCATAAATGGCTGTTGCTGTGATTCAAGACCATAAACAAACATCATGAAAACTGAAATCATAAGCAGAAGGGAAGTTGATCAAAACAACCCTAATTGAGTACAAGTTAAAGAATTGTTACTAACGTCTGGACAACCATTCTCTGACAGGGTACACTATCCAAGAAAAAAAATGGGAACCAAAAAGAGAACAATTTTACATTGTATAAGAATTGCCATTTTGTATTGCCAAACATGCCATGCTAAGAAACTGTTGATGGGTACAGAGGTACGGTGTTCCAACGGGAGAAGCATTTCTTACATGACATGGAGTCTCAGGGTAAAATGGAGTCTGTTTAATCATTGCCTGTACAGCCTGGCCCATAAACACCAGACCCTCCAAAGAGTGGGTGGCTCTTGATTTCAAATTCTGGCCCCAAAAACTGTAAAAAATAAGTTTCCATGTTTTAAATCACAGTTCCTGGTAGTTTGTTATAGCACTCTCAGGAAACTAATGCACAAATATATTTTAATATCAAAAAAAGCAGCCATTTCCCCCCCAAAAAATAACAGAGCAATATTTCCCTACCACATGTTAAAAGTATTTTTGCTATAAAATAAGCAGTGTCTACATAGTAATACTTGTTATGATGATGATGATTTAAGAAGAAAAGAATTCACAACAGCTCTGTAACCAATGGCTCTCTAACTGATACTCCTGGCAAGAAGAAATGGCTTCAGATATCCTATTAAACATGCAACAGACCAAACTTCTTGGTAAACTTACTGATGGTATTTTCTCATGAAAATGGAGATACCAATCCATTAAATCTATTCAGGAGGCAATACCTGCACTGCTTTCATTTCTTATTTTAAGCAAACTTGGAATTTGTGGTTGTAACAAGTATGGCTCTCTGGAAAATGGAAGCTAACCAAATTATCTGTGAATCAAGGAAGCATAAAAAGATGATGCCCCTTAACTGAAATAGCTCCCTTCTTTTCTAAGCAATATATTGCTTAGAAAGAACCTCAACCATTACTCCGATGCTAAAACATTTCCTCACACAAAGAAAAAAAGGACACTTTGGGGAGCTATGTCTGATTTCTGTTGAACTCCTCTAAGATGGGCTGTGTCACTATTGCCTTATTTGCCATATGTGTTTGAATTATTAGTAAATTTGCTACTGGTACAATTGTTGAACCTGCTCAACATTTCAACTCTTGGTGTTATCTCATGATGGAATACCTGAAGAGTCCTACAAATCCATTAATGCAAAAAATCAAAATATAAAATTAATTTTGGAAAAGAAAAAAAGAATAAAAACATTTACTTGAATTAATACAAGAATCTTATCAAAAGATATAAACACACCAAGATAAATGACTATTTTCTATTATGTAAAAAATAGATATAAAAATTTAAATAAAATATAGAATATCTAAGAATAAATGAATAAGAAAATGCAGGGTGTATGTGAAGAAAATTTTAAATCTACTGGAGAGAGATTAGTAAGACCTCAACTGATACATGCCATGATTTTGGATATAATGATTAATAACTTAAAAATGCCTATTCTCCACAAAATTAAAAATGAATGTAAGTGCAATTCTAATTACTATTAAATAAAATTATTTTTGGTAAACATTCTAGGTAAAATGTCTTCAAGTATATGGAAGGCAGATGTCAAAAGAAAGATGAGAAATATGCAAAATGAATAACAGGAATTGCTCTGCCAGGCACAAAACATATTCAAATACCACTTTATCTAAAATAATATCATATTCACACCTATATAAGAGTTTATAAAGCAGTGGGAAAGAACATAACATCTAGAAGCAACTCAACATATATACATCTATATCCTTAATATATCACAATTGGATTGTTAATTCAATGAGAATATTATTCCTTAATAAATAATGCTGGCAACTTACTCTGCATTTAGAAGAAAATAAATGGAAGAATAATAAATTATGCATATACAAATTGACAACTTAAGAAGAAATCTAAGAGATGAAATAAAAACCTTCATGCAAAAGAAAACTTTGAACCCATTATTAGAAACTATTAAATTTTTAACATGATTCAATAATAAAACTTTAACACTGTTTTCTTTTTCTATTTTTATGGTATGTTGGTGATTAAGCCCAGAACCTCACACATACTAGGCAATCACTCTACCACTGAGCTAAATCACAGCCCCGCAACATTAAAACTTGTATTTACCCATTAAGAACAAGCAGTGGATTAAAGGTATAGAAATTGAATGATGCTCATGAACTTTTTTTTTTTTTTTTGTGTGTGGTACAGGGGATTGGACTCAGGGGCACTCGACCACTGGGTAACATCCCCAGCCCTTTTTTGTATTTTATTTAGAGACAGGGTCTCACTAAGTTGCTAAGTGCCTCACCTCACCATTGCTGAGGCTGGCTTTGAACTCATGATCCTCCTGCCTCAGCCTCCCAAAGTGCTGGGATTACAGGTGTGTGCCACCACTCCCGGCTCAAACTATTTTTTATAATAATAGTGATATATACAGAAAACACATAAATGTAACTGTATTAAGCATAGCAATAATAAAAATTATGTGTATGAATGTGCATATTTATGTTTCTGTGTATATAAATGTTTACATAGAGTCATATAAGAATGGAGAATAATGAAGCATGTAGAGCAGTGTTTTGCTTTGTTTGTTTGTTTGTTTGTAGTACTAGGGGTTGAACCCAGTGGCACTCTACCACTGAACTACATAGCCAGCCCTTTTTTATTTATTTTTATTTTTAAAATTTTGAGACAGGGTCTAAGTTGCCTAGGCTGGTCTTGAAGTTGTAATCTGCCTGCCTCAGCATCCTGAGTTGTTGTGAGTATATGCATGTGCCACCATGGTTTATGGTAGTGTATAAAATAGGTCCCTTGGTTGTGAAAGGAAAATCTTACAGCTGAAAAGAAAAACAGGATTAAAGGGAAAATTTAGAAACCACACACAAAAAAATTTACTTTTAAAACCCATGTAATATATTATTCTATTTATTCAAAATAAAAATATTTGATGGAACCATGATTTCTTTTTTTTTTTTTTATAATTTTTAATATGTACAACTCATAGTGCATATATTTAGTATCTTTTTACATACAACTGTTTGTATACAAAGTATATTCGTGCAATTTAGGTCTTCAATCATGCATTAAGGAAAATGATATCCATCTCATTCAACCACCTTTTTTCCCCCCCCTCCCTCCCCTCTTGCTCCCTCCCTTACCCTCCCTTCCCTTGACCATTCTAGTGTTCCTCTAATCCTCCTATGTACCCCATCCAACAATACTTTGAAATAGCCTCCTTATATAAGAGAGAACATTTGGTACTTGGATTTTTGAGACTGACTAACTTCACTTAGCATTATGTCTTCCAACTTCATCCATTTACCTGCAAATGCCATTAATTTATTTTCTTTTATTGCTGAGTAAAATTCCATTGTGCGTATATACCACATTTTCTTAATCCACTCATTTACTGAGGGACATCTAGGTTGATTCCACAACCTAGCTATTGTGAATTGTGCAGCTACAAACATTGAGATAGCTGTGTCACTGTAATATGCTGTTTTTAAGTCCTTTGGGAATAGACCCAAGAGTGGGATGGCTGGGTCATAGGATGGTTCCATTCTCAGTTTTCCAAGAAATCTCCATACTGCTTTCCATAACGGTTGCACCATTTTGCAGTCCCACCAGCAATGTATGAGTGTGCCTTTTTCTCCACATCCTCTCCAACATTTATTGTTGCTTGTGTTCTTGATGGCTGCCATTCTGACTGGAGTGAAGTGAAATCTTAGAGTAGTTTTGATTTGCATTTCTCTAATTGCCAGCGATGTTGAACATTTTTTCATGTATTTGTTGATTAATCGTGTATCTTCTTCTGAGAGGTGTCTTCTCAATTCCTTAGCCCATTTATTGATTGGGTTATTTGTTTTTTTAGTGTAAAGTTTTTTGAGTTCTTTATATATTCTAGAGATTAGTGCTCTATCTGATGTGCATGTATTAAATATTTGTTCCCAATTAGTTGGCTCTCTATTCACCTCACTGATTGTTTCTTTTGCTGAAAAGAAGCTTTTTAGTTTAAATCTATCCCATTCATTAATTCTTGGTAGTAATTCTTGCGCTACAGGATTCTTATTAAGGAACTTGGGGCCTAATCCAACATGTTGGAAATTGGAGCTTACTTTTTCTTCTATTAGGTGTATTGTCTCTGGTCTAATTCCTAGGTCTTTGATCCACTTTGAATTGAGTTTTGTGCATGGTGAGAGATAAAGGTTTAATTTCATTTTGTTGCATATGGATTTCCAGTTTTCCCAGCACCATTTGTTGAAGAGGCTATCCTTTCTCCACTGTACATTTTTGGCACCTTTGTCTAATATAAGATAGCTGTAATTAAATGTATTAGTCTCTGTATCCTCAATTCTGTACCATTGGTCCACCAGTCTGTTTTGGTGCCAATACCATGCTGTTTTTGTTACTATTGCTCTATAGTATAATTTAAAGTCTGGTATGGTGATGCCCCCTGCTTCACTTTTCTTGCTCAGGATTGCTTTGGCTATTCTGGGTCTCTTATTTTTCCAGATGAATTTCATGACTGCTATTTCTATTTCTTTGAAGAATGACATTGGGATTTTGATAGGAATTGCATTAAATCTGTATAATGCTTTTGGTAGTATGGACATTTTGACAATATTAATTCTACCTATCCAAGAGCAAGGTAGGTCTTTCCATCTTCTGAGTTCATCTATAATTTCTTTCTTTAGTGTTCTATAATTTTCGTTATACAGGTCTTTCACCTCTTTCGTTAGGTTGATTCCCAGGTATTTTATTTTTTTTGATGCTATTGCAAATGGGGTATTTTTCATCATTTCCCTTTCAGAGTCTTTGTCGCTGATGTACACAAATGCCTTTGACTTATGTGTATTGATTTTGTATCCTGCAACTTTGCCAAATTCGTTTACTAGTTGTAAAAGTTTTCTGGTAGAGTTTTTTGGGTCTTCTAGGTAGATTATCATGTCATCAGCAAATAGTGCTAATTTGAGCTCTTCTTTTCCTATCTTAATCCCTTTAATTTCTTTCGTCTGTCTAATTGCTCTGGCCAGAGTTTCCAGTACTATGTTAAATAGCAGTGGTGAAAGGGGACATCCCTGTCTTGTTCCAGTTTTTAGAGGGAATGCTTTCAATTTTTCTCCATTTAAGATAATGTTAGCTCGGGGCCTTGCATAAATAGCTTTTATTATGTTAAGATATGTTCCTGATATTCCTAGTTTTTCTAGTGTTTTCAACATAAAGGGGTGTTGTATTTTGTCAAATGCTTTTTCTGCGTCAATTGAGATGATCATATGATTTTTGTCTTTAAGTCTATTGATGTGATGTATTATGTTTATTGATTTCCGAATATTGAACCAGCCTTGCATCCCTGGGATAAACCCCACTTGATCGTGGTGCACTATCTTTTTGATATGTTTTTGTATCCGATTTGCCAGGATTTTGTTGAGGATTTTTGCATCTATGTTCATTAAAGATATGGGCCTGAAGTTTTCTTTTTTGGATGTGTCTTTGCCAGGCTTTGGAATTAATGTAATATTGGCCTCATAGAAAGAGTCTGGAAGAGCTCCCTCTTTTTCTATTTCTTGAAATAGTTTGAAGAGCATTGGTATTAGTTCTTCTTTGAAAGTCTTATAGAACTCGGCTGTAAACCCATCAGGTCCTGGACTTTTCCTTGTTGGTAGCTTTTTGATGACATCTTCTATTTCTTCGCTTGTAATTGATCTATTTAAATTATGTATAGCCTCCACATCCAGTTTAGGCAAATCATATGACTCTAGAAATCTGTCAATGCATTCAGTATTTTCTATTTTATTAGAGTACAAGTTTTCAAAGTAATTTCTAATTATATTCTGTATATCTGAGGTGTTTGTTGTGATATTCCCTTTTTCATCACGAATGTTAGTAATTTGAGTTTTTTCTCTTCTTCTTTTCGTTAGCATTGCTAAGGGTCTGTCAATTTTGTTTATTTTTTCAAAGAACCAACTTTTAGTTTTGTCAATTCTTTGAATGGTTTCCTTAGTCTCAATTTCATTAATTTCTGCTCTGATTTTAATTATTTCCTGTCTTCTACTGCTCTTGGTGTTGGTCTGTTCTTCTTTTTCTAATGCTTTGAGGTGTGATGTTAAGTCATTTATTTGTTGGTTTTTTTTCCTCTTAAGGAATGAACTCAGTGCAATGAATTTTCCTCTTACTACTGCTTTCATAGTGTCCCAGAGATTTCTATATGATGTATCTGTGTTCTCATTTACCTCTAGGAATTTTTTGATCTCCTCTTTGATGTCTTCTTCAACCCCTTGTTCATTCAGTAGCATGTTGTTTAGCTTCCAGTTGATGGAGTAGTTTTTCTTATTCCTTGTTTTGTCGTTGATTTCCAATTTTATCCCTTTATGGTCCGATAGCATGCAGGGTAGTATCTCTATTTTTTTATATTTGCTGAGAGTTGCCTTGTGACATAATATATGGTCTATTTTGGAGAAGGAGCCATGTGCTGCTGAGAAAAATGTGTATTCGTTTACTGAGGGATGAAATATTCTATATATGTCTGTTAGGTCTAAATTGTTAATTGTTTTGAGGAGGCTTAAAGTTTCTTTGTTTAGCTTTTGTTTGGATGATCTATCCATTGGTGAGAGAGGTGTGTTGAAGTCCCCTAGAATAACTGTGTTGTGGTCTATTTTACTCTTGAACTTAAGAAGCGTTTGTTTGATGAATGTAGGTGCTCCATTATTTGGGGCATACAGATTTATGATTGTTATATCCTGTTGATGGATGTGGAACCATGATTTCTATTATGGTTTTGATGATGAAGTGTCCCCCAAAGCTGCTATATTAATGCAGGAATATCCTGAGGTGAACTAATTAGACCATGAGATGTGTAACTTCATCAGTCTTTTCTAATTTGAATGGGCTGACTGGGTGGTAACTATAGGCAGGTATAGATGGAGAAAATGGGTCACTGAGGGTGTACCCTGTAAGGGTGCCTCTTCCCTGTGGCCCCTTCCTCTACCTCTCTCTGCTTCCTCACCTCACCATGAGGAGAGTAGCTTTCCTCCACTGGACAATTTCCCGACGATGTTCTGCCTCATCTTGGGCCCAGCATAATGGAATCGGCCATCTATGGACTGGGACCTTTAAAACCATGAGCCCCAAATAAACTTTTCCTCCTCTAATTTATCTTGTCAGGTATTCTGGTCACAGTGACTCAAAAACTAACTAAAACCATCTCTACATGACTCCACTGTCCACAGGGAACTTTGAGCTAAGTGCTATATAACTTCAGAGAACTCAGATCTATCCATTAGGTTCAGTCTCAGTAGAAAATTAAGCAGCATCTGTTTTTAAGTCTGACCTAAACCTTCATTTCATAGTACTTATTATTTGGACAAATTAACAACAACAAAAGATAATATGTCTCTTCTCATAAATGTATTGAAAGTTGGAATTTTAAAATTTATTTTTGAATCCTCCACAAAAATAGAGTTGTATGCAACTAAAAGGCATATAAACATCTTTCAAATTGGGGAACAATTCCTAGTATCATTTCTCCTTATTTAATACTAATGCTCTTATTAAGTGCTTTAGGCAATAACAGCCAAATGTCAGCACTGTCGGGGAGTGAGTGACCCCGGCAGAGAGGTTGACTCTTTGGAGTGGAAAATGTCTAATTATTCTCTTTTCTTTCTCTTTTTGACAAAATTACTATATTCTTTCACTCACAATGTGACATCACATTATCTATAATAGATATAACGTCTTTTTTAAAAAATAATAGGTATAACTTGAACTCTCAAGAAGTGAAAGAAACCTGTCATGAGAGAATTAAGTACTGAGCTCCTACTTTATACAGTCCTTTGGAAAGTTGGCATACTTTATCTCAGACAATCTTCCTAAGAACTATCTAAAGAAGATACAAAAATACTTCTTTTTCATCAGATGAGGACCTTTGGTTCACAGAATTTTCTAAGAAAACTATTTATCTATAGTGAGTAGCACAGTTGGAATTTGAACTCGATGTATTCTTCATTTTTATTACCCACTTCTGTTTCTGCAACCAGAGGAAAGTTATTTAAATAATGTATCTCTTAAATTTTTCTCTTTTTATTTCTGCATTTGATTTAAAAGTAAAATTTGTCTTACCAGTTATATTTCATAAAATACCGGGAAGAAAAACTTGAAATAGAACTATAATAAACATTATCCAGAGATAGATGATGAGGTATTTTAATGCTCTTTTAGGAGAAAACATGGTCAGTTGTACATGTGAGAACTGTATCATGATAGGCAAAAGCAAGACATTTAACTATGGTTGTGAAGGAATGTGCATAGGTACCAAGTTCTAGTCCTGAACATAGAGTTAGAGTCACCTGCCTCAAGAACCCTCCATTATCAGGGATAGCCAGGTAGTACCCCTTTTCCATAATAAAAGCACCTTTCACTCATGGCCTTAAGGAACACAAATTCCTCAATAGCACATGCTACTTGCAAAAAGTCAGTTTAATCAATAAGATCTCCATTTCTGTATGTTTTAAAAATGAGTATTCAGATTCTAAGCCAAATTAAATGCATGAGATATCAAATACTATAATTTTTTCCATAGAATATATTGCAGGGAAGACAAACTACTGTGTCTATCTCAGTCTTTTAGTTGAAATATGGCATAGAAAAGGCTAGAGTACACATGATCACAAACTTATAGTGTATGCATGAACAACGGTGCTGTGGATGATATTAAAAGTAGGAGAGTGCTATTATAAACAATTTAACCAAAGAAAAAACATCCTTCTTAGCTAATATATGTATCAGTCAGAGATGCGTATTCAAAAAAAATTAGTGACTAGAAACAACTTTGAATAAGGCATTTATCTCAGGGATTTGATTTCATGCAACTGTAGAGGCTGGAGAAACACTATTGGTTTGGTTATCTCTTTTACTTCTAGTGGTGGTCCTGCCTACCATGCAGCTACTACAACCCAAAACACAATAACTCTCAACCTAAAATAAGACTTTTTACTAAAAGTCTGAGTCACAGTCTACCTTTAATAACATGTAAATTAAATAATTAGATAAAAGGTTAACTGCTATTAAATCATCTTACATTAGTAAAGGAATGGGAGTAAGGGGGAAATTATTTAAGGACATTTATTTTAAAATATGGAAATGTAATAATCATAACTATTATACATCTTATTTCTGAAGTAATCCCGTGGTCATAATATTTATAATGACCTTCCTAACACTACTCATTCCATATACCCTTTGTCCTTAGCATTTACCTCAGTTGGGTGAGGTTATATGCTTGTGAAGTGACCAAATCGTCATTCTTGAATGAACTATGTCATTAGTAATTCTATGTTTATTAGTTTATGTAATTTTTCATACACTTTAGTCAAAGTACATGAAAATACTGAGAAAAGCCCTCAGATGCTCCTGCATTTCAATTTCAGACATATTACTCTTTACTCCCTGTATTAGGTATTTTATTTTAAATTGCTGATTACTAAATTTTCTCGAAACTTAGCAATAAGTTTTTATATCAATAAGCTTTTATTATCTCACACAGTTTGTAAATACCAGAATCTGGATGAGTCTCTGTCTCAGGATGTTTTGTGAAGTTTTAGTCAAGCTAGTTGAAGCTGCAGTCATCTAAATGCTTCCCTCAGTCAGTCAGCAAGGGAATGAAAGCTGGCATACAATGCGGTGGAAGTCATAGCTCTGGGGAACCCCACCATGGAAATAACATCCAATACTTCTGCTGAATTCTGTCCATTTAATAAGACACAATGTCCACCTCACACTCAAAAAAGAAGAACTATAAAGGGGTATGAACACTAGGAGGTGAGAATCACTGGATGGATGGAGTGTTATAAGCCAATCATAACACTGCATGGAACAAAACATATGAAAGATGTAACAGAAAATATATTTTCTCTATCAAGAAGGCACCTGTTGACATTTTTATATTTGATAATATAGCAAGTGAATTTAAACGTTTCATCTAATGAAGACCACTTTACTTACCTAATAAAAGTTCTTCTGTATGATGTACCCAAAGCTTTATATAATTTTAAAGCAAGGTGTTCAAACAGTAATTAATGGAAAAAATAGATTACTCCCACCTGTAGTACTATATATAATTCAAAAACAGGGTATTCTATATATAAATTATTTGAGAAAATCATCTTCACACTATTTTTTTAAAGAATGATAAATCTGAAAAGGGTGTTGGACAGTAATTAGTCTAACTTCTTGACTTGAGGAGTGAGGAAACTCAGGTCTAGAGCTTTACCATGAGTTATTTGAGTTCCCCAACCATTTGATGGTAAGTCTAGGAGGGAATGTACTGGAGATGACTTGCACTGGCTTGTGAGGGATAAGTTGCATGTCTCTACCCAAGGCTGCTTTCAGGGACATCATGCTTATTCCAGCCACAATGGGATATTGACATCATGGAAATCTGCCAACATTATAAACCAGCTCTTTTTTTTTCTTCCCATCTAGCCAACTTTTTAACATTTCACCAGCATAACACAGGGCTCTGGTTAGAATCCTGGCCTTTTTATATCCCGTATTTCAATGCCCACTACACTGATTGCATGCATTTATCATTAAAACCCAAAAAGTGGACTAATTATTGTATGTAATGTTTTATCCTCCTCAACCTGACCTGGCCTGTGTACATAATTTTTCTTCAGAAGTTACATTCAATTCAATGCACTGTTAATGAAATTCAGGCTTATATCTCTACAGTAATTACTGTGCCCTAGTAATCTTTGAAAAGATGGATGCCCATTTTCTCCATTTCAAAATATTTGCCACAAGAAAGCAATTACCCTTATTTAATGCCTTGCTATTGCAGTTATATTTTTAACACTGCAACGGTATTAGCCATACCCGAGGCTTTTCGTGTGATCTATGTAACAATTAAATTTAAAAGCCTATTTCTTCTTATTATGCATATTATAGCAAACTCTCTTAATTTTACAAACTTTCAAACAGATACAATACAAAACACAAAGAAACCAAAAGTTAATTTTAAAATATTTTATTTTAGAAGTAAGCATAGTATTTGTTTTATCTTACCCTAATTTTCATATTCTAATTTCTTGACCTTTATTATTATCTATAATTATCATAACATCATATGGGCTTTGCTAATTAGTACTAGTAACAAATTAAACAAATCTGTCATTCTGGAACTAGTAAAGACTGAGCCACAAAGTTTTGACTCTTTGTTGATTGTTTATTTAAGCAAGAATTTCAACAAAACTGTTTATATGTAAACTAATTTGGTGGCTATTTGGAAACAAAATAATTCTTTAAAAATCTACATTACTGTAATTAATTATACATGCTCATTAGTACAAGGATCTTTTCTTATACATACTGTGACTTGTTTATTAAATGCAGAGGTAATCTGCTAGTTTTTTCTTCAAAATATATACCCAGAATCTTACTATCTCTCACTGCCTTCAAATCATCAGATCTGATCCAGCCATCATTTCTTACTTAAAGCATGACAGTAGTCTTCTAACAAATTTTCCTGTTTCTGTTTTTACCTTCCTACAACCAATTTTCCACAAAGTAGCCAAAATATAAGTCATCTTTTAAACAGTTTAAAATATCTACTAAACCCTACAGTGATTTCCCACCCTACTCAGACCAACAGCCTAACTCCATATAATGCCCTGCAAATCCCACATGATTTGCTTGTCTCTTCTCCAACCTCATCTCCATGATATAGTATTCAAAAATCTATTGATCTACTGCTGTCACTCAACACATGAAAAGATTAGAAAATAAAACATGTATTAACAGATGCAAAAAGATCCGTAACACTAAGTAGGATATGCACGTCTTTAAGAGATTCTTAGTAAAACTAGAATAGATGAAACTAGGCAACATGTCCAGTGATAGAATGAAGAGGTTAGGAAAATCCTCCCACAAAAAAAGTAAATAAATAAATAAATAAACTAGTATAAAACCTGACTAGAAACATGTTGTAAAGAAGTACAACAATTTCAGGACACTGTGAATACAAAAAACAGAAAATGAAAACAAATTGAGCACTTATTCAAGAAAAACTGCTGGATTTAGTATAAGAAAAATTAATGGAAGTCTGAGGTGTCTTTCCTGGGGTAGCTCCTCCTCCTACCTCCAGCAAATGACAAAAGTTAATTAAAATAAATTGAATATTTAAGTATATGAGTACATAATTATACTCAACAGCAAAATTTAAAACAGCCTAAAACATCATAATAATATTAGAGGTGAATGTACCATTGATAACTGCTCTGTGCATTGGGAACAAAGGAAAAAGTTCATCACTGATACCACTTTTCCAAAACAAACTGTATTTCAGGGTACACAAATGGCCATAGTTGATGAGATAGTGACCCTCACTACCAAATTTTTATTCTGAAACGTTTCTAAACTATAAAATGTTACAATGGTTAAAACTAAAACTATACCACTGCACCTATTTTCATGAGCTATTGGTGTTTCATACATCGATTCTCTCCATAGCAAAAGAGAGAAACCCTGAGGAGAGAGGGAAAGAGACAAACTTAGCATTTCTTAACCACACCACTACCTGAAGATGAAGAAAAGGAATATTTATTTTTAAAAATCAAAAGCAAATATGAGAAAATGTTTACATCAATTAAATATGAGTAGGGATACGTGTCTGCTGTATCTTTCTTGTTCTTTTTAACAAGTATGAGTTTCATAAAAATTTGCAATAATCTTGAAAATATTTTAAAATATGGTTCGTTTGTTACTTGGTTTTCTTCATGTCTCTTTATGCCATCTGCCATAAGAGGTATAGTTATTTTCTTATATATATGCATATGTGTGTGTGTTTGCATTTACATTTTTCTGAACTGTTTGTAAATAGGAATATACCTAGTGGTCCTTTACTCTGAGTTTCATGTTTTTCTTAAAAATAGGTGTATTTTCCCACACAACCACAGAAAGTATGGATTTCAGCAACTTTAATATTGATATAATACTGTCAGCTAATTAATCATTCACATTCTAATTTTTCCAATTGACCCAGAAATGCCCTTTCAGAACTTTTTCCTCTTAAGTACACTATCTGCTATGGAGTCAGATATTTTGTGTATATCTGGCCTGCTCTAATCTCAAATTTTCCACAGCCTTTCTTTGTCATTATGGCATTGGTACTTTTTTTTAAAAAAAAATGCAATCTCTTTTTTAAAAATAGAATGTTCTACATTTGGGCTTGTCTGATGTTTCCTCCTGATTAGATTCAAACTACAAATTCTCAGCCAGAATACAATAGCTGATATGGTATCTGCCTTAAGGCAGATACACTGTATCTATCTCTTCCTTGTTGAACATATTAATTTTTATCACCTAATCAAAGTGTCTGTGAGTTCTTCACTGTCTAAATACAGTCTCTCTTTGCAACTAGTAAGCAGTAGTCATAGTGAACACTTCTTTCATTTTCATTAATTTAGAATTCTGCTCTAAGTAAGCTACACTCCATTCTCCTTAACTATATGATCTATCTACCTATTAGTTATCAGGATGTATTAATGAACTTCAAATTTTCTAGTTTTTTTAATTAATTACTATACTTCTATATGTTTGTACTCAAATTTTCTCAAGTTAAGCCAGTGGAAGTTCATTACAGCTGGTTTCTGAGTCATTATTGCATGCCCTCGGTATTTCTCTACCACTTTCAAACTTTCTGTTCCAGGTTCTTACATATTGTATTGCAACTGTGATATCAGCCCCCTTTTCAAGTAGCCTATATCCCTTTCATGGTAACATAACAGAATTTTCTTTTTTTTTTTCTACTGGGGATTGAACCCAGGGACACTTAATTACAGAACCACATCCCCAGCCCTTTTTATGTTTTATTTTGAGATAGGGTCTCACTAAGTTGCTCAAGGCTTTACTAACTTGCTGAGGCTGGCTTTGATTTATGATCTTCCTGCCTCAGCCTCCCAAGCCACTAGGATTAGAGGCATAAGCACCTGGCTTAACAGAAAGTTTTTTTTTTTTTTTTTTTTTTTTTTTTTTTTAATGTCTATTTTAGAGTAACTGAGAGCTACTGACTTAGCCAGGCCTTAGAGGGGCAAGATCTGAATGAAGAGGGGTACTGTGGTGAGGGGAACTAACATGCTGTATCTGATTTGTGCCTTAGTACATTTGCTAATTCTGGATACTGGTAAGGAAAATGAGAGTTCAGAAAAGGGAAAGGCAATAGGGTTATACTAGGAATCTGAGAAGCTGGGACAGCATTTCCAATTTTACACATGGAAAACCATTATTAGAAACTCAAGGGACCAAAACCCTCTGGAGATATATGGGATCTAAAATATCACATATTACTAGGAAGGGTTTTTTCCTGAAAGAGAAGAGAGACACAGTCAATCAGAACCAATATTCAAGTAATTAATAGCTGAGAATTTTCCAAAAACAAGTAAAGACATTAATCCAGAGATTCAAATGGACCCCCAACAGGATACAGTGGAAATTGCCTTTAGGATCAATGGGGAGTGGTAGGGCAAAACATAAAAAAGAAGAAAAATTTCAAATAGAACAAAATGAAGTCTTACCTTTAAAGGGTAATTACAAGAATTACAGCTGATATTTTCACACAAACAATGAAAGATAGTAATTGAAATAACAGTCTATGCATGTGATTTCATGTGTGTTGTGTGTAAAATGTGAGATGAAGGTAAATTGTCTAAAGATGTTTTTAGACTAAAAGTAGAAATCAAAATCAGATACTCATTAAAACAAATATGAGCTTTCTTCATCTGACATGATGGAGTAGGAAGACCAGATTTACCATTCTGCTTTAAACAACTAGAAGATAGAAAACATGTTTAAAACCATTTTGAGACATTAGACAATAGGAAGCACATAGCAGTGAATCCAAAGAGAAGAGAAACAAGCAAGGGATGCCATTATTGCCCCAGCTTACTAGCCAGAGAAGCTATTCATGACATGGGGTAGGACAGGCAAATCCAATAGACAGCTATAAAAGAATACCAGATCTGAATGGTACTTATATACTTTGTATACAAGCAGTTGTATGTGAAAAGATGATATACTTGTGCATTATGAATAAGTAAAAATAATCTAAAAAAAAAAAAAAGATGCACAGAGAAGGAGGTCCAGAGATCTTCAAGCAGGTCTTTGAGTCTTCAGAAGAATGTTGATCAATACATGTATGTAAATAAACTCTGACACCGAGGAGAAATACACACACACACACACACACACACACACACAAGGAATCATCAGAATAGTTTCTGTGACTCTTACAACACTGAAAATCTTTGGTGTTACCACTAACCAAGGTGAGATAAGAATTTCTATTGAAAGGAAAAATAGTATTTATATACAAACATACATATCCACACATATCCGGTATTTCTGAAAACTTACTAAAGTATACCTCTAAAATAGGCACACATAATTGTATGTAAATTATTCCATTTTTAGTTTAAAGAAAAGAATACCAAATGGAAATATATAACTAAAATAATATAATAGTTTACGTGACAAAAATCATCAGATATACTTAGCAGTAAATTGGGGGTTACAAAGGAAAGAAACAATGAACTTGAAGACTGGTCAGTAGGAACTATTCTGACTAAAACTGGAAAGAAAGAAGAATGAAAACTCCTATTTCCCCTGCTTTAAAATTCTTCATAGGACTTCAACTGCAAAAGAACAAAAATGCAAGTTCCTTATCACTCAAGTGATCTGTGAGTCCCTTATGGCCTGAGCCCTTTCTTCCCCTTATCCCATTCTTTCCTTGCTCACCAGGTTTCACCAATACTGGCTCCCTTTCAGCTCCTAGAAAATGCTGAACTCCTTACCCAGAGGCTTTGTGCCTGAGCTGTTTTTCTGCCTAAAGGGATCTTATCTCCAATTTTCACATGGCTGGTTTCTTATTATTTTTATCACAGTTCAATCATTAGTTTCTTAAAGAGCACTTTCCTGATAACCTTATTTAAAATAGACTACTATCTTCCAGTATCACCATGTGTTGTTATTTATTGATTTATTTACTTACACGTTTATTGTGCATCTCACTCCACTAGAATTTACGTTTTACGAGTACAGCAATCTTGTCTGTCTTAAAACTGTGTCTGGGACATATATAAAAGCTTCTTAAACATTAATGTGTGAGTGAATGAGAGAATTGATTCTGCTGGGTAAAGAGAGACATGCCTGGGAACAATACAGATGTAATCCCTTTTCTCATTAATCTTACACTGGAGTATAGAAATCAGAAAAGTAGGCCAACTATTAAAATATAGGATGATAAGAGTAATTTCAGGGAAATAAATTATATCTTCAGAACTCTGTGGTTTAGATATGAAGTGTCCCCCTCAAGCTCATCTGTGAGACAATACAGGAGTGTTCAGAGGTGAAATGATAAAAGTTATGACCTAATCAGTGGATTAATCTATTTGATAGGCTAATAATTTGAATGGATTAGTGAGTGATAACTGTAGATAGGTAGGGCATGGCTGAAGAAAATAGGTCATAGGGGACATATCCTTTGGGATTATATTATCCCTGGCTTCTTGTACTTGAGCTCTCTCTGTTTCTTGCTGTTTTGAGCTGAACAGTTTTCTTCCACCCACACTCTTCTGCCATGATGTTCTCTTACCTTAGACCCAGAGCTACGGAGTTAGCCATCCATGGACTGAAACTCTGAAACCATGAGCAAAAATAAATGTTACCTTCTCGGAGTTGTTCAATGCAAAGCTAACTAACACAAGAACCACAGGTTGGCCACACCACCTAATCTGTACTGGTATTTGGATAGAGGTGCAGGCAAACGGGCAAGTTTACTTGAAGAAATGATTCCTAAACTAAGATCTAAGGGATAAAAAGGAATTAGGTACATAAAGGGGAATGGAGGAGCAGCAGAGGAATCACGGACAGAGTTGACTGTACAGGAGGCTAAACCTGTTCAAGAAAGCTCTGTGAAGCTGGACTCAGAGCTCAAGGGAGAGAGTGGTAAGAGATGCAGCCAAGGAGGTAGGTAGCCGCAAGTTCATATTAGCCTTTTCTGATGTTTTCAACCAGAGGAGGCAGGTGAAAAGGGTACCAGAGAGTTGCTGAATAGCAGGTTTAATTGAGGGAGGAAAGCACACAGACCCCAGCAAGTGATGACCCTAAGGCATAGGTGAGAAGTCTGTTCTTAGCACTGATTAGCATCAGGGGACAATTACTGAATAGCTTCCATCTTCCCAATTAAGGAGAAAGTGGAGTGACTTCCTGAGAAGCACCCTCCCCTTCCATACATTTTGCCTTGAATAAAAGATAAATGAAAAATAAATGTAGTTTCAAGTCAGGGTGCCTAAAAGAATAATCACAACGGATTTATTGACTCTAAACCAGAAAGTCCAGTGTTTGTAATTCACCAAATGAAAGATTAACCATTAAGCTCTTGAATGGTTTCCAGTTAAAAGTATACAATTTTCATATAACATGCATGAAGCTATTCTTTTAGTACAGTATTTCTGCTATTTTTAAAAATAAAATTCACATAACCTACACTTGGTTACTTTGAAATGGTTTTTTAGCATATCCCCTATGTTATGCAACCATCACCATTATCTAATTCTAAATTTGTATCATCCCCCCAAGAAAACACAATCCTGCATCTATTAACACTCATTTCAATTTCTGCTAGCCTTGTCCCCTGACAACCACTACACAACACTTGTTTTTAATTTATAAATATTAACATAAGTGAAAATGTTCACACAGATATGCTTGAAATCCAATTTAAAACTAAAGGTAAAAGAAGTGCTTCCTTCACTATTATCTACTTCTAGGTTAACTTTCTATAGTAATCAACCTGTAAACTTTTCCATTAAGTAGGACAGTTTATTTTTTAAATGAATTTTTCTCTTTTATAGTAATATAATTAACATTTTGATAGTCATAGTTTGAGATTCGGTTTTTGAAGAGTCAGTTAAACATAAATTCATAATGCCAATTCATACCATGCTGCATTTTTGAGATTGTAGAAATGTGTATGCACTTGTACATCATACATTATTGAATTTAGTCAACATAATTTAGATGTATTTTATAATGATGACAGTATGCAAACCTCTTTAAATTGGCTAGTGTATACACAACTTCACATGGCTTCATCTTCACCTAGTCTAGTGTCTCTGTTAGGCAAGGAAGAAATTTGAGCCTCCTTCTCTGAAGTAACCCAGCCTCTATCTGACCTCCATCCTTTCTGGGCCTGAGATAAGCATCACTTCCCCAAAACAACCTCACCTGATCACTTTCACATGTAGACCTTCCCTTTCTGGAATCACTCATTAGCACTTATCCATTTTGGATACCTGATGAAACATTGTGTTACAGTTTAATTATGTTAACAAAAACAATGAGAATGGTGTGATAATTTTTTTAACCTGACAAATCTTTTACATCCTGATGAGTTTTACAACCACAATCCCTGCAGAAAGAAGGCACTCATTTCAATGATTCATCCATTGCTCCAACCATTTGTTAACTCCTGTTTTGAAATTGTCACAAATAACACATTACAAACCACACAGGCCATTTTTCAAAGGTGGCCTCTTCTGATGAGGATTCATCCCGACCCCCCACACACAAACTAGCTTTCCTTTCTGAATTGGTCTTTAATCTCATCTATCTGCCTGACAACAACTCTAACTTCAGAGTCTGAGTTGTTGTTTACTCCTTAATTTCAGAAAGAAAAAAAAAAAAAAAAAAAGAAACTTCCCCTGTGAAAAAAATGGGGTATATAAACTCTTTCACAAATTTCTCTGAAAATGTCTAAAGAAAAAAAAAACGTCTAAAGAATACTACACACAGAGGGACCTCTATGTAGATCTAATGCATGAATTTCTCATTCTAGGAGTTCCTGAGCTAATTGGAAAGTCACACCATAAAAGATCCATCTATAAACAAGATGCCTTATTTTCAGTAAATGTATGCAAACTTAAATATATGCATATTTTAATTTAAACTATATATATATATGTCTTATTTTAAGTAAATGTGTGCAAATTTAAAAATATATACATATATATGGCTATGGGATGTGAAAGGTGCTTCATAAAGCAAAATTTCACAAATTAGATTTAAACTAAAAATGGAAATCAAGAAAAATGAAAGATTATGGGCAACACTGGGTTGGCATGTATCCTGCAATATCTAAGGAAACCAGACTGAGAAAACCTGTTATATTTTATAGGAATAAGAGGAAATGAAAAAAGTTTCTTTCAGAGTTCTCACTTTCTGATGACAGAAAAAGTATCTCTTTTAAAAAAAAAAAAAAAACACCTACAATCATGAATCCCCATATTTATATGCTAAATTAGTATAATGAATGGCCCTTTCTTATCTCTTCTTAAATTTAAACCCCATGAGGGCAAGGAATATATTTTGCTCATTCGCAAATACCAGATGTACAACAATGTTTAATGGAGGAATGAGTAATTAGCCTCATTGGTAGTAATTCTTAGCTCAATAATTGGTCAATACAAGTGTTACTGTAAACTAAATGTAAAGTTCAGTAGATAATTGGAACAACAGAAAAGCAAGACATTAAAAACAAGTCTTTTAAAAGTTGACACTAATACAGAGCTTTTGCTTAGGGTGTCCATAAAACTAACAGATGTTCCTGCTAGTCCAAGGTCCAAGTTAGGACTCTTTCTTTAGGGATTCAAGAGATCTATCCTGGGAACCAATTTATCTAAATTGCATAGGATTATAGAGAACATAAATAATGAAGAAGCCGTGTTTTTCTGTGTGTGCTATTTATGAGGATAACTTATGCTGGATATGATTTGGGTATGTTACCCAAAGGTACATGTGTTGGAAGCTTAGTTTCCAGTATGGTGGTATTCAGGTCATGGAAGATTTAAGAGGTGGGGCCTACAGGAAGGTGGGTAGGAATTGAAGGTTTAATGTAATTCTCTTAGTTCCATGGTTAGCTCCTGCGAGAGTTAGTTGTTATAAAAAGAGCATTCCTGGTCCCTGAATCCCTCAGACTTCCTGCCTTGCAACAGGACCTCTTCCTCTAACATGTACTCCACCATGTTGTAATATAGTCAGCAGGCCTTCACCAGAAGCTGAACCAATGTTGGCACCAAGCTCTTGGACCTCCAGAACTGTGAACTAAATATAAACCTCTTTTCCTTATTACTCAACTCAGCTGCTTTTTTTTTATAGCAATAAAAAACTAACACAGAGGATTAGTTTAACATACTTAGTATGGAGCAAAGGCAACACAAGTTACTTGGAGGTAGAGTGTGAAATT
Organism: Tamias sibiricus; assembly: GCA_025594165.1. Taxonomy (NCBI): domain Eukaryota; kingdom Metazoa; phylum Chordata; class Mammalia; order Rodentia; family Sciuridae; genus Tamias; species Tamias sibiricus. The sequence continues at coordinate 80,773,532 of CM046664.1, forward strand.
TTGCTTTATGAATCACATTTTTTTTAAAATTTTAAAGAAATTTTTAAATTTTTCATATATATATGCATATACATATACATAGATATATGCAAATTTAGCAGGTTAGTTCAGTTTATATTGTTTGCTTTAATGACCATAAAGACAAGGAACATTTCTTTCCTGCTAGATCTCAAGTGGTAATCACAAGGTCTAGCACCTAGTAAGTAGTCAATAACTATCTATTGAATGTATACAAAATTGTTTTCTAACTGGAAAAATAACATAGTTCAAAGTTTTTTAATCTACCTCATTGATAATGAATAATATGACATTAAATTGAATCTGTCAACTTTAGAAAATTAGCTTGAATTGAAACAGAACTGACATCTTCCATACAATTTTTCCTATAGGTCTCAGGATCATATTTTATGATACTTCATTCTTACTAAATAAAGGAAGACACTTACCATTCTTTTCTTTTCTTTTTTTTTTTTTTTTTTAATGAATTTAGTTATCCTGAGGGAAGACTCAAAAAGCCACTAAAAAAGGAGGCCTATGGGGGCTGGGATTGTGGCTCAGCGGTAGAGCGCTCGCCTGGCACGTGCGCGGCCCGGGTTCGATTCTCAGTGCCACGTACAAATAAACACATTGTGTACAACTACAGCACATAAATAAATATTTTTTAAAAAAAAAAAGTGTTTCCCTTGTGCCCCTTGGGCGAAAACCTGAAGGTCTTGTAGTCTCATGCCTCCCAATTTATGAATCATTGTTTGCTGAAATAAACTCAACAACTATGCAAGACGCTGTCTCAAAATAAAAACTAAAAACACTTGGGGATGTACCTCTTTAGTACAAAAAAAAAAAAGTTTTTTTTTTTTTTTTTAAAAACAAAGGAGGTCTATGTAAAGTTATTTTTTTGAGGTGTACATGTTAAAGGAAGTTTTAATAAATATAAAGCCACTGACTGTCAGTTCCTGATATAAAAAATATCTCCAGTCTGTTCGTTATGCTCTATTACTGTCTCAAGGAAAATTTTAAACAAAGGTCTTTTTTAGTAAAGAAATATGACTGTTGATGTTCTTAACTGTTAATTTTTTTCATTTTCATCCCCTGCAAATAGACTAAGAAACTTAAATGTCTCATTTTCTCAACAATTAACTTCTCATCCAAATCTCAAACATCATTTTCATGGCATCCATTCTGTTGTATGCAGTTAAATCATTCAACTTTTTGCCTAACAGTTAATTGGTTGTAAGTATTCAGCCTTGAAAAAAAAATTGCTATATAAGCAAACATTGTAGTACACTCTTCAACAAAGTTAACAATGTATTAATTCATGTAGACAGATTCTTACCCTTCCATACAGTGCATTTTCCCTCAATAAGAGAAAGTAGATATTAAGAGGCAAACTTGAAAACTAATAAACAGTGTCACTCAGTGTCACAGCTATAGAAGAAGCTAATAGAGTTAGTTACCTTCTATTTGATTATATGTCTAAGAGACAAAAGAGGAATATTTTTAAAGAAATTCTTTGAATAGCATTTCCCGTTTTGCCACCTTATCAAAGAAACTACCACAAAGAGGTTGTCCTGTGACATTCCTACTGATTTGTGGTGGATAAAGAGGTGGCTGTAGGCACATCTACAGGGCAAAACGTTTGGTCTGTCATGACTTGGCTCCATCTGCACATGAAATCTCTTTAGATACATTTTTTTTTCCCTAGCCAGTGATGCCTTATAAAAATCACACATTAGTTGCTGAAATGTGTTCACAAGTTCTGTTGTTTTTTTATCATTAATCCTGCTGTAAATTAATATGTTTTCAAAGACATATTTTAAAAACAAGATATCTAACTTATCTGCCAAAAATAATTCTTTCAACGAATTATGTGTCTCTTCATATACTTCATCCCTTCCTTGAGCTTTCTTTCCATTCTTCACATTCTTCATTTATTCCTGTACTTCCTCATTGAACATCGGATTTGTACTTCTTATACTTCTAAAGACTAGTGACATAATCATATTTTGTTCTTGATCCATCATCTGGTCCTATTTGCATTGCCCTGGTCATAATAACATGAGGTTTTCCATTACCCAAATCTATCACATTTTTCCAAGCACTGCCTGTACTTTAAAAGTTTCTACACTCCATACCTTTGAGACAAAATGGAAGTTCACCAAAATCAAACATTCACAATTTTGTGAATGTACCACATGACAAAATATTTGTTTAAATATTTTATTCGTTTTAAATCTTTGAGAAAAATTCACAGCTTAGGGAGATGATTTTCCTGTGACTCAGCACATATTTGTCCACAAGTATGTTCAATTTGAGTAGCTCTGTAGAAAATAAATGCTATAGGAATGGAAGAGGTAGCTCTGAGTCCTTCAAGTAATATTTAACTAAAAGCCAAGTCTTCTATCTTATGACCCAAAACAAGGTTATTTTGTGTCTATTTTATCTCTATATTAATATGTGACTACCTAAATATGGTTTATGCCATGAGAACTCATCCAAACTAGCAAAATTGTGTTTATTCTCTTCAGGGTAGCTTGTTTGAACATTTCCTACTGCTGTAGATAGGAGTATATAGGAAGAAAGAGGAAAGGAATATGTTCCCACAACTTAATCCCTAAAAAACTTTTAGTCTCTATGTAATGAAAGGGAAGTATAGGAGTGGCTGGTCTCATAAAAGCAGTCCAGCTCTTTCTGAAACTCCTGATTTTATGTGTCCATATCTCCTACTTTTCCACCGTTCCACCCTAGCACCTCTTACACTGCCTAAAGTGGCATAAATCTATATATGAAAAGTTTCTTGCTATGGGGTGAATGAACATATAAATGAAACAACCATTTGAGAAAGCAAACACAGGATTTGTGCTCACCTTAACAAAACATGGTATCTGATAAGAATGATTAGCCTGAGTCCTCCAGCCTTATCCATCTGTATATATTCGGTTTAAAATTAGAATAAAAACCTGACTCCTCCATAGAAAGTTAGAGGGAGATTCTGTTATAGGCTGGGATCCCTGGGAAATGCACCCAGAGAAAGAGAGAGAGAGTTTTCATCCAAAACAATTGAGAAGTGCTCTGGAATCAACTCCTGTATAAAGGGAGTCCTCTCCACTAGTAGAACACAACCTGATAACAGTAGCAACTCTAGCAAAATGAAAAACTGTTAAATGGGTAGAGAGAGGCCAAAAGCAATAAAATAGCTATTCTTCCATTCTCTGAGAATAGAAAAATGGAAATATACACTAGAAAGATTTCCATCCCCACATACATACACCCTAGCATGTCTACTTTCTAATAAATTTCTTAATAAATAGATAAAAAATCCTTATAATATAAAAGAAATGTTTAAAGAATACTGAAAACAAATTGAAAACTAAATTCAATATTGTGAAGATGTCAAACATACCCCAATTTTTCTACAGATTCAATGCAATCTCAATAAGAATCCTCAAGATTTTTGTCAGCTTGAAAAAACATGTTCCAAAATTGATATAGAAAAGGGAAAGATCAAAATAGTCAAACTATACCTTAAAAAGAATTATATAGAATTCATGCTCTATTAACTGCTGTAATTTAAGACATTATGACTACTGGTAGAGCAATAGACAAATAAACCAATGTAACAAAATGGAGTCCAAAAATAATACCACATATATGTAAAATATTTGTTAAATTTTGCACTGCAAAACAATAAGAAAATCTTTCAGGAAATGCTACTAAGTTATATGGAAAAAAATTAGATCTCTACCTTACTCCATGCACAAAAATTAATTTCAGATAAATTACAGAACTAATATAAACAACAACTTTATAAAGCTTTTCAAAACTAACACAAGTCAATATGTTCATGACTATTTGGCAAAAACTTTTAAGTAAGAATTTTTTAAAAGCTAAATTTACCACTTAAAAAAACAGAATTACTGTTCATCAAAATACACACTCAAGGGATCGGAGGAAAACTGCAAGACTGGAGAATATATTTGCATTATATTTATTTGATAATGTGCTGATATTCAAGATCTCTCTCTCTCTCTACATATATATATGTATGTATAGATATACACATACATATATACACATGTAATGTCTACATATAATACCATTTATTATATAACATAATTATGTCTATATATAATTACATAATATAATACACATAATGTATAGAGATCAAAAGATATAATGTCTAGGGTTGAATAGAAAATGGGTAAAAGATCTTAATAAAAAGATTTTTGAAAAGAGAAAATATTTTAAAAGATGCTTTCTCTCATGTTATTAGAAAAATGGGAACTGAACCAATTTCACACTCAACTGATTGAATAAATTCAAAAGTTTAACAATTCAAACTCTTAGGAGCTGCAGGTATGAGTTTATTTGGTACATCCCTGTGTTAGCTTTCCACTGCTGTGACCAAACTATGCAATAAAAACAACTTGGAGGAGAAAAAAGTTTATTTTGGCTCACCATTTCAGAGGTTCAGTCCAAGCTCAGCCAGTTCCATCGCTTTGGGCCAGAGGTGAGGTGTCATCTTATGGCTGAAGTGCCCGACAGAGGAAAGCTACTAAGGACGTGGTGGCCAGAAAGCAGAGAGATGGAGGGAGGAAGGGAATATAGAAAGATGCATCTTCCAGGGTGACCCCCCAGTGACTTACCTCCACCAGCCACACCCTACATGCCTACAGTTAACATCCAGTCCATTTAAACTAGTTTGGCCTGTTAGGTTACAGCTCCCACACTATAAGCATTTCATCTCCAAACATTTTACCTCCCTTTCCAGAATCATTTAAAGTCATCCAGCAAAGTGGAAAGTATGCATAGCCTATGATCCTACAGTTCTCATCCTAGGCATAATCGTGGAGGAGCTTTTGCACATATGAACCTATAAACATGTAAGAGTATTCATTGCTCAGTTCTTTACAGTATTTCCAAAATGAAAACCATCCAAATATCCATAAAAACTAAAATGGGAAAAGCAAAATTTGCACAAAACAGAAGGCTATACAACATGAAAAGCAAACTAAATACAATGAATGTAATATGGTCAATGAACAAAATAAGTCACAGAGGTACATAGACTGTATGCTTTCATTTATATAATAAAGAGCAGACCAAAGTAGGCTATTTCATTCTGTTACATATACATAGGTAGTTAAACTATGAAGAAAGGCAATAAATAATTACTAAAACATAAAGGTAAATTTTTTCATTAGCAGGAAGGAGATGTTTTCAGGAAGAGATATGTATAGGAGGACTGATACATTCTGTGCCTTTAGGTAGGTTTTTTGTTTAGTTTTGTTTTGGGTACTGGGGATTGAACTCAGGGGCACTTGACCACTGAGCCACATCCCTAGCCCTATTTTGTATTTTATTTAGAGACAGGGTCTCACTGAGTTGTTTAGCTCTTCACTTTTGCTGAGACTGGCTTTGAACTCGTGATCCTCTTGCCTCAGCCTCACAAGCCGCTGGGATTATAGGCATGTGCCACTGCACCCAGCTCTTTATGTATCTTCATGCTGTTAGCTCACCTGGTAAATGTGAGACTCTATTTCATTATTCTCCTAATATTAGTTGAGAACTTATTATGATAAAGCACTAATTTTTATAAGTGGATATGTCTAAAGCAATTTCTTCTTTTACCATGCATAATACTATATATGTTATTCTAGGTTAATTTCATTTTCTTCTCAAGTTTAATCTTATAACTTGTGTTTTCTGATAAAATATTCAAACTGTCAAAATGTAGGTGATAAAGAGAAGGTCCATTTTAATTGTTTCATATAAAAGGTGGCATTTGAACTACACTTGGAAAGGTACATGGAAATATATTAAGTGCAAGATAGAATAAGCAGAGACATGCTTAATGATTGAAAGAGTAGTTTGACTAGTTCACAGACTTGTGTATGTGAATAAAAGAAGTTAAATTCAGAAAGGTCAAAAAGGAATGAGGTTCTTACACATTTATACATATATTTGTAAAAATCACTATCTCATCATTAAAGCTATATACTTAGTTTACATAAGTTAAGGATTAGACAACCAACCATAAAATGAATCTCATCAAACATAAAAAAGTAGAATAATGTATTTCATTTTATATGGTATCCCCTGATCACAATGTCCTTAATTGGAAATGAGAAGCAACCTGATTCTTAATTGAAGAAAAAAAATGCAATTAAACATTACCCTAAATAAATCACATTCTAGCTCCTTCTTGGTACTTTTTACTATCCAGAACCTGCAAGACACATGTCAGGAATTTAACATTATTACAATCATCTTTTTTCACTCTGTCCTCATTTTCTTATTATCATCAGAACCTTGTGGTTAATATGAACAATATTAGGTGTTGGTATTTAGCATATAGTACACTCAGGCATGTTGGTAGCCAATTTTTCTTCCCTTCTAGTGTTCTCAGGAATCCTTTCTTTCTTTCTTTGTGGTTCTCTTCTCCTCCCAGAATGCATTTTTGCAAATGGAGCTATTTATTTTGGAGAGAAGGTGACAATTAAAGAAGAGCATGTCATTCACATGCGCATTGAGATTCTGACTACATAAGCCTCTGCCCAGCATTGACTTATTTAGTGCTTAATTTATTGAACACTCTTGACCACATGGGTGTATTTGCTAAAATGCCATGGTAGTTGAACATCAGTAGATGATTTGTGCTACTAGTATTAGCCATTATAAAAGTCCAGGTGATTTCTAGTATCCTCTTCTCCTGGCACTACTTACTGGGTCTCTGAGAAAACTAAGCTTTCTTTATAAATGCAACAGTCTCTTTCAAAAATGTACAAACTGAGAAAATGTTGAAGGGAGGTTTTTTTTTTTTTTTAATTCTACTTTAAGGCATTGAAATTTCCTGTTCAATGATCTAGAAATTAATACAAATGCTTTATGACATTGCATAACACCATATCAAACATGGCTTACTAATGTTTTCCTCTGTGATTTAGCAAAGTGGTTCTTGGCAAAAACAAATAAAACATTATAAATGTTAACTTAATTTATGTACTTTTAAAATTTAGCATTGCAAACTTATCAAACAAATGAAGTAAAAGATGCTGGCAATTAAAATTTTACAGTAGATTTGAAAAATGAAATGAATTCTCTTGAACAACATAGTCTTTAGGGACCCTGTTATCAAGTATACTATGAATAGATCTGATAGTTTCCATATTTCTCACTGTTAGAGTGTCACATACCTGTTGGGAAAGGTGTTCTATATAAGTACTAGGGAGGCCAATCTAAATCCAGAAGGGGTATGTATGTGTATGTACGTGTGTGTGTGTGTGTGTGTGTGTGTGAGAGAGAGAGAGAGAGAGAGAGAGAGAGAGAGAGAAGTGGGATAGGGTGGAAATGGGGGATTTATATGTGATACTCTAACTTCAAAGTCACAAATAATTTTAGTAATTTGCTATTTTAGGCTACCTGGGTATGTGCTGTCTTACACAGTGAAAGACAAAAATCAAATTTCATAAAATAATAAAAGGTATTCATATTTGGAGAGAAGAGTCCTCTTAAAAAACTGAAATAGTGGGACGGAGGGAGAATAAAAGGAAAAAAAAAAGAAAAGGTGGTTGAATGAGATGGATATCATTATCCTAAATACATGAAGACCTGAATGGTACTAATATACTTTGTATACAAACAGTTGTATGTAAAAAGATTCTATATATGTGCATTATGAATTGTAATACATACTACTATTATAAATAATAAATAAATAAACTGAAATAGTCTTAAGCAAGATATTATCAAAACATTTTTGATTCATAAATGAGAATGCCACTTTAATATTGTACTGTAGTGTTAACAATGATAATGGGAAGATAATCAAATTCAATATTAGAATATCAGTGCAGAGGAATGCTTTTCCCACTGCATTGTCTTCATGCATTGTAACATAGAAACAGCTTTATTTTAAAGCAACTGTAAACAGAAAAAAAGGGACAGGAATACATTGGCAAAATACTACACTAGAGATTGGCACAGTGGTAATGACACTCATCCAAGTAAATTTGCTGGATTTTTATAAAGGTTTAATTTTGATCCTTATCCAGTGATGCACTGCTCCCTTCCCCTTACCTGCAAAAAAGCCAAACTCTCTCTAGATCACTTTTTTAAAAGCTGTATGTCCCCCATAAGACTAAAACGCTACCTCTAACAAGAAGGATGAAATTCTTTTGGGGGGGAGACAACATTTTGCTTAACTGGGATTACATAAAAAGAAAGCTTAGTAAGCAAAAAAAAAAAAAAAAAAAAAAAAAAAAAAAGACTTCGACCTCTAGAGAAAAGGTTGAACTTAGAGATGCGGAGATCCAAAATAGTCCCCAGGGAGGGAGGCCATGCAGAAACAGAGGAACACAAGAACCTAGGAATGCTTTTTCTACTACACTTCCCTGAAAGACAACTCAGCAACCTCCCCCAAACACCGTGTCTAGCATGGCTGATAGAGTTGAATTAGAAGGAACAGAGCAGATGAGTCCCTCCAGGTCAGGATTGGAGGTTAGTGCATTAAACAAGAACACTGCTATGCTACTTAACACTCTTAAGTCCATGTGTGCTTCCTATAATGGACACTACCCTTCCACCTTTGCAATACTGAAAGGTTCTACTGCTCCAACCTATTCCTCTGTTCCTAAGTTGGGCACATAACTTTTATTATGCAAATTCCATATTGCCATTTGTTGAGTCCCAGCTATGGTTAAAAGCTATCAAATTTCTGAATACTACAGTAACATTTTCTTTTTCAGAAAATGAATCAGTTAATTCCTTCTAATCTATTTTGAGTTTCACACAGACTGATATATGTAAAATAGTATGTGCCTGTGTGCTACAGTGACAGAATTATTTGATGAAGAGTCATAAGGCTCAGCTTCATTCTAAACTCTGATACTTAGTTGGACAGGTAATCTTTAACTTCACTTTCTTCTCCTGAAAACTGGAAAAACAGCATCCGCACTGTCTAGAATGCTACATTAACATGAGATCAAATGAGCTAATATATACCCAATGGATTTTAAATAATAAAATTATACACTAATGGAAAGGATTAAAGGGTAATGCAGAAACCGCTACACATGGAGTTTTTTAAATGTGTTTTTTTTTCACTTAGTGAATATTTAGAGTGTCTCCCTCATGCCTGGCTTTTGTGGAGACCTGAAAAAGAGGTGAGGGTATATGTAGGAAGGGAATGGATAAATTATAGGAGAAGCACCATGCTCCTTTGGTTTAATGAACTTGTAATAATACAGGCATCAAGACATGAAAAAATTAAAAGTAAAATAACAATTTAAAGAAGCATAGGATTCAGCAGTAGGAAACAGGGAGAGATAATTAGTGCTATAAATAGGTCTTTGGAGAGAGGTCATTAAGTAAGTGCTAGAAACCCAAGTCCCTCCAGGCCTTTAATCCTTTAATTAACATTCCCTGGTACATTAATATATTTTCAACTTTTAAAGTCTGTATTTTTTTACACAAAAATACTTGAATATATTTACATGAATCACCATAGAATGCAATGCTAAAATTCCACACAGTTCTACATCTCCCCCACACTTCTATAATCTAACTGTAGGCATTCACATGTTTCTAATTTTCTGGTATTACAAACCGTGCAGCATCTCTATCTGTGAGTTCATAAAATGTTGTTCCATTGGCATGAGATACCATACAACATCACATCAAACCATGGGACTACCTAACATACTACAAGAATGGGGTCATGGCATGGGACCCACTGATTGTACTACATACCACACCACCCAGAAGCTGCCAGCTTGAAAGAGCATTGCGACAGACTCTTGAATGCATTGTGGAAGGCCTACATTAGAAGCTGTAATCTGTGAGAATGGAATCCCCTTCTCCTGGATGCAGTATGCACATTGAGTCATACAGTTGTGTATGTACTGTATCCTCGGTAGCAAAAACACATAGATCTAGAAACCAAGTGATTACCACCAGATAAATTTTACTTCTTTTCACTACAACAACTTTAGGCGCTACAGACATAGATGTCCTGGTCCCTAAAGAGGACATATTCTGTTAAAGAACACAGGAGAGTCCATTGGACAATATACTAATGTCTACCTCTGGGATTTTGGAGCTCCTCATGCCTGGGGAACAGCAAACAAGAAAAGAAATCACAATCATGGCAGGGTTTACTGACCCTGAACATCAGATATGAAATGAGGCTGCTATTATGCTATGAGCTTGGGGAGGAATATGTGATATCCACCTAAGCTACAAGAACTCCTTGACCAGTTGTGGTGATACATGAGAAAGTAGAGCAACCCCAGGCTGATAAGGTGCTTAGACTTCTTGGGTATGAAATCTGGGTCATGCTACCAGATAAACCACCAGGACCAGTACAGGTACTAGATGATGAAGAGGAAAACCTGAAATGGAGATTAGAGGAGGGAGACAAAGCAACTGATATTCATTTGCAGCTGGAGCCTTTTTTCTTTAATCTGAGAAAATTTTTCAACTGCTGGCAACAATTTTTCCAATTTACTTTTCCATAAATGTCTGCATTTTGTCTTCAATTTTAGAGGATATTTTTGCTGGGTATGTAAATATGGGTTGATGGGCTTTGTATTTTCTTTCTTCCCTTTAAAGTTGTTATTCTGATGATAGACTGGATTGATGTTCTCATTTGTCCATCATTTCTGATAAAAAACTAACCATCACTTCTACTACTCTTCTACTTTAATATACTGTTTCTTTCAGCTATTTTTGAAAATAGTTTCTCTTTAGTGTTCAGTTTGCTTATAATGTCCCAGGGTATAGTTTTCATTGTAATTTTTCTGTTTAGGATACACTTTTAATTCCTTGGATCTATGGGTTTTTGTTTCATCAACTTGACCAATTCGCTAATACTTTTTGAGGTTTTTCTTTTTTTTTTAATTTTGTCAAGAACATTTAACATGAGATTTGCCCTCTTAGCAAAGTTTTATGTGTACATACAGTATTGTTATCTATAAGCACGTTGTGCTTAAGTTCTCTAGAATTTGTTCATCTTGCATAACTCCTAGTTTATAGTTATTGAATAGCTATTTCCCATTTATTTCTCATCCAACCCATGGAAATCACCATATATTGTTTGCTTCCATAATTTTGAGTATTTTAGATGCCACAGCTATTGTTTGCTTCCATAATTTTGGAATAATGCAGTGTTTTTCCTTCTGTGACTGGCTTACTTCATTTAGTGTAAAATCCTCAAGATTATCCATATTATTGCATATTGCAGGACCACCTTGTTTTCAAGGTTGAATAGCATACCTTTGCATGTATCTATCACATTTTCTTTATTCATTCAGCTACTGATGAACATTTTGGTTGCTTTCACATCTTGGCTATTGTGAATAGTATAGCCATGTACATGGGTGTACAGCTGTCTCTTCAAGATACTGATATCATTTTTTGGATAAATGCTCAGAAGGTTTCTAGATTAAATGATAGTTCTACATTTAATTCTTGAGGAACCTACATACTTTTGTCCCATCAACAGTGTGCAAAGGTTCCATTATTCTACATCCTCACCAAGAATGATCTTTTGTTTTTCTGACATGTGACTCTAACATGTGAGATGATATTTCACTGTGGTCTTGATTCCAGATGATTAGTGATATTGAGTATCTTTTCATGTGCCTGTTGGCCATTTGTGTATTTTCTTTGGAGAAATATCTATTCTAGTCTTTAGCCCATTTTTAAATTTGGATTATTATGGTGGATTTTTTTGTTGTTTGCTAGATATTAAGTTTTAGAAATTTATTATATGTTTGGGAATAAGATATATCATTTTCAAATATTTTCTTTCATTCCATACTTTTCATAATTCTATTGATTGTTTCTTGGTGAGCAGAAGTACAAACATCATCAATGAAATGCTAATAAACCAAATTTGACAGCAATATGACCAGCTGACATTTATCCCTGGAATGCAAGTGTGCTTCAATATATGATAAAAAGTTAATGTGAAGTACCATAATAATAGAATGAAGGATAAAATCAAATGATCCAATCAATGCTGATAGGGAAACATTTTTATAAAATTCAACACAATTTCATGATATAAGCTAGGAATGGACGGAAATTACTTCAACATAATAAAGGTCACATATGAAAAACATACAGATAACAGCATACACACTGGCAAAATCTGAAAGCTTTCCTGTTAAGATTAGGAACAAGGCAAGGATGGCCACTCTCTTCACTTCTATTCAACAAAGCAGTGGAAATCTTAACCAGAGCAATTAGCCAAGAAAAAAAATTAAAGGCTTCCAGATTGGAAAAGAAAAAAATTATTCCCAGTTGTATATGATATGATCTTATTTATACGTGAACCTAAAGCTTCCCCTAAACTGTTAGAACTAATAAATAAATTTAGTAGATTACAAGATATAAAACCAACATGTGAAAATCATTTACATTACTAATAATGAACTATGGAAAAGGAAATTAGGAAAACAAACCCTTTCACAATAGCCTCAAAAATAAAAAAATAAAAAATAAAAACTTAGACAAAACCTGAACTGAAAACATCATTTTTTTATACTATTTATCTTCCTTATTTTCTGTGTCCTTTCCTTTCTCACTTTCCAGTTGATCTGGCTTTCTTGATCTTTGGTGACTCCAGTCAGATTTTTAATTTCTGCCTCAATTGTAGCATCCTTAACATCCCCAGAGAAGGCCCGAATGAAAATATTACCCAGTAGTAAAACTATCCTTTGAAGGGAAGACTCCCCTCCAATTTCTGGATTTTTTTTTTAGTTGCTCTATAAAGTCTTCATATTGTTGTTATATAGGGTTTTTTTTAAATTTCAGAGTTTATAATAGTTTTTTACTTATGGAAGAGACTATCTGGTATAAGCTCTTAAACCATTTTCTGAAGGGGAACTTCTCACTGTAAATTTTATGAATCTCTCCATTTTTCTCTACAGTCAACAACAATAAAAAAGCCTGCATTCAGTTTATCAAATATGATATCTACCCCTTGTCCCTTTCTGCCTCAGACCACTTGCAATTATTCCATTTTTTTTAATGCTTGGTTGATCTCCATATTAACACACACACACACACACACACACACACACACACACACAATCACACCTGGTCTATCTCCATGCATTGTTCTGATTTCAGGACAATGATTTTATATAACACAATGAAGCCTTTCCTTACCCTCTTAAACTAAACCAGTTCTTTCTGTTACCTATTCCTAATGCTTATGGTTATTTCACCTCATAGTCCTCATCACTGTATAGGGCTTCAGCTTTTTTTTTTTTTTTTTTTTTTTTTTTTTTTTTTGGTACCAAGGATTGAACTCAGGAGCACTCAACCACTGGGCCACATCCCCAGCCCTTTTTTGTATTTTATTAGAGACAGGGTCTCATTGAGTTGCTAAGTGCCTCACTTTTGCTGAGGCTGGCTTTGAACTCGTGATCCTCCTGCCTCAGCCTCCCAAGTGCTGGGATTACAGCTTTTTATTTGTGATTACTTGATTATTGTCTTTACCATTAGACTTTAGATTCCAGTGATTTTTGCTCACAGTTTGTATGTAGATTAACTTTATTTGCTTTGCTCACCATTATATGACCAGTGCTGAGCAAGGGCATGATATGTGGTGTGTGCTCTCAAAACACTTATTTAAAGAAGTAACTCATTTGTTAATTAATTGCTCTTCACCTACATTGCATCTCGACTGTTTCTAATTAAATACCTCATAGGTGTTTTAAACTTTGTATACCTCAAAAAGAATATATTTTGTTTTTGAAATCTTCACTTTTCATGTTCTCTTTCATTTCCAATAAAAATTAATTTTAAAACCCTATATATCTCAATACCCAAGTAGAAACCTCAAACCATTTTTAAGGTTTTTCTCTTCTCTTAAGTATACTTCCCAAACTTGTACTCCCTGAGACATCTCATAAATCAAAAATTCCATCAACTCTTTCCACCCTCCACCTTGTTTCGCTAATTTTAGTCTTTCCCCTAGCTATTTTGCCTTTATTATGCATCCCTGCTGCTCTAACGTATAGATATTACTAAAACACAAACTTCCCACATCCTCAATTAAGATCTTTCCGGAGTTCTCATTTTTAATTTGATAAAATTCAAGAATCTTAATATAGCTTACATTTTCTGTTCACCTGGCTCCACACTTCTATGGCAAGCTCACAAATTTAAGCACTACACCTCAAGGAAAAACTCAGCTAATTTACTTACATACCTGATTGAATCCTTCCCACATTCCACCAGCCTCTTGCATGGTCAAGAACTCTGTGTCTTATGTTCTGACCCTAGGGTTCCTTCCCTCCACAGGTATTATCAGATCCTCCGTTCCTTGATACTGGAGCACTTGGAACCTACAGGCTTCTATATACTGTGTACAGAATATAAGAAGCCTAGATATGTCCTAAAGGCTATCTATCTTGCCACCTCTTACTGCCAAAAGTTCTCTACTGCTCTGACATGATGTTGGAAATGGACCTGTTTTAGTCAGTTTTTTCACTGCGGTGACTAAAAGATCTGACCAGCACAATCATAGAGGAGGAAGAGTTTATTTGAGGACTCATGGTTTCGGAGGTCTCACTCCATAGACAGCCAGCTCCATTCCTTTGGGCTGCAGGTGAGACAGGAACAACATGGCGGAAAAGTGTGGCAGAAGGAAGCAGTTTACATGGTGATCGGGAAGCAGAGAGAGACTCCACTCACCACATACAAATATATACCCAAAGCCACACCCAAATTCCCACCTCCTCCAGCCACACCCTACCACTTCAGTTTCTACTCAGTTAATCCCTGTCAGGGGATTAAATCACTGATTGCATTAAGATTCTGACAACCCAATTATTTCTCCGCTGAACCTTCTTGAATTGCCTCACAGGTGAGCTTCTGGGAGACACCTCACATCCAAACCATAACAGGGCCCAAGCCAAATCCCAACCTTCACAGGGCATAAGACTATAGGCTCTGCTTCAAAATAGGCCATGAAGCTGATGTTCCAAGAGATCACACATCTCCCTCCAACACTCTAGGTCAGTTTTGGATTGGGGGAAAATTAAATCAGGGGTCATATCTCCTTGCCTTCCTGTCCTTGCCTTCCTGTTTCAATTCTCCTTTTCCTCCAGGAAAAAGCAGTTTTCCATTTTCTTCTTCCCAAGGTGATGCTTCTTTTGCCCACTTGTCTGTCAAACAGAGTGAACGTAGATAAAATGTCTTAGCTATAATAGATCTAAAAATATTATCTCTATTACACAAAATTTATAGAGTCTTCAATTTCATTTCCTGTCATGTCCTCTTCTCACCACCTCTAGGCGGAATTAATTGCTATCACATCTCCCACAGCACCTTATTCGTATTTTTATTTTATCATTTAGCACATTGTAATTATAATTAGCTGCCTGTTTGCCTTTCCCACTGGACTGTGACATCCTCAAGGACAGGGACTGAATCTCACTCATCTTTTTATTTCCTTAAAACTTGCCACAGGGCCTAATCCAGAATTGGTGCTCAGTGAGATTCCGTTTAACACATGAGCAGATTGCTTAGAACTTATGGCTCACATGAAGGAATAGGATGGGAAGAAGGTCAGGAAGGAGAGTTGAAATCGCTTTCGGAATGCCTTGATTGGGACCTAAGTTTTATAATGGGTATTGGTTTTATTTCAGAGAGCAAATATTTTGGAAGCCTTTCAGTGCAAGATAAATATTTTTATACTAAAGATATTAAAGTATCTCAGAACACAAGGAAGCAGGTTCAGAATCATGTGCCTCTTATCCTGCTAGCTTTACACACCCACCTACATGTCCATTACCCCCAAGAAGATCTTACATAATTTTTTCTTCATTCAATTGGTTTCTTGAACATTTTTTTATTATAAATGATTTTGGTCTTCTATAGAATAATTTCACAAATCAGTTGATATGCAAATTTATCATAATAAAAATAGGTAAGACATAGCTCCACAATATTACCACATATGGATAACATTACAAGAGTATTTATTATTTAACCAAAGACATATCTTGATATCAGAGGCAATACTAAGAAAATTCATAAGGAATATTCCAGCCCATCTTGGTATTATTAGCATTAGAGCCTGCATGAAAAATGACTGCTCAGAAAAAGATTATTTAGATGTGAAATTTTATTAAAATATTTTTGTAAATATATTAACTAGTTATATAAATCAAATGTGCCAATGACAATAAAGCAGAAAGTGAAACAAAAACATCATGCACCAAGCAGAAGCTATTTTAGCATAACTCTTCAACATCTCTTAGGTCTATGCAGATATATAAATTAAATGATAGAAGGTTTTAAAGCTAGAAAAAAACTGTTTCATGTCACATATGTTGTTTCAAATTTCCCTAAATTTTAAAGATTAAAAAATATATCAAAGTATAATTAATTTAATTGACAAACTTCAGATAAATGTTGGTTCCCCATAAAAGAAATAAATACTCAAAAATATTTCTAAGGAAGAAACATGATTCAGCATTTGGAATCATTTTTTGTTTCAATTTTAGTATCTGTTGGCTCCCTGTCTTTAAAAATTACAAAATTTACACTTTAAATCTCCTTCTATTTCCTGTTTCTCATGATTTTTGGAAGTGATCTAACTATTGTCAGGGCTGACATTTCATCTCATATCCATATAACACTGTTTTCCATTTCTGGGTATTTTGATTTGTCCCCTGAAGAGCTGTACTGCCTTGCCAATCAGTTTGGTTTAATTTAGTTTAAAGATTTTTTCCCCCCAAGAAAAGTTTTTACATGTGGTCTTTCATTTTAAGGAATATGTTCTACTGCACAATTTTTGCTGTTCCATTGTTCTGTTCTCTCAAAAGAAACAATTATGTCTACTACAATAAATATAATTTGACATTCAAATCTAACTTTCTCTCTAAATCAACTTTTTATCTTTCTTATTTTCCATTTGCTGTTTCCTAGGCTTCCTCCAGCCTGTCCAGCCTGTCCCTAATGGTCATTTTCATGATGAATTTTATCCTCCTGTTACAGTTTTTTTTTTTTTCCAATTCAGTGTTCATTTCAGTTATGTATTTCATTTTCCCCTCCTGTTCCTTTGATTTTCATCTTCTTCTGGTATTTTCTAATCTCCTTTATTAACCTTTGAATCTTTTAAAAATTATTATGTTGACATAATTTTGTTTAGTGTTTGAGAAACCATTTAATCGAGTTCTTTCCTGATTTCTGTGAACACTTTCTCTTATGATGCATCTTCAACGTATCATTCATGTGCCTTGTCTTCTTTCCTTCTGCTTTGCTTGTTTGCTGTATTAGTATGGCAGTCAAGTGCTAGTACCTTGAGGAACAGGGAACATTGGCATTTTTGTTTCAGTATTTTCCACTAGAATTTCCCCCACAATTCTTTCCTCCATCAGTTTTTATATAAGAGATCAATAAGACCAAGCCCTTTAATTGCAAGGTCTCTGTGCTATAGTCTAGTGATCACTGCTGCTCACATCCCACAGACCTTACCTCTCACAATTTTTCTGGATTACTAAATTAGACTGGAAAATTAGAAATAGCAGTTCAGTGTTTCTCTTTCTATGGTACCACAATTAGTTAATATAGGTAAGTTTTTCATTTGTCCCCTTACCGACCTTACCCTTAATTCATGCGTCTTTAGCAATTAATTCATTTATTTATTCAAAATTATTTAATTGGTTATTTATGTGTCAGGGAATCTTTTAGTTTGGAGAAAAATAAAGTCCCTAAATACTTCAGACCTAAATTCTAGTAGAAGACAAGGACAAAAACACATTAACAATCCAAGAAGATACTTTTAGAAATGACAAATGCTAAGGAGAAAACAAAATAGGATTTTTGAGCTAGAGAACTACAGAGGTGGGATGTTGTGCCTCTGCAGTAAGGAAGTGTCTAAGTGGAAAAACAAAGGAAAGGTGCCAGCCTGCTACAGCCTGGGAAAGGAGCCTTCTATGCAGAGGGACAGATCCTGCAAAGGCCTAAACTCATGGATATTGCAATGTTTCACATATACTTTTGGTTCTAGGTCACCAACTTTTAATGGCAGGGGCTTTATGTTGGAGGTTTTAGAGCTTTGTGTCAGCTCTTTGAATGATGCTTATTTTGGCAACAAATTTTTAATATTTGGAACTGAGCTTAATAGGCCGTAGCCCAGAGCTCTGCCTGTTAACTTTACTTCATTGAGTATATAAACTTCCCCCATCTATCACGTCTAGAGTTTTGGTTTGTGTTTTCTGTTTTTGCTACCAGTTGTTTTTCACTACCTTTGGTGGGTTTTTGAAGATGAGAACTGACTAAAATTGCCTAAATTTGTAATATCTTTACATTCAGTTTCTAATCAGTTTTAAATTAAAAGTATGTAAGTAAAGTATAACTATGCAGAGCAATTTTGATGATGAGCTATTTGATATAATTTGGTGAAAATTGGTACTAGAAACACTACTTTTCTAAAAACCTTCAATAAATATGAATCTTTTCAAAGTCCCCTGAAATAGCAGGACACATGCCTGAGTATAGTATTCCTTCTGATAGATGCCTGACTAAGTGCATGTGCATAGAACCTCTTGTTTATTTCATTTGTTAAACCCACATTTCCCAAGAAGTACAGAGAAAAATCTAATATCCTGGTATTACATGCTACAAATAAGTTATGCTTCAACTCATCAAGCACATATGTAAATGTCTAAGTGCTGGAGTTGATTTGATAAAAACAAAGTTTATGGCATCGATAAATTCTAAATATGTAGTTTGCCTAGGATTTCAACGAAAACAGAATTACTTTTGCATTTAGGTAGTTTCTCTATTTTCCCCTTAAGAGAAAACAGAATAAAATACATTTGTATTTTGTTTGAAACAATGATGGATCTGGAAATATTTTAGAATCCCAAGATGCATATCATTTTACATCTTTTCTCTGCAACTATAAATTTGGAAATCTTAGCATGCACTGAGATTTTACTGTGTAATATCAAATGTTGAATGAATCTCATTGAAGCCACTTTTAATTGCTACAGTTTAAATCTCTAAGGCATGAACTTTATCAAGGATGTTTCACTTTTTCCTTCTGTGATGCTACCACTGTGGAGGACTCATTCTGGAAGCAAGATTTTCAAGCTAGAAAATTTGCCTACATTTTTTCCTACACCAACAAAACAGAAAACAAAAGGCCATCAGTACGCACTCCAACCCTTTGAATGCAATCAGAAGGCAAATAACTGTTTTTTTTTACGAAAAGATAAAAGGTTGGCCTAAATGGATCCCATGGCTTCCTCTTAGCCTTGTCTCACACTTAGGTGTTTTCCTATATGGAACAAAAACAGTGCATTACAAACGAAGGTGACATCAACCCCAATACTTACCTATTCACCTCCTTCCTCTCCAAGGTAACAATCATCATGAATTTAGTGAGCCTATTTCTCTTGTCACAGTATATATAAAAATGTAAAATTTATATATTTAGAATGAATAGAACATGTAATATATAGTATAGTTCAGTATTATTTTAAAAGTTTACATAGGATTATTATATAATAAGTATATTTTTGCAACTAGCTATTTTTCCAATCAACATTAGGTTTTTTAGTTTAAACCATATTGGCATTCTTATCTACTTCATTTGTTTTAATGACTATGTAGTATATATGTAATATTTTCACATATTTCTCAATGAAGGATTATTTCTACTTATCTATTTTAATAAATGTATTATTGAATATATTCATCTTGAAAGCAATTAGAAGAATTTAGGATCTTTTAATCTCTCCTACATCATTTCTCATGCCATTGCAGTTGGTTTTCTTATTCCTCCTTAGTTTTCTCCAAATTTATCTTTATAAAGCCTCCAGTTTGTATTTTAACCTTCATAATACTATTAATTTACCAATTTATTTGCCAGAATAATTTTTGCATCCTACTTATCTTTCTGAGTTTACTTTTCTTTTGGTTGAATACTCTTTTTAATATATATTCTTTCCCCCTTAGAAAATACATGATTTGTAAACTCTTATTTTCTGTTTATCTACAAAAGTATTTATTCCATCCTTACACTATATAATCATTTGTCTAAAAATAAAGATCATTTATTAGCATTTTTTTCATATTTTTGAAGTATTAGTCCATTGTCTTCTAATAGCAGTAGACACACATCATTATGTCAAATATCCAATTGCTTTTCCTCTCATATACATGTCTCCCTTCAATAGATAGCTTTTTAAAAAATTGAATTGGTCTTTTATGAACTTTAATTTCACTATGATATCTTCCATTGTAAATTTATTTTTATAAATCTTGTTCAAGAATTAGCATTTCTTTTAAATTCTGATAATTCTTTCCCCTAATAAAGCTTCATATAAATTCCCCCTCCTGATTTCTCTGCCCTCTCCTCCTATAATTTCTATTATAGTTATGTTGTATCTCCAAATTCCATTATTTAGAACTTGAGTTCTATATTTGCTTCCTTTAATACTTTGTACTACATTCTGTGTGATTTTCTCATATCCACATTCTAATTCATTAACTCTTTCTTCAGCTGAATCTAGACTTATATTCAATCTATTTAGTTTTTTATGCAAGAACTATATTTTTCATTTTTTAATAGTGAATAGCCTTATAGAAATAGAAAAAGCAATCACAAAATTCATTTGGAAAAATAAGAGATCCAGAATAGCCAAAGCAATCCTTAGCAAGAAGAGCAAATCAGGAGGCATCACAATACCAGACCATAAACTATATTACAAAGATATACTAACAAAAATGGCATGTTATTGGCACCAAAATAGGCATATACACAATGGTATAGAGTAGAAGACACAGAGACAAACTCACACAAATACAGTAATCTCGTGCTTAGACAAAGGCACCGAAAACGTACATTGGAGAAAAGATAGCCTCTTCAACAAATGGTGCTGGGAAAACTGGAAATCCATATGCAGTAAAATTAAAATAAACCCCTATCTCTCACCATGCACAAAACTCAACTCAAAGTGGACCAAGGATCTAGAATTAGACCAGAGACCCTGTGCCTAATAGAGGAAAAAGTAGGCCCAAATCTTCATCATATCAGATTAGCAGATTAGGCCCCTACTTCCTTAATAAGACTCCTAAAGCACAAGAAATAAAATGAAGAATTAACAAATGGGATGGATTCAAATTAAAAAGCTTCTTCTCAGCAAAAGAAACAATCAATGAGGTGAAGAGAGAGCCTACATTTTGGAAGCAAATTTTTGCCACACACATGTCAGATAGAGCACTAATCTCCAGGATATATAAAGAACTCCAAAAACTTAACACCAAAAAAAAAAAAAAAAAAAAAAAAAAAAACCTAATCAATAAATGAGCTAAGGAGCTGAACAGACACTTCTCAGAAGATGATATACAATCACTCAACAAATATATGAAAAAATGTTCAACATCTTTAGCAAATAGAGAAATGTAAATCAAAAACTACTCTAAGATTTTATCTCATGTCAATCAGAATGGCAGTTATTAAAAATACAAACAACAATTAGTGTTGGCAAGGATGTGGAAGAAAGGCACACACATACATTGCTGGTGGGACTGCAAATTGGTGCAACCAATCTGGAAAGCAGGATGGAGATTCCTTAGAAAACTTGGAATGGAACCACCATTTGACCCAGCTCTCCCACTCCTTGGTCTATACCCAAAGGACTTAAAATCAGCATACTATAGTATAGCAGCAATATCAATGTTTATAGCATCTCAATTCACAATAGCTAAACTGTGGAAACAACCTAGATGCCCTCCAATAGATGAATGGATAAAGAAACTGTGGCATATATACACAATGGAATATTACTCAGCATTAAAAGAGAATAAAATTGTGGCATTTCCAGGTAAATGGATGGAGTTGGAGATTATCATGCTAAGTGAAGTAAGCCAATCCCAAAAACAAACAGGGATTGGATGTTTTCTCTGATAAGTGGATGCTGATCCATAATGGGTGGGAGGGGGAATAGGAAAAATGGAGGAACTTTGGGCAAAGGGGACGGAGGGGTGGGGAGGGGTCATGGGGGTAGGAAAGATGATGAAATGTAATGGACATCATTACCCTAGATGCATGTATGACTGCACATATGGTGCGATGCTATACTCTGTACAACCAGAGAAATGAACTTGTGCTGCAATTGTGTACAATAAATCAAAATGCATTCTGCTGTCATATATACCTAATGAGAATAAATAAATAAATAATTTGTGAATGGTTCTTTTGTAGCTTTTCTTCCTCTCCCCCAAAAAAACTATATAATATATCCTTTATTTCTATTTTGTCTTTTGTCTCTTGAATTACATTAAAGCGTCTTGAATTTGTTCTAGAATCTCCAGCCTATGAGGTATAAATTCTCCAACATGCTGCAGCCAATGACTCCTCTAAAGGTGTGCTTTATTTGTTTTGTTTTCTTCACAAGGTTTATTATCTCACTACAAATTTATCTTCTGAAGGGTTTATTTCTTTGGGACTCCCACATGCTCTGGGTTGTGGAAGAATCATTGTAATACTTCAGGATAATTTCAAGATTGCCTTTGCTTGGGGACGCAGGAGTCCCTAGAGTTACACTCTGGGTATCCTCAGACCCTGCAGTTAACATGAAGGCAGGCCCAACCCTGCTTGGAGCTCATGGTGCTTCTTAGCTCTAACAGGTAACTCTTCTCTGCACCCTTGACTTTCATAATCAACAGGCTTCCTTGTTACTTCCCCTGACCTGAGTAAAGGTCAAGTTTTTCTTATATATATTTCACATATGACCTGAGCCCTTACGAATCTAAGTTTTATAAGGGAGGTTCAGTTCCAGGTCTCCTGTTTACAGAGAACCTGAGACAGAAGACTTTCTTTCCTGCTTCAACAAAATAGCTACCCCCAGACATATTCACACACACACACACACACACACACACACACACACACGCATACACACACTCAGAAAGGTAGTGATCCATTGATTAGATGCATTAAAGGAATCCATAATGATATCAATTTATGTATTTATATTTTATTCACAATGTTTGATAAGAGAAGGTGATTTCCCAAGTCGTTTTAGTCTAATACATTAATTAGAAAAATCCTGTTTCTCTTTGGATTCATGAGTACATGCAGCTATAGTGATATCCACAATTGACTGCTTTAAGTAGGGGGAAACAACAAAACTTTATTTTTAAATTAAAAGTGAATTCTAACCCTTTTGCAATTTTAGCATTTGGGGCTCTGATAAACTAAGGGCCAACTTTTTCACTCTGGCAAGATTTGTGTTTCCTTAAAGAAGTATTAAACAATCTTATTTCCTTATTTCATAATATCATCTTTAACATCAAAAGGCTTTATTAGATGGATAAAGAAATACATAGATGAACATTTCAGGGCCTTCCAAGCATTAAGTTTTGAAATTGATTTCCTAGAAACTTGAAAAAACAAGGTTTGGATTCTTATTTACCAATTTCCTGTTTTTCTCTCTTCCACAAACAAACAGAAAATAAATGCCTTGTTAATTTTATTTTGGCATTGATATCTGAAAAATCTTACAAATTTACTATGGAACTCATCTAGTAATTCTAATTTCTAGTGTTAAAGTTCTTTTATCAAAGGGCTCTTGGCCTTACACTTAGGGGATATGATGGCTATTATAACCTTTATGCCCCTATTTCACACCATTTAGAGAAAAGGAAGAAAAGAAGTAAGTGAGGGCAGAAATCCTCCTGAGTTTGATTAAACTGATCCATCAATTCAGGCAAAATTGACTGCAATTGAAAAGAATAAGCCAAGTCAGAAGTTTCTGTTTGTTTTAATGTTGAACTGTTAGTACATGAACAACCAGTTTCTCAGAGATATGTGTCTAATTTCTAGTACTATTTTTAATTTCTCTTCAATGTAACTATACAATTCGTTCCACTTATTTATTTAAACCATAAAAGTAAGAATGATGATCCCAGTCATTTTTTCTTTTATAAGACTATTCAAATTGGAATCCACTCCTTCCTCTTACCAAAAATTTTTACAATTTACAACTAAGGCTCATAAACCTTTTCAGGCATTTTATAATGGCAGATCTCAGAGCCAGATGGTCTGAGGTCTAGAAGAATACAGAATGTGTGAGAACATTTACTGATGATTAGTTGATAAGTGTCATAATTTTAACAATGGTCAATTAGCAAATCCTAATAAAGTTTGCAGAGAACTCATGAAACTTAATCATGCTTGAATTTCTGCCATATAGTCACCTAACTTTAAGCAATATATGTTCCTAAAAATTACGTGTCAATTGAACATTTATAAGAGCAAAAGTTTTCATGGACCTGAATTATCACTGGAGATACTTCATCTTCATTTCTGATTGATTTGCAATTGGCAACGACTCAACTGAAGTTCAGTTTTCTTCTTCTGATTCTTTATTAAATACAAATATTCAAGTTCCCCAAAGTGGATTATAATTTAAACTATACTTCAAACTGTTTTGAAAAGTGAATAATTACTCTGTGTATTAAGAAAGAGAAATGCTTACAATATGGAAACAGCTATTTCTAAAATATTTTAAGAAATCCTGTAGAAAATGAGATAAAGATGGCAGAAAAAAAATATACTAATGGAAATTTTATTCATGATTATCTCATTTAACTTCATAATACTGCTCTGCTACAGGTGGGGATTCTTGCTGACATTTAACAAATTAGGGTAAGGCAGATCTGAGAAGTTAAGTGGCAGAGCCAGAATTTGAACCCATTTCTCTATCCCCAAGTTCATCCACTTTCTACACTACAGCAGGCCTTAACTTGACTCCTATGTGGAAGCTAGTTTCAGAATTTTTAGAAGAGCTTTCTGAAAAGACACAGTTGTGAAAGCTCAGGAGAATCTATAAAAAATGGAATGCCTAGATAAATATAGATTAAAGCAAGCATCAAAGTCTCCAAGTAGGTAAAAATTAAGTTGTGTGCATTTCCTATTTATAACAATCTTTTTTTCCAGAATTTGACTTCATTTTGCTTTAACATATGAATCATTGCCATCATTTCAATTAACAAAAGAAGAAATGATGCTGCTAGTGCAGAATCATGGAAACCCAAGCCCACTGCTGGTTTCTGCTCAAGGGAGCTGTCGCATGGATCTTGCAATCTCCAAGCTTAACTGCTTTTTTCTTGCTCATGCATCATAGCAAATGAAATGCCAAGTAGTATGATCCCCAGTTGCTCTGTAACTTATCTCTGCCCTAATATTGAGCCTCAAATTAGAAGTATTACTGATCAAAGCTCTCCTACTCAGGCATTCTAGAGTTACTCTAGTTCCTTGATATGGTAAGTCATCATTCCTTAAGGATTGCCCATGATTTTGGTCAACTGAACCAAACACCAACAATTTCTTGACTATTCCTTGTATCTAATGGTATCCTTGACACCTTAGATCAGTGTTCCACTTTCCACATTTTGTATTCCAAATGAGAATCTAGTAATGATGTATGTGGATAGAGGCTATGGGAATGAGGAGTTCACTCTTCAAATAAGTTTCAAATGTCAATTAAGATTTTTGAGAATGACATGCACAAAGTTGGTTTTTGTTTGTTTAGGCTTTTATTTTCCCCAATGTATAGTGTAGAAGAAGAAATAAGGTGAAATGAAATCATAGAGATCATTTAGGCAATACTGAAATATTGGCCTAAAGAAGAAATAGGAAGGAAACAGAACATAATATGATTAGGGAGGGATAACTTAAGAAAGAACAAACTACACTTGTCTACTGGATATATGGATCAAGGATAATAGAAAAGAAATTAAGAGGAATTTCATTCAAACCCAGAGACTACAAGAATAAAGATATCATTGACAGAGAAGAAAAACCAGAAGGGAAATTTGGGGTTACCGGGGAGGAATGAGCAGGTAATGTTTCCAAAATTTATTAGCAAGGTTGATCTTGAGTTGAGGGGGCCGTTATGTCTGAGGGTGCAGTGATGGTCAACAAATTCCTGAATTGAGGAGATCTCCAATCTGTGCATGGTAGGGGGGAATCAGAGGACTCAGAGATGAAAATGGGATTTTGGAGAAGGTAGTGGATCCATTGGAGGACTTTTATTAAAATGCAATAACTAGAGTACAAGAAGCAGCGAAGCCCAGCTTTGTGGAAGTACGAAGTGAAAAACATTCACAATGGAATATGTCAAGTAAGAAATTAAATATTGTAATAGCTTTAGAAAGTATTTTCTAGGAGACTGTCTTTGAATTTAAAATTTAAAAGTTTTGTTCAGAGTTACAAGTATTATAACACTCCAGGTAATCATACAGTTAAGTAAATGGTGGAAAGGTTTCCCAAAGCCCATTATACAACATTTCTGAAAATGGGAGGGTGGACAGACTGCACATTTTAGTAAGACAGCCTCGGAGAAATACATGAATTTTAGCTAATGAAAAATATGCAAATGTGCCTCATTACATTTTAGTGTTAAGTGAATAGACTGAGTAATGTTGCATAAATGTCCTCTGCAAATTTGGAAAGTGTTTACAATTTGTTCCTAATGGTAATATAGAAAAATTAATTCTTAATTGTAATACCTAAGGCTCAAAGGACAAGAATTGGCTGCCCCATAAAGTTTGTTATTGAGGTATATATAATCTTAATTCTGTACACTTCTGACTTGTGAAAATGAAATTCATTTATGTAAATAATCTGTGTAATTTAGAACAATATTCCCATGGAAGATATACATGGATATAACCTTAGGTGGAATGAGCTGTTTTCCCATCTCAACCTAATATTGCATTGTGCTTCTCGACACAAACTATTCAATGCACAAAAAATAAAATTAAAATAACTAATGACACCAAACTGAGGACAAGGCTCAGGGATCCCTAAGCCCGAAACTCACTCAAATGAGCTTTTTAAAATCTTTTTCTTCCACTGTATCTTATCACCCCATTCCAAAGAATACAAGAAACATATTGCCCATGTAGCAAATGAAATTATAATTTTATGTTATTATAGAAAGTAAGCAGAACTGAGCTTTAGAGGAGGTGGTTCAGATTTCCAACTGGTATATAGTTGTTTTTATATGAACTCTCTAATAAAATACAAAAAAGTAGAAGTGACTGAGAGAGCCAATCACCTTGATTCATGAGAGTTCACCTAGTCTGGGAGCAGTGAAAATACTGGTTCATAGTACTTGCAAAGTAATTGTAATAAAGTATAATTAATCTGATGAAAAATTCTTAAAATTACATCATGTTTGGCACTGTTGCATTTAAACAAGATGTCCGTCAAAATACCTAAAACATTAGGACTATTTTCATATTGGAAAAGATGTCTGTCTAGTAAAATTCATTTTTAAAAGATTTACAACAACAAACTAAGTTTCTGACATCCCACTATAAATAAGTAATTGCTGTATTTTATTTGATCAGGTTCACTTAAAAGATCTTTACTGAATGTTATATTTCAACAGGGAATTTTGAGTTTACATTTATTCTATACACAAAAGGTGGTTGTAACATCTAACCTGACATAGAAAACAAAGTTAAAACATGTTAAACCAAAAAATCAAGATGTCCTCCAAAGGCAACCAAAAATAATAAATACAGTTTATAAAACATGATTCTATTTTATTTAAATTACATCAAATGTGCAAAAGGGAATATGTCAGAAAAGATTTGGTTATTTAAAAAAAAAATTTTTAACTCCAATCTGTGAGCTGCACCTTGCATTTTCTCTAAAATTTTTAGGAAGTTGAAGCCAGTATCATAAAAATTATGTATTATTTAATTATACAAAAAAAAGATTCATAAAATATTCTGCCTCTTGGAAAATACTCCAGGTATTTTACAAGGAACAATATAGTTAGAGTACCAAAAATATACACAACTGCAGAAGCAATTAAAATCAGTAATAAAAATCAAACATAAAATCAGTGTACCATGCCAAAGGCCTTTTGAAATAAAAGAGCTTTAAACCCACAGAACATAAAAGGAGGCTAATTCAGTGGTTGTCCTCAATTGAAAAGAGAGGACGGACATTCCATAGCCCTGGGCTGCCAGACAGAAATTCTTGAACATGTACTGCTAAGTTTCAGACTGAACATTATCTTTCCCTGAAAATTCACCATTTTTTTAAACATTTCTGTCCTTTCCAAGATGCTCTACTTAGAGTGTCAACAAAGAGTTCTTAACAATGAGGGTCAATTATAAGCAGAAGGAATACTCCTTTTCTATCACTGCTTTTGCCTTTGAATTTTATGCAGGAAAAAAAATTCAAAAAAAAAAAAAAAAAAACAAGAGACTACTCACTATTGTCACTTCTAACATCACTCAAGGTCCTTGAGAATGTAAGCATCAGAACATTTGTGGATGAAATGAGAAATAAATGATAGTTTTGAGAAAGAACTTTGAGGAATAAAAGGCAAATTAAAATCTTTTCAATATATGCAACTTTCTGACAGGGTAGAAAATAACATTCATCAACAATGAATGAGAAAAATAGAGACCTAAATAAATTTATTATGAAATTTTCAAATATTGCTTTAAAGCAGAGTAGACATAGA
This sequence comes from Tamias sibiricus, assembly GCA_025594165.1. Taxonomy (NCBI): domain Eukaryota; kingdom Metazoa; phylum Chordata; class Mammalia; order Rodentia; family Sciuridae; genus Tamias; species Tamias sibiricus. Next base: position 80,802,061 of record CM046664.1, read on the forward strand.
TACCTACACTGCATAGTTCTCATAAAATTGAACTGCCAGCTTCCTTATATGAATGGTCAAACATTACAGTGGAACTCTCATCTCAGCATGAATTCTTGGAATGAGGTATAAAATTCTTATTTCTCTGCAATAATGTACTCCAAGGCATTGTGACTTAATATGGCCTGGCATATGCTCAGGACATGAAAAACAGAGACTTTTTTTCCACCAAGAGTACACTCTCAAGTGAATTTCGCTTAGCAGACATATTTTACTGAACATATTTTAGTTTTTCTAATGTCAATGTGTTTGAAGTAAAACCTTCACATTTCTTTTCCACCTAATCAGAAGAGGCTTTGTAAAACACACAGGATGGAAAAAAGAGAAAAGAACATTCACAAATATGAAAAAGAAAAAAAAGTTTTCTTCTTCCCTTTTTGTATTAGGAGAGAAGTTGAAAGATAAGAAGTGAGAAACTAGGTAAATGTAGAAAACTAGCTCACTTGAAAAGAAATTCAAGTTCAGATGACTCTTGCCTGCTCATTTCTCCTGATCTGGCTTTCTGTCCACACCTGGCTTTTTGACAATGGCCAGAGCAGAAGGAGACTTGTTTTACCCAAAAGAGCTTTGAAGAAGTTCCAAAACTGGGAAAGGCAGTCTGGAGAACAGGAGTGGGGAAGGATCCCTTAGAATGATTATGTTAAGGAATTTCTGAAGAACAATTTTCCACTCAGTGTGCAGAGCAAGGTGTAGACTTTTTGGCAAATACCTTGTACTTGAACAAGATGTGGAGAACACTGTATAAATGAAATAATGGGAGGCCCAGAGAAAATCCAGGATTCTATTATGAATGCTACAACTGAATATAAGGACTCCTTTATTCAGCCTTTAAGACGTTTAGCCTGCCCTTCATATCCTTAAAGTGTCATCACGCCCACTTACTAAAGGCCACAATCAATCTTTCTATTCCAGGAGGATTCTGTGTTAACAAATCTACAAAATAGTGGGGAAAATCCATGCCAAGTGACTTGTTATGCTTTTTCATTAAAAAAATGAAAATTTTATCCTAAGCAGGATAAAAAGAACATAGAGGTAAGGAAAACAAAAAAGAGAAAATCAAACATAAAAGAAAGAAAGAAATGGGAGAGAGAAAAGCAGAACTGTTTTTGGAAGCAGGGGAGTGGACAGAGGTGTTAAGGAAGTATAATTCAAAACAAATTCTCTGGCCAACCCAGAACCACCCCACCCCCACCCCCACCCAGAGTTAGAAGAGAGAGAGATGGGCAAAAAACAGATGTAGGTTTATTACTGAATAAGCATTCAGTCAGAATGTGATGCACGCCACCAGCAATAGAGAGACTCAAAGAACCTCAACCTCACCCTTTAATATAGTCAAACAGAAACGATCGACTACATACATGTTTTCAAAATAAACAATAATTCATCTCAGATAAGAGGACATGATAGCACCATTTGTACACCTGGTTCATCCTGGATTCATGGGATATTTGGAGGAGCCGTCTGTTTGTTAACCAGCTTAATCCAGACAGAAATAAATTTCCCATGTCTTTATGACAGGAGGTAGTTCTGCTACTTGGGCTCTAAGCAGACCTCCAGACCTCGTCTATCTTCTTTTACTGCTACATATCAAAGGAATGGTTCCAGTTCCTTCAGAAACAGGCTTCAGAAAGACTTCCTTGGGTTTTAAAGCTGGCAAAGAGGTTTAAGTAGCTTTTTAAAAGATTTATGCACATTTCAAAGAGAAAGAAATAGAGTTTTCAATTACAAGTTTTCTAAATAAAATGGTTTAAGAAAAAGGGAAGGCATGGGAGCATCTATTTTTAATAGGAAAAATGAAGACTTTTTTCTATTTGCCTTTATATGCAAAAATACTGGAGATAGAAATATTTTAAACTTAGTTTCTTGTACATATTAATTTTCAAAAAATATTTCATCCATAAAAAGAATACCTGAAGCCGGGGCGCGGTGGCGCATGCCTGTAATCCCAGCACTTTGGGAGGCTGAGTCAGGAGGATCGCGAGTTCAAAGCCAGCCTCAGCAATGGCGAGGCACTTAGCAACTCAGTGAGACCCTGTCTCTAATAAAATACAAAAAAGGGCTGGGGATGTGGCCCAGTGGTCTAGTGCCGCTGAGTTCAATCCCCAGTACCAAAAAAAAAAAAAAGAATACCTGACATTAAAATAAATAGGTGCAGAATTTTTTTAAAAAAAGAGTTCTTAGAGCCAGGCGCAGTGGCGCACGCCTGTAATCCCAGCACTTTGGGAGGTTGAGGCAGGAGGATCGCGAGTTCAAAGCCAGCCTCAGCAATGGCGAGGCACTTAGCAACTCAGTGAGACCCTGTCTCCAAATAAAATACAAAAAAGGGCTGGGGATGTGGCCCAGTGGTCGAGTGCCCCTGAGTTCAATCCCCGGTACCACACACACACACACACACACACACACACACACAAAAGAGTTCTTAGAAATTATAAGCATCATGAGGAATTAATAATATTAGACTGAAGTTGTGGAAATGATATAAAACTTAAGAGACGTAGAGGCTCAATTTGGGACATCCAACATCATCCAATATTCACCTGTCAAAAATATATATAAAGAGCTAAAACTTAAAGGAAAGGAAATGGAACAATAATGATGAAAATGTTCAAAAGCTGAAGGATGTCACAAATCTTCAGATTAAAAAAAAAATCCCTGAACATTAAGCATCATAAATTTAAAAAGTTCTAATCCAAAATAATCCTCAGGAAATCTAAGACTGTCAATGTGGTTGCAACAATTTCTTGGAGGATAGAGGTAAAGTCTGCCTTCAAGAGACAAAGAGTCAGATCTATAGTAGTTCACTGAACACTGGATGACAGTAGAGACAGTTAATTAATGATTTCAACATTTTGAGTTGAGATTTTTTAAAATTAGATTTTGATACATAGGTCAAGCAAACTTGAAGGCAAACTAAAACTTTGTATATAAGCAAAAAACAAAATGTTATTGCCAAGTAGTTTTCCTTTACAGAGAAAAGAGGGGAAGAAGAGATCAATAAAATGAAAAAGGGATTCTAAAGAAAGGAAGTGCTGTCAATCAAAAAAACCACCCAGAATACCTTAAATATAACCTTGAGGGTGAGGGCTGAGCAAGTGTTCTCAAAAGCATTTTTCTTTCTTTATTATAGCAGAAATTCAAATTCAAGGAGAATTCAAATTCTCCTTGAAAATTCTCCTTTTGAAGGAGAAGGTAAATATGGATGAATTTACATGGACTGTGATTTATAAAGTAAAGGATCTTAATGGTAACATGAAGAAATGTACTATATTTGGCAATGAAAAAAAAGACAACTAAAAGCAAAGAAAAAACAAAAAGTAGTACATTAAATTCATGATTGAACTATGAACCAAAGAAGAATGTGGCATCCTTTTAGCACTTTATGGAGTATAAGAAAAGAATTAATTTCAACATGGAACTTGAAATAATCTTCCAAGAGAATTGATCTAGTGACAAGAAAATATTTTGTAGGGAATGTACAAATAATGCTATATTCAATGCATAACGAACATTTAACAGATGAGTAGAGTTTCTTTCTTACATGGTGACATGATTCAAGACAATAAGAATTGACTTAAAGATGCTGAATTATTAAAATTATGTACCAGAAGTAAAAATTAGCAATTCAGAAACATTGGAAGGAGATGAGTAAAGGAGAAGTGATAGTGTACCTCCTCTGTACTGGTGAGAAAATCATTAGATTTAATCCAAGTGATTCAATGAAGGAATAGCTGTATGATAATAGTACTGAGTGTTTTGAGGGTAGCTGTCACAAGTGTGAATACAGGAGTTATAAGAAATTACTTATGGCCGGGCGTGGTGGCGCATGCCTGTAATCCCAGCATTTGGGAGGCTAAGGCAGGAGGATCGCTTGCAAATTTAAAGCCAGCCTCAGCAATGGTAGGCACTTAGCAACTCAGTGAGACCCTGTCTCTAATAAAATACAAAAAAGGGCTGGGGAGTGGCCCAGTGGTTGAGTGCCCAAGAGTTCAATCCCTGGTACACAAAAAAAAAAAAAGAGAGAGAGAGAAATTACTTATGAGATGTAGAACTAGGGTTTGGAAAAAGAAGGGAAAGGAACATTGAATATTAATTTCTTGTTATTTATTGTCTAAATTTATTTCAAATACCTGTAATATTTTGTAAGATATATATTTTATAAGATATAATATGAGTAGAAAAAATATGTCTCTGTATTTTATTACCTCAACCCCTCATATAAATCTTTCCTTTAGTTCAAGCAATGCTCTTTGTCTCACGGATGGCCATACCTAGAATCATCTCTGTGGATTTACTTTCCCTATTATTTCTAAAACTGTAGTTGATTTTATTATCCAATATGATATTTACTATACCAAGACCTTTGAGACATATTCCTGTTTGAGTGCAGAGCCATAAAAATATCTTTGTCTCTGCAAATAAATTGTGTCTTTTCTTTTGTCAAAAAATAAAAATTATGAGGCCCTTAGCTGCAAGGAAACTTAAAAGTTAAAGGCACTGCCCATTTGCAGTTATCAATTCACCTAGGTGTCTAAACTTTTAGATCCTTTTTATTCTGCTTTTATTCCTTTTATTCCCATTGACAAATTAGGCATTTTGAAAGCTTCCTCAAATACTTGAATTTATAGGAATTTTTGTTTATGTTAAATATAGCAAAAATGCACCAGCTCAACTATTATAACAGATGTTTGCTACATTCATAGCTGTGCCCACATTTTTCCCCAATACAGTTTAAGCTCCTTAATCATTCCAATTACATATAATAGATTATATCCCCACATCCCTACCTGAGTGCTCTATATGTAGCAGGTGCCCAATAAATGTTTCTATGTTGGACTGACTTAATCATGGTTACCACAGATTTTCAATTTATGGTCAGTAGTAAAATATTTTCCCAAGATACATATAAACAAAAGGAAAGTATTTTACCTCTTAGCTACTTTTATATGTGCTAATAAAATTCTTCTAAAAGAAACAAGGCAAATATAAAAGACTAACTTGTGATTCATAAAAATAGAAATATTGCAGTCACATTTCACTGGATGACTTCAAATGCAATTTTCACTTTTAGAAGTGTACACATAATCTGGACAGGAAAAAAAAAACCTTACAAGCAAATCCATCCTGAACAAGATACTTTAGTGAAATGTATTTTTTCTCTACAAATCCCTCTATTTATGCCCTTACTAAATATCTGAACCTAAATATGGATGGGAAACCAAAGGTCTGGGATCCTTTTGAGAAAAATCAATTCCTACATCTTTAATTTATACCCCAATCCACTAAAACACCCAGCTGTCTCACAAATGGAAGTTTTCATTCAAGGGTCATTGAGCAGTGATGTTTTCTTGTTGTACCATAGTCAGAGAAATACTTTGAAAAATAACATCCTACCACTAATTCACAGTGAAGCATCACTATTTCAAGATCACTCAGATGCTTCCATTTTCTCAGAGGTAGGAAAACCAATGTTTATTAACAGGCTGAACAGGTGGTTCTACCAGCAGAGCTGTTCCTTTGTAAAGATGCAAGAAAATCCTGTTTATGGTATGATATTTAGGCCACAGACTGGCATATCTGTCCTCAAATTTTTCTACCTTGAACTGGAAACAAAGAAAGTTCTCACTATAAAGTTAGTCTTTTGGGTCAAGATACCCTCAGCAAAAGGCTGAAGTTAACAGATAGTCAGCTTGCCTGAAACAGCACAAATACTAATGGTCATTGACATTGATGTCTGCATTAGAAAAGCTATCTAATACCCAGTATTAAAAATAAGAAGGAAGGGAGGCTGGGAATATAGCTCAGTTGGTAAGGTGCTTGTCTCACATGCACAAGGTCCTGGGTTCATTCCCCAGCACCACCACAAAAAATAATAATAATAGATAAATAAATAGATAAATAAATAAATAAATAAGAAGGAGGATAGCACAGTTATCTGGATTGTAGAGATCAGGGCAAGTCTGAGTAGAGAGGGAAAACCCAGGGAAGATGCCCAATGGAGCACTCAAGAGGGACTTTGAGGAGCAGGAGAAACTGGAAAAGGAATGGAGCCAAGAATGTATAAGAAAGTAGCTCAACATGTAAAATCATCATTTTTCTTGAGGCATCCATGCATACTGAATAGAAAATGGTAATGAAAGACAAAATTTATAACAAAATCCAGTAGACTTTGATTAGAATATGCAGAATTCACGAGATAAAGCTAAATTACCTGCATATATAAGCAACATCAGTTACCTTTTCTTGAAGAATTACTACTTGACCAGAACAAGGCAACTTCCTGAAAGGAAATGGTGATACAGAATGATCAATTCTGGGTGAACTCCTTAAGAAAATAAAACCTGAAACTGGTTCTTAAAAAAGAACAATTAAATTATGAGTACAATTATAAGCAATGATTCTCAGCTCTCACTGCATATTAGAATCACCTGGTAGCTTTTGAATTGTAATGATTCCCAAGATCAGTTTCCTACCAGAAATTCTGATTTAACTGAGCTGAAATGGGACCCAGGCATCACCATGGTTAAGACTCCCTGAGTGATTCTAATGTGCAACTAGAACTGTAAACTGCAGCTGAAGCCAGGATGTGAGCTTGAGGGTATTAGAAGGTTTAGGGAGCTGCTGCTCCAGGTCTCCACCTGCATATAATTCTCTTTAGTTCTGATGTCTTTTCTCCACAAAGTTCCTGAAGTCACCACCTGCCATAGTTAGGATCTTGAATGTCCCCCAAAGGTTGATATGCTAAAAACTTTTTCCCCAGGGTGGCACTGTTGGGAAGTATTGAAACTTTTAAGAGGTGAGGTCTAGCGAGTGATCCTTTGGACATTTGGGTATGCGGTTGAAAGCAATTGTGGAATCCCAGAACATTCTTTTTTTGCTCCTTTTGCTTCGTGGCTCTGAGGTGAGCAGTTTTATTCCACCTTGAGCTCCCACCATGATTTACTGCCTTGCCACAGGCACAAAGCAGCAGAACCAATGATCATGGACTGGAACCTCCAGAATCATAAGCCGAAACAAGCCTTTTCTCTGTGTAAGTTTATTATCTTATATATTTTGTTAGAATAATGGAAAGCTGACTAATATATCACCATAATACAGATCAGATTATTTACATTGCTGCTATAGAAAAACCTTTTGTTCTGCAGCAGACCCATATCTATATAACCTCAAGTATGTGACATAGCAAGTTTGAGGTACAAACAATTATACTTTAAGTGCCACCGTTTAGGCTGGGATCTCATGAGTTAAGTATGTTGACCACAAAGGAAAATCTTAAGAAATCTTAACTTTTCAAATCAATAACTGATTAAGAGTGTTGGGGAAGCATGAGAAAGATGGTTTAGTGACTGAGTGCATGAGAAAAGCTTTTGAGGGTAGTGCATGTATGTTCACTCTCTTGATGGTAATGATGGGCACAGAAATATGTAAGAACTCATTGAATTGTACACTGAATTAAATGCATTTCCTCTACTTAATGACAATTACAACTCAATAATATAAAAAAATATAAACTTTGCTTTTTATATATCTTTAAGTCATATAAACTTTTCTCAAAAAACATCGCATTCATTTTTATCTGCAAATTACTTACTCTGATACCTTTAAAAATCTAGAAATCTGAAATCAAAAGTGGGAAAAAAGGCCCCATACCAGAAACATCTCTCCTCCTATGATCATCAACTTTTCATGTCTGTGACAAAGTACTTGAGGAAAACAACTTAAAGGAGGAAATGTTTATTTTGGTTCATGGCTTCAGAAAGTTCAGTCTATGGTCACCCGGCTCCTTTGTTCTTGGGCTTGTGGTGAGACAAAATATCATGATGGGGAGGGTTCAGCACAGCAAAGATGCTCCCTACATGGTGACCAGGAAGCGGAAAGAAAGGGAGAGGGTCTTCAGTTGTAGCTCAGTGGTAGATCACTTGCCTAGCATGTGTTAGGCACTGGGTTTGATCCTCAGTACCACATAAAAATAAAGAAAGAAAACAAAGGTATTGTGTCCATCTACAAAAAAAAAATTAAAAGAAAAAGAGGGAAAGGAATAGTCCATGGACAAAATATACCCTTCAAAGTCACACTCCAGTGATCCACATCTTCCAAATAGTTCCCACCTACTAAAGTTTCCACTCCCAACAGCACTACCAGCAGGACCAAGCCTTCAACACATGAACCTCTGGAGGACACTCCAAATGCAAACTCTAACACCTACTAACCCCTGGCATTTATTTTAATAGTTAAAGGTAAAACCATACTATTATCCAGGAAGTGTGATGCCCTCAAAGATTTAAAATTATCATATAAGCACAAGACAGTTATATTCATCTCCCAAAGGGACAGGGACTCAGACACAAAAAGAGCAAATTTCAGATAGAAAGGAAATCTGAAAACTGACAGAAGGGAGGTTACTCTGTTTGCAGTAGGAAGTTTTGGACACCTGAGTATTTGGCGGAGTAGGGATATATGATGGAAAGGCTATGCAAATAAGAGATGTAACCACCCAAGAACTACACATGCCTTGAACAGCATCAGGTGCAAGTTAATCTTTTCTGTTTTCACTGGCATTGCTAAAGCATTTGTTCTTTAAGAATGCTTATAAAATAATCTTTAAATAATCAATGACTTTGTGATTACTCAGGAAGACTATTTATTGATATTCTGCAAATGCATTATTCTCCTCAAATATAGAAAGCAAAAGAATTTTGTCACTTTGATGAGAATGGGCTAGGTTCTATTAAATTTCATATGCACATAATCAAGAAGGCAAACACTTGGATATGTAGATTTAAATTATCAGAGCATGAATCCCACATAACAAAGAATTTCTAACCTACTAATCCCCACTGGTATATCTATTGTTAAAAAAAAAGATAGTATGAGCACAATGCAAGTTGAAAATAAATAAAACATTATGAAACTGAAGTTTTCAATTAATACCATTCTGCTATTATTGTTCTGTAATTTTTTAAAGATTCATAGATTGTATTTTAAAAATATCTTCCCCTAAAACCAAATTCCATGCCATATTGTGAAAACAGTAGTATTTTACTATAAATAGTAGGGAACTGAGGTTGCATCACTTTTAACATTCTCACTCCATCATTACCAAGGAGTTTATGGTCCATCCTGGAGGTGTCCATAGGACTACCTGCTATCAAAGAAATTTCACTTATGGTCATTGCCCTAGAGTAAAAAGATACAGTCAAACTTGGAAGAGAAACTATTAACATTCTAGCAGTGTCCTGATGGCTTTCCCAGTGTTTCCCAGGCTTTTATGCATATTTTTTATTATCATTCTTAATTGGACTAAGCAGCTCTGGGAGTTGATCTCTTGTGACTCAGATTCATTTACAGAGAACTAGGAAAGTATTCAGAAAAAAAAAAAAAGCAGTACTGGGAATATATTCTCAGTAAAGAACTCACGTTTTCAAAATACTGAGCTCATTCAGTCATGGGAATTTATTTATGATATTTATTTTCTGGCTTTCTAATTTAGGCATTTCCATAGCTAGTCCTTGGAAATTTTGCCTAGGGAACCCATGGGGAGGGTCAAACCACTGGTTTACTTCTGCCAGGGAATAATATTCTCTCCACCTTCTCCCCAACCTCATTAAAATATATTTGTCCTCTATTTTATGCCTTTGGGTCTGTGTTCTGTAAGATAATTTGACTATACTTTTTTTTTCTATTTTGACTTAAGGTGTAGCTGACTCAATGTGTAAAGCCTAATGGTGAACATTCTTTTGCATTTCAACAAGATTCATAAAGTTCTGAGCCAAAAGTAGTAAAGAATGAGTGATGGGAATTCTACACATAATGAAAGGTCATAGAGATGTCTTTGAAGATTCTTTGAACAAGATGTTTTTCCCATCTCTCTCAAACAGGACCACAGGGTCACCCTATGACACACTGGGCACTCAGATAAGCAGTAGGTAGGAAGTGCTTGGTAAGTACTCATTGAACTAATTGAATGTTTGCTTAACTCAATGAAAAAGATGGGAGAAGAGGTCAAAGAGCTGATCCTACTGATAATGTATTAAATTTAAGGAGGAATTCTAAGAAGTCCTGATCAGAGCAGTGGGAAGAAGGGCAAGATAGAACTGATTCACAGAAGCCAAAGGGGAGAGAATTTCAGGGAGAAATAGGATTGTTAATTATGTGAATCCTGTAGCTCTAAAATCCAAGAAAATGAGAATGAAGAAAATAAACTAACTGCTTATTAGGAATGCATTATAATCTCCAAGCATTTTTTGGTGAAGTGATCAGAATAGAAAACAGATTGTAAAATGTTGATTTGAAAGAAATGGGACAATGACCTATTCAGACAACTCTTAGAAGGAGTTTGGCTTAAAAGAAGAGAAACATAAATGAGCAAATATGCAGTTATGGACACGAACAAGAAAAAAGCTATCTTTGCAGGTATGAGAGAATTGAAAATGTTTATATGCTGAGAAAAAGAAGGCAGCAGTGTGTCAGAGGTGGATAGTGAAAAAAGGAGAGTCAAGACAGATCTTCATAAGGGTAGAAATTGAGATTAGTTTTAGAAGAAAGTGAACTGTATAGTTTAAAGAAATAAATTGAGAATTTAAAATGTGGGATGTGAGTGAGAGAGGAAGGGAAGCACTACTCCATAAAGCACAAACAGGTCCTTTCCATGGTTTGCAATGGAGCTGGGAGATTGGGCAGAATATAAAATCTTTAGAAAGAAATACCAATATACACAAAAGAAGCATATGTCTTTTAAGTAAGAACTATAAAGTCTAGCATAAAAGCAAAAAAAAAAGTTTTTAAATTTTAAGAAATAAAGTGTGAAAGTAAAGAAATGAAGTGTGAGAGTGTTAAAGCAATGACTCTGCCTGGCATACCAGATTGTGTGTGTGTTGAACTTTCATATATTCTTCTCTGTGATTTTAATCTTAAAACTTTAGCTGGGCGCAATGGCACTCACCTGTAATTCCAGTGGCTTGGGAGGCTGAGACAGGAGGATGGCAAGTTCAAAGCCAGCCTCAGCAACTCAGTGAGACCCTGTCTCTAAGTAAAATACAAAATAGGGCTGGAGATGTGGCTAAGTGGTTGAGTGCCCCTGAGTTCAATCCCTGGTAGCCTAAAAACAAATGAACAACAATAACAACCAAAAAAAAAAAAACACTTTAATTCAGTGGCCAAAGGGTGTAGGTGTCAGAGGTAAGATGAATCAATAGAGATAATGTGTTTTGGTGAATGGTCAGGAAGCACGGAACCATTATTTTTCTTCAAGGTCTCTATACTTTAATATTGTGAGTCTAGCCATTTAGACTGAAACTCTGTGTGTGTGTGTGTGTGTGTGTGTGTGTGTGTGTGTGTGTCTTATATCCTTTGTAGCAAAAGACTAAAAGGGAAATACAAATTTTAAATCAAATTTTCTGATCAAACAAGAAGTCAGCTGGCTAGAAGCAGGAAGGAAGAAGGGTTTCCAGTACAGCCTGGGTTTGGAGCATTTGGAAGAGATCTCCACTAATCTCTAACTGCTGAAAAGGGGAAAAGAAGGAAGATATAACTACTTGCTCAGAAGTCTACTCAAACAAGAAGGAAGAAAAAATGCCAAGGGATGCTTTCGGAGGTAAGGGGGAATTAAGACATCCTTCCTGCTCCAACGTAACAGAGGCCACTTGCCACCAAAATGTCAATGGAGGTACAATACATTCTGAGGTCTTCAGACAGTAGGAAGGAAAGGTGGAAGACTTATCATGTTGCTGCCCAACACTGATAACTAAGAATGCTGTAAGTCAAGAGGAGCTTGAAAGTCTGTGAAGCATAAGGTGGATCAACACAGCACAAAAGTGGTTGTTACCAAGGGACACATTGGGGAAATGAATTTATCTATGACATGCATCCAAGATTGGGGATTGACGGGCTGGGGATGTGGCTCAGCAGTAGAGCGCTCGCCTAGCACATGTGCGGCCCAGATTTGATCCTCAGAACCATGTAAACATAAAATGCATTGCATTGTGTACAACTAAAGCAAATAAATACATATTAAAAAAAAGATTGGGGACTGGCAACATGTTTGTTACAATGTCATGATATGGGTATTCTTTTTTTTAATTTTAATTAGGTGTATATGACAGCAGAATGCATTTTGATTCATTGTACACAATTACAGCACAACTTTTCATTTCCATGGTTGTACAAGATGTAGCATTGCACCATATGTGCAGTCATACATGTACCTAGGATAATGATGTCCATCTCATTCCACCATCTTTCCTGCCCCCATACCTCCTTCCCTTCCCTCCCTCCCCTTTGCCCAATCAAAGTTCCTCCATTTTTCCTATGCCCTCCCCATTATGGATCACCATTCTCCTCCTTCACCCTTGTTCTTGGTTACTCATCCTCATCCAGAAATATGCACCTCCTTATTTCTGACATTTACCTTACATCTTCAGAGTTTCATTTCAGCTACATTCCAACACATGTTTTCTTGGTTACCATCTCAGACATATAACATGATTAAGTTTATGCTCACCTCCTCCTGTCTTAAATCTCCCACCTTTTTTCCTAGTCCAAATTTCCCAAGCTTCAGAAATCTCTGGGTACTAATTTACAGGATTAACACTGAAATTTCACTTCATGTCTGCAAAGATAAGACTACATATTGATTTTCTCCAATATTTCTAGGAGTACCCAGAAAGTGTCTCATATCTCTGAAACCCTCATAGTTCCACAGGTAGAAAAAAAGTGCCCTTTCCCTAGTCTACATCACACCCTTCCACTTGGAGAAATGAAAAACATTGATTTTCACATCATACCTCATGGAGCCTCTCAGTGAAGATGAGTCCTCCCAGTCATTCTCAAACTGCCCTATTTTAATGGCTCAGACTAAATGCTTTCCTAGACCATAGATCCTTTGCCACACATCCTCTCATTGCCTCAAATATGGTATGCATCCTCCACTCACCTGGGCAGAACACTTTCTCCTCCAAGCAAGTCAAATCATACAAACATTTGTTTGGGGGAGTTATAAGCACCCAAGTCTCCATGTGACAGATGCAGTGTTTAGGCACAAGTGGAGCTGCCCTCCTATACATGAATGACACCTAGAACCTTATTCCCCAAAGCTGTAAAACCATATACTGCTTTTGAAACTTTCTCTTCTTCATTTCATATTTAATCATCAAAGCTCCTATTCATTCTTCAGTTTCTCTGTATCCAAATTAATTTGGTGATGTGCTAGAGTAAGCTCGTATCAGCTTGCAAGAGCCACAAGGGGAGTATAAAAGGGGGGAAAAAGATGGTAGAATGAGATGGATATCATTACCTTAAATGAATGTTTGAAGACATGAATAGTACGAATATACTTTGTATACAAACAGTGATATGTAAAAATGTGCTCTATATGTGTATTATGGATTGTAATGCATTCTTCTGTTATGTGTACAATAACTTCGAATAAAAAAATTTTTTAGGAATTTTGTGAGTCACTTGTTCTTGCTTTGGTAGCTTGAATTCAGCCATTGTAAACATATTTACACCAGAAAAGTGGCAAATTATCCAATCAGGGCTTCCCTCCCCACCCTCAAAGCAAATTATTAGCATTTATGAGCACACCACTGGATAGATTCATTATTTTCATGCAGAATGGTTCATTTCATTAACAGATTTTCAGAGTAATCTCTGAGCTACTTTTCTTGACTTCTCTCTATCAGTTCATTCAAATCAAGTCATTAAATATTTTAAGATTTACATTAGTTCTATTCCCAAGTATAAATTCAAAGACCTGAATAGGTTACTGCCATTCTGGAAAAAAAGAAGAGAAAACAGATTACCTGAGCCAATACACTTAGTACAAAGCTTTGGGCCATAGAATATATTTATTAAATATTGGTTATTATTAGTTAATACTATATATCAGTTAAAATTGTCATTATTATTTTATTAGCACCAATTTTCTATTCATTAAATCCATCTTCACTGGTATCAAGGAAACCTTCACACTATTAGTCTTCATTATGCCAAATTCTTTGTTTCTACAAGGATATTCCTGCCTGAAATGTACTTTTATCCTTGTTTCCCTTAATGAATATTTTCAGATCCAGAGCAAGGCTTACCTTTCACAAGAACATTTTCTGAATAACTCTATAACAAAAATATATGTCTTGTTTCTGAATCCTTTTAGGGCTTTATTCTTACCCAAAACCCTAGCATTTATGAATACCACTAAATACTGCTCTTTTTTTAAAAAATGTACATTTCTTTCCACAGTAAATTATGAAGTCTTTTACAGCAAGAAACAATACCAATCTATAGGGACCAACTTATACTCCTGCTTTCATGCCTTCAGCTCTCATCTTTTCCTACCCACCCTCAGCAGAATATTATTGACAAGTTGGGGGCACTCACTCCAGTGAGCCTCTCCATGAGCACAATACTGACTAAATACAGTTCCACAATGGATGAGTCACTTCCCTGCGATCCATATGAATTTTTGTCTGGAGAAAAAGAGCACTCTAAGGCAGAAACTTTTACCTCTTTCCAAGCCATGACCCTCGTGGCACATCTTTATTTTCCTTCATCTCTAAGAACAAATTAAAAATCATTAAAATATGAAGCAGTTTTCATTTATTTTTATTACTTCATAATTCTAGCCGTTTATAACTCATTTAAGCATCACCCATAAATTTCAAAATTATGTGGCAATAAAAGTAATTAAAAAACAGAAGTTAAAACAATGCCAATGGCAAATCCTTTCCAAACTTAATATGAAGAGTGTCAGCGAAATGTCGTCTAAGCTCAGAAAGGGCGAGATGCAGTTTACAATGGGATTTCAGTGTTATGAATGTGTGAACAGGGTTCATCCCCAGTAAGACAGACAGAATTTCCTTTCCATAGCTGAAAAATCCCACGTTACCAAAAGGGCCTTGACCCATCACAGTAGGAAAGCTAAGTAAACTGATTAGCTACATGTCTAATCTGACTGCATGTATTCCCCTGGGGTCTTTTCAGCATTGAATATTGAATGAATCAGTTTATTCTCTATTCCAACCCAGATGAGAAGAGGTTTATGGAAAATTCAAGGTCTAAGGTGGAGGTAATAGTGCAACTTATTCAACTCTCCTAAAAATAAAAGACACTTAGTCCTTTGTTAGCTTAGCGAACAGGGGAAAACAGTTCCCCAAAGATATGTCATTTCCTCTGTGTTAATATATGAGCATGAGTAGGGGTGGGAACGTGTGTCTGCCTACATGTGTGCAGGCACCTAATTCACTAATAAACTATTGGTGGCCATTAAGGCAGTCTTTGAGCTATAAGCAACTGGATATAAGATCATCACCTTCAAATCATTCCCCTTTGATGAGAATTGCTCTTTCAGGTTAAAGTATTATTTCCAAAAAACATTTGCTAAAATTTAAATCTAAATCAGGATCAAACTGGGGAATGAAAAGTCTGCTTTCAGACCTACAACCCATTCAGCACAAACAATAACAGCAAATGACACCAGGGAAGCCATAATGTACTTTTGTAGAGTCTTGACATTTTCATGACTGTAATAATGAGTACAATCTTAGCTAATACAGATTGAGCATCCCTCATCTAAAAATCTTAACTGCAAAATGCTCCATATTTGAAACGTTTTGAGTAACAATATGACCGATGCTCAAAAATTTTCAGATTTTTGGAGTGTTTCAGATTTCAGATTTTTGGATCAGGGTATTCAACCAGTAGGGTGTATACAAATATTTCAATAACTGGAAAACTCCAGAATCTGAAAGACTTCTGCTCCCAAGCATTTCTGACAAGGGATATTTAACCTGCATCAGGCATTTCTGGAAATAGTATTTTCATATAAAATTTTCCATGATCATCATTAAGAAAGATGGGCCTTCTTTTGAATACCAAAATAGTCATTAATGACCAGCACTACACCACTGGTTTCAGTGATACTGATAATGACCAACAGTCATCTAATCAAGGTCCATAGTGAGGCACAAACAACACGCAGCTTAGCAAAATGGCTGACTTTGAAAGAGAATAGAAAATAAAAGGTATCAGTTGATCTGCATTTATGTCTAGTAATGTGTCAGGAGAACATTAGTGAACACATTTTTTTCACTTAATTAAATTGAATTATATTATCTTATTCTTAGGCCTAAGATTCTCCTAAGTAAAAAGTCAAGTATTCTTTTAGTCAATCTCCATGGTGAAGTTTGTCATTCCCTGCTTTTAGTCACAAAATTCGTAGACTATGAGTGATGGGGCAATTGAATTTTCATGGGTTGGATTAGTGCTGATTCCAAAGAAGGGAGGGTTTACCACCAGAGTTGAAATCTATGGTAATGAAATGAAATATTTAAATTAAATTTCAGGTTGAGCACAGCTTCCCTGCAAGATGGCCCTGGCAGCTGTCTCTGAATTTCTCACACAGTACATCACCCCTTACATAAACTGTTCATTTATGCAAACAAAGCTGCAAAAAGACAGGAAGACTGAGTACACATTTTTTTCCCCAATTCAAAGCACTGACACAAACCACCACGAAAAGAAAAAAAAATGCTATGTATATTTACTTCAAGATATCAGACTTTGGAAAATAATTTATAAATTTATATTATTTATAAAATAATTCATTCAAAAAAAGAAGGGGAGGAGGAGGAAGAAGAGGATAAAAGGGGGTAGGAAGAGGAAGAAAAAGAAGAAAGATGAGGAAGAGGAGGAGGAGGAAGAATCACAATGAAGTCTTTTCTTAAAGGTAACTCTGTCTTCCCTGTATCTCATTCAAACATTTAAAATATATATATATATATATATATATATATATATATATATATATATATATGAAGGCAGAAGCCTGTTATCAGAGAAAAAGCTGAAATTGCATTTTAATATTTTTAGATTCAATCTATATCTTCTTCTCTTTTTCTGCTCTTTTTATTCATGGACTCTTTACAACTTCACTCAAAATACGTTACCCAGTCACCAACTCTACAAACAGAATGCTCCAAAGCCTTACAACTGCACTGAAGAAGCAATTCTAAAAACTCAATACAAGGATGAGGAGATATATACATTTCATAAAACTCTATTAGCTAGTGACAGTGCTGGGGGGGTGGCAGAATTAGGGTTTTACTTCAAGTTTGCAGGCAGTGGGGGAAGACGTTTCTCTGTCAAAAAAAAAAGGGAAGTCAAGACAATTTAAATTTGTATATGAACACAAGTTTTACAAGAAAGCTAGCAAAAGGTGAGGAACTTTGGAGCTTGTCAACTTCACTGTGCAAAATTCAGGTTCATGATATCTCCCATCATTCCAGTTGCCCTACTGTTGAGTATCTATCTGCACCACTTTTCCTAGAATCAAGAATTCATTCGATGAAGATTTATTAAATGCCCTCCCTGTCTTGGTATCATGTTCCATGGTCCAGAAAGAAGATAGGCTTTAAAGCAAATACATATACATCTAGATAGCATGCTGTGTTTGTTTTATATACAGTGCACTTTGAAAAAAAAATAGAGAAAAACTAGATTCATTTGTTAAGAGCTGATTTTAGGCTTAGCTTAATTTTGACACTAAATATTGTGAATACTACACAAAATGAAAAAAGTTAAAAATAACATTTTTTCTTCTGGCTATTATCTGAATCATTTCAACAAAGAAAGAATGGAAACATAAACCACTGTTATCCTTCATAAGTATTAACTAAGTAGTTTGGATGTTGATTCTATCTAGAAGATTTAATACTTTAACCCAACAGAAATTTCCTGGGGGAAAAAACCTGATATTCTTTTCAATACCATTTGTGTGTGTGTGTGTGTGTGTGTGTGTGTGTGTGTGAGAGAGAGAGAGAGAGAGAGAGAGAGAGAGAGATTCTTAAAAATACACTAATAAGAGTGTGTGCTTTTGAAGAGGGAGGTTTTTTTTTTATGCTATGGTGTGACTCAGCTAATTTAAAATAATATTGATACAATTATATTGGGTATTTAAACCCCATTCTTTCTTTTTGAAAAAAATCACAGCTTATTGATTTCATTTGAATTTCACAGTTACATTGATTAAAAAATTGACCACAAGCCAGGTGCAATAACACATGCCTGTAATCTCAGCACTTGGGAGGCTGAGGCAGGAGGATTGCAAGTTCAAAGCCAGCCTTACCATTGCTGAGGCACTTAGCAACTCAGTGAGACCCTGTCTTTAAATAAAATACAAAAAAAAAAAAAGGATGGGGATTTGGCCCAGTGGTCCAGTGCCCCTGAGTTCAATCCCCAGTACAAAAAAAAAAAAAAAAAAAAAAAAATTGACCATATTCAACAAGTTCTATATACTTCTTAAAAAAAATAAATTATTTTATGGTAATAATCCCCATCCTCGATTTGGGAGCTTCTACTGTGCTCCCTACCCTTTTTATGCCACTCTCCTGGATCTAAGAAGAGTAGAAGTAAGGGAACCAGAAGCACAGTTGCACAGTAGTATGGGATCATCATAATAAGGAAAGCATAGTGGGAAAATACTTTCTTCTCCGTGTCTCACTGCCCTCCCTCTACAAAGACCTCAAAATCAATGGAACCATGAGTGGACAGTAGACAGTGGTGTCAGCATACACTGGGAAACCACCTGATAGAAAATTGACACTGCAGCAGTGATACTAGTTTTCTGGTTCTCCTTCTAAAGGGAAACAGAAATGGCCTTTGGAATGAGGATGCCTCAAGAACAGAGAAACTGTTTGGCTGTGCCTGCAGTACCTTTCAGGGGTGCTAGAGACAGGACAGGGTGAGAGTCCCTAGCTAGACAGGGAGGCGCAGGCATGCACTCTGAAGCCATCCGCCTAAGATTATAGCAAGGCATTCTTCAGACTCAAGAGTGCAACCTGGCTCTAGACTTTTACTTCGGTGAAAGTAAGGACAGATTGGGGCTGAACAAATGAGGCTCTGGGGACTCGAGATGCTCCATGAAGCATCTGGGGCTGAGAGAAGACATATTCTAAGTGGTAAGATGGATATAGAGGTACAAAGTCATATTAATTTCCTTTTTTAAAGAATTGTGACTTTCCTTTATGCTTCAAATTGATGAAACAGGAAATTTATGGTACATGAAATAGCTTTTATTGAAAAATATTAATTTCTTGGTCTTGATCATTATACTATGTTTATGTAAGATATTAACTTTAGGGCAAGCTCAGTGAAGGATATACAGGAATTCTCTTGATTTTGCCAAATTTTTGCGTCAAAAATTATTTCAAAATTAAAACTTTAAAACAAATCCCTGAATAGAAATGTCCTCGAATTCTTCATGTAATTGAGTACACTTTATCTATAAATGAAATACCTCTCTGCAGCATGTCTAAAGGAAGATCTTGTGATAATGAGGAAAATAACTCCTCACTACTTCAAAACACTTCTTTCATGGCATCATTTGCATAAATAAAAATATGTTTTTTTATCTTGGTTAAAAAAACACTTAAAAATTCATCAATTAATTACTTCCAAACACTGTGATAATAATGATGATGGCTAAAGCTAGTTCACTGTAGTCTGTGTCCCTTGCATTATGATTCTGGGCTATAATTACCATGTTTTTTCTCCAGAGTAATTTTTGATGCTAAAATTCCAGGTAAAAAGTGCTTTATAAAGATTACATTCCACAGTGTTCTTAGGACATTGTCATAACACTGTTAATAACAGCAGAATCAGGAAAATTAGGCTAAAAAGGTCCTACCCAAGAGGGGCTGTTAAAGAAAGGACAATGGATTTCAGTATGAAACAGTTACATTTCAAGATTATCCCACAAGCATTAAGTTCAATCTATTTTCATTGTTAATAGAATACAGAAGTATAACCCATCATCACCTTCTAAATTTTAACTTTTCCAAATTATCCTTGGTCAGCCAATAGGACACTTCTCCTCAAAAGGATAAGCTCTAACATAGGATTTCTTTTGCTTTTATAAAATAAATCTTCATATTTTAAGTTCATAATGTATCACTCCTTGCCAAGGCAACTTTCCTTTTGGCCTTCCCCTACATCATCAATTCCACTTTTCAGATATGCCTTGGGTTTCAAATTTCATGTAAGAGCAGACTTGCAGGAAAGGTGAACATGTAACTTAGAAGGGCACCCATGCATACTGTCAGTCCACTGAGAGACAAACCCACAGTATTTTGGCCGACTGGCTAGTTTTTAACTCAAAGGAGAAGAGAACTGATATAGGATAAGGAGGACTTGAAAGTCTTAAAGTATCAGCTCTGCCCAAGGAGAAGGGTAACTCAAAGAAAAACAAGAAGAGTAAAGAACTGGGAACGAGGGAGAGAATGTGGCAGAGACCTTCATCAAGGGTGATGGTGTCTGTTCTCTGAAGCAGTGAGGATGCCAGGAAGTCCTTCTGTGTTTTGAAAAAAAAATGATGAAACAAACTCACAATTGTGAATTGGCACACACCAGATTTCCACTGATGCCAACCAAAAGACATTATCTAAAATAATCATACAATTTATTTGGAGTTCTAAATTCAAGTAAAAATAAATGTACACCAATAACTACCAATAACTCTTATTAAGTTAATCAATGCCAAATAATGGTTATTGTGGGGGTGAAATAGCTTCCAAATCGTTTTGACCAACCAAGTATCCCATTGAAGCTTACAGTACAATGTATCCATTCCCAAGGTAAATTTTCCTTCATCAGAAAAAGCTCTTTATTTAGAATCAGACAGAAACAAAATATTAGAAAAGAATTACATAGTTGAACTCTTGTAGACATTATTTGAGATATTTTAAGACTGTCACTAAGAGAGGTAAACTAAATTCCTCTAGCCTTTTGAAAACATCTCTCCACACTTTGGCAGCCCCTGCAGGATATTTCTTGTGAATCTTTGAGCCTCAGTTTTTATCTCCAGCTGGCTTTCCAATTTCTTGAAACTATTTGGAAGAAACCATTACATCTTCTCAGATTGAAAAACCTTAATTGGTATAAACAAAATTATCATATGATTTCCACATCTTCCCTTTTCACAGTCTTTTTTTCCAAAACTACTTAACTAATTATCCTTCTAAGGATTTGGCCCAAACACAATCACAGCTTCTTTGTTGAAACACTTTCTTACCTTTTAAAAATAAGCTGGCAGGAGTGGCTTGATTTTTTATTTTATTATGTTTCATATATTTGTATTAGCTTTTGGGGGGGACTACAATGCTTTTGTAGTCAAATTCAATCCTATTAGATTGAACCCCACATCCCCATAGCTCTAGGCCACTCAATTTCATCTGTAGAGCCCCATAATCAGAGGGACTCTTTGCTAGGTTTAATATTCTCCTGTTGTCATCTGAAATATCTTAATAATTTTTGAGCAAAATCCCTGCATTTTCATTCTGTATTAGGCCCTGTAAATATTGCAGCTGGCTTGGGGGAACAATGAACTTCACACAACTCAACCTAGAGACCCTGCTCCACAGGCTGCCTCAGAAGCCAGTATCCCTACCATGCTTAGCCCAATTCAGGGAGGAAAAAAAAAAATAGACTCCAGAGAGCATTCTTTGTCAGAATGCTACTACAGATTTGCTCCTTAGCCAGAGCCAACTTCAAAAGACAAGTAAGATATAGGAGGAGAAGGAAGTGTGTACAGAGGAGGAAAAGTGTAGGGAAACACTTAGAAAATGTTAGTGAGGTTTTGAGGTTAGATTCAGCACTTGTGTGAGTAAGAGTTGTTTCTAACAGCAGAGCTGAACTGAAATACCTGGAATATACACCAGTCAGCAAAAGCATGAATAAGAACATTTTAACTTGATAATCACAGCTTACAAGCTCGAAGGGACTTTAGAGAGCATGAGTTCAATCCCTTCATATTTCTAGTTCACCAGGAATGTGAAGGTTAAGAAAGCCCAAAGTCTCACATAGAGTTAAGATGTCAGCTGTGACTAATCCTGGTGTTCTAGATCCCTATTCCAGGGTGTTGTGAAGCTCAGTACCCTGCTGCCAGAGGAAAACAAAGGGCCCTTGAAAAAGCTGGTCTGATACAGGAACATTGGGATGTTACTAAGGATGGGACCAAGACACCATTCACATCTCTGTACAAAGTCCCTGCCCAGCAACAGAGCACCCAAAAGCTTGTAACAGCAACATTTGTGCATATCAGCTCCAGATAATCATTAGGGATTAGCAGGGTGATCTCAGAAAAGGTGACCACTGTGGGTCTGCACTATTATTGAGCAGTGGGGAAATGTTACAAAGCATATTTTCAGAAGTATTTGTTCTTACAAAAGGTATTGGGATTCTCACTGTGTATTATTCTATGTTTTTGACTTGTTTAAATACTGCCAGTTTTAAATAGTGGTCTTGTCTCTATTTGTAAGCATGTATGGTATGGGACGCCCTAAAAATTTTTTTTAAAAGACATTTTTCTTTTCTAGACACTTTTCATATTTATTATTGATTTTTATGGGGGGTGGAGTCCATCAGTTGTAGGTGAGATTTGAGAACAAAGGAAGGTTTCACTTCAGGCTTTGTCATGAAGTTAGAGCTCCCTCCAGTGATCTCTCTGGCTGACTGAACTTCAAACCACCCTGCCTTTCTGATTGTTCTTGGTGCACACAAATAAATCCCAGCTTTTGCCTTTGCAATGCAATTTTTTTCTTCTAAAAATTAAACTCAGCTAGTAGATATGTACATATTGATTTCTCCTAAAAATCATGTTAAATATCCATATTCATTTATCCTCTACTTAGAGGGTAGAAACCATAAAATGAGACACAGTCAAGGAATTTTTATTTTGGCAGAGACAATGTCTATATATTGTTATTATTTATAAACATTTATGGCTCCAGGCTTGAGTTTACTTTCATAGTTATTAACAACAAAGAAAGTGGCTAGGGTAAGTGCCCTACCATTCACACTAGAGTTGTTATTTATATTTCAGAGAGGTTTTTTTAATGAACTGAAATAACTTTTTTGAGATTTATCAGAGCCACTTTTCACAATCCTCCCATAGCCGCCTTCAATTTACTGGCTTCTACAAGCCAAGCATGACCCTGCTGATATCAGTGATGCCATATAACTCCATCAACTACAGGTAGTACCCAAAGGGATATATGAATAATTCATGAAACTAACAGAGTGCTAAATGGATACTAAATCACTTTTGACTGTGAGACAACTAGTTATGATTTTTGTGATTTATTCAGTTACTTACTCACTTACTTGTTTATTTAATTCCTCTGAATAGCAGATAAGATACTCCTTTCTCTGCACCGTGGAATCATCCCAAAGATAATTGGCGGAATGCTCTCTGGACCACATGTATACTTGTTCTCTTCCTCTCTCTTTCTCCCTGCCCCTCCTTTTGTTCTTTCCTCAGCTTATCTCTTCCATTCTGTTTTCCATCTCTTTCTCACCGCTATCCCCACTCCCATAGGTTTAATTGAAACTGGTAGTTTTACAGCCTTATGTATGTTAAAGGTGATTTAATACCACCCTCTGATCTTTTTTTTTTTTTTTTTTTTTTTTTTTGGTACCGGGGATTGAACTCAGGGGCACTCAACCCCTGGGCCACATCCTCAGCCCTTTTTTGTATTTTATTAGAGACAGGGTCTCACTGAGTTGCTAAGTGCCTCGCCATTGCTGAGGCTGGCTTTGAACTCGCAATCCTCCTGCCTCAGCCTCCCAAGTGCTGAGATTACAGGCGTGCGCCACCGCGCCCGGTTCACCCTCTGATCTTTTAAGGGAGAAATTCAAGAACACTGAGAAGCCTGGCTCAAATCACAACAAACTTTCCTTCTTCTTCCCCCTTTCTTTGTGCCAAAGCAAGGTTCTGGGCATTGTTCACACAGCTGGCCTCTGTTTTGCCCCAGTCAGTGGTCTGAGGTTTGGGATGACAAGAATATGTGTATAGTAATGGACATATTGCTGATAGAAAGCTCTCTGAATAAAGACATCTTGGAAGACTGAAAAATGGGAGATGATCATTGGTTTATAATATTTCACAAATGTGGAATCTTGTACTTTAGGAGTACTTTAGGAACTACTTTTGACATTGTTTGTCTTGATGATGCTGTTAGTTGAGAGACAGAGGTACCAATGGTAGAATGCACAGATGCTATGGAAACTTCTGAGTGACCCTTTAAGCTCCACACCACCTAAGCTCTAGGTTAGGGTATAGCTGTGCACAGTAGCCATTGTGGTGTTGATGCCATTTTAAAAAGATGCCAGATCTAGTACTTGAAATAAGAAGGTTATCAAGATGTGGATTAATGAAAGCCAATGACCTGGCCAAGAAAAATTGCTGCTAGCCTCTATAATAAACACAGGTGTCCTGTCACCATTGGCCATTGCCTGAAAGCCCATTTGGAAGAATAAATCTAATAGTCTCAGGTGTTTAATTTGAGTGCCAAAATTTCCTTCAAAGGAGATCACCCACCCACCTGGACCAAAATTTTAGGTGAAAGGATTTCAGAAACATCCAGCTATCTTCTAACATGGATTCCTTATGCTATTCAAATAGGTTTGCCAGATATAAACTAGTTAAGAAAGTAATTGAAAACATATTGAGAAAATTTCACCCCATAGAGAAACATAGTAATGGCAGAGTTATTTTAAGTCTCAAGCAGTTTCCAAGAGAAAAAAATTAGCCCTATAAAGAGGAACAAATCAAACCTGTTACCCTAATACTGTGCACCTCAGGTTTTAGTAGGCATGAAAATCACCTGTAGAGTCTGTTAAAAGCACAGGTGCCAAGAATGCTCCCCAAATCTCTCATTCAGTAACTGCTCAATAGCCATTGTGGTGTTGATTCTATTAAAAAGAGATGCCAGATCTAGTACTTGAAACACTAAAGATCTCTTTTAATCAGGAGCTTGAGATGATTCTAATATTGCCAGGGTATACCATTTTTAAAAGTAATCATGTAAACTAGTACATCAGTGAAATAGGTAGAGTCCAGGAGGGGCTGATGACTACTATTTTACTTTGAGTTACTTCCTTTGTCATAAGAAGAGACTTGAAACAGAATTCACGTGGCTTCTGTCCTGCCTTCACCCTAAGCACATTGTTCAGTTTTCTGAGTGAGTACCCATAGCCTTGTCTTTTAAGATCTCTTTTACAGAAAATGCAAGGTTATATGAAATATTTTTAAAATATATATATATGCAAAAATTTTTATCAAAACATAAAATACCTAAATAAGGTGTGTATTTTACTGAAGAACAGTGTCAGGAAATTCACCATCTATGGTTTACAACATACAAATATATAATTCAATTGGAATTGCAATGTCTTCCCTCCTTTGCCTAATTGTTTACAATGAATGAAGTGAACTGCACCAAAAGATGGTTGTAAAGTATGAATTTTTTTGACGACAAGGAACAAAAGTTAGAAATGTCAATAAAAATATCAAATAGTACTACCACAAAACTGAACTTTGTGCATCAATCTGAGAAAGCAACACTGCTAAATTTCAATTTCCCTGAATTTTTCTAGGTGGTTTAGGTCAACTTTTGAAAACAGTATATTTTCTTCTTCATCAAGATAAGCCAAAATAATAACAGCAGGCTCCCAAATATAAGTAAACACAAGGGCTTTGGGCTGAGATTAAAAAATTCAAGTATTGACTAACTCAGAGTTTGGAGTCATCTTAATACCTCAGTCCCCTCATCCATAAAATGGGGATTAATAATGTTTTCCTCCCCTGGAGGGTTGCTTAAAAGGAATAACTAACATAGCAAATGCTTGTAAATTATGCTGAAAGCCTGCTGTGTCACTGCTAAGTTGGAAATGTTTGATTTAAAAGCTGGGATTTTTAGAAGCTCCAAAACATTACAAAGCAAGTCACATTTCATGGCTAATTTAAAACTTCAGGGGTTCACACAAGTTGCTTATAATGATATTTTCCAATCCTTATGTTATTTGATTTATACAGCTTCAGCTTTTACAGTTGAACCCAGCCATTCCTCTCTGGCCATGATTCTCTTTTATCAATACGACCAGCTCACATAACTGTCTATATCTTCAGGGGATTAAGCACTACTTTTTATCTGGACCTTGGAAGAGTAAATTCAGAGGTGATAAGAAATTCTGGTTGCAAATCCAATGTGTTATTTATTTAGATCAGAAAAAGAGCTGTTATGTACAGGTTGAGGAAGACTTTTTAAAGCACTGATAAAATCTCTGTGTGTCAAATGGAATGGCACTGAAATTATTTTAATACCTTAAAGCTCTTATGAGTTGGAGCTAAACTTTCAGCAAAAAAAAAGTCTGAATCTCCTTCTGGACTTTTGGCCTTCAAAAGATAACAAGCTGAGCAAAATAAACCAATGACAAAAGTTCATTTGTTGTTGTTGTTGTTTTAAACTAATTACAACAAAACTTTAAGTCACAATATTAAGGTAAACAACATTGGAATAGCCAGATGCGGTGGCGTGCGCCTGTAATCCCA
Organism: Tamias sibiricus; assembly: GCA_025594165.1. Taxonomy (NCBI): domain Eukaryota; kingdom Metazoa; phylum Chordata; class Mammalia; order Rodentia; family Sciuridae; genus Tamias; species Tamias sibiricus. The sequence continues at coordinate 80,828,477 of CM046664.1, forward strand.
GCACTTTGGGAGGCTGAGGAGGATCATGAGTTCAAAGCAAGCCTCAGCAATGGCAAGGCACTTAGCAACTCAGTGAGACCCTGTCTCTAATAAAATACAAAAAAAGGGCTGGAGATGTGGCCCAGTGGTCGAGTGCCCCTGAGTTCAATCCCCGGTACCACACACACACACACACACACAAAAAAATATATATATATATATATTGGAAAGTTTAAAACGAACCAAATGACATCAGAAACTCAAGACAAAGGCAATAGGAGAAATATTCAGTGTTTGCTGAAAGTAATTTATCCTAAGAATTGCCTAGAGTATTAGATAAAAATACAAATTCTTGTATTCTAGCCCTTTGAAACCCAAATCTTGGGAAGAAGGAACTAGAAATTTGATTTTTTACCAAGTGTCTAAGATTCTTGCTTGAAAAAGTGGTATTGGTAGACCTGCAGCAGCAGCATCTAGAAGAAACATGTTAGAAATAAAGAATTCTGGGCTCCACCCTGGACCTGTTGAATCAGATCTACCATGTAACATCATCCCCAGGTACTTATATGTACATAGAAATGTGAGAAGCACTGCTCAGATTCTCATACAAATTTGGGAAACAGGTATAATGAAAGACATCAGATGAATAGGAGCCAACGCCCGGCTCTGCCACTTAAGAAATCCTGAGCTGCTTCTAATGAATGCCCAGCACTAGAGTAAGAAGTCTGGTGTGTGTTCTACACCTCTGAACAAATCACCATCTTAGTTATGTTGTGCCATCAAAGACCAAGAGTTCCAAAAGGGTTTCCTTTGGAAAAAAGAGACAAGAAAAATGAGCTAGACAAAAACCGTTATTGAGCACCAATCACATGGCAGACCCAATACTAGATAATTAAGAAATATCAGCTTGTATAGAACAAAAGACACACACATACACCTGGCAAAACCTGAATGAAGTCAGTGGATTAGATTAATGTCAATATTATAGTTGTTATATTGCACCATAATTATATAAGCTATCCCCATTGGGAGAGACTGGGTAAAGGGGAACTGGAATCACTCCTGCCTTATTTATTGTTTCTTCTAACTGCATGTGACCCTACAATTATCTCAGATTTAAAAGGAGGAAGGATTAAAAAGAAAAAAGAAAGAAAGAAAAGAAACCCAGCTCAACAAGGATCCCATTTTACGTTTGAGAAATCTCAGACTCAGGAAGATTAAGGAAGTTTCCCAATTGCTCCTACTCATAGGACAGGCAAATTTTAAAAAGAGTAGCCCTATGGTAGATGATGAATCAGAGAAAAATTCACAGGCTAAACTGTATCTCAGTGTCTTTTGTTTCACACTATAGAATATAAATGTCACTATTTTTAACCTGTGCATTAATGGAGGCATGAATGAATCCAGGCAATAGAGTAATTCAGCACGAATCAAAGCAGGAAGAAAAGAAAAGGAAAAAATGTATCTGTCAATCATAAGACAATTAGATCCACTATCACGGAACAGGAAACCAGAGGATTTTTTTTTAACAGAACAAAAATTTAATTCACTATTAAGTTTCCATCTCCTCCTTTCTTTACACCTTGAAGAGAAAATATTTTGTTTCTAAAGAGGGACAAGTACTCTAAACATACTCCACATTGTAAATCAAGATCAATGAAAAATCTTTTAAAATTAGAAGCACTTTTTAAAAATCTTATTCTGAAAACAGTATATCCAAGTAATTGTTGTACCTTTGGAAAGAGGGAGAAAAAGAATGGATGGAAGAAAAGAAAGGAAGTAGAAGCCAGGCACGGTGGTGTATGCCTGTAATCCCAGCACTTTGGGAGGCTGAGGCAGGAGGATCTCGAGTTCAAAGCCAGCCTCAGCAATGGTGAGGCACTTAGCAACTCAGTGAGACCCTGTCCCTAATAAAAAAAAGGGGGGGGGGCTGGGGATATGACCCAGTGGTCCAGTGCCCCTGAATTCAATCCCTGGTACCACAAAAAAAAAAAAAAAAAAAAAAAAGAAAGAAAGAAAAGAAAAGAAAAGAAAGGAAGTAGAAAGAGAGGGAGAAAATGAAGGAGAGAGGGAGGGAGGAAGGAAGGGAGGAAGAAAGGAAGGGAAGGAGGGAGAGAGGGAAGGGATTTTACATGAAATAAATAATAAAGTTAGGGCTAAAGAATACATTTGACTCCTTTTTTATTTTTAACAGAACAAAAAAAAACAAAACCAGGAAATGCATAAAGTAAGCACTCATAGAACTTTTTTAAATGTTACTCTGTCAACATGAGGATAAGCAGGATGGTCATTACCATTTTATTACTAGTAGACATGGGATTTACACAAGCTTTTTGCAATAAACTTAGGTAGTGTGTCTCTAAAAGTGCATAGACTTCTATACAAGCACATAGCAAAGCCATATTGCATCTGTTGTAGGTCAATGAGACAATGGTTTCAGATGACATTACTCCTTGAGTCCAGGAAGGGACATCAAGAGGGGAGGAAATGTTAGAAGGGTTAGGTGGCTGCTACTACAGATACTGCTCCATTCTTTGTCTTTTGATTTCTGTTTTACATACAAAATAAGCTACATTCTTTGGCTGTAATAATACTAAGTCACACTGTGCCTTTAAATATGAATCAAAGGAACTCCTAAATATCAATAGATGTTTGAGCACCAAAAACTTTTTTATATACTGTATTTTTACAAGGCAAATGTTTTGAGTCTGTGCACGTACATGAAAGCATGTGTGAGGGTGTTCCTGTGTATTAAACTGTGAAATGTCTTCCCTCCACATGAGCATAGAACAGAGAGGACTCTGGTTCTAATAAAGCCTCACAACTCTATTTGATCACAGACATCCTTGATGAGCAAGTAAGCCAGTCAGCTCAGGGAAAAGAAAAGGAGAAATATAGGAGGTGGTTCAAAAATTAGCCAAACCAAGACCACCCACTATGGCTCCTGACCTTATCCTGCAGGACAATAGGCAATGCTGGACATTGTCTGCCCTGTTGTAAATGGAATGGGAACACATGCCCCACCTGATTTTCCAAATACTGTAAGTGTGCACCACAGATAATCAGCAGTTGTTGAACAGAAGCCAAAAGCAGAATTCTACTTCTGTGCAGAGGAGAATTAGAAAGAAAAAAACGTTATGGAGATCAGGGATCGCATGGTCATAATCACTATGTGTTCTGTACTAATAGTCATACAGAGGTGTTCTATTTTTATTTTTGATGAAAAATCAATAAGTAAATAAAGCAAATTCATGCAATAATAGTAAAATCTCATCTGAGAACATTCAATATTTTTGAAAGATTCAGCCCATAGAGGTATAACTCAAATTGTTTATTGAATCAAGCAAGTTAACACACAATAAGTGGAGTTTCGTAAATTAATACTATTGGATTTCTGGGAGTCTCCTGTTGTAGCTTTCCATTTGATTTTCATAGGTTTTCTATCTTTACACTTTAAAATATTCACCATTTTATAAGGCTTAACATATATTTCATATACAAGTAGTCCTCCATTGCTGTGAATGCAATAGCTGCATGTAGTCTTACTCTTGCATAAACATGTTGTATATATGTATATAGTCCTGGTCATATAGGCTTTATGTGATAGAACATACTTAGGGTGTGTTTATTGAGCAAAAATCCTTTATGTTATCTTATTAAAACAAGTTTTAAAAGACTGCCTCTTGGTATGTTTTTCATATTGCAATAATTAGATACACAGCTTAAGATACAATCTAGTTTTCCTAGACTATAAAAAAAAGTAGTCCAAAAATATAATAAAGCCAGAAATGGCAGTATTGGAAATGACTCAATGGCCACTGGACCTTATGCTTCCTGCCCCTATTGTGCTCCTGCCAGGCTGTAGGCTACACCCAAGAAAGTATTATCCAAGTTAAAATAGCATTTGTAAAGGCCTCACTAGATGATTATTTCAAGTAGAAATTGGAAGTGAGATCTGTCACAAATCCACTGTAGAGTGCATGATAAACATAGAAGAAGAAAAAAATATGAAGATTTGTCTTCACAACTGTTTGCAGTTTCAGTGATGGAGAACCAGCTCTGAGAATACTCCTTCACTCTTCTTCTATCTTCCCTCACTACCTGCTCACTCCCCTGGACTAATCTTGGAGCCTTGGTATTCCTCTTCTCCGCCGCCCCCCACTCCCTTTGTGACCTTCAGGAAAGTCTAACTCCATCACTTTCTGATATATATTCAAACTCTTAATTAAAAGTTTCAAAGTAAAAAGAAGCTAGTTCATTTTCGTGCCTTTTCCACTCTGTTATCTGATGTTTGTAGGGGCATTCTGTATATACCCAGAGGCATGAATCTGGAAGCTTTCCAGAAAGACAAATTAATCTTGAGATCTGCCACATTTCTGGTAATGGAAATAAAAAGTAGAAGCTTCTACTTCTGGAGTAAAAGAAGATGATATGATGAGAAAGAAAATCAGAATCACATTCTACTTGGCAACAAATAGCCATTAAAAAGTTGTTGCCCTGGCCCGTACATTGGCTTCTTTCTTTCTTTCTTCCTTCCTTCCTGTCTTTCTTTCTTTATTTTTTTTCTTTCTTTCATACAAGATCTCGTCTGGTATGACATATACAGACACACTGCTCAATAAATTATATTCACGAAGTGAACACCTCTGAGTAACCAATACAAGGATCAAAAATAGGACCATGACAGCACCCCAATCTCCCTCCATGACACTACCCAGTCAGTGTTCTTCCTTCTCCATAGATAACAACTACCCTACCCTTGACTTTCATCCCTATTGATTAGCAGTGCTTGCTTCAGGACTTTATATAAACAGACTTTTGTCTGAATTTTTTTTTCTTAGTCAATGTTAGGTTTGTGACCTGTATCCACATGGTAACATTAAGCATTAGTAGTTATTTTCTCATTGATAAATGGTATACTCCTGCATAAATATGCCACAGTTTTTACCCATTCTACTGTTTGTGGATATTAAGGTTGTTTCAAATTGACAGCTATGATAAAAGATGCTGCTACAAATATTCTTGAATATATATTTTGGTGCATACATGTATACATGTCTATTGAGCATAAGAATAAAATTGCTGGCCAAATGATATACATAGATAATTCCAAGCAGTCTTCCTACTAAGTTGTATCAATTTACATTCCTATCAGCAGTGTATAAGAGTTCTCATTGCTCTACATTCCCATCAAAATTAATTTAAATTTTCTTGATTACTAATGAGATTGAAGCATCTTTTCATATGCTTATGACCATTTGGATATTCTCTTTATGAAATGTTTGTTCAAGTGTTTTGTCAGTTTTTTACATGGCTGTCTTCCTTTTACTTAATGTTTTATAAGAATTCTTTGCATATTCTAAATCCTATGAATAATATATGTATTGAAAATAGATTCTCTGATTTTGCCTTTTTATTCTTAACCATTTCCCTCTCTTTCTTAAAATCAATATAGTCCAAATTATCAAATCTTCCTTTTGATTTGTGCTTTTCGTATGCTATTAAATTTATAAATTTTTCTTTTAACTTTTCTTCTAGAAGTGTTATTTGGCACTTTTTACTGTTAGATGAAATTTGATTGTATATGTGAGATGGGGGTAAAAATCTATATTTTAAAATATAGGATCCAATTTATTGAATCTACATATTTCTAGAAAAACTTACTCTCTTCCCTGCATTGTAGTATCATATTTACAATAAAATAAGTGACTGTATGTATATAACCCATCTTTAAGATATCAATATAAGGCTTTCTTTTGATATTTATGCATCTCAAAATTTGTATATGTCTTATTTTCTCAAGTCAATTAAAAATATGTTTTCAGTGCCTTTTGGTTTTTCATTGTTTTAAATCTATAGTTCCATACTTTCTAAAAAGCTTATTGCTTGTCCCCAAATACCTGGAAACTTACTAGTATTTTTATAATTAATTGCTAGTTTTAATCCTAATATTATCAAAGGAGAGAATATATATGTTTTGGGTAGCTTGAAATGTATTGAAACTTTCTTAATAAAACATATCTAAAAAATTTTAGTTACAACAGCACTTTTGTGGTTAATAACAAGATTTTTGAAATTTTTAAACGTGTCCTTACATTTTAGAGGTATGTCTTTTAAACAGCATGAGACATTTTATTTGTTATCAGCCAAACAATCTTCATCTTTTATCAGAATCATTTATTCTGTTTACATTATGTAATTCCATATTAGTGTTTAAATCAACCACCTTACTCTTATTTCTAGTTTTTCCCACATTTCCCATCTCCCTTTTTAATTTTTTCTTGCCAGAAAGCAGTTTTACATTCTTTTCCTTAATATGATAATATGAAAGGTTACAATAAATATCCTTAACTTATTAGAATATAGTATAAATTGGAATTTTATAATTTCCCAGAAATATTATATTCTTAGAAATCTTTAAATTCACTTTCCTTTTTCATACCTTTTATATTATTTACACATTTTAATTCTATATTTGCTTAAACCCATGAGAGGGCTAAGGCTGTAGCTCAGTGGCAGAGTACTTGCCTAGCATGTGTGAGGCACAGGGTTCAATCCTTAGCATCACATAAAAATAAATAAAGGCATCCTGTACATCTACAACTACAAAACAAATTTTTTAAAAATCATAAGACATTATTTTCTATTTTCACTTAAATTTACGCATATATCTATTTTTCCCATTTTTCTTCTTACTGTAGCATTTTTATTCTACCCGAAGAGATTTATTCCATATTTATTTTAATTCAGCTTCACTGTCAACAAATTCTTTCAGTTTTTTTTTTTTTTTTTAAATATTTATTTATTTGCCTTTAGCTCTACACAATGCGTTTTTATGTGGTGCTGAAGTTCGAACCCGGGCCGCGCATGTGCTAGGTGAGCGCTCTACCACTGAGCCACAACCCCAGCCCCTCTTTCAGTTTTTACTTGTCCTAAAATGCCTTTATCTATCCTTCTTAAAGGATATTTTTACTCAGTCCAGAAATCTAAATAGGCAGCTACTTTTCCTTCATATTTTATAGATGCCATTTCATTGTCTTTGTACTTCCATTGTTTCCATTGAAAACTCAGTTCTGTTTAGTTTCTTAATGTTTATTTTCCTGGCTTGTAAAGCTCCTGCTCTGTGCAGTTTCAGGCTCTGCAAATGCACTGATGAGAAAAATCTTGCAGACTGAAGGTTCTCTTTGCATCTCTCTTCTCTGTGACTTTGGACTTTCAAGTCTTGGCTACTTTAGCATTCTTAAGATCCTTGATCCCATGAGACTGTTGTAGCTACTGGCTTTCAGCCTCATCAACTGATCCATCCTTGTATTCTCAGCAAATGACGTCTGGCAGAAAGTAATATACAAACGTTGGCCTACCCCAAGGACTTCTCTCCTCTCCAGGATCCTCAACCATCAGAGCCTGGCTGCTTTATATATAATATATAATACATTTTATATAACCTTTATATATAAAATATCTTTTATATATATCTTTATATGTATAATATCTTTATATGTGTGATATCTTTATATCTTTATATATATATTATATATATATTAAAATCGATAGTTTCAGTGGTTCACATTAGAAGGATTGGTCTATGACAGTCATTCCATCAAACATGTAAGTCAAATATTGTATCGTGAACATTCTTCCATTCTCAAGAAAGTTATGTTAGATTTTAGTATTTATAATTATTAACTTCCTCTCCCAACTGCGACAAAACATGTCCCTACATTCACCAACATCAGTGCGGCCATGTGACTTCTTTTTACATATGAAATGCAGACAGCAATGGATTTGGTCACAGACAATTAGAATCTCTGAGAGGCAGCTTATAGATTGTCCGGCCTGTTTTCCTTTTGTCATGACACCAACAGTAATTCAGATAGAGGCTGTCCCTTCAGCGTGGATGGCAGAGAGCAGAAAAAAGGATACAGAGCCAGTGCTGACTCACAAGGACATGGAACATTTGTTATTCTGCGGGCCTGAATTTGGGATGGTTTATACTACAGTAAAACCTGCCTACCCTGATACACAGACACACTAAGGAAATGGGTGCTTGCTTTATCATGTGTCACTATACTAAAAACAGCTCCCATTGGCCTAAAGATTGACTTGATCGGGGACAACTGATCACTAAAAGCCAACTTGTCCATTCTATACCAAAAAGTCTTCTGTTAAGCTTCCTAAAAGTCAAAAGAATGGATTAGATCTCAATATGGTTCTGACTTCCGCCTTTTCCTAAAAACTCCCATTATTACAGTTCAAGCCATTATGTAAATTGAGCCAGTGAAGAACTAGGTTCTTTGACCAGAAAAAGTCATTCAAAATATTTCTAAGCCTTCTTCCTTATCCAAATGGTAATGAAAACATTTTCCTTGCCCTTTTTGTTTCACACAATTTCTAGAAGAAAAGTACTTTGAAGTAGAAAAAAGTTTAATAAAAATGCAAGGCAGTAAAAAAGTATATTTATAATAAAATTAATGGCCAGTAGGATACTTAATTTTCTAAAATGTACTCATTCAATTAATATTTGAGCATTTACAGAGATGAATTCAAAGTATTAGAATTCAAACTTATTAACTAAACAGCTTCAACCTGCCCTTATCCAGGAGATCAGCACTCCCTCCCTGAAAATTAATGGAAGTTACAAAGCTAAAAATCCAACAAATTATTTGATCACATAGTTGATGGAATCTTAGTTGCAGTCATCTGTTGTCTTGTATGGAGCCCTGACCTTGCCCTGTAATCAAGCTCTGATAATGATGAGTAAATTTTATAACCCCGAGAAAATGATTTCTCATTAAAATAAAATGATGACAGAAACCGTACTATGGAAAGTAAGAAACAAATTCTAACTTATAGGATGTAGTACAATGGGAATGAGATGGTGATTTAAATCAGGAGTATATTATCCAATGACTTTGAAAATACTAGTTTTTGTTTTCAACTTTGAAGTGACCTGTTAAATTGATCTGTGAATATCGTGGGTGCCCTTGGAAAGCGGTGCTTAAATTCTTTTCAGTAGAAGAAAGTCCTGGTTGAATTAGTGCAGACCCCATGGTGACTTCTAAGGCTGTTGATAAATCATGTTTAAGAGCTTTTTGGCCCAGAGCTAAACCATAAACTCAGGCAAAGCCATGAACAAATTTGCAGAGAGCAATGCCCCGCAACTATGCCCTTCTAATCCAAAGCTATCCCTTCTGAAGCACCTCAGCATTGAGGACCCTATTTGTCAAATTAGGCTGAGTCAAGCATATTTATCTTCATTGATGTTCAGATCCCATGGTGCCAGAGGGAGAACAGGCAGAGTGAGCCACTGATGTATCCGTTAAAAAGAAAAATGTAAATAAATGGATCAAAACTCAACATATAGAGCTCCATGTGAGCCCCACCATTTTATCCTTAGACAAAACAACAGTGAGAGTCTCATCTTTGTTGGGCACCCTGCAACTGAAAATGTAGTATTCCTCACCAGTTTGATTATGCACCAAAGTCAAGGAAAATATGACTACCTAAGTTATTTTTATCTGCTCTTATATTGACTCCTTACATTTCCTCAGTATAGTTTTCTCAAAGTATACAAGAAATAGATAAGGAAGAAACCTATGTCAATACAAAAGTAGTACACTTTGAGCATCAACTAATCACATTCCAGGCCCAATTCTAATTTAGGAAAATAATAGGGCACAAAACAGCAGGACAAATGGAGGTTGATTTCCTGAAACAAATTTTGCTATTAGTGTTTATGTCCTCTAGGTGAGTAGTTTAGTTTAACTGCTTATTGAGGGGCAATCATCACAGTTTTATATTTTATGGTGCATCCCAATAATGGAATATTAAGTAGCTTTAATACAAATAATAGTTTTTGGTAATTTTTATTTATATGCAGAAATGTTCCTAATATACAGTTATATGAAAATCAGCATAAAAACTCCATTTGCTTTAGACAGAACTATTAACAAAGACTCTCTACATGGATAGGAACATGGGTGACCAAATTTTCCTTGATACTTCATTTTTTATATTTTGATAATAAATATGTATTTATTCATGATAGGAGAAGTCAACAAACATAATATGGAAAAGTGAAAGAAAATCTTCTAATGATGTCAGCTGCCTATAGGAAACTGTTGAAGCTCTTCTTTACCAGCCTCATGAAAATGCCCTTCCACTCTGCTCTATCCTCCAAGATAATACTCTCGCCTAACAATGATGTACCAAGGGAAGATGAAGATGGTGCACTTCAGGTACAAGCAATAAGAGGACTTTTTTTGCAGAAAATTAAAATGCATGATAAAACCTACTAAAAGTCAGTCTGCTGCATATTATAAACATGTGCCAGCAACTATACTATTTATAAATTCAGTGATAAAATACTCTTCTTAAAAAAAAAAAAAAATGTATCGTATCTGGCTTAAGTTCTAAAGTGCCTGAGACAGGATGAAACACTCTCACTGTCCTGTGTCATACCACTTTCCCCTCTTCCACTGATCACTTTGCTGAACCTCTACGTCTGCATGTAGTAAATCATCAGCAATCCCCTCATTCTTCATCCTCTGCAGAACCTTCTCACAACCCACAGATCCAAGTCACATCTTCCATGAAAACCTTGCCAAGGCCCCCAGGCAAAGTTCTCTGTGTTTTTTACCTTTACTCTTACACGTGCCTCTATGAAAGCACTTAGTACTTTTTGTTGTATTTCTGATCACATTCCATTTTCTTTCCCCATCTTCACCATCATTACTAACCTTCAATGATTTCAAGTTGAAACTCCAGTGTGAGACAAGAAATATGGGTACAAAGGATGAGACTAATATGTCAGGCTCTGGGATTTTTCATGTCATATCAAAGGAGCTGAAGCTAAAAGACCCAGGAAGGGGTCATCTCTATCCCAGGAGTTAGAAAACTTTCTGCCTGAAAGTAAAAATGTAGAGAGTGAAATCTAGAAGAAATTGTTTTGAGAAGAGTTGCTTTACCTCAGTTCTGTGTTCCAATAGGGAAAAAAAGAATGTGCTTCTCAAGTGAGTAAAATAACTACACAAATGGTACAGGAGCTCTAGTCAGGAGTAAAAAGTACATATTAAGAAAAATCATTCTCTATCTTTCAGGACTAAACCTGATATAAGCAACTCTGTTCAGGAAGATAACAGATTCATTCTAAGTGATAGACCATTAAAATATGACATACTCAGCAAAAGAGAAGTGAAATATCTGAGAAAAAGATTATTGTCATATTTATGAAGATATCTTTGCTCCCAACTGGGGACCTCTTGACTTATAGTGAGTACTTAATATATGACTATTAAATTAAATTTTAAATCCTCTACATGCTTCTCAGGTGATATGAATACCTGTGTGTAAGTAACTTAAATTCCCATTGACAATAAATATGTATTTATTCATGATATTGAAACTATAGCATCTCAATTTCTCCATTAATTGAAAGAAAAGCATGAAGTTGGCAAGAAAGAGAACTATAGGAACAAACTCCTCTGTTTGATCTAGTTCTATTCCTGAGCCAGGTGGAAATTGCTCTTGACTACACACCCCACATTAAAGCTTCAACCTTTGCTCCTCACTTGTTAAGAAGGAATATTGGAAGAGATGTTGGCCAACATCCAAGTCAAAGTCTTAATTCCCACAGGATCACTAAGGAAGAGAAGGTAGGTATTCTTCCTAATTCTGACAATGAGAAGAACCAAGGGTGGAGACTAATACAGACCTTGATTTCCCCATACCTTGGCATCCTGGATGCTGGGTAAAGATTGCTGATAATCTTGCTCACAGAGCCTTTTGCTTTGCCCTACTTTGTGATGTGTACAAGTATAAAAACCTCAGAACTAAGAAGAGGCCACAGGATCTCCTTCCTCTTGCTTTATAAGGTTATAATTCACTGGCACTAAAATCAGATAGACCCTGACTTTGGACAATCTTTCAATTTATATACATACACACATATATACTTGTACATACACGTATGTATGTATACGTACATGAAAGGAGTAATAAGAATACCTACCAGATATGTTACTGTGAGGACTAAGTAAAGTCATGCATGTTAAGGGCTCACCATAGCCCTTGGTACAATCACTAATGTGAATTATTACTGAATGTATTCGTTTCCTAGGGTTGCTGTAAAAAGTGCCACAAATTGGGTCACTTAAAACCACAGAAATATATTGCCCCACAGCTCTAAAGTATAGAAGTCTAAAATCAAGGTGCTAGCAGGACCATGCTCCATCTGAAACCTGTAGGGGAGAATTCTTCTGTGCCTTTTCCAGCTTCTGGCATTTGCTGACAATCTTTGGCATTCCTTAACTCATAGATAAATGAACCCAAATTCTACCTCCAACATCACATTCCCTCTACATATCTTGACTTTTGTGTCCTCTCTTTTCACAAGGACTCTAGCCATATTGGATTAAGGCCCACCCTAATGAGCTCATACAAACTTGATTTCATCTGCAAAAGAGCTTATTTCCAAATAAAGCCACATTCACAGGAACCAGAATTTATACTTTCAACATATTTTTTTGGGGAGATTTCAACATATCCCTTTTTGGGAGACATGAGTCTCCCAAAAGTCTCCTCCACAGCATTAGGATGAGAATTGAGGGCTGCCCTTACTTAAATATATACAGTGATTCAACATACCATCTCTCTACAGGAATTCTCTGTAGAATTCATGCATAATCTCTCAACATTAGATAAGAACTATTGTATTCTGATGACTACAAATGAAAGTTTTTTTGGTACATTGTCTGGGATACCTCTCTATCTACTTTGGGATTTTGGATTGACTGTTTCCTATGTCAAAAATGACATACATGGAGCCGGGCACGGTGGCGCACGCCTGTAATCCCAGCACTTTGGGAGGCTGAGGCAGGAGGATCACGAGTTCAAAGCCAGCCTCAGCAATGGCGAGGCACTTAGTAACTCAGTGAGACCCTGCTTCTAATAAAATACAAAAATAAGGGCTGGGGATGTGGCCCAGTGGTCAAGTGCCCCTGAGTTCAATCCCTGGTACCAAAAAAAAAAAAAAGATATACATGGATTTCTAGAAAAGCTTATGTGTCTTTTCCTCTCCAGCGTTTACCTCATTCAATCTAGTCTTCTCGTTACAGCAGATTGATACTCAAAACAGGTCATTCTCCTTCTCCAAAGGATTCATTCATTGGCCTGGTTTTTTTTTTTTTTTTTTTTTTTTTTGTGGTACCGGGGATTGAACTCAGGGGCACTCGACCACTGGCTCACATCCTCAGCCCTTTTTTGGATTTTATTTAGAGACAGGGTCTCACTGAGTTGCCAAGTGCCTCGACATTGCTGAGGCTGGCTTTGAACTCGCGATCCTCCTGCCTCAGCCTCCCAAAGTGCTGGGATTACAGGCGTGCGCCACCGCGCCCGGCAATTGGCCTGGGTTTTTCCCAACATTCAAAGCCTACCTTACACTGGACTCTTAACTTGTCAGCACTGGGTCTCACTCTCAGAATCCTTCTTGGGTCCCCTCAGTTTATCCTCAGCTTTATCTACCTAACTAAACTTCATTCATTTTCAGGCTCCATGCTAAGTGACGAGCAATCCATCAATAAAATTCCTTCCATCCTCACAAGCTTATTTTAGTTTATGTTTCAATGGAGAAAATATACTAAAAATGCAAATTGTTTACTTTCACTCTATAGTCCTATAATTCTTAACATTGATTCCACTGACCTGGTATTTATTTACTTGTTACCTCATAATGGCAAACATTGTTAAACTATAGTCCTTTTTTCCAAAATTGTAAAATGAAGTTCTTAAAGTAAAAGATATCTGTAATTTAACCTAATAGAACACTCTATGTGTGATACATTCTTAGAAATTCTTGTTGGAATCACCTTGAAGGAAATTCTACTACCCCAAACTCCCATAGAGTCAACCAAGCCTAAGTCTGAGGTTGGAGTTTAATTTGATGCGTATCATGTGCATTATAAACTCCTTCATGTCTTTGTAAAATTTCAGAGTGACCAGGGCCACTCTCATCATTACTAGAGAAAAGTAAAATGCTAGAAAGCAAAAACAGATTGTCCTAATTCTTCTCTATGCTTTATCTTAGGGTTCTGAACATGAAGTCCGTTTAAGGATTAAAGTTAAAGAAATGTGCACTCAACACATCTTTCTATCTTTCTGTTGCACTAATCCAATAAGCAGCAATAGGTCTGCTTATTCTGTCCAGCATCTGAACTTTTTCTGGGTTTGAAATGCACCTGGAATAATTGACTAATTCAGGGAGGTTTTCCAGTATTCTCTGTGTGGTGTATTTTAATCAGCATTACAATTTAGCAGCTGCATTAATTAATTAGCACATTAATCAGGAGAGCTTTTTAGCAGCTATAATCTCTAGCAAACTAGCAGTTTGCGATAAAATCTTAGCAGTAGGAGAACAAGCAGCATACCAACTTATTTTTCAACATTATCATCACCATGGGCCTAGCAAAGGCTGATATTATGCAACCAAATTGAAATCTTTCTTAAAATATACCTATGCAGAGTACATTTGAAAAATTGTATGCTTCATGCAGAAAGGTTTAACAATTACTACTTTTTCTACAAAGCAGTAGTTCTAAAGAAAACTGTCAGGCACCCCAGGAAACAATCTTTCCAAGTGTTCTTAAAATAGTCCTGGTGTAATTTCAGAAGAATCCAAGGTTCCCCTTGTATTAGCAAGATTATTTATGCAATAATGAGAAGTTTTAAGATATTATTTTATAGTTACATATGTTCCAGGGATTACAAAGAAGGAAATACTTGTCCTTGTAAAGAAAATGTTACAAGTATAATTTTTAGTTCTTTAAAACCTTTACAATGAACTTCATAACTTGAGAAGGGAATGGGGGAAAAATCTGTTCTAATACAATGTTTAGAGAGAAATTCATGTAGCACCACAACCAAATGTAATATAATTTTGATGAAATATAAATTGGAAGACTTCCTCACATGGAAACATTGCTCCTTTTTGCTTCATTATATCCAAAATGCAGTGACATGTGCTTTTATTGAATCCATGCATATTGAATTCCACATGTTCTGAAAGTAAAAATTTGACTGAAAAAAATCCCTTAGGCTGATATTAAAATTTTCCTTCATTTACAAAGCCTGGGGATATTGAATTCTTATGTACAGCAATTTATTAGCATGAACTATTAAGCAGTTCTTAATCCTCATAGCATTTTCCTGAGAGAAATCAGTGCTCTTTCAGGACTTCCCATCACTTTTTCAACCTCAAAAAGGAAAGGGTCAGGGTAACCCAGGGAGTAGATGCTGGGTAAGCATTTCTTTACATTTCAAACTCTTGTTATATTGATTTTTTCCCTCTGGTTCATGGAAATTGCACTCTATTTAAATCATATACTACAACTTGGAAGAATTTTAATTTCCACTCTACCTTTTGTCTCCATTTATAAATCATGCTTGTATCTCTCAATCTTGTGCCTTCTCTTTTCTAAATTTTCAGCTCTTTAAAATCTACTTTATCAGCAGTTCCACTGCAAGCCCAAAGAAATTTCAAGTCCTTCTGGAAAAAGACAAATGAAAATTATATATTTTTATACCAAAAGAAATTATGAATTATAATAGTTAAGAAGGGCCTATTCAAATACAATATCAATGGGCTCATTTCTTATAAATCCCCTATAATCAAAAGGCCTGACTATACAACAGCCACCCATGTAATTTCATCTGCAATTATTTTGAGACAATGTCATCTTGTAGACTTTTCTATGCCCAGGATGAAATCTATGTGTTTCTTTATTCCTAGCTAAATTCATTGTAATTATGTTGTTCGTGCATTACTTGGCTTCACTTGTGAGCATGATATTTGTTATTGTTAGATGCCTTAAGGATGAAAAAACTCATTTAACTATGAGTCACTTTCTATTGATGTAATTCTTTTACTTTATGAACTTTGATAATTAATACAAAGCTTGCCCAGGCTAACATTATTTCTAAATGACTAAATTTCCCATTCCTACCTCCATCCTCCATCTGTTAAGATGTGCGCATACATGAACAAATGTACACACTGACAAAAATACACACATACCATCCTTCTATTGTGGTATCCATTCTAGGACCCTGGTGAAGTACTGATCAGTATTGCTCTTTAACTCTGTTGCAGTTTATATACTTAATGTTCTCCTTCAGAGCATATTTTTATGTTGAAGTCTGAAATAAATCTAAACTGTGTTTTCTTTGCTCATACAATCGTACATCTGTAAGAGTGGTAATTTAATTCATTTATTTGGCAAATATTTATTTAAAAACTGTTACATAATTTTTACTCTTTAGGCCTCTGAAATTTGTTATAAAGACTAAAGCAATATTCCTAACCGTTTTTGCTAACTTTGATAAACTCCCTCCCTAATCATCATTGCTCACACTGTAACTAGATCAATTTTCACAAAGCATAACAATTATGTTACTTCTCTACATGAAATTACTAAACAATTTTTATCACCTTTAGGATAACAGATAAACCTGGTAGAATTGCCTACCACATATTTGCTAAAGTGGTCCTTAATTGCTTCCACGATACCACCTCTGGTCACCTTTAGTCCCTACACAAACCCTTCACCCTAGCTTATTCTTTTACCACACAGTCTATGCTCTCTTGCTTCTGTGTCTTTGGGAATGCTTTTCCCTAAAAGCAGAGTGCCCTCTTTCCTCCTTGCCCTGGGCAGCACTTGCTCATATTATTAGACTCACTTCCAATGTTACCTATTTCCTTCACCATACCCTGTCCTGCATCAGATCAATGGTAGCTGCCATCTTTCCTGTACTAAATAGAATATTTGTAACTATCTACAGGCACTTGCCACATTTACCTTTAATAACAAACTTTTCAGGTGTTTCCACTACACTGTGTGCCCCTTGATGTCAGGAACTGTGTCTTTCACCATTTTTTTAACACTCCATAAAGGACCAGACTCTTCAGAACATTGGTGAATGAGGAGAAAGCTGGATGAGGAAGAGTAGATGGAATCATCTTGGAGGACAAGCTCTTGGAAGAAGCCTTGGGCCCCAGGATGGAAGTAATAGTGCTAGAAAGGAGATGTGCTTTAAAAACATGTCTCATCTGGACTTTTGCAAAACTCATGAAGCCCATGATTGGAATTAGTAATTAAGTAAAACCCTCAGACTCTTATGTATTTGTTTCATAATTTCAAGGCAAATCATCTTACTTTTAACTCATTAAAGGGTGGCATGCCTTCACCATGTCCAAACAATGACAATTTGGGAACGTCGGAATTTGCATCATCTAAATGGTCCAATCTCAGAATAAGCCATAAAAGCATGGCACACTAGCAAGAAAAGTATCACATAAGAGAGCAAGCAGTCCTATAAGATTAGATAAATACCCATGTCCCCTATTTTGAATGAAAAAAATTAAATGACTTGCCCAAAGTTACACTGCTAATAAGATATAGATATTAAATGCAATTTCTAAAAATAGTCCACTATACTATTTTTCTATGCTATTAACCATGTACCAACATCTTAAAAGCCACACAATAACTACAAATTAATAACTACTGCCAGAGGCATATATATGTCTGTCTGGGAGAACAGGTGGTGATAATGAGGTGGAAATGACTAGTAAATATCATTCTGACATTGAATGACTATTATTATTTTCACACATTCAGTAAGGCAAACTATTTTGGCACTAATTTTCAAGTATTACATTATTAGCAATAATATCTTTTCAGCCAGAGATAAAGTATCAACTAAGTTGAGTCAGCTCCTCTTCTAAAATTAATCTTTTTAGAAAATTGAAAACTACTGGTTGGGTCTTAAAGAGAAATCATGAAGACTTCACACTGGGTAAATACATTGATTAGCTAATAAAACAAAGTTGCGCACAACAATAAATGTTGATTTTATAAGGGACCCCAATCTCTCTTATCACTAAATGGTTTATAGGGCTGGGGTTGTGGCTAAGTGGTAGAGTGCTCGCCTAGCACGTGCACAGCCCGGGTTTGATCCTCAGCACCACGTAAAAATAAACACATTGTGTCCAACTAAATAAATATTTTTTTTAAAAAAAGTAAATGGTTTATAAAATATATCTCTCATAAGATAAAGAGCACCAAAAACACATGGAGATGTTCAGTAACTCAGGAGGAGTGTGCAGAAACTGTAGAAGGAACCAAAAATTGACAAAAGGCCACTAAACAAGATAGCATTCTGTCAATCCAGAAGGTAAGAGGGAATCAATTATTTATAAGAGATCCCCACATAAGAAATTAGGTACAAGTAGTGCACAAGAGGAAGCTACTACCAGCTGCTTTGAAGAGATGTATTGTCTACCAAAATAAGGAAAAACATGAACCGTATTCACAGGACAGTGCTAAAAAAGCTCTGAGAAGCCAACATAGTTCACTGTCTCAGTATGACCCCAAATTACTTGCCATTTTAATTTCATACTTGCCTAATTTTAATGTGGACCATGAAAATGGAATGGCAGATGCAACTGGTAGTTGGAATAACAGGATAACATTTATAGATGAGCAAAAAGGTAACAGTAACAATGTATTTTGAATCCATATATGAGAGGAGAAATGAGCATTTTAAGTATTATTTGGAAATTAAGTGCTAGGTTAATAATCAAAACTCAACTGATTCTTATTAGTTCACTGACTTATTGTGAGAAATTTATTCTTTTGATACACAGTTACTGTAGAGCTATAGACTTAGAAACAGCAATAGTTATTTGGGACACCAACATGTGATTAAAGAATCACTCTCCTACACTTAGTCCACTTTCATTCTTAGGAGCCTGCAGCACACAGAAGGTCAATGCAGACTTGCTGACAATAATTACAAGCACAGCTCTTCTTTGGTTGATTCTTTAAATATTTCCAAACCATGCCCCCAAATGTTGAGCTGGGGAAGGATTTAGGGAGTGAGAAGGAACATGGAAGACCCTTGGATGGATACACGTGTTGGACCCTCCACCAAGGCTGATATTAATTATCAGCCACAGTGCCGGAAAGTAGAAATGAGACTGTCCTCACAGACCCACCAGAGAGGAGGGTTCCAGTGAGCAAAACGCTGCTCTAGAAGACAGAGAAGTAATTTGCAGCTCTAAATTTTCATGGAATCAGCAAACTTTACCTGCCTGTTCCCTTACACAGACTCCTTGGTAGTTATTATCCTGATGTATCACAATTTGATAGCCACAGTATTCTAAAGGGTGTCGGTACTTTCTTACAGGCATAGACATATATAAGTTGTGATCAACCATCTGTTACTTAAAAGGAAGATCACCTTGAAAGCCACAGCAAGAGTTGTGTAGGCAAATTATGATGAAATAATTGAGCAATTAATTTACTTGGAAAACACTTTTCCTACCAAGCAAATTTTATAAGTCAATCAGCTTTATTAAACTGAGGATAAACAGGAAATAAGAGGGCACTGACTTCAACAAGCTTGCTCTGTTGTAACATGCTCACCATCACCTATCACTCCTTAATAATTGGAGGCAATGGAAGTATCACTATAAATTAGCTTCAACGTCTTTAGGAGACGTCAACAGGACAGAGGAAGGAGACTGTAATTTAAAGAACAGAAAGGATGAAGTACAACTGGGGGCAAGCCTTGCCAGCAATTGTACTGGTAAGACAAAAATACTAAGAACCTTGAGGAGAAAAAGAAAGGATGTTAAAAATCAGAGCAGATAGTTCAGATAAAGAAAATCACAGACAGGGAAATAGAAGATCAGTCTAAGATAAATGATTAATAAAAATGAGTTTCAATTAATAACTTATCACTTAACCTCCAACTAATGCAGCTTTACTCAAAATATTTATTTCCCCTACCTCTACATATGGATTCAAAATCCATTGCTAATGTTACCTTTTTACTCCTCTGTAAATGCTGTTCCATTATTCCAACTACCAGTTGCATCTGCCATTCCATTTTCATGACCCACATTAAAATTAGGCAAGTATGAAATTAAAACTCCAAACATTTCAAAAACCTATTTCAAATTCAAAGATTTATATTCCTTACAAAAGGGGATTTTGACTTTGACACTGGTCTGAGGAACATTAGATCCCTAACCGAATTTCAACACAGATAAGGAATAGTCAAGGTGGTACAGGGGAGAGTAATTTTTTTTGAGTATTTGAAAGTCCTTTGTGACTAACTTCCCTGGGTTATTTATGTATAGAGCACTTGGCAAATTCTAAATAGGTTCTTTCCAAGGAAAGTAAAATGGACTTTATTTTCTTGGTAGCATTTAATTTATGTAATGGCAATATAGGTACTGAATAAAAGATTCCTCTGTGACTCTGTCCTTACTCAGAATCTAATATAAGAAATGCCACTCAAGGTCATCAGATGCCCTCTAATCTCAATGACAACATGAAAGGCAAAAAAGAGGAAACAGGCCATGGAGATGCAGGTGATCTTCAACCTGCTGCAAAATCCATGGTGGGAGATTCATTATTAAAACAAAAAATGCCACCTTATTTAGCAAAAACAAACAGCTAAGAAAGTCTTTTTAAAGAACAAAATTTAGAAAGAGTTCACAGTACAGCAATAAAAATCTTCTGCTTCATGCAAATGAGGGCAGGGTCCCTTTCCACAAGGAGATTTTAATTAAGCTGAGAAGAAAACCCACATATAATAAATCAAAGAAAAGCTTTTTCACACTCACACCCAGAAACATTGAATTGAGGCAGAAAGTATTTATTTGAATCCTAAAGAGTGTGTTTAGAAATAGAGAGTTTGTAAGCAGGTAGACCTAGATTGAATCAGGCTGTGTCAAGATTGTGTAACCTCAACCAGGTTACTCAACCATCCTGAGCCTAAGCGAAGAAATATAGAGTGCATGGTATACAAGAGACAATAAATATTACTTAGAATATTTCAAGTACACAATGCATTATTGTTAACTATGGTCACCACGCTGCACATTAGAGCTCCAGGACTTGTTCATCTTAAAACAAGTCATCCCTGTTGTCACAAATAGCAGTATTTTCTTTTTTAGGTTCATACACACACACACACACACACACACACATAAATATGGATGGCATTTTCTTTGTCCAGTCATTGCTCTGGATTTTCTTGTCATTGTATCAAGTTTAAATAATGTTAGACATTTATATAGAACTACTGTATAATATAGAAATCCCACTTCTGACTACATATCAGAAAGAAATGAAATCAGCACACCCATGTTCATGGTCACTTTATTCACAATGGCAAAGATATTAAAACAAACTACATGTTCGTTGCCAGACTGGAAAAAAAAATGTAATATGTGCGTATGTGCATATGTGCATGTAGACAAAGACAATGGAATACTACTCAGCTTTAAGGGGAAATATATTGCCATTTATGACAACATGGATGAACTTAAAGGACATCCATGCTAAGTGAAATAAGCCAGTCACAGAAAGACAAATGCCACATGATCTTACTTACCTGTTGTATTTAAAAACAGGTCAAACCCATAGAACCAGAGAGTAGAACAGTGGTTTCCAGGTATGGGGGTTGGGGAAATGGGCAAATATTGTTCAGAGGGTACCAAATGTCTGTTGTAATATGAATAAATCATGGATCTCCAACATACAGGGTGGTTCCCATAGCTCATAATAATATATACTTGAAGTTTTCTGAAGGAATGATCATATGTGTTTTCACACACATAAAAAGTAAACACCAATCATACCTCAATAAAGTTGGGGAAGAAAACATAAAAGATATCCTCCTCTTCTTAGAAGTATTTATTGACAATCTCTTTTATACCAGGTACTTCATATTTTCATAATGAACCTTTGCAGTCAGTACAAATTCATGTTGAAGAATCCAGGTCTACCAGCCTAGAAACTCTCACTTCTAAGTAAACTTCTCAGGATTTAAGCAAACTTGTTTTGTGCTTCAAATTTTTATGTGGGTGAGTATGAAAAAGAAGTCCTTTAATTTATTATGTGTATGTTTTCTCAACTGAATTAAACGCTCCTTGTACAATGGGACCCTGGCCTCATTTGTCTTCCCTTTTTGTCACTACCAATCTTCAGTGAACTCTCTCTCACATCTGTACTCCTTGCCCATAATGAATCCCAACCCCAATTTCCCAAAATTTTTCCTGTATGTTCATGATTAGTTTCTCCACATCAAGTCCTGCTAAAAGGAGTTTCATCTTCACAATGTTCCCTTCCATCCTATCACCACAAATGACTACATCATTGTTAATCATCTACTCTTCTTCATGCACACAAACATACAATCTAAATGGAATATTGGGTAGAGATCTTATGTAAATTCAGTCCACTCTGATGGTTCTTGTAGCAAAGTTTTCTAGCTCTCACTTTCTTCTTGTTCTCTTCAATTACATTTGCTCCAGCTGTTATTTTGTCCCTGGAACATTGTAACCATTTCCATCACTGTCATTTTGGGCTTCCCTGGTTTCTGCTCCATTTACTTAGTGAGGAAAGGGCCTCTGAGCCATTTGTCATCACAAGTAGATTTTCTTCTACATGGCGTAGTTATTCACGGCCACATGAATAACTACAAGACATGATGTCCTTTATATTTTCAAATGAACTACAGCTCTGTCTGGATCATCTTGTCACTTTTATCAAGTTTCAATAATATGTGAAGAGCTATCGAAAGAGCTGTGCATATAATCAAGCTCTGCCTGAGTCTTCAAAGTTACTGAACAAGTTCACAAGATGGTATTGCTTGCTATTATGAATTAATTGACCTTGATTTACAATGTTTTCAAAACTGCAATATCACAGAACATCATTTTAATGTAAAAAAAAAAAAAAAAGGGCTGATAGGACAATATCGGTCCATTAGTTATATAAGAAATGCTTCAGTTCCGTTAGTCAAAGGAACCAGCACTCCCTGGGCAGGTAAAGCTGAGTGATCTGGAGTTGAACTCTTTGCTACAAAGAACCGTCTTTTTAAAAAATAAAAACACACTTGAAACCCAGCTACAGATGTTCATACAGATGCCTGTGCATTAGGCAACATGTTTTGCTTTGATGTATACTGAAAATTAGACACAGTCTGGCCCTCTAGGAAACTCACGAAATGATGTGCTCACACATATCGATGGCAATGGCATTGCTCATGAGGAGTTTCACTGAGTTGTCTTAAAAATTAATGAGGTTTTTGTTTCTTTGGTTTTTGTTTTTGTGGAGCGTGTCCTTGTTACATGTGATAGAGCAATGTAGGTACTTAATGATTTATTATCAAGTCTCATCATTTATTCTTAAAAAGAAATGTGAGACTGAATTTTTGTAGCTCCATTTAATCTACCATTGCCAAAAGATTTTTTGTTTGATGATATAAGGGAAAATATCCCATTGATGTCAATAAAGGTAAGTATAGAACTTATAGGGTAAAAGGTTAAACAAAAACAATTTCAATATACATTTTATATACTGAATGACCTATTTACACAAAACTTCAAATTATTACTAGTTCTCACATTCTTTTTTCTCAAATTTATTTTTTATTCTAAGTTGTTAGAAATGACAGCAGAATGCATTACATTTCATATTATACTTGTAGAGCACATTTTTACATATCTCTGGTTGTATACAAAGTATATTCACACCATTCATGACTTCATACATGCACTTAGGGTAATGATATCCATCTAATTTTACCATATTTTTTTTTCTTCTCCCTTTTGCTCCCTCCCTTCCCCTCCCTCCCCATTGGCCATTCTAGTATTCCTCTAATCCTCCTATGCTACCCATCCCAACCCCACTGTGAATCGGCCTCCTTATATCAGAGAAAATATTTGGCATTTGGCTTTTTGGGATTGGCTAACTTCACTTAGCATTATATTCTCTAAATTCATCCATTTACCTGCAAATGCCATGATTTTATTCTCTCTTATTGCTGAGTAATACTCCATTGTGTATATATACCACATTTTCTTTATCCATTCGTCTACTGAAGGGCATCTAGGTTGGTTCCACAGTTTAGCTATTGTGAACTGTGCTGCTATAAACATTGATGTGGCTGTGTCCCTGTAGTATGCTGTTTTTAAGTCCTTTGGGTATAGACCGAGGAGTAGGATAGCTGGGTCATAAGGTGGTTCCATTCCAAGTTTTCCTAGGAATCTCCATACTGCTTTCCATATTGGCTGCACCATTTTGCAGTCCCACCAACAATGTATGAGTGTGCCTTTTTCTCCACATCCTCGCCAACATTTATTGTTGTTTTGTTCTTAATTATTGCCATTCTGACTGGTGTGAGATGAAATCTTAGAGTGGTTTTGATTTGCATTTCTCTAATAGCCAGAAATGTTGAACATTTTTTCAATTATTTGTTTATTCATTGTATATCACCTTCTGAGAAGTGTCTGTTCAGTTCCTTGGCCCATTTATTGATTGGGTTATTTGTTTATTTCGTGTTAAGATTTTTGAGTTCTTTATATATTCTAGAGATTAGTGCTCTATCTAACGTGTGTGGTAAAAATTTGTTCCCAATTAGTAAGCTCTCTACTCACCTCACTGATTATTTCTTTTGCTGAAAAGAAGCTTTGTAATTTGAATCTATCCCATTTATTGATTCTTGATATTAATTCTTGTACTACAGGATTCTTATTAAGGAACTTGGGGCCTAATCCAACATGTTGGAGATTAGAGCTTACTTTTTCTTCTATTAGGTGTAGTGTCTCTGGTCTAATTCCTAGATCCTTGATCCACATTGAGTTGAATTTTGTGCATGGTGAGAGATACAGGTTTAATTTCATTTTCTTGCATATGGATTTCCAGTTTTCCCAGCACCATTTGTTGAAGAGGCTATCTTTTCTCCAATGTACATTGTTGGTGCCTTTGTCTAATATAAGATAACTGAAATTATATGTGTTAGTCTCAGTGTCCTCTATTCTGTACCATTGGTCTACCAGCCTATTTTGGTGCCAATACCATGCTGTTTTTGTTACTATTGCTCTGTAGTATAATTTAAGGTCTGGTATAGTGATGCCACATGCTTCATTCCTCTTACTAAGAATTGCTTTAGCTATTCTGGGTCTCTTATTTTTCCAGATGAATTTCATGACTGCTTTTTCTATTTCTATGAGGAATGTTCATTGGGATTTTGATTGGCATTGCATTAAATCTGTATAGTGCTTTTGGTAGTATGGTCATTTTGACAATATTAGTTCTGCCTATCCAAGAACAGGGTAGATCTTTCCATCTACCATAAGGTCTTCCATAATTTCTTTCTTTAGTGTTCTGTAGTTTTCATTATAGAGGTCTTTCACATCTTTGGTTAAGTTGATTCCCAAGTGTTTTTTGTTGTTGTTGTTGTTGTTTTTTTTTTTGTTTGTTTGTTTTTTGTTTTGTTTTGTTTTGTTTTGATGCTATTGTAAACGGGGTAGTTTTCCTCATTTCCCTTTCAGAGGATTTGTCACTGATATATAAAAATGCCTTAGATTTATGGGTGTTGATTTTGTATCCTCCTACTTTGCTGAATTCATTTATGAGTTCTAGAAGGTTTCTGGTAGAATATTTTGGGTCTTCTAGGTATAAAATCATATCATCAGCAAATAATGATAATTTGAGTTCAACTTTACCTATCTGGATCCCTTTAATTTCTTTTGTCTGTCTTATTGCTCTGGCCAGCATTTCAATTACTATGAGATGAGTCTCTTGTAAACAGCATATTTTTGGGTCTGTTCTTTTGATCCAATCTGCTAGTCTATGTCTTTTGATTGGTGAGTTTAGGCCATTAACATTCAGAGTTATTATTGAGATGTATTTTGTATTCCCAGCCATTTTTGTTTATTTTCGGTATTTATCTTGACATGGTTTCTCTTCTGATTGATTTTCCTTTAGTGTAATACTTCTTTCTGTTGGTTTTCATCATTGTTTTTCTTTTCCTCTTCATGGAATATTTTGCCGAGGATTTTCTATAGTGCTGGCTTTCTACTTGTAAATTCTTTTAACTTTTGTTTATCTTGGAAGGTTTTTATTTCATCCTCAAATCTAAAGCTTAATTTTGCTGGGTATAAGATTCTTGGTTGGCATCCCTTTTCCTTCAGAGCTTGGAATATGTTGTTCCATGATCTCCTAGCTTTGAGTGTCTGAGTTGAAAAATCTGCTGTGATACAAATTAGTCTCCCCCTATATGTGATCTGATTCCTCTCTTTTGCAGCCTTTAAAATTCTATCCTTGTTCTGTATGCTAGGCATTTTCATTATAATGTGTCTTTGTGTAGATCTGTTGTAATTTTGTACATTTGGTGTCCTATAAGCCTCTTGTATTTGGTTTTCCAATTCATTCTTCATGCTTGGAAAATTTTCTGATATTATCTCATTGAAGAGGTTGTGCATTCCTTTGGTTTGAAACTCTGTGCCTTCCTCTATCCCAATTATTCTTAGATTTGGTCTTTTAATGCTGTCCCATACTTCTTGGATGTTCTGTTCATGGTTTCTCACTATCTTCATTGTGTGGTCAACTTTATTTTCAAGATTATATACTTTGTCTTCATTGTCTGAAGTTCTTTCTTCCAGTTGATCTAGTCTGTTGGTGATGTCTTCAATTGTGTTTTTTATTTGGTTAATTGTTTCCTTCACTTCAAGGATTTCAGAGTGTTTTTTTTTTTTTTTTTTTTTTTGAGTTTCTATCTCTTTTTTGAAGTAATCTTTTGCTACCTGTATTTGCTCTCTTATATCTTTGTTATAGTGGTCAATTTTTGCCTATATTTGCTCATTTAGGTCATTCTTTGATTCACAGATGATTTTAATTATGAACCTTCTGAACTCCTTTTCTGACATTTTATCAACTTCGCTGAGCATGGGTTCTGTTATTATAGAATCCTGATTTGTTTGGGGTATTTTCCTCCCTTGTTTTTTCATGTTGTCTATTTGCCTTACTTTATTGCAGTGTAGATCTGAGTTATTATAGTTTCTTTCCTTTATTCTTATAATATCCTTGCAGGTTGTCTGTGCCTCCCCTTAGTGTTGGGCTATCAGAACCTGCTGCTGTCCCTCAAAGTATGCTACCTGGGGCTTGGTCCACGCCAGTTGGTGTGGGTCGAACTGGTTGAGTCTGAGCTCCTGCAGTAGTAAGCTGGTTGGAAGAAGCAGTTCTCTGAGCAGAGGTCAGTGAAGCTGTCCTAGACTCGCCTGAGCTCTGTGGGTATGGGCTGGGCTGACCTGGGCCCTCCTGTGCTTGGGCAGAGGTTGGCGGAACTTCCCTGAGCCTGGCCATATTTGACGGAATGTCAGCGGGACTGACCTGGGGCTGGCCAGGCTGGGCTGAAGGTCAGTGGGACTGACCTGGGTCTGGCAGTACTCTAATGTAGATCCCCAGGACTGTCCTGGGCACGCCTGAACTCAAGTAAAGTTGGCGGGTCTGTCCTTGCTGGCTCCTGCTCTGGGGCGGAGGTCCGTGGGACTGGCTGGAGCCTGGTCACACACCAGCAGGGGGGGGGGGTATGGGGGGTGGTCAACGGGACTGACTTGGGGCTGACCCTGCTGGGGTGAAGGTCAGCGGGACTAACCTGGGCCCGCTGGGACTCAAGCAGAGTTGGCAGGTCTGTCCTCGCTGGCTCCTGCTCTGGAGCAGAGGTCAATGGGACTGGCTGGAGCCTGGGCCTGGCAGCACTCTAATGTAAGTCCCTGGGGCTGCCTTGGGCCCTCCTGGACTCAAGCAGAGTTGGTGGGTCTGTCCTTGCTGGCTCCTGCTCTGGGGCGGAGGTCCAGCAGCTGTCAGCAGAACTGACCTGGGGCTGACCCTGCTGGGGTGAAGGTCAGCGGGACTGACCTGGGCCTGGCCTAGTTCTCACATTCTTAATATCACATATTAAGACAGTTTGAAATAATATGTCTGACATAGACTTAGTATATTCTTAATTATTTGTTTAAACTAGGTTGAAAATAGCCATCTGCATGGTATTGCATACTAACATATCTGTCAAACATAATTATATGACATTTGTTAAGCAATGTGTTCTGAAGTTATTGGTATTATGTTTTTATTTCCAGTTTAGGGCTTAAATACTTTTTTTTTTTTTTTTTTTTTTTTTTTTTTTTTTTTTTTTTTGGTACCAGGGATTGAATTAGGGAGCATTCGACCACTGGGCCACATCCCCAGCCCTTTTTGTGTATTTTATTTATAGACAGGGTCTCACTGAGTTGCTAAGTGCCTCACCATTGCTGAAGCTGGCTTTGAACTCCAGGTCCTCCTGCCTCAGCCTCCCAAGTGCTGGGATTATAGGCATGCACCACTGCACCCGGCTCTTAAATACTTTTAACAAAGGTTATCAACTTCTACTCTGTGATTATATTGAAAATTATGTTAAAATACTAAAACTAGAGTACATGAGAACAAACTAGGGAATAAGTTTAAATTCTGGTAAATTTGAAGAGAAATGTTTCACTTGCTATTAATTATAATCTCTAGTAGTTCCACAATGAGAAGTCACCTAATCGGATTCACTCTACAATATAAAAAAATTGAAATGTTTTTAATAAGATTGAATATGTAATTTTAAGTTAGCAAAGCATGGAAACATCTACCCCTCGGGTAGAAGGATGGCCCAAAGCAGCCCATTGGCTTTGTAGACATGATCCAAGTCATTGAAATTCTATTACACTATCTCTACATTTTATCTAATTGAAGTTAAAATAATATCACAAGAGAAAAAAATAGTTCACTACAGAGGTACATTGTTAGTATTTAGATAAAGTCAATGTCAGCAGTTCTGATTCTATAGTCAATGTCAGCAGTTCTGATTCTATATTTTCATTGACTTATAATGGCATACATTTCTATTCAGAAGTACACTGTGGTCAGTTCCATCTGCATCACCCTACAACTGGAAAGAGGCATTTTCCAGTGGATCCAAAAAACACACAAACTAGCTAATTCCCTGAGGCACAAAATCCATGTAGCAGAAGAAAGTCATTTCACACTAGGAAAGCAATGCAAGAAGGAAGCAGCCAGTTATTGAGCATTTTTATGTGCTAGACTCCATACAAAGTACTTCCCATATGTTATGCATCATTCATTATTAACAATTCTATGAATTAAGTACAAGCATTCTTCATTTCATGAGAGGAAACCAAAGTTTCATGAGGAGAAGTGGCAACTAATGGACACTGCACTCTGCAGGATCAAAC
The DNA here is from genome assembly GCA_025594165.1 of Tamias sibiricus. Classification (NCBI taxonomy): domain Eukaryota; kingdom Metazoa; phylum Chordata; class Mammalia; order Rodentia; family Sciuridae; genus Tamias; species Tamias sibiricus. Next base: position 80,857,590 of record CM046664.1, read on the forward strand.
TTCTTTATTCTTCCCTCTTTGATTTATTTTTCTCTCAATCCTATTTTTTTATTTACTTAACCAATCCCAAAAATATGTGCCATAGGCCCAAACTTTATCCATACACAGGTTTATCCATTCTTATAAGAATATATATACACATGTATATATAAACTTAAAAAACACTATAAAACTAGATTCAATGAATTCATAAAAATGACTTTTTCCACTGGAATAAAGCTATTTGAGTAGTAGTCATCATGTAATACTAGGCTCTAAGTGAACTGCTCACAATAACAAAGCAAAAGAGCTTTCACTAGCAGCAAATTCTCACCTTCATAATACACTGTGTTTCTTTCTGCTGAATCATTTTGTTAGTGGCAGTATACTATTATGTATATAAGTATATTATGTATACTTTTATGATCAAAAGTAAGACAAATTCATCCTATTATCCAAAATTTTAGAAAATATTTATTTATATAATAATATCCCTCAACCATAGCTTTCCTTTGTGATTTCATTTATCTGTGGTGAGATGTGTCCAAAAATGTTAAATGGAAAAGTCCAGAAACAAACAATTCATAAGTTTTAAACTGCATGCTATTCTGAACAGTGTGATAAAATCTCACATCACCTCTGTCCTTCCGAGGATATAAACCACACCTTTGTCCAGCATACCCATGCTGTATGTGGTACTCCCATTACTAACATCTCAGTAACTATCTCAGTTATCTGATCAACTATTGCAATATCACAGTTCTTGTTTGCTTTTATGTACTCTAGTTTTAGTATTTTAATATAATTTCCATATAATCACAGGAGTCTGGTACTGTCTGTGGCTTGAGGCATCCACTGGGAGTGTTGGGATACATCCCCCATAGATCAGTGAGTACTACTATACACCCCAAAATTTGTACATAAGTATTCATGCTATTAAGAGTAAAATTATGCCAGGCATGGTAGAACACACCTTGTAATCCTAGTGGCTCCAAAGGCTGAGGCAGGAGGATCAAAATTTCAAAGCCAGTCTCAGCAACTTTGAGGCCCAAAGCAACTCAGCGAGACCCTGTCTCTAATATTAAAAAAGAGGCTGGGGAGGTGTGGCATCGTTAAGCGCCCCTGAATTCAATCACCAATATGAAAAAAGAAAAAAAAAAGAGTAAAAGTATGGTTGCTAAACATAGTATGGCTGCTTCTGCCATTTTTGCAGACTACTTAATAGCAATCTTACTTATCATTGTTAGCTTCTTGATACTTCATTTTACTTAATATCCTTCAAGACTTGATTTAGCACTTACCTATTAACCTATATTAAATGTCAGCAACACAAACACCTACATTTTCTATCAACATAAAACTAATTTTCATAGACTCCCATTGTTAAGAGCTTCCTGTTAGTCATATGAGATGATCTTACTTACATGTTACACAAAGTATACAAAATTTTCCATCTACTTTCATGATATTATGTAGCTAAATGGAATTTATGAAGGTGAGAAGTCATTGCCACTTTGCTTCTCACCAAACTAAATAGTAGCAAAGTTTTCACTACTTTTCATGTAAAAATATTAATACAAAGTCTCAAAGACAGGAAAGGCCAGACTCAATTGAATTTGTAGAACTGTTTCCTGTTTGTTTCTGTGTATAATGAAATGTTAGACAAGTGTGTTTAATATCTATCTATCTTCCTATCTATCAATCATTTAAACCTTTACCATTTAGAGGAAACAGCATATTCAATATAATAAACAAGAAATCTTTACTTTGCTTTGTACCCCCGGTTTTTTGTTATTTTTGTCTCTCTCCTGTGCACCCAGTATTTCTCCTATTCTTTGTGATCTTCAAGATCCACAGCTTAATTTTGACATAATACTCTTTTCATCCATGCAGAATGGTAGTCATCCCTAGATTTTGTGACTGTGGTTTCCCTGGAGAAGTCACATGCTTGATGAAATAAACTTTTCCAGGCAAACAAAATTTTCTTTTGGAATCAGAATCTACTGTCCACAACTTACTGACTTCAGACTAGCTAGTGCTTCAGTAAGGCCAATTAAAACACCAAAGAAACAAAGTTACAAGCTCCCTATCTGAGCTGAGCATGATTTTCCAGATATATGAAATATTTAAAATGAGAACATAATTATGAGTGTATGGTTTGAGTACATTTTGTAAAACATGGCCATCTTTTATTGACGTTTTAGTTGACTTTGTCCTGTATTTTCAGATAACTCTCAATCGGCCTTTTTTTTGGGGGGGAAAGGGGGGTGCTGGGGATTGAATCCAGGGCCATGTGCATGCAAGGCAAGCACTATATCAACTGAGCTATATCCCCAGCCTCCTCAATTGGCTTTTGATTGCTGCTATTCTTGGAGAAATGCTTCTTTCCAACATTCATAGCTACTTTAAGTCTCCCACATTTCAATACATCAAATGTGTTAAAATACAACCTAAATTTTCTTATTGCAACAATTTCCCCCAGAACAATATTTTGGGAACTTCATAATGTGGTTACCTGGACTCCAGCCTGGGGAGCTGACTATCATGGTGGAGGATCTAGAAGAAGGAATTAAACTTTCCAAGACTTTTAAAAGTATAACCACAGCACCATCACCTCAAATGTGGGCAGGATAACTCTCCAACTTCTACATATATACTCCACAGGCTATCAAAGATAATGGATATTTTCTTTGTCAAGACCCCCTTGATTTTTATTTTAAACTGATTTATGTTTTAGTAACATTTAGGAGGAAAGGGGAAATCAATAAAAATGTTGAAGCAGTGGGACTAAATATTTTTGCCAGCTGTTTACCTTGACCTTTAACATAAATTTACGTTGTTTGCCTCCTACAAAGCAATGGGTTAAATAACAAGCAGACCCAGTTAGAGAGAGAGAAGCTTGGCTTCAGGAAGGTTTTAAGTGGAAAATGATTTGTCAAACTAAGTAAAGTAGTTAGTTTTTTTGGTCAGTTAATCAACCTATTAGCCAAACCAAGTACAAGGAGGCATTAACCAAAATCAAAGAAACACCTAAAGAAATACTAGAAGATAATGTGGGGAAAAAAAAAAAAGGAGATAATGGTATTTTAAAATGGGTAAATATGGGTGTGGTTGGAAACAGATTAAATATTTTATTTAATCCCTATACTATATTTTAAAATATGTTTTATGCTCTATATCATATAAATGACTTCTGAAATGTTGGACAATTCTTAAAATCAAATGGGAAAGTGTACCTTTTCATTCATGGAATTAAAATATTTCTCCCAATAATTTATTTAATTTTTTTCATAAAAGAATGGCTTTGACGGGTGCAGTTGTGCACGCCTGTAATCCTAGCACTTGGGAGGCTGAGGCAGGAGGGTCTCAAGTTCAAAGCCAGCCTCAGCAATGGCAAGGCACTTAGCAACTCAGTGAGACCCTGTCTCTAATAAAATAGAGAAAAAGGGCTGGGGATGTGGCCCAGTGGTTGAGTGCCCCTAAGTTCAATCCCCGGTACAAAAAAAAAAAAAAAAAATGGCTTTAAAAGATACATTGGTTATCAAACTTTTTTCACATAAACCACTTTGGTAATGTGAAATAGAACATTGTGGTTCATAAATAGGAGGAATTAAGTTCAAAAGATCTACTATACAGCATGGTGACTATAGTTAATAACAATGCACTATATTCTTGAAAATTGCTGAGAATCGATTTTAAGTGTTCTCACCACAAGAAATATAAGTGTGTGTGGTAATGTACATGAGAATTAGTTCAAATTACCTATTCCACAATACATAGGTATTCCAAAACAATATGTTTTATGCAATAAATACATATAATTTTTATCTGCCAAATGGATTAAAGAAAAAGAAAAGTGTGGGTCTTCTTTCCAGGAAAAATGTGTGTAATAAATATGTGAATATATACACAAAATTAATAATACTATTTCAGGTGATGCATGAGCCCCAAGCATTTTCCATGACTGACACATATACCCACGTAATCAAATCCCAAAAGTCTACAGATTCTGTCTTTCCCTGAGTCCTTAACCATAATCTAACATTTGATATCAAGCTTTTCATCTATTTCCATTAATTTATTAAACATAATCCTTCCCTTTTCAACCACAAGATAACTGTTCAAAGAAATCTGTCTTTTACATCTGGTGCATAAAACATACTTAATAATCATATGGTGGTTAATGGAAAGAAAATGGAAGTAAACAAAAGCCTAAGATTGCAAGGGTCCTCCTGTGTTGCCCCTCAGAATGTAGGACCTTTCTTTTTACAAAATACTTAGATTGTCTCTAATCATTGCTTCCTTTGCATCTTTTCAAGAATTGCTACATAACCCTGTGACATTTTATACAACCACTGCCAAGCTCCCCCATGGAGCTAGCTAAATTTCAGCTTCAGTGGGCCAAATCCACATACTTACAAGGAGCAAAATTTAAGCCCAAGTTTTGGAGCTTTAGGGGAAAGCATATGATAGTCCCTCATTTGATGTCTTCACACTGCTTGGTCAAATCCCTTTGCCTCTGAGTCTAACCTAAGGCCATTTAAAACTACCAGGGGAGGACTAAGACTGCCAAGCAGCTTCTTTTAATGTAGACACATAATAGAGAAAACATGCTTATTCTGGAGAGAAGGTTTGTTATGCTTTGATTATAGCTAGGTAGGTCAGTTATGTGCTCAGTTTATCACCTTCTGAGGTCCCCTGAAAACAAAATAGAAAAATACTATCTGATGCTAAGAACCACAGAAATCTCAACAAGTATCATCTTTTAGAGCTTCATGCATACTATCTTATTTTTAAAAAATCAAAAGTATAATACACATGGTAATATGATTATAGATATGCAACGTCACATGACTATTTCAGATTCCTTGAACTAATGATTGCGTCCTAGGAAGCAGAATTTACATAGAGTTTATAGTGCACATATATAGTTCCTTCCCTGTTTTTATTGCAAATATACTACATGAAACAAAAAAGAGAGGTAAAAAGCTTTGCTCAAGTTATTATTGGCCATTTTTTCATTTTATAGACACTATGCTTCCCCAAATTATTTCCTCAATGAAATGATCATATTCTCTTTTAGATGTTGCCAAATCTGCAATTAAGAAAGTAACTATAGCACACACCATTAAGAAAATATAGAATAGATGTGTGTGGGAGGTTTATGTTAACCTCAGAAACAACCACAGGGGCTTTGAGTTATGACTTCAAGAAAGCCTTCTAGGAAATAATGAATGGGAAGGGGAAGCAGTCCTAGAGACACAGATCTTAGAACAAAGCCTCAGGTTAAAAATACGATCTGCAGCTGTCATATCATAATGAATGACCTGTTTTGAATTTTGAAGTTGATAACTTAGAGAAGAGCTCTCAATACTAGATTTAGAAGAAATTTCTGAGCAAACCTGGGTCAAAGTTTGTAATTATTGGCCCTCCCACCATCTGCCACAGAAAAGCCATCCAGTAGTAACCAAAGGGCTGAGCAAAAGTGGGTGATAAGAAATGGAGCACTGAGTCCCAGCAGCCTCACTAGGTAAGGAGGCAAAACCATGGAAATAATAAGAACGTAGACACTATTAGGATAATATAATACCAGCATTAAAGTTGAGTACATCCCAAAGGGCTCCCCTGATGCTTGCTGAGGCTCTAATGATTAACTGTCAGCAGAAACTTTGCCCTATTTCAAAGGCTGGTGATGATTTGAAGTGTTCTGCTTTCCCAGAGAAGGTAGTGAAGCAATGGGACGTCAGGGGAGGCCTGTTCCCCCCAGGCCGGGGTCTAGACATTGTTAAGTAGTCTGCCATTAGTTAATTTCTTTATTGCTCATGTAACTGAGTGTGATCCTACTTAACAGCAGAATTATATTGGAGAGAGAATGAGATCAAGAATCTAAAGCAGACATTCCCCATGAGGTGGAGAATGAAGCAAAATATTCTTTCCATTTTGTGTTTCTAGACTGTTTTGTCACACAAAATCTGATACTGACATGCCTACAGAGCTTAATGTTATCATCTTGGGCAAATATGTTTTCTCAATTTTTTGTATGGTGTGTTTTAGAAATGTATGAAGCAGTTAAATAAAAAAAAATAGTTCTGATCTGAATCCAAATATGGTTTCACTAAATTGAACCATTTTTTAGAAGGAAAACTGGCCTTAATACTTGTACCACACTTTAATTCAGTCTGCAGAATATCTAGATGAAACTCTTATTAGTTCCTCTGAAAAGCCTCACTATGTCCAAATATTGTTATCATTGTTGTTTTCTGAAACAATTGTTTCCTTTTGGTCCTGTGTCCTGAGATTTCTCAAAAATAAAAACAGCATTAATGCATTATGAAACTTTTCTTTTGCTTTCCAAAATACTCACATCTGGTCTTTGTTTAAATAACTCTAGCTGTCATTTTTGCCTACAGAAATTAACAGCACATGATGAAAACAGACATCACGTCTGGTGTAGTTTCAGTCCCTAAAGGCTTGCCATTTTCACACTGACTTCCCCACCAGGCAAAAACCACCCAAATACCCAAGGAGTCACTCTCAACCCCTATTGCTTCCTGAAGTGATTGTTCAGTGAAATAATAAATCAGTTTCACTCCTGCAGCTACTGTTTCTTGCTGTCCTCCTTTCATTTGCTCTCAGCTTGAGTGAGAGATTTATTTCTGACAGTTTGTTGTTATATATGAGGAGTTAGTAGTGTTGAATTGTAAAATACAGAAACCTTTCTTTTTTCTTATACTGGGTGGCTGAGCATTTTCTCTTCCATCAAAATGTAAGCTGAGTCTTTACAAAATTCATTTTAACTATCTTTCATTGTAGTCCCAGCATTGAATGATGAAATGTGCTAAAAGCAAGAAATCCAAATTGCCAAGTAAATGGCAACTTCATACACAAAATTGTATGATTTACACCTTTGTTTTTGTTGAGGAGCAGAAAGGTCCTATGAGAACTCCCTGGACTGTCCTAGCCTTACTCAGTTAGCTTCAACCTAACCAAGACAGCCTGAATGATTCCTTGGACTTTAGATAAGTTTCTTGCACATTCTAGGTACCTGACCTCCCTTTTCTTACACCATTTACTTTAGAAAACATCTCAATTCCTTTCTGCCCCTTTAAAATGTTTTTTAAAAAATTAAGGTTTTTGCCCCGAGGATTATCCTTCTGAAGGACCTAGGTGTCATACCTTAGAAATATAGTCATCAAAGAATATAGTTCCTCCAGCCTCTAGTTTTTGTGGGAGAGCAGCCAGTGCCTAAGATGGGTGGGTGTTTTAGTCCCAGTTGTGAAAACTATCTTCTGCACGAAGATCCACTTTGCCTCTGGGTAAAGCCAGTTAGCAATCTCACATGGCCTAGGACCCCACACCAACACACACCCCAGTCTTAAAATCCTGTTAATTCCTTGCTTTAGTGCAATTAAACTGAATTCTATCATCTCTCATTGCCAAAAGCCTTGAAGAAAGTCTTCTTTGCTAATTTAACTTCTTTATCTGCACAACGTTTTGTTCTCACAAGTTTTTGTGGATATATTATTCTACAGCAACACTATACTTAAGGTTTTGCCATGTCAATCTTCTGATAAATTTTTAAGTATAAAGGAAGACGTCAAAACCAAGCTTACAGTTATCATGAGATGTGAGATATCAAGTGATCCATTAATACAACCATTAAAATGTTTATGAAGACACGGAGGGCAAAAAAAAAAATTAGTTCCTATAACTTTCTACAGCTTAAGACTTAGTACAACTTGAACCCAATAAATAAAACAGATAAAATTTAGTACAGAAAAAAAGAGTAAGATAAACATGGACACTGGGAGAGACAACATACGTGAGATGATCAAGCTTCATGCTTGCTTACAAAATTCCTGACAGTCAAGGAAAAAAAAGAAAAAAGAATCGGGTTCCTTAAGAAAGTTTCCTCAACTTCTAGCAGGTGTTAGAATATGAATTCTATCAGTGTAGAATTTTATGTGGAGGACACCAAGAGATGTTACAAAAAGATGTTTTCAATCTTTCAGTCTTTTTTGTTTTGGGCATTTTGTTGTTGTTGTTGTTGTTGTTGTTGTTGTTGGTTTTGGTGCTGGGGAATTAAACACAGGGCCTTGTGCTTGCTGAGCACACACTTCTCCTCTGAGTTACCCTGTAATCCTCAACAATATTGATCTATTTATATTTATAGCAAATACTATAATACATTGTATAATTTTATTTTTTATGGTGACCACTGAAAAAGGCCAAGGGCCTAACTCAGGAATGTAGTTCAGGCAATTCTAGGAATATAACAAAGTCTGAGTGTCAGGCTCTGCTTGTGAGACTGGAGTTGAGGATGAAATTCAAAGTGCCATAATAGATTAAATATTCTCATTTTTCTCATTTTTATGCCTTGGAAACAAGTAACAAAGCAGCAGAACTGAATTTTTTACTATGAATTTAAGAAAGCTAACAAACGTTTAGAGCTACAGGAAAGTCTACCTGCCTTTGTCCAGAAATAGATTGGAGGCGGGCCCTGTGTTGCTTCTCTCCTGGAGGCTCATTTACATAGAAGACAAAGAGATTCCAGCTCCTGATCTGGGTGCTCCTAGGATACAGGGAACAAAGGCTAGGATTTCACCCATGGAGCTTCTTCAGATGACCTCTAACTCTGAGGCCAAATGAACATATGGATTAAATATTTCTTACCAGGAATTTTTTTTATGACTGCTGGTAGTAGTCACTGGCCAAAGTCTAAAAGTGACCAAAGTGACCTGACCTGAAAAACATGGCGTCAAGATGTAAAAGAAGGCAGATCGTATAAAATGCTCTATTGACAATTTTTTTCTCTCAGCTATCATTTTAGTTATAAGAATTCTCCTGATAGTTTCTCTGCTCATCAATTTACTAAAAAATAATAGTGATGATGATGATGATAATATAATAATACAATAATAACAGCAGTAGCATTATGGGTGCTTGTTATATACCACATACTATTCAAAGACATTTAGCTATGATATCATTTAAACCTCCCAAGACCTGGATAACATAAGACCTGGGTTTCTTGTTTGTTTGTTTGTTTGTTTGTTTGTTTGTGGTGCTAGAGGTTAACTCTAGAGCCTTTCATGTGTTAGGTAAGTGGTCTGCCACTGAGCTACACATCCTCAGCCCAAAGTACTGTTATTTCTCCCATCTTATGAGGAGAGGAAGAACTGAAGCACACTGTAGACAGGTTACTTGTCCAAGACCTTAAAGCAGACACATGGTGGGCCAGCATTTAGATCCTGCCATTCTGGCCCCATTCTGGACAGTGTTCATCAAATATTACCTGTATTCCCTGTAGTCTCTGGGCCATTTTTATGGGAAAATGAGAATGAGGCCAAGTGACTTTCTCATCAATTAACTATGCATACACATGACATGTGTCACTTCCAGGATAAGGCAGTTATATGTCCTTTATATTTTTAATCTTCATCTATCATAGTGACTTGGAAACTGCCTGTGAGTTGGCAGTGTCAGAGAGAGAGGTGATCTGAATCCTAGAGTCACCAGATGAAGGAGGGTATCCACCAATCTTCAGGAGACTCCATATACATGAGATTGAAAGTTCAGATTTCAATTTGGAAGATCATTTCTTATCTCACATAGCCTTTTCTAATTTTCTTAGTTTAGTGCTATAAAGCACCACCCTTTGGGTATTCATTCACAGCTCCATGTCCATTCCCTAGCGGATTACATCCACTACCTCGATTACAAATTTGGTGAGGTAAATCTTCTCCAAATCATAGATTCTGATACCTAACAACCATCTGGAGGATGAAAATTAAGCATTTCCAAAACTCATCTCTATCAACTCTTCTCATCCAAAAATTATTTATTGTCCTATATTATCTATTGAACTTGGAGAGAACATGATCACCCAGTTACAAGATCTGAAAACTTGTAAGTTGTACTGAGCTCTTTTCTCTCCTTGCCCATAAATTTTGAAAAAAATCTGTAAGATAAACAAAAGCTGTTTGATCCTCAGTGTAGGAACAAAGAAAGTATGATGTAAACTACCCAACTGGTGTTGAACTAGATCTTCAAAAAAGTAACCAAGATGAGAACTAAGGCCAAAAAGAGGGAAGCTTGACCTCTGTATCTTTCAGTATGCTGGACCTCATGGAGTGGATCACCTCATGGAAACATCCAGAATGCTTGATTAAGGATCTTTAAAAATGGGTTTAAATATATCAATTAGCTAGCACAAAGATAATAAATCCACAGAAGCCAAATTTTAAACAAAAACAAATCTTGGTCAATTATGTCAATTGGGTTTTTGAGGGCTTCTGCTAAGTCCTGGAGATTTCACACTTTGATGGCTGTACAAGGTTCACAGTAGAGGAAAGGAAATAAAGCATAATAATTACCTAAGGTAGACAGACAGTCAAATGAAAATCTCTTAAATAAACTGAATTTGTAGTAATAGTTTGAATTATTCAACAAATATTTGCTACGCCACTGAAGTGAGGCTTAGCCAAATTACTTCCTTTCACCAATAGGACATTAAAAGACATGACGTAAACAAAGCTTTGACTGGTTCTTGCACAGTGGAACTGGCTCTCCCATGCTCTACCACCGCCATGAGAAGCACAAGCCTGGAGTCTTGCTGGTCCCCTTGGATAAGACACCTGAATCTAGGGAATGATCTGCTCTAAGCCCTAGTCACCCAGCTAGAACCATATCTTCAGGTGGGAGAGAGAGAAAAGGAATTTGTGTTGCTTCTAGGTGATTTGTTATCTAATGCTGAATTACTGTGGCAATAATCAATGGTTACACATCCTACAAGCAACTTATTCTGCATAAAAGGGAATCAGAAACAAATTATCTACTGGTAAGGGGATAATAAGAAAAATTATTAGCCTCAAACCTTGAACTAGATGAACAGAAAAATATCACTTTCCCCTAAGTACTTTTAACTACAAGTCAACTCACACCTTTGTTTTTTCTGGGTACCAGGTATTGAACCCAGGGAAGCTTAAGTACTGAAACACATCCCCAGCCCTTTCTATTTTTTTTATTTTGAGAGAGAGTCTATGATAAGTTGCTGAGGCTGGCCTCAAACTTGTGATCCTCCTGTTTCAGCCTCCCAAGTTCAATTCATACAACATTTTAGTGTGAATTTGTTTTGTTTGTGTTATTTGCCTACTTTTCCTGTGCTTTCTTTTAGCTCTTCTAATACCTTTGCAACTCGTTCCATCAGTGGAAGCCCCTGATGTGGGTTTTATTTGCCTGGCTTGACCCTGACTGATATAGACCCCCCCAAAAATTATTTAAAGCCGATCCCAGAGAGATAAAGGAGAAGAAAACTATCAAACAGCATTCAAAAATAATTGAACAATAAGTGAAAATGTCTGACAAATATCTAATCAGCATTTTAGAAGGTAATAGCAATGTATAAAGAGGAAATTGCTAGGAATTTTTCAGAATTGTTCAATTGAATCAGTTCTCAGTCTTCAGAAATCAAATAACTGCCAAGCAGAATAAATAATAATAATTTGAAAAATCCACACATAGGCATATTTATAGGGAAAGAATCAGAGAGAAAAGACAATACCCCCTAAAAGAGTTGCAATTACCATGAGAGTAGACTAATCAGTGGCAACAGTGGACGTTTGAAGGCAGGGAAATCGCCACAATAGGCGGAGAGAAAAATAACTATTGGCATGGAATTGTATATACTCAGCAGAACAATGCTTCAAGAATGAGGGTGAAGAAAAGTCATTTTTAGACAAAAACAAAACTGAAGCTATCTGCTTCTAGTAGGCCCTCAGTAAGAGAAATTCTAAAGACTCCACTTAAGATGGAAGAAACACACTAAAAGGTGAAAGATACACAAAAAAAGAGAAAGATAAATAAAGAAAATGGCCAGTCTGTAGACAAATATTAGGCAAATATTGAGTGAAGGATGCTTCTGCTTGATTATTTAAAACTTTGTCTGGCAGGCTAAGGTAAAGACCCAGAGCACTGAGGCTAGGAAATTTTAAGTAGCTCCCCCTAAAGGGGATCCACCCTAAAGGGCAAAAGACTAGTTAAAATAAGTGTCATTACCACTAACACCACTTACCACTAGCGGCAAAAAAAATCATTGTGTGCATTTACACAATATTAGAGCAAAAGTTGCAATGGCCAATATTAAAAGAAAGGAAAACTAATTTTCCATATTTTTATTGGTGCATTGTAATTGTACATAATGGTAGGATTTGTTGTTACATAGTCATACATGTACACAATACAACAATATAATTTGGCTGGTATCATTCCCCAGTATTTACACTTTCCCTCCCTTCCTCCCTCCCCGTGGTCCTGTTCCTCTGCTCTAGTTATCTACCTTTGATGTTCATGAGACCCTACACACACCTAAGAAAGAAAAACTATTCAAAATTATTGCCATGAGAGAAAAGAGTTCCATTGAGTTCAACTCCACTGAGACAAGTGGCCGGAGAGTTTTCAATAGGTGTGCTGGAGGTGAGGGGAGATTATAGGTCATCTGTATTTGCTAATTGGCTTCCCCCAAGAGAAAAGTAACCTTTCTTATATCTTTGTGAAAAGACTCGTTTTTACTACCTGTTGTGCACTGAAGTTAGAAGGCTCTCACCTTCCTAAAGACTGGTGGGGGTCCAGGGAAAAAGGGGTGTGCTATCATTCTTGATCATGAAGATTACATTTCAGTGGCTCCCAATTCCTTGAGAAAAACTCCCCTGTGTCAGAATTACAAAATTACAAATTTTCTAAAGCAAATGTTCTCAGAAAAGGGTTTTGAGGACTGGGAGTCAGGAAGAAGCCTGTCTAAAGTTCTGCAACGCATGGGTCAGCAAGTGTTAGTACTGAATTATGTCCCTCCTAAAGTTTCCATTGTTGAATCCCTAACCCCCAGCATGGTCTCCCCACTATTTGGAGAGAGGACTTTAAGGAAGGTAATTAAGGTTAAGTGAGGTCACAAGGGTGACACCCTAATCTGACAGAAGTGGTAGATGTCCTTATAAGAAAAGGCAGAGGAACCAGAGCTCTTTCTCTCTCCATGAATGTGCACAGAGGAAAGATGACATGAGGACAAAAAAGGAAGGTGGAATTAGTAAGCCAGGAAGAGTGGCCTTACCAGACCAGCCCTGCTAGCATCTTGATCTTAGATTTCCAGCCTCCAGAAATGAGAAAATGAGTTTCTGTTGCTTTAGCCTCCCAGACTGGAGTATTTTCTTACAGCAACTTGAGAAGACTACTAGAGCAGGTATGAATGAATAAATGAATATTGCCTCCCATTATTAAGTATTCATCTTAATACAATTCTAGTGCAGTTCAATTAAAACATCAGAGTTAGGCTGGTAAATTTGGCATCCATCTGGCACAGTGATGTAATTTTTGGTGACTTTATTATTATAGCTTAAAGCAATGAATTCATTAAGAAATGGTGCTAGAGGTTTTTTTTATATATATAATTTATACTGCAAATTAAATGCAGCAATTCTGGGGAGGTGATTAGTAAAAACACAGGGATATAAATCAGAAGGCTCAGAAGTTCATGATCAAGCTCAGTCATCACAGAAACACACCAAAAGCCATGACTATCATAAGAATATGATTTACTATTCTCATTTCAAAAAGAAAACTATGAAGGGAGCCATGGTTTAGGGATTGGTGCTTTTGCTCTGATGGAATGCAGCTTTTTATCCATCCTTCCTTCAGTTCTTCTTTGCTTTAAATCTTAGCGTGCTTCATTTATGCTGCCACCTGATACTATTTCTCATCATCTGTTTCAATGTTGTTCAGTCTCCTCTTAAATTTTTATTAGGAATTCATATTCCTGAACTTAGAATTGACAGTTACTGTGTGAAATGTTACCACGTAGGGGCAAGAGGCTAGACTTTCCCATCTAGTCACACCCCACAACACTTGGGAGTCAAACTGGCAAAAAAAAAAAAAACAGGTCTCATTCAAAGCCAGCTTTGAAGGAAGACAGAAAAGACTCTTTTGTCTCAAATATTCCAACTGCAAGGGCAAGAACTACTCTTATAAAAGGAGAGAAGGCAGAATGCGACAAAAGGCAGGAAACAAACATATGCAGATTTCATTAGTCTGTGCTAGACATGTCAGAGGTACCCAGCCAGGGAAGGGGGTAGTTTCTATTCTCAGCTTGAGGAAGGTTAGAAGTCAAAACAATTGGAGCTTTAACTCTCAGTATGAGGAAATCACCCTTAATTTCAGAGGGAATCTGTTTCAGATCTATGATGCTTCTGATATTCTGGGGTAAATTACCAAAGGAGAAGAATAACAGTTTGTAATTGCCTTCTGTTCATTTCTCATCCTCCAACAGCCTTCAGAATCCCTGGATGTGAATTTGACATATTTTTATTTTATTAACTCATTCGACAAATATTCATGTTACCATCTACCACATGCTATCCCAATTGCTAGGGCAAGAGCAAGGGATAGACATATGGCCAGCCCTTGGTGCGATGACCATTTAATAGGAGACTTGTGAACTAAAAAGTATGAGGAGATGTACGACTCAGTCTGGCCAAGGAAGGGCTGTGTCCTACATGAGAGGGTACGCCAGCTGGACGTTAAATGATGAGAACATGTTTACCAGGGAGAAGGCACGTAGAACAAGCCAGACTGAGTCAGAAAGAAATACAGCCAGGAGGTAGGCAAAGTTTTAAAAATTTCAGTAGACTTTGCTAATTTGAACAACTGAGACACATGACACATTGATTTGTAGAGTCTGTGAAATAAAACACTCATTTGTATCTCCCCCAAGTCCCTGTCAGACATGTTATCATGTCTATCTGAACTTACCTGGACTAGGCAAGTAGTCCAAGAGCATCCATGTTTTTATCAAGAATATTTGTTTTGCCTTTCAATTTGTGTGTATCAAAGTCTAGAGAAATAATTTTAGATAATATCAGAAAAGAAACTGATATATTTGTAATCCTGGGATTTCAATCCCAAATCCATTTATAACACCATAAGATACTTTAAATATTAACTTTTTTTTCCCCAATTATAAACACAAAACATCACAGTCTTTGTAAAATGTTTGGAAATATGTAAAAGTAGGAAGAAGAAATGTTAATTAATGTCAAAGTTAGTTCTGCATTAAAAACATAACATTAATTTCTGTATTTATTAAATTATTTCTTTTTTAAAGATGAATTCAAATTGCCCTCCAAGAAAGTTATGGGTTTCAACTTAAACCAACAAAATTTACTTGTATTAAAAATGTAAGAAGTGATGGAATTTCATTATTTTAATTTGCATTTCTTTGACCATTAGCAAAGTTGGACTTCTTTAGCTAAGGTTATTGGTTTTTACATTTTTCTTTTTTTCCCCAACTTCTTTAAACCCTTTCCCCTTATTTCTAGTATAGTTTATTGTTCTTAATGACTTATAAGAATAGTTTATCAATTCAAGAAACATGGTCTTTATCTATTTTACTAAATTTCCTCCCATTTGTTTTTTTTATTTACTCATGTTTATCAAAGTTTTAAAATTTATTTGTCAAATCTATCCATCTACCTTCATAATGCCCTCCTTTAGTGTGATATCCTTCTCAAAAATGAGTTTAAGCCGGCTGCAGTGGCAAACACCTGTAATCCCAGAGGCTCGGGAAGTTGAGGCAGGATGATCACAAGTTCAAAGCCAGTCTCAACTTAGCGAGACTGTCTCTAAAATAGAATATATAAAAGGGCTGGGAATGTGGCTCAGTGGTTGATAGCTCCTGGGTTCAATCCCCAGAACCAAAAATAAAGAGTTCAGATAACATTCAACTATATTTTATTCTTGATCTTTGATTTCACATTTGTCCTCAAATATTTATTTTGACAAAGAGTATTAGGTGGAGATACCTCCATCTTTTCCCAACTAAATTACTTATCAAATGTTAGAATATCAGTACTGAATTTTCTTTCCTTTGCCAAATAATTAAAAATATGACTCTTAACACATTGACATTGAATACGCCTTGGGTTCCCCACCACCACCTATTCATTTTCATTTATTTATATTTCAACTTTTGCACTGTGTCACATCATCATTTCAGGCATTATAATTTAATGATATATAATCACATCTGTAGTTTAAATGATGTATATTCTGATGTTGGACTTTTAATGAAATGTTTTATACAATCCTCACTTTAATTTAAATGTGTATCAGCTCATTGCTGCCCAATATTTGTGAGTGTTCTGCAGAGTGAACAAACGAGGCAAATAACCAAATAAAAAAAACTTAATTTTAGCTACTTGGACGTATCAAAGGCAAATGATAAGGGAGTCTGAATTGTGTCATTTATATTGTGCTCTCATATTCTTTTGCAGATACAGCACTAAAACACTAGGATGGCCGGGCGCAGTGGCGCATGCCTGTAATCCCAGCACTTGGGAGGCTGAGGCAGGAGGATCGCAAGTTCAAAGCCAGCCTCAGCAATGGCGAGGCACTTAGCAACTCAGTGAGACCCTGTCTCTAATAAAATACAAAAAAGGGCTGGGTATGTGGCCCAGTGGTCAAGTGCCCCTGAATTCAATCCCTGGTACTAAAAAAAAAAAAAAAAAAAAAAAAAGAATAAAAAAAATAAATAAAACACTAGGATGGAGGGTATTCCGTGAAGTGATAGATGTACTGAAAACATCAGAATGTGAATTTCTCATTAAATTTTGCTCATGCCAATATTCCCATTATTTTACAGCAGATGAAGCAAAAAAGAGTAGAAAGAAAACGCTATTACCAGAATTTAAGCAAATATTTCAGCCATTAGATATTTATCTCCAGAGCCCTTTTGAAAACATGTTAAATCAACTCCATTAATAATTTGAGTTCTGGGCTGTGGTTGTGACTGAGCAGTAGAGCACTTGCCTAGCACGTGCATGGCCCGGGTTCAAACCTCAGCACCACATAAAAATAAATAAAGGCATTGTGTACAACTAAATAAATAAATAAATATTTTTTAAAAATAATGATTTGAGTTCAGAGTCCATTAATACATTAACAGCAAACTAAAACAATTAGTGATACTTGGTCATTTCTAATAAAATGGATTTGCAAAGCTGTTTTAGAAAGTCCCATTTAACTCGTAAAAATGATACCACACATGAAAGATACTTGCCAAGAAGTCACTTCAATTAAGGACATTAAATTACTCAGTTCAATGGTAATTTCAGTAATTGTAAGTAATTAAGAAATGCCATACCTTGGACATTCTAATGGTAGCCTACTATACTTCAGTCTCTAAAAGGCATCACTGAGTTTGCTAGTCTTACGCTGTAAAGTCATGCAAATATTTGGAAAACAAACAAATGAACTAATTATGCAGCTTGAACTTCACCTTAGAACATTTTTCATTTCAATTACAGTTGCTAAATAAGTAACCTAGATTTGAAGTACATTATATTTTCTAAGTAACTCATAAGATAGATATTTAAGTATCACAATACAGTTAATTCCTTTTTTCTCTCATTGATATGAAAGGAAGCGAATCTCAAAATGGTATGCGCAAGTATTTTTGAAAGAGCTTACTAGAGTAAGGTAACCAGGAGAACCAGCTATGGATAGACTTCTCTATCACTCAGGACTTCAAAGGTCTTACCTGAAAATAGCTGAAGGACAAGAGGCTCTGCCCCAGGAGGGAAATAGAAGAAGAGGAGAAGCTTCCTTTGTTTTATGTTTTTATTGGATAGTTCCAGATATTCATCCCATTTTCAGGGAGGTAAAACTTGTCCTTTATTAAAGTTTTCTCTAGTAGTAACCAGTAATAAAAGGGAATAGTCTTCCCTCATACACTGTGTTTTTCTTTGGATTGTGTATTTTTCACATCATTCTTTGGACTTTATATTAAAGAATATTATCCACAGAGCACAGCAGACTTTCAAATCTTTAAAACAATGTTCTTCTCCAATTTTATTTTAGAAATGGGTCTTATTTTCTGAAATGGATAAAACATAAATTTTAAAAATTTAGTAGTTTTAATGTCTATCTCGTGTGTTCCAATTACTTGAATTGTGTATTTAAATAGCGCTTCCTATGAGAGGCACAGCCATTTTACAAATGGGAAAATTAAGGTCACATTAAATATCCCTATCCTGTTAAGGAACTGAATAATGAACTTTTATAAGGAAAAAAATCATACAAAAATTTACTTCTGAAAAGATAAAAAGTAACTTCTTTGTTCAACATAACAAGATTTAAAAACTATGCAGGTAAAAACCTCACCCAGGTTTTCAATTTCAGAAGTGAATGAGATTGTAGCTATCAACATACAAGAAAGAAGAGCTTTAAGGAGCCCTGGGGATCCAATTAGTTCAGTACCTCCATCTAAGCTTTCCCTATCGGGAGGTCTGTGAAAATAACAAGTGGCATGTTTCTATATGAAGTGGTGTGTGTGTGTGTGTGTGTGTGTGTGTGTGTGTGCACTTATGCGCATAGAAGGCCAGAACAAGACCATGCTCTTGTTGCTTGTGATAGTTGGAAAGTTGAAGTGTAGAAAACTTGATTGTCAAATTCTTGTCACTTAGCCTTCTGTTGGCCTTTTTCAGTTTCAAGACTAAAAGAAAATGAAAGCTACCTTACTGCTTCCTTTAAGAACACTCTTATTGGAATGATTATAAAATTGAACAACCAAGCTGAAACATTGTAGTTGATCAATACACGTCTTCATTGATTTTCAGTGGGGATGGAAATGCAATTTACTTAATGGCAATGTTTCTAAGAGTTAAAGAGAAAGAGAAAAGAAGACAAAGTTTGGAAGTGTGAACTTGTCACTACATGTCAGGTTCAATGCAGCTGCTCCAATATAGAATTACTCCTCTTCTCAGCCATTGACCTTATGCCTAAAAATTACCATCTTGGAGGCAAAAGATCATTCAAATTCTTTTGCTCCAGAGTTCCTTAAGAAAAAGTTACTCTTGTAAAAGCCACTATTGTATTGTTAGGTCCATCAGTCGCAGTTCTTAAAAAAAAAAAAAAAAAAAAAAAAAGTTCTATTTAAGGAGAAAATTAGGCATATGGTTGCTCAATTGCCCTTATTTCCAATACGAAAGGGGAACACTTACATAAGATTTCAATCAGGAGAAGGAAAGAGAGCACTGCAGGTACTATCTATATCTTCCTAGAGTGCTAGGAGCAGCAAGAAGGATGGCACAGAAATATACCAGAATCATTTGTTGAAAATGAAATCTTGGTACAGAAAAGAAGGACCTGGCTTTACTCTCAGAGGATACTGTTCCCTCATTACAACAAATGACAATCAAGAAGCATTTCCATGTGTTCCATGATAAGAAAGAAATTACATATGCATGTATGTATATATATATAAATCATATATAACATGTTATAGTATATACTTATTAAATTTATGCAGTATAGATTTATATATATATAATTTATATATTATATGTATATCACATTTAACCCTAATTTTTTTTTCCAATTCAAGGACAAAGACTCAAAAACTTATTATGGGCTAGAAATCAGGAAACAGGCTAAGTGTTGTAAGTCTACTCCAAAGACTTAGGTTATTATAATTGCCATATAGCTTAACCGGTGTTTTCTTGAGGATGGAGTTTGAGGTAAGGATTAAAGTGCTGAAGCTCCACTTTGGAGATTCAAACCAGGGAAGCAAGAATGAGAAAAGGGAAATGAAGAAAGAATGGACATTGACCAGGGTGAAGTGAGGCTTTGCTTGCTGCCTAACACTTCACAAGCCAGAGATGAAAGATGGTGCAGCGTGTTGGCCAGGTCTGGCTCCTTAGGACATGGGTCTTTGAACAATATGCAAAGAGACACTGTGGCTTCAAGTTGCTATGAGAACACAAGTGAAGGAATTTATCTGCCTGGCTCCCTCCCAACTCATTTCCCAATCTGTGCTCCTCAGGGAGTTAACTCCCCTGCACTCTGGGTCCACCATCTGTGTGGCAGCCCCAAGAGCAGCTGCTCAGCATGCCAGAGCCTTCCCCTGGCAGGTGGTGTTTCACCAAGTCCCGTAGTGGTATCAAGGAGGAGACAGGTTTTGCAGTGTGGTCAACAGAAAGCGTCTGGCCCTCCCAGGGTTAAGTATCTGACCAGTCCTAGAGGACAGAACTGAGTGGGTCTCACCTTAGTCCACTGAGGAAAGGACTAAAGTCAAACAGCAGCTCAAGATTCGAGGAGAGGCAGTGCAAGGAAATCTGAGGAAGAGGCTCATGTTTCCATGTACGTGAAGAAAGGAATAGGTTAGAATAG
Source organism: Tamias sibiricus (assembly GCA_025594165.1). Classification (NCBI taxonomy): domain Eukaryota; kingdom Metazoa; phylum Chordata; class Mammalia; order Rodentia; family Sciuridae; genus Tamias; species Tamias sibiricus. Next base: position 80,877,783 of record CM046664.1, read on the forward strand.
GATGTACGAGCAAGAAACATGCATGTAAGCATCCCAAAATAAACTAATCAACTTTGCAACAATAGTTTATGTTCCCTTGCCTAGTGTTATGGTTTGAAATATAAGGTGTCCCCCAAAAGCTCCTGTGTTCATGCAAGAGGTGAAATGATTAGTTTATGAGAGCTATAACCTCATCAATGGATTAATCCATTTAGTGGACTAATAATTTGAATGGATTTCTGGGTGGTAACTGTAGACAGGTAGAATGTGGCTGGAGGAAGTAGGTCACTTGGGGGTGTTCCTTGGGAATTACTGGTTCCTCATGCTTTTTTTTTTTCTTGTTTTTTGTTTTTTATTTCCTATATGCCACTGAGCTAAGGAGTTTTCCTTTAGCTTGCCCTTCTGCCATGCTATTCTATACCGCCACCTTTGGCCCAGAACAATGGAGTCAGTGACCATGGACCGGACCTCTAAAACCACAAACACTAAATAGGCTTTTCTTCCTCTCAGTCGCTCATGTCAGATATTTTGGTTGCAGTGATGCAAAGCTGACTAACATAACTAACTAGACACCAGATCATACCAGGTTGCTCCAACTCTCAGGCTATTTTTGTTTGCCATCCTAGAACTGAAAATTGCCATACAGTCCATGACAGATTGTCAAGGCAATGGAAAATAAATCAAAGCTCCCATCATCAGTGTTGCAGAAGACAAAGATGTTGCAGGATTCACATGTGATCGATTCCACATCAGACTGAAGGCAAACAGCGTAATGGCTGATGTATCCAGAGCTCTTTTTTCCTCAAGATGCTGAATCTGCTAAGGACATCAACACTGGCTTTATGAGCAATTACATCTGCAAAACTTACCTGTCATGGCTAATATTAAACAAGACAGAAACATCAATGAGATCTGAGAGTAAAGTCAGAAAAGAAATAAATGGCTTTCCAAAACTTATGTTTGTTTTCTAAGTGCCTAGGGAAAATAACTTGAAGTAGTGTTTTGAGCAGGGCATTTTGAGAATCACCGTCTTGGGTTTGGACTCTGCTTTATGCTTCCAACATGAAAAAAGAAAGCAGTGTTTTCAGTGGACAGTCCCCTCTAGATAGGGTTATATTGGAGGATGTTGTTCAGTCAATCTCACATAGCCATAAGGGTGTACAGAATGGCTTTCTGATTCTTTAAGTCAATGACTTTGGTGGGGGGAAATGGGGATTGAACCCAGGAGTGCTTAACAACAGAGCCACATACCCATCCCTTTTGGTTTTTTTGTTTTGAGACAGGGTCTAAGTTGCTGAGGTTGGCCTCTAATTTAAGATCCTCCTGCCTCAGCCTCCTGAGTAAACGGGATTACAGGCATGTGCCACTATGTACCAACATCAATGGACCTTTCATGAAAGCAAAATTATAGGTCAATGTGTGTCCCTTAGACCACTTGCAGTCCTACTTTTTAAAAATGTTGACACACGAGTCCTGTCACAGTTCTGAATCATATTTACATGGGTTTGTGCCTAGAAATCTTCATATACAATTAACAAAACAATGACTCCAAAATAAAGGTTACTAAATGCTGACTTAAAGTTATTCAAGGAAAAAAATCTACTTGATATCCATTAATACTTTTGAAAATAAATGAAATGTCACCTGATACCTCAGGGTTCCTTTCTAATAGTAAAGGTGCTAAGGTTTCAAGCTGAGATTCCCATTACAGACCTAAGGAGACAGGAGGACTCCTGTGCTGCTAATTAACGACCAAGACCTGTGATGCCCCCACCAATAAAAAGCTCTTAAGTAGTTTTGACTTGATCTCCCAGCACTGATAACTTAATTGGAAACATAAAAGACCACACTAATGGAACATTAAGAAAAAATCTTATTCAAGCAATACAGTAGTGTCCCACTCCCGTATTGACAGCTTCTTTCTGAAATTTCAGTTACCCATGGTCAACTGCAGTCTGCAAGTATAAAATGGAATGCGGAGGTCCATGGTGGTCTCCACCAGAGGTGCAGAGTAGCATGATCTATCGGGGGGCTGCCAAAGTGAGTTGTCAGCCGGGAGGTGCTATGCCAGCGCTCAACATAGCACGAAGTAAAGGAGTCAGCTGGTGCAGAAGAAATCAGCACTCAGGCATGAGTTAGGCTGTGGAATCTTCTGCTGGTTTATTTTCAGTTTGTACAAGTATATAAGCAACATTTCTTGGCATTACACATTATTTTACATCATAAAACTTAGGAAAGAGGTTGGAATCATTTACTGATTACATATCAGACATATGTATCGAGGTTTGTACAGAGGGAGAGTTACATGAACTGTACGTAACTATCTGCGTATGTTATAATTTTTACCTCATATCTCTAACTTAGTCATTCTTTCTGCATACTGTTTGAACTTGTTTGATAAAAGTTAATTTTGTCTGACTGAAATTTCAAGGCACTTATTGTTTTTCACAACAAGAAACAGGGAAAGGGAGAGGCAGCTTTGAAGGACTTTTATTCTAAAGATTTGTATTACTACATTAAATTATTTTGAAAATAAGAGGGATTTATTTTCAATCACAAAAAGACTCTTAAAGCTATTTAATTAGAAACCTGTTATTTTAGTATGGAAAAGGTTTTTTATGTTTTTAGCTCTAGATTCCAGAAAAATTAATTTATAGAATTAGTCTCATTATAAGTAATTGAAATAGCGATACCTGGTGGCCACATGTATGAATAAAGAACAGAACAGCAAGTAAATAGGAGAACCTACGCAAAGTTAACTCTTTCAGCACCATGGTATCTTTCATGAAAAAGGATTTTGGGCTGGGGGGCTCCACCCAGCCCCGCCTCATGAAGATATCACAATGGAAAATGTCAGAAACAACTCATATGCTTTAAATAATTTTTATCAAAGTATATCCTTACAATTGTCCTGCTTTATTATTGTTGTTGCTAATCTCTTACTGTGCCTAATTTATAAATTAAACTTTATCATGTTTATCTTTGCAAAGGAAAAAACAAATGTACTATATTTGGGGTTCAGTATTATCCATCATTTCAGGCATTGCCTAGGAGTCTTGGAATATAGACTTCACAGATAAAGTGGGACTACTATTCACTAATTTGTTTAATGTTCCTCAAGCATCAAAATTGACACTGGAGTTCTCATCTGGATGACCACTCAACTTATGTACATATTGACAGATATTTAAAATCTGTTCTTAGTCCAAATGGTCCTCTAATTTAGATATTTGCAAATGTTCATCTCTGATGAAGAGATTTTGTGCACAGAATACAATCCTAACCAAAGTTTGTACTTTGCATTACTGCATATTAAAATAAAAGTATGGCAGAAGCAAAATAATGTAATAGGTTATTATAATCTAAAGAGACACTGAACTATATACAGAATTCAAAAAGGAGGTTTGTGGAAACTGGTCACAGGGTTTAAACATAAACTGACTGGAAGGATTTAAATAGATCAAGAGTTAAATATTTTAAAAGAATTTGGAGAAGAGTTCTTTGGGCAGAACTGTACCACAAGTCCCACCAGGGAAGTAGCTTCCTCCTCACCATGACAATAGTAGTAATGATGAGAGACAACGAGCTTGCTATTTTGATACTGGAGCTAAAGGGTTAGGTTTGGCTTACAAATCCAGACTTAGCTGGGGGAAAAAAAAAAAAAAAAAAAGAAAAACATGAATACCTTCCATGAGCAAAAACAGGGGGACATGTTTGGGAAACCTAGTGTGGGGGTCATTCGAAGTCCTGCACAAAAGAATCACGTGGCAGTTATCAAAACAGAGAATTTGAAGATATCAAGAAATGTTAAAGGCCTGAGAAAGGAATGAAAAGCTATCCAAAATAGATATGCACTTGTGAGTGTCAGAAAAACTTCAGCAAAGTGACCCTCATAACGAGGGGAGGGGAGGACTCTGAAGTACTCTTGAGAGAGAAGGAGTCCACTCTGTCTCCTGAGTCCCAGAGTGCATGGCACCAGCTAATGATACCACCAATGAGTTAGGCACTCTCCTACTTTCTTTCTTTCTTCTCCTCCCTTCAGGTACCCTCATTTCAAAGTGGTCAGAAATACTTCAGCCGTATCAAGAAAGGGGATGAAATAGAAGTCCTAGAGTAGCGACCACCCACATCTTTTCCCAACTGTAAGATTCCTGCCAGTAGCTGGCCCAAGTTAGGAATGGGAAGAAATCTCAGTTTTAAGTTTACCCATCTGAATAATAAATGGAACTGGGACATGTTAATCATTAACTAAAAAATGTCTGAATTTAATGGAACCATGACCAGAAAAACCATGGACCTAACTCAGTTTTCAACAGGACTAAAGAAGAATTAACCCAGGAGAACATATTTAAAGAAGCAGCGAAAAACAAAAATAAATATATAGAAATTTTTGTAATTACATCTGAGGAATCATTTTGTTTCAATGTAATTATTTATTTTATTCAATGTTTACTATATTGAAGTCCACATACATAAATAACAACATGGAAAATCAATTTGTATGGGCATTTAGTTATTGACTATAAATTTGATTAATCAAATTCTTTTAAATAATTTGAAATGCAATTAGTTATTTGTGTGACTGATTCTTTTAACTATTTTAAATGTCCTATGTAGCAAATAAAACATACACAATGATTAAAAGAATCATAACTGATCAATAACACAAAATAAAACCTGGTGGCAAAAGGGCTGATACTATGAATGAAACTTCACTTTCTTATTTTTACATCCTTCTGGGGTTTGAATTTTTCAAATATCTTCCTAAATTTTCTGTAGCTTTACCAGAACGAATGTGTATAACCTCCCTAGAGTGTTTTTTTTTTTTTTTTTTTCCCAAAAAATTTTCCAGGTCTCAAAGGAAAAGAATGCAATTTCAAAATAGCAGAATCCAGGTTCTTAACTAGAGAGTAAAATTTGGTAGTATGGTTCAAGGGAAAGCAGATTTCAGCAAATGACAAATGACAAATTTGAGGCCAGCCTCAGTTACTTAGTGAGGTCCTAAGAAACATAGCAAGACCCTAAGACCCTGTCTCAAAATAAAAAATAAAAAAAGGGCTGGGGATGTAGATCAGTGGTAAAATAACCATTGCTTTAATCCCCAGTACCAAAAAATATAGATAGATTTTAAGTTTTGAAGACTTACCTTTCTTGGGGTCTCTTACAGCCAAAAGTATCTACATTATTACCTTGACATTATGATATACTGACATAGTTATTAAAATATATGTGCTTTTTCTGAATTCTTTACTAAAATTCACAGGAGTTTATTCATAACTAGTCAATGTTTCATCTTCTAGAAGGTAAGGACGGAACCTCTTTTCCTCTCCAGAACAAGTGGTCCATTTATAGTTTGAGGACATCCTGTTCCGCAACTGTCATTGTGTATGCCTGAATGCCATAGCTGTAATTAATTGTAATGAACTGCGATTGTTACATAAGACCATTAATGGTAATAACTCCTTTATTATTTAGTACATACATCCTTTTCTGGTCTTTCCTATACTAAGAAAAAGGTCTACTTTGTGGTGTAGAAATCCTGTGTCACACTGGTTCATTTCGTATTTTAGTTCCTCCTTCTCTTCTTACACAAATGGAAACGTGTACATGTGCTGAACATAGGAAAACTTATGCCAGACAGAGAGAACAAGACATAGCCCCGCAATGCTCTCCTACTTGTTTAAATCAGTAAGGATGTAACTATCCGATTAGAATCGCTCCTTCATTGCATTTAAAGTATTTGTTCACACAACTTGTGTTTTCTCTTTGGACTATGACTGTGAACTTGTGACTTTCTATAGATATCACCTGTTCCAACTTAGCCCTTAGCATTATTACTTGATTTATCGTTTGCTGGCTGTTTTGTCATCAAAGCACCACCCCCACCCCACCCTATGTTTCAAGAGTAGCTTTGATTTCTGCTAAACAGGTTACCTGGGATCCATCTCATTTTGTCTCCATTCCAAACGCTGAATCAACTACCCTCTAAGGATCAAAATTTGTGTTAGGAGCGCATATGAGTGTTCATAAATAATTAGAGTACTGCTCCTGCTGTTAGGCCACTTATAATAATGATAGAGCTAGAAAATAAGTCTTTTAAGGACATGAGTTCACACCAATTTTTCCAATATAACATATTACTAAATCCAACTTTTCCTCCCGACTTGCTTTATATTTATAATAAATATGTAATAAGATGGAGAAAATGCATTACCTTCACAGTTGGAGCAGAATTCCTCCTTAGGAGAGATCCATCTCTCTTAGGAAAATATTTTAACCTTGAAAGAAGATGAATTCCTTTTCTCTCTCCATTCCTACCACCCAGGCCTAACAAAAGATTAACTGGAAAGTTTCAGTGAAGACTTCAGCTTCCCAGGGGTACTAGGAAGAGGAGATTTAAATGAAGTGGATGAGAGGAGGGGAAACTATTTCTGCCTCTAATGATGATCTACTAAACCCCAAACCAAAACAAATTCTTGCTGTCTGGGGGTGAATGGGCACTCTGGGTGGCAGGAACTGTCTATGAAAACTAAGGAAGAGCTGAGTATCATTGCAAATAGAGGAGTTGTAGGGCCACATGCAATGGTGTAGAAACACCAAGACCTGGAAAGACCTGCAAATATAAGCTTCCTATAAATTTGCCAGAAATTGGGAAGACCTATAGAGTAGAATTGTTGGGATTGACACCAATGGCACTTGGATAAGAAGCAAGAAAGTCCTCTGTATTAAAAATAGTGCATGAACAACTTCCTAAGAATATGGTTACCAGAGTCAGCAATTTAAAAACAGAATTCCCAGTTAAACTTGAACTTCCAAGAAATAACATTTTTTTAGTATAAGCATGTCCTGTGCAAGATTTGGGACTTATGCTATATTAAAAACTAATAATAGGGATTGTAACATAATAAACTACATAAATAGTATAATTATAAATATTTAAAACATATTCTTTGTGAATATCTATATTTATATTTTAATATATATATAAAGCCACCCCTTAGTTGTAATAAATAGAAAAATCTCTGTCATTCACGTTTGCATTTCTCTGTTTTGATCATCCTGATTTTGCACTGCTTCTTTATCTTTTGCTTTCCATGTGCCCCATGTAACAATCATGGTTTTTCACACCTATTATTCAAAATTCTACAATGTCTATGTGATTGCAAAAGAGTCAAGTAGAAGGTCTTTATAAACTATTTCTTAGCTCCAGTTTACTCTGTTCTCCACTGCATATAACATACCTTGATCTCAAGTACGCAAAGATACCTGTATATGCATTGTAAAATGATGGCTGTTTTCACCTGACAAAGATTCTTTTACCTCTCTGCACCTCATCTCATTCATCAGAGCTTTTTAAGCCTCAGATGCCTTGCAATGCTGCTTTGAATATGGTGGGAAATTTCTTTCCTTTTTTTTTCTCCCTTTTGGTAGAAATAAAAGAGCATCCATGTTGAGGAATAAATCTGCGTCATTGTGCACAAATCCTGTGCCCTTCTGGGAGACAGCACCTTAACCGCAGTTGCTCAAAACTTACTCTTTTCCCCTTCCCTGACTGCACATAGGCTGCACTCATTCTTTCTGCACCCTAAATCTCATGCTTTCTAAAGCAGTTTTATATCCTGGACTATTTGCATCCATTGATGTGATGGGAATTCTCAGCTTAGCATAGCCACATGATGGATCAGAGACACAGAATTAAGAACCCAACAGGGATACATATTTCAAGTGAAAGAGGCAGATCTTCAGCAAGAAACCAATGGGTTATGCAAAATCCTTTCCAAAGGAAACAGACACTTAAGGAAAAAAGAAAAGTTAATACAATTTTACAAAGTGATTATGTCACAGTAAAATGCATATGTCAAAAAGCATATGCATATGCTGACTGAACTACAGCCAGCTGTCACAAGGAACCTGAAATGACCCCAAACCTTCCAAGGGACAAATTCAGAAAACAGCCCAGTGTTGCTTTGAGTTTGCCTGATTATATGGTGGGAAACACCCTTCCAGTCCTGCTTTTCTCATCTGTACAGAAAGGAGAGTGGTCTAAATCAATGATGGTCAAGTTATACTCCCTGGTGTGTCTGTTGGTGACATAGATATGAAGGGAGTGGACAGGGTGTCACAATCATGCACATAGCAGTTCTAATGTTTTCACATACTGAAACTTATAGAAAACCTCCACTGAAATAAAGTTTGGTATCTATATTAGTTTCCTTGGCCACTGCAACAAATCACCACAAATTTATTGGTTTAAAATAACTGAAACATAGTCTCTCATCATTATTGAGGCCAAAAGTCCAAAATCAAGGTTCCAGGAAGGCTATCCTACCTCCAGCAGCTTTAGGGGAGTTCCTGTTTCTTGCCACTTTCAGCTTTAACTGGCTCTTGGTATTCCTTGACCTGTGGCTCTCAGGTCAAATTCGACCTCAGCTTTCACATGACCTTCTCTTATTCGTGCGTCTTCTCTCCTTCTCTTCTCCTAATGACAGGACACGGGATTTAGGGTCCTCCCTAATCCAGAATGATTTCATCTGGAGAGCACAATTCAATTACATTTACAAAGACTGTTTTCCATCCCCACCCCCAAATAAAATCATACTCAGAGGTTGGCCAGACATACCTTTTAGGAAGTCACCATACAGCCCACTAGAGTGTTGAAAAGAATTTAACCTAACCAAATATTTCAAAAGATTTATATGTAAATGTATAAATGTATACATTTTTTAATTATGGAATTTACACATGCTTGTTGCAAGTAAAAATGCAAAAATGTATAAAGTAAAATCTGATTATCTACTCCCTATCCAGTTCCTCTTCAGTCTCACCTCATAGACATTTCTCTCCACTCATTCAGATACATTCCCCTCCTCCCCATCAAGCTGGTTACCCATATTAACAACTCTGTGTTTCCATGTTGTACTTCTGCTATAGAACAAAATGGAAACTTTAGCAGCTGACAGGCTGTGGTTTTACATGTTGGCACACAGCAGCTCTGCTTACTGGCATTTAACCATAGAGGCTTGCAGTGGCTGACAGGTAACTGTGACAAGATGACCACAGTAGCAGAAACAGAAAACAAAATTACTGGGACAGAAGAAATCTGCCTCCCCCCCACCGCAACACAGGCTTAAGGCAGTAAAAGTGCTCAAGAATGAGCTGAAAGACCCTAGGCTGTTACTCATATAAGGAATGTAGGATGCACCCTTCAACAGAATTGCACCAACCCCTTTGCCTTGATGTACCAAAACTTGCTTTTGTATAAAAGTAAAAGCCCTGCTCAGATTTTGGGAATTATCCCTCTGGGCCATGGTCACTAATTAAATATTGCTTCCAGATCTCAGTATCCTGACCATCATTTCCCCCTGCAGGGGAAAGTTCACATGTTTACACACACACATACACACATGCACTTGTGTTTATGCACATAAGTATGCAATCATAAAAAACTTGGAATTGACTATAAAATTGTATTATATTACATACACTCTTTTATCTTACTTTACTTATTCATAAAATGCCTTGAGTACATTAATCTAAATCAAAACACATTTCTCACATATAATTTTTCATGGATACCTAATAGCTTATTATTCCACAACATAAACCAGTATTTATTTCAAGCTGTTCTCCACTAATGCGCATTTATGCTATATTTCACTTCACCATTTGAAAATTCTGTTTTATATATTGTAATATATATTATTTAATAGTAATAGTAATATATAATATTATATAATTCAATAAATATATATATTAATATATTATATAATATATAATTATATGTGATATATTAATATATAGCATATATTAATATTATAATGTAATATTTACATATATACAATTTAATATGCTCATGCTTTTATTATTTGGGATAGATTTCCAGCAGTGGTCCTGGGCTGCTAAGGATGCATGTATTTTTAATTTTAATTGATGTTACCAGATTACTTTCCCTAAAGACTGCAAAATTTTCTCATATTGTAGCTCACAATAATTGATCTCATTATTTCCACATTTTTTTACAATCTAATAGTAAAAAGTGTTAATACTATTTAATTTACATTTCTTTATATGTCAAGATGCTCAGGAACTTTGAGCATCTTTTCAAATGCTTACTGTTTGTATTTTTTGTTTTATCAAATGTTTGTGTTATTTTAACTGTTGGTTAAATAGTTTATTGGGTTAATTCTTTATTTTTTTTTCCCTTTGTATAGTACAGATGTCAAAACTTTCCTTGTAATATTTAGTTATGGGTTTGTTTGTTTTGGGGGAGTGCTGTTTGTTTTGCTATAAGGGAGTTTTAAGCTTGTGCACATGAAAATGTTGATCTTTTAGAACAGTAGATCTCTCATCTGGATTATATGTGTAGCCTAGTTAATATCCCAATATCTTTAAAGCTTTTACATCTGTCCTCAGTTTGTTTGAAACACAATTTGGATATGGTGTAACATAACAGATTAAACATTTTCTTTCAAGTGAAGTAAATTGTGCTATCACTACTTATTAATAATTCATCCTTTACACATGGAACTGAAATACTGTAATTTATTAAGTTCTCACATACATTGGAGCCATTTAGCAATTTTTTATTTTTTAATCTAATTTTCTAAGTCTAGGAGAACACCACCATGATTTTTACTATGATGGCTACTACATTTCTCAAAGTAGTAAAGTAGGTTGTCTATTTCAGCTCTTCTTTTCCTTATATTTTTATTGCTATTAACAGGAATTTATTATTCAATATATAAAATCTGTAGTTGTTGTTGTTTTTTTTTTTAATTTTCCCTAAAGAAAACACACCGGAGTCTAATTGAAATGGCATTAAATTTTTATCTTAGTTTTGACAAATTTGACAGTTTTATCTCCCCAAGAATATTGTTTTTTTTTCCATGTTTTCAATTTTATTTTGTATAATTCAAAGAGATTTTATGGTTTTCTTGATAACAATTCTGTGCCATTCTTGGAAAACTAAGAATTTTATGCTTATACCATTACTTTTTATGAGTTTAACTCATTTTCATTTCTAAGTTTTGATTGCTAGTAGAAAACCTATTCATTTATTTTGTCTTCTATTTATCTACAAGATTATTTTATTTATTCCATTCTGGTGCTAGAGTTCTTAGGATTTTTAAGTGTATAATCATATTTATCAATAAAAAGATGACTTACTGTCTTTTTTTACAGTATTTTGTTAATTGACTCCATGTTACAGCCTTTATTATAACTTACAAAAACATGGTGAGTTCTAATGGTAATCATGAGCATCTCCATCTAGCTCCTGATTTTAACTGAAACAGTTTCAAGGACAAGAAAGTAATTTCCTTCTATTCACATTTTACTTAGTGTATTCTTTGAAATTTTTTCTTATGCTTTCAGGAATTTCTCTTGAAATTCCTAGGTTTTTGTTCTCTTTGCATTTATTAATTAAGCAAATCACAGTGAGATTTCCTTGTATTGAACCACCTTCTCCTTTTTGGATAAATTCTTGTTGATTTTTAATAAATTTTCTTTTGATATAATTTCAGATTTTATTTGATATCACTTAAACTCCCCATATTTACATGTGAAATTTATTTGTGAATATAGTTTTCAATTTTGAAAAACCTTCAACAAATTTGGGTGTTCGGATTGTGGTGGCTGCTGGGCACAGTGTCATATGTTTGCAATCCCAGCTACTCAGGAGGTTGAAGCAGAAGGATCCTATGTTCAAAGCCAGCCTCGGCTACTTAGTGGGGCCCTGAGCAATGTAATGAGATTGTCTTAAAATAAAAAATAAAAATGGGCTGGGTATGTGGCCCAGTGGTTAAGCACTGCTGGGTTCAATCCCTGGTACAAAAAAAAAAAAAAAAAAAAAAAAAAGATGTGATCTCTTCAAAAATGTTTTGGGGAATTTGGCATACCTTTCCTGTACATAAACTGATCAAATAACTTGAGAAGTGTCTGTTACTTTGAGATTAAAACTGATGAAAATATCTAGTCATTATGCCTTTTCTTGGTTATAATATATGCATAATGCAAAATTTACCACTTTAACAATTTTTAAGTGTACAGTTCAGTGACATTAGGTAAATGAATGATGTTGTGCAATTATCACCATTAATCATTTCAGAAATTTTATGAATCCACCCACTATTCAGAAATGTCCCATTCTTCCCTTTCTTCAACCCCTGCAATCTCTATGCTACTTTCAGTTTCTATGTGCCTATTCCAGGTACCTTGTATAAGTGAAATCTGACATTTATTTTTAGTGTCTAACTTATTTCACTTAGCATATTATTTTCCAGGCATAGACATGTTATAGAATGTCAGAAATCCCTTCATTTTTAAAGCTGAATGATATTCCATTGTGTGTACAGACCACATCGTTTTTTTTTTTTTAATCCACCCATCTGTTAATGAATGCTAGCTGTCTCCACCTGTTGGTTATTGGGAATAATGCAGCTATTAATATGTGAAAGTATCTGCTGAGTCCTTGCCTTCATTTATGTTGGTTATATACTTAGGAGTGAGACTGCTAGATCATAAGGTAATTCTGTTTCACTTATTTGAGGAACAACCACACTGTTTTCTGGTGGCTGTAGTATTTTACATTTTTACCAACAAGGTACAGAGAGTTCACAATGCCTTTTTAAATGGCTTGTCTTTAACCACTTTTCTCACTTCTTAGTCATAATTTTTGCTTTATTCTAGTTCCATAATTCTCTGTCAATTTTAGAAATGTCTGTTTTTTAAGAAAACGAATGATTCTCTTTAGATTTTCAAGCATGTTCCATTCTCTTTCGCTTTTACTTTCCGATTAAACAAAGGAATTTAAGGCTATAATACATTTTCTCTCTGAGCTTCTACTATATCCTGGTTTTATATTCATTCTCTTTGTTTTCTAGATAGTTTATAATTTTGGTTTCTGTGTCATCTTTGATCCATAGGCTAATCCTGAGTGCACTCTTAATTTCCAAGCAGTTTCTCTTGGGGGTGAGCAGAGGGGAGAGCATCAACATTATTTCATCTCTTATTTTATTTTTTTGTCATCAGAAAAAAAAGTAGGCTGTAAAATTTTTGCTTTTAAATTTTTTCAAGATTTGCTTTGTGGTCAATTATATGTTCTATTCATGTAAAGTTTCCATGGATATAGAAAATAATTTATATTCTTAATTCAAAGGATATGCATTTCTGAATCTTTTTATCTTGTTTTTTGTACATAAGAAAAAATATTGATAAATCCCTCGATTCACTTAAATTTTATTTTACCTATTCTTTAAAAGGAGCATCAATGTTTCCTATTGTAATTATAGTTTTATAATTTATCCTTACACATATATTACCTTTTCTTGTTAGCTACTACATGGTCTATGGGTGCTCTTCCTGCTTTGTGCTTAAGTACAATAATATATACTATGCACTCTGTCACGTTATAATTACAAAATTCCCTTTCTTTATTTGTACTTCTAACTTTATATACCTTCTTTTCCTATTATAACATTGCAGTACTCACTTTTTTTCTTTTCCCAGTTTCCTAGTCTTTCTTTGCTCATTTGCTTATCAGCCTTTCTCTAGGCCCCATCACCTGTGTTCTCAGGTGCTCCGGTCAGCACTCTATCAGAACCAGATCAGAACCTACAGCTTTGCTTTCTTCCCCCTGAGAAGGTTCATCTTTCTTCCTCTTGTTCTAAAAGCTGAGATGCTCTGGAAAGTGGGAATGAAGTAAAAACTGTCTCCTTTAATCCACAATATTTTAAAAATACTCTCACCCTCCTTTGCTTTGCTTCTCAGTGATGCCTCTTGTTTCTTTCCTACTCTTAAATTATCTTACCTAAACACAGGGGAGCAGGTGATCTTTATAAGGAGTTAGGAGGACTTCACTTCTAATAAACTCTTCCAACAAATATATGACCTTACACAAGTCAATTAAGGTCTCTAGAACTATGTTCTTCATTGTAAAATGTCTAAATTATATGGATGGCCTCCAGGGTCCTTTTCAGTTCTAAAATTCAGATTCTACCAATCCAGATAGAAAAAAAAATCAAGGAGAGAGGGAAGATATGAAAATAGCACAGGTCAATACAAAAGGTCAGTATCAAAATTTCATGGCTAAGGACAAAGATAATCTTTTTTATCTTAATAATACAAAACATTATATGCAAGGCTACTATATAGCATCACTAACTTTGAAAGTATGGGTAATGAATTGCACTATATGTTTTAAAGCTAATTCTATGGTTCATTTAGGTATCTAATAACCTAAATTGAAAACCTTCAAATTACATATTGGTGTCTATAATTTTCTAATTCAACCAATAGGTGATGAACAATCATGCATTCAAAATGTACCTGTGTATGAGAGCTAGAATTATTTTATTTCTGTATTCATTTCAAGTCACAGTATGCTTGGTAGCTAAATCAAAAATAAATTCCATTGTATAATAATCCTTTTTATCCAAAGTTTAATGGGGAGAGCAGGTTAAATTGTGCAGTGTAAGTTTTTACATCTATGCAAGAATTGCAATATTTCTCTTCCTTTATTTTAGGGAAGGAGAGTATGGCACAAATAATCTCATGGATTTCTGGTGGATCTTAACAATTTACTGTTCCAAATCCTGTCTATAATCAAATAGTCATAATTCTGCAAAATAAGTCACACTCTAATGCTTAGCTCTAATTATACTGTTTTTTTTTTTTTTTTTTTTTTTTTATCGTCAATGTTTGTAGAATCAAAAGTCAAAAGCTAGGGTTCTGTTTGTGCTGGAACACAAGTAGCCCACATCCATGCCTCCCACCTAAAGACTTTCTGATTTAAAAGGATTTCAATCAATAAGTTTTCCTGAGTGCCTATTATGAACAGTTTGCTTTTAACGTGTGAGATAACAAAGTAGGAAAAATATGAAAACATGGAAGACTTGATGTTTATCCTTGAGGAATTTACAACCCAATTCAGAAAATATTGAAAACAACGCTGTACACAATGGCATGAAAAATAGCTACAAGGCAAACTCAGACAATCAAAATGTCACAGTGGTAGGCTGATTAATAGCTCCCCAAAGATATCCATGTGCTGATCCTCGGACCCTGTGAATATGTTACCTTACATAGAAAAAAGGGATGTTGCAGAAGGGAATAAATAGAAAATCTTAAAATGGGAGATTATCCTGGATTATATGGGTAGGCCAGTGTAATTACAAAGATCCTCACCAGAAGGAGGCAGGAAGGTTAAAGATTGTAAAGGAAATGTGATAATGAGCAAGAATAATACAAGGAAAAGGGCACAAGCAGGTGGCCTCTGGAAGCTGAAAACAGTAAGGAAAGGATTCTGCCCTCACAGCCTTCAGGAGGAACCAGCCTTGTCAGAACCTTGACTTTGGTCCACTAAGACTGATTTAAAATTTCTGACCTTTAGAGCCATCAGAGAATAAATTTGTATTGTTTCCACCACTAAATTCTTCAGAAATTTGTTATAGCAGCAATGGGAAGTGAATATAGTCATAGCATGATTTGAAAAGATAAAGGTAAAAAGTAATATCAAACTCAAAATGGAATAAAGGATAATAAAAATAAATCATTGATGATGATGATTATACCTTATATTAAATGGGAACATCTTTTCCCCAGTCTTCGTTTCCCTTAGGAAGACATTTATCTGATACACTCTCGGTCTCTCCTGATCCTTGGGCCCTAGTGATGGGGGTGAGTTTAATGGTTAATTTGGAAAAAAATACCTGCGCTCAGCTCAGTTCTGCCATTCTTGCAAAAGGGTTTCCTATAGGATTTTTTTTCTCTTTTCATGGGAAACCTAGCCCTTTTGGTACTGTGATGACAGGAAAGGTGAGTCTACCTAATTTTGGGGTGCATTTGTAGGCCAACTTGTGTCTCAAACTGCATTCTCCAACCTGGGTTTATAAGAAAAAAGGTTATATTTTACTTCTGTCTTTACTCTTTGGAAATTTTACATATTGTTCCAAAACTAGTAAGAAAAGAAGTGTGCAATAATATTTAGTGCATGCCAAGTACCAAGTGTCAGAAATATTTGCATAAATTATCTCATTTTATCCTCACAAAAATCTTCTAAGGCAAATACTGGTATTGCCTGGGTTGTATAGATAATAAAACCAAAGCACAGAGAGGTTAGGTAACCTGCTCAAGGTCTCACAACTTGCAAATGACAAAGCTATGATTCATGTTCAGGATTTCCTCACTTCAAAGCCTGGGCTTTTGAACACTCTGTGTATTGCCCTTCTTCCTGGAGGGCATGAGCTGGAACTGAATGCTAATGCTGATTCCTGGCATCAATCTTGGCTTGACTTTCTTCTAAGAAAGTTGCTAGATATAAAGCTCAAATAAAAAATAGACACCATAGATCACAGCAGTCCTGTTCTGTACACTAATTTAAATGCTATTAATTGTCTGGGTCACTTATAACTTGCCTTTCACACAAACACAGCCTAGACTTGATTACAAAAACAAAACCTTTTTGAAAAGATCTCACCACTTAAAATACAGCCACCCAGAAAGCCTTTTATCTTCCATGGCATGGAACTATCCCCACTTAATCAGAAGCTGCCTAACCAGTAATCGTGAAAACTGATGTCTATGGCTGAAAATTAAGATATCAGACTTTCATCTCATTTGACCAGTTTTATTTCACTTTTGGTTCCACCTCCTTCCCCTTCTCTTATCCAATAAGCAGTGGACCATATATTTCTTGCTTCACAGAGGATTTAATAGGCAGTCACAATTCTACAGCTGGACATCCCACAAAGCAATATTCCCCATGATAAATTTCAGCCATTTTTGACCCTCAGCTTTCCTCTGAGAGCCATATCAACCATATTGATAAGACCTCATATTACCATCTCAGGAGTATAACAAGGTTAAGACGATTGCTGTCTCAGCAAGAGGCTGAGCTTTTGATTCATGCCTTTATAACAACAAGGCTGGATTACTACAATTTGTTGTTGGCATTCCTCCCAGAATGCTCACTGCTTTGACTTGACTTTGTAGAGGATTCAGCATTTGGGGTGTTCAACCACTAATACAGAAATGCCTGTGTATACCATGTCAGTACCACAAACATTGTGCTGAAATAAGAATTGGCTTGAAAAATTGGAGGTTTGGGTCCTACTTTTAACCCCATGATACACAGCCAACCTTTTTCTTCTGGAAACAAAGCTCTCATATGTACCTCTGTTATGGAAAACTGACTGCAGCTCAAAGAGTCTAACCTGCTTTAAAATAATATCACATTTCACTTGAATCAAGGTTCTGATAGCAATCTCTGGGAAATCTCTCTTTTGAAGAGGCTAATAGGCTCACAGCCAATTCCTGCTTGGTAGCTCAATAACGATATCATATCTAAAGATATTTTTATTTTAAAAAGAGCATACAACACAATAATATCCCATAATCTGCATTAACACCTTAGAGAAACTCAAATCAATGTCCTAGTGAAACACTGAAAAGTATTTCTCAGTGATACTTTTGTACCAAAAATGTTGTAACCAGCATAATGCCAATTAAAACTCCAAGCCACGTCACATTTGAGCCAATAAAAAGACTTTATTAAGCTGATCAGCGGCCACCATCTTCACACATCACCCAATGTGACAAGATGGCATGCCAGCAGTCATTTTCAAGAGTTTATAAAGAGAAAAATCACAGAGGGCGGAATATTCAATTGCAGGGTTTCAGCCAATGCAAGCAAGCCACAGTACAGAAGCTGAATCTAGGCAGCTAGCAAGACAAAGCAATGGGTACAATAATATTTCCCACGGGACTTTCCAGTTTAGTATAGCAACGATCAAGTAGAGGGGAATGGGGTCATGATGACCCTAGTTGAGTACATGTTAAAGAATGATTACTAACATTTAGACAATCAATCTCTGACAAGGTATGTTGCCCAGGAAGAATGGAAACCAAAGAGAACAATTTTACATTGTATAGGAATTGTTATTTTTACGCTGTCAAGCATATTATGCTAGGTAACGATTAATGGATAGAGAGACAGGACTTTCTGTGTTCTATTATTTCTGAGAAACAGAACTATTTCTCAGAACTCCTAAGACGGCTGCTGAAGAACAAGATGGAGTCCCTTTAATTCTCTTATCACAGTACTTCGCAAGATGCAATGAAATCTCTTGCTATCCACCAGACCAGTACTATGATTATGTAGTGGTGTCCCCTAAAAATTCATGTGTTGTAACCTAATATGTGACAGTATTAAGAAGTGGGGTCTTGGGAACTAATTAAGTCTGAGGCTCCACTGACAAGAATGGGATTAGCACCCTCACAGATCAAGCTCCTTAGCTCATTCCACCATGTGAGGACACAGCAAAAAGTCACCATCTGTGAGAAACAGGGGTCTCACCAGAAAGAATCAACTGGTTCTTTAATCTAGAACTTCCTTGCCTCCATAACTGTGAACAATACATTTTTATTATGCAGAAGTTACTGAGTTTAAAGTATTTTGTTGTATGGACCCATCCAAGCCAAGATTATCTGAAGTATACCTTAAAAAGAGATTTCAGGGCACCAATCTTAAGATCATAATCTCTGGAGTTGGGACTAAGAGTCAAAAAATATTTTCTTTTAACCAAGCTTCCCAGGTAATCCTAACCAGGTAATGCTCCTAACATATACTAAAAATTGAGAACCATTGAATGAGACACAGGAAGCTATAGGAGTGAACATTAAAAACTTATTTAGATGCTGCTTGCTACCTGGCCATGGTAGATCCTGGGTAGCCACTGTTTGTATGCATGATTTGTGAATAAAATAACAGTTGGTAGATATATTCATCAGCCTTGTGATTACCTTCATGGAGGGGACCAGGCAAATTAGTATGTGCTCTAATATGGCCTACGAATAGGGGTTCTTTTCTTGCCCACAAAAGTTTTTGTATTTGATAAAACAATTTAAAGGCTGGAGTATGAGGTGCTATTGGTCCTGCTAACTCTAATTTTGGGACGGCTTGTACAATATAGTGGCTATCTGAAAAAATGTTTACGGGCTGGTCCCTAAAATTTTCCAGAGCTCTTACCACAGCTTCCAATTCCACTAGTTGAGCTGATTTGTGTGCAGTTATGTAAGTCATATTTTCTTTTTTAGTGACTACTGTAGCAGTACCATTTGAGGACCCATCTGTAAATACATTAAATGCCTTAGGAATAGGTTGATTTTTTATTACCTGTGGAAATATAATAGGATGATTAATACAAAAAGATAATATAGGGGACTTAGGAAGATGATTATCAAAATTTGCAGAAGTAGAGCATTTAGCTATAGCCCAATCATTATCATTGAAGCATAAGTATTCAATCTGTGATGATGAATAGGGAGTAATAATAGTAGCAGGGTGAATGCCAAATATTTTAGTAGAAGTCTTAAGTCCTTGAAGAATAAGTTTAGCCACCATGGAGGTATAAGATTCAATTATACTTTTAGGAGAGACGGGCAAATGTATCCATAATAAAGGCCCTTGTTGCCAAAATACTCCTGTGGGTGTATATTGTGAAGAAATAATAATCAACATCAGCGGTTGAGTTAAATCAAATCTATCACAATGAGCTCCTTCGATGGCTTTTTCTACTAACTTTAAAGCTTTCCTAGCATCAGGAGTCAATGTTCGTGGTGAAGATGGATCAGGATCTCCACGAAGGATGTCAAATAAAGGTTTTAGTTGGCCAGTAGTGAGATTTAGTGTAGGGCGAAGCCAATTAATGTCTCCCAGTAGTTTTTGGAAATCATTGAGGGTGGTCAAATGTTCTTTATTTATTAAAATTTTTTGGGGTCTAACAAAAGTATCCATGATTTTAAATCCTAAATATAATATGGGAGATCTGGTTTGAACTTTTTCTTCTGCTATATATAGTCCATATTTTTTTAAATTTTCTACCACATCACTGAATATATTAAATAAGATTTTTTGATTAGGGTGGGCCAATAAAATATCATCCATGTAATGTAGACACATGAGGTTTGGATATTTATTTTTAATGGGTTGGATAGCCTTGTCTACATATATTTGGCATATGGTGGGCTATTAGCCATTCCCTGTGGTAAAACCTTCCATTGATATCTCTGATCAGGCCATTATTGTTCATAGAAGGAACGGAAAAAGCAAACCTGGGGGCATCCAGAGGATGTAGGGGAATAGAAAAGAAGCAATCCTTTATATCAAGAGTAATAAGATGGAAATTTTTTGGAATAGCTACGGGACTAGGAAGTCCAGGTTGAGTAGGCCCCATAACTTGCATGGTTTTTTATTGATTTGTCTAAGATCATGTAACAATCGCCATTTTCCTGACTTTTTCTTGATCACAAATATGGGGAAATTCCAGGGAGAGGTGGAAGGTTCTATATGACCTGCTTCTAATTGTTCCTGAACTAATTGGTGGGCCGCTTGTAATTTCTCTTTAGATAGGGGCCACTGAGGGACCCACACTGGCTTATCAGAAAGCCATGGTATTTTCAAAATTATTTTCTCAGTGGCCCCGAAAAAAAATATCTTTTTCCTTTATGACAATGATTACTTTTAGGGTTAAGATTACTCTGTACTTTTTGATAATGAGTTCTTTTATGGTTAAGATTACCCTGTAGGTTTTCACATTTAACATGTGCAGGCTTGGTTGCAAGGTGTACTCCCATTTGTTGCAAAATATCTCTTCCCCATAAAGTAACCGGTCAGTAGATTAGGTAAAACATAAGGCTGAAATGTTCCTTTATGGCCTTCATCATCCTCCCATTTTAAAATTACTGCACTTTTATCTGGGAGGTTATTATATCCCAAGCCTCTTAAACTGGTTGAAGCTTTTTGCAGAGGCCAGTGCTTGGGCCATTGGCGTAAATTAATAATGGAAGAGTCAGCTCCAGTATCTATTATAATCCCTCCATTTCTATTCCTTGGATTTTTATTTTACACATAGGCCTCCTTGAACAGTCTCGAACCCAGCAAGCCATGGGACTTGAGTCAGTGGAACAAAATCCTCTATTGTTCCCTTCTTGAGGCATACCCATTTTAAATGAATTATGTAAATTGGGAAGGAGAAGCAACTGAGCAATTCTATCTCCTTGATTAACAGAACTTACACTTTGGGGTGAGCTAAGCATTATTTTTATTTCCCCTTTGTAGTCTGAGCATAGCTTGGTCAACATCTGCAAACACACTACCTGCAGTTCTCAAAAGTCGATCAGCAAAGTCGGCATACGGCTCATTAGGTCCTTGAATCACTTTTGACAAGCTACCTTGTAGATCCCCAGGTCCTTGTACAGTTTTCCATGCCTCTAAGGCAGCTGATAAGGATTCACAGAGTCCAAGACAATGGCTCTGCTCCTGTGATTTGGTCAGTCCTCCTAGGGTTACATACATAAGAACATAAGAAGCTTGTGAGATTTAGGAAAACATATAAACAAAATAGGATGCCCAATTAGATTCAAATTTCAGATAACAATAAATGCTGTTTTGGTGTAAACAGGTCTCTCTCAATATTTGGCAATCCTACCCTCATACCACATAGTCATAGTATGATCCATTGTCTTCTCTTGGCTGGTGTCCTCCCATCCATGTAGGGAACATAAAGATGCCTCTGGGCACAGAGGATATCAACAGGGAAGCCAAATAGTGCCTTCCTATATGCTTCCATGGGAAGTTGTGAGATTCTCCTCCCAGGCTTACTGCCTCTACCTGGGCAGGCCTTATCTGAGCCGGTGGCACAGGGATCTTATTCTTCTGATCCTCTAGCATCTCATCAAATTAAAAAAAAAAAAAAAAGAAAATGTTCCTTTATAAGGATGGCTATGCTAATTGAGTGAAGTAACAAATGTAAAGCTTATTAAAAATGGTGCTGACTTCCTTATCTCCACTCATCCCTGACAATACCATCACCACCATCAGCCCTCCCACAGATAGACACACATGCACATTTTGTGCATCCCTGCTCACTTCTGCACACACATACTTAAGAACATGTACACACGTGTGCACACATATGCATGCACTCACACTTTTGGCAGGTAGGAGATTCATGCAATATAGCTGAGAGGTTAAGAGAGAGGGGACATTGATACCAAGCTTCAAATCCCAATCTCTGCTACTTAGTTTTCTGTGTAACTCTGATGATTTATTCAACTTCTTCACACCTGAATTTCTTCATTTGCAAAATGGGAAAAATAATGTCTACTTTATACAAGTACTATCTAGAATAGCACCTGCACACAGGGAACTTCATTCATACTGGCTGCTATTTTTATCATCATCATCATCATCATCATCATCATCATCTCTGTTCAACTCAGGTAATTTCTTGACTGTCTATAATTTCATGGGCCAAGAACTATTTTTAAAAGGAATCTCACTTTCCTAGGACTGAAAGGAACCCCAAGTCCCCAATTTTACTTCATTCCATGCTGGGAAAAATGCAAACTGATATCGAGTATGCTAATTTCTATCTCCTAGCATTTTCTAAAACATTCATGCCATTGAGATCTTTTTTAAATTGATGTAACTAAACATGAGTAGAGGGATAGCTTAGAGTTCTCATTTTGATAACTAGTTGTTTGGCTGAAAAAAATTAGTCCTTATAAATTTTGAGTCTACACATCAAAATACATAACCCAGCATGTTTGAAATGTCTCATCTAAATATAGAAGATCAAAATGTGTCATAGTTTTGAAATATGTGTCTAACTCCCACTTTCACTTCTAATTTACACTTTTGTAAGAAGTATACTTGACTCTTCCTCATTGCCCATTACTATATTACCCAATGCCTTTTACCAAAAAAATTAATTTAACACTAGGTACACAGTATATTAACATGACAGTCATTCATATATTGACTTATCTAATCAGTAAATGTGAGTTGACTGTCCTTATATGAAAGATGTTATGGATATAGAAGTGAACACCACAGACAGATAACTCTCTTCTCAAGGAGCTTACATTCTATCAGGGGGGTGGGGGGAGATCAGACCCAAAAAAGAGCTAAATATGCAATATAGCATTCAATGAAGAATTCTATGAAGATTATCTTAGTCTACTGGTATTGCTATAACAAAATACCTGAGAAGGGGTAATTTGTAAACAATATAAATTTATTTCTCACAATTCCAAAGGTTGAAAATCCAAAATCAAGGCACTAACAGATCCATTCTCTACTTCCAAGGTAACATCTTGTATTCCACATTCTCACATGGTATAAGAACAAAAATAAGGAACCCATTCTCCCAAACCCTTTTGCTATAACCCTGTATTCGATTTTTGTTGTTTGTTTTTGTTGTTTTGGCCACTAGAACCAAAAGACCTGACAAGAACAATTTTAAAGGAGGAAAAGTTTTTTGGGGAATCATGGTTCCAGAAGTCTCAGTTCATGGATAGCCAGCTAGATTTCTCTGGGCCCAAAGCAAGGCAAAACATCATTTTGCAAGTGTGTGGAGAAGGAGAGAAGCTCGAAACCTGGAAATCAGGAAGCAGAGAGAGCATTCCCCTCATCGGGGACAAAATACATGCCCCAAAGGCACATCCTCAGTGACCTACCTCCTCCAGCCAAATGCTACTTGCCTACAGCTACTTCCCAATTAATTTTATCAGTGGATTAATGTACTGATTATGTTAAGGCTCTCATAACCCTATCGTTTCACCTCTGAATTTTCTTGCACTGGGTCACACACAAGCTTTGCAGGGGACACCTCATATCTAAACCATAATGAACCAAAATTCCATTCATGAAGCCTCTGCCCTCATGGCTTAATTACCCTGTAAAGGCATCATCTACTATTATATTGACCATTAAGTTTCAAAACATGAATATCAGGAAAAACATTCAGACCACAACATAAACAAGGAATGAATTGAGCTAGGATATGCAATGAATCTTATACCTTTACTTAGCATTATCTGGGAAGACCAAACTTATATTTGCATACAAACTCAAGAAAGGTGGTGGAATGAATCCTGCAAATACCTTAGCACAAAAGACAACAGAGAAAACAGTTTGAGATAAGACCATACTCAGCACACTTGGCCAAGATAAAAGACATCAGTATGGCTGAAAAGGGGAGAACTCTAAAGGGTGTCAGAAAATGAAGGACATTGTGAACAAATTACATTTACATTTATACAATTG
Organism: Tamias sibiricus; assembly: GCA_025594165.1. NCBI lineage: Eukaryota > Metazoa > Chordata > Mammalia > Rodentia > Sciuridae > Tamias > Tamias sibiricus. The sequence goes on from CM046664.1 coordinate 80,901,868, forward strand.
CAGTGGAGTGTTTTCAGCAGAATAATAGGATACAGCTTATCTTTTACAGTATCACACTGGTTTCTGGATGGTGAATGACCACAGTGAGACAGACCACAACTGTAAGGAAGACCTATTAGGGCTCACTGCAATAATCCAGATGAGAAATGGTGATGTGTTAAACTAAGATGATAGCAATAAAATTGCTAAGAAGTAGTTGGATTCTCAATATATTTTGAAGGTACAAATAACTTTTTTTTTTTTGCTATCCCCACAATCTAAGTATGCACACTACAATGAAAGCATAGTAGAAATTTTCTTAAAATATTTAAACTTTGAATCAACAATGACATCCAAAATTATGGAGTTGAAAAGCTGTCCTGGGGAATTTGAGGCCAGACTGGAAGACAAAAAAGGATATAGAGAAAAAAGAAGCCATTGTGGGTTTTCTAAGCAGGAAAATGAAAAAAAGTAGATAGGGAAGATTATTAAATTTGTGGTTAAATGTGTTACATATTTTGATTCTTCTCAAGTTAAGCCTAAAATAGTACTAGATATCCTTAAATGCCTTATGAAAACAAAACACTAGTTTATACAAAACACTGATTTTCACAAAATAAGTTATGTGTGCTATTTTAAACTGTACTTATAAAATCAAATGGTACCTTTCCCTCAATAAAGATCAAACTCTTTCTAGATAGAGTAGCGATTCTGGATCATTATTGTAGAGCAGTGGCCCCGACCTACACCTTCAGCCAAGGACAACCATTCTGATATATGCTAGCTGCGTCCTTCTCAGTGTTCACAAAACCTGAATTATATGTGAATTGAACCTTATCTAGAAACACCTTGATTCTAACATAATGTTTTTCCCAAGAACCAAACAAAATACAAATCTGGACAGGGAATGGATTTAGATGTGAAAGACAAAGAGTCAGAGAACCCCAAAAGGGCTCTGAGAAAACAGAGAACAACAATTAGATGCATGAACTTCTAATTTCCTCAGTACTGGACTTTCTCTGGGTCAGAAATCATAAAAGATGCCAAGAAAAAAAGTATAGGTTTGGAAACTGAATTTAAGATATCTTGATAATAATGAATAATTTAACCTGAAGAATAGGTATCATATATTTGACATAGACTGACCTTTTTAAACAAATATATCAAAAATTAGGATGTGCTACTTGTTGGATTCCAGGCAGGAGGCTGAGCCTCCCAGGCAGAAGGCCACACCTCCCCAGGTGCTTTGTGGAGAACTACATTTCCCAGGATCCTCAGCCTGGCCAACGAACTTGGCCAGCAGGTGCCCTGGCCATCACTTCCTGACCTCTGGTAGCCTATAGGGCAAGGACTCACTCCAGGGGGCTTTCTGACCCCCACTCTATTTAAGCCAGCCCTGGACTGAAATCCCTCTCTGTTCGCGCCTGCCCCTGATTCCATTCATCCCTGTTTTCCCTTCTTCCTCCCCTTCCATGCATGGCCCCTAATAAACTTCCCTTTTATTAAAATGGCATTCCCAGCGTAAGAAACTTTGCCTAAATTCTAACATTTTGGCGCCAAAAATGGGGCAGTTCTTCATTCAAAAGACAAAATCCCCCCCCCCCCCCCCCCCCCCTTTCTCGGGAATTGCTGTTTTTCTTTCTCTGCTGAAGCTCTGCTCTCGGACACCGCCGGTCACTGTTCTCAGGATGGGTAAGAGTCGTGAAATTTTCTCCCTCTCTCCCCCGCTCTCTCTTTTTCTCTTTCTCTCCCTTCTCTGAGAACCTCAACTTTCAGAATTAGATCTGAAACCTACAGTTCTCCAGTCCATCTGTACCCGCTGTGCGTGCCCGCTCCGAGCTCCTCAGTCCATCCTCAACTCTGCGCGCCTTCCCCCTCCCCCGCCAGCGAACGGCGACCAGGTGTCCGCCATTCGTCCAAGCCACAGAAATTTCGCTTTCGCGTAGTCTGTGCGCCTGGGTGTGTTCTCTCAGCATGTCTGCATTGTTCCTGCCTGCACTGGTGGCAGACCCCCTGCCTTCCAGAGCTGCCTGCGGACGTGGGCAGCTTCTGCTCAGGTCTCCCTAAAATCTCTTCAGGCCTTGTGCCTCGTCAGGACTTGAGTCTCTTTTTCCCCCGTTCACACGGGACACGACACAAAGAGCCTCTGTCCTCCCATTAGGACTTCATGTCTACCTGGCTCCGGTGAACCAGACCCCTCCACAGCTGGGGAGACTGAATGTCTTCGTTCTTAGAGGTCACTGCGCCCTGCCCCACTTTTCTGTCCCTCCTGTGCGCCCTGCCTGCACGACCCTCCCTCCAACTTCCTACCCTACTACAGCTGCCTTTTCCTTCAGCAAACTCCTTCTGTCCTCTGCTCTTTTGCTCTTTCTCATTCACGTGGGACACAGTCCCTCAGTTCCCATTCAGAATGGGAAAATCAGTCAATCCGCGCACCTGCGCAAGTCTGTCTCTTTTTCAGCCCCTGTTGACCTCACCTTTGCCTCTTCAGCTAAAAAAACCTCAAAAGCTACGTGCTTTTTCCTTCAATAAACTCACAACTTCACAAACTCCTCCTTACTTCCCCTCCCAAAGTGCACACAATTGTGGTTTTTTTTGTTTTTATGTCCGTGCGTCTGTCCAAATTTCATGTAAATGTGATGTCACAAATAACAAACCAGCGCTCATAAAAATTAATTTTTTTAAAAAATGGATCCAAGTATCTTTAATTCATTTAAGTCAAAAGTGTTCAATTCAAATTGGGTAAACAAATAAAAGTAAAGGTACCTTCAAGCTTAATTCGCAAGTTTCTCCAGGACTTCTCTTCAGCAAGGAAAATGACTAATACAGTTCAGTCTCATATTTTGGTATTTGACATGAGATTATTCATTTGTAACTAACTTTGTTTGTTAAACATCTGATTAATTTACAAGGTTAAATTACTCACTGTTAAATATGCCATCAGGTATTGATTGTTTTCATAAATTGGTCTTTGTCATCAGTGAAACAGGTTAAAGTTCCAATAGGTATAAACAGGTGTGTGAAATTCCTAGAAGACCTGTGCAACAGCCTCTTGAAGACCGAATCTTCACTCCTACTATCTCAGCAGTCTACAGCACAGTAACACAAATAACAAGACAGCCGGAACATCCCAACCCCCTACCTATGCAGATCCCCAGCCCTCAACTGATGCAGAAACCTCCCAGTACCCTGCCCCCACTGACCTGGTAGACCCTAAAGTCTGGGATACTCAGACTCCCTCCCTTGCTCAGTGTGACCCCGTAAGAATACTCCTTAAAGATCCTCGGTGTTTCCCTAACAGAGCCCAATATCCACTTCCAACCACCAGCCTTAGAGGTCTCCAACCCATTATTTCAGACCTTTTGCGGAAACGTTTCCTCAAACCCACCCATTCCCCTTACAATACTCCTATTTTGGCAATTCAGAAGCCCAATGGCACATATCGGCTGGTCCAAGATCTTCGTCTCATCAACAAGGCTGTCAGGCCTATACACCCCCTGGTCACAAATCCTTATACTATTCTTTCCCTATTTCCTTCCACATCTACCTATTTTTCAGTTATTGATCTTAAGGATGCTTTTTTCACGGTCCCTTTAGCCCAAGAGTCACAAGACCTCTTCGCCTTCACCTGAACTGACCCTGACACTCAATGGTCCCAACAACTGACTTGGACAGTTCTTCCTCAAGGTTTTCGAGACAAAGTTTCTCCTCTGATAGCAACCCCCAACCCCTTCCACGTATTCAGCACATGAAATAAACAAGGGGCATCCAAATCTTGCTGCAACGCCCCCGGGACATACATCGTCCCCTAGACTCTCTCAAATAATATAAAAGATAGTTGTGTATGCAAAAGCTCAAAAGTTCCAATTGCTCTAATTAAGAGTACTGTAAACAAATTTTTTTCCTAAATTCAAGTTATTACTTTTCCACAAAAAGTTAAATGCTCTCAGCCCTTCTTTAATCCGTTCTAATTGTAATATTTTGTCAGCTAAATACTATCAGCCTTTCTTTAATCTGCTCTAAATGTAATATTTTGTCAGCTAATATTCATGGGAGCTCAAGCAACAATATATGTTAACAGAGATCAACTTCAGAACAAAAACACCTGACCTTCTAGAACCATCAAGACAGATAGATACCACAGACCCCGGCTACTGTAAGTTTATAAGCATTAAAGTTAAAGCCCAGTGTTCTCAATTTAAGATTAGCTTACTGGATGTCTAAGATCAAAACTTCAAATTCATCAAAAAGGGCCAAGAAAACCAGTATTTGGTTCTTGTCCCAGAGTCTGCCTGTTCGGGAACAGGAAACATCTCTAAAGAGCTTTGCATCTCTGGGCCACATGATCTCCCGATAAGAGAGATAAATGAGACCGATAGAGAAAAAAGCCGATCAGTGCACTTGCTAAAAGGAGGGTCCATAAAAAGGGAGAAACATCCCTAATGCTTCTGAGGGAAGCCACAAGGTCAAGCAAGACCTGGACCCATCCTTACAGAAGGCACCAAGCAGAAAAGCTGCTCTTAAGTTTCCCCAAGATTCCCATCAAATCAGCTGACTCTTAGCAAAAGTTAAAAGCAAAAGTCAATTTGACAGACTTCATCCTAAATATCCAGTAAACAGTTGAAACAGATACACAACCATTTCTGGGCATTTTAAAGGTAAATTCAGATATACACTCATAAGTAACTGCCAACTCAAAAGTTTTTAGTCAGTTTAAGGCCTGCAGAAAATTTAGATTATCATCTTCATGGTATACATTGACATGTTCCAGATGCTACAACATTTATTCAGTACTCATGTTTTTTGTGTTCTCTCATAAAATCTCCCATCCCTGTTGACTTTATAACCTTCCCCAGACTTCAAAGTAAAATCAATCCTTCGTCAGACATCAGCTATGGAAGTGCCAAGATTACATCCTACCTGACCCAAGAAGACTCACTACTCATTTCCATTGACACCAGGTTCTTGGGTATATTTCTCCCCTCCCCAGGACACAAGATCAATCTCCCTTGTCCCAAAGTGGACAGGCCCTTTCCAGGTTGTGCTGTGCGCACCCACGGCAGCTAAGCTTCATGAAACCTCAGGGAATTTGACTTCTTGGATTCATATTTCCAGACTAAAACCAGCTGCTCAACCAACTGAAGATCCACAAAAGGATGACAAACAACTACCTCAGTATACTTGCTCTTCCAGTCCCACTGATCCCTTAAAAATTCATTTCTCTCGTGTTCCTGATACCGACTCAAAATAATCTTTTCTGTTTTTCTCGTTTTGAACTTTTAACCAGCTTTTTCTTAGGGACTATCAACTGTTTAAAAAAACCAATGGATGACTTTCCAACCAGAGAGCCCTTCTGAGTCCTGCCCTTATGCTGCCACCTGATGCTTATTATGATGTGCTTCGCACTCTCCATTGGCCTCTTCACCGTAAGTCCCACCTGGTGGAACACAGGCCTATGGAAAATAATCCATCTCACCTTCTTTCCCTTTGTTGCTTCCATAATAGTGTTACCTGCAAACTCAGAAGGCCCACAATTTCTACATGCTCTTCGAGAGGATAGCCAGCTGACTCCCTCAGTGACTTTCTACAGAAGCCTGGTTTGACACCCTCACCGACCTATGGCTTCAAGGAAACTTCATCCATCCCATACCTGGACAGATTCATCTTTTCCACGCCTACCTCCTGGGAATTTTTTCACCCTCCAGCTGGACCTGCCTGCCCACATCTCCTCCCCTCATAGCACCCCACATTGCCCCACTTCAGCTCTAAAGCAGCCAGATTGAAACACGACGCCCCACTTCCTAAGAAAACAAAAAGGGGGGAATGTTGGATTCCAGGCAGGAGGCCGCGCCTCCCAGGCAGAAGGCCACACCTCCCCAGGTGCTTTGTGGAGAACTACATTTCCCAGGATCCTCAGCCTGGCCAGCGAACTTGGCCAGCAGGTGCCCTGGCCATCACCTCCTGACCTCTGGTAGCCTATAGGGCAAGGACTCACTCCAGGGGGCTTTCTGACCCCCACTCTATTTAAGCCAGCCCTGGACTGAAATCCCTCTCTGTTCGCGCCTGCCCCTGATTCCATTCATCCCTGTTTTCCCTTCTTCCTCCCCTTCCATGCATGGCCCCTAATGAACTTCCCTTTATTAAAATGGCATTCCCAGCGTAAGAAACTTTGCCTAAATTCTAACACTACTAGAACTATATGTACTAAAAATTTATCAAAAAAAATATGTTCAACATCTCTAGCGATTAGAGAAAGGCAAATCAAAACAACTCTAAGATTTCATCTTACTCCAGTCAGAATGACAGCTATAAAAAAAAAACAACAATAAACGCTGGCAAGGATGTGGGGAAAAAGGCACACTCTTACATTGCTGGTGGAACTGCAAATTGGTGAAGCCAATCTGGAAAGTAGTATGGAGATTCCTAGGAAAACTTGGAATGGAACCACCATTTGACCCAGCTATCCCACTCCTTGGTCTATACCCAAAGGACTTAAAAACAGCTTACTACAGGGACACAGCCACATCAATGTTTATAGCAGCACAATTCACAATAGTTAGATTGTGGAACCAACCCTGATGCCCATCAGCAAATGAATGGATAGGGAAACTTTGATATATATACACAATGGAACACTACTCAGCACTAAAAGATAATAAAATCATGGCATTTGCAGGTCAATGGATGGAGTTGGAGAAAATAATGCTAAGTGAAGTTAGCCAATCCCAAAAAACCAAAGGTCGAATGATCTCTTTGTTATGAAGATACTAACTTATAAAGGCAAGGGAATGGGGATGAGAGGAATGAAAAAGCTTTAAATAGAACAAAGAGAGGGGAGCGAGAGGTGGGGGCTAGGGGATAGGAATAATGGTAGAATGAGTTAGCTATCATTACCCTAAGTACATGTATGAAGAAACATTTGTTGTAAAAATACTTTATATAAAACCAGCAACTTGAAAAATTGTGCTCTTTATATATAAATATGAAATGAATTGCACTCTGCAAACATGTGTAACAAATTAGAGTAAAACTAACAAAAAAAAAAGAATTTATCAGACAAAAACTGAAACATGCACAGAGGCGCACACCTGTAATCTCAGTGATTTGGGAGGCTGAGGCAAGAGGATTGCAAGAGGAAAGACAGCCTCAGAAACTAGCAAGGTCCTTTCTCAAAATAAAAAATAAAGGACTGGAGATCTAGCTCAGTAATAAAGCACCCCTGGGTTCAATCCATAGTAAACACACACACACACACACACACACACACACACACACACCAAAAAAAAAGTTGAAATACACATGTCAGAATTACCTTGTCAGAGTTTAGCTCTGTGACTCAATGATAATTTCAGAAGTCTGTATAGGAAATACCAGTGTTTATGGGCAAATTCACATAATATTACAGATTATTATTCACAAATACTAGAAGTTTTACATGTTTAATGCAGAACTCGCCCAGTACTGATCTGAAGGGCTTTTTCTTTTTGTTAATTTTTAATTTGTTATATATGACAGCAGAATGCATTACAATTCATATTACACATATAGAGCACAATTTTTCATATCTGGTTGTACACAAAATAGTCACATCATTCGTGTCTTCATACATGTACTTAGGGTAATGATGACCATCTCATTACATGTCTTCCCCACCCCCATGCCCCCTCCCTTACCCTTCTTCCCCTTTTCCCCAATGCCCTATCTAAAGTTCATCTAATCCTCTCATGCCCCCCCCCCCCGCCCCCCGCAGCACATTATGAATCAGCATTCTTAAATCCGAGAAAACATTAGGCGCTTGGTTTTTTGGGATTGGCTAACTTCACTTAGCATTATATTTTTCAACTCCACCCATTTACCTACAAATGCCATGATTTTATTCTCTTTTAATGCTGAATAGTATTCCATTTTGTATATATACCACATTTTCTTTATCCATTCATCTACTAAAGGGCATCTAGGTTGGTTCCACAGTTTAGCTATTGTGAATTGTGCTGCTATAAACATTGATGTGGCTGTGTCCCTGTAGTATGTTGTTTTTAAGTCCTTTGGGTATAGACCAAGGAGTGGGATAGTTGGGTCAAATGGTGGTTCCATTCCAAGTTTTTGGATGCCTGCTCTGAGATGCAGCTGTTTCTAGGCCCTGTCTGTTGTCAAAAGGTAGAGGCTACTGTGTGGGGAAGGATATGGCAATGTCTGCAGTGCCCCAAGATTGAAGTGGGTTAGGCCTGGGCTCTCAGGTGGCGGGTGGTGGAGGCAGGGGGGGACGACTCACACCTACCCTGGGCCTGGGTAGATCTGGGCCAGGCTTGAGCTCTGGCAGAGGGCTGGAGCCTCTGAGGAGCCAGACGCTGTTCAGGCGTGTGTCTGCTGGAGGTGGGATGGACAGAGGCCTGGGTCCTGGACAAGTGGGCAGAGACAGATCTAGGCCAGGCCTGAGATCCTCAGGTGTCTGCCAGTCCTGAAGGGCTTTTTCCATAAACTTGTCTGAGGGGATTAACTGACAGCTAATCAAATAAATTTTAAAAACAATAAAAATTTTTAAAAATAAAGAATTTGTATTTCTAGCAAGTTATAAAAATGGATAAAACTCCCCACTTAAAAAAAAAATTTATCAGTATGATCTAGCCATTTTTGTCCTTTATTCCCTGCCACCAATATCTAGGACATAACACCTGTATTTTTTAATCAAAATATTTTCTTTAAATTTGTAAATAATTTGTGCAGAATTCCTGAATTGAACTTACATTTTAAAAATTAAAAGTAATAATATTTAATAAACCTCTTTTGACAAATTTACCTTCAAAAGTTGCGGGGAAGGGATTTGGCCAAAAACAGATGTCACAAAAATCAGAAAACCATTTTATGGATACTGAATTGTCTTGAATATCTACTCATGTTAAAATGAATGAAGGGGTTTCTTACAGGAAAGATCAAGTCTACCAGGGACCTACCATGGAAATAAATTGAATTTCTCAATAAAAAATCCACTTGTAACAAAGACAACAGTAGCACTTGAAAATGTGTACAATTAATTATGTTTTACTGTGTTCTTAATTTGTACTAGTGATTTCCCAGGCATTTGGAAATGGGCAATGCTGTATTACAGGTTTATAACTCCCAGTATGCCATAACTCTTTCTTTAGTGTAATAAATCTCTACTCTACTGATATGTTTTTATTCTTTGTACACTGTTATAGATATATTTTGGGACAAGTGTGTTACAAATTCATTTGATGGTATATGTAACATGATTAAGTAACACAAAGTCAGTCACATTAACATCTTAAATGAATGTATTAAAATCATTGTAATAAAAAATAAATTCTTATGCCTACAAAAAAATATAAAAATAAATCATTGTAATAACAATAACAGCATTAGGTCCCAATATGTGTCAGGCATTTTACAGATAGTATTCTTAACCTCACACTGCCATGCTGGTATGTGCCCTTATCCTCATTTTTCATATAAGGAATCCTATTTACATAAATTTCCTTTTTTTTAATTTGTTATTTTCACATATACATGCCAATAGGGTGTATTTTGACATATTACGCATACACGAAATGCAACACATTACAATTCTAATCCCATTCCTGTGATTGAAAATGATGTGGAGTTACACAGGTCATGTATTCATATATGACCATAAATTTATTTTCTTAAGGGAAAAAGAGCCAAGAAGTAATAATATTGATATTTGAAGTCACATAAATTTGAATTCAAAACTGCTGGACTTTCTATTATGCACATCATCTTTTTAGTAGTATTTTTCTAGTTTATTTGCTTAAATTTGTGTTTGAGTCATTCTTATTTAGTTGATGACATTTATGAATATTGAAAACTGAAAATTCAGTTTGTTTAAAATGCTATTTTCGTTTATTTTTGCAAAATCGATGTGTATGGGCAGCATTCTAAAACGATACTTTGGGACCTTTACTTCCATGGCATTTCACTACAAATGACATTTTTAAAAGCTGATAAGATTTTAGAATGATGCCTTTATCCGCTGTGAATTCTGTTCTACAAAACAAACAACTGGGAATCATTTGTAGCTCAACTTGAAAGAACAGGAATAACGAACACTGGTTCCAACTAAAAAGCCTGGTTTCCCAGGCTCCTAAGGAAGACTGGCTGCTGAGGAGGCCAAAGCAGGACAGCAGCTTGCACCAGAGACAGCATCAGGAGAGCAGCCTGACCCCAAAAGCCACCCACCCTCCTAACATTACCTAAGGACGTTCCAAGAGCCAATTTAAGTCCACAAAAATACAAGAATTGATTCAAGATCCAAAGATATGCCTGCATTTCTACTTTCACTCTCTTTGCAAGATCCCTCCCTCTTAAAATAAACAAATAAAACAAATGAACCAGTAAAATTCAGAGGCTAGATCATTACCAAATGATCCAGATTAAATCAAGTCATTTAGACCATGTGCTGAGAGTAATTTGTGACCAGAGCCCTAGGATTATCTGCCAGACTGCCACTGTGTTGATTCAGCACTTCTGCTGTAATGAATAGAATGAAAAAGTCCATGAGTAAGCTAAGCTGTTTGGGAATCAAAGTCTTTTCTTGGTGTATCTTAGTGCTATTTTATAGGGGCCCTTGCCCATATTCCCTATAGGTGGTCTAGGGAGACATAACTGGGCTACCACAAATAGTGTCAGTTACACCAAGCAAGAATGAGGCAAGGGTAGGCTTGTCTTGGTTCTTTCTGAAAGCTTCTAATTTCCGTGGTGAGCAGGATGTGATGATATATATAATCTCATCACTCCCTGGGCCATTCTATTTATATTCAACTTTTTAGTTGGTTTTAGACAACAAAAAACTCCAAAGCATTAAAAGAAAATATGAATGTAGAGACACTTCCATTGGAAAGAAAAATTTCATTTCATGGTTGATCTTTTTCTGTCATAGAAAAGGCAATGAAATAAATGATGATGCTTCCCGATTTTCCTTTTCGGCAACAAGCATAGAGACATACACACACAGATGCTTTGTAATCCATACTTGTGAATATTCACTAACCAGAAAATTGAAACTTGTCAACACTACATCTGATTTGATTGTTTTTATTGCAATTCTCTCTTATTCAGATAGAAAACCAGGCTTAACTAGCTCCTAAAGACATTTTGGCTCTGATAACAGATATTCTTGTGTGATTTTAGTTTAGATACTACTTTCCAGGGTACAAATGAAGTCCTCAGGGTCTGGTTTCTCTGAGTGAAAAGTACATAGGATTTTAAGACAAATCAGGATCTCAAACACCTTAAATGTCCACCAACTGAATACACACATTGAAATACTATTCAGCCATGAAGAAGAATGAAATCCTGTCATTCGCGACAACATGGGTGGAAATGAAGATCTCTGTGTTACATGAAATAAGCCAAACACAGAGAGGCCAGTACTCACTTATAAGTTGTCTCTAACAGAAGTTGATCTCATAGAAGTTGATAGTAGCATGGTGATTACCAGAGCTTGGGGGGAGAAGGAAGGAGGGGGGGAAGGGAAAATGTCAACCAAAGGGGACTAGTTACAGTTAGAAGGGAGTGAGAAGTTCTGGTGCACTATTGCACAGCAGGGTGGCTATAAATAACAATGATGAATGTACACTTCAAAAAGCTGGAAAAAAGTTGTATTAAAGTCTTTACGATAAAAAATGATAACTGAAAAGATAGATAAGATTAACCTGATTTTAACACTGAACAATTATAAATGTATCAAACCAGCATGCTACTCCATTAATTTGAGTTAAATATTTTCCAAAAAACAATATTTAAAGTCCAATTATTTTTATTTGAGGAATATTAATGAAGGCATAAATTCTGTGCATCTCAATTTACTTATCTGAAAATTAGAGATAGTATCCCTCTAAAGTAGGATCAAATCCTCCTTCTATCTGTTTTCCCCATGCTTAAGATGTTTGGATGGTTTCTTGTTCTGTCTGGGGATGAGGTGCTAATATAGATTTATTAAATTACTACATTAACAGTGCTAAACGTGGAAATGATAACCCAAATCATGGCCTTCCTACTTTAAGAAATAAAGTCTATAGAAAAGTCTTTCTAAAATTCAAAGTTACCATATAACTACTAGAGATAAAAGCATATAGTTTCCTCCCAACAGAGTATGTTAAAGAAATTCCAGCTTTGGGAGCTAAGCAAGGTGATGTAGGAGATAACAGATAGAGAAACAGGGAGAAACATCTGGAAGAGTAAGGAGCAGGTTGGTACCAGGTGGCTGCTGGGCAAAGAGAGGGAACTTCAGGAATTTGGAGGATGATATGGAAGGGAAGTGGGGGCAGGAGAAAGACCATGCTCATGCTGTGCCCTTCCTTGTTCCTATGGTTGCATGACAAGAGCTAAACTATTGAGTGATACCTATTACCATGAATGTCACAACAAGCAGCTACCCAAATGAAACGCAAAGGCCTTGAATAACAGATTTTCTCTTTGGTTAACAAAGGAAATCAACTGAAGATAAAATTATTTGGACAATCCATTTTTATATGAAATAGAAAACATTGCCCTGCAACAAGAATCTAGCTGGCAAAAAAGAAAATAAGATATATACAGATTTGTATTCCTTTCCTCCTTGAGCAAATAAGCACTGAAAACCAGCTACTATGTAGACACAAAGATAAGTAAGATACTGCTGCTACTTGCTTGTAACTTAGTCTAACAAAGGAAGTTTACATATGTAAATAACAAAAATATAATGTAAAAATTTTCTAAGAAATATTTCCATGCTATGAAGGAATACAGAAGAAGATGCCTTTGCAGAGTTTGGGAAAGGAGTAATAGAGAAAATGTGTGAGATGGCCTTAAAGAAAGAGTAGGATTATATTCTCCAACTTCATCCATTTACCTGCAAATGCCATTATTTTATTCTCTTTTATTGCTGAGTAAAATTCCATTTTGTATATATACCACATTTTCTTTATCCACTCATCTACTGAGGGACATTGGAGAATATAATGCTAAGTGAAATTAGTCAATCTCAAAAATCCAAATACCAAATGTTTTCTCTGATATGAGGAGGCTAGTTCACAGTGTTCTTGGATGGGGGTACATAGGAGGATAAGAGGGACACTAGAATGGTCAAAGTAAAGGGAGGGGAAGGGAGGGAGCAAGGGGGGAGGGAGGGGGGGAAGGAAAAAAAATTGGTGGTTGAATGAGATGGATATCATTATCCTAAATGCATGATTGAAGATCTGAATGGTACTTATATATTTTGTATACAAACAGTTGTATGTAAAAAGATGCTATATATATGCATTATGAATTGTAATACATACTACTATTATAAATAAAAAAAGAAAAATTTTAAAAAAAAGAAAGAGTAGGAGTTTGTGGGAAATGAGAGAGTGGTCATCTAGGATTAGGGAAAGACATGCACAAAGCCACATAAACCTGAGAGTTGACTGACATGTGGCTCAGGGTGACTAAACCATGCAAGCACTCAGCCAGGACAAGACCGATTAAGATCACACCTCATAGAACCTTGTGTGTTTGGGATTTCTACTGAAAAGAAATGCTGCAAATACTGTAAGTAAGATAGTAGTATGATCATACTTAGTTTTCAGAATGCTTTCTCTGGAAGACTTATGGAAGGTGGATTACAGGTTAGTGAAGACATCCTGTACAAAAGCAGAGATATTGAGAAAAAATAGTAGTAAATTACTTGAGATATCTTTAGAATGTAGTTTCTACAGGATTGGTGCCTGGCTGAGCTTAGAAGATAGCAGGATATGCTCACAATGAATCCTAAGTTTCTACCTTTGACAACAGTAATGGTGTCATTAATAAAGTTTGAGCTTAGAGGAGAAAGAAATTATCTGAATATCATTTGCAGGATCTCTGGACTATTCCAGGTGGCAGTAGAAAATAAATTTGGAGCCCAGAAGATGTGGGGAGGAAAGAGAAATATTTGAGGATTGTTAGCCCAGAGTAGAGGTTAAAATTTGCAAATGATATAAGCTTGTTAGATAGCATGCAGTGTAAGGAAATCTGTAATTCGTGAACTGCACTATGCAGGTAAGAAACCAGCAAGTGTCAATACATCATGAAGTATTTCCTGGGTGCCCCCAAAGTGCTTTCTTCATATCCTCAGACCTGGCATAGTAAGCTGAACACAGCAGAATCTTCTCGGCTGTAAACTCCTGGAGAACATGAACTATGCATTATGCATCACCTTATCCCTAAGAGACAAATAGTGTGTAGTTCTCAGTTAATATTCAATAAACGAAATAGAGACAGGGAGAGATGGAGGAAAACAGCGAGGGAGAGGCAGAAAGAAAGAGATCATGGGTTTTGGGAAGGTGTTACATACCATGTAGCAAAATCTAACAGGGGGAAAAGAGATTTTTTTTGGAATGAAAAGTGGAATAGAAAAGTTACAAATTCATGGGGCTACACTGATAAGAATAAATGACCAAACAAATAAACAAATCAAGGAGAAGAGAGAGAAATTACCCTTACATAAATATTCCAAATAATATATTAAAATGCTCCTCTTTGCTTGAGTGTAAGCTGGATTTAATCACTTACTTTCAAATAACAGAAGCTAGACAGGGTGAGTGGGAGAGTGACTTCACGGTCTCCCATCAGAGGTGATGGGTGGCACACAGACCTCAAATCCCTCTGATGTGACATGCTGAGAAGGGCAGCTCACCTCCAGGGTCCTCCTCCCCAAACCCACTGACTCTGGTGTACTAAGGAGAAAACCATCAGATAAACCCAAATGAAGGGGCAGTCTACAAAATAACTGACCAGCGCTACTCAAAACTGTTAAGTCCATGAAAAACAAAGACAAGAATCAACACAAATCAGGGAAGACAAAGAAGACAAGGTGGCCAAATGCAATGTGGTATCTTAGATTGGATCCTGGGGAGAAAAGGGTCATTAGTATAAAATAAGGAAAATCCAAATGGCCTGGAGTTTAGTTAATAGCAATGTACCAGTGTTGGTTTCTGAATTATGACAAATATATCAGAAGATGTAAACATTACAGGAATAATATTCATAATGAGTGAAGAGTTGTACTGATTTCCTAGTGTTGCTATAACAAATTGCCACACACAAAACAGGACATTCTCTCACAGTTCTGGAGGCCAGAAGTCTGAAATCAAGACCTTTGAAGCACTCCTGAATCAACTGCCTTTCTCTAGAGGTTCCCAGGGAGAATCATTCCATACACCTCTCTTTGCTGCTTGTGGTAGCTGGCAATCTTGAGTGTTTTCTAGTTTACAGCTACTTTACTTGATCATCCCCATCTGCCTGCTTCTTCCTTTTGCATTCTATCTCAAATAAAGACCCTGGTCATTGGTTTAGGGCCCACCCTGAATCCAGGATAATCTCATCTGAAAATCCTCAATTACCTGTTTAAAGAACAAATCAGATTTATAAGTACTTAGGTTCGGACTCAGTTATATTTTTGGAATTACTACTGAAACCATCACATGGGTATATGGCGGGGGACGGGGGGGGGGGGGAATCTCTGCGTAATCCTTGCAACTTTTCTGTAACTGAAACGTTATTCCATGAAAAAAGTTTATTCATAAATGAGAGGGGACACTGGTTCAGTGGAATCAGTACAATGGAGGTATAACATTAGATAATAAGAAGATACTTCCTCATCGACAAAAGAAGGGAATAAAGAATTGAATATCAATGCCTGTAATCATGTTGGCAAGGTGTTAGGATTGTTCATAGCAGAACAATCCCATTCTCTCTAAATATGAGGCAGTTCAGAGGTTTAAAACCAAAAATTTATATTTAAAAAGAGTTAGGAAATACATATTAAGACATCTGAAGAGATGTATGTAATTTGAAAAGTGAGTGGGGAAGAATGATCCTCAGAAATAGCATTTCACAGTCTAGAGGTCCAGGCAAGATTCTAAATGGTGAGTGAGCAATGATCCTGGTGCAATTAGGTCATTGACCCTAGCAGCCTTCAGCAGTTTAAGCTCAGTAGCAAAAAAAATGGGGGGTGTTTTGATTGGTCCAAGGAAGGAACTGACCAATGCATATAGTTAACAGATTAACATGCTGGTGAGCAATAAGAGAAAGGTTTGACCTTGAGATCTAGGTAAGGAGGGAAAGGAAGTGAGCAAAGGAAACAATCAATGTTAGTGCAGCCCTGTTCGAACTTGATGTGCCATACAGAGAAGATTAAGTGAGGGGCCAGAGGATTCCATGTTTCCAACAAGCTCTCAAGTGAGGCCAATGCCCTTGATGCTGGCCCACCGAACTCATTTGAGTCACAAGAGGTTAGAGAACAGAGATCTCAAAAAGGTCAAAATGCAATATAAGGGCACAGAATTATAGAAAGAAATGAAAATGTGGAAATTGCAGAATCCAGATTTCCAAAGTAGGTTAGCATGACAAGGTTCAGGGAAGAGGCCTGGACAGGAGCAGCTGAAATCAAGTGACAGGAGAACATGAAGAGAGGCTGGAGGGTTCAATGGGTTACTCCCTGTAGACATTTAAGCCACCCAGGATGAGGACAGAGGAAAACTATTAAGATTTAAACTCTTTAGTGCATCTGGAGAAGAGAGACCTAGAGACTACTGAATGATCTGGGGAAAATGTAAAATTCTGTTCACGTTTTGGAAGAAAAACTACTGGGGGGAAGAAATGGATACCTGGAGTACATGATTGACATCAGTAACACTGGGAGTTGAAGAATGAGCAATTTGGAGGGAAGCTTTTCAAATAAGCCAACTAGCAACCTGATTTCACTAATACATTCTAGTTAAATAAGAAGGTAGTTGACCAAATCAATCAAAAGATTTAAGGTTATGAGAAAACGATTGTGCGATATGAAAACTTGAAAATAAGTCAACAAAGAATGATTGGAGTCAGATGATGAGACTAAAAGAGAAACTGTGTATGGCTCTTGCCCTGCAGATGAAGACAGGGAAAGCCAGAAAGAAAGAGGACGAGGGTTGAGAGCAGGGAGGGTCAAAATAAAATACACAATTTCTAGTTCTATACAGGTATGTAAACAAGAAACAGCAAGAGCATTTCTTTGACTGACAATCTTTCAGTTCTAAGAAAGATGGCATCTGTTTATTGGCAATGGATAGAGGACTTTGCAATAGTATGATTATCAGATTTATTTTAAATTCTGATATACAAAAAAGAAGCTTTTCTACCTCCTACTGTCAATTCTTGTGGTTAACTACGCTTATCATAGGCGTGGGGAAATGTAGCTTGGGGCCCTGCAGTGGCTGACAGGCGCTCCACTCCAACACTGGATGTAATCCAGGAGGGCGGATTAGAGATGAGACCTTTGAAGCACTCCTGCATTCTAATGAGCTAACAGTCATGAAAGATGTAAGCTTCAGACATTGACATTGTCACTTCAGGCAAGGACAAAAGTCATCTAATTTATATTAATATGAGAAAAAGTTTAAATCTGCCCGTTTAATAGGGGAGAGTTTAGGCAAACTTTCATTAGGCTCTCTGGCTGATAAATGAAATGATGCAAGACCATAAAAGACACATCATTTATTCTGTAAATTAATAGAGACTGAAAATCATTTTATGGTAAATCACCCCTTTTATCAGCAAAACTATCTCTGAATTGGAACAAAAACGGGAATATTTTATTATCATCTTAAAAATCTTACTCTTGTCATTTTTAAAACCATTTGCATTATTGTCTATGCCATGAATTAACATTAGAAGAAAATACCTTCATGAAGAGTTGTACAATCTAGAGATATAAGTGAAGATAATTACATTCATAAAATATGCATTTGTTTCCAATGTTTTACTCTAATTAGTAAATGCTATTATAATACAGCATTATAAGTATTTGTTTTTACTATAACATATATAACATAAATATATATATTTGCTTCAATATATAATAGTATGTGTATTTTTAGTTTTAAACTCTTCCATCTAATCCCCTTTAATTTTATCACACTCCTGCCTACAGTGATTTAAAGACTTAAGATCAAGACTTATGTTTAATCAAGATAAATCTTATAGCCTTTTTCTATTTAAATCACAGGGTTTTTGTCCTATGCATGGATTATAATACGGTGTTGCAAGAAGCCTTCTAAAGAATTTAGAATATATTTACATTCCCTAGAATTTCATTGATTGATCTAGGTAAAAGGCAAATCAATAATCCTTACACCTTCTAAAAAGGACTAAGCCACAATTTGTTTCCTAACCTATGGTAGTTCCCAGAAATGGACTAATTTATTTAACACAAAGTTATTGGACTTTACTATGTACCAGAACATGTGCTAAGTATTTATTTATTTAAAAGTATAAAACATGATTCCTATTCTTGAGAAGTTTATGACATAAATGAAGAATAGAATATATATGAATTATAAAGATGATTGACCATTAAGGCAGCATGTGATTAAACAGATACATTAATCTAATTTGTATCACTTCACATTCAGACTTTGTTTTCTCAAAATATTTTATCTCTAGAATCACTACCAAATACTTTGCTTTCAGAAAAATCCCAATTCATTCCAGAATGAATTATTAAGACCTACCATTGTTTTATCAATGTCTTACTTGGTCTTCCGTCATTTCTTCAGACTCTGGCACATGGTAGGGACTCAACAAATGATTGTGATAAATGAGTGAGTCAAGGAATGTTGAGAGAAAATATAAAATGTACAATATTTCTCAGGCCTTTCTTTTTCATCTGAAAGCACGTGACCTTTTAGTTTAAATACAGATGAAATTAAACTCAAGTTTCATCAGTGTTTCTTAAATCAGAGACAAATCTGCATCCAACTAAAGTATCCTGGCAAATTTCTTTCAAAAGCAATAATACTCTCTCCACTTATTATTTGTTTTATCCATTCAAATATCTAGAGAATGATGTTAGAACACTTTTCTCAGTAATGTTTTCTTGGATATATGCCTTCCTTACATTTTTCATTTATCCAATTTTTAACAGTAACATTTTCCAAAACCGGAGGCATATTTGTAGTGTCCTGTATCAACTGATGAGTGACATTTGCTGCAATACTTCCCTCCTCTAGGCCAAACTTGCTCTTTAATCTCTTCCCATTCTCAGAGGACACTGCCCACTTCCTTGATAATCTCCTTCAAATGATAATGCTGTTTATCAATCCAATTCTCATTACAAAAATCCATTTTTCTTAATGCTATTGCTTCTGCCTTCGGATTATTATCTTTAATTCTTTTTTCCATTTCAACATGACTTTTAATAATCCTGATGCTGTATAGTAATGAGACTAAATTATAAAAATTAAATTACAAAACATACTTGATGGTCCAATTGAGTGCTATTTTTACTTGTTGTTTTCTCCCTTCTGCTTGTTCTTGGTAGAAAGCCTGTCTATTTCCGTGCCTGCCAGACTACAAAAGTAAATTTCAAGGAACAACTGAAATAAGGTAACAAAAGGCATAATACATATTAATAAACCTGAAAAATATTCAAGCAACAGCCTATTATTCTTTACATCAAAAGAAAACACAGAAACTGAACCTCAGAAGTGAAAATGAAGTGGGAAAAATGATAACAACATAAGAACTTGGAAATTAGATGAAACATCAGAAGATTGAAAAGGGTTCAAGAAAAAAAACTCAAAATATCCAGAAGTAAAAGAAATCAGTATGACAAGAATTATAAATACACTATGGTACTCAGCAGTTGGTAACTATACTCACACATAATTAATATCATCTTATAATAAGTTCTTTATTTTTAAAACAGTAATTTCTTTAGGCTTTTATCCTTCAATTAAATACATGAAGTGTTTCTAATGTGAATTAACTTAATAACTAGTTATTCATGCACTCATTCATCAGAAATAAAACATCTTAATTGGTAAAAGAATGCAATTGACTTCTAGAGAATTTCATTCCTTGATGACCCCAGTGGATAATAATCTCTGTAAGGAAAAAAATGATGATCAAATAGAGTATATCATGAGATTTTATAATGTTCCAGTTTCATTCTCATTATAAGTTTCAACTATTTTATATTTTTTATCATTACTTCAGATTTCAAGCAAGATCTAAATGCAAAATATTATTAAAAAGAATGAACAAGATAGTACACGACTTGTCATTGGTGTATTGTCTACATAACTCTAAAAACTGAATAGAGAGTAAACTGCATGAGGGACACTGTGGCTTGATTCAATCTGTTTTCCCATCACCAACTGCAGAGGACAGTGCCTGGCTCAGAGAATTGAAAGACTACAAATTAGGATTGAAATACTCTCATTAAAACATTCATAAAACAAGTTCACTGATTGCTGTGTCCTCAAAGGCATCTTCTGTATTTTCCATAATTCACCATTCAGTATTTAAGGAAGAGTGTATTTCTAAAATGACCAGTAAATTTTCTATAGGGAATTTTCTGGTGTGTTCCTATAATGAAATGAACATTGAGAAAACAATTTCCCATAGATTAAGAATTAATGAAGAGAATCAATTTAATGGAAGACAGGTTAGACCTTTAAAAGGCACAAAAACATGTGATTCGCCAATTTAGTCAAAGACCAGACAGGTTACCTAAACAACACCAAGCAGGGAAAACTGCAATTCCATGGGCACCTGGGTGCTCCTGGCTTGCTTCAAGTATCCTTGGTATTTTGATTCTATGAAATATTGCATACTCCATATTCCAAAAGCTGGTGGACAGACATGAATATACATCCAACAACCATGATGGTCTTAGATGCTGGGAAGCAGGGATAGGAAATGGTCACAGGCCAATGAAAGGAACTGAACAGAGAAATCAGGGTTAAAATCACAAGGGCTGGGAGAAGACAGTGTGTTAGGCTATATTCATCCTTGTTCCAAGATGCTGGGTATTGTTCTTAGAAGACTTTAAAGAACTTTTTTTTTTTTTTTACAACTCATAGTGCATATATTTAGTATCTTTTTACATACAACTGTTTGTATACAAAGTATAATCGTACAATTCAGGTCTTCAATCATGCAATAAGGAAAATGATATCCGTCTCATTCAACCACCTTTTTTTTTTTTCCTTTTCTCCCCCTCCCTCCCCTCTTACTCCCTCCCTTGCCCTCCCTTCACTTGACCATTCTAGTGTTCCTCTAATCCTCCTATGTACCCCCATCCAACAATACTTTGAAATAGCCTCCTTATATAAGAGAGAACATTTGGTACTTGGATTTTTGAGACTGACTAACTTCACTTAGCATTATGTCTTCCAACTTCATCCATTTACCTGCAAATGCCATTAATTTATTTTCTTTTACTGCTGAGTAAAATTCCATTGTGCATATATACCACATTTTCTTAATCCACTCATTTACTGAGGGACATCTAGGTTGGTTCCACAACCTAGCTATTGTGAATTGTGCAGCTACAAACATTGAGATAGCTGTGTCACTGTAATACGCTGTTTTTAAGTCTTTTGGGAATAGACCCAGGAGTGGGATGGCTGGGTCATAG
Source organism: Tamias sibiricus (assembly GCA_025594165.1). Classification (NCBI taxonomy): domain Eukaryota; kingdom Metazoa; phylum Chordata; class Mammalia; order Rodentia; family Sciuridae; genus Tamias; species Tamias sibiricus. The sequence goes on from CM046664.1 coordinate 80,923,289, forward strand.
GATAGTTCCATTCCCAGTTTTCCAAGAAATCTCCATACTGCTTTCCATAACGGTTGCACCATTTTGCAGTCCCACCAGCAATGTATGAGTGTGCCTTTTTCCCCACATCCTCTCCAACATTTATTGTTGCTTGTGTTCTTGATGGCTGCCATTCTGACTGGAGTGAAGTGAAATCTTAGAGTAGTTTTGATTTGCATTTCTCTAATTGCCAGAGATGTTGAACATTTTTTCATGTATTTGTTGATTAATCATGTATCTTCTTCTGAGAGGTGTCTTCTCAATTCCTTAGCCCATTTATTGATTGGGTTATTTGTTTTTTTAGAGTAAAGTTTTTTGAGTTCTTTATATATTCTAGAGATTAGTGCTCTATCTGATGTGCATGTATTAAATATTTGTTCCCAATTAGTTGGCTCTCTATTCACCTCACTGATTGTTTCTTTTGCTGAAAATAAGCTTTTTAGTTTAAATCTATCCCATTTATTAATTCTTAGTAGTAATTCTTGCGCTACAGGATTCTTATTAAGGAACTTGGGGCCTAATCCAACATGTTGGAAATTGGAGCTTACTTTTTCTTCTATTAGGCGTACTGCCTCTGGTCTAATTCCTAGGTCCTTGATCCACTTTGAATTGAGTTTTGTGCATGGTGAGAGATAAAGGTTTAATTTCATTTTGTTGCATATGGATTTCCAGTTTTCCCAGCACCATTTGTTGAAGAGGCTATCCTTTCTCCACTGTACATTTTTGGCGCCTTTGTCTAATATAAGATAGCTGTAATTATATGTATTAGTCTCTGTATCCTCAATTCTGTACCATTGGTCCACCAGTCTGTTTTGGTGCCAATACCATGCTGTTTTTGTTACTATTGCTCTATAGTATAATTTAAAGTCCGGTATGGTGATGCCCCCTGCTTCACTTTTCTTGCTCAGGATTGCTTTGGCTATTCTGGGTCTCTTATTTTTATAAGATGACTTATTTTTCCAGATGAATTTCATGACTGCTATTTCTATTTCTTTGAAGAATGACATTGGGATTTTGATTGGAATTGCGTTAAATCTGTATAATGCTTTTGGTAGTATGGACATTTTGACAATATTAATTCTACCTATCCAAGAGCAAGGTAGGTCTTTCCATCTTCTGAGTTCATCTATAATTTCTTTCTTTAGTGTTCTATAATTTTCGTTATAGAGGTCTTTCACCTCTTTCGTTAGGTTGATTCCCAGGTATTTTTTTTTTTTTTATGCTATTGTAAATGGGGTATTTTTCATCATTTCCCTTTCAGAGTCTTTGTCGCTGATGTACAAAAATGTACAAAAATTTGATGTACAAAAATTTGACTTATGTGTATTGATTTTGTATCCTGCAACTTTGCCAAATTCGTTTACTAGTTGTAAAAGTTTTCTGGTAGAGTTTTTTGGGTCTTCTAGGTAGATTATCATGTCATCAGCAAATAGTGCTAATTTGAGCTCTTCTTTTCCTATCTGGATCCCTTTAATTTCTTTTGTCTGTCTAATTGCTCTGGCCAGAGTTTCCAGTACTATGTTAAATAGCAGTGGTGAAAGGAGGCATCTCTGTCTTGTTCCAGTTTTTAGAGGGAATACTTTCAATTTTTCTCCATTTAAGATAATGTTAGCTCGGGGCCTTGCATATATAGCTTTTATAGTGTTGAGATATGTTCCTGATATTCCTAGTTTTTCCAGTGTTTTGAACATAAAGGGGTGTTGTATTTTGTCAAATGCTTTTTCTGAGTCTATTGAGATGATCATATGATTTTTGTCTTTAAGTCTATTGATGTGGTGTATTATGTTTATTGATTTCCGAGTGTTGAACCAGCCTTGCATCCCTGGGATAAACCCCACTTGATCATGGTGCACTATCTTTTTGATATGTTTTTGTATCCGATTTGCCAGGATTTTGTTGAGGATTTTTGCATCTATGTTCATTAAAGATATGGGCCTGAAGTTTTCTTTTTTGGATGTGTCTTTGCCTGGCTTTGGAATTAATGTGATATTGGCCTCATAGAAAGAGTCTGGAAGAGCTCCCTCTTTTTCTATTTCTTGAAATAGTTTGAAGAGCTTTAAAGAACTTTTGAAAACTCCTGCTACTTTCCTCTCCAGGGACAAACATAGATATTTATTTAAGGGTGTGATACACTAAACTTTTTCATCAACTCACAAAACGTGAACCCTTCCCAGAGAGCAAAACAGCACACTCCTATTGTCTTTCATTTCCAAGTGCCAGAGGGGAATTGCTTTTAATAAATACTTTTACACTGCACTTCAGTCGAATTGCTATTGTGTGAAAACAGGCCTGAGGAGAATAACACATTGCCAAATTTCCTCCAGCGAGTGCAAAATAATACTGTAGGTTCTGGCAGAGAAATAAAGTGGAAATCTGATTACTTTGTTTTATTCTATGAGGAGATAATGCATAAGCGCATTTAAATACATAATTCAACATATTTCAGCTATGGCCCTAGATGATGATTTAATGTCAGCCTTACACTAACCTTGTAACATGAAAGTTGCATTTAGAGCTAACAACTAAAAAGAAAGTTGATGAAATTACACTTTATTTTATTTTCTGCCAAGCTAAGCAGACCTGTTTATTTCATTCCTAATGTCAGCTACCACCATAAATTTGAGGAAACTAACCCTATCCAGAGAAAGCTATACATATTAATAAAGCTGAAAGAACTGTCTGCTTACCATATTGGGATACATTCAACCAAGGAATGAAAAATAAATAAAGTGTGGAGATCATTTTCACAGGTCAAATTATGGTAAGTGATTTAAGGTCCAAATAGATTTGCAGTAACTTAACATTTAATTATATAAAATCCACAATTCTATTAGATATATGTAAATAGCAACTTGTGAAGAAATACCGAATGGTTTTAGAAAATTGCAATGCAGAGGATATTTTGCATAAATGGTTAAAGAGTTTAGGAGGTCACTAGTAAGATATAAGTTGCAGAATATTAATATTCTTCAGTAATATTATAGAAGAGTAGAATAACTTACACTAGGAAACAGTTTTAATGGTAATAACTTTAGGATGATAATTTTTAAAACTGGTTCCTTCCATTTTATGTATCTTAATTATTTCTTTGGCAACAAGCATAGGTTAGCTCAGAAACTTCTTGAAACACCAACTACTTTTAATCCCATCACTTATAATCAGGCCACAGACACAGTAAAATGCTTCCAGAGTCCCAGGAACCAATGTGATAAAATGCTTCTTAATGCTTCATATTCACAGCTGAAAGGCAGTCTCTTCAAAAGTCAGTTTTATAACTGTTACTTTTATGACTAAGGCCTTGAAGACAATTGTCTCTCCTCCCAAAACAAAGGAGAGGAATAAAGATTGAAATGTTAGGCGGTCCACATAGTCCAGTTATTTTTACTTCTTGGCCCAGTGATATTTTTGCATGAAAATTTGTTACATAAAGATACTAATTTGTAACTAATATAACAATATGGAAAAACAAACCCAATTTTCCTAGATTCCCTAATGGGTTCCGAATGACAAGGTATATTTGAACTTAATGCTAAGTTTCTGCTTTCTTCTTATCATGGAGAAAATAGAGGTTGTCTTAAAACAAGTTATCTTGATATTATCAGCTTCTAAGTACCAAGACTTTCTTTTTGCTGATTAGATTTCTTCATTTGGCTTTTGTATCAATTTTAACAGTATTTGTCTGTTCATGTTTAATTACTAAATTAGAGCCTTTCTCGTTCCAAAAGAAAAGTAATTGAGTCACCATCTCCAGCACCATACTGGCTGTAGGTTTCCATTTGAATTTACTTAATTCAATTTGAAATCTACTAGTCTGTCTGCCTTAATTTCTAGTGTGGCCACTGTTTTTACTCTTTGGCTATCACTATGTTTCCTGTTGCTTCTACTGCTGTCTCCTTATAATTACACAAACTGCTCTGAATCTTACAAGAGGCTTGGAAATGTCTGTGTCTGGTTGGGAAATTTTATGATTATTTAATGTACTACATTTTGAGCCCTGATTGGTTTGGCTTCCACTGAGATCAAGGGACTTCACAATACATGGTAGGCTACACATACGTCTTTCTCAGCTTATCATTCTTCCATAGAGAACTAAAGTCTAAGAGGCCAAAATCTCTTTTCAGTACTCTTAGGGTGATGGGTATGTCCTCTAAGTACCATACTTTGTAAAGGCCATTGTTCTCTCTATTTACTTCTACCCTTCTCCAGAGGACTCTGGCTTTACAATTAATAATTTCAGCAGTCTTGTTTCTTGATGGCCTCTGGCTATTTGAAGAATTTTTATCCTCTGGGCCCATCCTGTGGCCTCTCTCTCTCTCTGGATCCTCACATTTTATGGTTGTCTTCATCCTCTTACCTCTTATAAGACGCAAAACATTTTGAAATTTGGAGCTTGAAAGTTCCTAACATACAAAAGCTGCAATTCACACGCAAACCACTGGTATATTGTTTCAGACCTACTCTTCTTTTATAAGGATTTGCTATCATTATGGACTGTAGCAAACAAAATGCTTAAATCCAATGGCTTCATTTCCCACAACCCTTGAAAACTGTCATTATATTCTTGCATAGTGTGTCTGTTTCTTTTTCTACAACAAATTTCTTGAAATTATTAATTTATGAAGATAGAAGTTTCTTTGGCTCATGATTCTAAAAGCCTTGGAGTCCCAGAGAATGTTGCTTACATCTGGTAAAGGCTTCTAGCTGCATCAAATCATGGTGGAGGGCACCACATGGTGAGACAGGGCAGGTGTCTGCTCAGTCTCTCTTGTTCTTCTTAAAAAGCCACTAATGACGTCATCCAAGAATTGAGAATTGTGAAAAAAAAAATGGTTAAAAATCAGATCAGTTAGCAAAGGAAGGAATGTAGCTAGACAATAAGCATAGGAAAGCATAGGGAAAGATGTTCAATGCCTTTTATAGTAAGATATGCAAATTAAAATACAAGATTAATTTTAAAATTAAAATATTGAGTCCGGAGAGGGAAGATGGCCGACAGGAGGGAGGTGCTCTCTGGACGCAGCTGCTTGAAGGACACGGAGTGGGAAGTTTGAGCGCGTTGCTGGTGGTTCTATTGCAACTGAAAGGGAGCCGAGACATTCCTGCACCTCTGGACAGCGAAATACAAGGTTCTACAGGACCACAACAAGCAGAGGCAGAGTCGCAGCGGTCCACAGCCCGAAGCAGCGCTGTCTATGCTACAGGCGCAGGGGCTGATACCATCTCCGCAAAGAGACGATCCACCCAGCGGCTTTGAAACCGATTGGTGAGGAGGGATAAAAAGAGGCCTAGAGGCGTGGGCGGTGTCCACGTGGAGCTCTTTCGCACTGCTTGCCAAGCCGATCCCAAACGCTCTGGAGTGACACAAGGGTCTGCAGAGCTGCTGTTGAATGGGAGAACACCGCCATCTTTGAGAAGTGCAGTGGCTGACCCAGACAAAGGGGAAAACACGGAGGAGACAACAGCTGCAGACATCCAGGGAGCCCCTGCGCCCTGAAGGCAGCGCACACCTGGGTGAGACTCGGGTAACCAGCAGGGGAGGGCGTGTCTGAGGCCAGGCCAGTGGCCACAAGAAGCTACAACTGTGGGTGGGCGTGGGGAAAGGGTGCCTTCTGGAGGGTCCCCTTCCCGGTGCCATTCATCTGTTGACACACAACCGCCCTGAGCCAATCTTCCCCCTGAGCCATTCAGCCGCTGGCCTAGGGTGCAGACTTGACTTCACTAACAGGGTCGCAGACTATCTGGACGAGGTCCGATGCAGTTGGCTTAAACTGGAAAAGGAAAAGAGAGGGGGGCTTCCCAGGGCCCGTTTTGTTTGAGACTTGGGGTTTGACTTTTTTTGTTTTTCTGGTTGGTCTGCTTGTGTTATTGGTTTTTGGGGTTTTTTTGTTAGATTGTTGTTCTTTTTCTTTTTTTGGCTTTGTTCTGTTTTGCTTTTTTTTGCATTGATTGTCAGTGTGTTTGATTGTTTGCTTCTGCTCCTTTTCTCATTCCTTCTTTTCTTCCTTCTCACTTTGGCATCTCTTCTTCCTCCTTCATCTTTCATATTTGCACCCTGCCAGCGCATACTAAACAGAGGCAAAAACAAGCTTTATGCAGAATTTGGGATTTCTAGAAACGGCGCAATTGAACTGGATAGCAAAGAGGTGTTATATATAGTTTACTCTCCATTTTCTTGATTCTCTCTCTCCTCTCTCTTACACCAATTTCTACTCTTTTATCATTTTTTTTTTTCTTTTCCATCTTACTTTATATATAAATGGGTCTCTCCACCTAAGTGTCAACTCCATTCTCTATCTTCTCTCTTCTACTGATACTAAACCACTTCCAGTAAACCACATCAATAGAACTCTCCTTTCATACTTTCCAAGAAAGAACAATTCAAGACACTTCCTTCTTCTTAAACATAATACCTCTGTATCCAATACTTGAAGCTATAAAACCCCATCAGAAGCGTACAGAGTAAATTGGAAATAATATCTGGGTTAACAAAATCTGTACATTGTGATCAAAATTGAATTTGCTGAATAGAAAGTGTTAGGTTTTAAAGTGTAAAGGAATTATAAGGGGAGCTGATAGCTTTGTACTACAGGAACAACATAAGGCATTAAGGTAAAATCGAAACAGTCAAGGTCCCACAGTGCAGGAAGAAAAGACACACAAGCAGCATGAAAAAATAAGGGAAGAAAGTGACACAATCAAATCAAGATTCCTCATCAGTAGATTTCATGGCAAACACAGTTGGTCAAATGCCAGAGATGGAATTTAGAAATTACATATGCCAAATGTTTAGGGAACTTAAGAATGAACTCAAAAATGAGATGAGGGAGCAAGTACAGGAGGCAAAAGATCATTTTGACAAAGAACTCCAAAAACAAATACAGGAAGTAAAAGATTACTTCAATAGGGAAATAGAGGCTCTAAAGAGAAACCAAATAGAAATTCCAGAAATGAAAGAAGCAATAAACCAAAATAAAAGTTCAATTGAAAGCATCTCCAACAGAGTAGACCACTTGGAGGAAAGAACCTCAGACAATGAAGACAAAATATATGTCCTAGAGAAGAATTTAGACCATACAGCAAAACTCGTTGGAAATCAAGAATATAACATCCAAGAATTATGGGACAGCATAAAAAGACCAAACTTAAGAGTGATTGGCGTAGAGGAACGGGCAGAGTTTCAAGCCAAAGGAATGAGTAATTTATTTAATGAAATAATTACAGAAAATTTTCCAAACTTGAGGAATGAATGGGAAAACCAAGTTCAAGAGGCATACCGGACACCAAACAAACAAAATCTCAACAGATCCACACCAAGACACATTATAATGAAAATGCCTAATATTCTGAGCAAGGAGAGAATACTAAAAGCTGCAAGAGAAAGGAAGCAGATCACATATAGGGGGAAACCAATCAGACTATGTTCAGATTTTTCAACCCAGACCTTAAAAGCAAGAAGATCCTAGAATAGCATATTTCAAGCTCTGAAAGAAAAGGGATGTCAACCAAGAATCTTATATCCAGCAAAATTGAGCTTTAGATTCGAAGATGAAATAAAAACCTTCCAAGACAAGCAAAAGTTAAAAGATTTCACAACTCGAAAGCCAGCACTTCTGAACATCCTGGGCAACATTTTTCATGAAGAAGAAGAGAAAAAAATGATAATGAAAATCAACAAAGGGAGATATTAAACTAAAGGAAATACCAACCAGAAGAGAAACCAAATCAAGCTAAAGACCATAATTCAAATAAAAATGGATGGGAATAAAAATCACATCTCAATAATAACCCTGAATGTTAATGGCCTAAACTCGCCAATCAAAAGACACAGATTATCAGAATGGATTAAAAGAAATGACCCAACAATTTGCTGTCTCCAAGAAACACACCTCATAGAAAAAGACATCAACAGACTGAAAGTGAAAGGCTGGGAAAAGTCTTATCACTCACATGGCCGGCGGAAGCAAGCAGGGGTTTCCATTCTCATATCAAATAAGGTAGACTTCAAACCAAAACTAATCAAGAGGGACAAAGATGGATATTTCTTATTACTTAAGGGAACCATCCATCAACAGGATATAACAATCATAAATCTGTATGCCCCAAATAATGGAGCACCTACCTTCATCAAACAAACGCTTCTCAAGTTTAAAATAGACCACAACACAGTTATTCTAGGGGACCTCAACATACCTCTCTCACCAATGGATAGATCATCCAAACAAAAGCTAAACAAAGAAACTTTAAGCCTCCTTAAAACAATTAACAATTTAGACCTAACGGACATATATAGAATATTTCATCCCTCAGTAAACGAATACACATTTTTCTCAGCAGCACATGGCTCCTTCTCCAAAATAGACCATATATTATGTCACAAGGCAACTCTCAGCAAATATAAAAAAATAGAGATACTACCCTGCATGCTATTGGACCATAAAGGGATGAAATTGGAAATCAATGACAAAACAAGGAATAAGAAAAACTACTCCATCAACTGGAAGCTAAACAACATGCTACTGAATGAACAAGGAGTTGAAGAAGACATCAAAGAGGAGATCAAAAAATTCCTAGAGGTAAATGAGAACACAGATACTTCATACAGAAATCTCTGGGACACTATGAAGGCAGTAGTAAGAGGAAAATTCATTGCATTGAGTTCATTCCTTAAGAGGAAAAAAAACCCAACAAATAAATGACTTAACATCACACCTCAAAGCATTAGAAAAAGAAGAACAGACCAACACCAAGAGCAGTAGAAGACAGGAAATAATTAAAATCAGAGCAGAAATTAATGAAATTGAGACTAACGAAACCATTCAAAGAACTGACAAAACTAAAAGTTGGTTCTTTGAAAAAATAAACAAAATTGACAGACCCTTAGCGATACTAACGAAAAGAAGAAGAGAAAAAACTCAAATTACTAACATTCGTGATGAAAAAGGGAATATCAAAACAAACACCTCAGATATACAGAATATAATTAGAAATTACTTTGAAAACTTGTACTCTAATAAAATAGAAAATACTGAATGCATTGACAGATTTCTAGAGTCCTATGATTTGCCTAAACTGGATGTGGAGGCTATACACAATTTAAACAGATCAATTACAAGCGAAGAAATAGAAGATGTCATCAAAAAGCTACCAACAAGGAAAAGTCCAGGACCTGATGGGTTTACAGCCGAGTTCTATAAGACTTTCAAAGAAGAACTAATACCAATGCTCTTCAAACTATTCCAAGAAATAGAAAAAGAGGGAGCTCTTCCAGACTCTTTCTATGAGGCCAATATCACATTAATTCCAAAGCCAGGCAAAGACACATCCAAAAAAGAAAACTTCAGGCCCATATCTTTAATGAACATAGATGCAAAAATCCTCAACAAAATCCTGGCAAATCGGATACAAAAACATATCAAAAAGATAGTGCACCATGATCAAGTGGGGTTTATCCCAGGGATGCAAGGCTGGTTCAACATTCGGAAATCAATAAACATAATACACCACATCAATAGACTTAAAGACAAAAATCATATGATCATCTCAATAGACGCAGAAAAAGCATTTGACAAAATACAACACCCCTTTATGTTAAAAAAACACTGGAAAAACTAGGAATATCAGGAACATATCTCAACATTATAAAAGCTATATATGCAAGGCCCCGAGCTAACATTATCTTAAATGGAGAAAAATTGAAAGTATTCCCTCTAAAAACTGGAACAAGACAGGGATGCCCCCTTTCACCACTGCTATTTAACATAGTACTGGAAACTCTGGCCAGAGCAATTAGACAGACAAAAGAAATTAAAGGGATCCAGATAGGAAAAGAAGAGCTCAAATTAGCACTATTTGCTGATGACATCATGATAATCTTCCTAGAAGACCCAAAAAACTCTACCAGAAAACTTTTACAACTAGTAAATGAATTTGGCAAAGTTGCAGGATACAAAATCAATACACATAAGTCAAAGGCATTTTTGTACATCAGCAACAAAGACTCTGAAAGGGAAATGATGAAAACTACCCCATTTACAATAGCATCAAAAAAAAATAAAATACCTGGGAATCAACCTAACGAAAGAGGTGAAAGACCTCTATAACGAGAATTATAGAACACTAAAGAAAGAAATCATAGATGAACTCAGAAGATGGAAAGACCTACCTTGCTCTTGGATAGGTAGAATTAATATTGTCAAAATGCCCATACTACCAAAAGCATTATACAGATTTAATGCAATTCCAATCAAAATCCCAACGTCATTCTTCAAAGAAATAGAAATAACAGTCATGAAATTCATCTGGAAAAATAAGAGACCCAGAATAGCCAAAGCAATCCTGAGCAAGAAAAGTGAAGCAGGGGGCATCACCATACCGGACCTTAAATTATACTATAGAGCAATAGTAACAAAAACAGCATGGTATTGGCACCAAAACAGACTGGTGGACCAATGGTACAGAATTGAGGACACAGTAACTAATACATATAATTTCAGCTATCTTATATTAGACAAAGGTGCCAAAAATATACAGTGGAGAAAGGATAGCCTCTTCAACAAATGGTGCTGGGAAAACTGGAAATCCATATGCACCAATTGAAATTAAATCCTTATCTCTCACCATGCACAAAACTCAATTCAAAGTGGATTAAGGACCTAGGAATTAGACCAGAGGCAGTATGCCTAATAGAAGAAAAAGTAAGCTCCAATTTCCAACATGTCGGATTAGGCCCCAAGTTCCTTAATAAGAATCCTGTAGCGCTAGAATTATTACCAAGAATTAATGAATGGGATAGATTTAAACTAAAAAGCTTCTTCTCAGCAAAAGAAACAATCATTGAGGTGAATAGAGAGCCAACTAATTGGGAACAAATATTTAGTACATGCGCATCAGACAGAGCACTAATTTCTAGAATATATAAAGAGCTCAAAAAACTTTACTCTAAAAAAACAAATAACCCAATCAATAAATGGGCTAAGGAATTGAGAAGACACCTCTCAGAAGAAGATACACGATTAATTAACAAATACATGAAAAAATGTTCAACATCGCTGGCAATTAGAGAAATGCAAATCAAAACTACTCTTAGATTTCACTTCACTCCAGTCAGAATGGCAGCTGTCAAGAACACAAGCAACAATAAATGTTGGAGAGGATGTGGGGGAAAAGGCACACTCATACATTGCTGGTGGGACTGCAAAATGGTGCAACCATTATGGAAAGCAGTATGGAGATTTCTTGGAAAACTGGGAATGGAGCCACCCTATGACCCAGCCATCCCACTCCTGGGTCTATTCCCAAAGGACTTAAAAACAGCATATTACAGTGACACAGCTATCTCAATGTTTGTAGCTGCGCAATTCACAATAGCTAGGTTGTGGAACCAACCTAGATGTCCCTCAGTAAATGAGTGGATTAAGAAAATGTGGTATATACGCACAATGGAATTTTACTCAGCAATAAAAGAAAATAAATTAATGGCATTTGCAGGTAAATGGATGAAGTTGGAAGACATAATGCTAAGTGAAGTTAGTCAGTCTCAAAAATCCAAGTACCAAATGTTTTCTCTGATATAAGGGGGCTAGTTCATAGTATTGTTGAATGGGGGGGGGGGTACATAGGAGGATAGAGGAACACTAGAATGGTCAAAGGGAAGGAAGGGTAAGGGGGGGAGCAAGGGGGGAGGGAGGGGGAGAAAAGGAAGAAAAAAAAAAAGTTGGTTGAATGAGACGGATTTCATTTTCCTAAATGCATGATTGAAGACCTGAATTGTATGAATATACTTTGTATACAAACAGTTATATGTAAAAAGATGCTAAATTCATGCACTATGATTTGTACACATTAAAAATTATTTTAAAAAAAAGTATAAAAAAAAAAAAAAAGGTAAGCTCCAATTTCCAACATGTCGGATTAGGCCCCAAGTTCCTTAATAAGAATCCTGTAGTGCAAGAATTAATACCAAGAATTAATGAATGGGATAGATTTAAGCTAAAAAACTTCTTCTCAGCAAAAGAAACAATCAGTGAGGTGAATAGAGAGCCAACTAATTGGGAACAAATATTTAATCCAGCACATCAGATAGAGCACTAATTTCTAGAATATATAAAGAACTCAAAAAACTTAACACCAAAAAAACCAAATAATCCAATCAATAAATGGGCTAAGGAATTGAAAAGACACTTCTCAGAAGAAGATACACAATTAATCAACAAATACATGAAAAAATGCTCGACATCGCTGGCAATTAGAGAAATGCAAATCAAGACTACTCTAAGATTTCATTTCACTCCAGTCAGAATGGCAGCTATCAAGAATACAAACAACAATTTTTCTCCATTTAAGATAATGTTAGCTCGGGGCCTTGCATAAATAGCTTTTATTATGTTAAGATATGTTCCTGATATTCCTAGTTTTTCTAGTGTTTTGAACATAAAGGGGTGTTGTATTTTGTCAAATGCTTTTTCTGCGTCAATTGAGATGATCATATGATTTTTGTCTTTAAGTCTATTGATGTGATGTATTATGTTTATTGATTTCCGAATATTGAACCAGCCTTGCATCCCTGGGATAAACCCCACTTGATCATGGTGCACTATCTTTTTGATATGTTTTTGTATCCGATTTGCCAGGATTTTGTTGAGGATTTTTGCATCTATGTTCATTAAAGATATGGGCCCGAAGTTTTCTTTTTTGGATGTGTCTTTGCCTGGCTTTGGAATTAATGTGATATTGGCCTCATAGAAAGAGTCTGGAAGAGCTCCCTCTTTTTCTATTTCTTGAAATAGTTTGAAGAGCACTGGTATTAGTTCTTCTTTGAAAGTCTTATAGAACTCGGCTGTAAACCCATCAGGTCCTGGACTTTTCCTTGTTGGTATCTTTTTGAGGACATCTTCTATTTCCCCTAAAGGATGTCCCCTTTCACCACTGCTATTTAACATAGTACTGGAAACTCTGGCCAGAGCAATTAGACAGACGAAAGAAATTAAAAGGATCAAGATAGGAAAAGAAGAGCTCAAATTAGCACTATTTGCTGATGACATGATAATCTACCTAGAAAACCCAAAAAACTCTACCAGAAAACTTTTACAACTAGTAAACGAATTTGGCAAAGTTGCAGGATACAAAATCAATACACATAAATCAAAGGCATTTGTGTACTTCAGCGACAAAGACTCTGAAAGGAAAATGATGAAAAATACCCCATTTGCAATAGCATCAAAAAAAATAAAATACCTGGGAATCAACATAACGAAAGAGGTGAAAGACCTCTATAACGAGAATTATAGAACACTAAAGAAATAAATTATAGATGAACTCAGAAGATGGAAAGACCTACCTTGCTCTTGGATAGGTAGAATTAATATTGTCAAAATGTCCATACTACCAAAAGCATTATACAGATTTAATGCAATTCCAATCAAAATCCCAATGTCATTCTTCAAAGAAATAGAAATAGCAGTCATGAAATTCATCTGGAAAAATAAGAGACCCAGAATAGCCAAAGCAATCCTGAGCAAGAAAAGTGAAGCAGGGGGCATCACCATACCAGACTTTAAATTATACTATAGAGCAATAGTAACAAAAACAGCATGGTATTGGCACCAAAACAGACTGGTGGACCAATGGTACAGAATTGAGGATACAGAGACTAATACATTTAATTACAGCTATCTTATATTAGACAAAGGTGCCAAAAATGTACAGTGGAGAAAGGATAGCCTCTTCAACAAATGGTGCTGGGAAAACTGGAAATCCATATGCAACAAAATGAAATTAAACCTATATCTCTCACCATGCACAAAACTCAATTCAAAGTGGATCAAAGACCTAGGAATTAGACCAGAGACAATACACCTAATAGAAGAAAAAGTAAGCTCCAATTTCCAACATGTTGGATTAGGTCCCAAGTTCCTTAATAAGAATCCTGTAGCGCAAGAATTACTACCAAGAATTAATGAATGGGATAGATTTAAACTAAAAAGCTTCTTTTCAGCAAAAGAAACAATCAGTGAGGTGAATAGAGAGCCAACTAATTGGGAACAAATATTTAATACATGCACATCAGATAGAGCACTAATCTCTAGAATATATAAAGAACTCAAAAAACTTTACACTAAAAAAAACAAATAACCCAATCTATAAATGGGCTAAGGAATTGAGAAGACACCTCTCAGAAGAAGATACACGATTAATCAACAAATACATGAAAAAATGTTCAACATCGCTGGCAATTAGAGAAATGCAAATCAAAACTACTCTAAGATTTCACTTCACTCCAGTCAGAATGGCAGCCATCAAGAACACAAGCAACAATAAATGTTGGAGAGGATGTGGAGAAAAAGGCACACTCATACATTGCTGGTGGGACTGCAAAATGGTGCAACCGTTATGGAAAGCAGTATGGAGATTTCTTGGAAAACTGGGAATGGAACCATCCTATGACCCAGCCATCCCACTCTTGGGTCTATTCCCAAAGGACTTAAAAACAGCATATTACAGTGACACAGCTATCTCAATGTTTGTAGCTGCACAATTCACAATAGCTAGGTTGTGGAACCAACCTAGATGTCCCTCAGTAAATGAGTGGATTAAGAAAATGTGGTATATACGCACAATGGAATTTTACTCAGCAATAAAAGAAAACAAATTAATGGCATTTGCAGGTAAATGGATGAAGTTGGAAGACATAATGCTAAGTGAAGTTAGTCAGTCTCAAAAATCCAAGTACCAAATGTTCTCTCTTATATAAGGAGGCTTTTTCAAAATATTGTTGGATGGGGGTACATAGGAGGATTAGAGGAACACTAGAATGGTCAAGGGAAGGGAGGGTAAGGGAGGGAGCAAGCGGGGAGGGAGGGGGGAAAAAAAAGGTGGTTGAATGAGACGGATATCATTTTCCTTAATGCATGATTGAAGAACTGAATTGTACGAATATACTTTGTATACAAACAGTTGTATGTAAAAAGATACTAAATATATGCACTATGAATTGTACATATTAAAAATTATAAAAATAAAAAAATTTAAAAAAAAAAGAATACAAACAACAATAAATATTGGAGAGGATGTGGGGGAGAAGGCACACTCATACATTGCTGGTGGGACTGCAAAATGGTGCAACCATTATGGAAAGCAGTATGGAGATTTCTTGGAAAACTGGGAATGGAACCACCCTATGACCCAGCCATCCCACTCCTGGGTCTATTCCCAAAGGACTTAAAAATAGCATATTACAGTGACACAGCCACTTCAATGTTTATAGCAGCACAATTCACAATAGCTAGGTTGTGGAACCAACCTAGATGTCCCTCAGTAGATGAGCAGATAAAGAAAATGTGGTATATATGCAAAATGGAATTTTACTCAGCAATAAAAGAGAATAAAATAATGGCATTTGCAGGTAAATGAATGAAGTTGGAGAATATAATGCTAAGTGAAATTGGTCAATCTCAAAAATCCAAATACCGAATGTTTTCTCTGATATAAGGAGGCTAGTTCACAGTATTGTTGGATGGGGGTAAATAGGAGGATTAGAGGAACACTAGAATAGTCAAAGGGAAGGGAGGGGAAGGGAGGGAGCAACGGGGGAGGGAGGGGGACAAAAAAGAAAAGGTGGTTGAATGAGATGGATATCATTATCCTAAATGCATGATTGAAGACCTGAATGGTATGAATATACTTTGTGTACAAACAGTTTTATGTGAAAAGACGCTCTATATGAATTGTAATACATACTACTATTATAAATAAAAAATAAATTAAAAAATATATATTGAATGGTGTTCACTTCCATTTACACTTGCTAGAAGAACAGGTAATAACTTTTAAGAAGGCAATGTAGAAATAATTGTCCTTATAAAGTGTGATGATGCCGTGCCTCAATTTATTCAACTAAAAATGGGGTTAATGATAATCTGCTTATATTGTATGGTAAGAAACAAATCAATATTTTCAAAGTAATTAGAATTGTGTTCAACACCAAAACAAAATCTCTATGTATTAACAATTACTATTATTATTTACATTTAAAATAAGCAGAACTTTAACTTAGCAACTTCACTTATATAAAATTTATCCTAGAAATTGCTGGGGTTGTGGCTCAGTGGTAGAACACTTGCCTGATATATGTGAGGCACTGGGTTCAATTCTCAGCACTGCATATAAATAAATTAAATAATAAAGGTCCATTGACAACTAAAAAAATATTTAAAAATAAATAAATTTATCCTAGAAATAGATGAGTGGATCAAATAGCATAGCCCTCAGAGATCATTCTTCAACCCTGGAGCCTTGTTGCTTGTGGACAGGTATTGACTTTCGCCCTTGTCTGTGCTAGGATAAGCCAGGCTGCAGCGGAGATCTTTAATCATATCCTTAGAAGCTCCTGTGAGTGTTTTCCTGGCAGAGGTGGATTCCAGTGTATAATGAAGCTGAAAATTCATGACCCCTCACTTGTGTGGGATCTTTGCTGAGACTAATGGAAGATTTTTGGTGGAAAGAGAGAACAAAATTCAACCAGAGCACATTTGTACATAAGCTTTGTTGTTTTGCTTTGTTTTGTTTTGTTTTGTTTTGTTTTGTTTTGTTTTGTTTGTATTAGAAACAAGGTCTCACTGAGTTGCTAAGTGCCTCACCATTGCTGAGGCTGGCTTTGAACTCGTGATCCTCCTGCTTCAGCCTCCCAAGTGCTGGGATAACAAGCGTGGGCCACTGCACCTGGCTACATAAGCATTTTTGATACATTTACTAAACAGAATAGGAGGCCCCACTCTTGGCCTGTGGACAGCTCTCATCCTGCTGCATGCTGCATGACGTCTTCCATGTGCTCACATGGAGACAGTAAGCTTTTCACTGCCTCACCACGGACATGTTTTTTCTATTGTGGTAAAATACACATGACATAAAATTTGCCATCTTAACCACTTTTAAGTGTACAGTTCAGTGCTGCTAAATACAAGTCATACTTCTGCATTCTTTTTCTTACAAGGGACTTCTAAATTGAATAAGCTTCTGGACTCACAGAATCAAAAAGTTTTACTTCTGCTAAGAAAAACCACTCACAAGAGTATAAAGGATATCATTAAAGGTTTTCCACTGTAGTATGGCTTATATTAGCAAAAACAGGAGGGAAAATTAATACCTTTCAATAGGCAACAAAGCATGATGGTTAAAGAGTAAACTCTGAGAAATAAATTATTTGCTGCTGTTTGAGTTTACACAAGTTACTTCTCTGTTCTTATGTTTTCTTATCTGTAAAAGAGGAACAGTAATACAAAGTCAGTAAGTTTAACATTTCTAAAATGCCTAGGACATTGCCTGGCATGTGGTAAAAGCTATTCAAATATGAAATTTTTAAAAACTAACTGGAGCCATATTAAATAAGTCCATACAGCACACAATTGAATACTAAGCAAACAATAAAAGGGAAGATAAATTGGTATTTAAAATGAATATCAATTTTGAAAGCTATTGTGTTAAAAAAAGGAATTGCAAAAAAAAAGGAAAATATATTATGGGGTACTGTGTGATATAATATGAAGTAGAGGACAAGAAATTGCTTTTATTATACATCTACGTAAGATGGTTTGATTTAATCTCATTTGGAGATGATATTTGTATATAATAGGGAGGAAATATATAAATGATTCATTACAGTACAGTGTAAACTTATGGAAGTTTAAATATAAAGAGCCCCACATTTTTTTTTATCTACCTCCCATTGAGAAAGGCAGTGTATCCCCTACCCACCCAACCTTGAATCTGGATTCTTTCATGCTTCATCAATAGAATAGGGTGAAAGTAACACTGAATTCATTTCCAGGCTCAAGATATAAGAAACTGGTGGTTTCTACATTCTGTATCTTGGGATATAAGCCCACTCTTAGAGCCAACTTCCGCTCAGAGGAAGCCTAGACCATGGGAAGAGAGCATGTATAGGTGTTCTGGTTGATAGCCCCAGATGCGGCTCAGTGAATAACAGCATCAACTCGCAGACCTGTGAGTTCATACGCCTCATGTTGATGCCAGCCCCAGTCTTAGTCTCCTTGTGGAACAGAGACAAGCCACTGACACTGTGCTCTACTCAGATTCCTGATCCCAGAGGAATCTGTGATAAGCATTAGAAATTGGTTGTTCGATGCCATATGATCTGTGCTGGTTGTTACACAGTAGATAGATAGTATTATGCATATGTTTTTCCCAAATCTGATCATTTTGCATGCTCTAAACCAATGACCAGATTTTTTTTTTTCCTTTTTTTGCAGGCAGTGGGAGGAGATAAGAACAATATTGGGGATTGAACCCAGGCCCTCACGCATGCTAAGCAAGTGTTCCACCACTAAGCTACAGCCTAAACAATATCTTCTTAGCAGACTACTTAAGTAGCAGGACTACATATTTCCAAATAATGAGTATTCCACAGTGCAAAACTAAAAATGGAGTCAATGAGGACTACAGCTCTTAGTTGAGTGAGTATTGTATCTTTCAGTTTGCTGTAGTTAAGATCTGTACTAGCAAACAAATTAAATTCATTGTAATTGAAGATGAAAGTTTGTTCGTGACAGTGTTAGACCTGTCACAAAGGGGAAAGCTCTCACTATGGCTTAAAATGCAAGTTTGAGGTGCCAAGAAGTTTCTGAGAGAACAGTAAAAGAGGTCGAGAAAGGCCTCATGGAGTAATTGAGAACTAATGGCATATTTTGATATTATGAGGACACATTAAACATCCTACAATCTGGAAAGATTAGGCAACAGCTTCACAGAAGATTGGCAAATGGAAGACACCTTAACCCGAGGCATGACATCACTCTGAAAGATTAAATGAACATAGAAATTGCCTTGTGGATTGTACAAGGGATGGGCCTGCCTGTGGATGACACTCCTTGGTGTTCGTGTTGATTCACACAGAAGTCCCCCTTCCAGGAACCCTCATCCCTGTCAAGCAGTGTACAGGTCTGTGATGTGTCTGTGTTTTCCCACATACACTTTTATGTGCATCAGAAATGCCTGGAAGCATGTGTAATAGTTAATAATGGCTCCTTCTGGGGAGCTGGGGAGAAGGATTTCAGAAGCAGATGGTCTGTGGGAAGGGTGGGGGATTTTTCTTTTTGATTTTTCTTTTACAAGAAGAACGTATTGCTTATATAATTTAGATTTTTTTAAAAATCAATCTTAAATAAACGAGTCCAAGCAGAAGCATGGGGTTTATGACTTCCTTTCTTGGCTTTCTAGCAGATAACACTGCAGAGTGTTTTGTTCTGGCAAGCTTTCCTCTATTCCCTTTCTGAAAATGACAGTACTGGATAGTACGTTAAAAGTATTCATTTTCAACATGGAATGGCTATAAAATGTCAAACCCTTTCACTCTTCCCCTATATTATTCAGCTCCGAATATTTCCAGGTTCTAAAAATAAGATAAACTTCTCTCCTGAGTTTATGTACCTTTGACATATTTTAAGTACATAGTAGTCATTTGTGAAGTGTGTATCTAAAGGTGGACATCAAAACTGTGTTTGTGATAATCATTTTTCTTTTCGTGCTATCTCAAAGCAATCCCAGGAAATGTTCTTTCATGATCAAAGCAAATCACTGCCTGGAAAAATGCACTATTTTCAGTTAACTCTGCTACCAGCAAGTGCCAAATGCATTTGAAGACAGAATGTTTCACACTAGAGAAAGTTGAATACAGCACTAAAAAGCAGCCATGAGATTACCAAGACGATCTACACACACACACACAAAAAAAAAAAAAAAAAAAAAACATGTGGGCAGACTGTACGTGTTTATTCAGGGCAAAACCACCATCAGTGCGCAGAGCTTCGCTTTATATATCTCACAACATGCCCCAGAGAATAACCGAGACTCAAAAAAGACAGAAGGAAAATATGCATGGCTTCCAACTGTCAACACAGGCAGTTGGGAAACTATATTAATCATGATTTTAAAGCCTTGTAGCATATTCTATTTCGATGGTTTTCCATCCCCCTCCCCCCACACTACCGGCTGGTAGAAATGAATATAGTTCCTTTAAGAAAACAGATCGTTTGCCCTTGAACTAACTTAATGTGATAAAGTCCTCATGGTGGACCCATATCACAGCATTAAATATCAGTGGATTAACTGCTGGTTAAGAAGGATGAAAGTAATATAGGCAGGAAAAGGCATATATAAAAATTCATTGGAGTAGCTTATGTTTAGGGGAAAGTAGAATGACAGACTCTTCCTTTCTGTTTTTTTCCTACTGAATTAATATCAAATTAATTGCTACAAGCAAGCACTCCCTTGGTTACTGGAAGACAGGAGGAAGAAAAAGAAACCATCTACTTTACAATTGTTATATGGGGGTCACTATGACCCTAAAAAGTGACCTCTCATTTGCTATAGGCAACTTGCCCCTGCTACTATGTTGTAACAACAGTGATTTTGGAAGAGGAATTGAGTAAGAAAATATTGAACTGCCTTTTATTTTATTCCAGAAATAAAAACGGAAATTAAGATCTACTAATATTTACTGCTGAACTAATCTGTTCCCATCCAGTGTCAGAGCCCGATGCCACACATGGTAGGCACAGGAGGCAGAGGAAAGAATGGGGCTTCCCCAGCTCTCCCTTTTCACTGGTTCCTTAGCTTTCAACAGATTGAGTGAATTACAGATTAGATGTGCCTAATCAAGTAGATTTACAGATTCATATTTCAGTGCTGGGGATTGAATTCAGGGCTTTACATAACAGATTATTTGTATGCTAAACTAAATATTCTCGAAATTGTCAAAGGGCTTTACAGAAATTCTCTGCAAAGAAATCCAAATTGAGTAAGGATGTGGGGGAAAATGTACACTCATACATTGCTGGTGGGACTGCAAATAGGTGTCATCATTATGGAAAGCAGTATGGAGATTCCTCAGAAACCTTAGAATGAAACCACCATTTGACCCAGCTATTCCACGCCTCGGTTTATATCCAAAGAACTTAAAAATCATCATACTACAGTGACGCAGTCACATCAATGTTTATAGCAGCTCAACTCACAATAGCTAAACTATGAAACCAACCTAGGTGTCCTTCAACAGATGAATGGATAAAGAAAATGTGATATATATATATATATATATATATATATATATATATATACATATACACACACACACACATATATATGTACATACACACACACACACACACACACACACACACACACATATATATATATACTCAGTGGAATATTACTCAGGCTTAAAGAAGAATGAAATTATGGCATTTGCCAGTAAATAGATGGACTGGAGAATATCATGCTAAGAAAATAAGCCAATTCTCAAATACCAAAGGCCAAATGTTTTCTCTAATAGGTGGATGCTAATTCACAATAAGGAGGCAGGGCTAGAGAAGAATAGAGTTACTTTGGATTCGGCAGCGGGGAGTGAAGGGGGGGGTATGGAGGCAGGAAGGATAATAGAATGAATCGGACATTATTACCCTTAGTGCATATATATCTACATGACCAGTGTGATTCTACATCATATACAACCAGAAGAATGAGAAGTTATACTCCATTTTTGTATAATGTGTCAAAATGCATTCTACCATTATGTATAACTAATTAGAACAATTTTTTTAAAAAGAAATACAAATTGAAGAAAAAAACCAATGCAAGTCCAAAAAGGAAAAAAAAAAATGGCACAGTAAACACTTCTATTATTAGCATGAGTTTTTGCCATGTTGTAAATAATGATCTAACCATAGATGGCCCTATGTCAGTCCCTCAAATTTGAAATTTATCCAAAGGTTTCCATCTACTTTCTCTAGTAATCAACTTCTTCCTAATTGTAAATTGTTCTTTGAGACATTAACTACCAATGATCAATGTGAATGTACAACTTATAAATACATATATATTTTAGCATATATGTTCATTTTCTTTTAATTATAGATGTGCAGATTTTAAATTACTGAGGCCATTCTTCTAAAGAACAAAATGAGGGGCAAGAGAACAGTAAGAAATAGAGCATGCCAATTTTTAATCTCTAATTGATTTACTTGGAAATGCTGACCAAAGTCATTTCCTAACAAAACACTGATTCAAGCAGATACACATTAAAAAGATGTTTTTTAACTACCTTGCTTTGCTAACGTTGGCCAATCTACCTCCAGAGCCATTTTCTTGAAGTGATTAATTCAGCAATGCATGATGACACACTAGATTCTAAGTGAGAATGCTGAATCATGTAAATAAGTGAGTAATTTCCACCTTACTTAAGTAGTTTAAATGCAAATTATCCATTTTATGTTTTTGTTTCTGTGTCTTAGGAGAAATATGCTTATTATTTCACAATGAAAATATACAAGATTCCTTAGAACATTAATGTGTTCTAACAAGGAAAATTGCTATAAACACTGCTCTGCTCCTTTCCCAATGGCACAGCTGGAAGGGGCACCAGAAACCAGCCATTTCATCCTCCTCATTTCACACAGGGAAAACTTAAGACAAGCCATGATGAAATAATGTCAGCAGACTGCACAGACCCTAAAAGCCAGCACGAAGCTTCCTGACTGGTGGACCAATCATTCTCCAACTTAAGGGGACTCAAGCCAAAGGACTGATGTCGTTGGCAAGGAGTTTGCTCCAAAGTTAATTTAGGTACAACTGCTTTTCCTAAAAAGACTGTCTTCCATGGAAATAAAAATTGAAAAGAAGAGAAAGATCATATTATATTGGCCAAATTACATTGATTGTTATATTGTGTGCATGTAGGAATACGTAACAATAAATCCCATCAATATGTACAACTATAATGCACCAATAAAATGTGTGGGGAAAAAAAGAAAAAGATCATAAAGGGGGAAGAAAAACAGCTTTAGGGTGCAAGACAGCCTTTAAATGGGGTTTTAAGTGCTTGAAAAACTGGCTGCTTTGACAGTTGGGAGCTCTGCACATTTTCATGTTTTGTAGAGCATCTCATCAATTCTCTGGAAAATGTTGGAAGATATAGAAACATATTTATGAGAATTTTACTCAGTGTAAAGAGTATAGCATACTCTACCTGTACTTTTTACAGTACAAAAAAAAATTGTGTAGATATGTTTGATTATGGTTATCTAGGGCCTTTTTTAAATTTTTTTATTTTTTTGGCTTTACATCTTTCTCTAGTATGAAACATCTTTGTCTTCAATTACATTTGGCACTTGTGAGCAATAAAATTAACTAAATTCTGGAAGGAAAATTTGCTTTGATTATGAAAGATTTGCTGAAACAGCCCCTCACCAATAATTTAAGGGAACATTAAAAATAGAGATTCAGATTCTGATTGAATCTGAGAATCAGCATCTTAAACAAAAACCTCTACTTCCAATGTTGAATCACACTTTCAAAAATACTGTTGTTAAAAGGTAAACTAAGATCCATTATGATTTTTATGAATTTGAGCAGTGATTCATGAATTGGGCAGCATGAAACTGAAAGTGGTTTGAAGTTCCAAAGGAGGAGTTTGAAGAGAAGGATTTTACAGCATGAATGTGGTAACAGAAGAAAACATTATTTAATTAAATTTTGAGCAGTAGCTTCATTTGGATTATCTCAGTGGAAAATCCCTGATTATTAACTAATGCTCAGTTGGCCATTTATGATTGGCAAAGCTTAATTTTGGTTTTGGGCACATAAGAACCCAAGGCACTGGAGCCACCTGAGACTGCTGGCCTTCTGTTAAGTTATTTTAACACTGCTTTGTGAAATTATTTTCATGCATTTACTTAAGAGACAATTTCCTTAGAATGGGGCAAGTAGAACACACCTACCATGTGCTCAGTGCTGTTTCTGTTTGAAGATAGTAAGCAATTTGCTCAGTTTGGCAATGTGGAATTGCAAAGTACCTGTTACAAAGAGAGTTTTCAAATATCACTTAAGAAGTTATAATGTAGTCAACTTAACATACTCCTTCAAGTCTCATCTAACCAAATCTGACTTTGAAATGCTTTTTTTTGTTTTGTTTTGTTTCAAATGGTCCTAATTTGTTGAAGAATTACAAATTTGTGTGAGTATGTCATAAAGAAAGCATTTTCTCTTATAGGTAAGTGTGTCATAGAACTTGCCTTGAGATAGAAATGAACAGCTCCCATTCAAGAATCTCAATCTCCCATTATGCATCTCTTAACATTCAAAATTCCTAACAAGATCTGTTGTCTTCCAGGTGTTGCTTTCTAAGCCTTATCTAGACTAAAAAAACATTAACCCACCAATAGCCATTAATATGCAAATAAATATTGACTTATGAGAAAGCAGTAAAGGGATAAGGAACTAAATCCTTAACAAAATGCAGGAAAGTGAAGACATAGATTGGATTCCAGATTTGGACTTCTGGCTGAGGAGGGAAGGCCTGCTTCAGAATTTGTAGATTGCTACAGCCAAGAAAAACATGAGAAAACTGAAGCCTTAGAGTGCAAAAAAAAGAGACTCAAAAGAGAGGCGAGAATTGCTTGAGATACACTGAGGTGACATCACCATGTTGGCATCATGTCAGCCTTATCCCATACTTCCTTCAACACTTTGCCTTCAGAGAGCAGGTGAGATAGAAACCACTTGGCTAAGAGGTAATCCAGATTTGCAAATCAAACAGACCAAAATTAAAATCCAAGCTCCAACAGTAGCGGTGTGGCCCTGTATGTTACTTTTGTAAATCTCAGTTCCTCAGTTCTAGATGGGGATCATAATTCCTACCCATGGACCTGCAAATATTAAAGAGATGGGCATATAAACTTTCTAACACAATGCTTCCTCTTCCCCTCCTTCTTAGTCCACCCATGCTTTAGTGAAGAAGAAAGCACAAGGCATATTTGAGGCATTTTTTAGTTAGTCACTGAGTTTCTTTACATGTATATGTCTTATAAAAAATTCTGCAGTAATTTCCAGGGAGAAATAAACATTATTCCATGAATATGAACTGATTATCTCTCATTTTCTTTCATTTCAGTACTCCTGTGGAAAAGGTGAATGAATATGGATTTGTAATCGTATGCATCCTTATGAAATAAAACAAAACCAACCTTAATTTCTTGAGGTTTCATTGCATTTGAAACTGTGAGAAATACAAAGGAATGTAAGGGTTTTTGTTTTACTAAAGGAGTTAACAATTGATCAGAGGTTGAAGGCAAGTGAAAATTTCAGAGCCATAAAAAATTAAACAACAGCTCAAGATATAATAGAAAAGATGTCATGAGGCAGTTCATGATTAATTTCCAAATGAATTGCACAGACAATAATTGTTACATGAATTTAGAAGAGAAAAGAAATCACTCCTGCATACATAGTGAGGAAGGTTTGAAGCACAGGTTGAAAATTGGTGTCCCATGGGTGGAAATCCACCTACAGGCCTACTGAGTTTGAAACTCTTCATGGCTTTTTTTTTTTTTTTCTTTCAGTTTTGTTTTTGTTTCATTTCTAAAATAAGTTGACATCAT
This sequence comes from Tamias sibiricus, assembly GCA_025594165.1. Lineage (NCBI taxonomy): Eukaryota > Metazoa > Chordata > Mammalia > Rodentia > Sciuridae > Tamias > Tamias sibiricus. The sequence continues at coordinate 80,948,752 of CM046664.1, forward strand.
TAAAAATGGGAAGAATAATGCCTGTCGTCCAGGGAAAGCCTTTCCAGACTAAATTGGTTATCTTGGGAATTTGAGGGAAGAAGAACAAAAGAAAATGCCCAATTATAGTCCTCCTCTCCATCAGTTCATTCATTTGTGTTTGGTACTTCTTCTATCTGGGTATTTCTAACATGAAAATATATTCCCTGCCCTTCCCACTGTCAAAAATTCGTGTTAACAACAACCTTAAAAGAGATTTGGTGGGGCTGAGATTGTGGCTCAGAGGTAGAGTGCTCGCCTAACACGTGTGCGGCCCGGGTTCGATCCTCAGCACCATGTACAAATAAACACATTGTGTACTAAAAACAAATAAATAAATATTAAAAAAAAAAAAAAGAAGAGATTTGGTATTTCTTGAGCTACCAAAAAAAATTAAAATCACCAGCCGTTCTCCTCCTAGATGATTATTAGTTTAGAGCTGGCTTCACGGGCTGACCACTTCATAAAAAAGTGAACAGGCAGGTAATTAAATCCTCAAATCTGTAAGAACCCACAGGGACTAAATGCCAACAAGTAATTTTACATTTGAGACATTTTGGGAATCAGGTGATGAATAAACAGATATCCTAGACTGGATTCCTGCAAAGCAGCAAAACAAACACAATAGAGCTTTGTTCCCCAGGTGCTATCTTTTTATTTAACACCACTATTTTGGTAGAACAGTGAAATGCTTTCATTTAAATATTCAGAAGCCCAGGATGGTTTGTTCTCCAAAAACTTTTCTTTATCCTATAAACATATGTCTATACTTGTGGGATTTAATTGATATTTACTACCTCAAGTTGCTTCAGAACTTATTTTATTCACTGAAAACACCAAACATTCTGTGAACCAGTCTGCATACCCAAAAATCTTTTTTCATAAACTATTTCAAAGTTGGCTCTACTCGCATTTTAGCTTCTATTCAGTCATTTGATACTTTAATAGCATTTACTCTCTGAATTTGCCCTCTGAATTTTATTCAGCAGCCAGGAGAATCACTCATATTCATGTGATATTGGAAGCAATGATATGTAATAGAAAGAAGGAAGATAAATATTTTCTAGTGAAGAAGAATCACTACCATATACATATCATTCTCGTACCCACCTAAAACATCTAAACACGTGCAAATTTAATTATGCAAAAATAAGATTTTGTTGTTGTTTACTTCACAAAATACCTAGTTGGTTTTTGTTTTGTTTTGTTTTTTACATAGGACCTCTTTCTATAGAAATTGCCTCGGTATCTTATACATTGTAGATAATTCACTTACTCATTAAATGTGAATTGACTAAATAAGATATTAGTCAAATCAAATTTTTATTGTCAACATAATTTCTTAGGAATAAGTTGATTATATTATCAGAATAAGCCAGTTTTGTGGTCCCACAGATCATCTTTACCCACTTATTACGATAACAATTCATGCTGGTCAAGCCCAAGGAATTTATAAGCAAGTCATGATTAAAGTTAACCCTGAGGATATTCAGGAATCTGCTCTAAATTCTCTCAATTTATAGAGTTTCAGGGATGAATGGCATTAGCCTACTAACCTGGCATCTCAGCCACTTGGGGTTATAATTAAACAGATTGCAACCTTTTGGTGAAATGTTCACTTTTGTAGATACAGTAGAAAAAAATATGGATAGAAAAGTGACCTTTGTTACTGTGTAATACTAATATATTTTCCACCTAAACTGCTATAGGGAAATAAATAAATAATTGTAACGAAGCTGCTTTGAATTCAAAGCAGATGAAACTGATCTGTAAGTGCTAAATAGAGAAAAGACCAAATATGCCTCTTGAGCTATACAGTTCCCAAACTAGTACATTATGGGAATGAGAAACCTATCCTGGTCAAACTCAACTCTTTCAAAAGAAAAAAGCTCTTCCCAGACCCTCTTATAAGTGTGTGTGAGTGAGTGTGTGTGTGTGTGTGTGTGTGTGTGTGTGTGTATAAAATACAGTAACAGAGCTCGCAAAACTGAACAAAAGCTGGCACAAAGTTGCTGCAGTGTCTGTGCCCATCTAGGCAGTTGGAGGATGACAGGGCTTCAGGCTCCAGACCTGGTTTGTTCCAGTCCCCCTAGAATGCTCTCCACAGCAGAGCTGGAAATGGGAGATATTAGCCGGTGTTAAAGGGATGAACTAAACCTTATCTCAGTTTAGAAAAGTGGGGATTTCATTGGAGGGCTTTCTCTTTTGCTGTGAAATCTCCCACACTTCAGTTTGCTATTAACTCTTCAGCTGTACTTCTAACCTTCCATACTGCACTGCAACTGGTCTTACCAGTACACCAGTGACTTCCTAATGATAAAATGCTGTTGGCATCCGTGGGTCTTGTTTTAATATACCTTTGCACTTTACATAATGCATTTGGCATGACAGCCACTCCTTCCTCTAATGAGCTCCCAAGGCCATTTCATGATCTTGTGTTATGCTGGTTCTCTTTCCACCTCTAGCAGTTCTTTCTCGTCTCCTTTATGGGACTCTCTTCCTCTGATTACTCCTAAAACACCTTTGTTCCCGAGTATCATATTCTGTCTGGACAGGGATATTGTTTTCTCTGATGATTTATATTACAGCTTATTCATTAATAAAACCCATGGTGATTGCCAGGAACTCAGAGGAGAAGGGGGAAAGTTGCTTGATAGGCATAAAGCTTCAGAGTTACAAGATGGAAACTTTCTGGAGCTCTATTTCACAGCAGCATGGGCGTATTTAACACTACACAACTGTCATTTAAAGTGGTTAAAATACTAGATTTTATTATGTGTCTTTCACCACAACAAACAACTAGACAGACTTATTAGTTAGTTATCCCAAATCCAAAATTTAGGATAATTTTGGTTATGAGTAGCATTAAAACCAAATAAGAGCTGTTATTATTTAAGAACACATATTGCTGGAAGGAGGGTTACAGAGTTAGCTGATCATATCTATCATCAAGGACCAAGGTTCTTTCCATTTTCCACAGAAACATCCTCAGCTTCCTGGCTAGCTCACACCTGGAGCTGTACCTGCTCTAGGCTCACATCCTCACACACCAATGGCTGAGACAGAAAAGGGAAATTTTTCTTCCTCAGTTCTCTTTGTAACGATTAAGAACTTCATTCAATAGGGCCCAGAAGACATAACCTTTATTTCTCATTGACCATAACTGAATCAACAGGCAATCCCTAATGAAATCACTAGTGAGGACAGAATTACCACCACAGGAGCAGACCAATCAGCTGAGCAGCCTCTCAGTATCCCTTCCTGAAGGTGAGGCTGGCCTCACCATCTCAGAGCACAAGGCTACAAAGGAGGGTGAAGACACAAAGGCAGGAACCAGGAACAAGGGGCATACAAAGATTTCACTAGGCAACAGATCTCTCAGATATAACACAGATATAAGGGTTTCTGAAACATCCACTCTCATAGAAACTCAACTTGTGAAAAACCAAAGTCATTATCTCTATCCTTCATGAGAACCCTTCCCATGTTTCCTATTGCATTTTATCACACGTATATAAAATAATCAAAAGCCTCATCAGAAACCTGGGAGAGCTCCCCAACTTTACTGTCTATACAAACAATCCCAAATTCTAATTATTTTGACTCTCTGCTTTATTTCTACTGCCACCATCTCCTAACTCATTTCCCTGCCTCTACTCTGGCCTTTCCTCACCCAGTTCAAACTGTGGGGTAACAAGAACAATCATTCTAAAACACAAATGTTTTGGACATAGGACACTCACTATCCTAAAATCAGATGCAAAACTTGTTGAATATGTAGGTATGTGAAACTTTCTGATAGACTATCCCAGAGAATCCTTGACCTAGTAAGGATTTAAAATATACTGAAATAATGGATTAAAAATTAGCATGGAATGTAAAACCTTTCATAATGTGTTTCCTACCTGTTTCTCCAGATTCATCCCTTACATCTTATGTTCTACCAAAAGTCAACAACTAGCAGTTACTCAAGTATATCCTCTATGTTTATGCATAAGTCAAAACTTATTTCTAGATTGTTTTTCCTGCCCAAATCTATATAGCACATAGCATAGCATCCTTCAAAATCCAGCTTGTATATCACTTCCATTATAAGCTTCACTTATGGCCCCAGAATATTTAACTTCCTTCTATGTGATTTTATTCTACACATACTTTTCTATTTATTATATATTTAGCACCATAATGTATAGTTGCCTATTTCCCCTACCACATTGTGAGCTGCCTATAATGGTGTCTTATTCATTGTGAGTTCCCCATCTCCTAAAAGACATCCCAGTATAGAGTAGGTATTCATGATGTGTTTGTTGGAAGGAACAATTTGAAAATAAATATGACCATAGTTCATTTATAATAATGCATGGTGGATTAACCAGATATTGCACATTATGCTTACAGCTGCTTACTTTCTCTTACCTAAATTTTGACAGCAACAATTCTCAAATTTTAGTGTGCACCAGATTTACCAGTGAAGCTTCTTCAAAATATACAAAGCAGCTCTGAGCCCTATCCCAGACCCACTGGGCCAGCATCTCTAGGCTGAAGTCCTGATGTCTGCTTTTTTAACAAGCTGCCCAGATGAGCCTGAGGCACCATAGACTCAAAAGAAATCACTCTCCATTCCAGGACAAGTACCAAAGACAAATTCTTATTGCTCTCCCCTTTATGACCTTAGATACAAGAGTCTGTTACTACAGAGGACAACAGAGGACAATTCCAATCCACTTTAGTCACCACTGCTGACATGCTTCCTTTGAAGGTGAAGAAGAAATGTAAAAGCACTCAGGGTGGAAAATAAAAATAACTCCAGGCCTGTAAGTCATTTGGACAGTTCCAATTGAAAAGCCAAAGCAGAAAATTAAGATTGTAGCACCCAGAAACTTTATTTTCATTTTTCTTCAGGGTATAAATAATTTATAAGTCAAATAGAATTGTTCTGGGCCTAGTGATTTTGTATAATGGTGTAGAGCATAATGTTATGGCTTGCTTACATTCGGTATTATTTTCCTTACATTTCCAAGCACTGACCATGTACTCCTCAAGGATCACAACAGAGCTCCCAACCCATATCCAACCCACATCCAGCCCTGGCCCAGGTCAATGAGCTGTGGAAAGACAAACATAAGAAGGCTAGATAGACAATAATTCAGAAACTGCCCAAAAGATAAACCTGTCCCAAAATTTGATTTCTTGCATCCAGGATACAGCTACTTTCTCTTTGGTTGAGGAAGGGTGAGCGTAACTCCTCAGACTCTCTCAAAGCCCATCAGTCGATACAATGGTTCTTCTCTATCACTCTTTACAAAGTGAATCAAACATTGCGCTTTACTTAACTCATACATCTAATTGCTCATCTTATTACCAAACTTTGTCTTTCTGGTTGTGTTTTTGCATTGCTTACCTGGAAAAAATATGCCAGCCATGGAGGGTCCTCACTTCCACTGCCATTCAATAAAAAGTACTGTAGAAAACACAGCTGATCAATGATTCTAGCTGCTGTCTTTTTGCTTCCCATACCACTTTCCTCAGTCTGTTCCCCGCCAATGGCAAAGCACAGGTACTAGATCTAACTCATTTCCACCTGCCACAGGTCTTCTCTAGTGAGAAACTTGCTCAGGGCTAAGATCTGCCAGAATCCTTTTGAAATCTGAATCTTTTTCTACCAATCCTCCTTTCTTTCTTTCCTTTTATGGGTGTCAGGCCTACAAGGTGGTGGAGAGATCTCTGACTAATCCTGTTCCCTTGCTCTTTAACCTTCACAGGCGATTCCCTTCAATAAACCTCTTGCATATTTAATTTAATATTAAATTGGCTTCATGAAGGACCCAAACTGAAAATGTTTGCTGTGTTGAAGATAACTGCAAATTCTTTGCAACTATTATTAGTAAAAGGTGGAGATCCTGTAGGCCCAGTCAGCCAACTCTCTGTACCAAGATTCTAGAGATACAATTGAAAACATATGGGAACCTCCAAACTCATCAATCTGCCAGCTAAGTACCACTAAGTCCTCTCAATCAACATCATGAGGATCAGAAGAATCATCCAACCAAACTCTGCCTGATTCCTGAGCCATATAATTTTGAGATGAGGTAAAGTGGTTTTTGTAGTAGCCATTAAATTTTGTGGTAGTATACAACAATAGGTAACTGGAATAGATGCCATTTATATTTCTTTCCTTTATTTTTCTCTCCCGTTTAATTGAGTTAAAATCAACACCTTTTTATGGTAATTTCTCAAAAAAGGAAGGGTTTTTAAGAGCTTATATGAAAGATAATTTTACATAGTGGCTCAGGCTACAATTTTTATTGTGAGATTAATTTTTATTTCAAATCTAACCTGTTGAGTTGAATGGAAACTTCTTTATAACTTCATGTGCCAAAAAAGCACCCTTAAAGAGTTCCCCAACCTATGAGTTTTTAATTTATTGTTTCATTTTCTATCTTAACTTTATAGAAACCAACTCAATAATATTCCAGTTAGTATGCAATTCTGCAAGTTTTATTTTTTTTTTTAATGCTCAAAAGAGGTGGGGGGTGTTCAATGGGAAGCTTTTCAAAAAAATTAGAGCTGTTGAAAAGAGCATACTGCTGCAGGCAGATTTGAAATGGAACACTGATTTTATTTTGATCAATAAATCCAGATAACACAAGGAATTACCATTCTCAAACACTGCAGTTTTTGCTTCATTTTAACTGAATGTATCTTATGGAATCTTGCTTTATTCCATAAAACAGAATGACAATTTTTTTCCTCAGCCAGACAAGCTAGACCTATCTGAAATCAATCTTCAGCATGGCAAATACATTGTAAATTATAAGGTAATGTGTATACTAAAGCAAGTGTCATAGTTAATTTTAACAATTTTTTAAAGCTTGTCAGGGTTTTGATAATGCTAGAGAGATGAAAACTTCTTACACAGCACGCCCGATCAGCACTGTTTTCAATTTGTGATTATATGCCATTGACGAACATGTCACCAAGTTCACGTAGGATATATGGTCGATATGCTCAAGAAATTAAAAGCATTCAATCTTAGGCAGGATACAAATGTGAATGACTGAAACAGAGGACCTGAAAATACTTCAGTTGTGATAAATAAATATTTTTAATAGATGTTTTGATTTGTTTTCCAAGGAACCCAATACATGCTCTAAAACCAGAGGCCCCTAGAAATCTTCCTGTACCCAAGTGCCTCAGAGTTATCTATAATTCCGGTCATTCCAAAACCCTTGTCCTTAAATTAACCAATCCCAGAAAAAAAAGCATTGTGTAATCTTACCTTTTCATTGTATCTTTAAAAGCATTTTTCTTTACTATGTCTCAAAACCTTGCTCTTTTGAAGCATAAATCATCTATCTATTCCTTTATACAAACATTCACATATTCCTTATGTAGGAAAAAATTTAAATAGAAGAAACAAATGTTTAGCAAAGGATAATTGTTTTATTTTGGGGGGGATATGGAGTGGGTTGCTTTTTAATAATACTGCATTTTTAATATTAAATTTTATTGTGGTAAGAATAAACAATTAAATTTACCCAAAACAAAAATTTTTAAGTGTATAATATATCATTATTTAGGTAGGTACAATGTTATACAGTAGAACTACAGAGCTCATTCACCGTGCTTGACTAAAACTTCATGTCAGTTGATTAGCAACTCCTCATTTCACCCCCATCATCCTGCCATGGGAAAGGTTTGGTGATTTAGCTTTGGGATTTACCTGGAAAGCTGACCTGAAAGGCACAGCTTTGGAAATCAGCTTTCTTGTCCCTCTTCTGCTTCCCCTCTGTCACTTCACTTTCCTTCTGATGATCAAGGCCCCCTCTTACCTCTTAGCATCTGGCTTACATCTAGCGTAAATTCTAACCTGGTCTTGTATCATCAGCCTGTACCATTCAACCTGCCTTGACATATTTCCTGTAGGTCTCCTCACAACTCCAAATCAATTTTTTCCTGAAGTTCAATAAACACTCATGTTATCAAAATTCTACATTTTTCAGATGTAATAACTGAAACCTAGACCCATTTACTAGGTTACCTAGAGTTGGCTATTAGAAATAAAGCTATAATTAAAACTTGTTTCTCTAGAAAGAACCGACAAAACCAAAAGTATATTCTTTGGGATGACTAATAAAATTTAAAATTCCTTGATTAAGAAAAAAGGAGTGTGTTTTTTTTTTTTTAATACACTGGTGATAACCAATAGGAAAATATTTTTCTGGTTCTTAGGTTTCCATTTATTCTTTGCCGTGGATTCCAGTTCTCCAGTAAAATTTTCCATATTCTCACCTATTTTTCTTGAACATGGTCTTCAGAATTATTTTAAATTCCAATAATCAGTCACCTCTAGGTGTTTCTGTTGTCTATTTTGTCCATGATCCTGTCTGGTAATGTATTGGACATTACACGTAAATGTCATAGCAGAACTGAAAAGGTAATGCTCACCTTCAAAAAAGTTTTCTTAAGGTCCTACAAGGCAGCTGGAGTAGGAGCAGACCCATTATCCCAATTGTGGTTTAATCTCACTGTTTTAGTTTTCCACCTTCATCAGGCCTGGACTATTTTTTGTTAGCCTTTATTCCTTGCATGCAGTCCTCCAGGACTCTCAACTAGGTATCTGGACCCATCCACCTGTCAGACTCTGTACTACAGTATTTATCTCCCCAGTATCACCAAACTGCTGCTAACTACTTTATGCTCAGCTTCTCTACCTCCTGGCCTGCTTTGCTCCAGGGGCAAAAGTAGCTTAGAAGATAAATCTCACTTCTCTGCAATTCCCTTGCTACTGGAATTATGACTTCTCAAATCCTGGCTGCCTTGGTAGCCAATGATTTCAAACAGATATTTTTCTGCATTTTATTCACATTTTCTGGGTGATCTAGATAGGAGGATTGGTTAGCCCCAAGCCAGGTCATCACAGCTAGAAGCCTGGGTAGCTTATATTTTCAGTAGACAGTAGACAGGTGTATTAGTCAGATTTTCCTTGTTGTGACCAAAATACCTGTCAAGAACAAGTTAGAGGAAGAAAAGTTTATTTGGGTTCACAATTTCAGAGGTTTCAGCCACGTTTGGCTGACTCCATTGCTCTGTGCCTGAGGTAAAGTAGGACATCATGGCAGAAGATCTTGCAGAGGAACATGGCAACCGGGAAGCAGAGAGAGAGAGAGAGAGAGAGTAAAGAGTCAGGGACAAGATATATCCAAGGCCATGACCGCAGTGACCTACTTCCTCTAGTTACATCTCACCTGCCTACAGTTATCATGTAGTAGTTCATTCAGCTATTAATGAATTAACTCAGCAAATGGATTAGTTCACTGATGAGGTCAGAGCCCTAATCACTGTCTAAAATCCCCACTTCTGAGCCTTGATGCATTGGGGGTTATGCTTTCAAAACACAAGCTTTTGAGAGGGCATTCCAGATCCAAACCACCATAACAGAATTTGCTAATTCACAAATTAGATGTGAAAGATGAATGAAAGAAAACTTGAGAGTCAAGAATGACTCCGAAGATTTGTTTGTTTGTTTGTTTGTTTGTTTGTTTGTTTGTTTGTTTGTTTTTGTCCCACCCAAAATTGAAAGGATGAAGTTGCAAGTAACTAAGAAAGGGAAGTCTAGAGAGATAGGGTGGAGAAAGCAGGTATTGGGGGGAAATTGACACGTTCAGCTATGAATACATTAAAAGTGAGATACTAATTTCACATACACACAAGTGGTGATATTGAGTAGACAGTTAAATACACAAGTCTAGAATTCCAAGAAGCCCAAGATGGCAGCATGAATTCATGAATCTTCTTGTACACAAGGTAGGGACAGATGTATACAAAATCTTGGAATGCAAAACAGTGAATGCAAAAGAGTTCCTCCTTGAATATTCCACACTTTATTACAGGACATTCAGATTGAAATGTCTGATGCGGAATAAGACAATGAGGTAGACATTCTGTGTGTGCTTTTAAGCAAATCCTACTATTCTGTTTCTCTAAAAGCAAATGACCACCACTGCCTTGTTTTTATTCTCATTCAAGTAGCAGGTCTGGTACCATTAGCTCCCCTGTCCACCTTCCTCCCAGAAGACTCCATCTGCAGACAGACTTTGGGTTAGGTAAGAATGGTACATAACTAAGAAAATAACAATTAGATAGTGCCAAAATATTTTAGGAAGAGAATGAAAAAGGAGGAGAGGAAAGAAGATGAAATAAAAATAAAAGCATACCCCAAAAGAAAATTATCCTTGTGTATGTGATATTTACTTATTTCAAAATGCATAAATCTATTAGGAAGTCTAATAAGAGTGTAAGTCTAACCTTCATGGTCCTGTATCTATCTATAACCTTCATTATTTTAGCATCAACTAAACAGTAAACTTTATTTGTTCAACTTAATAAACTTAGCAAGGAAAAAGGATAAAAATTGCTTTTATAAATTTAGTCTACTTTTAAAAAGTTCGAGTTCCCCCCCCCCCATTGACAACTAAAACACTTTCACTTATCTTTTTATAAATACTATGACAACATGGAGCAAAGGTCCACTTAGGACAAAATCAGAATCAGAAGTCTGAGGTCTGGGTAGTTGCATTTTTAAATTTTCCATAGATTTAAAAAGCCTGGGTTAGGAACCACATTAAATGATTTTTTCATCTTCCCTCATTGTCCCCCTTACCCACTCACTAGTCAAGCATGCATCAGAGCTGCCACCATCACTACAAGGTACACTCTCAAGACCAAGTAGGTTATCTCAGATGCCTCTGCTAGCATTTTTCTTCTTTTGATTTTTAAGTGACTTTGGACCAATATCTGTATAACTGATAGAATAATCTTCCAGGAACATATACTAATCATATCGCTCCCTGATGAAGAATCTACCTTGCTCTACCACTATAACAGTTTTTTCTATTTGTTTTTTTTTTTTACTACTCTCAAAATTCTCTATCCTTGCCTCTGATATTATTCTCCTTAATGTGCTACACAAAAAAAGATTCAATTTTGTTTATACTTTTTTGTTTCATAGAGTCTTAATATGACTTTATAATACACCACACTGTGCCTAATGTATGATGTAATTAGTACCAGTCACTTAAGGTGCTGATTTCCACATATTACCATGAAGGCCACCCAAGAGAGTATTAGGAAAATAAGCACTTCATGACTTCAGTGCCAGGGGTTCAAAATTCTAGCATCAACTCTCCTACTTCTTGATGGCATGACTGTGGGAAGATCATTTTATTACTTTGAGTGGAGACTTTATAATTTTCAAAAATAAAAGGATTGTCTCTCAGGTCATAATTCTAATGCTTTGTAAAACCTCTTACCTCTTAGAATGATGAGTTAGTGACTAAAAATTAATAGCATTAGCTTACAAGATAGTGATTTTTATAAGAAATACCCATTTGAAACAACTTAATAAAGTAGATGATAGTGTATTTAATAGATACATAAATTAGCAATTTATTATTATGGGGATTTTTATTTGATTTTTGTTCTTGTCATTTGCACAAAATGTTTTGGGTTCTTGTTTATAATATAACACAGTCTATCTCTGACTGATGTGTCTGCTTTACACACACTCTGGTGTTTCCAGACAATTCCAATTGCTTTGAATCTGCTCGCATCTGGCCACAATAAAGATAAAGCTGCGATAACATTTCTAAAAATAAGTTAAAATTATCTCAGAAGCAAAAAGCAATAACCATAATAATAGAGATTGCTACATCTGGTGAAAAACTGAGAACTACTACTACAGATTCCCCACATCTTGGTCATTTTTTCCTCCAAACTTTGCTCATACACTCACTCACACAAATTGCCCTGTATCATGCTATCAGTTCAAATCCATTATTTCTTTCAAGATCAGATTCAAGTCTCACTTCACGAGCCCTTTCCTCCTATCACTTACTCCTCGTGGAACAGAGCCCAGGCTTAGCTTTCCTTTCCTCCCTATCCATGTGTGAACTTTTCTCCCACTTTCAACATCTACCTCAACGTATGGCCATCACCATCTTTCTTGACTGCTCAGGAAGCACACCCAGGGGTGCTCATCTCCTATCCAACACTCCATGACAAATTTTGGCTGTAGCCTGGCCTGTTCATTTAAATGACAAGCATATTAAAGCAATATATTTACATATGCCTGTATACACACACACACACACACACACACACACACACACACAATATAATATGGAGCACTTGTAATCTGAAGTCCAAAGTTAATATAGTTTGTAGAAATATTGAATAGTGTGGAAAAGTGAAAAAAAGATATACTTTTGCATAGTAGGGTTAGATTCATTATGGATCCATCACTTGGAAGTTAATCTTCTCTCAAAATACAAGATGACTTATGAAATCCTTCTTATTTCTAGGTAGAGGACAGATACCACTCTAGATAATGCTAATGGCCACATTGCAAAGTTGCATTGAGGGAAGAGTGAAGATTTTGAGAAGCATTAAAAGGTGATTAAGGGCACAGGCTCTGAATTCACAATGCCCAGGCTGAAACTCTTCTACCAATCACCATCACAGATATCTTAAGGAAGTTACTCCTCATCTCTTTGCTGAAGTTCCCAACAATGGGATGGGGATAGCAACGGCTTCTAACTCATGGAGTTTTTATAAAGATGAAGTGGCTCACATACATAGAATGTATAGAATAGATGATTGTTTTCACCCACTATTGCTGCAGTTAAGAGAACCCTCACAATAAGCATATAAAGCAGCAAATTAAGAATCAATAGAGCTAGTAAAAAAAGCTATTCTTAGATAGTGAGTTTTTATTAATTTCAAATACAACAATCAAGAATTCTCAGCATTTGGTCAATCTATCTTCATCCAAGGAGGGGAAACATATTATGAAGAATAATTATGTAGAACACAGGAGAGTGTCGGGATTGCTGCGTTACTTCTTAATGGGGCCGAGGTCTAAAGCTACCCCCCTTTTTGGGCCCAAAAAGGAGGCTCCTTCTGCCAGCAGAAAGAGTTAAAGTAGCTTACCTGGCGAAGATAGGCTTAACGGGCAAAAGTCGCCGAGTGTCTTACCCCCGCCTGATTGATGGACACCACGCCACACCCGGGGAGTTTTGGTAGAAAGCAATGCCAAAAACTCGGTTTATTGAGAAAGTTGGACGGTCTTATATAGGACACGGGCCAATCAACAGAAAGATCATAGGGACACATAAGGATCATGGGCGGATGCCATTGGCAGAGCCATTGGCCTATCTTTGGGGTGGTTTCAGTTCTCACAGCCACGCCCCCTGCTTAGCCTAGGTCCTGTAACAGGGCGTGGTAATGTGGCAAGCAGCCAGAAAGCAGTGTAAGGTCCCGACAGGAGAGGATTATCACACTCACAAAAAAATTTTTTTTCAAAGAAAGAAGACCCACAGTAGATCAAGAAGAGAACATTCCCCCAGTGTCCAATCTCTCAGTTGCCATTAATACCAAAACCATACTGGGAGTCATAATGGAGTCTGCCAGATGTATATATAAAGTTGAATGTTTGTTAAGTATTACATTAGCTAAATACAACTCATGCACAGGGACTCAGATCCTCACCTCGTCACATTCAATGTTGTCTCTGTAAAACCTAGATGTATATCAGTGCCTAAGTAGATGTTTGTACCACGTGTGGAAATGTCTACAGCAGCTGCAACTGGATCAGGGGATTGAGAGACCAGGCAAGGAGGAGGCCCATTGTGATTGTGCTGCGAATTCAAACACGCCATCCTCTGAGTACTGTGTGGATGATTACCAGGGTGTCTTAATGCTTAATTCATAGGAACGAGTCCATCACTCCCCTCTCTAGCCTTCTGTCTGTTAAGAGAGCCAGTGGCTTCCTGACTTCTGTCTCTCCTTCCTCTCTGGTGGCTGCTCCCATTACTTCTCTCCACCCACCGTTCAGAACTAACAGCACAACTCAGGAGTCATGGTGGAGAGCTGTTTCTTCCCAAGTGCTGCCTTTCTTTCATCTAAAAAGTCACAGGGTACAGGTCTTAGGACCCCCTCACTTTCTGCTCTCCTCACCATATTACAGCAATTCTGTCATTTCCTTCCTCTCATCAATTTGCATATTTTTTTATTATTTTCTTTATCACTTTCTACGTCTTTTTCCCTTTTATTTAACAAGTTATGTTCTAGACTATTGGTACCAAGCATTAACATCAGGGAAAAGGTGTTCCCACTCTTCATTCTATGTGTTCACTGAAAGGTTAGCCTAAGCTCCATGGTGTAAAGATAGTGCTGACACACGTATGTGTTGATTAAAGGAACGCTAATTTTGTCATATAGAATATAATATTATTATTCTTATCTCTGCTGCTTTATGACAAGAATCCTGAGCTCTGATAGGAGAAGAGTTTGTCCTTACCATACCCCATCCCTCCAACTGACTTATAAAGGATAATGATACCATAGCCTGTCAACATTAGGCCCTGGTCATTTAACTCTTCTTGTCTGATGACAATGACAATGATGAAATATCAGGCTCTGGAACATATCTGAATTTACCAAGCAGAGGCGTGCTGGAATGTAAGGAGATAAGAATTCTCAGCAGAGGGCATGAGCAAAGGCACTGAGGCCTAAGCAGCCAAACCTGATCTACAAAGATGAACTTGTGTTTTTAACATAAAATTTACACACAGTGAAATGTAGACTTTAATAAATTTTGATAGTTATACTCAACTGCACACTTCATACTCAATTAACATATAGAATATCATCACCATTGCAAAGGATGGCCACTCTGTTCCTTTAAGTCAATCTTCACCAACCATAGTCAACCTCTGTTGTGATTTTTATTACCATAGATTCATCTTGCCTGTCTTTGAATTTCATATTAATGGAATTATACAATATGTATTCACATGTCTGTGTATCAACATAAGTTCTCGAGATTTTTCCTTTTTGTATGCATCAGTAGTCGTACATGCTTCTTTGTTGCTGAGTAGTATTCCACTGTATGGATGTACTACACTCTGTTTATCCATTCGAGGAACAAGTTGCTTGATGTGGCTAATGCAAAGAATTTCTGAGGGGTTGGATTGAGGAATGGGAAATGTATCTTATAATAAACCTAAATAGGTCCAAAATCATGGCATATGGCTTCCTGGGTAATTCGAACATTATTCTAAGGGCAATTGTTAGCCATATAGCAGTTTTCAAAGGAGGATCTATACAATCACATATTAGCATGCAGCTTATCACTGAGAACACTCAATCCCTAACCAGCAATTATTTACAGTTCATCTCAAGTTGTGAGTCTTTATAACAGTCACCCAGAAGACTAATATGCTTCATTTTCATATTTGACTAAGGTTTTTTTGAGCATCTATTATGTGTCAGGCATTCTATTAGGAAATGTCAAACCACATTGATGGTTCTTTAGGGATCCTGCTGTTCTCACTACCCATGAGCATATTCTTACATGTGCACGAGTCACCTCTGCAACACAGCCTGGCCATTTGTTTCTGTTCCACATTCTCCAGCCTCCATCTGTAACAGTAGGACTTAATTTCAAAGGTAAAAACAGGTCTCCCCACAATACAGACATGTGGCTTCAACAGCTCAGAGGTCTTGGTGTTCAAACATTTTGTGCTCAGTCTTGAAAGAACCACCGATGCCAGTTGAACACTTAGTTGGAAACTGCCAATTGGGCAGCAAGTTGTGGCAATTTTTCAGACTGACGAAAAGATTTTTCTGAGTCTTCTAATGGAACTTGAACCAAGAATTCATTCCCACAATATGCCCTGGTCTCCATTTTGTCACAAGTAGCTCCAGTGTAAGAAATGCAAAAAGAACAAGGGTCACTGATTTCTAAAGCTTTTGAAATATCCCAAACCATTTGCTTATTTTATCCTCCTCCATTTAAAACTGATTTTTTTTTCCTTGAATAAATTATTTCAGAAAAATCTAAATTTTAGTCAGTAGAATTATTTTAATACAGAAAAAGACTGCTAGCTTTTAAAACACTGTACACTTCATATAATACTATGTGGGTTGTTTTCTGTCAAGGAATTTTTGAGTGCAGGTTGATGAGTGATGCCAGACATTACAGGGAGAAAAGGCAGAGAAAAATAGTTGTAGCCTAGAAAACAACAGGAGAAAATCCCTGGTCACCATCCCCCAGTCCAAAATGAAAGGTGATTATTTTCCAGCACTGGGCCTCCAGGAATTCAAGTAACAAAGGACACAATGAAGATGGCATAAGCTTGGGGATCATGGAGGAAAGTCAATGCAGATTTCCTGGCGGGAGAAGTAAGTCAGGACTATGAATATCTTGAAACTGGAAGCAACCCACATGGCAGAGGCCTCTGATGGATGATCCAGGGCAGGGAGACTCTCTAGCCAGGACTTCAGTGATGATGAAGCAGATGGACATTTAGAAGACTGACCCTTTGGCTAGATTCTCATTTGCTTATTCCCAGTCTACAGACAAAATATATGTGTCTTCTCTGTGTTCAGTAGAAACACAGAGTAGAAGGCACACAGAGAAGATTCCACGTCTGTTTGTTTCAGGAGAACTTCATGACAGGGTATGCTGGTCTTTCCTTTTACATATTTGGCTCTTTGAGAAGAATGAGGCTTGAGAAGGGAAGGATGTCCCCAGAATATGCTAGCCTTCACAATGGAAGTAGTGATGCAATCTATGATCACACAGAACTTCAAGGAAATTGGATCCCTGACTGGCCAAGATCTCCTGGACTGACCCAGATCCCATAAACCAAGGATGGTAAGGGAGAAACCCAGGCAGGTTGGGGTGATGGGTATTTCCAGTGGTTCTGCTTTCTTTCCCTCTCCAACCTGCTCCAAACCTTTTAGCCGATTATGAAGGACAGAAAGAGCATTCACAAGACAATAGCTACAGTCCCCATGGCTGCCAAGTGAAGAATGGCTGGTATTTGAGCACGAAGTCCTGTTTGGACCACAGGTGGATGACAGTGTAGGCAAAACACTGTGGATCTGAAATTGTGGGTTGATGGTTACTGAAGCATTACTCATGCCCATTGCTCAGCAGCTTCTAAACTCTAAGATCAATTTAATTCTTTTGTAGTTAACAAATATTTCACTAACCATTTTACTTTTTTATTTCTAATTTTTATTTTGCATTCTTTCCAATTGATCATGTATAATTTGGGACAATAACCTTTTTTTCATTTTATCTTTTATCTGTGGCATAAAACCATCAGAGATTTTCCTGAATGTCCCCTCAGACCAAGTAAACATGTGAGGCTAAGTAAACACGTAGTTCTGTTCACTGGTCCACAATCTTCTCCACTCCTCACAGTCCTTAATAGTTTCCTTTACATTGGAAGAAACCTCCCTCTCTTCAACTCCCACTGGGCCTCTGCTTTTATAACAAAATCCATGAAGCCCTCTCATAAGCCCTCTCAGACAAAAGAACACTAGACCCTACTATTTCCTGGAATGGTAGGAAAAAGGAATTTTTCTTGCTATAAAACTATTATATGATAAAGGCCCAATGTCAGGGCAACTGGGAGTAGAACGTGTATAGTTTAACCATTCCTGAAACATGGGTTCTAGGGACCTAACAACTGAATTCTAGACTCGTTGTCTTCCACTGAAAAAATATTGTGCCTTATAGAGTTGTGACGGTGTATCACACAAGGCCTGTTCTCTTACACATGACTTCTCGCTACAAAAGCAAGTATTCTTCTTATTGCCCTGTCTAGCTTTTACCCTATCTAAACATCCCACCATTACAGCACTTTAACTTTCAAGAGGAAATGGCTCTGAGCAATGATAAAGTTGAGTTTGTTTTCAGTGCTGGGAAGTCTAAAATTTCCCCTCTACCCTACTGCTACACGATTTGTGATGTGGGCAAATATGTAATAGCAATATCCTTTACTTACCAGATTGAAAAATGTGAAGGCCTTATAACTTTATTCTTCACTCAATACAAAATCTCACCAACTATTATATAAACTATCCCCAGGCAAAAAAAAAAAAAAACTAGCCTATCAGCAACAGACAGACAACCACCTGTCACAAGGCACATGAAAATATCTCTGGAATATGTGATCCGGAGGACTCTATGACCTCCAAGGGTCTGTAGAAAACTATTGGACAGCCACAAAGCATCCAGAAGCACTCAGTAACTGCCCAGTAAATAAGCAAAACTGCCTCTGATTTACACTGCTTGGTGAATAAATCATTTGATACTTGTGGCAAGTGAGCCAAAAGGAAATTGAGATATTCTAGGAAGAAAGGTGAATCAGACAAAAGACTGTAAAAAAAATATATATTTTTTTAATGAATTTAACTGCTGGTAATTAGGATTGGCAGTAGAAATTAGCATAAACACACCATCCAAATGATAATTCACCTAGAACATTGTTATAAATTCTTAATGCCTCTTTTAAGAATAGAAAATGGCAACTCATCAAAGAACAATTCATCAGGGTTCACTGAGCACTGACCTGAGCACTTCATTGCTCTGATCTATGGAACCAATTCCAATTTTACCAGGCAAAATGCTTAGAGTGGAGAAAAGAGAATTTTCATATATTAATAGTCTAGACTGGTAGGTTTCAAAATTTCTTGGCTGAAGAAAATTGCTCCAGTTTTAAAAGGAACTAGTAGGCAGAAATCCATTATAATAACAGTAATAATAGCAATGACTAATATTTATTGAGCATTTCTATATGCCTGGCACTGTTCTAAATATACATATCAACTCATTTAAACCTCACAACACAACAGAAAGAAAGGTGATATTAGTATCCCAAGTTTATACCACATAAAGGAAGTTGGAATTAGGTTAAATAAATTGCAGAGATCAACTAAGCATAATGAAGGGAACTAGGATTCAAGAAAGTCTATCCTGGGAACCCAGTTACACTCTTCACTTCCGTTTGTAAAACAGACATAGATTCTGTGCTTGACAGTAAATGAGCATAATGAACCACTTCCCAAGAGTTGCCTATTGGTCTAAATAAAGGCTTCAAATAATCTCATAAATGTATATCTGGAAAAGTATCTATGAAGTAGTCCTCCCATTTACTAACAGAAGTCTCTCCCTTCACAACTTGATATTTTTAAATATTCATGACCTTTTTCTATTTAACTTTCCATAGTCATATCTAAGGTATATTTATGTGTGAATAAGACAACAATCAATTTTCTGAAGTTTCCATTCTGGAGCAGAGCTACAAAAGAAGCAAACAGAAATTTATAAGTGATGTTAAATGTTCAGAGCAATTACATGTAACTATAGTAGATGTGATGCGATTGTGGGAAGATAGTGACCATGGAAAACTATCCTTTAGATATCCAAGAAATTATCAACAACCATAATGATAGAAACATGTAATAAAGAGGCAAAAGTCATGGTTTCAATTTGCATGTGGTAGGTACCTTAACTTCAGTTTCTTTCTAGATCTATATTCACATCTTTAATCGTATTGAACTTGCTTGGAAGTATGGGGCCCTTTTCTCCTTCTGAGGCCCTATCTTTTTATCTTTCTATGTAATAAAGTATAATATTTCCCAAAAGCCTAGCACCCACCTGCCACCTGCAATCAATGCAAGATAGACCAGCAAGAGAATCTGACCTACAAACTATCACGAAACTCAACTACCCAGGGAGACACTTCAGGCACATCACCTTGGCTATACATGAATATGATACATTCTTGTTCAAAAGACAGTATGACTTTGTATTGTCAGGCACATAGAGCTCAAAATAATAGCAAAGAAACTTCCACACACTTTTAAAAATCCTTCTCATAATATTTAATTATACATTTCTCTGTTCCCAGCAAGGTTGAGACCAAGAGACAATCACATGGTATCAGTCCCTCAGTATATTGCAGTAATCTTGATTATCTCTTTTCATTTGTAAAGCTTTACCTGACACTCATTTATCTTTTATCATGGTGGAAATTTTCATCGTTACATACTGATCCACAACAGTGAACAACTTCAGTGACTTCCCTGACCTGGCCAAAATAGGAGGATGTACCTGTCATTTCAGGATTTTGGAAGCAGCTTCTGAGGGCAAGAAGGTCCCAGGATTGACCTACATCAGGGTTTAATCCAATGAAAATTTTACCAACTCTGCTAGCAGTTTTGGAAAATCACAGGGCACTAACCATACATAATAATCCTTGTCTTGTTTTGGTATGTATATTACAGTGCAGTGTTTTGTTTATTTTGTTTTTTGTACCAGAAATTAAACCAGAGGCACTTACCCACTGAGCCACATTCCCAGCCCTTTTTAACTTTGAGATAGGGTCTCACTAAGTTGCTTGGGGCCTCACTAAATTGCTGAGGCTGGCTTTGAACTTGGGGTCCTCCTGCCTCAGCCTCCGGAATCACCGGGATTACAAGCAAGTGCCACCGTACCTGGCTTTATAGTGGTTTAAATAACAAGATGAAATGGCTGTTTCAAAATAAAATTCTCTATTCCAGGAAGTGTGTAAATAGGATGGGTCTGATAGAGCAATACTATTGAAGTTCTTTTTTGTGTTTAAATCTGAAAAATTCTAATTTCTGCCAGAAAAATGGATGGAAAGATGAAACGTATGGACGTGACAGAAAATGGGATTTCTAGTTCTAAACATCAGTCCTTTACAGGAAGTTCCACTTTTTTAATAACCTTTTCAAAAAAACATAAATGACAAACATGCATCAGTTCATAATAACACTAAGTTTGCCTTGAGATTTTGAAAGCCTATTATTTAAATATGCAACTAGATAACTGTTATTCCTGCTGTGATGAGAGATTATAAAATATGCAAGTGTGAGACTGTTGCTATGCTTCACTGATTACCTTTTCTTACATTTAATCTTGCCTTTTATTGGTAGAAGCACAGATGCATGTACAGCTCCTTGATAAAGTATGACTAACACGTTATCAGGAGTTCATGTGGGAAAGTTTATAATTGATGGCAATAATTTAGTAGCACTTTTTGGAAAAGTTGATAAAATTGCTGCACAACTCCAGAATGCACAGAAGTTGTGAGATTTTGTAGTCATTTACAAAGAAACATAAAGAATAAAGTACCCATTTTCCCCAAGAGAAATGGAAATGTAATCTCCTAAGTAAAATCTATTCATGGTGGAATTTTTATTAGCTTTCCGTAATGGAAAGGCTATTAAATATATATTGTTTTGTGCTCCTGAATAGTTTTCACATCTTCGTAAGTGAAGACAAGAGCAGTATTGCATTATGAAAAGTAGTGTTCATGCATTGTAAGCACCAGTTCACAATGCAATGGGCTGGATAAGGCAAAATAAATTCCAAAGTCTAAATAGGGCAAATGTGTTAAGATGAATGATAGCTATGCTACTCACTCCATAGATGCCATGGAAAAGAACACAGAATTCTTGGGTTTCAAGCCTGCTTTTACTGAAATGTTCTTTAAAGCCATTTGTTTGAAAATTCGGTGACATCTAGTGGCAGATTCAGTTCATCACTCCTGGGCACTCACCCAGAGACCTCCATTTTAAGACAATCCAAAATAGGAAGGTAAACCTGGCATTTTTGGTCCATAGGAAAGATGGAAGGATAATTAACTGCAATTAAGAGAACACGTTCTCATTTAATGAGTTGAAGTTAACAAGATGAGAACAAGACAGCTGAGAAAGATAACACAATGCTGTCCCCTGACCTTTGCATTCCTGTGTACTGGTGTCCCCCACACACCTGAACAGAAACTATTTGTAGAACCACTTTATCATTTTGGTGGTGATCATTAAGTGATTAAATTCTTGCTATTCCATAATATATGAAAATGTCTTCGTTCTACAAAATGGTGGGCAAAACTTTAGTTTTGATCCAATCCTACTCCGAGTGAAACAGCTTTACCTATAGTATCTGATAAAATTTCTCTTCCTTCTCTAAGAAACTAAACCAATCAGATTCTTAAAATATTTAATGAGTCTTAGTTTAGTTAACAATGCTTTCTTTACATGTGCCCACTAAGATATCACAGACTTACGTGGACAATTTCTCACCTGAAAATATGATGCTTCACATGAAGTATTTAGGCTAACTTTTGATGCCGCCAGTTACAGGTGATGAGTTCTGCTCCCTCAAATGTTGAACTTTGCACATTAGAGAAGCACACCGAGGCAAACATATAAAGCAAGGTTTATTTAAAAAGGGGTAACATAGAGTTCTCCCGGGAAGGAGAAGGGGGCCATAGCTGGTATCCCGGTATCGTCAGAAGTGAGGTGTTCTGCCTTTTTATATGTCCTAGGCTTCCTGCCCTCTTCCCCTTATCTTTCTCCTTCCTGCCTATGTGACTAGGCCCAGAAATGCTGGGTGGGATGGCCAAAAGGTGTGGAACAGATGGGCTGACCAGGAAGGGCAGGATGGAGCAGCCCAGGACATATTAATTAACAAGCTTATAGCTCCCTGGAGAGAGGGGCAATTCCTGGGTCAGGTTACCTTAGCAACCGGTTGGGGGGGGGGTGCAGGTTCTTGATAAGGGTGGAGAAAGGGCTATGAAGGAATTAACATTTCAGTCTCTCAGGGGACAGTCTCAACTGGAACTCACTCAAAATTGGTCTCCTTGATCCAACCTGTCTCAATTTACCTATCTATACTGATTGCCTAATTCCAGCTTCACTTCAACATCCAAAAAGTTTTTCATGGAGTGTGACAGAAACTAGAAATTGGAAAATCTGTGGAGAATAGTTTAAGATTTTATTGAAAGTAACGTTCTCATGGACCTATATTGGGTTCTTAAATTTAGTCAACAGAGCTATGCTCAATACTACTAAGTCCCAAGCTCTGTATTACATCCAAGAGCAAAACCAACTAAGTCAGAACATGTGAGCTTGCATTCCTTAGTCTGGTGAATAATGATATCAATAAGTACATCAACACTAGACCAAAAGTAAGTAGTGAGTTCTTTTTATGAGAACAGAGGGAATGTTACCTAGCCCAATTTGGATGGGAAGAGAGAAGAAATTAAAATAATGAGGAAAGCCTTCCCTGACAAGATAGCATTGATGCTGATAGAACAGAAATTGATGAGGAAATTCATGGTGGTCAGGAGTAGGAGGAACTTAGGCAGAAGGAAGGGGAGGTAGAAAAGTACAAGCTCAGGAGATTGTGATACATTATGTGAAAAGCAAATCCCTCAACACAAATTTTACACTAAAGGTCATCAGATACCTTTGAAGGATTTTAAGGGAAAAAGTGATAGCATCAAGTTGGAATTTTAGAAATCACACTTCTCATGGAGAATGAGTGAGGGACTCCATGAGATGTACTAATGTCACAGAAGGCTGTTAGGGAGACAAAACTCACTGGATTCTGTGAAGCAAAGTCAAGCCCACCTAGTTCTATTCTAACTCAGGCAATTAGATGCAAGTACAGTTTGGATGTAATATCTCACAACTTAGCAAATCAGTCATTTTTAGCAATGTTGCAACTTCTAGTTATTTGATTAATCTAGCAAAGTTTTAGATTTACTTCCTCTTACCCAACAACAATAATAAAAAAAATATGAAGAAAGAAAAAGAGACGACAGAAGTGACATTGGTGAGAGTTCTGAGAGATTCCCTAATGCTCCAACTGTCCCAGACAGGTTGGTCTGCCTAGACAGGTCATCCTCTCAGAACTAGACTCCCCACAAAGTTCAAGCAGAGGAGCAAAACACAGATCAAGAGAAGTGGCACACAGGGAGGATTTCCAAACCCTACATGCAGTCTACTCCCTCTGTGGGTGACCAGTGGTTTTTGCTTTAGGAAACTGGCAGAACAAACTCTTGGAAACTTACTCTCTTGCAGATTCCATTCAGAGTCAGGCTGCCCCAGCCTTCCTGAGGGAAACACAGTCCAAACCACCTCACAGAACAAAATCAAAGAATGTGCACGGGGTAGATTCAACCACTGAAGGATTTCAGGAAGAGAACTTTATTTTGTATTAATTTTGTACACATGGGGAAGGAAGGCAAAGAGGGGCCACTACATAATATGCAGGGTAGGATGATAGATACAGAGGCTATTGCAGTTTTTAAGACAAGAAGTATGGGTCTGACAAAGGTGAATAGAGTGGGAAAGTATAACCTGACCTCAGAGATGCTAAGGAGATAACTCAATAAGGCTTGCTGACCTGTGGGATATAGAATACAAAGAAATGGAAAAATGCAGGATAATTCCACATTTGGGGCCTAGGAGGAGGCTAAGTGGCGATGCCACCCACCAAACTTGGAAATGCTGGTGAAGCTAAGGGGGAAAGGAGCAAAAGAGAGAAGGAATGAAGTTCTGTTCAAGGTAGGCTGAATTTTCCCTGGGGTATCCAAGTGAGTCGTCTACTCGTCTGTTGAAAACCTGGATCTGAGGCTTGAGAGGGAAGTCAGCTGGTGGTCTGTGCATCGCGTTTAAGTGATGAAAAAATCTTAATGAAGACAGAACCTACAAACCCAGGGCCCACTGGTTTTAACCTTTTAGAATTTACCTTTTCCATAAAGGGTGGGGGGTGTTGAATAAAAATAACCTACTTAAGTTATAGCCCCATTTTATTCTGTCTTTCCAAATTCCTTTTCTTTCTTTCGTCATTCCCTCTTGCTGGATTCTTAACTGTTCAAGATGGAAGTTCGTTATCAGTCTTCTACACATATCCCACATCTGCTCATATGTGTGCACAATTCCTCTTTGAACCAACCCTTAGAGGAACTGTTCTGTTTGCTTTGCAGTGAGATGAGGATAGTATAAACTGATCTCTGAGAAGCAGAATCAGGGACAATCAAACACATGCATCTACTCCAACATCCCTTCCTTTCACAGACAAAAGCAAGCATCTAAACTGTTCTTAGTGCAACTGGGTCACCCTGAGACATACTTGGAGGACAGAACAATTTCAGTATGGGGACCATCAAGACTCCCAGTTCTGATTGAATCTTGTATCTTCTGCATTAACTAAAGACCCAGGGAGACAGGCCAAGTGGAGCAGTCTGTGTTCCCATTAGATATTTGCCATTTGAATATCAGATTCCAATTTTGATAGTTAATATCAAAATTGACCCTGTGATACCTCCAATATTATTAAAACAAAATCAGGTCCTAAAATTTTTCACATAACCCAAAACAAATTTGTTATTCTTATTTATTCATTATTATAAATCTGTCCATTTCTAATTTTAATTATTCACTCTGTCCCATGGAGCCAGGGAAACTTTGTAGAGAATAGGAGCATGTGTCAATGGACATAAAATTAGCATCTACTTAAATTTAAAAAAAAAAAAAAAAACTATTACAATATAATTGACTGTACATACTTTAATAAAGAGCGTTAGCATTTTGAAACTTTGTATTTGATTGTTACTATGTATGAATATGAAAACCCATTTGCAAAATAAGAAACTATATATAATGCCACATTGTTTCAACAGTCAAGTCTGGATAACTGCATTTTTTTAACTCAGCAATTATTTAGCACTTATTATATGCTAATGCTTTGCCAGAAAATGAGGGAAGAGTTAGTTTCTACCTTCATAAAATGCATGGTCTAGTGGGAAAGAAGGTCCTCGTAACCAGGAGCAATGACACAGTGTGAAGTGTTTTTGTCGCATGCATAACAGTGATGAGGTGATAGGCTTTTTTAAGCCACTCCTAATTCGATGAGTTACTTTGTGTGTAAAGTTTGACCCATGTCCACAGACTAACTGAAACATTGTAAAGGTTCACAAGTATTCACATCTTTCAGTAGCATATAACAATAATCCTCTTTTAGAAACAGTTGGGGGAAAAATACTAGGATAATTTAAATAGCTTACTAATTTCCCAGAGTTAGAATGCAAAGAAGCTGCAAATGGCACTGACTTCAAAACACATGGCCTTTCCACATTGTTCCCCAAGTCTCAAAATGCTTGAAAGACAAGGGAGGAAAGGAGAGGGGAGGGAAGAAGGGGATAGGACTTCATTCTGTCCCTGGATAGGAAGTTAAGAAAGTCTTCCTAGAGGGAGGGACCCTTGAGCTGGGACTTGAAAAAATATATCACTAGGAAACAAAAGAGCAGCAGGAGTAAATTTCAGACAAAAGGAGAATATAGGCAAAATAATCAAGGCTCAGATATGTCCAGAATATATCTGATGACAATGACAGTCCAGTGTGATGGGAGAGGAGGAGTTCATAGTGGGAAAGACCACATATGTAATGTTGAAAACAATGGCTGGGAAAAGATTGTGAAGTATCTTAGACACTGTGCTAATTAATTTAATGCTCTTGATAACAAATTTGTTGTCTTAAGAAAGAAAGGGACATGATTAGAGGAAAGTGTTAGAGATGGCAATTTAGAAGATATGTAGAGAGCCACTGAGATGCCTGGAGACAAAAAACACTATTAGGAGGCTGTTTAATAAATGATTGTGAAATGAGGAGAACCAGGAGACAACAGGAGAAGAGAAAAGGAATCTCAAAGTCAGTTTTGACATCCTGTCAACAAGACTTATCGATTTCTGAGGGTGTGAGAAAAAAGGAGTCCAAGATGGCAAAGTTTCCACCAGGAATTACTACAAAGGAGTTCCATTAAGAGGATAGAAGTGCGGAGGAGGTAGGGAATGTTTATCTGACCATAAGAGTTAGCAGGTGAAGATGCCAATTGACAGCTCAGATATGAGGTTGGGTTGGAGACAGAGGTTTGCGGAAATCAGTGTAGTTGAGTGTATGGAAATAGTAAAAATATGAGTGTCTGTAGGCTTCTGAAAGGGAAAAAAAAACACCTGAAGGAGACTGAGAAACAGTGGCCAAAAGTTAAGATGAACATTAGGAAACCCTAATGATTCAGAAGCCAAGGATACTTTGTAAATGCCACACTGAAGTCCTGAAGGATGGTGGCAAAAAATAAGCTGTTAGAAAAATCAAAGGGAGATCAGTAGAGTAGAGGAAAGGGACCAGGGGGGGAAAAGGAGAGAGAAAGGGGAAGTACTGGGGAATGATACTGGCTAAGTTATATTGTTATATTGTGTACATGTGTGAATCCCACCATTATATACAACTGTAATGCATTAATAAAAATATGGAAAAAAATAATAAGCCATTGGATGTGAGAGAGGGAGGCTGTCAGGAACCTGTGGGAAGCTATCTTCTTCTGAGGGATGCATTTGAGGAGCCTGGACAAGCTGAGGAAGGCCAAAGTAGTTAGCATAGACTTGTTTTGCTCTCTTTTTTATTGGTGTATTGTAATTATTATACAAAATAGTAGAACTTATTGTGATATATTCATACATGCACATAACATAATTTGGCCAATTTCATTGCCTACTTCCTATCCTACCTCCTCCCTTCCCCCATCTCCATCCTCTATGGTACTGGTCTCCCTTCCATTTTCATGAGATTCTCCCCCACCCCCCTTTTTCTATCCAACTTCAACATGAGAGAAAACATCCAACCCTTGAATTTCTGAGTTTGGCCTATTTAACTTAAAATGCGGTATATATACATAATGGAGTTTTACTCAGTCAAAAGGAAGAACAAAATTATGTCAATTGCAGGAAAACAAATGGAGCTAGAGAACATCATGTTAAGACTTATCGAATTTGACTACAAAGAATAGGAATAGTATTGAGAAGCAAGGGCTCAAGATCAAGAAAGTCTGCAATAGATCTGAGTATGTGGACATTTTTATATATTAAGAAGCTGTTAAGAGGTCAATGAAGAGACCTAAAAAGGGTCAGTATGGAGTCTTTCATTCAGAATAATATAACTCTCACTTTACATATTGGTTTTCCTTTTGTCTCTTGCCATTTTCTCTCTCAGAACAACTTCAGCTCTCTGGTGTTAGGAGTCCAGGGTAAATACTTTTAAAAGCAATGGTTGGCCCTTTCCAGGCTGTCATTTTGTATAATCTCTTCAAACATACAACCCATTATTTTTGTAATGTCAAGCAATCCAGGTTCCCAAATCAAGGTGTTTGGTGGCAGATACCTATAGTTTTAGAGTATGGCACCTCACCCACAGCCCTCCCTTCTCTGCTTCTTGTCAGACCTTTGATTTACAGCTGTTTTCATATATATATATATATATATATATATATATATATATTCATATTCACACATATACATATATATATGTATATTTTATAAAGTGCTTTAGGAATAAAACATTTCCTCATTAATTCCCTCTTCACTTACTTGAGGATTTATCCCAACTGCTACCAATAAACTGGTATGATTTATGATAGGCAGTTTACTCATACCCATTACAGACATCTAAGGTTGGCTCTGAAGGCTTTTCCAAACTTAATTAAAGCCAAGCCCCTCTGTTCTCAGCTATTTCACAGAATACCTCAGAAGCAAATTTCAGAGGCACCAGAAGTTTTCCCTCATACCATATGTTCCGGTTTGAATGAGGTGCCTCCAAAAGTTCATTTGTAAGATAATGCAAGATGGTTTAGAGGAGAAATGTTTGGGTATAAGAGCCTTCACCTAATCAGTGAATTAATCCCCTGATAACTAAGTGGTACCTGAAGACAGGTGGGGTGTGACTGGAAAAGGTGGGTCATGTGCCTTTGGGGCGTATATTTGGTGAGCTGAGTTTAGTCTCTCTCTCTCTCTCTCTCTCTCTCTCTCTCTCTCTCTCTCTGCTTCCTGATCATCTTGTGAGCTGCTTCCCTCTGCCATATTTTCCTGCCATGACTATGCCTCACTTCCTGGGAATAGATAGAGCTGGCTGTCTATAGACTGAGACCTCTGAACCTGTGAGCCCCTAAGTAAACTTTTCCTCCTCTAAAAGTGTTCTGGTTAGGTCTTTTAGTCATAGCAACAAAATAAGCTGACTAAAACACCATAAAAGGACTTCCCACTAAGAGATGCTTTTACTACCCCATGCACAGAACAGGCTTCAACAATCTTTATTTTCAAATCGTATCTTAAATTCACATTGAACTTTCTGTGCATCTTTTCACAAACAAGTCATAATATTGAACCTGTGAGCCCCTAAGTAAACTTTTCCTCCTCTAAAAGTGTTCTGGTTAGGTCTTTTAGTCATAGCAACAAAATAAGCTGACTAAAACACCATAAAAGGACTTCCCACTAAGAGATGCTTTTACTACCCCATGCACAGAACAGGCTTCAACAATCTTTATTTTCAAATCGTATCTTAAATTCACATTGAACTTTCTGTGCATCTTTTCACAAACAAGTCATAATATGTGACTACTTCAGAATATATTTTCTAAAAACCTCGTAAGAACTGGCTCCCACCTTAATAAAAGTTTAGGTCTATGCAGCAGTTTCTATCTCAAGGAAGGCGGATGGACTGGTTGATTTGTAAATTCTTTCCTATGATTAACTGAATTCAGCATAATTGACTGTGTTCTTGAGAGACCATAGGATGAGTTCCTAGGTATTTACTGCAGGCCTCTGTATTTCTTCTTACTGAAGGAAAAGTTTGGGAAGGAAGAAATAAATTAAATTTGGAAAGCTTTTGAGGAAAATCTAGGAAGTCAGCTATCTACTCTAAAACTCATGTAAACATCCACAGCTAGAGATAATCCTTTCTGAGATGAAAGTGTGTTCTTTTTATTTCAGAAGATATCCCTGATGTTCGCCAGGTGGGGAAAAATGGTTCAGATACCATTGTATTTTATTCCCTCCAAATTGGCTCTAAGCAGTTCCAATGTCAGGACCTGTCATAAGTGACAAAGATTAGTGTTAGTTTTCCAAGGATTAATATGGAAATACAGTCGCAAGCCTTGAAGAGTTTCACTGGGGCACCAGAAACACAGAATTAGATGGAAACAAATGGTGATGAGATTTCAGATAATAAGTTCTCATCCACAAAGTGAGAATAAATGGATTCCATTTAACCAAATGAATAGCTGTTTCTTAACTCATTCTTCCCCTTTATTCAGCTTTCAAGCTAATACAAATGACTAGGGAGGGGGCGGGTAACAGGTCAAGAATATTAATAGTGAATCTGAGCTATGAAAATATTAGGGAGGTAAGATTTGCTGTATATAAGCAAAAGGGAATTAGAGGAATTCCCATAAGAAATGAACAATAAGAAATGCTTTCAGGAAAAAAAAAATTGTTCCTTCTATTTAAGAAAAATAGGAAATATGCAAAACTGTTTTCCCTCAAACAACTTAGGAATACTTTGCTTTCCTTTGATGAAGGAAAATAATGACCAATAACATCTTGCAACCATTCACTCTCCAAATTTCCTTAAGCAGAGACATTTCTTAATTCTGTAGTCAATAAATGGATCTGGGGTTCCATATATAAGCTCTTAATAAATGAATCATTGTACTAGGTAACAACAGGTCCTTGGCTCTCTCCAGAAAGCACATTGCTCCCATCAAATGCTATGAAGCACTGACTGCCTCACTTCAGATGCTGTCTTACTCTACCAGCACTTAGTATTAGGAGGCAGCATGATGTGGTAAAAGGAATTTTGGTCTGAGAAGCCAGAAACAGGGGTCCTATCTCTGAATTCAACTAAAAAGTGATTTTTCATGGTTATAATCGCTTTGAAAATCAGTTTCTGCATTTGTTTTATATATATATATTTTTTTCTATGTCTCCTTCAGACTCTTAATAATTTGGGTTTTCTTGTTACAATATAATTCGGCCTAATCATAACTATCACAACCAGTTAAGAATACTTATTTGATAAGAGTGCTTCATTAAAAAATAACCAAGAGACAGCATTACATTATTAACTCTTCATATTCTTTTCTAAATTGTCTTTAATTGCTATGACAGCCATGATGATTAATGGAAGGGATAGATCATGTAATTTTTTTATTTATTTAAACTAGTTAATATGTCCAGAAGGATTCTGCTCTTTCTGAAGTCTTAATTTCCATGTATTTTCATATACATCTTTGTTAGCAGCTGTCCTATTGTAATATCTTTCTTGGAGCACATAGGTATGATGGCATTAAGATCCACAAAATGCAGAGAGATAAATACCCTCTTAGCCTATTCCAGTCATACAGTATTTCTTCCTGTGGTGAACCGTTTCTGAAGAGTCATTAAAACACTATTTTCTCTGCATAACTAATAGCAGCATGGGGTTAAATCAAGTGAATAAATGACTAAATGGAGATCATTTTCTTAGAGAAATTGTTTTCTCATATTTATCTAAAGCTTGTGAATTGTCTGGTGTTTGTCTGACCCATCATCATTTTTAAAAATCATGAAGTAAACAACACATGTGCACACAGTATTCATTTGCATATATCACACAAAAGAGAACAGACATGATGTCTTAGCAAAAAAACACTGCATTAGAGACAAATATAGAGTTTTAGAAGGTGAATTCGATAATTAACTTCACACAGTAATGATTCCTGTGTTTTAGAGGGCACAGACCTCGCCTTGATGTTGTCATTCATTCACTCACTCACTCATTTAAACACCTGATGGCACAATGAGTTCCTGGCAAAATGCTCAGAAAATGTAAAGCTGGTTCCTAGGATTAAGTACCTCTCGGTTTATGGAAAAGCATGTATCAGTATTGTGTGTTAAGTTTCATAACAAAGGTATGCTCTGGGGACGGGTGACTGCAGAAGAGAGCATCTGTGTTGAATGTTTTTCAATTGTCCTTCAAGATCCCCTTTCTACTCTTCTCCACAGTACTCAGTGCTCCCAGGAAGCAGACCTTATGGCTACTTCCACAGTCTTGCCTTCTGTTTCCAGATTGGGTTCAGATACTGAAAAGAAAGCAGGCAGAGGGTGTGAGGACAGTGAGGACAGGTTATTTATTCCCCAGTTCCTCCTTGAGGATTAGCTGTGTGTTGCATAGCAGACCACATCTCCTGTTAGGTGGTCCTCTCCAAGGTAAACCACAGGCACTACCCTTCCTCCCCCACCCGGCTAAAGGTAATAATAATGGCTCCCAGTTGTTGCTAGGGGTCCTGCTTTATCTTTGTGGTTACCCTCTTAATCCTGTCTACATCTTTGTTGAAAATTTCTATAATAAACTCTCCTCAATTTTCTCACTTTGTGTGTGCCATCTGTTTCCTGTTGGTTTCTTAATACATCACGCAAGCCAGACTAGGTTCTTAAGGATCACAATTAGGAAGACAAAACATAGGACCTCATCAGAGAGAGGTAAAAGATGAATAGAAAAATAAAGGGATCAGGCGGGGCGCAGTGGTGCACACCTGTAATCCCAGCACTTGGGAGGCTGAGGCAGGAGGATCTCAAGTTCAAAGCCAGCCTCATCAATGGTGAGGCACTTAGCAACTCAGTGAGACCCTGTCTCTAATAAAATACAAAAAAAATGGCTGGGGATGTGGCCCAGTGGTTGAGTGTCCCTGAGTTCAATCCCCAGTACCAAAAAATAATTAATTAAGTAAGTAATTAAAGGGATTGGGAAATGAACTTTGAAAGTCAAATGAATTACATTCACATGAATGCAGAATCCAAAGAAAATCTGATATATCTGAAGCGCCATGACTCAGTCAAAAAAACAGACAAGAACTGGAAAATGCAGGGCTCAGTGTGCTGGTCAAGGGAGTTTGGATCTCATTATGAATGCAATTCATTTTCCCTGAAGCATTTTATTCAGTGCAGTTTCAAAAGCCCACAAGAGTGTCAGTTTGGAAAGTCAGAGGGGAGAAAAGGAAAACTGGAGACAGAGAAGAGCTGTCCATTTATTAAAATTATCAACACACAGTAGAAAAGTGAAGCACATCTAGACCAAGGTTATGCCAGACAGCACTGAAGGGAGATAATGGAGAGGACTATATTTGGTAGCACTTTGTGACCAATTGACTATTAGGAGAAAGCTAATGAGACATATTGGCTTAAATTTGGAAAAAAAAATACTTAGTGGAGATACATAATGTGTCAGGCACTGTTTTGGGAGCATTGCATGAATTGACTTGTTTTTATCTTCACAGTAATTCCTGAAAATAATATTTTATCCTTTTTTTCCTGAGTTTATCAACCAAAGTGCAAAGAGCTTAAACAACCACCCAAAGTCACATAGGTAATAAAGAAGACAAGATTATAGGAGTTGGGGGAGGTAAGAGACCGGGTTCGAGAGAGATTAGGAGATCAGACGGGAATACTTGATCTCTGATGATTGTAAGGTGTTCAAGCAGAGAAACATGATAAGCAGTTGGATATATTAGCTTGGGTTGTAAGCAATATAGAAATAAAATGGTTAGGCAAACAAGCTTGAACATTTCCAATGCACATTCTTTATAACTGAAGTCTTGGGAGATGATGTGAGTATCTAGGGAGATGATGCAGAATGAAAAGGAGTTTGAGATTAGAAACCAAGGCAACATCAACATTTAAGGAATAGAGAAAGGGAGGCATGAGCAGTAGACCCGACAATCCAACTGGATCCTAAACCTCCTCACTAATTTTCCACCTTTCCTCACAAAGAATCATCTGCTCCACATAATGAATCTACTTCCCTTGTAGTTTGCTTGCTCCAGGTATCTCTCTATGGAAGGTGCTATCCCCATGTTCTACCCATCCAAACCTCTCAGACCTCAGGGACCATCTCAAACCTTACTGCCTCACTGGACATTGGTCCCAACTATATGGTTCTCGGGATTGCAAATCACACTTTTCTGAAACATTCAGTAGGAGTCTCAGTTCTTGGTAGATATTTATCTTTCCTATGGCCTATCTTTGCTTTTAGCTGTAGTAATATATTCTCAGATGAATAAAGACTATCTAAATGAGAAAACACTCTTTGTTTTATATCCCATCGCTTCCAGAACAGTGCCATGAACATGGTTCATCTTTGGTAAAAAAGTGAGTGCTCACTGATGTGGTGTTGACTAGGACTAGACACTATCCATGTTAGTAAGTACCTTCTCTACAAAGCCTTCAGGAAACACTGTCAGACAGCTGAAATCTTCTGTTCCTTGCAACTTCTCATTTCTCAAATGTCCAGTATCTTCATGTTGATCAAGACCACTTTCTCTGAGGAACTGCATTAAGCACTGCACCTTTTCTGATCTAGTTCCTGTTCCAACTCATCTGACCACAATCCCTGTCCCTCAGTGCCATCATTTTTTGCAAACTGAGGACTAGTGCTGGGAGCCATCCATGAACTGTGAGTGAACCAAAACACATGGAAATCATCAGGCAGAAAAAGTCTGGTATGGGGAACTCCCAGCGGCAACCCTGCTGGTTTGAGACTGCCCAATTCATGTGACTTCCTATGTAGCTCCACCTAAGTTCGGCACAGAATCAGAGATGGGATGACCCTCTGGAGCCACACAGCCTCTTGAATATATGTGTGGCTTGCCTAGATGCCAATCAACCTGTTTGCTGCAAGACCCCTGCCACACCAAGAAGCAAGACTGCTCCCCCTGAAACCTTATCCCTGCCTTTGATGTACTACCCCTTAAATAAAGCAACTCAGTGAGAACCTGTCTCTAAATAAAATACAAAATAGGGCTAGGGATGTGGCTCAGTGGTTGAGTGCCCCTGAGTTCAATCCCCAGTACACCACCCCCCAAAAAAAATAATTGAAGCCTATTTTCATTGTTCAGTTCCAGCTCCTATCAGGAGTGGAAGACCTATCAGCCACTCCCTTTTATATCTAATTTCTGGCTCTGGCTTTATTTCTTATTAATTTTTTCAGACTTTCTATTTCTCAGGTGGCTAACACCTTCTGAGCAGGAATCTACCCTGGCTGGGTGCTGGTTCCCTGGGAATAGTCTTGCTAGCCTTGAATTATCCACCCCCACCCCCACCCCACCCAAATAAAAGGTAAAATTTCCAGGCTCCATTTAGAAGCAATATACTAAACCTGTAAGTATAATTCAGTGTTCAGAATTTAGACACTTAGAATGTATTTTGAGACAAACATAGCTTGTTATTTTCTCCAACTCTTACTAAGATGCTCCTACTTTCTAGTTATTTCTAGGATCTGGACCTGAAACTTAGTAAAATATTAATGTACTTGAAGTAAAATTTTCCCATCTTGTAAATGCTGTATT
Organism: Tamias sibiricus; assembly: GCA_025594165.1. Classification (NCBI taxonomy): domain Eukaryota; kingdom Metazoa; phylum Chordata; class Mammalia; order Rodentia; family Sciuridae; genus Tamias; species Tamias sibiricus. The sequence continues at coordinate 80,983,656 of CM046664.1, forward strand.
TTACATTTCTCTTCATGTGTCTTTGGACCAATTTTAGGAATAAAGTGAAATTCACTTAAAATGTATACTAGGAAGAACGTCTTACTCAAATTTATGCCATCTCATATGTTTGGCATAAGTGAACCATTCACTAGCCTCAACTTTAAATCCTATAAATCTTAATGTCTAAGATAAGTGTGAGTTCAAAAATAATGTTTGCTTTGTCTTCAAGAAAAATTGTGTGTGTGCTTTTTTATAATGTATAATTGTGTTATTAAAATGATGTGTAAATGATAATATTAATAAAATACTAATTTGCACTCCAATAATGTTCTCCCACTGATAGACAAATGCTGGGAAAGATATGTTGACATTATTTCTGAAGCAGTTATAACTCATTACAAGAACAGCAAAATCTTTTGTCCTTTTTTCTAAAATAACACCATAATTCCAAAGATCATCATCCATTATACTTTCATCTAAAGGAAGAAATTATATTGATTGTCATAGTAGCTCTAGAATTAATAAAGTTTGTACTAAATGCCATCTCTCACTAATTAGCTTTTCATTTTGAGACTTAAACTTCTCCCTAATTAACTTTTTGTTTTTTAGGGAATAAACTCAATATTTAAGTAATCTACATAGCTATGTCTATTTTAAATATCCAGATAAGTATGGAATTTTGAAAAGCTCTGTGTTTGGAAGCAGGTTTAAGTTTTATCTTCATTTTTTACCAGCTTAAGATATTAAATCATGATTTTTCTCACCTGGAAACTGAAGACCTTAATAATGTGCAAATCACAAGACTACAAAGATCTAATTAACTACTAAGTATAAAAAATAAAGTGTTCTTAACTGGGAAAAAAAACCTGCATAAACATAACTTACATTCTATAGGTCTTTAAAGAGCTTAATAATTCAATGTGATAGAACACAGGGAAAGTGAGTTTTGGAATTCAACACCCCTTTTTAGTTATGTAAATTTGGGTCAATTACTTAATATCTAAATGCCAAAATTCTCATTGAAGTTATTTCCACAAAGGGTGCAGAAAACTACAAGATAATATTATTTCAGCCATTATTTAAGCAACAACAACCAAGAACAACACTGAACAATTGTAACATTTTTGTGAGTCTGGAAACTGAAGCCACAGGCAACCACATGAACTGACTACCAAATAGTGATAAGCCCCTCTGAGGGGGCACAGGATGCTCAAACTGTTTCACCATGGGCAGAGCACAACGGAAGAAGTGACTACTCTAACCTCGGGTAGGAAGAGAAGAGATACACAGGTAAAAATTTCAAGGCTAATGTGACAATCTAAGATAACTAAAGCCCTATTTAACACATTTTTTATTCTAAGTTGTTATAAATGGCAGCAGAATGCATTATATTTCATTTTACACATATAGAGCACATTTTTACATTCTCTGGTTGTATGCAAAGTATATTCACACCATTCGTGACTTCATACATGCACTTAGGGTAATGGTATCCATCTCATTCTACCATCTTTTTCTTTTCTTCACCTTTTTGCCCCCTCCCTTTCCCTCCCTCCCCATTGGCCATTCTAGTGTTCCTCTAATCCTCCTATGCTCTCCATCCCAACCCAACTGTGAATTGGCTTCCTTATATCAGAGAAAACATTTGGCATTTGGCTTTTTTGGATTGGCTAACTTCACTTAGCATTATATTCTCTAACTCCATCTATTTACCTGCAAATCCCATGATTATTCTCTCTTATTGCTGAGTAATACTCCATTGTGTATATATACCACATTTTCTTTATCCATTCATCTACTGAAGGGCATCTAGGTTGGTTCCACAGTTTAGCTATTGTGAATTGTGCTGCTATAAACATTGATGTGGCTGTGTCCCTGTAGAATGTTTTAAAATACTGAAGTAGACTAAACAAGTCATTTGTTCCTGAGGCTAATGTCAAGTTTACCTAGCTAGAATATGGTCAAGCTTTAAACCCTGACCCAACTGGAATGTCAGAAAACAGAAAAGAGATGGGCAACTTTACTCCAAGAGAGCTGGAAAAAGCTCTTCCACAAAGAAACAGCAGAGAGGGAGAAAATGATGAAACAGGGCTTGCCCTAACAGTATAGCCTGGTTCAACCCAACACCTCAGCTGCACCAGGCAAGAAGAAGGCACATGGAGTTCCTGTATATAATTTTCAGTGCACAGTGTCCTAACGCAGTAGCAAATATTGTCTAATCAATGCTCTGAAATTAACCAATAAAATTATTATTTCTCTACTTTGGGGGAGAATTGAAGACAAAGGGTAGATGGGAAAAGACTGCAGAATTTCCACACCAAGACGCCAACATTACAAATCTAATAAATAATTTATACAGAATAGCAACCACTGAGTTTTTAGAAAGAGGTGTATTTTCTTCTCTGGCTTTTTTTCTATAATTGTAATAACCTCTTGATCTCCCCGTTTTATTCTCAAAGATTTGATTTATCACAACTCTTATTATCTTAAACATTATTTGTTTTAGGTTTTAACTCTCCTAAAAGATGGTACATCCTTTGGCAAAGGTGCAATGCCTTAATCCTCTTCATGTTCCCTACTTGAATTCCTATCAATATTGCTTAATGGAAATAATCTCCCACTAAACTTCTCCAACAAGCAGCCAAGTCAAAAGGAAAGAACTCAGAAACCTTGTTTTCCTCTGACTTGGCTAACACATTATTGACTCTGAGACAGAAAGTAAATTTAAGCTAAGATTTTCTTACTTCTTAGGAAGGTACTTAATTAAGACTATATTTGTACTTTCAAAGTTTTCAGTGGAGAATAATGGTCAGCCACGGACCTACTGGACTGGATGACAGAAGTTCCATTTGGCATCATTTATTATATCCAAACATTATTATACATTCTCATTAATTTTGTCATTTCAGCTGTAAGAGATCTCATCTTATGAAATGACTTAGAGGAAAAAGCTGAAAAATAATTGGCAATCCTTCTGGTTTCCCTGTGGAAAGACCCATCAGTTGCATATCTAAAATAACTCATCATCAGAATCAGATCACTCATCATATCAAAAAATTATCAAAAAGCTGTTACTTTCTTCCCCCATTGCATATCTGGAGGGGAAGAAAGATCATCTTTATAACCAATTTTAAAGGCACTAGCTATCATAAATATTGTGTGAATATGAAAATGATTTTTTATGTTGAACAATTAATGTTTTCAGTATTCTATAATTTTTTAACTTTTAATTATTTAATCAACATATAAAAATTATATGTATTTGCATAGTACTGTGTGATGCTTTGGTACACGTATACATTGTTTTTTTAATATTTTATTTATTTGCTTTAGTTGTACACAATGTGTTTATTTGTATGTGGTGCTGAGGATCGAACCTAGAGCACACGTATGCTAGGAGAGCGCTCTACCACTGAGCCACAACCCCAGCCACTTATACATTGTTGTCATCTTCAAATCAGAACTAGCAACCTCTATCACCTCAAAATATGTATCATTTCTTTGTGGTGAAACATTAAAAATCCATTGTCATAGCTTTTTTTTGAAATACACAGTACACTTATTACCATATATTCACCTTACTGTGCAAAAGAGCACCAGAACTGCAGTGTTCTGTGATGATAAAGGAGACTGAGCAAACTTTACTCAGGACCAAACCAGAGAACTGCACAAGGCAATAAGGAGTTTGAGGTTTCTTCCCTAGTTGTTTTGGGGTTTCTTTGTGTTAGTTTGTTGCAGCTGTTCTCCTGACTGGTCTTTCCCTCTAAGAGTATAACTTGGTTCTGATACCCAGTTGAAATACACTCTACACCCTTGATATTGCTGCTTGTTTGCATGTGTGTTGGGGAAATACTCCCTACATGGAGCAACAATTTGGCATTGAGTTAAAAGTTCTAAACAAGTACTCTGAACCATCCAAGACCACAATATTCTTCTGAATTGAGCCATTCTCTGACTTGCTAACCCAGAACTCTTTGAATGCTGAACTACTGGTTCTCTAACAGTTTTGATTACCCCTCTTCCTCAGCCACTGTTGGCAACTCCTAATCTAGAATCTTAACCTTAACTAATATTTGCTCAGAAGGATCCTTTTCACTTTGCTAATAACCAAAGTTCAGATTCTAGCCTTTTTCAGGTTTGGTCTAACAGAACTGACCTTGTCCCTGAGTATGTCTCAGAATAACCAAAGCCCTCCCAATCTAGGTTCCCAGGTCTCTGAAGAAAAAGCCAATGTTAATCAGGATACAGGTTTCAGATCAGTACTTTTTTTTTTTTTTTTTGTTTGTGTGTGTGTGTGTGTGTGATACCGGGGATTGAACTCAGGGGCACTTGTCTACTGGGTCACATCCCCAGCCCTTTTTTGTATTTTATTTAGAGACAGGGTCTCACTGAGTTGCTAAGTGCCTCGCCATTGCTGAGGCTGGCCTTGAACTCGCGATCCTCCTGCCTCGGTCTCCCAAAGTGCTGGGATTACAGGGCGTGCGCCACCGCGCCCGGCTTACATTTACTATTTTTAAAGAGGGGAAAAATGAAAATAAGGATAAAAATGTAAAGAAAAATCTCCCCCTCCCAAAATATATATATGTATTATGTTTTATTTCTTGGAATTCTAATCAATATCTGAAAACCTTTGGCAATCTGTTTTGCTCAAGGACACCCCACATCCCACGATATAATTCACATATATTTACTGGAGAGGCTTTCCTATTGTAGTAACTTTGAATGTAAACTTATTTGCTTTATTTAATTTTATTTTATAAAATTGGAATATGATTCTCATAGTAGCATAATTAAATATCTTCTGCTGCTCAAGAGAGGTTATTTTAAATAACAATTGTTATTAAATTTTTCTATGACAACATAAAAACAAAGTTTGGTAGAAATTATGGAAAACTGAATCAATATAAAGAGGACTGTAATCTGACTCTTTCTGCATTCAAGTAATCACTATTTGACATAATTAATTTTAATTAAAAGCACCAAGCATTCGCAAAATTAATCTGTGCACGTTTTAGAGATATAACTGAAATATTCTAGTAAACTTAGTTGCATAATCAACAATTTATATATCTGCCAAAAGATATAACCTTCACTTAATGCAAATTGACCAACAGCCTAATTCATTTTTAAAATACAAAATATTGTATTAGGATTAAAAGGTCTAATGTCTCTGAAGGGATCATAAGAACTTGAAACTAGATATCAGAAAAAATAGAAGGCGCTTGGTTTTCCAAGTATCCCTGCCCTACTACTATTTCATCTTAAATGTCAGGTTCATGGGGGTTAAATGTTAGAAATCCATAAAGTTGTAAGATAAAGGTCTTGGATATATAAATACATTAAGCAGCTCCTAAGAAAAATTTTATTTTAAAGTTAATTTTAGATAAAAAGGAACATTTAAAAAAAATATATTCATCCTTCTTTTTTTATTGGTAGGGAAATAATAATTATTTAGCTAACCTTTTTACTATTCATTATTTATGACAGAAATGGGTCTTTTAGGGGGGAAATGGCATCCTTATTGCTTATTTCACATTTCAAAGAGAATCTCTAAATTTGAAGATTAAAATATGGCATCTTTGCTTATGGAATGCTTACTCTGTACTTGACATAATACCAGGAAAGCAGCCCAAGGGACCTACTGAGAAATACAAAGTCATTTATATATAATGAGAAAGCCAATGCTTCCAGTGAATTTACATTTACAGAGTACAGGCTTTCAAGCATCCCTTAATATTTTCTATTTTCTTCCTCCTATATTTTCATCTTTTTCTTCCTCTTCCCTTTAGCTTCTTTGCACAGAGGGTTTCATAGAAGAGAAAATGAAAAACTTGCACTTTCAGGACAAAACAGTAAGAAAAGGAGACAGTCTGTGTGCACATGGCTGCCAAAGAACACAACAGAGAATAGAGGGAAAATCTTGCTTGGACACAAGAGGCTTAGAAAAGAACAAGACTGAGTGATAGAACTAATTTTTACAACTGTTCCTGTGTTCTTTAATACTAGAAACTGAAATAAATATTCAGTCATCTCTAGTTTTCTCTGGAGCCACTGGGATTGCAGAGGGAGAGGCAGCTGTGGAAGCTAAGCTTGGCTTCACACTCCTCCGCCTCTGTTCCACTTAGGGCCATGTTAACCAAGCCTGCAGATGTTGACTGAAACAGGCAGGAAAATGTCCTCAGGGTCAACTTTGCATCCCACTTGGCTCTGAAATATTGTAATTTTAGAGACCCAGAAAAGTTTAATGATTGCAATACTTGCCTTATATTAGAAAAACCATGAAAGCATATCCTGAAAAGATTCCACTTTACTCTTGTTTTTCATCAACTTCCTAGTAGGAGAACTTTGAATGAATTTACTGTTGATCACTTTTAATGATATGGAGAGCAAAAGGAGAGACAGGATGGTTAGAAAATATTTAGCTCTGCATATACATCATTCTAATAACACTTCAAGAAACTGTTTCAGGTGGGAACTATTATTAGCCCTTATGCTGTGTTTTAGTCAGCTTTTCCATGACTGTGACCAAAAGACCTGACAAAAACAGAAAAGGAAAAGTTTATTTGTGGGCTCATGGTTTCAGAGGCCTTAGTCAAGGTCTTAGTCCATAGATGGCCTACTCTATGGCTCTGGGCTCAAGGTGAAGCAGGACATCATGGTAGAAAGGTATGATGAAGGAAAGCAGCTTAGGACACAGAACCAGGAAGCTGAGAGAAATAGAGCTCTGCCCAACAAGGACAAAATACATACTTCAGAGTCACATCCTTAGGGACCCATCTCCTCCAGCCACACTCTACCTGCCTACAGTGACCATTCAGTTTATCCCTATCAGGAGATTAATTCACTGATTGGGTTAAAACTCTCAACCAAATCATTTCACCTGTAAACCTTCTTTCATTGTCTCACACATGAACTTTTAAGGGGCACTTCATATCAAAACCACAATATTAGAAACTAGGTTTATACAGGTTAGATAATATAGCCAAGATCACACAATAATAGAGTCTCAGGTCAGGATTTGGACCTACTCATCCAACACAGAACCAACATCCTGAGGATAAGCTGAAGCTGATCAGGTAGATTGGAAAGGTAGGTTATATTCAGCATTACTGGTCTTGAAGACAAACTTTAGGTGATATTTAGATAGAACTTTTTATTTACTAGTAATGCATTTATTAAAATATGTGAAAATTAAGACCAGCTTATTAAACCTAGTGTTTTTGGATAGTTTTATGTAGAATGAAGCTAAGTTTTTAAAACAAGTTGTTTAAAAGTTACTAAAAAGAAAAACATCATGAGAACATAAGAGTAGATGGAAAGTGAATGAGGGAACGAGAAACACAGAACTGAGGAACTCCATCAAGAAATCACTAGTACAGAGTTGTGGGGACTGGAAAGCAGATAATATAAGAAAAGCAAATAATTAATTATGACTAAAGTAATGATAAAGGGGATGGAATTGAGACCTGAGAGGGTAAGCATGTTTAAAAAATTAGAATTGGGAATCCTGGATATAGTTAGCTAAGCCAGATTTGCATGTATGAAAAGATACTCTAGCTATAAAGAAGAGAAGGAATTGGAAGAGAAATTCTTGAAACAAAGAAGCCAGTTAAGACACCCATTAGGATGTCTACTACAAAAAGAAAAAGAAAAGAACATCACAATTGTTGGTGAGCATGAGGAAAACTTGGAACCTTTGCAAATGAGAAGTGAAATGTTTCAGCTTCTGTGGAAAACAGGTCAGCTCCTCAAGGTATCAAAAATAAAACTACCCTATGATCCAGCAATTTTAGTTATGGATATATACCCAAAATAACTGAAAGTAGGGACTCAAAGAGATATTCATAAAGCCATATTTACAGCAGCATTATTAAAATATCCAAAATTTGGAAGCAACCCAAATATTTTTGGATGAAAAAATGTATAAAAAAAATGTGATACACACAAACACACACACACACACACACACACACACACAAACACACAAACACACACATACAATAGAATATTATTAACCTTTTAAAAAGGAAAAGAATTCTAGCATATGTTATAACATCGGTGAACCTGGAAGACATTGTGTTAAATGAAATTAGTCAATCACAAAGGACAAAACCTTTATGATTCCACTTATATGGGGAAGTTAGAGTAATCAAATTCACAAAGAAAGAAAGTAGAATGGTGGTTTCTAGGGCCTGGGAGGAGGAGAAAATGGGCAATTAGTGGTCAATAGGAAGAGTTTCAGTTTCACAAGATCAAAAGAGTACTGCAAATGGATAGTGGTAGCAACAGAACAATGTGAATGTACTCAATGTCACTAAACTGTACACTTAAAACGGTTAAGATGACAAAGTTTGTTATGTTTATTATATCACATTGTTCAGTTTTTTTAAATTAAGAAAAAAAGAGAAACCATTACAATAACACACACACACACACACACACACACACACACACACACACACTGAACTCTTAGCCAAGACTTTAACCAAATAAAGGACAGTAAGCAGTGACTGACACCTGCTCAGAGGGCTGGATTCCCAGAGCACAACCAGCTCCACTGTGTGGTAGGATGGCCACTGCAGATGCTCAGCAGAATATTTCCATGCATTCATTTTCAGAATAATTACTAAATACTTACTGAATACTAGGCACTGTGTAAGTCCTTAGAATGAAACAGACTCCTTTCATTTTCCAGAAGGGTCAGGAAAGATGACAGCTTTTTTCTGTGAGCTCTTTGGTTGTTCCTAAGTTATGAGTCCAAGCAGCACTCTCCATCCCCAGCCCATGTTTTTAGTATACTCAAAGTATGGGGTTGCCAATTTTTTTTTTTTTTTTTTTTAATAATGAAAGGGCAGTTTAGTTACCATCAATTCAAAAAAAAAAAAAAGAAAAAGAAAACTCTAACAAACCAGTAGTAGTCAACTTCCAGTATTAATTTTAAAGAACAATCTGATAAATAACAATACATTTAATTTTAACTCAATAACATGGGCCTTACTTTTTCCTATTTTTTTCTTTTTTGCCATTGAATAATAAAAATATCTTTAACCCATTAAGTCCCAAGTTTACAATTCTGTGACTATTTCCATGAAATTGACACAGATGGATTAAAGTAATAATCCATATTATTATAGATATAATATAATCTAGAGCTAATTATATAATTTATCATTAATACTATTAATAATATAAAGGAATACAATCATTAATCATTCACTTACTATTTTCTAGAAAGAATAGAACCCCAAAAGCATAAATATTCATTTCAAAGTCACCATAAATGGAATTGCTCTGTTTAAGTTTTTAGGTGTACCATAAATGGGGCAATGGGACCTAAGGGGTTAAGGATGTTTAGTTCTCTCTGGACATTCTGCTGAATCAGCATCTAGAAACCAATGTTATAGACAGCTCCTGAAAAGATTGGGTCACATTATCTCTGCCTTCCTCAGAGTAAGTAAAACCCTTGTGTGCTGCCCATTTGGCTGTCTTTGAACATTAATACCTATAAATAACAGGCATAAAAATTGTAATTCCTATAAAATATCCAAAGGCCTCTGCCAAAACCTCACACACCAACTAATAAATCCAACTTAAGCTCATTGACAAACTCTGACTGAGTAACCTTTATGTACCAGGTGATATGCTAAGTACTAGAAATGAAGAGACCCCTCCAGGATGGACGGACGTATTACCTACTACACAAACTGGGATAGTTTTGCGAGTGAAAAATTAATACTTATGCCAAGAAAACTGACCAAAGCAACTTAGTATGATAGTAGCTCACAAGTTGTTAAACAGTATAACCAAAATGTTATGAAAACTCTGAGGACAGAGCATTTAATTTGGGGACTAGGAAGGCTCCAGAGTAGTTATTAGGAACTTTTCCTGAAGAAGTAAGGTTTTTATTGGATCTCAAAGAACTACTAGGATTTCACCCATAGGAAGAGAATGAGAAGTACAATTTAGAAATTGTAGAGAGTTCATTAAAATGTTGATCACAGTCCTAATATTGCCAATTACAGCAAAAACTATTGAAAGCTCATAAACAAGTGTTGTCCTACCTCTTCCCTTTGTGAAGTGTGTAATTTCTTAAATTTAAAGACAATTTTTAAAGACAAAATAATAAACAAAATGTTCCCCCTTGACTATAGAATACATACACAAGAGCTACACTTGAAAACACTACCAGATAAAAGGGAAGGATGAAGGGAGGCAGGCAACTTACCTGTATCATTCCATAGGCTTTTTAATTTCCATAACTTTCAGCATGATATTTTCTGGCCTCCACACAGATTTCAAGGATGAAGCTACAGAACAATTACAATAGGTTATGCTTCAGATTCAAGGACCATATTTTCAGTAGGTACTATCTTTTGTGGCTCTGCAGTCATTAACAAAACACAAAGCTGGTCTGGTTTATAAAAATCCTAAGTTATTTTTTATATCATAACGTGTTAGTTACTTCCTGAAATGTTATGCATCAGTGCCTACCAACCCACATCAAAGGTTAAATACCTGAATGAAATTTATGTGTGATACCTCCTCCATTGTAACATTTTACAACCCTCTTCAAGTTTGTCTCTCTCTCATGACCATCATAAGCTAGAAAGCCTGCCCCAAGGTGCATTATTTTCTATTGCTTTGTTAATTTGAGGCATCTTTAGACTTTTAGCTAAACATCATGGTATTTAGATCCTCATGTCAGAATCACTAAATCTGGCAAATATGTACAAGTACATCAATTCTACATTTGACTTTAAAGCAGTGTTTTGAAGTGTACAAGAAATCATAATCTTCTCTGAAGGAACTAAGGAAATACCATCTCAAAGAAAAACAGGAAAAAGCTGGAAAACTAGTGTATGGCCTCAGTGAGGCCAACAACTCAACCACACTATGGCTCACCCACTAAAACTATGTTCAGAAATCATAAAATTTTATAATTACAAAGGTCTACAGAAGTCAATTAATGCAACCTTAATTTGACCTCTATATCAAAGCTTAGAAAATCAAAGACCACAGAATCCAGTTATTATCTGTTTCTTGACATTTTAAAATAGAACATTTTTACTTGCTTTTCAAGAATCATACATAATAAATACATATATAATAACTACACACATTTTGCTAGAATAAACAATCTCCTTGTCTATATAAGGGAGTGTTAAGTATGGTAGACCTGATTTATTTTGTTATAATCCAATCCAATTATCAAAGCTTCAAATATGAGAAAAAAGGAATTGATGTGAATAACTGGTTCAGTCCCACAGTTATAAGTAGGTTGGGATGTGCCAATCATTCCATGCCCTCAAAATGTAATGAAGACACAATTTCAAATGCCATGATTTTGCCTTCTGGGAGCCACATAAAGGTTAGTGGATTTTTAACATATTTGTATGCTTAATAAGTACAAGTTCTTCTACACACATTCGATATAACCACATGTACATTTTTCTCATTTCTCTGTTATGTTAACAGAATCATCTAACATGGCTCACATCACAAAATACCATTAAAAATGAGGTTTTTTTTCCTATGAAATGTGAATGATAGAAATAAACATTTAGTCAAAAGCTAAATGGATTTAACCAAGACTGTCTATAAAATCCATGAAACTGAATCCTTAGTAAGAGAGGGAAAGCAGTTTCTTTTTTAAGAGAATACAGCTAATGAAATTTGCTTTCTTTGGGAAAATAGAGCTGTTAATCACACACCATTATAATCATTTCAACACCTGTTTCTCTCTCCTTGCTTTCACTGAAAGATCACATTTCACCAAGAAACAGAAGCAGTTGGAAAAGAATGTTCACAGTCTCAATTTACAGCACAAGTACACCTGTGCTTATAAACCCTCTCTTCCTCCTTAGATGTGGGTGCACCCTCCATCTCCACTCAGAAGCCAAGCTCTCTATTCATACCCTGAATCCTAATCTCTCACCTTCTCAGCAAATCATGCCAATGACTATTTACCATTACTTTCAATGTATTTCCTTTCCACTAGACTATTCCCATCAGCATACAAAAATCTGCCATATTATTTACATCCAAGGAAAGGAAGGAAGTAAAAAATGGAACAAAGGAAGGGAGGGGTGGAATGAGGAGAAGAACAGATAGGGGAGGTAAGGGGAGCAGAGAGGAGAGGAGGAAGAGGAAGAGGGGTGGGAATAGGAAAGAGAAAATTAGTTAAAAAAAAAAAAAGCCCTCCTCCCATGCCTCCTCTACTACCACCTTTATCATGTCTTACCTTCTCAAGACTTTTCTCCTTTAGTCTGGGCTTCCAGAAAAGAATTTTCTGTCCCTCAGATCTCCCATAAAACCCAGGAGGTAGTGCTTATTATCATAAACAATTCCAGTCAACCAGAGGTTCCAACTCCAGTCCCATGAATAGTCAAGGCAAGGATTAAAAGAACTCAGATGGGAGCCCATGCATCACAGCAGCTGATCACAGCAAAAGAGGAGTGGGTAAAGCTTTAAATCCCCATAGCCTAACATCAGTCCCATCCTACAGTAACTGACAGTTAGCCCTACTACCTCTATCTGTGTACTGCCCTAAAACGCAATAGGCAATTGGAGCTCACACAATTTTTTTGTTTTGTTTTGTTTTGTTGCTTTTTTTTGTAGTGCTGGAGGTCAAACCCAGATTTCCTGACCATGCTAGGCAAGCCCTCTACCACTAAGCTACATTCCCAGACTAAGGGAATTCACACTCTCCCACTGGCCCTACTCCTTTTGAGTTTTATCCAGCAACTACTGCCCCAACAGTCTTGGTGTGTGTGCTACCTAACCAGTCACTCTACAGTTTTGTTCCAAAAACATTCTCCTATTTACAGCAAACTCCTTAACAGAGTTATCTTTATTTATAAATCTTGCTTGAAACTAAATTCTCACTTCTCCAATGTCCAAATTTTATATAACCCAAATGATGTTCCTTTACTAAAACTCTTGCCCCAGCATGACATGTCTTATTTAATCAGGTCCAAAACATTGGGACCATCTTTGATTGCTTTCTTTATCTCACGCCCAACATCCAATCCATCAGGAAATTCTGCCCTCCACTCCATCTTCAAAATATGGCAAAAAATCTACTGATTTGTCACATCCTTTCTTGTTACTATCCTGTTCCAAAACACTCTTGTCCATTACCTAGATTTGAGCTAGCCTGATACACTATTTTGGCCCCAATATATTTATTCATATGGCACCCAAACTAATCTTTTATTTTTTTTAAGAAAACATGACCTTCTCCTGGCTTCCTATTGCACTCGGGTGAAAGCCAAAGTCTCATTACAGTGTCCAAAGTCCTATAAAATTCGAACCTCCTACTGCCTCGCTGACATCTGCTAATCTCCCAATCGAACAGGACTCATCCATCTCTCAAGCACACTCCTGGCTCAGGACATTGCTCTTCTTTCTGCTCGGAACACTCTCTCAGTAAACACCTGAATAGCTTGTTCTCTGCTTCCTTAGGTCTCCAAAAGAGGCTTTCCCTACCTACAACACATAAAAGGGCTGCTCCCAGCCTGTGTGCACTGGCAGTTTCTGTTCTCCCTCACCCTGCTCCATTTTTCTCCCCTAATGCTTACTGCCATTTGACATATTTTGTAATAATTGCATTGTCTATATTCAACAGAATGGAAGGTGCATTAGAGCAAGGACTTTTCTTTGCTCTCTACTATACCCCTAGAACTTAGGACAACACCAGTTATATTGTAGGTGCTCATTATACATTTTTTAACAAAGAAATACATAAATATTAAAATGACATAAAAATTAAACCATATTTTCTTATATTCCAATCACAGTTTGACTAAAATCAAAATTGCTTAATATTCCCATGGAAAGTCATGCACAAGATTGTTCTGCAATGGCTGATTAAACATTTCATTTCCAAAACGTAATTCCTATCCATGGGTCACTATTTTCAAACAACCTTACAGCCCTGTTGAAAGAACCCCACATAGATTATTATTTATTCTTTTTATTACTTCATGACATTCTCAAAGATCAAGTAAAAAACACATGTCAAAGCAATCTCTCCCTGTTTCTTCTGATTAAAATCGATATTCTTCCTGCTCTTAACAGCAATAAAAATCAACACAACAGTTTCTGTTAACTCAATAGAATGTCAAGTGATATCTTTGTGTATTGTTACCAGCAGGAATATCAACAGAATACTACCAACAGCCTATAATCATTGCTGTTTTTATTATCTACAAAATGTCATGTGTGCATATGGCATTTCACAAAACAACACAGTGAAAACAAGGACCCTGTCTCAAACAACTCAGCTTCTTTAGAGAAAGAACTAAATAATAGGGAGGGAAAACTTAAGAGGAGGGCCTGCTGTTCTGAGAAAAGAATAAAATTGATTCAAGTGGTGAGGACAGGGTGATACATCTCATTCCTGTTTCCCCGGCCCTAGAGCCTCACTTTGTTCTCTGAATTACAAAGAGCAGCCATAACCCTAGCTGACTCTCTCAAAACACTGTTCCCTGTTGGTCATGGAGAAGATAGATCAGAACATGATCACCAGCAGACACACTGTTAGAATTGACAAACAACAAAAAGCCCACTTCCTACCAATAACTGCCAGCAACATCTTGTAATATTTATTTTTTTTTAAATGACACTTTTCAATCCCATAAAAGCCATATTGAACTTAATAATGAATTTTTACATTTATGCAACTTAGAACATCTAATTTGGGATAGTATTTACAATGTGCATTGCAAATTAAATACTTAGGCAGGAAAAGCAACCAAAAAGTGAAGCTGTCAGAATATTCACATACTGGGAAAGGCAGTAATAGGGAATGTGACAAATGTGCTAAATAGACTCCACTTATGGGGGCACATTTTGTCTCTCAAAAAGATCAGGTTGCCTATAGTCATGGGGAAATGTAGACTCAATGCTGCCAATCTTCCAATTGTCCCAAAAAAGCCAGAAATCCAAGATGTTTATGTACAGTATTTCAAGTTTTAGTTTTTGCTCAATTAACATTAAATACTGCATCAGGAAAACAAAACACATTCATGGCAAAACTTGGCCCTATGCAAGATTTGGCTTCAAAAAAGAGTCTTAAATGGTTCTATTTTAAAACATACTTTATTTCAAGGGTTGAATGTTTTCTCTCATATGCAGAATCTAGAGAGGAAAAAAAGGAATATCAGGAAAATAGAAGGGAGAACAGTAACATAGAGGGAGGGGAGTGAACAGAGGAAGGAAAGAGAAGGTACTAGGGAAGGAAATAGAGCTAATTATGCTATGTACATGTATGAATATATCACAATGAACTACACTATTGTGTATAATTATAACGTACTAATAAAAAACAAATATTGATCCTGTTTTTAAATGCTGTTTCAATTTAGTAAACATATACGGTACTATTTTTATCACCTTAAAAATGCTATATGTTGTGACTCCTGGACATCTGGAATACATAGATAGTGATGACTGCCCTCTTTAACACAATCAGTCACTACAAGGAACAAAAGCTATTCAGGGGATATAATATAATAAAATAAAATACCATAGATTCTTGGAAGGCAGGAACCAGGCTGATTAGAATATGGTGATATACTTTCTTCTTATGAATTTATAGACATTGAACAATACTAGGATTCTGTAACAGGAAGCAAGACAAAACTTTTATGTAACTAAAATTAATTTCATAAAGTAGTAAAGACCTGAAAAAAAAAAAAAAGGCCTAAATGGCGAATTTCCAGTAAAAAGAGCAAAAAGAAACTATGGAAAAAGGACTTCATCAAGTAACTTTTTTTTTTTTTTCATGTGGGATACACAGCAATACATTTGGGATGTTTATATTGGGGTCTTTATTTTACAATAACACTAGATATTTCAACTAGACTCAAAAACAAATTTACTTCAAAAAAGAGACATTCTTTAAGTATCTATTGTTAAAAATGGAGAAATCCTCTATCAGACTATTTTGCTTTCATGGATGACCTATGTTTTTCTCTACAGGAGAGTACAAATTTCTGCTTTCGGTTAGAATTTCAGAAATGCCACCAGTATGTATCTAGTTGTATGATTTTTTTTTTTCCAGTAGGGTCTTTCTTGGACGTTTTAAACCTTTATTTCTATCAGAGATATATTCTTCCAATGTTTTATTAATTCTTCCCTTTTATCATCTCTTCTTTTTTTCTTTGAAATGTCAATAATTAACATTAGATCTCAGTGCTATTTTCATTCTCTCCTTCTCTGTCCTTTTGCTTTCTTTTCTAGCAGATTCTGTTGACCTTAGCAATGCCATTACCAAGTTAAGCTTCATCATACCCATTTTATTACTCAATACATCTGTTTTGTTTTTCTTAATTTGGCAATCTTGTACTCTTCACAGATCATTCCATTTCCATTGCCCCTATTCTTGTTCTTTAAAAATGTAACTTTTAGATAAGTTTGAAGATATTAGTAAACATATCTATTTATTCTACTTTGGTACCCTATCTCTGCTTTCATGGGGTCTCTTGTTCTTTTTAGTCATTTTGATCTTTCTCTTTTAGGCTGTTGGTGATTCTCAATTCATGATTCATCTTCATAAACAAATGACAGTGGATGACTGTTCATGATCATGAAGCTTTTTCTTCAATGTTTTGATAAGCATCTCCTAGTATTCCAGTATTTTGATTAATTCTTCCCAGCCATTGTCTCTGCCTTCTTTTCTTGAAACACTTATCATTCACACATCAGATCTCAATTTTGTCCTAATACTCTCCATCTATTTCTCTTTTTTGCTTTTGTTTCAGAAGATTCTCTACCCTGAATGGGAACCTTGGCCATAACCCCTGTGTAAGTGGAAGTCTGTGTCAAAACACAGGCTTCCCTGTCACAAGAGTAGGCAGGGAGCTAGGCAGACAGAGAAGAGGCTCATGAAAATGCCTGAGTACAGTGAACTTTCCTTTAGTAAGGGACTACTTAGTGGTTTTTACTGCTAAGAGTTGTTGCCCTCTCCCCACTTTATTCTCCCTCTCCATGGCTGTTATGGAGACCCAGAATTTCTTTCTTCTTTCTCTGGATTCAATAACCCTTTCCAAAGCCATTCCAATACATGTCTACAATTTTCTTCAGCTATCATCCCTAGAAATTTTTCTTGGAGGACAAATACAACAGAACAAATGGAAGAAGCAAAAGTAAAAACAGAAGGAAAAGAACCCAACCAGCCTAGTATTTCTTAAGTGGACCTTTAAATTAAGCATCCTGATATTGATCTAGAGCCAATTCCATTCTCTGATTTTTTTTTTTTTTAATACTGAGTTTGTTGCATTACACGGGTTTCATTGAGAAGAACTCCTTTTATCTGTTATTCTAGGCTAAGGTTCTCTCTCCTGACTTTTGATCACTCTGATCCTGTAATGTCTAAAAATTCTTCAAAAGATATTAACCATTACTGGGACTCCATTTTAAATTTCAGAAATTTTATTCTTTCATTTATCCTCTAAAACATCCTTTAGTTTATTTGAGTAGACGCTTGAGTGGAAGGGGAAGCAGATGCTTGAGCTCAGGCCACCATCTTAAACCAAAAATTGTTGACAATCCTTGTCACTTTCCTCGCTTCTGTTTTCTATGACAAAGTCCAATTGGGATCCATGTTCTACCTACTCCCTTCATTCCACTGCCACAGACATTGTCCAGAAAGTAAAAGTCACACACTAAGGCAAAAAAATTACCCTAATTATAAGCTAAATTTAGCTCTTTTCTTTGTAATATCAGATGACACAAGCAATGGAGTTTTGAGAGGGAAAAAAATTGTTACATATCTGATACAAGATCAAGTTATCTTTCACATAAAATATGTAATAGAAGGATAACCTACAACATGTAGAACTCAAAAAAATCAGAACTCAAAAAATGTTTAAAACTTCTTCAATATTTATTTAATTGAAGAAATGTTTATACAAATACATAAAAAATACGTATTGAAAAGACAGAATATAGTAACAAAAAATGAAAAACAACCTAAATATTCAAAAGAAATTGTTTAAAATGATGGATAAATAAAGTCTTTACATTAACTACCCAAAACTATAGGACACCATTCTGTCATTTTAAATGTAGTTTTATGTCTATATTTATGGTTATTGAAAGGATTTTTAAAAAAAAATAAAAGGCAGCACATGGCTAATGATTTTTTACATATATATTTAAACACATCTGTGTGAATATATAGCATATACATGTACATATAGACACACACACACACACACACATATGAATATCTATCTGAAGAATGTAAAAGACAGAGTGAGACAGAAAGAAGATGAGAGGCAGGGAAGCAAAAATAAAAGACAAATAGGAAGGCTTTTAGAAGAGCTTCCTTAGAAGAAAAGCATGTGAAGAGACACTCAACCAAGAAAAAGAAAGCCCCTCACAAAAAGACCTATCCAAAGACACATTCAAAATTAAATGCACAGATTGCATTACACCCACAAAGATTCTTACAGACAGGGGGAAATATGGAAGGATATAAATACTAAAATAAGAATAATGGTTGAGTCTGAATGGAGAGGTTATAAGTGATTTTCACTATGCTTTTTTATATGACCCAATTTTTCACAATGATATATACAACTTTAATAATCAGAAATGCTAATCCAGAATAAAGAGAATTACTGAAAAAAATCAGAAATACTAGAATAGAAAGTTATTTTAAAACACTGGGACTTAAAAAACTAAAATTAGCCATTTAAAATATTAAAATAAATAAAATCCTCAAATTTTTAGGTCTAATTGTGTGTGTGTGTGTGTGTGTGTGTGTGTGTGTGTGTGTGTGTTTTACTGGGGATTGAACCCAGGGCATTGTGCAGGCTAGGCAAGCACTCTACCAACTGAGCTATAACCCTAACCCCTATGTCTAAAATGTAATGAAAATTTTAATCATTCTTTAAAGTTCTAGAAGTTTTGGACTCCAGTTACTTAATAATGTACCTTAGCGTAGTTATAGGAAAGAACACAGAACTTGTCATGCAAGTGTTAACTTATTCTATAAGACCAGTGTATGCCAACAAAGAAGTATATTTCTGAATATATTTCAGAATATCATTTCCATATGAAAATAGCACATACATATTTGCATTTCATCCTTAACTCTCAGAACTTCAAAGCTTTGAAGCTATTTCAACATATCTAAGTGGGAACAAAGGTAATCATCATGATGTCATCTAAATTACATACTGAAGGAAATTTTTCAGGGAAAAACAGAATTCTTGATTACAATTATACAGTTCATAAAAGTAGCTTCAGATACAGATCCAAATATAAGGAAAATTTTGAAAGGTAGTACACAATTTTTGCTTTAGCAAAGATCATAAAACATATAATCAACATAAAATAAATCATTCAACATTTCCAAGAGTATTCACCAAATTATGATTTTTAATTCTTTCTCTACAGTACAAGGAATTTATTAGTCTGAACAGCAAAGCCAAAAATGGTTTTTATTTTTAAAAAAAGCACTAGTATAAGATAAATTATATTTATGAGCTTAAAAATCAGTAACTTTTAATTCACAAGAGAAACTTGAAATCAATATTACAGCAAAGACTAATGATTTTCCACTTAAATAAATTTCTTATTGCAGATAAATAGAGCTGTGTGAGTTAAATAATAATAATGAATGTCAGATTTCTCAACATCAGACAAAAATAATGCTTACAGAATTACAGATTAGAATTTTTATTTCTACCAAAACTTTTAGTAGGCTTCATTTACAATCATGTTATACTAAATACATTAATTCCAAATACATGAGTAGAATAATTGTGAGTCACTGAAAGTTTATTGCTAAATATTATTTACAGAAACCAAAATAATTTTCTTAAAATACATCATTTACAACATCACTACTTGCTCAAAATCATTCAGTGGCATTTTATAGAATTCACAAAAAATTTCTGAAATTAAGCAACTTCCATGATTTTTCCAATCAATTATTCATGATTTCTTAATTTTATTTATGAGATTCATTTTCTGTGACCTTTTTGCCATCCATATACACATTGATGGCCATGTATGTGAAAATATCAAAAATCAAGTAGATACATAATATTAAAACATCAATTAACATTCTACTCAGAAAGAAAGCTGTGAAAAATGTAGACAGATCTCCAAACCTCACCATCAGAGAGTCTGATTTAATACACTGAAAATAGGGCACAGGCACAGGCATTTGAAAGTTCAAAAGTATCTCAGAAGATCCCAATGAAACCTGAGTTTGAGATGAAACTATAGTCTCTGCTTCTACTGGCAGGTTGGTCTTCATGAGGTGCAGTCCTCTGCAGTCAAGGAAGCCTGTCTTAGTATTAGCAGTTAATCAAGGCAGGGGATGCCTGCCAGCATCCACTCTGAAGGTCACAGCAGCAAAGCCCAATTCTTTTCCAAGAGTGGCATATTGCAGCTCTTAATGGCATGCTGTGCCCTCTGGTGTTGTAGCTGACCCCAAAAGCTCATCGCCAACTTCCTTCCAGGTTTTTGTCTCGAGAATTCAAAGAATGAAACACACAGATGAGGAATACTACAAAAGAGTAGTATTATTCATGTGGGAAGACAAGACACAGAGCTCTTGCAGAGCACGAGGGAACCCAATAGCAGCTGCCAGTTTAGTGTGCTAGTCTAGGGGTTTATATAGCATAATCGATGCTATTAGTTCAAATTTATGCTAATCAGGGTTTGAAAAAGTACTAACTCAAGGTTAACCCTTGAGTTTGATTTCCATCCAGGTCAGCTTCACTTCCATTTTCTCACTGCCACTGGCCTGCAATCCCAGTTTCCCAGGAAGTTGAAGTCAGGATCATGGATGCTCGAGGGTTTGGAACTATGGCACAATAGAGCAGGAATCCACAAAGGGCCCTGCCAGGCCAGGCCACTGCAGTATGACAAATTGGCACAGCCTACTTTGCCTTGCTCCTGGCTCCACATGCACCAGGCTGTGCTGGCATGGTGGGCTTCTGTGCAGCAGGCCCTGCTCATCGTCCATGTTCCAGCTGGCCCAGGGCCACAGCTCTAGGGTTCCACCGTAGCTTCTCAGTAGGGATTAGTGGGCTGTCACTGATGCATGAGATTTATTGAAAGATTTTGGAAACTGTTCTAGATCATTGCCCTGGCTACTCTACCTAATGTTGTCATATTACACTTTGCAGTTTTCACATAACCTATTTGATTTTGGCCTCACTCCATCCAAAGATCTTTCCACTGCTTCTCAGCATATTCTTATTCTCCATGTATTTAATGTACAAAATACTTCACCCAATTCCACATGGACTCCTGAACTCCTGAACAACACTGATGTACACACATACTCTCTCCCTAATCCCACAGGGGAGAGATACTGTCTTACATCCATCTAGTCACATTTTCTTCTGTTTCCACATCCTAGGCCACCCCTTTCCTTCACCATCCCCCACTCGTTATCTTACAGCTGATTACCCTCTCAAGATTTTCCAATTCTGGAGCTCCCAATTCCATAGCCAATATACTACTTCCTCCCTGGTTGCTTTACATGATGTTCCTCTCATTCTCAGGCTTCAATAAAAACAGAGTTCTTCTCACAGGACATGTCTTATGACTCCTCTGAATGGATGTGCCCATGTGGCCATGACCGAAGCATACCAGGGAAAGGAGGTGGCATGTGCCTTTTCTTGGCTTCCCAAGGACCCTTCCACCTCAATTAATTCTACCAGAGTATGAAAAGAAATCACTCCTCCTTTGATTCTTGTACCAACAGACTAACAGATGTCTCCCTTCTCCAGAAGTGTCATTTCAAAATTATTGTGTATTCATGTATATTCATTGCAGATATAGGCATCTGGATCACTCAGATTTCTCCCAGCCATCATCCTGAAGGACACCAATACTAATGGAGAATCTCACAATCTCCTGACCTGCTCACCTGCCTTCACCTTCACCTTCACTCCTCAATATTTCACTTTTTTAAATTAAATTATTTATTTATTCTAATCCATTGTACATGATGGCAGAATGCAATTCATTTCATATTACACATATAGAGCATAATTTTTCAAGTAACTGGTTGTACACAAAGTATTTTCACACCATTCGTGTCTTCATACATGTACTTAGGGTAATGATGTCTAACTCAGTCCACTGTCATTCCTAACTAACCACATGCCCCTCCTTTTCTCTCCCTCCCCTTTGCCCTATCTAAAGTTTCTCCATTCCTCCCATGCTCCCCCACCCCATCACCATTATGAGTTAGCATCCTCATATCAAAGAAGACATTCAGCCTTTGTTTTTTTGGGATTGGCTTACTTCACTTAGCATTATATTCTCCAACTCCATCCATTTATCTGCAAATGCCGTGATTTTATTCTCTTTTAATGGTGAGTAATGTTCCATTGTGAATATCAACATTTCATTTTTAAGACCCTATCATGAACCTTATCATCAGACACAAGCATCATGACTCTAAAATAAGGAATTCCAAGAGTCAACTCCCTGGCTTCACTATCTTACACAGCAGTGGTCTCCGGGTCTTGGCTCCACCACACGTTTTCTCCTGACTGATTTTCTCCTTGAAGATCTCAGTTATGTTCTAAAATTTGAGTTCCTCTTATATTAGATACTAGTAAATAGATCTTTGCAACCTGTAATGGTCCCTTAAGTTATCAGTATGTATAGATTGCTCTGCTGTAAAACTTCATTAACTCGCCTCAAGAACACTTTATACTCATAGTCAAAGACCAAATCCAAATCTTCTCTTTCACATTCACATGTACTAATTTCTTTAAAGTTTTCTACTTAGAATAATGATAATGTTGTCTATCAAACAAACACCTGAAAATTATCCTAGACTCCCCACACTCCCTTATCCTGGCATACAACTTCCAAGTTCTAAGTATTTTACCCACCAAATATCTCTCTAATTCTTCTTTTCGTCCTACTGTCTCTCCCCTGGTTCATGACCTCAGTTCTCACCTCATAGTTACAGTAGATTACTAACAGTGACTTTGCTGCACACTTCCTGTGCATGCTTTAAAAGCAGATAGCTTAGGTCCCTTCCTCAGAAATGCTATTCAGTTGCATGGAATCTTTAGTGTTAATAAGTCACTTCACTCTTGACAGGTTATTCCAATCCCTGTGACCCATTCAACCACACTTTGAGAAACACTGAACTGTCTGGTTTCCCTTCTTCTATTACCCCTTTTCATTCCATTCTCCCAATGATGACAACATGACCTCCTATTACATTCAGAAGTCATTTCACAGTCCCACACTCTTCCAAGGTATTGACATTAATCCAGAGTCTTCAGTTGAAAATAACAGAAACCCAATTCAAATTAGTTTCAGCTAAAATGTAACCACATCTGAGTTCAAAAAGTATGGTAAGGGAGGACAAGAAAAACAATAGGTTCTTATTTAAAGTCTTAATTTCTCTATGGGGCATGAAAGACCCTTCACAACCTGGTCCCTGTCATTTTTCTTAATGCAACTCTGTGCTCTGGGTGTGTTAGCTTAAGAGCCCCCACATGCTCTGCCTCCACAGCACCTTTTCTATTCATCCTCACTGGTGCTTGCCACATTGAATCCTAGATTGTTGAGGGAATGGTACATGTGTCTAGAAAACTACAAGACACTTTGGGTCTTTCTCTTCTTTTTGCCTTTAGTACCTTGCAAAATGCTTGGCATAAAGTAAGTACTCTACAATCAATTAATAGCTGTGTGCTGATGATATGAATAAATTCCAAATAAATAAAATCAAGATACTGGAGGCTCTGATCAAGTCTCCCCCACTCGTGATTTGAACTGGGAATTTTTTTTTCTCTCTGTGTCTACAAAGTAAGTCAAGGTAAATAATTCCCACATCCTCTGTCAGAGCTCTATGCCTGGCATTCCAGAGTAGAACTTAGTTTCCCTGCTACAAATACATAATTACACAGAAAGCTTAATTTCTAAAGTAGTATTCTCACAGTAATATTTTGGGCACCTTATCTCATAAATTTTGGTTGTTTTGACCTGATAGCTAACATTACTTTTTTGATGGTGAAGGATTATGCTTTAATTTGCAAATAAACTCAACTCTCTGAAAACAATTTTCCATGAATTGAGGATTTCTTTCTGAACATGTTTTTTTTTAATTTGTCTATACTTATTAAATTTTCTTAGTATATGAAAATGGTACTTATATGTTACTCTTTTTGTGTTTTTTTCTATATGAGAATTATATGTTTTTAATTGACATAATTCACATATAAAATTCATTCTTTTAAAATGAACGTTTCAGTAGTTTTTCATATATTCACAAAGTTCTACAGTCATTACCAGCATCTATTTTTTCAAACCCATTTAACCCAGTAACCCTGAGGTTAGCCTCTGCCTTCCCACACCCCAAAACCTTCACTGATGCTTGATAAGGGAGAAATCACACTGCACAACTCTTAGCAACATTTCTTGATAGTCTCTTTCCAAAGTCCCACACTGTACCATGGCTGCTCCAATCTACTCCACCTAAGGTGGTTCTCCTCCTCACTCTCTTCACCTTCTCTCAAGGGTTTTATAATCTGGACACCCCCTTAGCTCCATACCTTTTCTCAGGCAGAGAAATGTAGCCCATTCCGTCAGCTTGGGTTTCCCCCGCCAATCATCATTTCCTTGTCAGAGACAGCTAGCTGCTTTTCTGAGATGTGTGCTATGTTTTCATAAGAAGCTCTTGCAGAGGGTTCTCTAACCAGCAGCTACATTTCTTTATTAGTTTTTAACTTTTTAAAATTTGTTCTAATTAGTTATACATGACAGCAGAATGCATTTCAATTCATTGTATACAAATGGAGCACAACTTTTCATTTCTCTGGTCATACATGATGTAGAGTTGTACCATATGTGCAGTCATACATGTACTTAGGGTAATGATGTCCATCTCATTCCACCATCTTTCCTGCCCCCATCCCCCTCCTCGCCTATCCCTCCCCTTTGCCCAATCAAAGTTTATGTTACTCTTAAAAGGCATAGGATCCACTACAGAATAGTTCATCCTTACTTGAACTTTGTAAACCATTATGGTAAGCTAAAGGGAAGTGCTCAGGCAGCCACAATCTAATTG
Organism: Tamias sibiricus; assembly: GCA_025594165.1. Classification (NCBI taxonomy): domain Eukaryota; kingdom Metazoa; phylum Chordata; class Mammalia; order Rodentia; family Sciuridae; genus Tamias; species Tamias sibiricus. The sequence goes on from CM046664.1 coordinate 81,008,710, forward strand.
AATGACACACTGTACGCTGTACTATTCCCTCCCAGCCACTGATAGACACAGGCACTTGATAACTGTTGATACCAAATAAAGCATCGTTGACCTGACTTGTTTGTTAACATCTAAGGAAGTATTGTTTTAATAATTTATTACTCTAAAAGTTTTTTCTGTTTGTATATGCTATGGCTCTGCAGAGGGTCAGGACAAATAAAATATACAAAGAGATTTATTTTAAGGTATTGGCTCAGGGGATTATGAGGACTGGCAAGTCCAAAATTCATAAGCAGGCCAACAGGCTGGAAACTCAGCACAGTTGGTGCTACAGTCTTAAGGCAGGATTTCTCTCTCTTTGGGATATCCTTACTTTGCGCTTCAGATCCTCAGCTCATCGAGAAAGACCCACCAACATTATCAAGAGTTATTCTAAGTAAGCTGATTATAGTTGTCAACCACATCTACAATATTGCTTCCCAGAAAAATTTGATTAAATTCCTGGGGTACCATGGCCAAGCCAAGTTCACACATAAACTTAACAATCACACTATTGATAGAACTATTTTTTAGTTTTTAGGATTTGTTCCTCAGAGTTACTTATTTAGACACATTGATTTTGCCAGTATAAATTCTTCTGTCTTAATTGACTTCTTGCTAACCTGACTTTATAACTTCAGCAAAAAGCCCAAAGAATCTAGACTAAGATGTCAGACTGCAAACTGAGGAGGAGGAGACAAAGTAGAGAAGGAAGACAATGACGATGACCAAAAAGGAGGAGGGGTAGGAGGAGTAGAAATTGGATCTTTAGGAATGAATAAAGGACTTCAAAAGCTTGGGATCATATCTCTTATTTATTTACATACTTTAAAATTTTACAGTAAATACAACAAGAGCACAGCAACTATTATATTTGACTCTTATCCAGATGCTTTATTCAATCATAGTTCAAAACCAGAAACCAATGGCTGTCTTATTTACTGCACCATGTTTATTATTTGATAGTGGTTGTGTGCATGTGTTTGCATGTGTGTGTGTATGTGTGTGTGTGTGTGCATATGTGTTTGGGGGATGGGTAGGGTCCCTGAGTCACAAAACTAAACAAGCTTTTCCCCACATAGAAACCAAACTAAACCATGTGCTTCCAAATGCACCAAAGCTGAACTGATACATGCAGGAAAATATCAAAATATTATTTCATTAAAGACTAGTTTCAGCTGGCTCCCATCTTTGACACACAAACTTGGATAAGATACAGTCTTGTGCTCCATTCAGACTTCTCCACCTGAAGCCAGAAGGAAAAAGTGAGCCATTATATTCATTCATTCAACAAATAGGTATTGAATGAACCAGTGTAAGTAGTCACTAAGTCCAGTGACACATGGTGACAGATGTAAGATAATGTACATGGGTTCAATAAGCCAATAATCTAGTGGTACAGACAGGCATGTAAACACCCAAGGATTATGAGGCAGAATAAAATGTAAATAGATGTGTAAGTAAATTCTTGCCCCACACAGAAAAAGTAGCATTGAAACGAAAAAGGATAGACTTCAAGGGGGAATTTTCACCATGCCTTTAAGAGAAGGAATGATCAATAGCTAGAGACATAAGAAGGTGATGGTTTCAGAGGGACAGAAGACAGACAATGCAAGTATATCCAAGGAATAGTGAATAAACCAATGTGATTGGGGATATGCAGTCAGCAGAATCCATGAGGCGCCTCTTCTCTCCTATGTACTTAAATGGTTATTGCTCAGAATTATTAATTCATATTCCTGTCCCCTCCCCTAAGCCTGATATTTCTGGTGAGCAGAGAATTTCATTTTTCTTAAAATATTCTCCCAAGTGCACGGTATAAGAAACATGTCTAAAAGATAACATATGGTAACATACAAAACTGTCCACAAGTTTCAAGGCCAAATAAGTGGTGAGAATTGTCTTATACCTTCCCTCCTCCATTTCCCCCTCTGAGCCTTTCTTTTTAATCTAAAAATAGAATAAGCATGAAGAGTCCCTACAAAGTACATAGCAAGGAGGTCCTTCTGTGAAGACAGAAATATGATGGAAATGTGGAAAGGAGTATTCTAGAGAGTTGGACCTTGTATAGGTCGATTTTCCACTGCTGAAACAAATACCTGAGATGCATAAACTTAAAAAGAGTAAAGGTTCATTTTAGCTCACAGTTTTTGAGATTTCTGTCCATGGTTGGTTGTCCCACTGTCTGGTGGCCTATGAGGAAGCAGCACACCATGTGAGGCCAAGTGGTGGAAAAAACCACTCCCCTCAGGGAAGCAGGGAAGCAGAGACAGAGAAAAAGGCTGGATTCCAATATCCCCTTTAAGGGCACCCCTAGCGACCTAATTTCCTCCCCCTGAGTCCCACCTCTTAAAGGTTCTACCACCTCCCATTAGTGCCACAGAATGACAATCAAGCCTTTAACATGTGGACCCTTGGGGACACTCAAACCAAACCATAGCAAATCCTGACCAAGAAATGTGGGTCTTAAGAAATAAAAAGTCAGATTCTTGGAAAAAAAAAAAAAAAAATGTCATTCCACTCCAACCCTCCTTCCCTAATACCTTGATTTAGAAAGCAAATTTAGTCTGTGTATTCATTTTTCTTTTCTTTTCCATCATAAAGAAGCCCACAGAAAAATTGCCCTCCCCTCTCTCCTCTTGTAAGGAATATTTGTTTTTGTCCCTCCCAGAATCAATTTTCACCTTGTTCTAGGAATAGCCCCTGGATTGCCTCTTAGGAAGCCATCTCTCACAGCTTAGAAATATCTGAGAAAATGTAATCAGTGCTTGGCTGGTAGTTAAATGGAGGGCATGTATGAACTGGACATGATGTGAGTTTAAGGGGAATGTCCCATTAGAGAAATACATTGTTACACATTATTTTCCCTATTCATTAATGAATTACTAATTTTGCTTTTATCCCCCAGTTTTACTGTTATTAATAGGATGGCCCTTTCAAAACAATTCTGAGTAGCTAAAAGAGAAATCTGACCTTCACAAGGACTCACAAGAGAAGCTTTCTCCTCTCCTCAGTGTCTTGCTGTTCAGGGGAAGATGGAGGCGCACTCCCTGGCAGTCTCTCTCCCATTGTTGCTCCAAAGATAATTTCACGCCACATTTTTAACACCATGACTTTGACCTCAGAATGACTGTCGTGACATTTTTGACAAGATTTCTTATTAGAGTGTCTACTCTTCCACCCCAGATAATAGTTTTTTTTTTTTTTAATGCACACCTCCTGTCTCTCATAATGGCAAAAACAAATAAATAAGACAAAATATAATGTTTGCGCCTTAGCCATTCTTGTCTTTGTTCCCACCTCTGTAAGACAAGAGAAAAGACAAGGCAATTTGTAGTGTTCCTTTGACTCTAGCAACCCATGATCTAAAAGGACACTAATGTATCAGTTGGCAGCACTGTGAAGTGGAACCACCTCTCACCCTGCACTACCATTCAGAGATAACAATGTTGATGATCATGGCAAAAGGCAAGCTGACATGTTCTCACCAGGACTTGCAGGATAGGACACTGAAGTCGCAAGATCACTGTGCCCTACAGAAAAGAGGATCTGTGGAGCAAAATCCCAGGGTTCATAGGCGTGGAGCTGTTGGGGATGTGAGGGCTGTCGTTTCCTCTATCAATGTTAAGTAGTTCTTATAATACCCATTTAGCAAAAAACCCATAATCATAATGACATTTCTTAGAAATCCTATAAAAGACACAAAGCACAATCAGCCCTTTTTTCACTGTCTTCTATTATGATATGAGTGATTTAATGAAATTTGAGGTTGACAGTAATAGTCTCATAGTACATAATAGATCAGTGTAACAAAGGTGAAACAAAAATCTAGAGCATATGCTTGGTATTTTAAAAGAACATATTTGCAACCAATCACTGGAGTTCAATTATTCTGACACATCATTTTTATGTATATTAGTGTATGTAAAATACTTACTAAATAAAGGTTTCAACTTGAGTCATGTAGTAGGAGCTGACGATGGACCTGAGGCAGTACAAGAAAGATATTACTTGCCATTGCTTACAAATATACCTGGGGTGCAAAAGTCAAACTTTTAAATGGAGTGCTTTTCCCTTTAAAATATATTCAAAATTCAACCACTTTTTTCTCCACTTCTATTGCTACCACCCTGGACAAAGCCACCATCTTCTCTCATCTAATTATTACAATACAATTTGGATAGCTCCACTGAGGTCTCCTGCATCCAATTCCCCAAATGACAGTCCCATTCATACTTTTAAAATATTGTTAATCAACCACGCTCTTCTATCCATTGGTTCTCATGTTAGTCAATAAAAGCCAAAGTCTGTAGCATGGTCTTGCCCTACAACTGTAATATCATCATCACTTGAGATTTTGTTGGAAATAACAAATTCTCAGACCCCTCCCCAAATCTACTGAACCATAAACTCTGGGTGCAGGCCCAGACATCTGTATATATAAGCCCTCCTGGTGAAGGCTCATGTTTGGGAACCTTAGTCTTACAGGACCACACCTCCCACCCCCCTTGCACTACCTGGTTGACCCACCTCCCTACCTTCTCCCCTGTGCATACTTTGCTTGCCTCCAACTAAGCAGCCTTAAACATACCAAGCAGGTCTGAAGCTCAGGTCATTGGCTCATGCTATTACTTCTGTCTGGAAGACTCTGTCCCCTGATACACATGTGGCTTGCTCCCTCACATCCTTTAGGTCTGTGTATAAATGTCATCTTCTAGAGCAGCCTTCCCTTTACCCTCTGTAAAATAGCAAGCTCTGCCTTCAGAACCCTTTCCTCCTTAGGTTGCTTTATCTTCCTCCCTTGCATGTATTATCCCCTGAGATATAACATTTGTCTGCTCATGGCCTGTCTCATCTACTAGAATGTCAGTTTCATGAAGATGAAGGTCCTTCTATTTACAAACAACCATTGTGGAGAACATTTCCTAACCCAGAGCAGACAATCCATAAATATCTATTTAAGGAATGAATTCAGCTCCCTAGTCTAAGGAAGAAGATAGAGACCATAACAACCTGTGAATGTAACTTAAATGTCTACAAAAGGGTCTCCTTTCAAAAAGCCTGCTTGCTTACTGCTTTTCTATAGTGGAGATTCTTAAGCCATTAAGAAATGAATCTCCTTGAAGACCTTATTGAGGGAAAATCTATTTTGACTAGAGAAAACAATGTCAAAGCTACGTACATTTAATTAACCAGGATGTAGAATGTATACCACAGAGCACACACCCTTTTCTCAGGGAGGATAAAGGAAGGCCAGCAGAAATTCTGGATACTTATGCATAGTCCATACTGATGAGGTTCTTCATCAGTATCCTCCATCAAGCGAAACATCTGTTAAAATAGAGTAGAAACCAACCAAATGGTGGGAGTAATCAAGCTGCACAAACAATTTTGTCATGAGCACTACTGGAGATATCTTGAACCTCAGAGGGAGAGCTAATACACTGGGTTCCAGCCAGAATCAGAACCCCAGATGAGTGGAACAATAGACAAATCTAATCATCGGAAATTAAAAAATCAAAAGTATAAAAAGAAGAGGATGTGACTATAAGCACAACCGTATAGTACAACCATTGGGAAAGTTCTTGTGGACTTCTGTTATTATTTGTAAAAGATACAAACAAAAAGAAATAATTGCTCCTTTGATTATGCTGGCAAAAGTAGGGTGGTATGCTATAAGAAGGTCACTGACCAAAGAGAATTGATCTAGATTTAAAAGAACAGAATATTGAGGAGGAATACAGCTGTGTCACATGGCAAACACTCAATTCCCATAAGTTAAGAAATTTTGAATATTTATGCAGAAGACTCTGATATGATGAAAAGAAATATGAAAAAAGGAGACACTAATGACTGCCTTAAAATATTAAAGGATTGCCATGTAGAATACTAGACAATCTTTGCTTGTCTGCTCTTTCCTCTAGTAGAAGTAAATATGGGCTCTTTGAGAAAGAGACTGTTTTAGCTTGTCTTCTGTATGCCTAGAAGCTAGACCAAGGGAAAAGATAATACAAGAACTCATTAAATTTTAATATAATGAATGAATGAATGAATCACCCCATTTTTCTCTATAACACTCATCACTATCTGAAATTTATCCTATTCATTTCCTCAGTTCCCTGTTTCCTGTGTCTTCACCTTCTAGGTAGAAGGGATGTTCTAGGAAACGTGGGAGTTCATCTGTCTTGATTCTCACTAGAACAGTGCCTAGAAAGAAAGAACACAATGACAGACTGATGAGTGAACTTGGACAGTATCTGTCCTTAGAAACATCCATACTATTTTCTCATGTCTTTATGCCCTGTTTCTTTTACAAAGTGAGAATGATAATAGTACTTACAAATATATTTTTGTGAAGATTAAGTATGTTTGTATACAAAAAAATTAGAAATGTGTCTACAACAGAATTGTTATTGAATAAATGTTAACTGTTGTATCATTTCTATAATTCCTTGGAAGTGATAATAAGCCAGTTGAAAAAGAAAAGGATTGTGAAGGACAAATAAGACCCTGAAGGAGGATGTTTTAGAATTGGAATGACACTCAAACTCTGTTTTGTTAGTTCATTTTTATTAAAGATGTTGTAACGAGACTTGAAAATCAAGCAGTTTAAAAAAAAATCCACACTTCACTCAGACCAACTGTCTCTTACATGTTCTCACATGACATCTGCACTTCCGTTGTCACAGCCCTTGAACTTTACATTAGTGCTCCTCTCATTAACCATATTTTCTTTCAGGATGTAGCCCAGAGAAGTCAGGAACCTCATAATTTTCTTCACCAGTCACACCCCATATACTTTTGGTGCTTAGTATTGAAAATGCACATAAGTGTATTTGTGCAAAGACAGGAGAGACAAGACAAAGGAAAAGATGGAAGGATGACATACTCTTTCAGAGATGTTAAAAGGTTATTGAGGTTCTCATATGGTTTGACAAGATGACCACTGAGGTCTCTGAGCACTTCCCAAGGTAAAGCCCAAAGAAGCTGTTACAGAATAGGTTTCTAAATTAAAGCCCTAAATTAGACCCTGAGATGCCAACTTGAGTCGAAGGATCCAAAAACTTGGAGTTCTGTCAGCTATTTGTCACAGGGCACTGCTCACATTAATGGGAAAGTCAAACCAATCACTTGCGTTAGTATTGTTCAAACATTGCAAATGTTTTTCTTTTGCCCTGAGGAAAATTCTTTCTTTCTTTCTGAATTTGTAATTCTTTTCCCGTGTCCCTGCAACATGTTATCTTTACATATATGTTCCTGTTCGCCAGTCCTTTATTATCACCTTATCACAGTTCTCTCCAAAAAAAGGAGAAATTTATTTTCTTTTTTTTCTAATTTATTTTCTTATCAACCCAAAACTATAAATTTTCTTTGAATTAATAGTTTCTTAAAAGTTGTATAAAATTGACACAAAACAATCCACATACATTAGTATGTAAGTTTAAATGTTGAACACAAATATGAAAAGTATAAATACATAAAGTAAAATTATGTTATAAATACAAAAAGTAAAACTTTATTGGTGCTTTATCTCTAAGAAGGGAAAATGTGCAATGCCTTGATTAAGGGATTAACAGAACTGAGTGCAGCTGAATGTAAGCAGGGTGCTGGGGATTGAACCCAGGGCCTCATGCATGCTAAGTATGTGCTCTCCCACTGAGCTACACCCCCAGTCCCTAAAAGGATTACCGAACTGTCCCACTGCTCGCTGTCTTGCAGACTTTGAAGGCCCAGGGTAATGTCCTGCTGTGGTATCTCTGATGGGTAGAGGAAGGTTTTTCTTTTATAACATGAGCAAAGAGGCACTGTGAGGTGAAGGTGACAAAGAGAGCTTCTACCTCAGATACATGCTCAGTAAATCCACTGTAGGAAACACTATATATGCACAGGTGATTTTATTATCTGGAAAATGGTTTCTCTTGAAACGGTCCACTGATGTAATCCTCAGAAAGTCTTTGGTACCTCAGGCTGAGGCTCACTGTCCAACACCACCTCACACCACCTGATGCCACCCGGAGGGAAAACATTTGATGCTCTCCTCCTCTCAACAGCATCTCCTCCTCAACAGTCTCACCCGGTCCTCACTGCAGTTCAGAGCTCCTCTACTGAGTGCCAGCCCAGCATTCTCAGCCCCTTGCATGGCAGTCCTATGTGTGCACCTATCTGATTATGTCCCAAGATAAAATTACCCCTGTCCCAGCCCTCAAAATAAGCATATGTTTTGTGTTTCACATAATGGTAACTCAAACCTTCCAGAAACAGGGTGGCGGCGGGGAGGAGGGGTGGGCACATCAGCTAACTATGACTTTTCATTCACATTATATCCTCCCTCCCAACACATGACTAAATTCGACTGATTTGCTTCTAAGATGAAGCAATACCTTCCTTAACATTTCCACCATTGTTTTCTCATTATCTCTTGCCTGAACCAACTGGTTTTCACCCACCAGAAGGAATCCAAGCACCATACCCCTGTGGCTTTTGCACTCTGGCTAATGCTGTGTTCTCAGTCTCAAATTTCCTCCTCATGCACATGGTCAGGATAAATCCTGCTCATCCTTTACAGCACAGCTCAATTCTGTTTTCTTTGATATCATCAGTTATAATCTCTGACTCCTAACAAACTTGTTGGTATCTTATGTGATATAAAATTATGTTTCATGTATTAATATCCCCACTTTTCCCACCATCCTGATTCCTAAAGATATGGCTTTTCTTTTTCTTCTATACTCCCAACACCAAGGATTTGCAGGCTGATTTGGGGGAGTTTTGTGAAGGTAGAAGGATAAGAAGATCTTGGACCAGGTCATGAAGAGGTATTTTGAGGAATTTTAATAAAGATTGCCAAAAGAACCTCGGGATGTGTAAGAAGACTGGAAACACAGTGGAGGCATGTTTTTAAAAAAAAAAAAAAAAACTATTTTTGCAGACTAATCTGCTTTTGATGCTTGGGAAATACAGATTTTGAGTTACTGTGAAACCTTTGCATTACATTTGATTTTCTTGACTGTTTCTCTGATGGTGACATTACTCTAAGACTAGACCATAATCAACTACAAAAGTTAGACTGGTAGAATTTCAGTGGTGCCAGTACATTTCAATCATATCCAAAGAACAAAAATAATTATATTAACGTTAAAAAAAACTTTAAGAATTGTCATGGGGGATACTAAAATCAGAGTCACACCTTATGGACAATAGCACTGTTCAGGAAGAATTTTGTAAACTAGAGACCCAAACTTCACAGGTCTAATTATCTGAGACTATCTAAATACTAATCTGAGATAGCAAACTAAAATTGATTCTCACTGACATGGTTAGACCCTTAGTTTCTTAAAAGATAAATTCAATTTTAAACACTAGGAGGAGGTAGATGTTATGTCAGCTGCATAGCTCTGTAGACAAAGACCAGACTCAGAGAGATATGACCATGGCTACTCTATTTACATTACACAGGACTTGGAACCATTGAGACAGATATTAACTACCAGAAACTCAAGAAAAATGTGGCAAATACTATTCTAGAGTCTGGAGTAAGACCCCTAAGTCATGATCTAAGCACACCATGGAGAAAGCATGAGAAAGGATAAGAGGCAGAGGTATACCTCATTGATAGGACTATGAGTTTTATTGTCCTAAGGATTTCTGACGGACTCAAAGCCATTAGTTTTTACTAATGAGTTTTATTGTCCTAAGGATTTCTGACGGACTCAAAGCCATAAAAACTAACATATCCATGTAACTATATCCTGCTCCCCTAACTAACAATGACACCAGGGAAAGTTATTGGACTTACATGCCAAATTCATTACCATGTGTCAATGTACGGGGAAACTATTACTTGACCAAGTATTCCTATATCATCCAAGAAAGAACTATAATGTTGTGGTCCATTGGGGAAGTATAAAGTGAAACTTGGAAGCCCCGAAGTTTCTGAGTCCAGCTTGTGTAGAGTCTTTATGCAGTTTAGTCGTTAAAAAGCAACATTATTCTTCATTACTTTTTCAGAGAACCACACAAATTTGAACTTACTAATGACTGTTCAGATAATTGGCTTATCTGTAGCTAGGCAGAGTGAGAGTCAGACTTAGATGTGACACTCTCTGAGTAATCTTGGGAATGGAAGAAAGTCTCACTTTCCCCCAAAGACAAAGCCCAATAGATGAAATCTCAGCAGGAAAAAAAAATGGTTTCTCCAGTGATGGTCAGAGAGCCCTCCAGGGCAAGTGCTTGATTAAGACTGGGTGCTTGATCATATGTGGAAATGGCTTAGGTGTTCCTCCATTCATTCCCAGAGGATTGGCACATCCAGTGTAGTTGATAAGGATAGCCTTTGTTTCTTGTTTTATTGTGTCAAAAAAAGGGCTTTTCCGCCTGTTCCTTTCTCTTATAAAGATAAAACACTAGTCATGAAAGAAAACAGATTAAATACCAAAAATTCAGGTTTGCTCTTGAGAAGTTAGCCTTCCCTACCCCAAGGTTTTCAAGAAGGGACTGCAATGAACTCAGGCAGTGTCTACTTTGTAGCCACCATAGAGGAGACTGAGAGACATTATGCACACCTCCAATGAACGAAAAGGGAGAGAGGACACAGAACTGTAAACTAAGCTCTACTAAAATGTAGGATAAAGGAGCTTGAGCTATGAAGAGACTTGGGTGCTCTGGACTAATAGTTTACCTACAGAGTATTCAAAGACTGAGCCAGATTAAGTGAAACTAGACAACAATTATTAATATAAGAAACTTCCCACAATCACAACTAAGGATGAGCATTATCCAGACCTCTCCATTTTAACAGGGGAAAAAAAAAAAAGAAATCAATTTATACTCACTGAAGGAAAAAAATGTGGAATTAAAAAGTTCATGCAATTAAAAGGAACAAGAATGCATCAGTTTCAGATACTACTGGTCCCAGAAATTCATTCTGCCAGCAGTTAATTTGTCTCCCCATTTTCTTCCTCTAATTCTCCTATTTAATCAATTTTATTCTGCAAGCAGCCTGTTGCAAGCAGCCTGTTGCATCCAACCAGATACAATTCCACACTGTATGACCCTTACAGCTTGTGATACACAAAGAATAAAAGAGATTTATCCAATTTCCTGGAAGGCCTCTGATTGACTCTGCTTTGGCCATGTGTATGTTCTGGAACCAATGACCTTGGCCAGAAGAATACAGAAATCTGATGGCCAGTCCTGGGGCCCTTCTATCTCTCTGATAGTCAGGGATGGTGTTAGTCCCACAAACTACCCAGAGCATGATCCCGAGAGGATGAAGGTTTGTGCCAGAGAAAAAGGGAGGGGATGCAGGTGGGAAAAGGTACCCCAACAGCTGCACTCCTACAGATATAGGAGCTTCTGTCTTTGCTGGTTTAGAATCTTTTCCTTTTCTGTCCCCCTCCTCTCTGACTGGATTCTTCTGAATTTTGTCTTATAAAATCAGCACACAAGAGAGAATGAGGAGAAAAGAAGGCAGAGAGACACAAGATGTCCATGGGTATCACTTGAAGTAATTTTGAAAAGAGTTGGTAATTTGTGAGGAAAATAGATAAGAGATAATGTGTTTAAAAGATTGCTTGAGATTTTGAATACTTTTCATGTGGCTGAAGCAAATAGTAAGAGAGGGCTAGTCTGAATCACTTTTGAGTTTCTAAATTGTTCCTTTGTCCACATTAAATTCATTGTTGCACCAATGCTGCATGATATTCTATTAGTGTTTACACATCTAACTCCTCCACTAGATCCTGGTCTCCTTGAAGAGAGTGGTTATATCTTGTGTGTTCCCATGGTGCTTTGCACCTCAGAAGGATTCAGTATTTGTCAGATGAATAGCAAGTTCCTAATGTATGATTTTTCTGCCCTCAAGACTCTCCAAGAGAGTGGGTCCTTCAAATTTTTAAAAATCCAAAGAAGGTGTTTCCATGGCCTCTGATTATAACCCTGCCTTCAAGTAAACAAGAATTTACTTTGTGCTTTTCATACGTTGATTCTAAGGCATTGTCATCTAAAATCAAGATAGCGAAGCCAATAATAATCTTTCAAAATCATAGAATCAAAGTAATTCAGCCTTAGAAAAGAACTTGAAATATTGAAACCAATTTCTTCATTTTACAGAGAAACAATTGAGGTTTCTTTGCAGTTAAATTGTTTGTTCACCTGTATAGTTTCTCAGTACCTAAAATAAGGACTTGGGTCCTTTCTGAGCTATTTTCATATATTACCTTGTACCCTACATAATATACCTTCTTAAAGACATGTTTTGATCATCTCCTCTTCTTCTTCTTCTTTTTTTTTTTTTTTTTTTTTTTTTGTCCCAGAGATTGAACTCAGGGGCACTCAACCACTGGGCCACATCCCCAGCCCTTTTTTGTATTTTATTAGAGACAGGTCTCACTGAGTTGCTAAGTGCCTCGCCATTGCTGAGGCTGGCTTCGAACTCGCGATCTTCCTGCCTCAGCCTCCCAAGTGCTGGGATTACAGGCGTGCACCACTGTGCCCGGCTCTCTCCTCTTCTTAAAGACCTGTTGAACTCAACAAACATAATTATTCCTTTTCCCGTAGTTCCCTATACACAAATTGTATGATACTGATAGGGACAGTGCAATGAACAGAACTTTCCTGTGCCCTCCCCCAAGTTCATACATTGAACTTTTAATGCTTAGTGGTATAGTATCAGGAGGTGGGGACTTCTGAGGGTACTTAGGTCATGAAGGTAGAGCCCTCATAAATAAGATTAGTGCCCTTGTAATAGAAGCCCCAGAGGGCCAAACTTGTTCTTTATCAAGCATGTGAGAATTTGACAAGAAGACCTTAGTCTGCAACCCAAAACAAGGGCCTCACCAGAACCTGACAGTGTTGGCACCTTGATCTCAGACTTTCAGCCTCCAGAATTATAAGAAATAAATTTCTGTTATTTAAGCTTCTCAGTCTATGGTAATTTTTATGCAGCCAGAACTACTAAAATAGGTAATATAAAAACACAGCTTTAGCATCTAAGAAGCCTTGAGTCCACTTCTTTAAAGCTATATGATTTGGCATTGGCAAAACTTTCCTTATCTAAAAAATGAGTGTAATAATATAGCTCCTAGACATCTACAAGGTACTGTGTTGTGGCACTGAACAAAATAAAACACCTAACATGTAACAGGTCCTGATAAAGTATTAGCATTTTTTCCCACCAAACTCACCTCTCTCCATAGCTAAATAATATTTATGAAGAATTCTGAAGCCTAGATTATAATTTTAGCTCACAGAAGTAAATTCAGTTGGAAGTTAGGATCTATCTGGAGATTTAAATACCCTATGTTAAATTAACCATTCTTCAAGTTAATAATAATTCTTGGCTAACTCACAGTCCCATAATACTAATGAAATGAAACATTTATTTGAACTGATTTTTATTATCAGAATGTATTAGCACCAAACAAGGGCAGAAGCCCAGACTGCAGAGTACCAATCTGATGTTATGGGATTTATTTAAAAGACAAAGTTATTTTGTCAGCAATAGTAGAGATTAGAAACTAAGTAACAACTCCTTTCTTCAAACATTACCACCTAATTTACAATACCATGGCAGCAAGGAGAGCGGTCTTGTAGATAAAAAGTAATTTGATAAAATAATGGCTGCCATTTTTCTGCTGCAATTGCTCTACAACATAATTTATAGGAACTGTATTTCTCTTCTCCTTGATGACAGATAATGGAAAAAATGTCAGCAGCAAACCTTGACAGCAAGCTCAGACCACTGGGATCAGTGCAACTAAGCCATTTTTAACTTTCTCCTCAATTATTGTTTTCAAGTTATACCCCATTTCATCAAGAAGAAGGACAAAGGTTGATGAGTTTTAAAAAATCTTTGCTCAAAACTGAAATTTTTGATTAAAAAATGTTCATAAAATTATTATGATCCTATACTGTAATGTTATTTGGTTCATCTTCTATATTCAGATGCTCATAAATTATTGTACAATTTATCACCATGAACATTAAAATAAGCAATACAAAATTGTGTACAGTTACTCTGAAATGAAACTCATGTTTTTTATTAATTGACACTGTGCCCTATTTGTTTCAAATAACTCTTAAAGTAATTTAAAGATTATAACAGAATATAAAGTATGATGCTTAAGAATAAAAGTGAAACAAAGTAGCTAAAGGATGCAGGTCAAATCTTACTTTAAATACCATATGAGTTGAGTTGATTAAACTTTTGAATTCTAAATTTAGCCATTGAGTTTCTGGATTCAAAAAATAAGACAATGAACAATTTAATAACTTTCACTTTTAGTGACTCATATCATCCTTTCACTCATATTTTCCATGTACTCTAATTTCTTCTTTATTATTTAAATTATTCTTTATCTTATCTTGATTTTGGAATTATGTGGGGTAGAGATATGAAAGACATAATTTACTCTCTTGCAATAATGATAGGTGAGTGGGCACAAATTACTAGAAAATAAATCTATTAAACAACAAAATTAGAAGCTTAAGCTATTGAATAAGTTAAGAAGTACAATTATATTTTATACATATGAGCATATACAATAATTCAAACTATGCTATCAGTATTTAGCTGTTCCCTCCAGTAATTGCTAACCATGAAAACTAACTTCTTAGAAACTATTTCAAGAAAAAGCCAATATGCTCAGTATTCAGTGCAAAGAAGCTGACATATTTTATTATAGCTGAAGGGCAACTATACAATTTATCTAAAGATACTATTCCCTGGAACTACATTTTGAACCAGTTATCCCACTACTCAGTATGTACCCAGAGTATTGAAAATCAGCATACTACAGTGACATAGCCACATCAATGTTTATAGCAGCTCAATTCACAATAGCTAAGCTATGGAGCCAACCTAGGTGCCCTTCAACAGATGAATGCATAGAGAAAATGTGGTATATGTACACAGTGAAGTATCATTCAGCCATAAAGAAGAATGACTATATAACATTGGCCAGCAAATGGATGGATCTGGAGACTATCATGCTAAGTGAAGTAAGCCAGGCAAAAAAAAACAAACAACAACAAAAAAAAAAAGCCAAAGATCAAATGTTTTCTCTGATATGTCAAAGCTAACCCACAATAAGGTGGGGAGGGGGGCAGTGAGGAGAAGAATAAAAATGCAATAGATTCAACAATGGGGAATGGAGGGAAGGGGTTGGTAAGCAAAGGAAAGACAATGGAATAAACCTGACATAGTTTTCCCATGTATCTATATGAAAACAACACAGTGAATCCCACCATCATGTATATCCATAAGAAAGGAACTCTAACTAGAATAATATATATTCAATATTCCATGTTTGTATATTTATATCAATATGGGTTCTGCTGTCATGTATAAACAAAAAGAACCAAAAAAATTTTAGAAATAAATAGATTATGGATTAAAAAATAAAAATGCTATTCCCAAATATTTGGATAAAACTCCACATATTCATTTTCTCAACCAGTACTCAAAGGGGAACTTCAGTGTCCTGGGCACCATTCAAGAAGCGAGGGTTCAACTAGAATGGTCAATGGGGAGGGAGGGGAAGGGAGGAAGCAAAAGGGTGAATAAAAAAAATGGTAGAATGAGATGGATATCATTACCCTAAGTGCATGTATGAAGACACGAATGGTGTGAATATACTTCATATACAAACAGAGATATGTAAAAATGTGCTGTATAAGTATAATATGAAATGCATTGCATTGTGCTGTCATTTATAACAACTTAGAATAAAAAAAAAAAGAAGCAAGGGTTCAGTAGCTGCTTTTGTATGAGGGTAAGTGCTCAAAACAGCACAGAGAAGAGAGAGATGCAGGCAATGTTTTCGATATTATTAAGTTTTTTGGTAATTTAAATTACTATTTTTAAGGTACCCAGAGAAAGAAAGCATCTTTGAGGAGAAGGCTTTAGACCAATAGTCCAAATGTGAACATCTAGGAAAGAGCTTTCCAGGCAGACAAAAGAGCATGTTTCAAAGACCTGAAGCAGGATATTAGAAAAGAGTGCTCAGGTATAAGCCAGACTAATGCTAATTAAAAACAGAAGTCTATATAGTTTCATATTCTCCTCTTCATTTGTGTTTTACTATTTTAAAATAGACTGAAGAAATTAACAGTATTCTTGGAGCAACTTCCCAGGCACACTTTGACCTGTATATGGGTTCTAAATGGTTAGGAAAAAGATTCCTATAGGCCAATTAATCACTAAATATCCTCTTATTATCCTTAATCATCTTCCTAATAATATGAAATTGCTTTGTTTAGTGACCAGTAATAAAAACATGAGCTCTTGAAATGTGCTTTTTATAGAAAACAAAATTTGGAGAAATCATCCAATTATTTCCAAGCTAAGAAAGTTTGAAACATGTCTCAAAAACTGTGTCCCTATTTGGAAGTAATAAGTGATCCCTGTCATGAAAGAAGCATAAGGACAGAACCTACTTAAGTTAATAGTTTGACAAAGGTCAGGGCACATCACTCAGGAAAGTTTTGTGAGGTTCTCTGCTATGCAATCTTCTTTTCTTGGAGTTTTGTTCAGTGTGGTCTCTGAGAAAGTCCAGGACATGGAGCTGAACTGGTTTAGAAGTGCCAGAGGTGGTGATGGAGGCCTATATAAACAGAGAAGGCCTGTCTGTGTACTCCTCAACAGAGTTCTCAAGGTTTTCTGTTAAATTCGTCAACTACTAAAATTGGTTTTCTTTGGTACTCTAGTTGCCCATCTCAAGAAAAAAAAAAAAAAAAAACAATTCCAGAATGACTTGTCTACTAGCGGCCAGATAATTACATGACACACAAAAAGTGGCAAACAAAATTTTCTGTTCTCAAATTAATTGTAATTTTTTGTTGCTGCTCCTGCTGATTTGGTTTCGTAATCTTCCTCATTCCTCTCTCTTCCTGTTTTTGTCTTTTCCTGTGACTTGGTTCCCTAGTGTTTGAGTGAAGAATTTTCATTCAAAATAGCTGTAAGAGTGTGCAGAATTACCTAGTTGAATGTCTCTGAGTTAGTCTCTGACTACTTCAGATATGGAAACACAGTTCTTAATCTGGATTAATCCTTCAAGAATCTGAGGAAGGAAAAAAGAATGAAATCCTGGCATTTGCTGATAAACGGATGGAACTGGAGACTATCATGCTAAGTGAAATAATGCAGCCCCCACAAAAAACAATGGCAGAATGTTCTCTCTGACATGCAGATGCTAACTCACAATAAGCAGGGGGAGTAGTGGGGAAATGGATTAGAAAAAGGGGGGAATGAAGGGAAGGGAGGGAGGATGGGAATAGGAAACACAGTAGAATGAATCGGACGTAACTTTTCTATGTTCATATATGAATATACGACAAGTATAACTTCATATCACGTACAACCACAAAAATGGGAAATTATACTCCATGTATGTTTGATATGTTAAAATACATTCTACTGTCATGTACAACTAAAAAGAACAAATTAAAAAAAAAATTTTTTTAAAGAATCTGAAGCCCAGCCACTCAGGAGGCTGAGGCAGGAGGATAGATAGCGAGTTCAAAGCCAGCCTCAGCAACAGCGAGGCGTAAAGCAACTCAGTGAGACCCTGACTCTAAATAAAATATTTAAAAGGGCTGGGGATGTGGCTCAGTGGTCAAGTGCCCCCTGAGTTCAATCCCTGGTTAAAAAAAAAAAAAAAAAAAAAAAACAAGAAAAAGAATCTGATAAAGGTTACACCCCACAAAAATGCAATACATCCAAACTTGCTAAATTTTACATGAAGTCACAAGCTTCATGAAACATCCCCTGTGTCCACTTATCCAAAGATGATGTGGACTTATAAACTTCTCCATGAACAAAAAGTTCCAGGGTCATTAAAAGTAAGACAGACATTAACTTAACCTTTATGCCATTTACCAATATAAGCCCTTCCCATTCTGCTCTAGCAGGAAGCCATACAACAGAGACAATGTCTTTATATTTGTCATGAGCCTGTCCTGAACTTGCCTGTAATGTGTTTAAATTGTTATTTGGGTCAACGAAGACTTTTAGTGGCTTCTATTGGCTTGCTTATGGCATTGTCAAGATATTTCTGCCTAAAAGTCCTGGTTTCCTACAGGACTTTGCCAAATAATGAGGTGAACATTATCAGCTCTGTTTCTTTAATCAAGTCTAATCATGGCAGATCTACTCTGTTTCACATAATTTCAAACTTCACATGCAAAGGCTTTATCAAAACCCAAGAAATTCTCCTACATGAGGACAAGATCCTCACTGCACCTTGATAGCCTTTATTACAGCTTTACCTCTCCAGTTAAGCAAATACCCAGCTTGATAGTGAGACACATACAATTTAAATTAGAAATGACCACTTTCTGTATTCAACAACATCATTGTACATTTTGAAGTTCAATAACTTGTTATTGTGTTAGACTCTATATAGTGAATATGTACCCACATTGAAATTGAGATCCTATATCAACTCCAAAAAAGCAGAACTCTACCTTGCTTGGTAATTTGCCTTGAAAAGGTGCCCTTAATTGCTTCCTAATGCTTACAAAGAATCTTATTTGTTGAAACTGAGGAAATAGCAAATGATCAATGTGTATGTCCTAAATGCTATTCATTGCCAAACTGAATATGGCCTTTATTTTAAGTCATCCTGTACAGGTACTTATATCTCTCAATATTTGATTTAAAAAACAGCTCAGATAACCATAGTACCAAAAGCTCTCAACCAGGTCATTTAACAAGGCTCACTGGTTAGAAGCTATTCTCCATAGTGTTTCAACCTGTCTTGGGACAGCTTTTGTCTGGACTATCTTTCCAAGAATGATGATATGGTAAATAGTACTGGAAGTAAAAGATAGTATATTTCTCTGGGAAAGAGGGAAAGTTCATTTAGCAACCAGAAGAATTTTTTTCTACATCTGGCCAACATAAAATAAGGAGCCAAATGTGTACTCATGCCCAGAACACAGGGGGAAATATGTGAAAACAATGGTTGTGAAACAATGGGCATCAAGTGGTTTGTCACTGTGTTATCCCAGAGAGGGAAAACAAAGGGCCAGTAAGAGTTTCTAGGCTACAAGGAGAAGAACCCAGGAAGAGCCTATGTTTTCTCTAAGATGAGGAGATGAGTTAAGAAACCAAGCAGCCTGGGCAATCAGAGTGTGCAGAGCAAAGAGAAGAAGAGGGAGCTCCAGAGATAAGCCCAGGATAATTTTCAAATCATCAAGTGAATACTGATCTATGGAGGTATGTGAAAAAAATACCAAAGCTAGAGAAAGAACCACCCTAGAGCTGAGACAGGTTAAGGGATAATTTGTTCCCAGCAGCCAGGTGGAAACTTGTGGTTGACTGAACACTGGGCAGAGTTCTCACTGGGTGGAGTGCCTCAGTCATCTTGCACCCAGCTTTCCTGTCCTAAGTTGTCCCATTCACTTGAATGTACTGCCAGAAGCCACTCAGAGAAACCACCCCCACCCCCAACTCCACCCCCACCTCACCCAGTGCCCATCAGCAGCATCATGAGCAGGACAATGTATAGCCCAGGAACAATGTATAGTTCCTGGCACCTTCCCAGAGCTTCTGCCCTTCGATTGAAGAGAATATTGACTATCTTCTGCACTTGATACCATTCCATTCTCTGATACCTGTCCCCAAAAGAATCTTTCCTGCACTCAAATCTCACAGAATCTCTTTAAATGGTTCTTCCTGCTGTTTCTCAAATCCTAGCTTTTAAGAGCTTAAAATTTTAGTCCCCAAACCCAGGCAAGAAATTGATGCCAATCTATTGTCCTTGTCATTACTTCTACTTCTTTCTTCCCCCAAATCCCTCCCCAATCCTGATATGTATACATATATACATGCATACACACACACACACACACACACACACACACACCTGGCATATGTGTATATATTTATGTGTGTGTGTGTGTGTGTGTGTGTGTGTGTGTGTATCAGAGATACCAGCATATGCCAGTAGATACTGTTAGTAATTAAGTGACTTAAGTAGGGAGTAAAATGGTACTATTACCAGACTTAAGCAAAGACTGTTCAAAATACAGCTATAAGATTTAAAAGTAAGTTTATCTATTCGTTTTCTCAGTATTGTCTTTGTACTTCAATGTAGCTTTTGGTATTTAATTCAAATTGCTGGTAAATACTTACTTCATTTTTTATATTTACAAAAGTTTTGGTAGGGCAGATTTTTTTAAAGTGTCTTAGTTCAAGTCTTAAAATCCATCCTGAGTCCTAAATTATACTCCTGACAGAACCTGAGAAGCGTGCCAAGCTCACCACTGAAAACAGTAAAATAGGGAAGCTTGTCATCCCAAGACAGCCCAACAAACCCTTTCAGACTCTGCCACAGTGTTCAGAAAGGGAGAATAATACATCAGAGGACAAAATGGAAATGTTACCTGACTCCTTTTTAAGTCTGGATAGATTCAGTCTTTAAACAGACTTCAAAAATCATCCATTTTGTTTCTGCATTGAAGGAGTAGACCATGTTGTTGCTAGTATATAGTATTTCTACAAAAAATGAGAATTGTATTATGACAGATTCCCCCAGACTTTGACAAATGAAAAAGTAGTGGCTCCCCTTTCCACAGAAAATAACTTCATGAATTCTTTTTATGTGCATGGGTCTTTTCGTGCCTAGTCAGTTCCCTATGTTAGTTCGACTTGCAAAGATAAACCAGTTTCATGGCTTGAATGAATTCTCAATCCCAGTATTGAATCTCTGCTTACAAAAGTGTTTCTCTGTGTTAGGTTATAATTGTAACCATCTCTATGCTACTGGATTATCAGCATTGAACGTGAAACCTGTGTTGGATAGAGATAATACTTTTCATTTTTTGCCACTTGGGCAGTACAGTTCTTTCCATAAACAGAAGGATAATTAAAGGAAGGCAAACACTTCTTGCCAAGGAGATTAAACCATACTAAGAACACATCAACCAGATGAGTGATTTAGAATCATATTCTAAGGAGACTCAGTTCACAAGTGCAAACCCCAAACATTTTTGCCAATGGCTATAAGATGCATATAAACTCAACTCAGACAAAATGTAAATGCAGGTAATCTACCTAAAAGGAGAGTTAATAGTCTAGCACAATCCAGCATCACTTCTGGAAAATGTATTCCAAATGTATGCCTTCATTTGTGCCAAAACAGAAAGAGAACACAGTTGAGGGCATTCTTACCTGAAATGCAAATTCAGACCACAAAGTATACTTGCCAAAAACACTTCCCTAGAGAAAAAGTATTAATCATGTCTGGACAAAAATATAATGGGACTGGGTCATTTGCTCCCCATTCACATCTACAGACCCAAGAAGAATTCTCATTTTTTTCCTCATGATTTGAATAGAAATCCAAACTCCTATTTCAGTAGCCAGAACACTGGTCCCCCTTGGGTCTCAAAAGCCATCATTAAAACTGACAGTAATTGGTATTATTACTGACAGCACAGAGTGACAGGGCAGGCTCTGCAGAAGCAGCACCATTCATCCCTGGGAATGCATGCAGCTCACTTATGGATGGGGAGATGCAGGGAACCCACACAGAGCCTGCCCTTGTCATTTATGCTCTGTGAAGACAAAGGACGACAGGACTTTTGATCCAGTACTTCCTCCAAATACTGTTTACTGTCTTTGCCTCTGTGTACATCGCTTCCCTTCCCCAGCTGAACTGATAGGTAGGAATTCAAAGGCAATGAAATCTGGGCTCTGATCAGTGATCCACGCATGGCAGGTGCTGGGAGGCCCACGGCAGCACTCAGCCGCACTTGGGCATTATGACAGGAGCTCAAGATGTGATGCTAATGAGGCCTGTACAGCAGAATGCATTTTCCAGCCCAAAGAAGCACCACACACCTGAGTGATAGAAATCTTTTTGGGTTCCATCATCATTCACTCATGGTGTACACGGCAAAATTCATCCCGCTACTAATTCCCTTCTATTCCCATTCTATCTGCTTCTTAAATAGCGCTTGGCTTCTTCTCATCATAATTCTCATATCCATACCTATGTGACTGCTTGAATTATAACAGTGTAGCAAAAATTTTTCTTATATATCTGAAAGAACACAGACTGGGCTTCTTATTGCACCTACTCACAGAAAGAGAATTTCTTCCTATTTGGGTATTATCTTAAGACAACCTAGAGACAAATGTAATGATTAAGTGAAACAAATAGAAAAAAATAGATTTTAAAAAGGTTCCATGTACACAAGGAAATTTTTCAAATAGGGAAGGAAAGGAGAATAATTTCAAAATCCAGTATTGAGCAGCCACTGATAAACATAGATGCACAATAAGATTCATAATGAATATATAAATATAAAGAAGTAACTTGAAGAGACAAGGTGTGATCCATCTGTATATACTTGTTCTTATGCTTTCTTTATCTTATCCTGGGTTCACAGGATAGCATGGATTTCATGTGTGACTTCAGAAGTCATTCCATTCACACCCACTGCCTCCACATAAAAACATTGCAGATAAAGGAAATGGGATGATATTAACAGCTCTGGATTTTACCGTGTTTCTAGTCTACTATATGAGCTTCTGGAAGTTGGAGGAAATGTCCTTATGAGGAAAATCATCTCACTAATGGAAGGAAAATAAACAGAACTAGTTAATTCCTCTAAAAATAGTAGCCCAGAAAATCACATTTAGAAGAGGATTTTACTTTCCTTTGATTGTCAGGTTTATTTAAGATCATGCTAAATCCAGAGATAGAAATAGTCATATTGAATGTGTGTTTGTTGGACTCGCCCACTCACACCCTATGAATGAGGTAGAAGTTAGATCAACACATAAGACAACATCCAAATAAAATAGAGGAATTACAACAGTTAGAAATGCTTTAAACCAACTTCATGATAGAAAGATGCAAAGTGAAACTTTGCATTAAAAATAAATATTCAGCCAGGCACTATGGTACATGCCTATAATCCCAGTGGCTCAAGAGGCTGAGGCAGGAGGGTCATGAGTTCAAAGACAACCTCAGCAACTTAACAAGGCCCTAAGCAACTCAGGAGACCCTGTCTCTAATGAAATACAAAAAGGAGCTGGGGATGTGGCTCAGTGGTTAAGTGCCCCTGGTTCAATTCCCAGTATTAAAATAAATAAATAAATAAATAATTTCATTTTTCAAAAGTGACTGTTGCAGAACAAAATCTATCTGGTACTCTATATATATAAAGAATGCAAGCAATTTTTCAAATATGGTTGTCAGCACAGCTGAATTCGAAGTTTCAGATTACTCAGTGACAGAAAAAAAATTAATAGTATGCTACTTTAATATTCCCATACTCAAAACAAAGAAAGCTTGCATTCTATTAGCCACTTAGGCAAAAATGAGGAAAATAAGATGTAGGAATTGAGATGCAAAACACCTTTTTCAAAATTAGCATCCTCTACAACATCTTGCATGTTATTTCATTGATCCTTGTTGATTAATAATAAAGCCCTTAGAAAGGCTAAGAAGCTCTACCAAGCAATCTAAAATGATTTACCTCAAGAAGGAAAATTATTGATTCTAAGGTTCAGGTCAAATCTTAGAGATCAGAATTCAACCTCATCAGAATTTTTCTGATGGGAAAATTTAGACCTAGAGTAGTAAAGGATCTACGCCAGGGTCATTTGATTATTTTGCCTACAATATTTAATTCCTCTAGGGATTCAAATTTTCCATTGCTTTTACCAGATGCCAGGACCTGGCAAGACACTGCCAATGCAAAAGTAGCACACTTGCCTTCAAGGAGTCTGTAATCTCTGCAGAAGACAGACACTGAAAATAGTTCTAGTAATGTGTAGTAAAGTGAAAGAGAGGGGACAGTGCTCCCTGTGGACTCCAGTCTAGAACCCAAATGGAGCAAGTGTTGTGGTAATACAATCCAGACTGAAAACCTTTCCCTGATGATGGAGAGAGCTGTTTGGAAAGGACAGTACCTCGAGGGAGTAAGGAGGAGAAACTGCTGAGATAAACTACCCAATCCCAACTCCAAATGGAGACACGTCCCACTGAAATCTGCAAGTCAGAGATCCGCTATTGGCAGCATCAATATTTATTGGGCCAATTCTTGAGGTCAGATGCTCTGCTGAGTACTAAATAAATACAGTACGATGTCAGGGTCTCACCTCCACAGAGGAGGACAATCTGAGAAGAACAGGAAAATGACTGGGTTGCCATTAACCCTGGTGTTCCCTGAAAAAATAATGAATTCTATAGTTTGGCCATAAAAATCTGTTCCTGCCCATCTTCTTCTAAGTTTTTTTTTCCCCAAAGGCAAGAACCTCTGATAATTTTACAGACTTCTGTTATAATAAGTTTTCTGACATCGTCTTTCAGGGTGGGGCACTATTTAAGCCACTGTCTATAGGGAGACATGGATGAGATCTGGGGCCACGTGCAAAGTCTTCACACATATACCTGGTAACCAGGCTGGTTTTCACTGAGCCTTTGTTAGAGGCCAGGCAATCACTGAGCACAATTTGAGGATTGGTGTCTATTTCTCAGCCAAGGAAGTCCAGGATGATATTGCCTTTCATATCCCCAAGGAATGCTCTCAGAAAATCACCTGTAAAGCATAATTTTAGCTGGATGCAGGCTATAAATTATCATTGAGTGCATGTGGTTGTCATCTTGACTACATCTACCAAACCCATTCTTATTAGAGCCTAGAATTTGAGGGGCAGGGTCTCGATATGATCTCTGAACACTATTTCTAATGAAAGAAGCCATCCAGAAGGTGGACATCAAGAGCATGTTTCAGTATTGCAACTATCATGTAGCCCCTAACATTTTTGATGCTTGAAAGTTAAGTCTGTAAATTTTAATCATTTAGTTACCCATATATTTTTTCTATAAAAAGCACTAGAGTTCTTTGATAAATCCATAAGGGAGGCTGGAATCCATGTTGAAGTGTAACCCCCAATACCCAGAACCCTAAAGCTCTGTCCTACTTCTGCCCTCTCAGCATTTGAGAGACAGGTGTTACCTTTGATAAAGAAATTTCTAGTGAACTATAAAAATATGAAGTGATATAATGTATCGTAGCTAGAAAGCTTCATACAGAAGAGATGGTATACCTTAAAACTACAACAAGCACTGCTTTGAGAAACTTGTAGCCAGGAGGATATGTTCATGCAGAGCAAAGTTCAGTAAAGAAGGGCACAGGAGGCAGATGCTAGGGATTCCTCCTTTTTCCTAGGGTGCCTTAGTTGAGCAAGAAGGGAAATCTGCTTTTGCTATTAGAATTCCTGGTTCTATCATATCTGTGAGAGGAGGGTAAAGTGAGTTGTAAAGAGACAAATTCATTAAGTTTTATCTGACCTAGAGCTAATTTTAATGGAAACTTACACCCCAGGGTCTTATATGAGGAGCTGTCAGCAGTTTTAAGTGCTTTTTGATTTGATGACAAAAGGAGACTAGGAGAAAAAAACAGGACTCTGTGGAAAAATAAAACAGAATTTTATGTGAATTTAGACCAGACTTGTCTTTCCCTGAATGTGGAAATAAGTTGCCAGGGACCCTGTCAAAACAGAAGTAGGATAAGGATTATGATAAGAAAAGTATAGTGAGCTCTGCAAATATATCACAGAGGGGTCTTCCAAGACAGAAAATCCTCTCTGAAAAGATAACAATGAGATAGGTCCTGAAAGATGAGCAGGGAGAGTGGGAAGTGGTAAGAAAGTCACAGAGGAAATACCATGTGCAAAGACCCTGAGATGAGGCAACACTAGACATGAAAGAACTCAGGAGGACATGTAGAAAGAGAAAAGAGGGCAGCCAACGATGTGCACAGGGTCCAGGTGGCAGACCGTACAAGCCAAATTAAGAGATCTTGACTTGATCCTCAGGAAAATGGGAAACCATGAAAGCATTTCAAGTATGAAACTTAAGTTGTAAAGTTTTATAATGTTGTTCTAATTAAAGAACAGAGGATGGGTGTAAGAGGAACATGATTGGAACTAAGAAGATAAGGCAGGGGCTACTGTAGAACTCCAGGAGAGCAATAATGGCCAGGATGAGAGAGGTGGCCAGAGGTCTGAAGGAGATGTTCATGTATTTATATATAATTGGTATCTGTTTGAGCAAGCAAATCACAGTGTTTCTGAAATAAAACATATTCAAAACCCACAAATGATCATCCCCCCTTTCCAAGTTCAGTGAAAGGCATTATCATTCTCCTAGATGTAGAAGTCAGAAACCTTGTAGACATAACAGATTTTTCCTTTTTCTTTGTTTTCCTCACATAGCTATGCCCCTCTGATTTGTTCACAAATCCCATTAACGTTGCCATCAGAATTGATCTTGGATTGTCATGGTTCATACTGAAGATAGACTATGGGAGAAAGATTTGCATGCAAGGGATTTGCTGGGTTACTCAAAGCAAGGTCTGTAAGGGAATAGAGAAGTAGGAAGGGAGAGGAAGAGGTTGAACTGTGGTGCTGCTGCAGCTGATTCCACAGTGCACCCTGGAGCTAGAACCATCTTTCAGGCTTGTCTCAAATTAAGGCAGGGGCCTTTGTACCACCCATTCATTGATCAGTTACTAGGTGTGGTCAACCCAGAGGCACGATCTTGGATGGGAAAGCTTTGCTGGGAAAGAACAAGTTGTGGAAGTGAACTATGGTCTGAGTTGGTAGCAGCCAGTGCTCCCAGCAACTGGAGGAAGGAGTGCACCATCTTGAGGGAAAATCCGGTGGCACAACACAGCATCCACATCAATGTCTGTCTCCTTCTTTACTCTACCTGTGGTATTCTGAGCCATGATCATTTCTCACCTTGACAATGCAACAGCCTCTGAACTGGTTTTTCCTGCCTCTGCTCCTGTTGCCTTCAAATCCTTTCTCTAGCAAACAACCAGAGCTATATTTGTGAAATGTGAGACTGATTGTGTTACTTTTCAGCTTTTGATGAGTTCCTATCACAGTAAAAATAAAATCCAAACTCCTATCCTACCCACATCTACTACTTCCTAACATATCTCTCTCCATACCTTAAAGCCAACTTCTCTCTTACTGGGCAACTCCATTAACTCTGAGGTCTCTACATCAGCAAACACTTTGCTCCCACTTGAGTTCTTCCACTAAGCCTCAAGCAGCTCTTGAGAAGCCCTCAGCCACTACTGCATGCCAAACTATGTCTGCTTTTAGGAGAAAAGCATGAGATCCTGATAGCACACAGAATTAGGAAGAGAAAGAAGTTTGACATAGAAAAGGAACATAAAACAGAGCACAACCACCTAAAAAAGGAAAGTAAACACTTGCCCCATGAAGAGCAAGAAATGAAGACTCAGCCATGTTTTGAGAGCACCACAGAAAATAGCTGACGGCTTCACTCACATTATTTCTGACCTTCTACAGATGCTTATTTGCAAGCAAAAATAATATACTACCGTCTTTGCAGTATTGGAATTCCAGCAATCCCTTCCACTAGTTCCAAATGTTTACATTTAATTTCATATCACAAAGCTATAGCAGACTGTTTGTGCAAAAGACATCTGTGTTTCTGTGAACTTGCAACTAACCTTGCTGTTTTAAGTGTGATATTAGAGATAATCCTAAACAGCGATAAAACAAAAATCACAAATACATGGCTTTCGTTATCACATAAATTTTTGGCTGTGGATTTGCATTTTCTAAATATATATTCTAGAAGTTATCTGTGATTTGGTAGTGGTTACAGTGATCTTCACAGCTTAGAGGAATAAAGCATCTTCCTCATATTACAAATGCAGAAACAGAGTAACAGCGACTTGCTTCAGTCACAAGCTTACTTGACAAAATCCACAACTCCCAAGTCCCTGCACAGCACACTCCACAAAGAACCAGAACCACATGCATGGGGTGTTTCTCATGACCCACTGATTTCAGATATGGAGCTATAATACTGTTGTTGGCCCTTTTGACATTAGCCTACAAAGTAACTGAAACTATTGTTTAGTAAAATATTAAAACTCAGATAAGTGGGAGCATATTCCAGGGCACAGTACAAAATGCTAAGGATTATACATTATGCAGTTATGGTTCATTTATTCCACTAAATCCATTTTCAGCTCCTTTCTTCTCTGTTCTGTCCTTGGAAGACTGGACCGAGGGTTCACCCCAACTGAGCTCCTCCTGGCTTAGTAGGGCTTAGCCAATGGGCATCACCAAAAGGAGCCACAGGTTGGAAAGAGAAACAAGTCGTTATATTTCTTCTTTTTGGAATCCAGGCATTGGACCATATTTCTGCCAACTTACATTCCTCTAGAACTACAACTAATATTAAGTCAATCCCTTCTCTAAAGCTCCAGCTCTCACCAGGCTTCAACAGTGCTGTTTTCCCATCAAGCGGAGGAGTTGGAATGGCTTTCTTTCCTCCATATTTATTCTTAGTTTCTTTAATATTCACCCTCTGGGTGGGCTCTGAAGCCAACTGATTCATTTTTTTTTCCTCTTTCTGGTATCTGCATGACATATACATACATAAACTACGATTATCAGTTAAGTTGACTCATTGAAATAATCAACCTTAAAGTTGCAAAGGTGTATACATAACTCTAATTAGCTGGATCTTTATTAGAAGAATCAACTAGAATTAACTATTTATTTATTTAACAAATAAGTTTACTTGGGCTATATTTCTAGTACTTTCATCCTAAGAAATGTCACTAATAATAGTATAAAGACCACCTCAAGTAAGAGGAAATAAAACAGAGGAAAAAAAATCCAGGTACTTGAAAGTGTCACCTTTCTCCCTAATCTGGAACTTACAACATAGTTGAAGCTCCTGTCTCAAAAACACCAGTCAAATAACAGTAGTATTAATTAGATATAAAACAATGATTTTATCATAAAATGCCAGAACCCTTTCTGAAAAATTGCTACATTACCTGCAAATCTCTAACAGCTCAATTCAATGTTAAGGTATTTTCACCAAAACAATGACTTAATCACTCCATTACAAGCAAAATTGCTATATTAACTGATAAGGCTTATGGCACACTATCCCTTATCCCTGGTGGTGGCATATAGATCAATCCACAAGAGGGTGACTGCTAAGAATGTATATCATATTTGCATGCTTGGAAAAACTGCTCCAGCCGTTCCTGCATTTCTCAGTTCTGTGCTCACTTCTAGATTGGCTGATGTGTCCCTGATATTTCATGTAAGGGTCTAGGTGAATTTATAAATCAGTACTGCCACCACTGCAACATCATCCAGATTGCACGGCTTAGGGAACTTTTTTTAAGAATGCCATCAAATGGGCTGGGAATAGCAGGTCCCAGCTGCAGAGAGGACCCAATCACCGGAAGGGCCCTGTCTGTTGCCCAGCTGTGTACACACCCACCAGAAGGAGCGGCCCACCTGCTCACACCACCACTGCCTCCTGGCTGGGAATACCAGGTCCCCCCTGCAGAGAGGGCCCAACCAGGAAGGGCCCTGTCCATTCCCTGTGACCTGCCGAGCTGCGACCAAAACAAGCAGTACACACCCACTGAAGGAGTGGCCCAGCCACCAGCCCATCCAACCACCAGCCCACGCCATCACCAGGACCAGGAACTTCAGGCCCCACCCTGTGGAAGGGCCCTGCTGCCCACCTGCCCAACCCCCACCAAAACAACTAGACTGGGAGGAGACACAGGAGGAGGAGAGTGGGGAGAAGAAAGCCAGACTGCCTGTTCCACCACACTGCAGCCAGGACAAGATCTGGAGAGAGAGGCCCACTCCACACCCACAAATCTGAGAGGCAACACGTGTCTGTCCAGAGAGACACACCACACTGGGATTCCGTAGCTACTCAACCCAACATCAATATAATTATAGGCCTGAGGCTGCCACTGCCACAAAACTGAGTTAGCTACGCTACTACCAAGGAACAACAAAAAAGTCCAGGTAAGACATCACTAAGGTCCCTGGGGACCAGGATGCACCAAAAGGTGGAACCAGTTATGCTGTTGTGAACTAACAGGGAATCTTACACGGGGTTGTCTATCTCTTGCTTCTTCTACTAACAGTCAAATTCTAATGATTATACTCTCGCAAGTCAAATAATCTAATACCTCTATTTTCTCACATCTTACTTCATAAATGTTTAAGCCAACCTGTAAGTCCCCCCTTCTACCATTAGATAATGTAAACCACCATGCAAACATACAGACTATATGGTATAAGATAATTGATCTCATCATTTCTGTTTATAGCAACAAAACTGTAAATATAAAAATAGAAACTAACTGATATATGGACACACATTGGGTACATTGAAAGCTCTAATATTGATATTTCCCTAAAAAGTTGAGGTTTGGGGTAACCTGGAAGGACATTATAAGACAAAAGGGCAGAAGCTATAATACCTCAGGCTTACTTTGCAAGAGAGGAAAATACATAGACATCTGCAGGAGCCCTGTTTGGGGATTGACTCGAATTGCGGTTGACTATGAGCCGTGGAGATTTGGCCATTGTCGCCACCCGTAGTCTCACGGGACTTGTTGCGGGATCTCGAGTGACTTGGCCGAAATTGCTGATCGGGTCAGCGCCATTTTTAGTGGTGGTGTGTTTGGCGTGTGTTAGTTGTTGTTAGAACCAGAGAGAAAAGTTATCAGAATAAAAAGCTGTTTGTCTCCAGTTTGCCTCTGAAGTTCTTCCCGCGGCTCCGTTGCTCCAAGCGCTTCAGGCGGCAACAGACATCATGAAGAAACAAGGGAGGAAAATGCCCCAAACAAACCAAGATACTACAACAATAGAAACCATAAAAAGCACAGTAGGTGAAATGTCAGAGAAGGAGTTCTGGATATATATAATTGAAATGATAAGGGATTTTTAAAATGACCTAAGTAAACAGATACAGGCAAAAATGGATCTCTCCAACAAAGAGATAAGAGATCAAATACAGGCAACCATCAATCACATCAACAAAGAGATAAGAGAACAAAATCAGGTGTCAAAATATTACTTCAAGAAAGAGATAGAGAGTTTGAGAAAAAAACAATCAGAAATCCTTGAAATGAAAGAAACATAAAGCCACTTAAAAAATTCAATACAAAGCATCACCAACAGATTGGACCACTTGGAAGATAGGACCTCAAACAATGAGGACAAAATATATAATTTGAAAATAAAGTTGACCTCACAGTGAAGATGGTAAGAAACCATGAACAGAATATCCAAGAATTATGGGATACCAACAAAAGACCAAATTTTGGATTTACTGGAATAGAGGAAGGTGCAGAGATTCAAACCAAAGGAATGCACATTCTCTTCAATGAAATAATATCAGAAATTTTCCCAAGCAGGAAGAATAAATTTGAAAATCAAATGCAAGAGGCCTATAGGATGCCAAATATACAAAATTATAACAGGTCCACAACAAGTCACATTGTAATTAAAATGCCTAGCATACAAAATAAAGATAGAATTTTAAAGGCTTCAAGAGAGAAAAGTCAGATTACCTATAAGGGAAAACCAATTCTCATCTCAGCAGATTTTTCAATCCAGACCCTCAAAGCCAGAGAGCCTGGAACGACATATATCAGACTCTAAAGGATAAGGGATGCCAACCAAGAATTTTATATCCAGCAAAATTAAGCTTTAGATTTGAGGATGAAATAAAAACCTTCCATGATAAACAAAAGCTAAAATAATTTACAATAAGAAAGCCTGCTCTACAGAACATTCTTGGTAAAATATCCCACAAGGATGAAATTAAAAAAAACAATGAAAATCTGTAAAGGGAAGAACTACAATAAAGGGAAAAAACAACCAAAGGAAAAACCAAGTCAAACTAAATACCAAAAATAATAAAATAAAAATGACTGGCAATACAAATTATGTATCAATAATAACCCTGAATGTTAATGGCCTAAACTCACCAATTAAAAGACATAGGCTAGCCAGGCATGGTGGTGCACGCCTATAATCCTAGCACTTGGGAGGCTGAGGCAGGAGGATCGTGAGTTCAAAGCCAGCCTTAGCAATGGCGAGGCACTTAGCAACTCAGTGAGACCCTGTCTCTAATAAAATACAAAAAAGGGCTGGGGGTGTGGCCCAGTAGTCGAGTACCCCTGAGTTCAATCCCCAGTACCAAAAAAAGAAAAAGAAAAAAAACAAAACAAAAAAAAAAAAAGACATAGGCTAATAGATTGGATTAAAACAACAGACCCAACAATATGTTGCCTTCAAGAGACACATCTCATAGGAAAAGACGCCCATAGACTGAAGGTGAAAGGATGGGATAAAATATATCACTCACATGGTCTACATAAGCAAGTAGGGGTCTCCATCCTCATATCAAATAAAGTAGACTTCAAGCCAATGTTAGTCAAAAGAGATAAAAATGGACATTTCATACTGCTTAAGGGAATCATAGATCAACAAGATATAACTGTTATAAATATATATGCCCCAAATAATGGAGCATCTACATTCATCAATCAAACTCTTCTCAAGTTCAACAATCAAATAGATCACAACACAATAATTCTAGGTGACTTTAACACACCTCTTTCACCACTGGATAGATCTTCCAAGCAAAAGTTAAACAAAGAAACTATAGAACTCAATAATACAATTAATAATTTAGACTTAACTGACTATATATATAGAGTATATCACCCATCAATGAGCCAATACACTTTCTTCTCAGCAGCACATGGATCCTTCTTAAAAATAGACCATATATTATGCCATAAAGCAACTCTAAGCAAATGCAAAAAAGTACGGATACTACCCTGCATTCTATCAGATCATAATGGAATGAAATTAGAAATCAATGATAAAAAAAGAAAGAAAAGCTACTCGAACACCTGGAGACTAAATAATATGCTATTGAATGATCAATGGTTTGCAGAAGACATCAATAATGAGATTAAGAAATTCCTAGAGATAAATGAGAATAATGAAACAACATACCGAAATCTCTGGGACACTATGAAGGCAGTACTAAGAGGAAAGTTCATTGCATGGAGCTCATTCCTTCAAAAAAGAAAAAGTCAACAAATAAATGAACTAACATTACATCTCAAAGCCCTAGAAAAAGAAGAATAAATGAACCCCAAAAGAAGTAGAAGACAGGAACTATTTAAAATCAGAGCTAAAATTAATGAAATTGAAACTAAAGAAACAATTGAAAAAATTGACAGAACAAAAAGTTGATTCTTTGAAAAAATAAATAAAATTGATAAACCTTTAGCTGTGCTAACAAAGAAAAGAAGAGTAAAATACACAAATCACCAATATCTACGATGAAAAAGGAAATATCACAATGGAGAATACAGAAATACAGAAGATAATTAGAAATTATTTTGAAAATTTATACTCCAATAAAATAGAAAATAATGAAGGCATCAACAAATTTCTAGAGACATATGATATGCCCAAACTAAATCAAGATAATATACACAATTTAAATAGGTCAATTTCAAGCAAAGAAATAGAGGATGCCATAAAAAACTTACCAACCAAGAAAAGCCCAGGACCGTATGGATACACAGCTGAGTTCTACAAGACCTTTAAAGAAGAACTAACAACAACACTTCTCAAACTATTTCATGAAATAGAAAAAGAGGGAACACTCCCAGACTCATTCTATGAGGCCAACATCACCCTGATTCCAAAACCAGACAGAGACAAATAAAAGATAGAAAACTTCAGACCAATATCTCTACTGAATATAGATGCAAAAATTCTCAATAAAATTCTGGCAAATCAAATACAAAATCACATCAAAAAGATAGTGCACTACAATCAAGTGGGCTTCATTCCATGGATGCAAGTTTGGTTCAATATAAAGAAATCAATAAATGTAATTCATCACATCAATAGACTCAAAGATAAAAATCATATGATCATCTCAATAGACACAGAGAAAGCATTTAACAAAATACAACATCCCTTCATGTTCAAAATGCTAGAAATAATAGAGATAACAGGAACATACCTCAACATCAGAAAGGCCATCTATGCTAAGCCCCAGGCCAACATCATCCTAAATGGAGAAAAATTGAAAGTATTCCCTCTAAAAACTGGAACAAGACAGGGATGCCCCCTTTCACCACTCCTATTTAACATAGTTCTTAAAGCCCTAGCCAGAGCAATTAGACAGATGAAAGAAATTAAAGGGATACTGATAGGAAAAGAAGAACTCAAATTATCACTATTTGCAGACAATATGATTCTATACATAGAAGATCCAAAAAATTCCATCAGAAATCTTCTAGAACTAATAAATGAATTCAGCAAAGTAGCTGGATATAAAATCAATACCCATAAATCAAAGGCATTTCTGTATATCAGCAACAAATCCTCGGAAAGAGAAACTAGGAAATCCACACCATTTACTATAGCCTCAAAAAAAAAAAAAAAAAAATTGGGGAATCAACTTAACAAAAGAAGTGAAAGACCTCTACAATGAAAACTACAGCACGCTAAAGAAAGAAATTAATGAAGATCTTAGAAGATGGAAAGATCTACCTTGTTCATGGATAGGTAGAACTAATATTGTCAAAATGACCATTCTCCCAAAAGCACTATACAGTTTCAATGCAATACCAATCAAAATCCCAATATCATTCCTCATAAAAATAGAAAAAGCAATCATGAAATTCATCTGGAAAGAAAAGAGACCCAGAATAGCCAAAGCAATTCTTAGCAAGAAGAATGAAGCGGGTGGCATTACTATTGCAGACATTAAATTGTACTACAAAGCAATAGTAACAAAAACAGCATGGTACTGGCATCAAAATAGACTAGTTGACCAACGGTACAGAATAAAAGGCACAGAGACAAACCCACACACCTACAGTTATCTTCTATTAGACAAAGGTGCCAAAAACGTTCATTGGAGAAAAGACAGCCTCTTCAACAAATGGTGTTGGGAAAACTGGAAATCCTCATGAAATAAAATGAAATTAAATCTCTTTCTCTCACCATGCACAAAATTTAACCCAAAGTGGATCAAGGACCTAGGAATTAAAACAGAGACCTTGCACCTAATAGAAGAAAAAAGTAGGCCCAAATATCCATCATGTTGGTTTAGGCTCCAACTTCCTCAATAAGACCCCTATAGCACAAGAACTAAAACCAAGAATCAATAAATGGGATGGATTCAAACTAAAAAGCTTCTTTTCAGCAAAAGAAACAATCAGTGAGGTGAATAGAGGACCTACAGAATGGGAACAAATCTTTACCACAAGCACATCAGATAGAACACTAACCTCAAGGATTTATAAAGCACTTAAAAGCCTTAACACCAAAAAAACCACAAATAACCCAATCAATAAATGGGCCAAGGAACTAAACAGACACTGCTCAGAAGATGATATCATCTATACAAACAATCAACAAATATATGAAAAAATGTTCAACATCTCTAGCAATTAGAGAAATGCAAATTAAAAAAAAATCTCTAAGATTTCATCTTACTCTAGTCAGAATGGCAGCTATCAAAAAAATAAAAAATAAATAAATAAATAAATGCTGGTGAGGATGTGGGGGAAAAGGCACAGTCTTACATTGCTGGTGGAACTTCAAATTGGTAAAGCCAATCTGGAAAGCAATATGGAGAGTCCTAAGAAAACTTGGAATGGAACCACCATTTGACCCAGCTATCCCACTCCTTGGCCTATTCCCAAAGGACTTAAAAACAGCTTACTTCAGGGACACAGCCACATCAATGTTTATAGCAGCACAATTCACAATAGCTAGATTGTGGAACCAACCCTGATGCCCATCAGCAGATGAATGGATAGGGAAACTTTGGTATATATACACAATGAAACACTACTCAGCACTAAAGAGAATAAAATCATGGAATTTGCAGGTAAATGGATGGAATTGGAAAAATAATGCTAAGTGAAGTTAGTCAATCCCAAAAAAACAAAAGTCAAATAATCTCTTTGATATGAAGATACTAACTTATAAAGGCAAGAGAGAGAAATGAAAGAGCTTTAAATAGAACAAAGAGGGGAGAGGGAAGGGAGGGGGTAATGGGATAGGAATAATGGCAGACTGAGTTATCCATGATTATCCTAAATACATGTATGAAGACACATTTGTTGTAAAAATACTTTATATAAAACCAGCAACTTGAAAAATTGTGCTCTTTATATGTAACATGAAATGAAATGTACTCTGCAATCATGTATAACAAATTATAATAATGAAAATTTTTTTAAAAAAGAAAAGAAAATGTTTAATAACCAACCAAAAATAAATAAATGAATAATAAAAAGAATAGAAATCCTACAAAAAAAAGATAAGATCCCTTCAGCCATTTTTATAGCTGTATAATCACATATATATATATGAATTGGAAGCAACCTAATGTCCATCCACAAGGCATGATGGGTGAGTATATGTAGACTCTGAGATATCTGAGGAACATTCTTCTGCTGAGCCCTGGAGCTCACTACAGCCAGTTACGTTTTCATGATCTGGCAGATGTATATTGCAACAACTGGGCTGGCCCTCCATTCTAGATTACCTTCCCCATATTAGTGTTATGAGTGTGGACCAAGAAAGGCATCTTATATGTGATTTAGAAGAAAGAAGGGAAGTAGCAACCAAATTATTTTTACTCTGCAGAGATTGAAGCTCATTATGAGCTGCTATAAATACATATCTGT
Source organism: Tamias sibiricus (assembly GCA_025594165.1). Classification (NCBI taxonomy): domain Eukaryota; kingdom Metazoa; phylum Chordata; class Mammalia; order Rodentia; family Sciuridae; genus Tamias; species Tamias sibiricus. The sequence continues at coordinate 81,045,319 of CM046664.1, forward strand.
GTTCCGTCTACTGATTCATTTATTGGCAGCATTCAGCTTTGTGCCTGCATAATCTCCAGTTTCTGCCATATCTCCCTCTTCAGTATCTTTGACTCATGGTTCAGGTGAATGACAAAATGCACCAGCTTCTGCTACAGAACACCACTATCATCACAGAAGAGTAACAGGAATTAGGAGACTGACATGGGTTCCAAGTCCATCTTCACAAGTACACTCATCTAAGGCGTTACAGCTTAACTTCCTGGGTTTAGCTTAACTTTCCAGGTTCCATCTTACCCTTGCTTCCCTCTTTGCAGCAACTAATGCAGAAGAAAAGAGCCTCCCATATACTCTTGAACCAGCTCTCAAAATTGCAAAAGATCAAATTTCTACAGAAAATCCCCAAGTTCTGCTTCTCTGATAGAACCTTGGCTGACACAGCAAATATGTTGTCTATATATCTCTTGTCTTTTTTCACAGATTTGCACGCATAATCAGTCCTCTAAGCACTTTGACCCCTGCAAAAAATGGTTGGCAGTTTTAGCGTTTCATCAGTCAGTTAGACTAAAGCCAGTGCTTCATTTAATCAAGGTCAAATTCTGGGATAATTCTTTCATTGTCATACATACAATGGATGGACTGTTTAAAGAAGTGATTGTTAAACATTCTATGTAAAGACCCAGATAGTAAATATTAATGTCCACTATATCTCGATTGCAACTATTCAGCTTTCATCATTGAGTGCAAACAGCTGTAGATGATACATAAATTAATGAAATATGGAGGCATCCCAATGAAAATTTACTTCCAAAACAAGGACATTAAACTTGACCTCTATCATGACTTACCAATGATTAGATAATTAGATAATTTAGATAAAATTGTACATGTTCTTTTCCATGCAGGTACACTTAGAATCATACATTTAACATGGAGAAAAAATAAATTCAGATTCACACAGCCTGGTATCTAATCACAACCCTGCCACTCTCTCATGCAAATATGCGTGTGAATGTGTGAACCTGACTGTTAAAGAGAGCTTCCCAACAATTCAAAGGGAGGACCAAGAAGATAACCAATGCCATCAAAAGCCATAGACAGAATGTAAAACGCAGAACCCAATGACATAATCTGGAACTTGGCACAAAGTCAGGCTTTTTTTTTTTCTCTATTTTTTTTTTTTTTTTTTTTTTTTTTTTTTTTTGGTACTGGGGATTGAACTCAGGGGCACTAGACCACTGGGCCACATCCCCAGCCCTTTTTTGTATTTTTATTAGAGACAGGGTCTCACTGAGTTGCTAAGGGCCTCGCCATTGCTGAGGCTGGCTTTGAACTCCCGATCCTCCTGCCTCAGCCTCCCAACTGCTGGGATTACAGGCGTGCGCCACCGTGCCCAGATTGGCACCTCTATTTTGAAAACAATTTCCTGGGACTTTTCATGAGCAATCTAGATCAGGACTACAGCCCACACAGCCAGCTTTATGGGAAATGGACACAACCACAAACTAATGAGCCAATAAATTTTGAAATAGGAAACCTGGCTTTTAATTCATTTTGACCAGAGCACTTTTTGATATAAATACAAATCAAATTTTAAAACTGTTTCCTAAGACACATGGATTGCCTCAGGTCAGTTATGATTGGTTCATTTGAGGTTCATTCTTAAGTTTAATATAAGACAGAGTCTGAAGTTAGAGAAACTAAATTTCTACACTCTCTAATATGAATATCGGGATAAAAGAAACCTGTGACTGGGATAATTCTTTCATTAAGATAGAGATGATACTAAAAGAGAAAAGAGAAGGAATAAACCTAAAATCATGGGTGTGTTGTTTCATGATATGATGTTACATTCTAGGTATGAGAAAAGAGTGTTTGGGATGTATAAATAAGTAGTTCTGATTGAATACAAACATTGAAAATGCAGGATAAAACTCAAATAAAAAGAAATGTGAGAAAAACAAAGAAATATAGGACATAAAGCTCTTTAAAGATTTTTCAAAACTTTAGAATTTTAGTTACATCAAACTGGGTGATATTATAACTGTCTAGAACAGCACATGAGAAGTTTCACCTTGGCATGGCTGCAACCAAAGCAACGGGTGGGTGGCATGGAGAGGACTGCTCTCTGGATCATTTGGGACAGGCTTGAACCTGTGCTGCTTCAGGATGCACGGCATAGAGAAGGGGCCAAGGCTTCCCTGACAGGCAGCCTGAGTGTGCTAGGCCCCTGGGAGCCCATGCCTGCACGCCCATCCCCCACTACCCCCCTTCCCACTGGTTCACAATGGTCTGCTCCATTGCCTGGTACACGTTGGAGTTCCTGAACAGAGGCCTGAGTGTCCACAGCCTGCTTTGGTGTGGCTGGGCATGGTGTGGTTGCGTTGGGAAATAGCCAATGTAGCCTTACCCATGATAGAGGGGTAACGGCTGCCCCTCAGCCATACTTGGGCGTGGTCCTGGAAGAAGAAAGCAGGGTTGTGGTCTGTGTTGTCTGAAGATGTGGAAACAGGCCCTAATCCTTATGGCTGTCCCTGGGAGTCAGTGATATGTGCAGCTATTGGATTTTTGGCTGTTCTCTTGTTTGTGTGGAGAAATTGTCAATCTGTTAGAAGCAGGCATTACGTGAGAAGAGCAAGAAGGCTTGCTCTAAAACTTGCTGGACTTATTGAAGAAAAATGTGAACTACTTGAGAAAGTTAGCCTTGTTCAAAAAGAGTATGAAGGGGCTGGGGTTGTGGCTCAGCGGTAGAGCGCTCGCCTAGCACGTGCGCAGCCCGGGTTCGATCCTCAGCACCACGTAAACATAAATGCATTGCATTGTGTACAACTAAAGCAAATAAATAAATATTTTTTAAAAAAGAGTATGAAGGCTTAGAATCATCTTTAAATGATGCCATTTTTGAGAAGGAGTCCATAGAAGCCCAAAATTTGGGGGCAATATATGAAGAGCTGGATAAGTCCAAATCTAAGCTTGGGGATAAAATACTCTTTCTAGAAAAAGAGCTAAAAGAAGAGAAAACTAAACATTCTCAACAGGTTGAATTGATGGCGGATATATCAAAAAGGATTAAGCCCCTAGAAGATGAATCAAAAGCCCTCAAATCACAAATAGCTGAAGCTAAAACAACCTGGAGAATATTTCAAAGGAATTAAGAAGGATTTGGGGGAGCAATAAGAGAGGCTTTGGATGAAAATTCCCAACTTCAGGAAAGTCAGAAACAGCTTTTACAAGAAGCTGAGGCATGAAAAGAAAAAGTGAATGACCTTAATAAGCAGAAAATAACATTTAAAGACTCTAAAGTACATGCAGAACAAGTTCTAAGAGGTAAAGAAAATCACATTAAGTCTCTGAATGAACACTTGCTGAAGATGAAAGATTGGGCTCCTGTGCTTGCAGAAGACCTAACAGATGATGGTACCTTGGAATTGGAAATGAAGAGCGAATCTGAAATTGGTACTCACTTAGATGATAAGCCAAAAGGAGCTTTGAAGAAACTGGTTTACATTGCTAAGTCAAATGGCTAGAGAAAGAAATCAAATTTTTACTCTATTATCTGAAGTAGATAAAACAAAGGAAGACCTTGTAGAACATATTAAAAATCTGAAGACAGAACAAGCATCTTTGCAGGCAGAAAATACACGGTTTGAAAGTGAGAATCAGAATCTTGAGCAGAAACTGAAAGCCATGACTGAACTATATCAAGAAAATGTAATGAAACTCCAAAGGAAATTAATAGTAGCGGAAAACTGCTGGGTAGAGCAAGAGGAGAAACTTCCCAAAGTGGAAGAAAAAGGTCAGCCATACAACTGCACGGCTGGACACCTATAGAAAGCGAGCCAAAGATCTTGAAGAAGAGTTGGAGAGAACCATTCATTCTTCTCAGAGGCACGTTATTTACTATGAGGAAAAAAAGCTAACATGGCAGCTCAATGAGATACCTCAGTGATTTTTCAACAGACAACAAGTAAGTGAAATAGAGTTTAAGTTTAAACTTTTAGAAAAAGATCCTTATGTACTTGATTGTTTCAAATACAGCCTCTGACAGACAGCATTCCCCAAATGGTCCCTCACCATTGGGTCGACCTTCATCTGAAGAGAGACCTTCTCATTTGGAACAGAAGGGTCCACTCAGACTCTCACCTTTGGTTCCAGTGGGAGGAGGAAGAGGCTCAAGGGGCCCAGAGAGTCCTCTGGACAATCGACTAGCAATGAAAGAGGGAAATCAAGCTATGATAGGTTAACTGATCCTCGGAGAGGACCGTCTGACCCCGGGCCCCTGTCACCTCCATGGGAACAGGCCCATAGGATGATGATCCCTCCACCAGGCCAACCATATGCTGATCCACATCTTCCTCTACAAAGGCAAGATGGATGTTATTCTAATTATGGTAGACCATCTGGACCAGCACAACTCACAAGTTCTAATAGGCCATCTTTGGATAAAGTGGATGGGCCTATGTCTTTAGAAATGGAATCCGGTAGAAATGATACCAAAGTTGATCTTGGTCATTCTAATGTACCAGATTCACCTCTCCCTGATGAAAACCAAGCAACTGGCTCTGGCTCTGTTTTTCCATCTTTCCCTCCAATCAGAGGTCCATGGTTTCCAGTGGATCCAAGGAGTCAGTTCATGAGAAGAGGACCTTTTTCCCCTCCACCACCTCCACGAAACATGTATGGAGCACCTTGAGAATATTTTCCACCTGGCCCACCATCCCTCCATTCCCAGTGGGAAATGTCTATTCACCGAGGGGTTTTCCTCAGTATCTTCCCCCAAGAGCTGGATTTTTCCCCCCAGCCCTGCATTCTGAAAGTAGAAGTGAGTTCCCTGAAGGGTTGATTCCACCTTCAAATGAGCCTGCTACTGATCATCCAGAACCACAACAATAAAACTGACAATAGTTTTCATCTGCCTTCAAAAGTAATTTATCTCTTATTTTTTGTTTATGTTAACTGCTTTTATTTTAGTGATCATACTTTCACTCTAATTAAAGCTTAGTGGCATTATAATTCTTAGGATAGTATTTTTTAAATAAAGATGGTTTAAGTTTGAATCTTAGGAGTAAATTATTTCCATTTTATTTTATCTTAGAGAGTATAACATTTAAATTGGTTAATCTAATATTATATAAGCAACAGTGGGAGTTTTACATATGTAATCTTGCCGTTGGTGATATTTTGAACTCCAAATGAAGGCTGTCCCTCTATACAAAGAAATGTATTTACTATGACAAATGTGAAAGTGAATGCTTTACAAAGAAATGTATTTACTATGATTGTATCAAATGTGAAAGTGACTTTATGCTTAATGAAAGATTTTAATTGATTTAATAGTCTCATTTGGCATTGATGGTGATAACAAAAATCTGCTAGTTTTTCTGTAAATAAAAAATAAATAGAGCATATTAAGAGTAAACCAGATGGGATGGGATTGTGACCCAGTGGAAGAGTGCTTCCCACACACATGTGAGGCACTGGGTTCAATCCTCAGAACCACATAAAAACAAATAAACAAATAGGTTGTGTCCATGTATACTTAAATAAAAAAAAATTTTTAAAAAACAGAATGCCATCAAATGACCATATTAAAGCAAGCAAAGCTAAGCCTTGCTCACATACACAGTTGTTCTACATAAATTTCTCTTGCATTTAATTGTCTGAATAACCATGTCTTCAGGTATTATTTTGTATCCATTTACTTATTTATTCATTCATTCATTCATTCATTCACTTTTAATTATGGGAATTATGGAAACTAAGGCTGAGGATGGTGAAGAACTTGCACAAAGTCAACCATATCCTGAGAAGCAAAGCCTGGAGGAAAAAAGATCTTTTACCTCTGGGCCCAGTGCTCTTTCCCTTCCACCATGATTGCTTACATTTACTCTGACTCTTCAAAAGCACATATTTCTTATAACAGAAAGCTAATAAATTCTATTCAATTACACTTGTAACATATTAGATTTATCCCCTTCTCTGTTACCACTGCCCTCTTCCCGACTACTACCCTTTCTCCCCTGGACTTCTCCAGTAGTTCCCTAATTCATCTCCCTGCTTCTCCCCTTACCTACCTCATTCCCACAGTCCATAATCCACACAGCAGCAACATAGATTGTTTAGAATGCAAATTAGACTGTGTCACTACCCTGACTTGAACTTCCAATGTTTTCCCATTACACTAAAAATTAAATCCATCCTCTGTACCTGGTCTGCACCGCCTAATCTGGTTCCTGCCTACCATTCTCAATTCCTCTTGAGTAACTTCCTCATTTCTTGAATGACTAAACAAGTCACCATGTTTGCATTGCTTTGGTGACACTGGGCTCTCCTTCCAGCCTTTGACCAAATCAAGCTCAGGCACACCACAGGGCCTTTGCATTTATTACTGCCATGATCTAGAATGCCTTTTCCCAGCTTTCCTCATGGCTTGCCATTGATCATAATTCAGCTCTCAAATTCAAAGTCACATCCAACATGGTGGTGCAGGCCTGTAATCCCAGCAACTGGGGAGACTGAAACAGGAGGAGCTCAAGTTCAAAGCCAGCCTCAGCAGTTTAGAGAGGACCTAAGCAATTTTGCAAGATCATGTCTCAATAAATAAATAAATAGGGCTGGGCGTGTTGCTCAGCAGTTAAACACTCCTGGGTTGACTTCTTGGTACCAAATAAAAGCCGTGTGTGTGTGTGTGTGTGTGTGTGTGTGTGTGTGTGTGTGTACATTTATATATAAAATACATATTATTTTATATGATTATATATATGCATATATTAAAAAAGTTCAAAGTCACCTCTTCCTTGACTGCACTGTCTAAAGGAATTTCTTGCTCTAATACCAGATTCTTTATTCCATTACCTGTATTTATTACCTTACTCTTAAGACATGTTCTTAATTCATTTGCTTATTTTTAGGTATATGGGATTCTTTTCAGCAAATAGTCCCTCTTTCCCAACCCTCCCACCCTCCCATGGAAGGGGCGTGCTTCCCCATTTTGTTGACCTGAGATTTGGTCACATGACTTGCTTTGGCCACTGAAATTTGGTTGGAATTGACAAAGAGCTTTAAGGGTTATGACAGACCTTACCAGCCCTTTTGTGTCCCTGAGAACTTCCCCATGAAAAGAGCTTGCCTGAGGTAAACACAAACCTTTTTGACCAGAACCTTAGAATAATAAATACATGGTATACACCAAAACCCACTTACAGCTCAGAACAGATTCACCATAGCCAACCCCAGATCTGAGAGTAAGAAATAAATGTTATTCTTTTCAGCCACAGATAATGTGCTATTCTTTGTTGCCATAGCAGAAGCTCAGACCTCTTATCAATATATGAACTGTTTATTTGTTCACTCATTTAAAGTCTGTCTCCCTGACTAGAATACAAGCCCATGAGGGCAAAGATTTTATACTATTAACAGCAAACAAAATGACATCTGGTATACAGCTGGTGCTCAATGATTATGTGTTAAAACTAATTTGCAGGGTATGCATGTAATCTAAAATTACAGAAAATTTAAAACTCAGATAACATGAGACTTTAAGATGAAATATTTAATATTAAAAGATGAACAATTTCCTAAATTTTTCTATTTGCTGATAGCAAATGGTGTTTTTATATTCTCCAAACCAACTGAATATGAAAACAATGAAATCTTAAGTACATTAAGTAACAAAAAGGGAGCATGTTCAAACAGATTTTCCAAGGAACAAAGGAATTGCTGTATGCAGAGTTTCTCAGCAAAAGCATAAGCAACAGTCCTGGTTGATTGCTCTTGCATCCAGACCCTCCAACTCCATCCTCTCCTTTCCTGACTTTGTATTTTGGCTCACACTCCTCCCTTTATCTGGGATGTCCTTGCTCAACATCTCCACATTGTGAGATTACAGCAATTCTTCAAATACCACACCTTTGTAAAGTCTTTTCAATCTTTGCCTTACAGTATTAATCTTCTCCTTGGAGTGTAGGGAGGCTATTTGTACCTCCTATATAACATTTATCACATTCTGCCTTCTCTTTGGGCATGAGGGCCTCTAATAAGCTGTGTGAGGATAAGAATCATGTCTTATTCATTGTACACTGCCCTGAAAATACTATACATTCAATAAATATTTGTCACTTTGAAAGATGCACTAACATTTTCAAACATCCCTTACCACCATGGTATGCATTAGAACTGGGAAAAAAGAGAATAACCCACATTACTAATCAAACATTCCCCCAGTATAGTATTACTGTTAAGGTAGAAAGGGAGGTCAAATACTAAGCCTAGATAAACTTAAACTTCTCCTAAGTTTAACTATGCAGGAAGAAGCTAACATTTTGCCCTTAGTGACTGACACCCATAAATAAGAATCACCCAAGTCGATTTTGAAATGCTTTGTATTTATGTTTGACTTTCACACCAAATAATATTTATAAAACTTATTACTTCTTTTATGAAAGGATCAACTTGAGCATTTACACATTCTAGCAAGGCTCACTGGAGGGAAAAGGAATAGGCATGCACATAATTTGGTATGATTTGAAAAATATCAAATCACACCTCACTAAATGCAATGCATTGTTCAAGCTGCATTCCTTTGAGGTAATGATTTTTTTTTTTTTTTTTTTTTTTTTTTTGTACTGGAGATTGAACCCAGGGCTGCTTAGGTGCTTCACCACTGAGTCACATTCTCAGCCCTTTTTATTTTTATATTTGGTATTTTGAAACAGGATCTCACTAAATTGCTTAGGGCCTTGCTAAGTTGTTAAGGCTAGCTTTGAACTCACGATCTTCCTGCCTCAGCCTCCTGAGCCACTGGATTAGAGGGATGTGCCACTGTACCTGGCTCAAGGGTTTCTTTTCAAAAACTTACATACATTTGAGACAGTACATAGAATAAGTTAATTAAGTCACTCATTCTAATTGAATTAATTTAATGAGATTTCTTCCCTTCTAGAAGTCAGTAGTAAACAGTAGCCCTGGAAGAAGGGTGGACTTAACGTCTGACAGTGAAGAGAGGAAACTGTAACAAGTAACATTGCCCTGGGGGGACAGAGCTCAAGGGAGCATCAGTGGGCCCTGAAGAGCAGCTGTAGGGTCTCGGGAACCTGGGGGGTAGCAAAAAGGAAAAAAAGGCCGAGATGAAATAAGAACAAAACAGAAGATACATGGGTGCTAATGAAACTTCTAAAACCTTGCCCAAGAGTTGCTGGAACAATGCTACATAGAAGCTGAGTTCATAAGATGCCATGCAAGTCCTTTGAGTCCAGGCATTTAATTATACTTGGAAAGGGGGGAGGGGTCAGTGTTGACACTGTTTCGTGACTCTTTTACCTATCATATCCCCTGTGTAGAGTCACATTAGGGAACTTCCCCAAGGTAACAAGTGTTATGTGTACATGATGACCAAAAAAAAAAAAAAAAAAAATCTAGAACAACTGTCTAGATGACCAACTGAATCTAAAACAAATACTTAGGAATGAAGGTTTATCATCACCCACAAAGATGTCAAGATAAACTTCTTTCCTTCAATTTCAATTTAAAATTCAAAACCCTGATGTACTCCAGAAATGATACTATAAACAGAAATAACTGCTGTCTGTACTGGGCTAGCAGTCTAGGAGGTGAGCTAGACAAAGAATAAGACCTGAAAGGGTCAACTAGGAGAGGCCGAAGAAAGCAGTGCGTCCTAGAGCAAGCCACAGAGTGCGCTGTTTGGGGATCACCCCGGGCTCTGCACATACTATGAAGTGACAAAAGATTGAGCTGGGTGTGGGCAAGGAGCCAGGACTCAGACAGCTCTCCCTGCCATGTTGAACAACGTAGAGGCCCCTCCCTAGGGAATCTACAGGAGAGTTTCAAGAAGGTGAGTGAAATGGCTGAATTTGTAGTAATATGACTCATGGATAGGCATGCACACACTGGGCAATTAAAATCTAACCAGTAGGCCACAGTGATAGCAGTGAGATGTAACAGAGGCTTGAGCTATAGCAAGGATAGTGAGTATCAAAAAGGACCAGGATGGGGCTGGGGTTGTGGCTCAGTGGTAGAATGCTCGGTTCGATCCTCAGCACCACATAAAAATAAATAAATAAAATAAAGGTATTTTGTCCAACTACCACTAAAAAAATAATTTAAAAAAACAAAAGGACCAGGAAAGATGCCAATAATATTCTGGCTCCTGGAAGGTTCTGTGTTCACAGATGTTCACTACAATATTCTACCAAGCACACATATATAAAATAAACACTTTTTCTGTGTTAACTATTTAATGTAAAGGACAATGGAGCACAGAATAAAAAGAAATTGAAGATCACAGGCTATTTGTATGTCAAAAATTGATCAATATAAGAAAGTAAAAGAATCTATAATGAGGACTGTCCCATATTAGTTATGCATGTCATGCTCTGAACAGGGACACCCAGACAGGGGTTAAGTGCAGACTAAAAATCCAACCTGAGCTTTGCTTAACAAATAGGAACTCAGTGTGTCCAGAAGGTCAAGTCTTTCTAGATTCCACACAAGCACTGAAAGGACAAGAGGCAACGCTGTCTTTGGTTAACTCCCAGTTTTCTCTCTTGAGCAAATGGCTGAAGGTTATGCCATTAACAGTGACTGAACTACTAGAAATGAAGCCATTCCTGAGTGGCAGTAGGGGAAAGGAAGAAAAATGTAAAATCAGTTTTAGACTATGTAGGACGGACATCCAAGTAAAGTTGTCCACCAGGAATGTGCATCTGTTTCTCAAGGTCAGAGCAAAGGTCAAGGCTGGATACAGAGGTCCGTAGAATATATAGGAATTAAAGCATAAAAGTTATCAGAGAGCAGTTGGTAAAAACTGAACTAAGCATCATTTAATCTGGAAAAATAAGCCCAGGAAGATGATCTTTGGGCCTATTGTTCTGACCAGAGATTTAACATTCCCTAATACTTCACTTCAATGACATCTTATTGCACTTACAGTTTTCCTGAAATCTTAAACATCTTTTCTTACAAACAACCCATTCCATCCCCTGAAGCATTGGCAAGACCGTTTCTCATCAACATTAAGACTCTTAACTATGTCCTTATCTCTTCTTGAAAAACAACCGATTGCCTGTCACTGGTTCATACTTTCCAAGATGGATTCTATAAAAGGTGTTTTATCTTACACACTGCTTTAGTCAACCAAGGATATATTGCCTCATGTTTCAAGATACATTCAATTCAAAACTGAAATTGAAGCCCCTGTCTTTAGTGCTTTGTCCTTTTGCCCCCATGGAAAATGGAATTTTTATATAATATTTTTGGTGACATTCGTGCCATTCAAATGGCCTAAACATTTTTTAAAGCAACATTGTATTCTCACATCTTATTAGGAAAAGGGAAGAAGTCAGAAGAGGATTTGTGCAGTAGTCTGAAGTTCTTCCACTTGAACAAGCCACGAAGGTCTTAATAGGTGGGTTCACAGTCAAACAAAACTGGATTATCTGATTAACATTTCTTTCATTGTTATTAGTTATACTTCCCTGTGAAGAAAGTGAGGTCAGACTTTGTGTTAGTCCTTGGGAAATTCAAAGAAGAATAAAACATTATCCCTACATTTCAAAGACTCAATCCAGCAGATTATCAAGAGCAAAACATTCTAAATTATCAATTGACAATTTCCCCAGTTCTGTGAGAAAATAGGGAGAGATCTCCATCATAATCAAAATTCAGTTTTTATTTTACTAACATGTTGCTTCATAATCTAATTCCTTCTATTATTGTGCCCTTTCTTCCCTAAGTTTCTAATTTTAAATTTCCAAAATAAAACAAGCTTATACAAATTATTATTTATGGTATTTTCATATATTTATCACTATTCAAGGTAAGTATCATATGAAAAGAAATAAATTATGTGTCTGGGAAGGCTGAGTTCATAATTCATGCTCTTTTTAATGGCATTGAGCTCTGGACAGGTTTTCATGGACAAACTGGAAGTTAATATACATTATGTGGACTCAACCTCAACCATAATATTGTGACCCAGAAACTCTTAGATTCCAAACCTAAATTACAAATCAATTTGATACCACAATTACTTACTTTATTTTACTCATCTGATTATACCTGGGGGAAAAGCGAAAAATCCAAGATAGTATATCATGTCATTTATTCTCTTTGGAAATAACAGGCTATGTACTTTGTCTACTCATCTAACAAATAATAATTGAGCACGTACACTGTGCCAGACATTGCATTAGTTCTGAGTGGTATCCACGTTGGTGAATAATGCAGTTCCTGACTTAGAAGCATAGTATATCTCTAGCACATTTTTTATATGAGTTGGTGAACTCAAAAAAGACATTAGTGTATTATCTCCTGAAATGATTACTGAGGGGAAAGAAAAGCCTTGAAAGTCAGCTATTTTCCAGGATGCACATTCTACTAAGTATATTTGGTGTAGCCATACCGCATAACCAACCAAGGAAGGTTACATAGAAGAAACTTAGCTATAGATCAATTCCAAATTAGTTTATTGTATGTTTTGATAGTTATTACAATGTGGCAGAAGGACTCAGGCATTCAGAACTAATTTGTTTGACAAAATTGGCAAGTACTAGGAGGTTGGGTTGGGTAGTATTTAAAGGGTAAACAGAGTGTGTACCCAACAAAAGTCACAACATAATTTCTATTCCCAATTTCCTATGTGTTCTTGTCATTCCCTTTGTAGGTAGAAAGACAATCCCATATCAGGCTTTCTTCTACCATCTTAAACCATGTCTAGATGTATTAATGCCCTTAGTTTTCTAATCCTCACTAAATATTTCCCTTGATTCTTCAAAATAATATTATCCTTCTCTTACACACACACACACACACACACACACACACACACACACACATACACTTATTTATCTTTTTTTCCTCTACCCAGTATGCAAAAGAACCTGAATTGTGATATGACAATGACTGCAAAAGATAGGGGAAAACTGATCCTACACTTTTAGTTGGATACAATATGAAATAATCAGTAGCAATTTTAAGCAGGTCTTGTCCCATTCATGATGGATTGGCCCATTCATTAAATCACCTATAAGCTGGCTTCTTTTTGGCAACCATCATCCATAGGGAATCAGGTTTTAAAAGGTCATTTTTTGGCATCTTATATTTGGCACATAACAGAACAAAGTATTGAACCATATTTAGCGACTTTCCTACTGACCTTGGAAAGGAAATATACACCACTTTAGCCAGCATATTACATGAACACAAGGTTAATATGAAGACAAAAGTTTTTATTAATCTTACTTTTGCTTAACAAACGAAAAAAACAAGCCATGCTATTATTTATTTTTAAGGGTGTTGGTATGTTCCAAAATTCCACAATAATGCACTATATATTTTTTAAATAATTATATTTATAATATGTATTAGGAATATAATATAACACAAATAAATACACACAATATCTATTCCTAGAGGCATCAGGGATGGATATATAAGTATATAATCTCTTTCAAGCATTTATTCTCTGTATTTGCTTTTTAAATAATATGTCTGTGCCCTGTTCTCATAAAGTCTACCATCACATCCCAACCTGATAATCTAATCAATGCCAAAAGGAAGGTCCGAGCTAAGACAATTATATTGTTTTGCACTGACTGAGAGACCCCAGCCAGTTTCTGTTGACCACTGGAGTATTATAAAAGGGGTTATCATTTTTCATCTATACAAAATGAAAAATTATCATTTTTCACCTATACAAAATGAGAAAAAAAGAAAATCAGTTGACAGAAAAAGTGAGAAAACAAAGCAAATACAGAGTATTGCAGAGATAGGGACCTTGAGAGTAGGGGAGGTGGAAAGAGTGACTGCCTTGAGTTTGGATGATTTTTCACATCCAAAGTCAACACCAGCTAAGTACAGACTACCTCTTGCCTTTGGGCTCTGTAACACAATCTCCTTTTGGCTTAGAATATTTTAATAGTTCCTTTTTCTTATACTCAAATCACCTTTTATTAAGCCATTGATTTCTTACAAGTACAGAAGGAAAATCAAGGTGCCAGGCATTGTCAGAAAGCTTAACTCTGCTCTTGTCTTAAAATTGTGTATACAAGCTTATGGTTGTTCAAAAGAGCCATGTGATCTTAAGAAACTCACATTCACTCTGAGTCTATGTTTCTTCACCTTTAAAATGAAAGTAGAAGGACTTCTATACTTGCTGGAATGGCAATGTAGATAAAGTGAACAGCCCTTTTGAATAAAATGTCAAATAACTTTTTATCAGTTCTGGGGATCAAACCCAGGGTCTCAAACATGCTAGTCAAGTGCTCTACTACTGAGCTACTACACCAACTAAGAATTTTTTAAATGCATCACTAAACTAACACAAAAGTGTCTGAAAAATAAAGTAACCTGAAAACTAGGAGATAAGAGTGCCAAGACTAACTTTTGACCTGAAGATTGTTACAGAATGTGTGAGCTGCGATAAATGGCACTTTGACATCACTCACACGCGTGCGGCCCGGGTTCGATTAGAAGATAAAAAAAAACATTAAAAAAAAAAAAAGAATGTGCGATAAATCTCAGGGCTCCTCAAGGAAGAGTAATCTGTAAATGGTCCCTGCTGCTCCCACTGTGTAAGGGCAAGTGAGACATAAACCCCATTGCATAGAACAGAACAGAAAAGAGACTCCCCTGCCCCATCTAAGTGTTCTTAAAAGAAAACACATATTTGCCCTGATAATTTCTGACTATAAGCCATTCTTAAAGTGTGTTTTCAATCTAAATTCACGCTATTTGTGTGATGTGGGGGGAAACCCTTTTAAAAGGAAACTTTAATTTGTGATGGTTTTAGGTTGGTGGCAGCTCCAGAAAACTGGCAGAGGAAGTACAAATCTTATATTGAGGTTTACTGATCATCAGCTAATTAAATAAAGAACAATTCAGTTGGTAAATAAATAATATGGCAAATTGCATACATTATTTTTTAAATTTGAAACTACCCATGTCAATTCAGTATTCAGGATACTCCATTGCCCTTTTGGGGGGGGCTGGGAGGATTGCCAGGGATTGAACTCAAGGGCACTCAGCCACTGAGCCACATTCCTAAACCTATTTTGTATTTTATTTGGAGACAGGGTCTCATGGAGTTGCTTAGCACCTTTCTTTGCTAAGGCTGGCTTTGAACTGGTGATCCTCCTGCCTCAGCTTCCTGAGCCACTGGATTACAGGCGTGGGCCATGCCCACCTACTCCATTGCCTTTTAAAAGTTAAGTTTAGCCTGATTTTCTTCCAGTCAAACAAAATGGACCACGTATGAAGCATTCTGTCTCTCAGACCCACAAATTATAGATGTATAGGAGTTTTTAACCACTCAAGGGAAAAAATTCCTTTACGAAAGGAATTTGTTTCCTTTCCAACAGGGCACCCAACAATAAACCACCAAAAGGCAAAATGGAGGCTAAACTGATACTTCATTACTTCATAGATCTGGGAAAATAGCAAAAAAGGGATATTATATTGTTGTTCAAGATCCTGACAACACTGCTTCTATTAAATAGGATCAGGGAGAATGGCTGAAACCCAGATAAATCCCTGGAACATCTCCTTTTACAACCATGCTTAATGGAAAAAACTAATGAAGGACAAGCAAAGTCTCAGATATTTCAAGAATGAATATTTGGAGGGTATCATTGAGCAAATCAACCCTGCCAAAGGCAAAGAACAAGTAGTACAGAAAAAAATTACAAATTGCAATAAATGAAAACAATAACCCTCTCTCCTATTCCCTTCATTGCTGAGTCATTTTTCTTTTAGTAATTCTCCTGCTCTTTCTCACTGTCCTCCAGCTATGTTGTCAATGGTATTTAGTGATGGTCATGAACCTTGCCATTTAGTCCATAATGTGAGTAGTTTCAGGATAGAATTGATCACAATGAAATGACATAAGGAATAAACATTGTCCAGATGACCAGATGTGGATGAAGATGCAGGAACTGATAGCAAGTTTGGCCTCTCTTTGGAAAAGTGGTAATTATAGTTTAAGTTGATTGTAAGAGGTTAGGAGCATTTTTGAAACTCAATGTCAGTGTTTCTAAACATTGTATTATTATCCCCAAAAAAAAGAAAAAATAAATAAAATTCTACTTCTCCCTAATGAGAATCTTATAGGGTTGAATTTTGGAGGAACAGAAACCCTTGGAACAAGGTATTAGTTTCCTTTCCATGCTGTAACAAATTAGAACAATTTAACCACTTAAAGTAGAAACTTTTTTCTTCACAGTTCTTAAGGTTTGGAGTCCAAAACCAGATTTACTGGGCTAAAGTCAAGGCTTTACCAGATCTTTATTTGATTTTTACTTGAGTTGGCCACCACTTTCTTTTGCATGCACACAAGTAATTTTAACTCATTAAGAATAAGGTATTTTTAGTGACACAGCCACATCAATGTTTATTTGTTTAGTTCAATTCACAATACTTAAACTAGGGATCCAACCTAGGTATCCTTCAACAGATGAAGGGATAAAGAAACTGTGGTATGTGTACATAATGGAATATTACTCAGCCTTAAAGAAGAATGAAATTATGGCATTTGCAAGGAAATGGATGGAGCTGGAGAACACCATGCTAAGAGAAATAAGCCAAACCCAAAAAACCAAAGGCAGAATGTTTTCTCTGATAAGCGGGTGCTGATCTATAATGGGGGGGGGTAGGGAAGAATGAAGAAACTTTGGACTGAGCAGAGGAGAATGAGGGGAAAGGAGGGAGTGTGGGGATGGGGAGGACAGTAGAATGAGACATTGTTACCCTGTATACATGTATGATTACACGACCAGTGTGACTCTGTACCATGTACAGTCAGAGGGATGAGAACTTGTGCTCCATTTCTGTACAATGTGTCAAAATGCATTCTACTGACATGTGTAACTAATTAGAACAAATTTTTTTAAAGAATTATATAAAGAATAATACATTTTTAATATATGCTACTAATACTTCATGAATCTAGAGTTTCAGGAAAAACAAATAATCCTAAAAGATATTTTACTTTCATTTTGAGTCAAAACAAAGAATTTGGACAATTAACAATTAAATAACTAGAGTAGCACAATCCAACACAACTTTCTGCAGTGATCAAAATGTCCTTTACCTCTGCGGCCCAATTTAGCTGCCAAGCCATAGGAAGCTAGTAAGCACTGAGGGCTGAATTTAAACAATTTTGTCTAATTTTAACAAATCTTAATTCAAATGGTCTCTGTGGCTATTTGCTGTCATATTAGATCCAAGAAGAATTTAATTGCTTATATTTTTATGAATAAGAATAGTCTTACCTATGAGAGAATATCTTAAGTACATGATTAGATTGATTGGATTTTTTTTTTTGGGGGGGGGGGGTAGGGGAACCAGGGATTGAACTCAGGGACACTCGACCACTGAGCCACATCCCCAGCCCTATTTTGTATTTTATTTAGAGACAGCGTCTCACTGACTTGCTTAACACCTCGCTTTTGCGGAGCCTGGCTTTGAACTCTTGATCCTCCTACCTCAGCCTCCCAAGCCGCTGGGATTATAGGAGTGCAACCACCTTGCCTGGCTGATTAGATGACTACTAATTACTCTCATTTTTACAAATACTCTTGAACTTCATGGTGGAGAGCCATGAGCGGTAGGCTATATACTTTGTTTGCCCTTCCAGAACAAGTCTCTCCCTTCGTCTTCACTACCCTGGGCCCCCCTATGCTGGTATATATGAATTATGTGAGTGGACTCCCTCACCCTCTGACTTTCATTTTGGAGTTGGTTCCTGGGAATTCCCTACAGCAGAAGGGAAGGGAAAAAAGTGAAATCCACTTATTTACTTCCCTGTTTCCTTCCTACAAGGTCACTCTGGGCTAACAGTTTCCCTCTCCCACAGGCCAGAGCTCCTTTCACATAGCTCTCTCCAAATCCCCTGTCTCCAGGTTCTAGAAACTACTTCCTCTTTTGCCCCTTCAATACCTGCAGGTAGTGATGGTGCCACACTGTTACCAGCTCCCACAAAACTACTGTGCTATGCCTTGATCCATAAACTTATCTTTATTTATTACTCAGTTTGAGTATCCCATCTGCTTCCCTGACTGATGAGTCAACCTTTTCTTTTAAAATGATTGAGAATAAGGCTTATGATCATAAGCTAATAAATTAGTGGATTTTACTGTAGAGTACCCTAATCAAATCTGCTATTAATCAATGCTACAGATATTAGTCATTATGCATACCCAGAGTTAGGAATAACATTTAATTCAGATGCAGTAGCAATATTTCTATAATTAGAAGCAGTTATCAAAGAGTCTTCTAAGCAAGTAATTACAAAAGTGTTGACAGAGATCTTAGATTGCAATTTGGTCAGACTCCTGGAAACTTGGTGTTTTCAAATGCAGGTTCCTTGGAAAAGAAGATAAAGTATCATTGGATTCCCATCAGTTCAGTCTAGTTAGGTTACTATTCATCAAAAACGAAAGTGGAAACAGAATCTAGTGCTATTTGTCAACTACACACAGTTGGAAACAAATGGAAAAACTTGTTATGTTTTCCCAAGAAGATGAGAGTGTGTCACATCTAGAAGAAACTTTTTAGCTCATCAAATCCAGGCTGCTGAATCCAGGTGTTTCAGTCTGTGCTGAGTGTCTTTAGGGTTCTGGAAGTTTCTGCAGAGCCTTCCTTAACATGTTGAGATTAGTTCTTTACATATCACCCTTCCTTTAAAAGAAGCAATTCTGAAGTTGATCCATTAAGTATTTTAATTTTGGCAAACTGGTCCAAGAAAGAAAATTATGAAAGCCACTTCTGATTCAAGGCTAACCCTTTATTTTCCATTAAATCAAGATCCCTTCTTGGAAAAATAAGGGATTTCCTGACCGTCAAACATCTTGCCTTCAACTCAGGTCCATAGCATACCTTCCCATTGTTCTTATTACTATATTCCAACTATATCAATTGAAGTAGCATCAGTGATTTCCTTTTACACACACAAGTGTATTACATATGTGTATGTAAAGATTATATATATGTGTGTGTGTCTATAACATATGTAAATAATTATTTGTTCATAAACTTTTTAAGAAATCTTCAGTTTAGGAGAAGTATATGGCCCAAATTTTAGGTACTATTCATTGATTAAAGTAATACTAACTTCGATGACTAATAGACCACAAAGTCATATCACATCCAACTCCAAGTTGGACTTCAATTATTTACAGGCAGGTGATTAGATCAGAGAGACTGTCCTCACAGTCATTCAGGGATCCAAAGTGACACAAGCTTTGTCATCTTCATTTTGTAGGGACCAAGGCCATGAAGGCCTTATCCCCAGCCAGCCCAAAGGGAACCATAACATGGAAGACACACTTGGAAGAAATTCCATAGCCAGAAAAATGTGGCCAGTGTCACTTTTACTCACATTCCATGTGCTATAACTCAGTCACAGAGCTAGACTGAATTGCCAGTGAGACCGGGGAATGAGTCAAACTGTGTACTCATGAGAGAAAGGACATCGGAGATTTGGGAACATGTAACAGACTGTCACCACTGCATTCCACCTTCCTTTCCATCCCCAAAGCATATATCTAGGAGACAGAAAGAGGATAATTTCCGTGTTCTAAATGGGAAAGCCAGCATACAATGTGCTGACAATAGAAGCCAGAAGGGACCCCCTCTTCTCTCTTAAACCTGAGGCTGGGATACACAGTTCCAAACCATCCTGCAGAATGAAACACACTTCACTGAAGAAATGGTTTATATTATAAAAAGGAGCCAAGAGAAATAAGTCATGGAGTTAGCTCCACAATTGCTCAGAGAAGATTGGCTTCATTCATTGCTTTGCTTTCTGACACACCATCTGTGAACTTCACTGCCTTCTACAAGGGACATTTATCCTATAGACCTAGGCCAGAAGACTATACACTTTTCCTCAGGTTATGGTTGGGGACTAAACCCTCTACTCTAGCTCTAAAATCCTAAAATAGTTATTTAAAATAAAACTAGCTGTTCTAAAAATAAGAAACCCTGAAATCTCAGTAGCTTAACATATAATAAATTTATTTCTCCTACATATAAAGAAAAATGGGTGTTTCTGATTAGCTACCAGTTCTCCACTGAAACCCAGCCTCCATTCAATTTAGTGCTCTTCTATTTTCAACACAGTTTCCAAGGTAACCCCAAGGGCTGTTCATCTAGAATAAAGGTAGGAAAGAGGGGGGCAGAGATAGCATGGTTCAGTCTTGACTCTCTCTTCCTGTAAGGATCACATCACCTCTGCTCACATTTTACTGGAAAGCCATTGGCATGGTCCCATTTAGATGTAAGAGAGACTGAAGAAAATGGTTATTTCCCAGCTACAATACTACACTATAATAGAAAGGACACAAGTTTTTTACAAAGAGTTAGCTATCTCTTTTACAATCCCCTAGGAACCAGTAAAAAGAATCCCTTTGTTTTTCTCCTTTTTATCTATGCCACAAAGAGTTCTGTTTCCATAAATAGTCACTTATGGTGGGTTTTCTTTAGCTTGGTGTGAACAAGCTTCAGAAGTGAGAGAATGCTTTGAAATGTATGCAGATTATCATGAGTAGATTCACACTGCATTTTTAAAAGGAGTCCGTAGCTTTTATATCAGATTTTCTGAGGCCTTCAAGAACCTCCATATATTTTTTAAAAACATTACCATATTAGGGACATTCAAAACTAGCTCTGTCCTTCTAGGACTCATTTCCTGACCCAGTGGTCCCTGCACTAGGTCATAAGACCCAGTGAAGATTACTTTAAATGTGCAGATTCCAAAATCCTATCCCAACACCACTGATTGACAATTAATTTAGCAGGGAGGATGTTTGGCAACCTAGAAACCTATGTGCTTTTATAAACTCTCCACAGAATTATCGTCTTTACTCCTAGAACTCATCCAAACAGGTGCACCTCTCATTAAAGAAAGGTGAGGACACTTAATTTTCGAAACTCTTTTGTAATGCTGCCAGGGATTCACTGCCCCCACTAACAGCATACCAATATTTACTATGGTCTTTGCATAGTTCCCTGGTTGTTTCTAACATAAACAACTCTTTGTACAATCGTCAGACCCTCTTTCTATATTATACACCATGCTTATGACTCCATGTTTCATTAAAAACCCAGAATCCCATTTGCAGATGGGTAAAACAGAGTTTACAGATCTGCATAACTTGTACAACATCTCAAGGATAGTAAGGGAATGGACCTAAATTCAAACCTCACTGTCTGATTTCATCCTGTTTGTCTGATTCAAGAACCTATTTTCAATCTCTCCTCTTCAGAACACTGTAGAACATTTCCATGGTTTTATTATTGGCTTTTCCTGCTCTTCAGCATTTTTTCCTCCATATCTGCTACTACTGTAGGTTCTTATCTTTCCCGTGTTTCAAATTTACTTCTGAGTAATCCATTATAAAAAGGATAAACTCTGTAAGTTTCCCAGTGATAATAATGCACATATTATTTGTCATCAATTTTTCAAGTCGGAAGCATCAAATGAAGTAGATGTGAAACATTCTAGGTCTTACCAGTATGTCAGGTAGAGCTACAGAGTTCTTTTTACTGCTTTATCAGAAAGAGAAAAATGTTGGCTGCTACAAGTCTACAGAGATCCTTAAAGCTTTGATCGCAACATGCATAGCTGAATGAGGCTGTTAATGACAAACACTCCAAAAAATAATTAACTGCTATATCTGACTTCACGTCTCAAGGAATCCTAGGTGCAATATCAAGAATTTGTGTTGAGACTGTAAATTATTTTGCAACAGATGGCATATGGTTATATTTCCTTAATTTGTTCTGTATAAATGTCCCATGCTATGTCTTTCCAAGTCCCTGTCTCTGCTCTCTAGCACAGCTGACATGGTGTGACTTCACTCTGCTGACATCTAAAGGCAAGTCTGGAATCATCAATATACCATAAGGAAGCAGTTTCAACTTTTGAAATGGCAGAAAGCTCCTTATTGTAAAAAACTTTCTCTGTTTAATATTCCCCATTGAGAATGTCCCTTCCATCCCTTGATTGGGGTTAGTAGAGGTAGATGGTGGTGTTTACTAAATCTTTTTACTGAGAGAAATATTAAATAGTTTTTCTCATTAGGATTTTTTCCTGGGGATAAGTTGGAAAGGAGAACAAAGCATACATCAGTCAATGATATTATATTTTGAGCCTCACTAAAATATTAGGCACATCAAAATGGTTAAAAGTAGTTTAAAATAGTTTATAATGGATTTTTTAGAAGCTTCCTTGTTTCTGACACCTCTGAATAGTGATATAGATGAGAAAAAGTAAAAGAAAGGAAATGCCATGGCGTGTAATAAGAGATCAGAGACAGAAAACTTGGGCATATGTATCAACGATATAATAAACCAATTCAAAATTTAATTAGATATTATACCTTATGTACATACACACTTCATAGTTTCTTCTGAAAGCACAGTTTAATAATAATAGACTAGGAACTGTCAATGTGAAATCTTCCTCTACATCTTTTTCTTAGCTTTGTTTATGCCATAATCTTTCTCAATCTGTTAGTCCTCTTGCATTCTTCAGTCTCCTACTCCTAACTAAAAAAACTACTCAAATTTCTTGTAGCCCGAAAATGCATCCCTTCCTTGGCCCAAGCCCTACTTATGCTTGCTTCTTTCCTTGTCCAGTTGCTCCAGAATAAAGTGTACTCTAGTTACCTCTGCATCCCTGTTGCTAACCATTTCCCGTTCTCTTCCAACCATAAAAAGCTGGCTTTTACCTCCTACTTACCACATGTTCTCCTCAATTCTGAAAACACTGCTCTGCAAATGGCCGCCAACAACCTTGGTAGTGTCAAACCTATCAATTTTCTATTCTTACTTTATTGCTCCTCAGTCCTGTGAGAGAATGGTGGAGACTCGTGCCTTTCTAAAATTGTGTATCCTTGGTGTCCATGGCATTATTTGCTCCTAGTCTATCCCACTCTGATTATTCTGTTACTAAAATCTTTATGAGTATTTCTAGCTCTCTGTCTCATATTTCTTGGTGTTCCACAGGGTTTTGTCTTCACCTCACAATTTCTGAATACTGCTCTTCTATTTGCCCTTTTCAGGTAATCTCATTTGAGCTAATGACTTGACCTTTCACCTATCTAATGACAACCAAAGCTAGTTGTATGGCCCTGTCTTCTACTGTAAGCTTCAGAGTCAATCAAGCAAATGCCTTCTGAATAGGTCTACTTGAATATCATGTTAATCAGCTCTTTTTGTCACTGTGACAAAAACCTCAGAAAAACAACCTAAAGGAAGAAAGATTTATTTTGGCCCATGGTTTCAGAAGTTTAAATCTGTGGTCAGGTGGCTCTTAGGCAGAAAAAGCATGGCAGATGGGCATGGCAGAGGAGAGCTACTTAGTTCATGGCATCTGGGAAGCAGAAAGAAAGAAAAGGGCCAAGGACAAGATATAGTGCCTGTTAGAAAACTGCTGAAACATAGTTAACTTAGCTGGGAACACCGTGTTAGTGAAATAAAAGGGTTTATTGGGGTGCCACGTGGGCAAGGGTAGGGAAGGGAAGGGAAGGGGGGTAGGGAAGGGATGGGCAGGAACCGAGGCAAGCACGAACAGAGAGCAGGAACAAGGAAAAAGGGGCGAGTTCAGTCCGGGGCTGGCTTAAATAGAGTAGGGGCCATAAAACCCCCTTGGAGTGAGTCCTTGTCCTATAGGCCAGCAGAGGTCATGGGGGGAGGTAGTGGTAGTGGACAAGGGTCTTGCTGGTCAGGTTTTGGTCAAGCTGAGGATCTCGGGAGCCGTAGTTTTTCACAAGGCACCTGGAAAGGTGTGGCCTTCTGCCTGGGAGGCGCGGCCTTCTGCCTAGAACCAACAGTGCCCCAAGGCACATCTCCAGTGACTTCCTTCCTCCAACTATGCCCCACCTACCCAGTTTCCACCACCTGCTAGTAGTCCATTCAACTTGCAATGGATTAATGCACTGACTAAGCCCACCTCTGCACATTGCTGCCTTGGGGTCCAGGCCTGCAACACAGGAGCTTTGGGGTAACATTCCAGACCCAAACCATAATGAATATCTACAGTCACCTCCTGCTTAGACAGGCAATCCTGAATTTAACATCTTTTCCCCATAGTGCAATAAAAATTCTCTACATTCATTCCTCCTTAGTTCCCAGTAACATTTTTGATAACAATGTCCCAATCATATTATCAGGAATCATTTCCTGCCTATAACTCTCTGTTGAGTGGACAGTAGGTCAATTATTCCCCCTGTCCAACGGTTGATTGAACCAGAACACAGAAGATGCAGGCATCTTGAGTGCAGCAGAGTCCCAAAATAGTTGAGCATAAGCAGAAAGGTGCATGCATTCCTGCCTCTAAGACTCAAGGGTGACCCTGAATCCAGTAAAGTCCAGGTCTCTTTTGACTCCTGTTCTTGGAAAAGAGTACACCTGTGCTCCTCACAGTTGAAAAAGATCTGTTTCTTGCAACCAAAATATTCCTGACCAATAATCAAATTAAAAACCACTATATGCCAGGTGCAGTGGCACACACCTGTAATCCCAGCACTTGGGAGGCTGAGGCAAGAGGATTGAGAGTTCAAAGCCAGCCTCAGCAATGGTGAGGCACTTAGCAACTCAGTGAGACCTTGTATCTAATAAAATACAAAAAAGGGCTGGGGATGTGGCCCAGTGGTCAAGTGCACCTAAGTTCAACTCCCGGTACCAAAAAAAACCCACTATATATATTTAAATCAAACTGACCTCAATGGTTAAAAAGGATTATAATGCCATCCCTATTAGTATACAATATCTCTACTGCTTAGTTCCTCCTTGCCATAAAACCCACAGAACTGACTCTAACTATAACATGTCTTTCCAGACCGTTTAGCTAAGAGAAATCTTAGGTAACACATTGTCTCTATTCCAATTCTCTTCTCACTCAGCAGCTGCTCAGAATCTAAAATGTCAAATATAAATTATTAAAGGACACATTTAAGAAGTCATTTCTGTAGGTTTCCAGAATTTCTGAGGCTGAATTTTTGTGAGCTGTTTTAATAATCCTCCTTCAAATTCCATTTGTCAAATTATCTTTAATCAACAAAAGTGCTGCTGCAGGAGGCACACAAATGGGAAAGAACACAATGTTCCTCAAGGTGCCTTCTCCTGGAATGAGCCAAAAAGTGACTCCTGAGTGGGCCTGATTTTAGGAAAAGGTACATTCTGAGTTTTAGCAAGAAATGACACACTTTATCACAAAGGGAATTCAGATGCACTAGGTACTGCCTAATGATAACATTCATAATTGGTAAGTTTAAAAGCACTTCACATACATTCAATTCTTTCAGGAATAAAATGGAGTCCTTTCTGAGATCAACCTGGCTTTAGCTATTTTTCAGTGAGTGAGAAGCAAATAGAATATTTAAAGGGTAAAACCATTTGACCCAGTCACAGGTGTTCAGTCAAAATTCTTTAATCCCTTCATTTTGAAAGACGTTTTCCTAAAAGCAGACCATGACATTATTTTACCACAACTAGGTAGCTGTAGTAAATGTCAGAAATAAGAGTCAGTAGCAGCTCCCCTGACAGAACTGTACAAGGAAAAAATATAACCTTCTAGTCTAATTTTCAATTCCTAATTGGTTATTTTATTAGGGTTCTTATCCCAGAAAAATGGCAAATTCTTCCTGATTCTGTAATACAAATCATAAACAGTCAATCCTGTAGTTTTCAAACAACTATGACTCACTATGAATCATGGTGAAAGGGGAGAGAAAAGGGGGGAAAACAACTAGGGGGAGTTGCATGTACTCATTCAACACCTTTGCTATCTGTTAAGCTTTTTAGATTTCCCCAAAGTCATACCCCTGCAAGATTACTTCTACATTCCGAGCAAAAAAATAAAATAAAATAAAAATGGAAAATAATTCAATGAAGGTGTGTTAGCAAGAAATGACACAATTTATCACAAAGGGAATAAGTTCAAAGCCAGCCTCAGCAACTTAGCAAGGTCCTAAGCAACTTAGCAACACCCTGTCTCATAAAATAAAAAAAAATAAAAGGCAGGGGGTGCTGGGGATATGGATCCCCATTTACATTTACAAGGAACTGTGTGGGCCAAGTCACCATTTGAACTGATTCAAAATCTGCAAATCAGTTGAAAACTGCAGCTGAAATCTGCAGACAATTATTTTCTCTAAGATACTAGTCTTATTTTGTCCCCTTGAAAACTGAGAATGCCATAATCATGGTATCAGTTTGGGGACATAAGAGCTTATTATCATACACTTAAATCACCAGCCAAGCTGGTGATGATACCAATTGATGAAGCATATTAATAAATTTTAATAAAAGTATAAGCCTCTGATTGTACAAAATGAAAAAAACAGAATCATGAAAACTGGCTGTCAATATCATGAGATAATTAAATCAATTTCCCTATACTATTTAATATGCTGCTTTGGAATTTCAGCAAAATTCATATTACAGATACTCCTTGACTCATAATGTGGTTATATCCCAATAAACCCATCATTAAGTTGGAAATGCCATAAATTGAAAATGCATTTAATATATTTAACCTGCCACACATCATAGCTTAGGAACACAGTACACTGCACAGCCTCAGAGGGTTTCCTGGTGATCAGGTGGTTGATGGGGACCTGCGGCTCATAACTGCTGGCTAACATCATAAGAGAGTATTGTTCCACACATCAAAGTTTTAAATAGGTTTCTTTCTGCTGGACACAAACTGTTTTACCACCCTTGTAAAGTCAAAAACTTCTAAGTTGAAGCATTGTAAGTGAACAACTGTCCTTTGGGTACATTTGTTTGTTCACATACATGCTCGCACACTCGTGCACACTCTTAAACACATTCTTTCAGGTACCTTGTGCTGTACATGACAGATTAGGATTATCAAATTATAAAACTTGTGGTCAACAGTCCACCAGCATTATATGTTTAAATAGTCTGGGAGAAGAATGGTTCATTATAAACAAGATAGATTACTATTAATCTAAGATATTTATGTATATTAGAAGTAATTTAACAAGTTATACATAAAATTCACTTAAGACATATCTGATACTCATGTGGAGTATATTTTCAATTTAGAAAGACAAGACATGTGAACAAAAGTAAAAACAGATTGCATACAACGGGAATTTGGAGAAGGGAAACTTCAGGTGGACTGGATAAATTAACAGAGTCTCTAAAGCAGTGGTTCTCAAGCTTAGCTACACATCAGAATTACCTGGGGTTGAATCCATATAAGTTCTGATTTACTTGGTCTGAGTTGTGACCTTGACACTGAGAATTTTTATTCTCTCCAGGTAATTATAAGTGCAGCCAAAGTTGAGAACCATCGGTCTAAGAGAGATCGATCACCTGTGAACAATTTCTTCCAACAGGATTGAGATGGATAGAAAAAAGCCCACCCAAAAAGGAGGAATGTGGAATGTGAAATCAGGCACTGTCACTTGAAAGAGGAGATGAGCTGAGATAGAAATACAATTGGCAAAAACTCCAGTCACTCAGCATCTCAGCCAGATCTTCCTACGATCACACTTACCTAAGGCGGGGCCCCAGCTCAGAGCATGGCCTTCGGTGTACACACAGAGAATATCCATTTTTAAATATCAGTCTTTTAGAGACCTGTCTCTATAACTGGACTCAGAACATACTGAGGTATGAAGCAGAATGGCCAAGCGCACCTGTACAAGAGACATAACAGTCCACACGTCAGATATAATGTTGACATTGGGGCAAGGCCATATGGAAAGCCAAAATGTAATCAGAATTTAGTGCAGAAAATCAGAACAAGCTGTATGATATCAATGACTAATACAGCAAGCACAGAAAGCTGGATGCTTCCTCTCTTCTACGTACATACTTGATTCACAGACGCGGTACCCACACAACCAGAGCAGATTTTCTCCAGGATGATGCCCTTACTCCTCATTTGCCTTTACTTTCCTGCTACCATTCACTCCCATTGGCACATACTTCCTGTAGTGATTTTAATACTGTTGATTATATTATAGGTAAGCCTGATTTATTCTTCCAGATTTACAGATGGGAAACATAATGTCTCCAATCATTATATATTGATTTTCTTTTTCTAATTCTCAGAGATCTGGAGAAACTTTGAATTTGTTACCCACAGAAGAGAATTGGAAATAAAAAGGCAGAGAACTGAAGCAGGTGGGACATATTCAGAAGTAATGAGGGATCAGTTTGTACAGATCTGAGTAAGAACAAGAATCATGATATATTGAGTATTCATTTATTTATACCTCCCTCTTCCCCTATCAAAATTCTGAGCCTAAAACAAGCATTATCACTTTGTATTTCTTTGAAAGTTGTGTATGAACATATATTCACACATGTATTTTATATATACATAATTTTTTTAAGTCAACAGGAGCTTATTTGCTCAGAGAGGGGGGTTGGACAGTGATAGAGTGTCCTTCTTTCTTGCAACTGATATTTGTAAAGGACCATTCTCATTGTAGTTCTGTCCCCAAACTCTAGATTGGATTATCTTTGGGGTCACAGTATTTGTGCAATTTCATGAGATTAATCTTTTTTCATTTCAAAAATATTTTACTTTTAGAACATGAAATCAATACTTTGATCTAAAAACATTGGAATAAGAAGAAAATATCATAGTAACTGGCCTAGAGAGTATCTGTGAATGTTGCTTCTAAGAAATGCAATTTCTAATTTACTCCATTTTAAAGTAAGTTAATCATTTTAGCTACATGGTGGAATTGAAGCCTTAGTCTAGAAAAAAATTAAAACACAGATTTAGACATCACCTACACTTACATTTGATTAGGGTCGGTTAGCTTTTAGGTGACACTTGAGTTTTTGTCACTTAATATTTAAGCATGGGTGCATCTCAAAGCATTTCTGCTTTGAGGGGCTATGTTCATGAATTCGTGTTCTGAGGTCCAAGTCTGACATATAGTTCACTACCTGGGTTAAAATTGTGCTTAGAGGCTAATTTACCTTCAGGTCACAATCTGACTGATGGTCTCTCTCTCTCTCTCTCTCTCTCTCTCTCTCTCTCTCTCTCTCTTTTTGGTGATTGAACTCAGAGGCATTCGACCACTGGGCCACATCCCCAGCCCTTATTTTGTATTTTATTAGAGACAGGGTATCACTGAGTTGCTAAGTGCATTGCTGAGGCTGGCTGAACTCACGATCCTCCTGCCTCAGCCTCCCAAGTGCTGGGATTACCGGCATGCACCACCACACCCGGCTTGATGGACTCTCTTGTTGGACTCTTCTTTCCTTTGTATCTCTGATGCTCACACAAGAGTGACTCCAGACTCTGAATATTCTGCTTTGCATTTCTTCCACCTAGGTGCTCACTTGGACAGACTTAGTACTGATACCCTGGATGCTCCACTAATACCCTTGATGTCTACCAAACATGACATAAACAAACTGTCATACCCTTCCAATGTCTTCTCTAACCAGTCTTCAAACCAAAGATATGTAATATTAATACTTGATCTCCTCTTTTTACAATTTCCAACACTTGCTGATTCTATCCCCTCAGAATATATAGATGAATATGTATTAAAAAGTAGTGGTCAGTTGATTCCTAGGAAGAGATCAGTATCTATTTTTCCTCTAAATTTGTGGGGGGAAAAAGAAAAAGAAAAAAAAATACTGTATCTCCAGAATGCTTCAACCATTTTAAAAAATTTCAATTGTGTAGAGTATGATTAGATACATTTATTAAAACACTTTCTCAAGCTATGACTTCAGGAAAATAGTTAAACTTCTATCAAATATTTAGGAAGTTCAGAAGGTTTATCTGGATGTTTTCTGCATTATAAAAATAATCTTTCTTCTTGATGGCTATTTCCAGATCCTGTAAGTTTTTCATCTGAATGAATACAAATCATGATTAGAGAATTAACAGTAATGAATGATGTTCTCTTTTAGTCTTTTTTTGGAGTATTATTTTTATTAATCTAATTCTGATGTAGTCATGCCTGGAGAATTTTAACTGAACAGTGCATAGTTAGAAAAACAAGGTCATCAGAAAACAGGGAGAGGGAGGGCTAAATAAAAAAAAAAAAAAAGTAAAGTACAAACATGTTCCTAATGCCAGAACAGCACAGTACATTAATTCACACTTCTTAACTTCTTTCACACCCAAATTGTCTATAGACTTTTTCAACATGTCAAGAGCAAAAAAAGAAAGGAAAAAAAAAGAGAGAATGGAAGAAATCAGTGTTCTTGCATCTTTCCATTTCTGCAAAACTCTAGGGCAACAGTTCTTGCTCATCCTTTTATAGACAGCATTGTTTAGCTTCCTTCTCCCTGATAAAATTGGTGAAGTTAAAAACCTGCTGGGATTTTGATTTGAAGTAAGATGTACAACCATTATTCACAAAGCAGGACTTAATTTGCGAAACTTCAACTTCCTTTATAAAAAGTCAGTTCTTCTGGGCTAGGGATATAGCTCAGTTGGTAGAGTGCTTGCCTCACATGCACAAAGCCTTGATTCAATCCCCAGCAGCCCCCAAAAAATAAATAAATCAGTTGTTCTGTCCATTTCTTCATCTGCTAAACAGGAATAAGAGCACCCCACCATGGTGGTTGTGAAGCACAAATGAAAACCCCTGGTACAGGGAAGGTAGTTTGGGAAGTTGGTTATTTCTGCGTGGCACTTTTATATATGAAAATTAAGAGAAATCATGTCTCTACTTTGCCCAGTATTGAATCCGAGCAAAATTCACACTCTCTACATATGGCAGAGTTGAGAAAAGTCCATAAATATTCCACTTTAGGATGAGTAGTAGCTTTTTGCATACATTTTCTTTATGTTGTGGCATAAACAAGAGCAACAATCTTATTCCTGTAAATTAAATATTCTTTTGAATATTAGAGTTTCCATTATTTATTGTTTTGTGAATAATCATCTCTGGTGTACATGTTAGAGTTCAGCAAGCTCTGATTTATGTGCATAAGTTTCCTTAAGGTAACATCTCTGCATATTGCCTCAAAAAATTATGGCCTATAGATTTCAAGTAAAGATATTCTCTTGTAAACAAGCAATATTTGGTGCAAAAGATTGAATGCGACTGGAAACTAAGTGCAAGGATCATTCTTGAAAATATGATTACCAAATGGAACAGAAATGTCCTTTTCCAAGGACAAATAATTGGGAGGACACTTCAGAGAAAACGTGCAACCCCACTCTGTGTATTTATCAAAGAAAATGAAACCAGTATCTCAAAATGAAATCACTACTGAGTTCACTGCAGCATTATTTACAATAGCCAAGACATAGAAACAGCCTAAGACTCTGTTGTTAGATGAATAGGTAAAGACATACATACATACACACACACACATATACACACACACACACATACACACACATACACGATAGAATATTATTCAGCATTAAAAACGAAGGCAGTCCTGTCATTTGTGACAACATAGATGAATTTGGAGTACATCATGCTAAGTGAAATAAATCAGACACACAAGGACAAATATTGCATGATATCACTTCCAGTTGGAATCTGAAATAGTCAAACTGAGAGCAACAAAGAATAAAATTGTGCCAGAGGCTTGGGGGGAGAGGAGCA
The DNA here is from genome assembly GCA_025594165.1 of Tamias sibiricus. Lineage (NCBI taxonomy): Eukaryota > Metazoa > Chordata > Mammalia > Rodentia > Sciuridae > Tamias > Tamias sibiricus. Next base: position 81,076,893 of record CM046664.1, read on the forward strand.
GGGAAATGGGATATGTTGGCCAAAGAATATAAACTTTCAGTTATAAGATGAATAAACACTAAAGATCCAAAGTACAGCACTGTAACTCATAATGATGTATTATAATACTATGCAAAGTGGTACATGATGACAGAGACATTAGAAGGTCCAGGATATACAGGACATCGCAAAAGCATGATAAAGTGCTAAGATTTTGTGCTAAAAGCATATAAAATTATAATAATGTATCAATAACACCGCATTATATACTTGACATTAGATCTCCTTAGGAGGAGATTTTTGTGTTCTGTACACACACACACACACACACACACACACACACAAACACACAATGGTAACCATGTCAGGTGACAGATATGTTAATTAGCTTGGTTATAGAAATCATTACCCAAGTTATATTTAAACACCAAGTTGTATACCTATATGCAAATTTTGACACAGCAATCATAACTTAATAAACCTGGAAGTAATGTATAGATATTACTGTGGAAAGGAAGCACAACAGCCTTCCTCAGAGAGGGAGAGCAAAGGATATTTGAAAAACCAGCTGAGGCAGGTCCCCAAGGGAGTCCCAAACCCCATGCGTCCCCTGACAAACCTAGACTCCCATAGGCCACCAACACCACAGTTTTTTTTTTTTTTTTTTTCAACACAGCTTCCCACCAGTCACAATCTCAATACCCAATTTCCCACCATGCTTCACCTATGCTTTCCCAATGAACCTGGTTGATTGAAAGCTCAGTTTTGGCCCATACTCTGTCTCTTTGACACGAGCACCTTGCTAAAAGCAGAAGGTCACTGTTTACAAAAACCCAGACTGAGCACAGGAGGTACTGAGACTGGAATCCTACCTTGGATCCTAAAAGCACAACTGGCTAGATCCATTTCCTCCTGGAAGCTTCCATGCAGGAAGGGTGATGAGATCTTCCTCAGAGATAAGAGAGAGAAACTGTGGAGCAAAACATCTGAGCCAGAAGAAGTATCAGCTGCACTTTCTGAAGAGGGACATCATTTTGGATGTGGATCTGTTTATTCAGCTATTGCACAAATATTTATGGGTGTATTTTCTATGACCTGAGGATAAAGGGATAAAAAAGAGATTATTTTTTCCTCCTGGCATTAGTATACCAGTTGGGGGAGGCATATACCAATGAAATAAAATATATATACACACATAAATGTAAAATGAAGACACTGACAGAGCAATAGCAAATGATGAGAAGAATGGAGGTGTTTCATTGCACTGTGCAGTCAGGAAAGCCCTTAACATGTGAGCTTTCCTTTTCAGATGGAAAAGAAAAAAAACAGTCATGAGAGGTTAAAGGACAAGAGGGATCTAGGCAAAGGAGAAGGCAGAGGAAATGTAAAGACTGCGATGTATATTAATTTTTCTGGGTTAAAGAACAAAAAGATGATCAGTGTGGCTAGAGCACACTAGAGCAAATGAAAGTAGAGTAGTAGATAATGACAGAGACTAGAGGGTCCAGGATATACAGGACTTTGCAAACGCATGATAAAGTGTTTGGATTTTGTGCTAAGAGCAATAGGAGGCAATTAGAGAGTTTTATGTAGGATAACGCATGTGATTTATATTTTAAGATCTCTCTGGCTGGAAAATGGAACATAGATTATTACAAGGTTCAAAAGTAAAAGCAGGTTCGTCCATAAGGAGACTCTTATCCAGGAGAGACATAATGGAGGCCTGAATTAGGGTTTGCAGCAATGCAAAGGAGCTAAGTCAAAGGAATCAGGGTATATTTTTTAATGAGGCACTAAAAGACTTGGAGATGCATTGGATACAAGTTGTATAATGAAGCCATTTGCTGGTGTGAGAAGTGATGAAGAAACTGCAACCCCAGGGCAAGGAGAAAAACTTCCTTCACCATTTTTCATGGGGGTGGAGGACTACAGCCAGATGGCCACATTGGAAAGCTGCCTGGGTTTCATATAATGCAGTCACTCAAAACTCTGCATTTTGGATCAGTATTTCATGCTGCAGAAGAGGACTCCTGCCCCTAAATTTTGCTAGTACCTTACAGCACTAGCAACATTTGAGCACATATCACCCTTAACTGGAAGGACTTATTAGATCTATGGTATAGCCCTATCCTAAGGGTCATATAGGTGATGATGGAGATGGTGACAATGGTGGCCAAACAGAAGAAAGGACTTCTGCATCAATGACAGTGGTTCAGGCTCAGGATCCTCATCAGAAAATCTTCAGCACTGATGCCATCTGCCTCAAGAAGGGAGAGAGAAGATGAAGAAAAAAGAAAGGAGAGGAGAGAGGGGATGAGAAGAAGGGAAGAAAGAGAAGACCTATCAGTACTACAGCCACAATGGGTTTTTATGGTCACTGTTTATGGTGTGTACTCATAAAGACAATTTCAGAGCTGAGCCAGGCACCATGCTAAGTGATTCATAGTCTCTCTAATTCACATAGGATACTGCCTTGGAAGTACAGTGTTATTATCTTGTTTTTACAGGTGAGAAAACTCAGGCTTAAAGAGGAACAAATGATTTGTCCACTGGCAAAACCAGGATTTAAAGCAAGTTTTTTTTTTTTTTTTTTTTTTAATTATTCTCTTCCCATGGGTGATGTGGGAGACTGAATCTGACAGTGAAATCTGCCAGCCCTGGTTTCATAGCAATAGTGAATGCAGACAAGAGCATAGACCATGCAGACAGCACCCAGAAGTCTTCCCAGAAAGAAAGCAACAGGAGGAAATGGGAGCTAGAACTTTTTACTGGTGGGTAGAGATTTTGAGGATATTTTTTGATGTTGCTACTTTGATTGTGACTCTGATGCTTTCCCCTTTAAGTCGGAAATACAGTTACATACTGCATAATTCTGCAACTATATAAACGCAATGTAACTTCCCATCAGCTCCCAAGTTGCTGCACTCAAAAGAAGAAAAGACTTCTCTCCATGTGTACAATTAACTCTCTACAGAGAGCAGTGTTAGTCCTACTGAAAGACGTCCATGTTCCCCTCATTTTATGAAAAAATCATGAAAGTGTTCCTTGCTGAGTTATGTCCTGAAATCTTTGAAGAAAACTTAAGTCTCCCTGGACTAGCATTACTCTCTGTAGTCTGTAAAACTGAAAGGAAAGATAAAGTTACATAAGCTTTGATTAGTTTTTTTTTTTTCAAAGATCCACAACTTTATACACATAACAGGAGTATGCCAAGCTCTCATTATTACTTGCTTACAATACAAATGCTGATAATGTTCTGAGATGGATTTTTCACTGCAGGAAGGTATTTTCATACTTTTAAAGATTCACATTTTGTATTTGCAATTCTAATTGGAAAATGTATTTTCGGGTTTCTGACTCTCTCCCCTCTTTCATCAGGCTCAGCGAGGCTCCAGTTTTGCACCTCTGATGCTCCCTCCTTCACCACAGTTACCCAAAAAAACATGAGGTGAGAATCACTAGACCTACCATACACAAAAAATCAACTGAAATGGATCTCACTTCTACGCATGAAAGCTAAAACTGTACAATTTCTAGAAGAATGCAGAAGACAATTGTCATAATTGGACAGAGTTCTTAAAAACACTACCAGGAAATATGATCTATAAAAGGGAAAGGTAACAATTTGGACTTAATCAAAATTAAAGTCATTTGAATCAACAGACACCATTAAGAAAGCAAAAAGAGAAATCAAGTCTGAGAAAATAGTTGCAAATCATAAATTTAATAAAGGACTTGTACCTAGAATACATACGAACTATTTGAACACCACAATAAAAAGAAAACAAAACCCAATTTTAAAATGAGCAGATTTTAACAGATATTTCATAAATAAGATTAATAATCACAACAGAAGAAATATTGCTCAACATCATTAGTCATTAGCAAAATGAATATTAAAACCGCAGTAGGATACCACTGCACATCCACTGAAACAGCTGCACTTAAAAAGACTGACAACACCAAGTGCTGATGAGGATATAGAAAAGATAGAACCCACCCATGTTGCTCATGGGAATGTAAAATAAAACAGCTACTGTAGAAAACATTTTGGCGATACCTTTGAAAGGCAATATGTAAACTGACCATCTCATCTATGATTCCAATCTTATACTTTACTCGAGAGAAATAAAAACATATGTCTATGTAAAGACACAACCACAAATATTTATACCTACATTATTCATAATAATCAAAAATCAAAAACACTTCAAATTTCCATCAACTTGTGAATGGATAAGTAAAATTTAGAATTACACATATAATGGAAAACTACTCAGCAATAAAAAGGAGCAAACTACTGACTGGTGCTAAAACATGGATGAATCTCAAAAACATTATGCTCAATTAAAGAAGCCAGATGTGAAAGAGTACATACTGTATGATTCCATTATTATGAAATCTCCAGAAATGGTAAATCTATACAGACAGGGGCCATATGTGATTGTCTGCGGCTAGAGGAGGGAATGAGGATTAACTAACTACAGAGAAGGACCAGGAAACTTGGGGTTTACTCTAAAACTGATGGAATTACTATAGGTAAAATAGCTTTATATGACCCAATCCTACTTAAAAAACCATGAAGATGGATGCACAACTCTATAAATATAGTAATAATTATATATTTATAATAGGTGAATTTTTATGTGATTTTACCTCAGTAAAGTTGTTTGGGGGAAAATAAAAGAACCATTAGGTTCATGAGGATCAATAGACATATGTTCAAAGCAGAATGGCTTACATCCATGGTAAAAAAAAAAATACTTTATGATACCCATCAGACTGGCAATAAGCTTACAGTCAGGCAATATCACCTGATGCTAAGTAAGCACATCATAACTCAGGATGTTACTGTTATTCTACTGTTATTCTACAGTAAAAAAAAAAAAAAAAAAAAAAAAAAAAAAAATCTCCAGAATCTCAGTGATTTAAAGTCAGTAAAACTTTTTTCTTCAAAAATGTCAAATGGCAATGGGCTGGGGTTGTGGCTCAGCGGTAGAGCGCTCGCCTAGCACGTGCACAGCCCGGGTTCAATCCTCAGCACCACGTAAAAACAAAGGCATTGTGTACAACTAAAACAAATAAATAAATATTTTTTTTTAAAAAAAGGCCAAATGGCAAACTATAAATTCAACTTTATGGGTCACGTGGTTTCAGTCTCAGCTGCTCAACTCTGCCTGGACAATACGAAGCGGGCAAGATTTGATCCGCAGACCTGTAATGGTTAATTTAAATTGTCTTGCTTGGCTTAATAGATGCCAATGTTTAAGAGGCTTATAGGTGTGTCAATGAGGTGTGTCTAGGAATGATTGGCATGTGGGATAGCCAACTGAAATAGAGACCCTCCCTAAGCGTGAGCAGCACCGTCCAATAGGATGATGGCTTGGATGGGAATAAAAGTTGGAAGAACAAGGAAACAGCAGCAGATGCAAGTTCAATTCTTCTTGAATGGGTCCTTGATTGCTGCTGCATATGGGACTCTTGCTTCCTCACTCTTCCAAAGCAGACTCTACCAATGATTGTCCAGAAGCCTTTGGTCTCAGACTGGGGTAGCACCATTGATTCCTCTTGTTCTGGGGCTTCAGACTCTTGGACTGGACAGCTACTGGTTCTTCCAGCTCTCCAGCCTGAAGAAGGCCATTGTGAACGATCCAGCTTATGGTCACATAAGCCAATCTGATAAATCCCCTTTTTATAATTATACTTCCTGTTGATTCTGCTCCTCTAGAGAACCCTGACTAACACAAGGCCATAGTTTGCTAACCCCTGAAGCTCATACCAAATATCTGTTACAAGTCAACTAAAGATTTTATTCTGTAATAATCACTGAGACCCACTACAATGAATAGTTCCCCAAATGGGTCATTACAGTTTACTGAGGCAGAGGAAAAGAGAATATGGTAGATTCTCACCAGCTCTTCAGGCTCTGCTAACATTTAATTGCACAAAATAAATTTCATAACTATAACTAACTTCCAAGGGATTGGAAGTATACAATTCAACTATGCACCTAAAGGTGGAAAGCTAGAAGTAGTAGAAAAATTAAATACACCATGTAAAGCAAAATTTCTACTTTTAAGTAGGTGCCCTACAGAATCTCTCACATAAGTGCACTATTAAAACTACATACAAAGATGTTTACTGCAGCATAGTTTATACTAGAAAAATAACTGAACATAACTTCAGTGTGTATCAATAGTTGAAAGATAAATTGTTTTTCATTAACTGATATCACATATAGCAGCCCAAATGAATAATACATGAATCAATTAAAATAAGTTACTATATCAGTATAGATATTGCTAAAGAAACTTTCTTGAATAGAAATGGAAAGTTGTAAAAGAGTGCATACACTATAATCCATTTATATAAATTATTAAAAACACATTGTGAATTTTAAAAGCTGCAAGACAAAAAATAAATAAATAAAACTGATGACATTTACAGGTAAACCAATCCAGATTTCTACTGATTTCTCAAGCCAGACCCTAAAAGCCAGGAAGGCTTGAAATAATATATACCAAGTTCTAAAAGGCAATGAATGCCAACTACAAACGCCCAGCGAAATTAAGCTTCAGAATTGAAGATGAGAAAAAAACCTTCCATGATAAACAGAAGATAAAAGAATTTATGACTAGAAAGTTTTATGTGTTAAAAAAAATGTTAAATATTTCATGAAGAAGAAATTAAAACCAGGATAGGGAGGAATTATGCTAGAATAGTCAATTAAAGTAGAATCGAGTTTGATTTAAACATTAGAAATAAATCAAAATGGCAGAAAATAAAAATCCTCTCTCAATAATAACATTGAATGTAAATGGTCTAAACTCTTCAATCCAAAAAAAAAAAAAAAGTTGGCTGATTGGCTTAAAAAACAAGACCTAACAATATGCTGTCTGCAAGAGACTCACCTCAGAAGCAAGACATCCTCACACTGAAGGTAAAAGGATGGGGAAAGCATTCCATTTATATTGGACTCATAAACAAGCAGGGGTAGCTAATCTCATATCAGATAAAGTGGACTTCAAGCCAAGATTAATCAGAAGATACAAAGCATTTTATACTGCTTAAGGGAATCAGATATCAACAAGACATTATGATTGTAAATATTTATACCCCAAACAATGGAGCATCTGTGTATATCAAACAAACCTTTCTCAGTATTAAGAATCAAATAGATGACAAAACAATAACACTAGGTGATTTAACATGCCTCTCTCACAACTGGATAGATCATCTAAACATAAACTAAGTAATGATTCTACCGAACTAAAAAATACTATTTAATATTATGTACCCTAACAGACATCTATAGAATATTTCATCCATCAATGACTGAATTCACTTTCTTCTTAGCAGCACATGGGACATTTCCTAAAATAGACCATATTTTAGGTCACAAAGTAAATCTTAGCAAATACAAAAAATAGAAATAATAGCTTGCATTCTATAAGATCACAGTGGAATGAAATTAGAAATCAATGATAAGATATAAAACAGAAACCACTTTAACACCTGGAGATTAAATAATACACTATTGAATGATGAATGGATACCAGAAGAAATGAGGGAAGAAATTTTAAAAATACCTTAGATATACATGAGAATAGTAATATGACAGATCAAAACATCTGTGACAGTATAAAGGCCATTCTGAGAGTAAAGATCATAACACTGTGCTCATACATTAAAAGAAAAGGAAGTTACCAAAAAAATCTAATGCTATATCTCAGACCCAAAAAAAGAACAATACCAAAATCAGTAGAATATAGAAAATAATTAAAATCAGAGCCAAAATCAATGAAATTGAGATTTTAAAAACCCAAAAGATTGGGGCTGGGGTTGTGGCTCAGCGGTAGAGCGCTCACCTGGCACGTGCACATCCCGGGTTCAATCCTCAGCACCACATAAAAATAAAGGCATTGTGTACAAGTAAAACAAATAAGTAAATATTTTAAAAATACAAAAGATCAATGAAACAAAGAGTTGGTTTTTGAAGAATAAACAACATTCATAAACCCTTAGTCAAAATAACCAAAAGAAAGAGGGAAAAACCTCAAATTAACAAAATCTGAGATGAAAATGGAAATATAATGAGACACTGCTAAAATTCAGAGGATCATCAGAAACTATTTTGAAAATGTATACTCTTATAATCAATAAAATTTTGAAGATATTGACAAATTCCTATTTACATATGACCCACTCAAATTGAACCATGAGGATATAGAAAACTTAAGCAGACTGATTTCAAGTAATGAAATTGAAGCAGCTATCCGACAAAGAAAACCCAGGGACTGGATGGATTCTCAGTTGAGTTCTACCAGACCTTAAAAAAGAACTAATACCAATTCTCCCCACATTATTCCATAAAATAGGAAGGGAGGGAACACTGCCAAACTCATTCTATGAAACCAGTATCATCCTGATACCCGAACAAAACAAAAGGAAAGAAAACTTCAGATCAATATCCTTGATGAACATAGATGCAAAGACTTTAAATAAATATTGGCAATCCACATACAACAAAATTATTATTGTTTTAATAAACAATAGTAGCTGGGCGCGGTGGCGCACACCTGTAATCCCAGCCCTTTGGGAGGCTAAGGCAGGAGGATCGCAAGTTCAAAGCCAGCCTCAGCAATGGTGAGGCACTTAGCAACTCAGTGAGACCCTGTCTCTAATAAAATACAAAAAAGGGCTGGGGATGTGGCCCAGTGGTCCAGTGCCCCTGAGTTCAATCCCCGATACCACAAAAAAAATAAATAAATAAATAAATAAAATAAAATAAAATAAAACAATAGTGACCAAGTGGGTTTCAACCCAGAAGTGCAAGTTTGGTTCAACCTACAGGAAGCAATAAATTAATTCACCACATAAAAAGACTTAAGGTCAAGAATCACATTATCTCAAATTACAGCACCCATTCACATTTAAAACGCTAAAAAAAACTAGGGATAGAAGGAACTTACCTCGACATTGTAAAGGCAATATATGACAAACCCCAAGGCCAACATTATTCTGAATGCAAACTAAAAGCATTTCTTCTAAAAACAGGAACATGATAAGGATGCCCACTTTCACCACTTCTATTCAAACATCATTCTTGAAACTCTAGCCAGAGTAATCAGGCAAGAGAAGAAAATGAAAGGGATGCAAAGAGGTAAAGAAGAGCTCAAATTACCTCTGTTTGCTGATGACATGATCCCATATTTAGAAGACCCAAAAACTCCACCAGAACACTTCTAGAACTCATAAATGAATTCATTAAAGTAGCAGGATACAAGATCAGCACTCATAATTCAATCTTGTTCCTATTCTCCAATGATGAATCAGCTGAAAGGGAAATCAGGAAAACCATCCCAATCACAATAGTTTAAAAAAAAATACTTGAGAATCAATGTAACAAAAGAGGTGAAGGACCTCTATAATGAAAACTACAGAACACTAAAGAAAGAAATACAGGAAGACCTTAGAAGATGGAAAGACCTCCCATGTTCTTGGATAGGCAGAATAATATTGTCCAAATGGCCATAATACCAAAAGTGCTATACAGATTCAATGTAATTCCCATCAAAATTCCAATGACATTCTTCACAGAACTAGAAAAAGCAGTTATTAAATTCATCTGGAAAAATATGAGGTCCAGAATAGCCAATGCAATCTTTAGCAAGAAAAGTGAAGCAGGAGGCATCACAATACCAAACCTCAAATTATACTACAAAGCTATAATATCAAAAGCAGCATAGTACTGGCACCAAAACAGGCATGAATACCAATGGAATAGAATAGAAGACACAGAGACAAACCCACATAAATAGAGTTATCTCATATTAGACAAAGGCACCACAAATATACATTGAAGAAAAGATAGCCTTTTTAACAAATAGTTCTTAGAAAACTGGAAATCCATATGTAGTAGAGTAAGATCCAACCCCTATCTCTTACTCTGCACAAAACTCAGCTCAAGTGGATCAAAGACCTAGGTATTAGACCAGAAAGCCTGCACACAGTAGAAGAAAATTTAGGCCCTACACTCCAACATGTTGTCTCAGAAATTGAATCCCTTAACAAGATTCCTAAAGCTCAAGAAGTAAATCAAAATAAATAAGAAAGATGACATCAAACTAAAAACCTTCTTTACAGCAAATGAAATAATTAAGAGCTTAAATGGGAGAAAATCTTTGTCACCTGCTCCTCAGACAGGGCATTGACATCCAGCATATACAAAGAACTCAAAAAACTTAACACCAAAAAAACAAATAACCCGATCAATAAATGGGCAGAGGAACTAAACAGATATTCTCAAAATAAGAAATCTGAATGGTCAGCAAATACCTGGAAAAAAAATGTTCAACATCTCTAGCAATTGGAGAAATGCAAATTAAAACTACACTGACTTCATCTCAATCCAGTCAGAATGGCAATTATCAAGAATACAATTAACAATAAATGTTGGTGAGGATGTGGGGAGAAAGATACACTCATCCATTGCTGGTAGGACTGTAAATTGGTGGACAGCAGTATGGAAATTCCTTAGAAAACTAGGAAAGGAACTATCATATGACCCAGCTATCCCACTCATCTGTATATATCCAAAAGATTTAAAATCAGCATACTACAGTAACATAGACACATCAATGTTTATAGCAGCACAATTCACAACAGCCAAGCTGTGGAGCCAGACTAGGTTCCCTTCAACAGATGACTGGATAAAGAAAATGTTATATATATATATATATATATATATATATATATATATATAACATTTTCTTTATATATATATATATATATATATATATATATATACACACACACACACACACACACACACACAATGGAGTATTAGTCAGTCATAAAGAAGAATGACTTACTGGCATCTGCCAGTAAATGGACAGAACTTAAGGCTCTCCAACTAGAAACTATGCCAAGTGAAATAAGCCAGTCCCAAAAAGTCAAAGATCAAATGTTTTCTCTGATATGTGGAAGCTAATCCAAAATAAGGGGGGTGAGGGATTAAAAAAAATGAAGACAGATCAGTGGAGTAGACAAAAGGGAATGAAGGAAAGGGAGGAGTGATGAGATAAGGAAAGATAGGGAAATGAATCTGACCTAATTTTCCTATGTACATATATGTATATACCACAGTGAATCTTACCACCATATACAGTCACAAGACACTAAAAGAAAACTATTTTAAAAAACACATTGTTTGGCGCACGCCTGAGCACTTTGGGAGGCTAATCACGAGTTCAAACCCAGCCTCAGCAATGGTTAGCAACTGTGAACCCTGTCTCTAATAAAATACAAAAAAGGGCTGGGGATGTGGCCCAGTGGTCGAGTGCCCCATGAGTTCAATCCCTGGCACCAAAAAAAAAAAAAAAAAAAAAAAAAAAACATTGTTTTGGAGACATAATACAAAGAAATGGTTATATGTTAACTTATAGACAAGGCTTGTCCATGAGGAGATTTTGAATGCTTTCTAATGTACCTGCCATGTTATACTTTTTTAGAAGTATCTAAAGAGGTTATGGCAAAATGTTAATAAGCATTACATTTTGGTAGCAGATAATGTGGGTATCTTTAATGCTTCTCTTGTTCTTACCCATATGCTTGAAATATTTTTTAAATAAAAAGAAAAATAATTTATGCAACTAGAATATAATTGTCAGCAGAAGTGTCATGCCTATATGCAATGACACAAAAGACCTGGCAAAAGACCTGAGAGCAAGATAATCAGTTGCCTTTACAATTGTCTAGCTACCAAAAATGAGCCATTACGGGCTGGAGTTGTAACTCAGTGGTAGAGTACTTACCCAGCATGCACAATTCACAACAGCCAAGCTGTGGAGACAGCCTAGTTCTGGCCAAGTGAGAGGGGGAAAAAAATAATAATACATGAAAAGAGCCAACAAACCTGTCAAGACACAGCTATCCAAAAAAAAAAAAAAAGACACAGCTACCTAGTATAGGGAGAGTTAATAGTGAAGAAAATCTTCAAAAAATAAATTACTTCTTTATATGCCTTTTATTAATATATAATGGTCATTGTAGAAATGGTTGTTATGACTTTGGTATTATAAAAATTACTGTGTCTTATACATTGTGAGAGTTTTCCCATATAAGACAAATAAAATGGAAGCAAGGTGGGGGAGAATGGAAAGAGAGAGAATGAGAGAAATTTGGTGTGGGATTAGGAGAGGCAGGATCCAGACTGAAAGGCAGGGAATGCAGCGCCTACTCCTAGCTCTGACACTAAATCTGTTCTGTGATTCCAGTTTCCTCCTCCCTAATATGAGGACAACAACCTAGATTCCAGCTCAACATCCTATGATCCTTGAAATATCTATTGTTTCATATTTTTAATTAGTTTTATTCTAAATTGTTATACATGATTGCATAGTGCAATTCATTTTATGTTACATATAAAGAACACAATTTTTCAAGTTGCTGGTTTTACATAAATTATTTTTACAACAATTGTGTCTTCATATATGAAGTTAGGGTAATGATGTCTAACTCATTCTACCATTATTCCTATCCCTTGCCCCCTCACCTTCCCTCCCCTCTCTTGGTTCTATTTAAAGTTCCTTGATTCCTCTCATCCCCTCTCCCTTGCCTTTATAAGTCAGTATCTTCACAACAAAGAGATCATTCGACTTTTGGTTTTGGGGGATTGGCTAACTGCACTTAGCATTATTTTTTCCAACTCCATCCATTTACCTGCAAATGCCATGATTTTATTCTCTCTTAGTGCTGAGTAGTATTCCATTGTGTATATATACCAAAATTTCCTTATCCATTCATCTGCTAATGGGAATCTGGGTTGGTTCCACAATCTACCTATTGTGAACTATGCTGCTATAAACATTGATGTAGCTGTGTCCCTGTAGTAAGCTGTTTTTAAATCCTTTGGGAATAGGCCAAGGAGTGGGAGAGCTGGGTCAAATGGTGGTTCCATTCCAAGTTTTCCTAGGAATCTCCATACTACTTTCCAGATTGGCTTCACAAATTTGCAGTTCCACCAGCAATTTAAGAGTGTGCCTTCTTCCCCACATCCTTGCCAGCATTTATTGTTATTTGTTTGTTTTTGATAGCTGGCATTCTGACTGGAGTTAGATGAAATCTTAGAGTTGTTTTGATTTGCATTTCTCTAATTGCTAGAAATGTTGAACATTTTTTCATATATTTGTTGATTGATTGTATGTCATCTTCTGAGAAGTGTCTGTTTAATTCCTTGGCCCATTTATTGATTGGGTTATTTGATTTTTTGGTGTTAAGGTTTTTGAGAGCTTTTTATATATCCTTGAGGTTAGTGTTCTATCTGATGTGCTTGTGGCAAAGATTTGCTCCCATTCTGTAGATCCTCTATTCACCTCACTAATTGTTTCTTTTGCTGAGAAGAAGCTTTTTAGTTTGAATCCATCCCATTTATTAATTCTTGGTTTTAATTCTTATGCTATAGGGGTCTCATTGAGGAAGTTGGGGCCTAATCCAACATGATGGAAACTGGGCCTACTTTTTCTTCTATTAGGTGCAAGGTCTCTGGTTTAATTCCTAGGTTCTTGGTCCACTTTAAGTTAAGTTTTGTGTATGGTGAGAGAAAGAGATTTAATCTCATTTTATTACATGAGGATTTCCAGTTTCCCCAACACCATTTGTTGAAAAGGCTGTCTTTTCTCCAATGAATGTTTTTGGCACCTTTGTCTAATATAAGATAACTGTAGGTGTGTAGGTTAGTCTCTGTGTCTTCTATTCTATACCATTGGTCAACTGGTCTATTTTGGTGCCAATACCATGCTGTTTTTGTTAATATTGCTTTGTAATACAATTTAAGGCCTGGAATAGTAATGCCACTAGCTTCACTCTTCTAAGAATCGCTTTGACTATTCTGGGTCTCTTATTTTTCCAGATGAATTTCATGGTTGCTTTTTCTATTTCTATGAGGAATGATATTGGGATTTTGATTGGTATTGCATTGAAACTGTATAGTGCTTTTGGAGAATGGCCATTTTGACAATATTAATTCTACCTATCCATGAACAAGGTAGATCTTTCCATCTTCTAAGATCTTCATTAATTTCTTTTTTTAGCCTGCTGTAGCTTTCATTGTAGAGGTCTTTCACTCCTTTTGTTAAATTGATTCCCAAGTATTTTGTTTTTTGTTTTTTTTTTTAAGCTATAGTAAATGGAGTGGATTTCCTAGTTTCTCTTTCTGAGGATTTGTCACTGATGTACAGAAATGCCTTTGATTTATGGGTATTGATTTTATATCCAGCTACTTTGCTGAATTCATTTATTAGTTCTAGAAGATTTCTGGTGGAATTTTTTGGATCTTCTATGGATAGAATCATATTGTCTGCAAATAGTGATAATTTGAGTTCTTCTTTTCCTATCACTATCCCTTTAATTTCTTTCCTCTGTCTAATTGCTCTGGCTAGGGCTTCAAGAACTATGTTAAATAGAAGTGGTGAAAGGGGGCATTCCTGTCTTGTTCCAGTTTTTAGAGGGAATGCTTTCAGCTTTTCTCCATTTAGGATGATGTTGGCGTGGGGCTTAGCATAGATGGCCTTTGTGATGTTGAGGTATATTCCTGTTATCCCTATTTTTTCTAGCATTTTGAACATGAAGGGATATTGTATTTTGTCAAATGCTTTCTCTGCATCTATTGAGATGATCATATGATTTTTATCTTTGAGTATATTGATGTGATGAATTATATTTATTGATTTCCTTATGTTGAACCAAACTTGCATCCCTGGAATGAAGCCCACTTGATCGTGGTGCACTATCTTTTTGATATTATTTTGTATTCAATTTGCCAAAATTTTATTGAGAATTTTTGCATCTATATTCATTAGAGATATTGGTCTGAAGTTTTCTATCTTTTATTTGTCTCTGTCTGGTTTTAGAATCAGGGTGCTATTGGCCTCATAGAATGAGTCTGGAAGGGTTTCCTCTTTTTCTATTTCATGAAATAGTTTGAGAAGTATTGGTGTTAGTTCTTCTTTAAATGTCTTGTAGAATTCAGCTGTATATCCATCCAGTCCTGGGCTTTTCTTGGTTGGTAGGTTTTTTATGGCATCTTCTATGTCTTTGCTTGAAATTGATCTGTTTAAATTGTGTATATCATCCTGATTTAGTTTGGGCATATCATATGTCTCTATAAATTTGTCAATGCCTTAGATATTTTCTATTTTATTGGAGTATAAATTTTCAAAATAATTTCTAATTATCTTCTGTATTTCTGTAGTGTCTGTCATAATATTTCCTTTTTATCATAGATATTGGTAATTTGAGTTTTCTCTCTCCTTTTCTTCATTAGCATAGCTAATGGTTTATCAATTTTATTTATTTTTTCAAAGTACCAACTTTTTGTTCTGTCAATTTTTTCAATTTATTTTTTGTTTAAATTTTATTAATTTCATCTCTGATTTTAATTATTTCCTGTCTTCTGCTTCTTTTGGGGTTGATTTGTTCTTCCTTTTCCAGGGATTTGAGATGTAATGTTAGTTCATTTATTTGTTGACTTTTTCTTTTTTGAAGGAATGAGCTCAATGCAATGAACTTTCCTCTTAGTATTGCCTTCGTAGTGTCCCAGAGATTTCAATATGTTGTATCATTGTTCTCATTTACCTCTAAGAATTCTTAATCTCCTTCTTGATGTCTTCTGCAAACCATTGATCATACAGTAGCATATTATTTAGTCTCCAGGTTTTGGAGTAGCTTTTCTTTCTTTTTTTATTATTGATTTCTAATTTCATTCCATTTTGATCTGACAGAATTCAGGGTAGTATCCCTACATTTTTATATTTGCTTAGAGTTGCTTTATGGCATAATACATGGTCTATTTTAGAGAAGGATCCATGTGCTGCTGAGAAGAAAGTTTACTGGATCATTGATGGATGATATACTCTATATATGTCAGTTAAGTGTAAGTTATTGATTGTATTATTGAGTTCTATAGTTTCTTTTTTTTTTTTTTTTTTTTTTTTTTTTTTTTTTTTTTTTTTTTGAGTTCTATAGTTTCTTTGTTTGGAAGATCTATCCAGTGGTGAAAGAGGTGTGTTAAAGTCACCTAGAATTATTGTTTTGTGATCTATTTGATTCTTGAACTTGAGAAGAATTTGATTGATGAATGTAGATGCTCCATTTACTTGGTGCATATATGTTTATAACAGTTATGTCTTGTTAATCTATGATTCCCTTAAGCAGTACGAATGTCCATCTTTATCTCTTCTGTTTAACTTTGGCTTGAAGTCTACTTTATTTGATATGAGGATGGAGACCCCTGCTTGCTTATGTAGACCATTGAATGGTATATTTTATCCCATCCTTTCACCTTCAGTCTGTGGGCATCTTTTCCTATGAGATGTGGCTCTTGAAGGCAACATATTGTTGGGTCTGTTTTTTTTAATCCAATCTATTAGCCTATGTCTTTTAATTGGTTAGTTTAGGCCATTAGTATTCAGGGTTGTTATTGAGACATGATTTGTATTACCAGTCATTTTTATATTTTTTTATTTTTTTTATTTTTTATCTTTATTTTTTTATTTTTGGTATTTAGCTTGATTTGGTTTCTCCTTTTGTTGGTTTTTCCCTTATTGTAGTTCTTCCCTTTGCAGATTTTCATTATTATTTTTCATTTCCTCCTCGTGGAATATTTTGCCAAGAATGTTCTGTAGTGCAGGCTTTCTTGTTGTAAATTATTTTAGATTTTGTTTATCATGGAAGATTTTTATTTTATCATCAAATCTAAACCTTAATTTTGCTGGATATAAGATTCTTGGTTGGCATCCCTTATCTTTAGAGCCTGGTATATGTTGTTCCAGGATCTCCTGGCTTTGAGGATCTGGGTTAAAAAATCTGCTGAGATCCAAATTGGTTTTTCCTTATAAGTAATCTGACTTTTCTCTCTTGAAGCCTTTAAAATTCTATCTTTATTTTGTATGCTAGGCATTTTCATTACAGTGTGCCTTGGTGTATGTCTGTCATAATTTTGTACATTTGGCATCCTATAGGCCTCTTGCATTTGATTTTCAAATTTATTCTTCCTGCTTGGGAAATTTTCTGATATTATTTCATTGAAGAGAATGTGCATTCCTGTGGTTTGAATCTCTGCACCTTCCTCTATTCCAGTAAATCTTAAATTTGGTCTTTTGATGGTATCCCATAATTCTTGGATATTCTGTTCATGGTTTCTTACCATCTTCACTGTGAGGTCAACTTTATTTTCAAGATTATATATTTTGTCCTCATTGTCTGAGGTCCTATCTTCCAAGTTATCCAATCTGTTGGTGATGCTATTCATTGAATTTTTTAAGTGCCTTATTGTTTCTTTCATTTCAAGGATTTCTGTTTGGTTTTTTCTCAAACTCTCTATCTCTTTCTTGAAGTAATCTTTTGCTACCTGGATTTGTTCTCTTTTTTTTTTTTTTTTTTTTTTTTTTTTTTTTGGTGTGATCAATGGTTGCCTGTGTTTGATCTCTTATCTCTTTGTAGGAGAGATCAATTTTTGCCTGTATCTGTTCACTTAGGTCATTTTTTTAAATCCCTTATCATTTTAATTATATATATCTGGAACTCTTTCTCTGACATTTCACCTACTGTGGTTTCTATGGCTTCTATTATTGTAGTATCTTGGTTTGTTTTGGGCATTTTCCTCCCTTGTTTTTTCATGATGTCTATGTGTTTTCCTCACTTGCAAGCTAAGCCTGAGGTATTACAGCTTCTGCCCTTTTGTCTTATAGGGTCCCTATAGGTTACCCAATACCTCACTTTTTAGGGAAAGGTCAATATCACAGCTTTCAATGTACCCAATGTGTATCCATATTTCAGTTAGTTTCTATTTATATATTTTCAGTTTTGTCACTATAAATAGAAATAATGAGATCAGTTATCTTTTACCATATAGTCTCTATGGTGGTTTACAGTATCTAATGGTAGAAGGGGGGACTTAGGAGTTACCTAGATGTTTATAAGTTAGGATGTGAAAAAATAGAGGTATTAGATTATTTGACTAGTGAGAGTGTAATCATGAGAATTTGGCTGTTAGTAGAAGAAGCAAGAGATAGGCAATCCCATGTAAGACTCCCTGTTAGTTCACAACAGCATAACTGGTTGCACCTTCTGGTGCAGCCTGGTCCCCAGGGACCTTAGTGATGTCTTACCCAGACCTTTTTGTTGTTCCTTCTAGTAGCCTCGCTATCTCAGTTTTATGGCAGTGGCAGCCTCAAGCCTATAACTATCTTGATGTTGGGTTGCGTAGCTATGGAACCCAGTGCAGTGTGTCTCTCTGGGCAGACGCATTTTGCTTCTCCGAGTTGCAGGCATGGGGCGGGCCTTTCTCTCTGGATCTCCTCTTGGCCACAGTGTGGTGGAGCAGGCAGTCTGGCTTTCCTCTCCCCACTCTCCTCCTCCTGGGTCTCCTCCCAGTCTAGCTGTGTTGGTGAGGGTCAGGCAGATGGGTATCAGGGCCCTTCCTCAGGCCAGAGCCTGCTGCTCCTAGTCCCTGTGGCAGTATGAGATAGCGGCAGTTGGGCAGGCATGTGGCTGGGCTGAGGTTCACATTGGTAGAATTGTATCACCTGGAATTAAAACATTCAGCCTCTGTCTGATCCAGTGAACAAAGTAGAAAAAAGTAATAAGTAGGGGCACAATTCATCATGAAAGTCAAATCCACATATCATTCATCAGGGTGGTCACTCTGCCAAAGTGCGTGGGATGGGAAGTGAATAAAATTAACCATAGGCTTCTGAGTTTCAGGCTTCCAATGCCCTCTCTCCTATCTAGTAGGCCCAAGTGATAATTGTGAGAAGAAATCAAGAGCTATTCTGTCCTCCAACTTTTCAGATTCCAGAACATAAGAAAACTCCAGAGGCATTGGGATATCCAGACTATTACTTTGCCCCAAACTTGATGTGAAGCAACATACATGACAGGATACGGGACAAAGCTCACCAGAATGGTTTATAGAACACCAACTATGTGCCAAAAACCACATTAATCACACACACACACACACACACACACACACACACACACAAGAAAGAGCCACAGCTCTTCCCACACCCTGTTCCTCCTCGTTACCATCCCCCAACAACTTCTAGTGTCTCTCCCTAATGTCTCTCCAGCATGGGCCCTTTGCCTATCATGTGGGATTGGGCCTTATCATGCTATTTCCCTATAGCTTTCCAAAAGAAATCACCCAGGAGATGTAAGAAGGGAGTCTCAGGGCCTTAGAAAACAGACCATCACCCATTTAAAATAATTTTTCTTCAGTATTACAGACATTCTCAGATGCAAGTTTTCCAAATACTTTGAATACCTCTACTTTACATTTGATGTGATGTCATCACATACCAAGATCTTTCCATTAAGGTGTCAAGACTCAGATTTATATAACAGACATAAAAATAAAAGCTAAACATTGAGGCAAAGAACGTTAATGGAAGTTATGTACATGCATTAAGGAGAAAATGCACCTCTGAGTGTTGTTTATGTAAAAGGCTATTTGTAAGTTTGAGCTTGCATTTCCTTAGACGTTATTTGAAAGTGTCTATATTACTGATGTGCTAGAAACGTTTCTCACATTTTAATTATGTTGTGGAACTTGCTGATTCCAATGAACACATTGAGGACAGTTTAAATTCCATGACCAAGAAAGAACTCCCATTCATATAGAGCCCAAGCCTTTATTCACAGAGATATTAATGTGTTTTTAGTATGTACTATGTGCTAGGATGCGAATTAAACACAAGGGATTTAGATATTAATCTATCCACTGCATAGATCATAAGGTATTGCCTTTATGCCCTCAAGTTGACATGGGGACAATATTTCCTGTGTGGCAGTGAGAAGCAATTAGGCCAGCACAGGGAGACGAGCAGGGGCCAGATCACTAAAGATTTGTGTGAAGCCACACATAGCTTTGAAAGTTATGAAAAATATGAAATATTTTTAATCTGAGGAGGTATGGGATAGATTTGTATTTGTAAAAGATCATTCTGGCCAAGTTGGAAAGAACAAGGCAGGCAAGGAGATAGGCTCAGAGTCCCTTCATTGTAGATGAAGTTTTATTAGGAATATGGACATAATTAGATAGCCAAATGATTTGGAAATGAAGGATTGAAGGCAAGGATAACTCATTATATCTCTTGGCTTTGGCTACTAGACAAGAAATGGTACCACTGGCTGAAAGAAGGAATAGAGGGTGGGGGAGTAGGTTACAGGGAAAGAGGAACAATCGATGAGGAATTCAGTTTTGAACATATTGAGTGATACCAGCTATTAGGATTTGATCTTAAATGTGTCCTCAAAGCTCACGTGTTGAAGGCTCAGTCTGCTCTGCAGCAGTGTTCAAAGGTGGGGGACATGGGGAAGGTGAGTGGATCATGAGGGCTCTGACCCCATGAGTAGATTTATCCATTTATAGATTTATCCATTTATAGATAACTTAATGGTCTATTAGGAGGTAGTGGAAACTTTAGGAGGTGGGAGAAACTTTAGCGGGAGGAAGTACGTCACTGGTATATTTTGTCCCTAGCTCCTTCCTCTCTGTTTCCTGGTCAGCATGTGGTAAGCAGCTTTGCTTAAACACTTGCTCCCCACCATGATTTTCTGACCTGTCATAGGCTGACAGTGATAAGTTCAAGCAACCATGGACTGAAACCTCTAAAACCATGAGCCAATATAACCCTTTCTTCCTTTAAGTTGGTCTAGCTCAAGTATTTTGTCACAGCAACAGAAGGCTCAATAACAAAGAAGCCTATGTGTACATGTCTAAAAAGCCCTAGGAACTATGCCTAGAGCTCAGAAAAGATATAAAGGGGATAGTTGAGACTTTGGGTATAGATGGGCTCCTACAAGGAAAGTCTATGGTGAAAGAGATTAATAATAATAATAGTCATCTTTGGTACCTGTGGTGAATTGGTTCAAGAACCCCCAAGGATACAAAAATCTATAATGCCCAAGCCCCTTGTATAAAATTACATAGTATTGCAGATAACCAATGCATATCCTTCCCATATATTTTAAATCACCTTTAGATTACTTATTATGCTTAATACAATGTAAATGCTATGTAAACACTTGTACTATATTGTTCAGGGAATAATGACAAGTAAAGTCTGTATATGATCAATACAAACACAATTTTTAAAATATTTTTCCTCAGTAGTTGTTGAATCAACATAGAATCCAGGGATACGAAGGGCTACCTGTACTAATAACAGCCAACACTTCAAGTGTGTTTGCTATGTGACAGGGCCTAGTCAACAGTCCTTTACATAGATGAACTCTTCATGTCTTCAGAGAAATCCAATGAGGCGGGTGTGATCACTATCACCATTTTACAGCTTGTGAGATTAAGAATTGAAGCTATCCACCTGATGTCACACACAGCTAGTCAGTGCAGGAACTGGGACATAAGCTGAATGAGAAATCTCTGGACTGCGCTCTTAATCTCACAACCTTCCTGGGAGGAGGATGGCATGGAGCAAGCTGGAGGGTAATGACATGGGATGAAGAAAGGATCAGCTGAAGAATATTGAGAATGGAATGCTATGAAGTGGGAATGGGAAGATCAAGGAAAGAAACAGCTGTAAGAATGAGGGAGGGGCCAGGCATGGTGGTGCATGCTTGTAATCCCAGCAGCTCAGGAGGCTGAGGCAGGAGGATAACAAATTCAAAGCCAGCCTCAGCAAATTAGCCAGGCTCTGAGCAACTTAGCAAGACCCTGTCTCAAAATTGTAAAAAGTGGGAGTGGGGAGACTCGGAATGTAGCTCAGTGGTTAAGTGCCCCTGAGTTCAAACCCCAGTACCAAAAAGAAAAAAAAAAGGAGGGGGGAGGAGTCAGGAATATCAAACTTTAGTCAGTATCATTTATAAACACCCAAGAGGAGAAAAGAAAGCTTTCAAAACAGAAACCAAATAAAGTTTATCTGATTAATAATAATGTTGCAGATATTTCTACTGGAATTATAAAGCGTTCCTGTCCCCACTGAGCACACAAACAGAGGAGGTCGGGCAATGAATGTGAATTTCTAAGTACAAGTATACATTATTTAGAATAATGTTTCCCTTTGCTCCTCTTCTGTACTGTTCCCTGCAGGTCAGCTGTGCCTCTTGGTAGGTAAAGGCCACTGGATACCAAAAGGATTTATTGTGCTGGGACATCCTGCCCGACAGAGTCAGTGGGACTAGTAAGAGCACTTCTCAGCAAAGACTTCCAACCCACTTTGGGCCCCACTAACTTTAAACTGCCACTGCCAGGAAAAATGTAAAGGGGGGAAAGAGCAAAGGCTGCTTTGCAATCCATCCTCGAAAGAGCCACAATCAGATCAAATCCAAACAGACAAAAGTCCTTAAAGCTTTTAGATATGCTCACTGAAGCTGTTGATGCCTCATAAACCTTGACATATCATGCATATTCCAGGAGACTGCAAACAACTGAGCATCCTTAAATCCAATCCCTCCCACCCACAAAGAAAAGTGTAAAGCCAAACGTTAGAAAGCCTGCCTTTTTCACGTTTTTAACAGGGGAAATGCATTTACTCATCCAGCTTGGAAAAGTTAGGAGTTGATATCTCATTAGCTCCACTCTGCTTGAATGGCAACATATCTCCCTCTTGTGGATTTTTAGGATACTTTCACCCAGGAGAGTCCTTTCCAACGTACACAGCCCCACTTAATCACAGGTTGCATTTCATAACTATAAACATCAATAAAAGAATATTCTACCATATCCTACCAACTGAAATACTAGAATATATACCCAGGCAACACATTCATTCTGGAAATGAAGTCGCTGTTAACAAATTGTGATCATCCATCAAATATTTATTGAGCTATTATGAAGAGCATGGACACAAGGCACTTGAACGTGCAGACCTAGTTTCTGCAAAAATTTACAGCCTAAAAGAGGAGACCAAACAGCCTGCAGAAAACTGTATATCAGTGGCTCTGGTGGGAAAGATAGACAAGGACAAGTGTACAAGTAGACATAGCCACCAGTGATCAATAGTGTCAAATAAATTCTAAACCATGATTGCCCTGGGTGAGGTGTGCTGAAGTCCTGTGACTATGAAATGGATATTGTCTCCTCTATGCCCAAAACGTAAGTCAACATGGGATGTCAGTTCCATTACTCTTTATAATAATACCACCACCAGGCAGAGGCATCATTGTCTTCCTGTACTTTTCTTTTTTTTTTCTTTTTTTGTACTGGGGATGGAACCCAGGGGCACTCGACCACTGAGCCACATCCCTAGCTCTGTTTTGTAGTTTATTTAGAGACAGGGTTGCTTAGTGCCTCACCATTGCTGCAGCTAGCTTTGAACTTGCTATCCTCCTATCTCAGCCTCCAGAGCTGCTGGGATTACAGGCATGCGCCACTGCACCTGGTGTCTTCCTGTACTTTGACATTAAAAGTTTACAGTATCTATGCCTGCCTTTCCGTTGTTTCAGAAAATAATTCCCTCCCAAGATTAACCAGTTTACCATTTTTCTATTCTCCTCCCTGCCTCCTTATCTTTCTTCCACTTTTTTTTTTCCAGGTCTCTTTTAGCTGCTACTCTGATCCTTCTTTGAACTCTGAAGTCAACTACAATTCTGGCCCCCCCCCCATTAAAATCAAGTTCTAATGAGATGAGGTTTTATGTTTGTTTCACTCACTGGTGAATTCTGAACATCAAAAACAATTTCTAGTACATAGTAAGTATTCCAGAAATTTTTCTTGGAGTTTGTGTACAATTCTTTTCATTGAAATATAATTCACATACTATAAAATTAATTCTTTCAAAGTATGATTCAGTGGTTTTTAATACATTCAAAAGTTTGAAGGATAGTTGTCTTCCAAAACAGTCTACAAATACAGCTTCCCCTTCAGTTTATCTTTGCCTCCCTCCCCACCATGGGACTCCTCTGTCAAAGGTTGTCTGTCACCCTTGATCCTCTGGGCTGGGATGTACCAGCACCTTCATGAACGTTGGCAGTACCTGGCCTGCCAGCATCAGCCTGTCACAAGGTAGTGGAGACAACAATAGCTGTTCACACCAACAAGGAACCTAGAGACATTCTGGCAGAGTAAAAGGAAGCCAGACATCAGCAAGAGTCCTGTACGAATACAGAAAGCAGATCACAGTGGGGCCTCATAAGTCACAACATAGACTCCTATAGCTATGAATCCTCCCTGGATGCCACGTTCG
Organism: Tamias sibiricus; assembly: GCA_025594165.1. NCBI lineage: Eukaryota > Metazoa > Chordata > Mammalia > Rodentia > Sciuridae > Tamias > Tamias sibiricus. The sequence continues at coordinate 81,101,078 of CM046664.1, forward strand.
GTGGGCTTTCATAACACTCTTCCTCCCTGATCCTTCTGCAGTATTTGACCTGATTGGTTATGTCCATACCTAGAAAATGACACCATGACAGTTGCATCTTACACTGAACATAGTTTCTCTGCCCACTGCTCTTTTCTTCCCAAGGAATTGTCCCTTCTTGAATGTCTCCTCTTTTCTTTACATATCTTCTCTCCTGCCTATCTCTGCTACTCACATCCTAAGGCTTTTCTGATTCTCAACCAGCTCCAGTCTTGACAGTTGAGTTCCCTACTTAACATCATACTCCTGCCTGTCTCTGCAACAACTCAAAATACCACACATTTCTCCCTTTCTTCTTAAGAAAGCAAAACAGAAGCATGATTTTCTGGTGGCTACTGGCAGTCTATTGTGACCTTAAGAGCACTAGCCTGGAAATGCAGCCAGCAGATAAAAGAGTTACTTAATAGATTCTTCTCTCAGCTGCCAATATTCGCTCTTTGGTTGCAGGCTTCCTACCTATAGCCCCACATTTAGCACCAACCCCCCATCTCTCCTCACCCTCAGCCCCACTCAACATATCCTTTGTTGGTTGGCTCCATCCTTCCTCACCCATCTACCATATACCTCCCCAGCATGCTGGCCAGGCTACATCCACTGCCCTTTTGCTTGTTCCTGTCCTCAATCTCTCAGAATGGGCATGGCCAGCCCCATGTAAGCCACTGACTCTGTGGGCAGCTCCTTTACTCTTTGCCTGGATTCTTTGTATTTTCATACTTTTAATTTAAAAAATTTAGAGAAGTTTTAGGTTCACAGCAAAATTAAAAGGAAGATACTGAATTATCCCATTACTGCCCCTAATATTCATGGCCTCACACTATTCACATCCCTCACCAGCGATTGAGATATCATAATCACCCAAAGTCCATGGTTTACATTGCAGTCCACTCTTAATATTATATATTCTATGGCTTTGTACCAATTTGTAATGGCATGTATCCATCATTATAGTATCAATTTATGTACTTTTCTTTGTTTTCTCTTACAGACATATTTTTTAAAAGATCAAGTGAAAATATAAAAGAACATGGCAAAATCATGAAGGTGGGGGTAAAAGACTGAAATTTGAGAAATACTGAGTTAGTAGTTTTCATACTTTCCAAGTACAAAAGCTAACAAGTATTTAAGAATCATTTTAATCACAATTTGTGTCTTTATCTGAATTTTCCCAGACCTAATCTTTAGCCCACAAATTCTCTCAAGGTCTGGATAATATATTTTCTTTCTCATTCACCCTGAAAGGCAGAAGGTTTCCAAAGCAATTCTCATCTCTAAAACCTGTGAATATGTGAGGTGACATTACAAGAGGAATTAAGGTTACAGGTGGGATTATGTTTGCTAATTAGATGAGGAAAATGACTATTCAAAGTGGGCCCAAAGAGATCACAGGAGTCCTTCTAAGTGGAAAAGGAAGCCAAAAAAAGAGAACCAAAGAGATGGCTTCATGAGAAAGTCTCAGCATGATGTTGCTAGCTATGAAAATGGAGGAAGTGAGTCATGAGTCAAGAAATGCAGTTAGCCTCTAGAAGTTAAAAAAGGAACACAAGCCTGCCAACACCAGTGAGACCCAAATTAGATTTCTGACCTCCAGAATGATAATAAATAAAAACTTGTGTTTTTCTCAACAAATTTTCATGTTTCTGGCAATTTGTTAACAGCAGCAGTAAGAAACTAATACAATCACTTTTCATTATTTAACATGATTTTTTAATGTGCATGATCTTCCCAGAAACATGAAACCATCCAGTAGTCAATTTCCAACAATAAATTAAAAGCAAATTAGAAAACAAATGATATAATTTTATTGATATTATTTAAAGTTGGCCAAAAGTATGTGCACTTCTTGAGTTAAAACCGGATGATATTATTGATAACCCTCAATGCACTTTGATTCTCCCATTCATTTAACTAGAGAAGTCTTTTAATTGAAACCACAATGTACACTACAAAATTAGAAAATTGTACAGATTTTGTGATTTTAAACTTCATTCACTTAGTCAAGCATGTAAAGATAAACCATGTAAATTATCACATGATATATTTTAATTTGCTACAAAAATTTTTAAAATATGTATGAGCTCTCCATGGTAATTTGTAAACAACTGAGGGGTGTGAACCTTATTTATGTTAAATAAAGCTGTAGTACAATTTTACTACCTAATAGAAACTACATTATGTACTCTATAATCAACTAACATTTCCACCTGAAAAATGAAATGAACTTACTTTAGCTTACAGCTTGTTATGTTCTATTTGCTTTCTAGTTGTCATTGTTTTTCCACTTGATGTTTAGAAAGAAATAAAATCCTTATGTGGTTTTCTTCGAGAAAGGCAGAAGAATAAAGGACTGGGATATTCACAACCTCTATCTCAAGCCTCCAAACTAAAGAATGCTATTGATGAACTAAAATGTATTTCATTTCTAAATGCAGTTGAGTGGTACTTCTCAGCCTATCACAGTATAATTATTCAAGAAACCCATCTTAGAGGACCACAGTGCCAAGGAGCTGCATGGTTTTATTATCTTTCCACAGACTAGCTTCTCTAGAATGTGATATTCCCATAAGGATTTATACTATTTCCTGACAGCCCCTAAGCATAAAATTATTATAGAAGGTAAAAGAAAATTTCTATGGAGATTCAGAGTTGATTAATGTAGCCCATGCCCGTCAGTCATTCTCTGGAAGCCAATTAAGCAAAGTACTCAGATATAACACTGTAACACCATAAATTAAAGTGGGCAAAAAGTTAAATTCTATCACAAAATTAACCATAGTAAGTGAAAGAGCTTTGAACATGTGTCTTATAAAAATAAAATATACTTATGCCCCAATTGCTAAGAAAATAAAGGAAAAATTTCTAGTGGACCAGCCAAAATGAATTCATTGATATTTTCTAGCCTTCAGTTTAGAAAAGAGGATCTTTGCACCAAGAAAAATATGAATCAATCTTTTCCAAGGGTACTAGTCTGCAGGATTTTATGAAAAACTTACTTCATATAGAGTCCCTTCAGAGTAAGGCTGAACAACTCTCCAATTACATCTTCCTCCCTTGTGAAGTTGACCCACAGCAGCAACATGGTCAGAGCAGAAAGAACAGGATCCAAGACCCTGATTTACTATTTTCCTATTAAATAATTTGGCCACTTTTTTTATCCTCTCTGAAATTTATTTGATGTCAGAGATAGTACCCCCCCCCCAAGCCCTATCCACACATGACAAAGAAATGGATGGATTGATAGTTAGATAAGATACAGGAGTCCTGCAAGTTTGTGTCCTGTATGCATGTTCTCAACATGTTTTTTGTTTGTTTGTTTGGTTGGTTGGTTGGTTGGTTTTGGTTTTTTTGTCTTTGGCTTTTAACTTGTCAAGCACCTCATTACTGAAACCTGGTTTTCATGACATAATCAGAAAAAATAGTTATTGTGATAAGAGAAGAAGAATCTCATATTCTGAACCTTAAGTCCCTAAAAACAAAGCACCTTGGTTAACTACCCACGTCCAGCGATTCTAACGGGATTACCTCAACCATTCACACCACAACATCCCATGCCCTGGAGCTCTTGGAATCTATAGTCATCAGCAAAATCCTCTGTACCCTTAATGTCCTCAACTTGACCAGGATCTCCCCCAAAAATAAGGTTTCCTTTCATCTCTTCAGACTGCCCACATGCTGCTCCTCTTTTTTGTAATTATCTACATACCTGTGTCCTTTCCCTCATTCCTTGAAGAATTGAGCTCCTGGTACATAGTCACTCTGAGCCCTCTACTTCTCAACAGTCTTGGTGACTTCAACATCCACCTGGACCATCCTTCCAATACACTTGAGCTCCTCTCCTATAATGGTCTGAAGTTCCACCTAACCCAGCCACCATTAACATCATATTCCCCGTGTGCTGAATGTCAAGTATCCCATTCTCCCACCACCGCCTCTTGTCCTTCCCACTCTTCCCCTCTCTATCCCATTCTCGACCAGGACCTATGACTTTTTCCCATATCCTAGTCAGATACTTATTGCCTTCCTTATCTAGTTTAAAATCCATCACTCATCATCTCTCTTTTGCATAAAACTTTTAACTCCCTTAGCCTCTTATATAATGGTTCTAACTTGGCAAAACTCTACCATGGTTAAGTCTAACTCTCCATCTACTCTGTCCTGGTACCCATGAAGCTAAGTGTAAATAGAGAAAAACAGTCCTTCTGGACTTTAAATTACAATCCCTAATTTCAAGGGTCTTCTAGTACTGGCCAGAGGAATGGACCATATTTCTCTACTTAGTTTTCCCATTTTCCTAAAAGAGTCTTTCATATCTCTCCTTTCACCTCAAAACTTGAGTGCCACATCTTCACACTCAGCTAATAACTTTGCATCCTTTATCTCTGAGAAAAAGAATATTTCTAGAAACTACCGCCACCACCTCGAACCACACAGCTTCACAGATTCCACCTTCTTCTCAAGTTATCACAGGTAAATTTTCCATGCCCAGGCCCAGCTCCTCCAACAAAAAAATTTTATTGCTCCAAAAATTATTTCACCTCTTGCTTGAATTGTATAAATTACTACTAAATCAACCTGCCAAGCACACAATTGCCAATTAGTCAAAGCTTCTGCTTGTCAAGGTCATCTCCACGTTGCCAACTCTGATCTTCATGTTCCACCTACATGACAAGACAGCAGTTTTTGACCTGGTTGGTCACAACTTCCTCCTTGAAAGACTCTTCACTTGAATTCCAGGACCCCATAGTCTTGGTTTTCTCCCAGGCATGAGCCACTCTTCAGTTTCCTTTTCTGGCTCTTCCTCCCCTTTATGACAACTTCACAGTGGAGGACCCCAAGGTTCATTCTCTGGATTTCTCATCACTTACACTCATTTCCTTGACGATCCATCAACCTGGAGCCCCTTGACTATCAGATTGATATTTTTAGCTCTGACCTCTCCCATAAACCCCAGTCTCAAATATCTAACTGCATTAGTCATGCTTCTGCTTTAATAACACAGTGTAACAAACAACTCACAAGCTCAGTGGCTTACAATAACTAATATTTATTTCTTGCTCATTTATCTGCAGGCTTGCCAGGCATCTTGGCTTCAGGCTCCAGGTGCAGTTCAGGTCTGCTCCACATATCTTTCATGCTGGTACTTGCAGCTCCTCACGGACATGTGCCTTCTCATGGCAGAGGGTAAAAATCTTCAAAGGGGCTGCAGTATTTTTGCTATAGAGTTGGCACACTATCTCTTCTACCCACATTTAACTGGCTAAAGTAACATGACTAAGCCCACCACCAATAAAACAGAGAAGCACATTCCACCCTAGAGAAGCTACGACAAGGATTGGGGAGGGGAAGAAAGAATTGTGAACAAATAATATGATCTGCCACAGGTACTCTCTATTCAATTAGACTCAGACAATCAATAAAAATCTCAAAACTTATCATAAGAAAAACTGATTTTACCCCAAACCTACTTTTCCTCAATTTTTTCCATATCTGCAAAAGACAATTCCATCATTCCAGTTGTTCTAGAAGAGCTGGAGTCATCATTGGCTTGCTTTCTTTCACATACTTACTAATTCTATTGACTTGACCTTCAAAATAAGTCCAGAATCTGAGCCCTTTTCTTCACCTCCATTGTGACCACCTTGCTTGAAGTCAGTCACCATAATCTCTTTTGGTTTTTTGTTTTGTTTTGTTTTGTTTGTTTGTTTGTTTGTTTGTTTGTTTGTTTTGGGGGGGGGTGTTTTTATTTTTGTTTTGGTTTTGGTGGGGGAATACCAGGGATTGAACTCAGGGGCATTCAACCACTGAGCCACATCCCCAGCCCTATTTTGTATTTTTTATTTAGAGACAGGGTCTCAGTGTATAACAGCACTCTCCATGCATGTTTCCACCCTCAGCCCCGAAGTGTATTCTTAATAAGACAACCAGAATGATCCTTTGCAGATAAGTTTGATCAGGTCACTCTTCTGCTTTATCTACCATCGATGCCCTCTACAACTCCAGCCTCATCATCTCCCACTGTGTTCCTTCTCATGCCATTCCCACCGCTCTAGACTGCTTGCTGACCCTTGAACAAAACAGGGACATTCTCTTCCAACACTTCTGTGCTTGCTTTTGTCTCTGCCTAGAATATCCTTCCCCAAATATCTCTATGGCTCTCTCCTTTGCCTTTTTCAAGATTTAATTTTAAATGTCACCCTCTCAGTGAAGCCTCCCTGAACATCCTAATTGCATAGTGTGAAGCTAAATGCTACTGTGAAGTAAGCAGACCCAGCTGTGGGAACCCATTCCAGTGTATGAGTCAATGTATTAAAGTCCCTGTACAGCAGGAAGGTGCCAGTGAAGAGCAGTGGATCTTTATATCCTGCCACATACCACCCTGAAATTTATTACCAAAATGTATGTGGTCTTTTTCCTGGTTCTGTGAAAGGTGTGTACTTCTCTGATCCATCAATGTTGAGCTAAGTCATGTGACTTTCTTTGGCCAGTGGATTGTGGATTGTGTAAAGGAGCATTATCCAAGCAGAATCTTTAAATGTGCTGTTCAGCTTGACCACTTGTGCTTCTGCCATTCACCTTGAAAAGAGTATGCCTGGGATTGCCTCAGGCCACTGAAAGACAGTCAGGTGGATCGTATGTTAATCAACTTGCAGGCCAACATCACCCAAGCCCCGCCAAGCCCAGCAGAGTCCAAGTCAAATCTGATCTACAAGCCTGTTAGAAAGAAATTATTTTTGAAATCCACTAGGTTGTGAGCTGGTTTGTTATGCAGCATTATTGCAGCAAAACCTAAAGTATACTCATATGTCATTAATACCTCATTTTTTCACCATATCCCATAAAATCTTCCATCCTTTCTCTATTACCCAGCCACCACCCTCACTCTTTCTTCTTCAATGACAACCTCTGAAATTGATAGTCTACACATATTTGTCTTGTCTCCTTTTCCTCATTTCCCAACTTACTTCAGCCCCTTAAAGAGAGTTATATCTTGACATCATAAAAACCATTTTCTCATATGTCAGTCACTCCTGTACTAAAGGGTAAATACAGACAGATATGACACAGAGAGGCCAATAGCAGTCATCACAGTTGAGTTCATGCCCTGCCTTTCTCTGTACTACTCTTAGGCCATTTTAATATGAATTCACATATATACATATATATATATTCACATATATACATATATATATATATATATATATATATTCACATATATACATGCACCCAGTGTCTCCAGATCTAATATCCCTGCTGCATGACAGACACGGAGCAGTTTCCAAGGGAACATTGCTTCAATACAATGGTCCTATTAAAAAGACGCTTGTAAGAACAAATATCCACTCCCTTCACTATCATTCGGAAGCATTAAATTAGAACCACTCTTCTTGAAAGAAAGAGAACACCCCACACTTAACCGCCACAGGGTAACAGAGATTATTCCCCTTAAAAGCATAATTATTCGACAGGGTAGCCGTAGTAATATGGACCATTAGCTCTGACAGTGAAAAGTTTCCAGTTCCTCTACAATTGAAAAGTTGCTTGAGTTGGCAAGAGATCTACAAATCACCATTATTGTAAAATCAGAAAATTAGGCCACGTAGTTGAATGGCCCCTCTGGAGGACAGATGCTCAAGTCCCCTGGCGTAGGCAGGCAGAAGAGCCAGAAATTAGACTTGTTGAGTAGTCTTTAAGGAATGATGTTTGCTTACTGTTAGCCACTGGAGCACAAGAATGCCCCTTAAAAATAGTTATTTTTAGCATTTTTCTCATTAAAAAAAGTAACATTTACAAAAAATAGAAAAACATAGGCAGATGTGAAAAAGTCAACCATACCCCTACCTCCCAAAGAGCAGCTATTAACAGTTTGCAGATTAGTTCTAAACTCATTCTTAAATTTTATACTTATTTTTTTTTAAAATCCAAGTGAGGTCACAGCATATACATTATTTCATAATGAACTTTTTCATAGAATATTTTGTTTAAAGTATTTTCTCTTATGTTTCTACATATTCTAATAAAAATTTTTCATGGCTACAGTGAATTCCAATTTTCCATTTAACAAATATCCATTTTGATACTTAGTTTGTTTCATTCTTAGGACTAATAAGATACTAGACATCCCCATAAATAGATCTTTGTGGGCATCTGATTTATTTCAACAGGACAAATTCCTAGAAGAAAACTAATGGATCATAAAATATAAGACTTTTGATGCACTTTATAGAAGCATTGCACAGAACAATAATAACAACTGAAAGTCCACCATCAACACATTAGAATGAACACTGGAAATGGGATTGTAATAATCAGGCAAGATACACCCAGGACAGTGAAATGTGTACACACCAACAGAAAGAAGGAACCTGTCACTTCTTAAAGGCCAAAAATTGAAAACTGTTAGATTTACACTAAAGAGTAAAAACTAAGCAATGAGCAAATGGTGTTAATTTATAAAGATTTCTAGGCACCTGTACATGTTCCACAGGAGATCTTGGCAGCAAGTGCTGGTTTCTCCTCAAGAATGAGAATACTAGCCAAATGCGGTGGCACATGCCTGTAATCCCAGCACTTGGGAGGCTGAGGCAGGAGGATCGAGAGTTCAAAGCCAGCCTCAGCAATGGAAAGGCACTTAGCAACTCAGTGAGACCCTGTCTCTAATAAAATACAAAAAAGGGCTGGGGATGTGGCCCAGTGGTCGAGTGCCCCTGAGTTCAATCCCCAGTACAAAAAAAAAAAAAAAAAAAAAAAGAATGAGAATACTGAGCAGGAACCAAAGGAGTGGCCACTCTTTGATTTGGTCTGAATGCTGCTACCTGGCCTAACAGAGCCTCTTATTGGTGCTTAGCATCACTCTTTACCTGTACACCTGTGGTGGTATCAAATGACCCTTAATACAAATACCTGATTATCAGAGAGCATAAACTCAATCAGCTGCAAAGCCCAGAAAGGTATATGAGGATATAAACCTTAGCAATTTCAAAACATTAGGGGATGGTAGAGCCTATAGCTGATAAGGATCCATCCTGAGAATCAAGCAAAGCACATTAAGAGACAAATTTCACCCATGGACCTCGAGATTACCTCTATTTTTCTCCTTGTAAATTATTCTCAGCCTCTAATTAATGATGGTTAAAGTATGGAATGAGAAACAGTTCTTGAAGTGTTTCTATGGATGTTTGCTACAATGTGCTCTTTAAAAATGAATATTAAAATGAAAGCTGTAACACTTATTAAAACTGAAATGGAGATTTCTTTCTAACATGAGCCTCTCTCCTATGCTGTCCATGCTCTGTTTCACTGTAGCAATAAGTATTCTTCCTACCCTACTGAGTCAACACTGTTATTTATGTTTTAATAATGATAGCATTAGTCTTACTGAGCCCTTAGAAATTAGGTCTACTGACTCCATCTTATCAGAAAGGCCTTTCCCCCACTACCCAGCTACCCACCTCCCCCCAACAGCTCTGGAGATGTTTTTAAACCATTTTACCCACAAACACACACAGGGCCCATCTTTACCATAAGAACAAGGTCACAGCCTCCAAGAGGTTAATGAATCACCCAAAGTTAAATGGCACTTAAGAAACTGCAGCAGACTCCAGTCACCAATTACAAAAATAAAATTGTTACAAGGCTACAAAGTACACAAAGGAGACTCCTGGGTCACAAGGTCTCCCAAAACAAGAAAGAGCATAGGCAAGGAAGAAAGGGAAATGCCACCAGAAGCCCTTGTAAAGTTTGATTTTAAATTGGTGAGGCCAAACTCCCAAGAGAGTAGAACTCTATTTAAACCTAATGTTCAGGGGTGGTGAATTTATTGAACTCATGGGCTGAAATAATCTCAAGAGAGCTTTTTATTCAGAGGAGGCATATTAATGCATTAAGCTAATGCTTTAACATAAACAGCCAGACTCATTACATTAGCTTCTGTGACCCAAGTGATTTGACCCATTTGAATAAAATAACCTTTGATGTGAGCAATATAAAAAAGGTAAATAAATAAGCACCAAATTCCAGTCATTGTGTGTGTGTTCCATCTGTTAAGTTACACTCCTAGTCTAGGCTTTTACATTACTCTGAAAAATCACAAAATCTTCCATACTTTGAAATATGCATCTGATCTGGAAAAGAAATTGCAACCAAAGGACTGCACTCACCAGGATAGAAATGTTCATTTTATGAATGTGTTTCAAGAAAAAAAATGCTGCATAATGGAAAAGATAAATCATGACAGGTTGGGGCTCCAAAATAATAATGAAATGAAAATCTATCTTAATTATAATTAGAAAATTATAGAGTACTGAAATATTAGTACACCATTTCCAGTTTCAACAAAGTTTGCACCTTAAATAGGTTTAAAAATAATTTTCACTAAGTCCTAATAAATCATTTATGGCAGATGTTAAGTGTATCAGTATAACAGGATCATGCAAAGAAGTTAGTAAATTCCATCCTACTAATAGCATAAGGCAAAACAAATGTGCATGATTAACAGTGACAGTTGGAGAGAACAGCTCTAAGCAATTTAAAGACCCAGGAACTAAAAGGATCAAAAGAAACAAGTTACTTTCACTGGGTGAATAGAAGTTAACTTTAAAATTGGGATTGTTATAAGATGCTACTTAAAATGAGCTACAGAAAAGGAATGAAAAAAGACCTATTTTATTCTCAAAAAGCCTCTCTGTCAAGGTTGTTGAAGAACCAATTATTCTTAGGACTTTGTCAAATAAATGCCTCAGAGCCTGTCTCAAGCTAAAAAATTACATACAAGCATTTAGCATGTATTAGTTTGACCCTGTGAGCTGACCTCATTCATGAGATTTCAACAGAACTGTTGAAAAATACTTCAACATACAGGCACACCTTAATTGAACATGGCACATATTATAGCAAAGGGTATAATGTGGGAAATTGCATGAAAACAAGAATGAAAAAGAAATTAATTTATTGCTGTTCTATATCACCATGCCATTCCACAATTTAACAAGGAACACAAACCATATAACCACTAAATTCTGGTTGCATGGATCCCAATCTCCTCCAAGTCATCCAACAAACCCACTCATCTTGTTTTAAATATTTATGAGCACATCTTTTATATGGAACAATTATCAATTGCTAATTGTTATATTAATAATAGAAAATTAAAATTCAACACTGAAACAGATGGTCTCCCCTCTACTCCACTCCAGTCTCTTTATCTTATTGAAAACTCCCATAAAAGCCAAAAACCATTCATCAGTTGGATGGGTTTTACAATATGTTTGTTATTACTCAAGATGGGATGTCAATGAAAGCTTTTCTTACTGAGAAGCAATTATTTTTAGCTGAAAAAAATTTTACAACATGTTTGATATTCAACATTTGCCTAAATATAAATATTTTTCCTTTTTTCGTTAAAAATGGAAACTCGTACCTTTTAATCTTCCATTCTTTGATGTTTTAATAATATGAATCTGGTGAACATTTATTCAATACTCAGTTAAAATGGAGATCATCCTTTTACATAAATTTACATAAAGGAAGAGCATCTCTTCAGTGTAGCTTGAGATTTGGATCTATATGACCTTCTCTTTCCATTCAGTGAACCCCTTCCAGTCTCCCATGCCACCACAACAGAATAGATCCTGTGATCCCATTTGGAGCTCCAAATATCTTCCCAATTCAGTCTTACTCTTCCATGTGTACACTACAAGGCTAAAGGCTAATAACAGACTTTTCAACCCAAAAGTATTACATATCAAAATTTAGAAACTATAACAAAGCCATCATACAAGTGAGAGTTTTTTGAAAACCTCCTTTATACATTTTACAGCACTTCCTTGCTCCAATATTTATATCCGTAAAGAGATTATTTTTTAAGATTATGTTAAGCCAGGTAGAAACATTCAGACCAAATCTTAGAACACTCTTTCAATTACTCTGGCTGAGTATTCTCATTCTTAAGGAGTATCTAGAATTTGCTGCCAAAATCTCACTAGGGTATATCCACAGAAGCTTAGCAGTATTTATAAATTAACATCATTAGTAAACATTACTTGGGTTTTACTATTTTAGTATGACTCTGACATTTCTCAATTTCTGGCCTTTGAAGACGTGACAGAATCTCTCTTGTTGCTGCATAGGTTTAATTGACAAGTAATGACAGTGCCATCTCCCATCCTTTCTCCTATACTGATGACAAATGTTTAATTGTTATCACCTTTAAGTACAACATTTCAACAAAGTGTATCAAAAGTCTTAATATACTTACATTCTATGACACAACAATCCTTCTTCTAGTAATTTGCTCTAAGGAAATGCCATTCAAATGGGAACATTTAATCTGCAGATTTTACTTTTTCTTTATCTCTTCTATGTACCTCCAATCCAGATCTTAATCTTATCTTCATGCTCCCTCATGTCTTTCATGTTTGGTCCAGTCCTGCTCTTCCCCACACTTCTCTGTACTCTAAATCTTTCCTGCCCATTCTTCATCCAATCTTCACAATTATGCTCTCCTTTAGATGATGGTTCATATGAAACTCAAGTGCATAAAACAATACAGAAAAGTCCAAACCAATTGTATGTTCCCTATTCTTCTCCAATATGGTGGGTTTATTTTAGCACAATCTCGCTGAGCCAAGTCTCCTGAGTTTCTTGTATTCACAAAGGAATAATTCCAACGATGGAAATTTCAAACAAAGAAGAAAAGAGGAATACTGTTATGTAAGTCAGGTAAATACTCTAAAAAATGGGGCTTTGTGATACTCCCCATTTGGCCATTTATTCCATTCTATAGCTGGATTCATCCTAGTGTGTGATACATTCAAAGAATGCTTACTTACAGCTCTCCCGCGAGTTAAACTAAATCATTGTTTCCAACAAATATTTCTGTTGAAAAAGATTACCATTATCCATGAGGTAGAATGAAGTCATTATAAAAGGATGTTTACTGAGTGTTTTAGTACAGCTAATATTTCTCTTATTTTAACAGTTAATGACTACCATACTGAAACCACTTTTTACCTTGAGGAGTTCTTGCTCCCTGAACGCTGAAGAATAACGCCGAAGAAGCACTCCGAGGCAAGCGTAGAGTGGAAAGCGGACAGCTTTATTGAAAGGATAGCAAAAGACTTCCCCCAGAGGGAGAAGGGGACCCGGAAACCAGGAATCCAAAGGGAGGAGAGGCTTTCTCCCTTTTATATCTGAAATCTTTCTTTTGTTTTTTTTATGTTCTCTATCTCTTTCCTGCCTGGGACAGGAATGTCAAAAAGATGTGACACTGGAGGGCCCATGGTGGGTGTGGGATTTACGGGAAGTGTTTAGGGCTAGTTGATTAGCATCTCCATTTGCTGGGAGCTGTTTCATTAACATTCCATAAGATGGGCCTTAAACTTGGGAACATTAACCATCTTATCTCCCTTAGAGTTGCTCTGTGTTTTTCCAGGACTCAGGCTGACTCCATTTTCCTTATGGACTCCATGTTCTTTATGAAACTCGATGTTAGACCCCATTTGCCTGACTACACTCACTACCTAGCTTTAAATCTGGTTTCAATACTACCATCGGTGCCAAGAACTGAAAACATAAAAAATTTAGCTTTAGATACTTCATAAACTGTAAGATGAATGTACAAAACTTTATCGAATAATTGACATAAATGTTGCCCTCCCCGAACTTTATTAAGCCCCTAGGGGACCTGTAGACAGTTCACAGAGGTGCCACCAGATTCTTAGTTTTAAGGAAACAAATGATATCTGTCAGATGCCATATAAAGGACTGGCTCCAACATAGTTCAGTGTCCACATGAGAACTACTTACATTCCTCCCAATGACATCCTATCATTGTAGAGCAGTTGCTATGATAAAAATTATGTTCCAAAAGCAAATCAACATGGAACAAGAAATAAGCATTGCAGCGTTCATCTGTTTCCAAGGTTTGAGCACATTTACTGTGGCCAACATGCATACACATACCATTAGTAAATAACTGTAATCATTTCAGGATGAAATGTTATTTTTTTTTCTTTTTGTATGTATTACTTTTCTAAACAGTTCCTTTGTTTTTAGGACATAAATATTTAAGTTGTTTGGGCCTAACTACTTAATAAATAGATATGTTAGATATTTCTTTGGCCTACTTTTTAAAAAACTATTGGACACTAAGAGTGCCATGAGTGGAGAAATTTCAGGAACCTCTACCTAAATGCTATGAAACTAGACATAAACTATACATAATTGTTACATAGTGGCTCTTTTTAAGTGAAAAACTTTATAAAAATTATTCAACTGTTACAAAAAGAATTTTTAACTTCTAAAGACATTCTTTTTTTTTTCTTGTAGAACTAAATATTGTTAGTCATTGTGTAGGATTTTATGAGGTAAACACTAAATCCTTAGTTTTGAAAGAATTAGTTTTTTCATTGTAACTTTGGTTTTATGTGTCTTCAATTTAAGGAGGTACAAACTTTGAGGCAAAGTGCCTAGTAATTAGTTGCTAAACAACTTATTTGTATGGAAATTTTCTCTTTAGCATTTTTTTCACTGACACATAAATATAGTAAGGAAACTTTGACCTCGTTGATATAAGAAGAAACACCTGAAGCAGTACCAAACAAGCCAAAATCTTATATAAATTGCACGTATGCATTTTGTTTTCAGTATCCAAAGTAAGACCAATTATTCAAATCAGGTTACTTTATGTAAATTAGTCCCTTCAAAGCACTTTCTTAATCCAGGCAGTTATTAAGTGAAATGGGATTTACCTTGACTAATGTCTGCACAAAGAAGGAAAAATTCTCAAGGGGGATCCTATTATAGCTTTGAAGCACTGGACTCTCCAGTGTTTACTTACAAGCCCTCCTCTGGCAGGAACAACAGACAGGGTGTAATGATGATCTTGACTGTGGTTTTTACAGTTCTGCTTTGACCCTGCATTTTGAGAAGAGAAGAGGCATAAGATGGCAGAGCCCTTTTGTCTCTATGAGTCTGGCTCATGATAAAGAAAATAGAACAACAATTTTGCCATTGATTTCAAAAAGGACATATTTCAGGGTATCTGAATTCTTATGAAATACAGAAAGCTTGGAAAATACAGCAGACTGATTTTTCAACTGGCCTGTTTCACTGTTCATAATAAAAATCATTTTGATTAGAAAATGACTTCCAGGATGGATCATTTTTGCCCCATTTTACAACAATGTGCGTGCGAGCGCACGCGCACACACACACACTCACCCACCTCAGAGCTCTCGCTACCATTTACAATGTTGGGACACATCCTGCATTGGTTTTACAGTATCAACCTGAAAATTAACCAGGAGATACAGGTGAGCAAGTCACTTTTATAAATAATGTCTTAAAAAAAAAAAAAATTCTCAGTGCTACTCATCATAATTAAAGACCAGCCTCAGAGAAAAGAAAACAATGAAGATTTGGAACTAAATCTAAAGTCATTAGTGACAGACTCACGTTCTTTTGCTTATGTTCAGACATTGCACTTGTTAATTTAATACTGGCAAACAAAAGCCTTGTCACCTGGAAGACTGGGAAAATGAGTTCTTCTCACAGTGTCCCTTTGAAGGGAGTAGTTCACATCCCATACTCAATAGAAAGTGACACTTAATTTGGCAGACCTAGGTTTTAGGAACCCCAGAGAATGAAACTGTCCTGGTAACATAAGATACACAATTGAGGTCAAGTCAGGGTGGAATTCACTCAAAGTGTCATAAGCAACCTAAGTCAGGGGCAGGGCTGGGGTTGAAACAAGGGCATTTTGAGAGAAACTAAGGGATTTATGTTTTTTTTTAATTTGCTATTTTTCTTTCTCTAAAACTTCCATATTGTCAGGTGGTTTTTTGCATGACTATTAACACATTAGACACTTTCATTTCAGATCCTAAGTAAACATAAATAAACCTTAAACACATATGGATTGTCACACATATATGAAAGGTTATTGCTAATAGTCCCAGTCTCATATGAACCCTATTAATGCAAAGACAAGATGATATTTTGCCTTTTTTCTTTTGTAATTGCTGTATGATAAACTTAAAAGCCTGAGTAAGAATCACTAAAATTGTGAACAAAATTGCAAAGACAAGATGATATTTTGCCTTTTTTCTTTTGTAATTGCTGTATGATAAACTTAAAAGCCTGAGTAAGAATCACTAAAATTGTGAACAAAATTGGGGATGAAAATCAGAAAATCATCCTCTGAGATTGAAGTTTGTATTAATTTACATAAAAACAGGTGTGATTAGCCTTCTGTGAAATGACCCAGGAGAGATACTTTGAAGTGAACTGTGCAGACCACTAGAGTGATTCTAAATTTCATCAGGGGACTAAATCACCATAGCTTGAGCTTTGTCTTCAGATGACTTGGGACACTATATTTTTTGTTATAAATGCAAACAAAATAAGCTGTCAATCTGCATGAAGTTCAAGAAAAAAGAACTGAAGAATAATTGTTCATATTGATGCAGGAAGACCTGGACTCTAGATGATACAAATCACTAGAAATAGGTACTCCATGGGAAAAGGTGTAATTCTCTAGTTTCTGCCACTACCAGAAAACAAAATAGCCTTCAAAACTACTCACTTTCCTATACCATGATCTCCATATGTTCTTATTAACTCACAGCTTCACGATTAGCAACCTGGATTCCAAGGAAGCTTGATGATGAGAAGGACTATCTTAGGTAAGGGTTTTCTAGTGACAAAAAAAGGCAAATCCCCACTGAATGTTGATGTTAGTACTTATTTATAAATACTTATTTATAAATAAACCCATGTAAAGTCAGTTCTCAGAAGGTCATCCCTCCTAAGTGAATAACATTAAGTTTCTTGAAACGGATTTTAAGCCCATAGAGATTTAATTAACTGGGTGGTAGCTGCAGGCAAGTAGGGTGTGGCTGGAGAGGGGTATGCTTTTGGGGTTTTTATTTTGTCCCTGGTGAATGGAGCCTTTTCTCTGCTTCCTAGTGGCCAGTCCTGAGCTGCTTTCTACTACCACACCATTCTGCCATGACATTCTGCCTCATCTTAGGCCCAAAGCAATGGAGTCAGCCATCTATGGACTGAACCTCTAAAACCATGAGCCCTAAATTAACAACTTCTCCTCTAAAAAAAGATTAAGGCCTAGGCCTGGGCACGGTTTCACATACCCATAATCCCAGCAGCTTGGGAGGCTGAGGCAGGAGGACTGCACATTCAAAGCCAACCTCAGCAAAAGTGAGGTGCTAAGCAACTCAGTGAGACCCTGTATCTAAGTAAAATACAAAATAGGGCTGGGGATGTGGTTCAGTGGTTGAGTGCCCCTGAATTCAATCCCCAGTACCCAAGGGGGGGGGGGGGGAGATTAAGATCTAGACTTAATTCTCTCCACCACTCTGGAGATGGGGATGTTGGAAGTGGGGTATCTATGCTGTTAGGAGACAGAAGGTATATGGCAACCCTTCATATTTTTCATTCAATCTTACTGTGAGCACAAGCTGCTTTTAAAAATAAAATCTATTTTTTTACAGGAAGAAGAAAACATAATACATGCAACCAAGATTTCAAAGCATACATTTTGGAGTCAAAGAGACCATAGTTAAAATCCTGATATGCCCCTCATGGACAGTTCAATTATCCTCTCTGAGCCTCAGTTTCTTTATCTGTAAAATAGAAGCAATAAGCATGTACCTTCAGCATTGTGAGGACTAAATGAAATGACAGATATAAAATATGTAGCACAATACCTGTCATGTAGGAAGATTTAATCATTGTCATACTCTGCCCAAAACAAATCCTATAAGGTTGGACCTCATTTAAAATACATTCTTCTTGTCAAAATGTATAAACACTACTCTGAATACTCAGAGGGCCTAAGGAACATGGAGATAAGAACAAGAGATGGCAAGCTGCAAGACCAGGATCCTGGAAACAAAAGCATTCTTAGGTAACAAGTTGTTAAGATAAAAAAAATTTGCGGGGACTGGGGTTGTGGCTCAGCGGCAGAGCGCTCGCCTCCCACGTGCACGGCCCGGGTTCGATCCTCAGCACCACGTAAACATAAAATGCATTGCACTGTGTACAACTAAAGTAAATAAATAAATAAATATTTTTAAAAATTGCAAAATACACTGGCAGTATCAAGCTTTCTTATTAATACAATTTATGTAAATTCAAGTATCTTTAAGTCTGAACTTATATCATTTCATTGGCCAAAAGGCTGAGTTTTTCCTGCAATTGATGACATATGTTGTAATATAAGTGATTGTTGCAATGAATACCAAGGGAAGACACAAAGCAACAATGTAATATAAAAAAGGGGATCAAGCAGAATCAGGATGATGAAAGAAAAACTTGAAAGGGTTAACACCCATCGCCAAGACCGGCTAAGGTGTTTGCCAATTCATTAGGGAAGAGATGATGGAAATTAGCATCAGTTTACATCAAGCCCTCCCAGGAAACAGCACAATGAAGTGAAATGTTTCCTAACTATAATATGTTGTAATGACATTGGTCATTACAGCAAAAAGTGTCCTATTGTCACAGCATCAGGAATAGTAGTTTTCCTAGACAATCTGTTTTGTGTGCCTTAAGAATCCTATAAAGGTTGTATTTTCTTCTTCATGATGGTTGCTACAGAAAATTTTGGCACTATCTCTTGCAAGGGTATAGGATTTAATGACTAGCATTTGTATATTCGTGGATTCCTCTCCTATGACTCATATTCCCTTTGTCCAAATTCCCTCAGTTATTCTTAATTTATTCCAACATGATGTAGTATATGCATCTTTGCAAACCGGCTTTTTGTAACATGAGGTAAAAACAAATTTTTAAAATATAATCGGCTTATAAGACATGGTCCAAAAATGAAAGAGTGCTATGTGGATGGATTGATGGATGGATGGATGGATGGGTTTCTTAATGTGGTTTTCAAAATTGCTGAGGCTTTTTTTTTTTTTTTTTTCCTTCTTTCTGTTACAGGCCTTCTGCCCTACCTTATGTGCACCAGAATTCAGGACGAATAGCATAATGTTACATGGCATGGCTTCTGGCTTTGCTGAGGAGAAGGGAAAGCAGGAGCAGCAGGAAGAGAAGCCTGAGTCCCCCCTTTCTTCTGTTACATCACAAGGATGCCTGCAGAGCTAGGGCTCTGCTGGCTGCATAGTGTGGGTTTGCATTTCCATGCAGGTCCTTGAAGCATGGCCTCCTGCATTCTTCACTAGGGCAACATGACAAAGCAGCCTGGTCGGTATGGAAGTAAAAGAGCTGTTTGCCCGGCACAGTCTGTTTGAAGTGCAGCCCTTTATAGGACTTGTCTGGAAACACCACTTGCCCTGCTTCTGGAGACACTGGGACACATGAGATGTTGTCACACAGTGCTAGTTAGAGGAAGTCCACATTCCCATAGGAAGCAGGGTTTGGCTCAGTCCCACTCCCTCCCAACACTGGGTAAAGTTCTCCTCCAGGTCCTATCCAGGTCACACTAAGTGAGCCTGAGGTTCACATGCTATCACTTCTAGAAAGTGGTATCTTGAGTATTACCTAATTTTATTTTTAATTTTTTAATCTTTTAGCTGATACATAAAACATTAAAAAATTGTACATGTTAATGCTGTACCATGTAATGTTTCAATACATGTATACATTGTGTGATGTTTAAATCAAATTAAATATACCTACCTGAAACATTATCATTTCTTTATGGTAAAAACTTTCAAAACCCTTTCTTCTAGCTTTTTGAAAAATGCAGTGTAGTATTATAATCTGTAGTTCCTACAGCTCAATAGAAATTCCTGCTGCTGACTGTAACTTAGTACCCATTGATCAACCAACTTTCTCCCATCTCTCACCCCTCTATACACACTCTCCCCAGCTTCTAGCAAACACCATTCTACTCTCAGCTTCTATTAGATCAACAGTTTTAAACTCCACATGAATAAGATCATGTGATACTTGTCTTTCTGTGCCTGGTTTATTTCACTTAGCATAATGAGCTCTAGTTCTATCCATGTTACTGCAAATGACAAGGATGCCATTCTTTTTATGGCTGAATATTATTCCATTGTGTACAGATATCACAATTTTTTTTTCTTTCTTTTTTTTTTTTAGAGGGTACTGGGGATTGAACTCAGGGGCACTTAAACACAGAGCCACACATCCCTAGCCCTGTTTTGTATTTTATTTAGAAACAGGGTCTCACGGACTTGCTTAGCACCTTGCTTTTGCTGAAGCTGGCTTTGAATGAGCAATCCTCCTGCCTCAGCCTCTGAGCCACTGGGATTACAGGTGTTTGTCACCACTCCCGGCTTCACGTGTTCTTTATCCATTTGTCAGTCAATGGTTGTTCCCATTTCTTGACTATTCTGAATAGTGCTTCGATGAACCTGGGAGTGCAGATGTCTCTTCCAGAGGCTGGCTTCATTGCCTTTGGATATATACCCGGTGGTGGAATTGCTGGGTTACACAGCAGTTCTTTTCTTAAAATTTTTTAATTTTTAATTTTTGTGAATCCTCTTTTCATAATGACTGTACAAATTTACGTTTCCATGAATAGTGTGCAAGGGTTCCCTTTTCTTCACATCCTTGCCAATATTTATTATCTTTAATCTTTTTGATAAGGGTCATTTTTCCTGGGGTGAGATGATATCTCACATAACTTTGATTTGTATTTGCTCAATAAGAAAAGTTGAGCATTTTCTCATGTACTTGTTGGCCATTTGCATGTCTCCCCCCACCAAGTTCATTGGCCCTGGGGGAACCCAGGGCCTTGTACATGCTAAGAAGATGTTCCACCTCTGAGCTAAATCCCCAGCCTATGCATGTGTTCTTTTGAAAAATGTCTATTTAGCTCTATTGCACACTTTTGATTGAGTGATTTGGTTTCTTTGCTATTTTTTTTGGTTCTGCAGGTTGTCTCCACTCTCGATTGTTTCCTTTGCTGAGCAGAAGCTTTTTAGTTAGGTACAATAA
The DNA here is from genome assembly GCA_025594165.1 of Tamias sibiricus. NCBI lineage: Eukaryota > Metazoa > Chordata > Mammalia > Rodentia > Sciuridae > Tamias > Tamias sibiricus. The sequence goes on from CM046664.1 coordinate 81,122,060, forward strand.
TTCCATTTGTCTATTTTTGCTTTTGTATCCTGCACTTTTGGGGTCTTGTCCAAAAAATCCCTGCCCATCCTAACATCCTGAAGTATCTCCTTTATGTTTACTTCTGGTAGTTTTATAGTTTCAGGTTTTTCATGTAAGTCTTTAATCCCACTTTAAGTTGATTTTTTTGTATCTTGTAAGAGAGGGGTCTAGTTTCATCCTTTTGCATCTGGTTATCCAATTTTCCCAACCAAACAAAACAAAAACAAGTCTGTCCTTTCTTTGGTACATATTTTTAGCACTTTGTGTGAAATCTGCTGGCTATGGATGTAGGTTTTATTTCTAGACATTCTATTCTGTTCCATTTCCCTATGTGTGTATTTTTAAAACAATATTATGCTGTTCTGATTACTGAAGCTTTATATTATGTTTTGAAGCCAGGTGGTGTAATGTCTATTTTGTTCTTTTTGCTCAAGATAGTTTTGGCTATTCAGGATTTTTTGTGGTTCCTTATGAATTTTAGAATTTTTTTTCTAGTACTATGAAGGATATCATTGGTATTTTGATAAGAATCTCAATGAATCCGTGGATCATTTTGAGTAGTATGGATATTTTAACAATATTGATTCTTCCAATCCTTAAATATGGGATGTATTTCCACTTTTTTGTGTCCTCTTCAATTTTTTTCATCAATGTTTTATAATTTTCATTGTAGAGCTATTTCATCTCTTTGGTTAAATTTATTCCTAGGGTTGTTTTATTGTTGCCATTGTTGATGCTGTTGCTATTGTAAATGGGATTGCTTTCTTGAATTCTATTTCAGATAATTAGCTATTAGCATATATCTGATTTTTGTATGTTAATTTTTAATTTCATTAAACTTTGCTGAATTCATTTATCAGTCCTAGTAGTTTTGGGTAAAATATTTGGAGTTTTTTATATATAAGTTCATGTCATCTGCAAACTGTGACAATTTGACTTATTTTCCAGTTTGGATGCCCTTTATTTCTTTTCGTCACCTAATTACTGTAGCTAAGACTTCCAAGCATTGCATTGAATAAAAGCAATGAAAATGGACATCTTTGTATTTTACCCGATCTTAGATATAAAGCTTTCAGCATTTCCCCACTGAGTGCAATGTGAGCTTTTGCTCTATTATAAATGGCCTTTATTATGCTGAGGTACATTTCTTATATATGTAATTGGTTCATCATTTTTATCATGAAGGTATGTCAAATTTTATCAAATGCCTTTTGTACATGGTTTTTGCCCTTTATTCTGTTAATGTGGTATATCACATTTATTGATTTGCTCATGTTGAACCATTCTTGCAACACATTTGATCATGGTGAATAATCATTTTAATGTGCTATTGGGATTACAAATATTGATAATACTTTGTTGATGGTTTTTGTACCTATATTCATCAAGGATATTGGCCCATAGTTTTTCTTTTTGTTGTTGTGATTGAGTCCTGGCTTTGGTAGCAGGATAATGCTAGCCCTGTGGAATATGTTTAGAAGAATTCCTTCCACTTTCATTTTTTGAATATTTAAGAAGAACTGTGATTCATTCTTGCATGAAATATCTTATTCCATCCCGTCACTTTTAGTGTGTCCTTTGAGGTGAAGTGAGTTTCTTATAAGCAACATGTAGTTGGGTCTTATTTTATTATTCATTCAGCCATTGTTTTTAATTGGAGAATTTAATCCATTTACATTCAGGATGATTATTAATAGGTAAGGTCTTACTACAGCCATTAGACAAGTCTTTTCTACTTTTGCTGTACTTCCTTTCTTCCTCCCTCTCTTATAATCTTGCTTTGTGGCTATATGAATTACTCTAGCAGTGTATTTTAATTCCTTGCTCCTTATTTTTGGTTTTTCTATTGTAGATTTTTGCTTTGTGATTACCATGAGGATTATTAAAAAAAAATCTTCAGATCATAATAAGCTATTTTGATTGATAGCAACTTAACATGATCACAAAGAACAGAAACAAACAAAAGAACATTCTAATAAGATGATAACCCCTATTGGGTCCCATCTTGCCTTGTGGAATGTCTGTCTCTTTTCTTCTCACTTGCATAAATCCTACTCTTTTATGCTAAAGAAAAAAAAGAAAATATACTAACAAGAAAACTCTATATATGCACTCCTTTCTTCCTACATTTTGAATTATTGACATCTAATTGTATTTCTATTTTGTCTATCTTTAACCATATTAATATAGTTATAAATATATTGCCTGTAAATATAGTGAATGTTTTTATTCTTCATACCAAAGACATGAATAGTTTATGCACTTGGCTTAAAATATTAGAACATTGTGGCTTTGTATAATTACTCTTCTTGGTGAGTTTTATGCCTCCCCATTTTTTGGTGTCAGGGGGTTGATATTGGGGATTGAACTCAGGGGCACTTGACTACTGAGCCACATCACCAACTCTATTTTGTATTTTTAGTTAGAGATAGGGTCTCACTGAGTTTCTTAGAGATTTGCTGTTTCTGAGGCTGGCTTTGAACTCAAGATCCTCCTGCCTCAGCCTCCAGAGCCACTGGGATTACAGGCATGTGCCACCATGCCCAGCCCTTCCAATGTTTTCTTCTTCCTCATTAACATCTCTTTCTTTATGAATCCACATTCACACAACGGATTTTTTCAAATGCACCAAGTACAGTGGAGAAAATGGTGCTGGAATTGAATATACATATGCAGAAGAATTAAACTAGATCCCTTCCTCTCACCATACACAAAAATCAACTCAAAATGGATCAAAGACCTAAGTGTAAAATCTGAAACTGAGAAATTACTACAAGAAAACATAGGGTAAACATCTTGAGGGGCTGGGGTTGTAACTCAGCAGTACAGCGCTCACCTAACACATGTGAGGCCCTGAGTTCAATCCTCAGCACCACATATAAATAATAAAGGTATTTAAAAAAGAACAATTTGAAAAAAAAACATCTTGAGACACTGGTATAGATATCAGTTTTTTAGATAGGAACACAAAGGTACAAGCAACAAAACTAAAAAGAGACAGATGGCATTACAGCAAACTAAGAATATTCTGCATAGCAAAGGAAATAATCAACAGAATTAGTAGACAACATACAAGATTGGAGAATATATTTGCAAACCATCAAGCAAGAGATTAATATCTAGAATATGTAAGGAACTCAACAAGTTGAATGACAACAACAAAAACCCAAATAATTAAATTGTAAAATAGACTAAAGAGCTAAATAGACCTCTCAAAAGAAGACATAGAAATAGCTAACAAGAATATGGAAAAAATGTTCAATATCCCTAATCATTAGAAAAATACAAATCAAAACCATGATGAGATATCATTTTATTCTATTTAAAATTGTTATCATCAAAAAGATGAGTTCCATTAAGTTCCAGAGCAAAGTCTTCTACTTACTACCCTGCTCTACCCCCAGCAAATAGGGCACACTTTGCTGACCAAGCCTGGGGGAGTGTTGGTTAACCAGTCCCTTGACCATTCAAACTGACACTAAATTGGGTTGTGCCTGAGTCTCATAGCCACAGGACCTGGACAGTCTCGGGAAGAGGGCAGGTGTGCCCAAGGCCCACTCCAAGACTGGAACAGATGCGGTCTGAAACTTGAATCCATCTCACAGGTGCATAGGTCTCCACCTGATGCCAGGACCTGTCTAGAGTCTTCATCTATGAACTCTAGCAAATGTACAAGGACTTCGGTTTCTACCAGGTGCTGGGTCTCACTTTGATGGGCCTGGGACTGGACTCTAAGACAAAATCCTGTGCTACCTTTCATGCCCTGCTCCTTTCTTTGCCACATGAATTGGAGGAGAGATGGCAAGGGCAGTCACCTGCCTAAAGCAGTTGCAGTGGCTAGGTCTACAGGTATTGGCCTGACTTTAGGGGTTCTGGGGCTCTGCCAGGCATTGCGTTTCACCATCGTGGACCTGATACTGAGTTTTAAGGCTAAAGTCTAGCTTTATTCTCTCTCCCTCACCCAATGGGAAACATCTCTTTCTAGACTGAAGTGCTTGGAGTTGGGGGTTGGGCCTTCAACTCATTCCTTCCTACCTTCTTCAATACACATTTTCATTTTATTATCCTGAAAGTAGGCACTATGGTCTCTCACCTGATTTCCTTTGCTCTTGTGAAAGTAGTTTGGTGCATGAATAGCTGTTCAACTTGGTGTGTCTATCAAAAGATTACTGGAAGACCCCAGCAGCCATCTTGCTCCACCCTCTTAACCTTTTTTTCTCCAATACTAGGGATTGAACCCATGAGTGCTCTATCACCAAATTACAACCCCAGCCCTTTCTAATTTTTAATTTGAAAGAGTCTCCCCAAGTATCCCAGGCTGGCCTTGAACTCACAATCTTCCTGACTCAGCCTCCCAAGTATCTGGGATTATATGTATGCACCACTGCACCCAGCTCCCCTTAACTTTTAGTAATGACTATGCTTAATAATAGGCTCACAATAAGGATTCTGTTTGACAAGCCTATAGGAGCCCATTCTAGCACAAGACTTTCTGGGTTTTTGTTATCTTATTTTAAAAATGTTCTAGAGATATAATTGATATACAATACAATACACATATTTAATGTATATGTTTTGATGAGTTTGGACATATGCATGCACCTGTGATGCCATCACCACTATCTCAAATGTTCTTGTGTACATATGTGCATGTGCTTTTTAACATGAGACCTAGCCTCAAAATATTTTAAAATGCACAATATCATATTGTTAACTATAAGTACCATGTTTTGCAGCAGATCTCTAGAACTTAATCATCTTGCATATGACTGAAACTCGCCACACTTTCTGAGCTTCACTAAAAGTCATTTGATTGCTCAGTGCTGCTTGACAATTTTTTTTAATCTTCCTTTTTGTCTTTTATAAAGATTCAGGAACAGAAGGACGGCATAAATGCCAGAGTACAAGAAATGGCTCAGACTGCCCCTTACTGTCCATAGCATATGTTTTAGTGAGCGTTTTTTTCTTTTTTTTTTTTTTTTTTTTCCCCCCGCTGTTGTGACTAAAAGGACCCGACCAGAACAAAAGAGGGAAAGTTTATTTGAGGACTCATGGTTTCAGAGGTCTTAGTCCATAGAAGGCCAGCTCCATTCCTCAGGGCTCCAGGTGCGGCAGAACATCATGGTGGAAGAGTGTGGCAGAGGAAAGCAGCTCACATGGTGATTAAGAAGCAGAGAGAGGAAGACTCCAATCTCCAGATAAAAAATATATACCCCATAGCCACATGGGCAATGAGCCACTTCCTCCCACCACACCCCACCTGCCTCCAGTTACCACTCAGTTAATCCCATCAGGGATTAATTCACTGATTAGGTTAAGGCTATAACCTATCATTTTCCCTCCAAACCTTCTTGCATTGTCTCACACATGAGCTTTGGGGGACACCTCACATCCAAACCATAACAGCATAGCACAGAAAGCCTGGGAGAGTTCCACAAATGTTAACATCATATGAAGGAAATATAAATATGAGGTGATTTTTTTTTTTTTTTTTTTTTTGTACTGGGGATTGAACTCAGGGGCACTCGTCCACTGGGTCACATCCCCAGCCCTTTTTTTGTATTTTATTTAGAGACAGAGTCTCACTGAGTTGCTAAGTGCCTCGCCATTGATGAGGCTGGCTTTGAACTCGTGATCCTCCTGCCTCAGCCTCCCAAAGTGCTGGGATTACAGACGTGTGCCACCACACCCGGCTATGAGGTGATCTTATAATCTTTCTGAGCATGTGTGTATGTGTATACATATATAAATTTTGAAAGCATGAAAATACATAGAGAAGTCAAAGAAAAGTTACAATCATATTTTTTATTCCCTACTCTTCTTTTATCATCTAATACAGATTTCAATATTTGTTTATTAGTTCTGCAGTGAAAATAAGAAGTGATGTTTAGAAACCTCATAGTCCAGCAAGCAGCCCTCAGAGATTTATAATAAAAAGCCACTGAATAAGTGTTTTTGATGAAGTTACTATGGTTGGATTGAGGGCAGTTTTCTAAATAAAAACAACTAATGTTTAAATAGAACTTTGTAATTTACACATACTCCCTTAATCACTCCTTCCTGGAACCCAGAGAATGGACCCTATTTTCACCTATTAGGAGTTAGATGTCCAAAAGAGAGGCATCTGTAATGATTTACCCATGGCCACATATTTCAGTCAGTAGAGAAGCCAGGTCTCTTCTCCTGCCTTCCTTTATTCTTTCCTTCTTTCAAAAAAAAACTTTTTTTTTAAAAAAAGGGTAGTGCATTCGTCTGCTAAGGCGACCATAACAAAATACCACAGATCAGGTGCAAGTGACAGAAATATATTTTTTCACAGTTCTGGAGTCCAGAAATTGAATACCAAGTTTCCATCAGGAGTAATTACTGGCAAGGCCTCTCTGTCTGGCTAGTAAACAGCTGCCTTCTCATTTCATCCTCACATGATCTTTTGCCACCCTTCTTATGAGAGCACTAGTTCTTTAAGATGAGAGTTCTACACTTAGGACCCATTTAACCTTAATTACCTCCTTTAAGAGGTTACAACTTCGATAGGTAAATTTTGTGGCAATGCAATTCAGTCCATAACATGTAAATATTACATGATGGATTCTAAACTAGGACTAGAAATTCAGTAACAATTTAGAAAAACCTGACCCCTATCTTCACGGATGTACTCAGAAGAAAAGACAGTGAATGCATTTGTGTTTTCTCACACAGAATACTGCTTATAGAAAGCTCTGCCACGCTTTCTGTGCTCTATGCTCTGGACAATAAGGGGTAGTCTAAACTGTCTTCTGTAGTCTAAATGTCCACCCTAGTCATCTGCATACCATGAAATGTAAATATATATATGGATATATTTATTTATATGTCTATAAAAGATAAACTTCAGACAACCTTGTGCCTGACTCATCTGTCTTAAAATTGGCGAGACAGAGCTAACACTATTTGCTTGGAGGTCCTCTCAGAGGCAGGGTAGGTGGGGTGTCCTTTGAAGGCAGAAGGCTTGTCAACAACAATGCTTCGAGGCGGTGGTGAAGGGCAGGGAGTGTTGTCAATTCTGCAGAGATGGATGCTGTGTCTCTTCTTCTCACCTAGACTAGCGGGCAGCAGAAGAGCTTTTCTCTTTTCACAAGTACCCCAAATCAAGAGCTATTATACTTAAGAAGTCTCTGCTGTTAAGCTGAAGCAAATTCACAAGTGTTTCCGATTTTTTTTTTTTTTAAACGAACAAAAAGAACTGAACTCAACAGCATCCAGCCCTTGGAATCTGTGATTCTGTATCACCTTCCTACAGTGCAAATGGAGGTTTAAAAAAAAAAAAAAAATGTGAGAGAAGAGAAAAAACATTCTGAGACCTTTTGTTTAATGATATGCAAATGAAACAGTTACTAGGTCGCCAAGCACCGTGGATGCTAATTCTGCAGTGTTTCTTGACTCCATTCTTTGCTTCCCAGCTGGAGGAAGCTTTATATTGAATTAGATATAATATCAGCTCTGAGTCAGACAAATCTAACTTCTGCTTCTGACTCTAGTGCTTACTTGTTTTATGAGCTTGAGCAAAATACCTATTCTCTCTGAGCCGTGGTTTTCTCACCTATAAAATTATAATAATGCTCTGCTAGGCCTTCTCAGGTTCAAGAGAGATAGCCCAATTATCTTGGGATATTATAAAGATATTCTATAGGATATTGGGAGGATAAACAGGAAGAAAGGAAACTGTCTCAGTCACCTTCAGATAACCAGGACATTCCTGATGACTGACTCACAGCAATGCAGGTATTGCTGTCATAGATGTTAGGTCAGGACACAAACTCACCCATTCCAAGATGAGAGGTCACTGCTTCCTGCACTGGCAACTCTTCCAAAACAGAGACAGTCTCTTTCTCTGTTTCCTTTTCTCCTCCTGCTTCTTCCTGTTCTACACCAACTTCTGCCTATTCTCCATGGTATGAGTCCTGCTAAATTCCTGCTTTTACTGCCCTCTTTCTATGGCCTTTTCTATGCTTCTGCTTCAATTTCCCACTACACTTATTTTTGTATCTTTCATCATCAAGCTGCATAAGAGACAGGTCTGATGGAATCACTGGCCAAAACAGAGCTCTGTCTTAGGGACAGAACTTAACGTCCATCCCTCAGAGTCCACGGGCCAGTCTGTGGATGGCTGCATTAGAGACCAACTCCTTCTCCAGATGCTCAAGTCTAGATAACATGGTCAGGTTACAGGACAAAGCATAGCTACATCCTCATGGAGAACTTTAAAAGAAAGCTTTGACAAGCGCTCTGAGGTCCACAGGGTTTTCTCAGAAAAGAGTGTAACTAAATACTCACCTACATGACCTGCCCAGTGCAGGTGTTTGAGAGGGATAAGATAAGATGTGTGGCTGCTTGTCTGGTGCCTGGCATATAAACAGATGCCCAATAAATCTTTGCCACCCTCTTTTCTCCCCATTGCTACTACTCTAGTATAAACTTAAGTTCTCTCTCACAACCACAATGAGCTCCCACATTTCCTTGCCTCCACTGTCTTCTCTCAGATTCATCTCTCACTCTTCTCCATAGTTATTTGTAGAGCCCAAGTAGAATTATTCATTTATTTAACATACTTAACATAAATTGAGTCCACACTATGTGCTAGACACTTGCTTGGAAACACAGAAATCAATAAAGTAACCATTCTACTCTTAAGAGACACAAAGAACAGTGGAGAAAAACCAATCACCATGAATATATACTATAAAAGATTCATCATAGGAAGAAAAAGAGAACAGCAAATTCTTCCCTGATCTGCAAAGAGGAAATACAGGTGAGTTCTGAGGAATACAGCAATTCAGAAAACGCTGCAGAAGTTCATTGCACAAAGAGGACCAGGTCATGAAGGGTGTAAAACACTCATCATGCAAGGTATTGGTGCATTGTTAAGTCAAAGAGAACTAACATTACTTTCAAGGGATGTAAATAGGGGTTAATGTAAAACAAAACAGAAAAAATAATTCCATAATCCACTGATCCAGAAAATGCTGGGTTGATAAAGTAAATAACAATTAACAGGTTTCTTTATGGTTGGATTTCTTAGGGCTTTTAATACTCATATGTGTATTATGACTCTCCAAGAATTTGATGATGGAAAATTTGATGAAGTGTGTTTTAGTCAGCTTTTCATCACTATACCAAAATTCCTGACACAGGCTGCTTATGAAGAAAAAGAGATTTATCAAGCTCATAGTTTGGGAGGTTCAAGGGCATGAAGCCTGCATTGACTCAATTCTGGGGAGGAACTTATAGCAAATGGCAGATGATACAGTGCATTTGAGAGCAAGCAAATGATACATCTTGCTTGAAACAGGAGCAAAGTAGACAGGAGGGGGCAGACTTGATACTTTTATAATAACCTTCTCTCAAAAACTCAAGTGTCTCATGAGAACTACCTTTCAAGATCCTACCTCTAACCAACTAAGAACGTTTCCACCACCTCCAAGGTCCCAACCTAGGAATCAAGCCTTTAATGACAATGGACCCTTGAGGGACACTCAAACCACATTCAGATCCTAGCACAAGGCTAGGATTTCTAACTTTATATGACTTGAAACCTCTTTTGTCATGGAACACCTGGAAATGTTACTAGACCCACTGAGAATGTGAAGTTATTGTCTGAGAGGAGTCATGAAGGAAATTCAACCAGAAAGTGAGGTAAACAAAATCTACTCATGGTTGTCAATACCCTCTGGAACACAGGGCCAATTCTCTGTCCTGCCCTCCACGGCTGGCCCCATCCTGACTTTTCAGCCCCACCCTGGCTATGCACAATTGGGACATTTCACTTTTCCCTAAGCATGCTTTATAGTGGCTGACTTCTGAGCTCTTGAACAACCTGCTTTTGAACTTGTCGTTCATCACCTACTCATCTTTCACAATACATCTCAAAGACCATTTATTCAATAAAATCTTTCATGATTCCCAAAAGAGAGTTAATAATAGCTTTTCTGCATGCCCTTTGTGCGCTGCTTATATTTCCAGCCGGCCTTTTTCATTCTATTTCCTCTAGGAGACCAGAGTATCCATGTGGACTGGGAGCAGTTGGAGGTAGGAAACACTGCTCGCAACTTGCCAAAACCACCAAGGTTCAAGTTCCAAACTTTTCCCTCTGTGTGAGGATTTCCTTTTTGAGTACTGAGATGAACCCTTCCCCCACTCTCCCTCCACACACACACACACACACACACACACACACACACACAGCAGGTTTCCAAAGTTTCTCTCACTCCACACAAATGTGCAGAAAAAAATTCAGCTTCTTTATTTTGTCTGTAACAATTTAATCTTGCTCATTAGCACCCACCTGCTGAGTGGTAATAAAAACTGAATTTATTTCCCTCTTGCAAATTAATCTAATTCTCTCCAGGGAACTGTCTTTTTTGGATAAATGTCCAGTCTTTCAGATGCGCTCTTCTTTTCTCTTCCCCAAGAGGACAACTGGGCATGTGAAGAGTGTTTCCTGTGACCTCCAGACAGTAGGGAGAAGGGTTCTGGGATTTACATTCTCCATCTTTTATGTTTGCTCTGAACTGGCCATCATAGAAGTGCCACGGTCATTCTGTTGGCACCTACTGTTAAATTTGGTATATGGTGGGATTCATGGCTTGACTCCTCTCACTTAAGAGAAGCTCTTCTCCCTCATTAAGGCAGTTCATCCTGGTTCAGGTGGTTTATTCAGCCACTCTTGGCTACAGAGCCACCATTCTCTGCCGAAGCAATCCTCGCTTTGCCAGAACCTCAGCTGACTTCCTCTTCCTCCCTCCCCTTAAGAGCCTGCAAAAAACCTGGGACTTCATCCAAGGGGTACTGGAATGAAAAACCGCCTGGAAGAACTAAAGTCTGTATGAGGCAAAAGCTAGTTGCTCAATAAAAATTTGAATGGAGGGCTTCAAGAGAAAAATTAATAATTTCTATAAATTTTAATTTTACCAGTGCCTGTAATACAGTTTTCGAGAAGCTTCACCATAAATGATAGGATAAACTCTATCCAAGGATTTTCATGTTTCTCATAGCTATTTTAACATAAACAGTTGATTTCTTCCTGTTTTAGCTTTTTATCATCACTATCCAAGAACATGATGTTAGCAAGATTAAGTCTTCTACTTTCAATTTTAGGAAAAATAATCATGGCATAGATACATAAATAAGGAACAAGGAGACAAGAATACTTAAAGCCAATATTGTTTTACATTGAAAAACAAACTGAGGATATTACAGTCAAATCAGAGAGAGGCCTGGTAGAAAGAATCTGCAGGTGGGTGGTGAGAGCAAAGGCAGAAGAGAGGTGGACTTAGAATTCAGGCATTGTAGAATCAGGAAAAAAATCTTCTCATTAGTTATTCTCCATCAAGGTAACAATATTGTCTCTGTTAAAGGTCTCTGACGATGACCTTAAACTCTTAAAACACGAAACTATCTAAGTGGATTTCAAATTGATAGAATATTTTAAATAATTTTATAAAATCAGAAGCTCAAAATAAAGAAAATTAAACCTTTTAAATATGTTGATGGCATCTGTCTTGTATTACTCACTGGTCAGAGACTGGCTCCCAGCTTCCTGTTAATTGTGACATTAGCAGAATGTAACACTGGCTATTTGAGGGAAGAGAAAAAGAAATCTGGGCAGCTTTTAGCTATGAGTAACCAATCATTTAACAGGTGGTAGTGGAAGTTGGATGGGGGAGATGTGCACTAGGAACCACTATATGAGTGTGTTAAAGGAAGGTAGAAGCGTTAGGTGCCATTTAGATATTATTTCCCTTCCTGGGAATATCCCAGAAGTCTTGATATTATTTTTGATTGGTTCTTTTTAGTTATACATGACAGTAGAATCAATTTTGATAAAATTATACAAGCATGGAATATATCTTTTTCTAATTAGGACCCCATTCTTGTATGTACTACGCTGAGATTTCATCTTACTCCAGTCAGAATGGAAGTCTTGATTTAAAAAACAGAATATTTTATATCTAATACAGAGTCAGGAGTTCATCGCTTTATTTCTTTTCATTTCTATTTTTAAGTAAAGGCTTCCCAGAAGATTGCTGCACCACATAAGTATGAAGCCAAGCATTGACTACTCCATCACGCCAAATATCATCTCTTTTTCTTTGCAAGGTGCTGAAAGGTTCATTTAATCCAATGACTCAATTGGAACCTTTTATAATGCATTTTATATGACACACAATTTATCTGGGTTTTAAAAATGCATTGGAAGAATACCTTTGTACATTTCAATGACCCCGAGAGAGCCCCACTTACTTTAGATTACAGGAATATTGTGCTACAAACTGCCTGCTTAACTATAAACTTTTATCTCCAATTAACTTCTGCTTATGATCTATTTAAATGCTCCGAGAAGGTGGCAGAGATAGGAGTCAAAGAGAGGCAAAGGCTTCCTCCTGGAGTAAGGCAGCTCTCAGTCAGATTGTAGATATCAAAGGACAAGGAGGCCAACAAAAGCCACACAGAGCAGGGCAGGGGACCTCGCTTTCGTTCAGCCTCCTCTGAGCCTGGGTGGGCATGAGCTGGCAGGTTGAGCTGAAAAATAGAAACATTCCAGGTGGGCAAAGCAACAAAGGAGGAGAATGGATGATGCTCCCCAGATGCAGCAACACTGGCTCCATGTGCCCACCAGGAGTCAGGATCAGAAGATCCAAGCCATAAAGGGACATTCATTAGCACAAATGAGGACAGAGGCAGAAATAAAATCCCAGGGCCTTTACCAGTGTATGCATGTCAGTTGGAGGAAGCCAGGAACAAAAAGACAATGAACAGTTGATCCAATAGAAAAAGGCCCAAGGTCAGCTACACAGGAAGCCAAAGAAACAGTAGGAGACAAGGTGGCACCTCCCAGAGTGAGCCACGCTACAATGCTTGTAGATCCTTCTGTGAAAATGGAGAATTTCCATTGGTATGGCTACCAAGAAGTGATCCTCTCTTTCTTAAGGAGACCACATCCTCCTGATGGTGTGAACATTCCTAACATGCTAAATTCTACAAGAATTTAATTGGCACCTACATCCCTGAATTACCCTCCCAAAAAGGTGTCTGACTTTGCTGAGTGCTTGTTCTGGGTTGGCGAATACCACTTCAAAATATGGTCTGCTGCCCTCCTCTAAGTTATGTCGTTCATTCCCCTTCATGGTGCCATGGCCCTCTGTGTTCTGGGCTTCTTCTTAAAAATAGACATGAGGATATCCAGCAATTTCAGGTCATAGCCCTTCATCGGGAGTTAATGATCTGGTTCAGGCTGAAGCCCCTAACTGCACACTGGAATCACCTGGGAACTTCTACAAAACAAGCAATCTAGGACACAGCCTGGATGTGGCTACTTTTCAGATGTCCCCAGAAGAGTATAATGTGTAGCCAGGGTTGTGAATAACAAAGACATTACACAGAAACAGCAAGCAAATGCAAGATAAAATATAATAAGCACAGTGTACGAGAGATTGACACCACTGCCAATGCAAGCCAAACCACAACACAGCATGCACAGAATCATCTAGTTCTTCATATAACAAAACTGAAAATATAATTGAAAGTCAAAAATAAACTTATGTTTACAATAAAATGGACAGTGTGTTAAGTCCATCAGCTTTGTCTGGACTCCAGTGCCTATGATTGGCATTGCTTAGAAACTGCCAATCACCTCCTTGGTGTAGTCTACTTTATGCTATGGCAACAAACCCAGGATTCTTCAGCAACTTCAAGCAACAAACCCTTAATTCTCACTAATGCCTTGAATTTGTTACAGGTAGACTAGGGACTTTGCTCTTCTTTGTCCTTAGTTCAGGACCCATTTCCCAGGAATGTTTTAGATCATTACAAGAGAAAGACAGCATAGTCCACCATGTACTTACTCATTTTGGAAACTTCCACTGGGATATTATACATATCATTTCTCCTATTTCATTAACCAAAGCAAATCACATGGTCACTCTAACATCAATCCTACCATGTACCTAAACAAAGAGCCAAAAATATTTGGTAAACATCAAAATTCATTGCTTTAGTCAGTGCCAGGGAGGTGTCCTAGCTATCTGTCGCAGTGACATAATACCTGAAATAAATAATTTAATAAGAGAAGATATTTATTTTGGATCATTGTTTCAGAGGTTTCAGTCCATGGTCTCTTGGCCCTGTTGTTTTGGGCCTCTGCTGGCAAAGTACATCATAATAGGAGCACATGGTAGAACAGTCCTGATCACCTCATAGGACCAGTAAGCAAAGAATGAAAGAGAGGAGAGCAAGGATCTTAATTCCCTTCCAGGTGCATGCCACCCTGGAGATATTTCTTCCACTAAGCCCACTTCCTAAAGATTCCACCACCTCCTAGTAGTACCACAGGCTGGGAGCTAAGCCTATGTCAGGAGTTTTAGACAAAACATATTAGACATGTAGAAAAACCCTTTCCTAAAGGTATTTCCTAATAACAACTAAACTTAATTGAGCACTTATTATGTGCAAGAGGTTTCCATGATGACAGACAGGTATTATTTAAGATTTGTGATAACCATGTAGTAGGTGTTCTTACCATGAGTAAACTTAGGTTAAAAAGAAGTGAAGTCATTTTCTCAAAGTTGTAGAACTTGGAACAAACTGTTGAATTGGGATTGGATAGCTCCAGAGCCAGTCTTCTGATAGAGCAGCCAACTGCCCAGTTTGATCCAGGACCCAGGAATAAGGAGTCTCCTGGGACAGGAACTTTCTGTGCTAAAACTAAGACATTCCTGAGCAAACCTATGCATAACAGTTAACATTACTCACTAAATAATCAGGCTTAAATCAGGGAGCAGCTCTAAAACCTGCTAATCACCATACATAAGAGCAATATAGCACAATTTCTGCCCTCTAGAAAAATATCCCAAGTTTCACTCTTTTATTATTTTTGTTTTGTTTTGACACTTTGTTTGGGGTGGTTATTGTGGAGGTGGTGGTAGTACTAATATCCCATCATGAACATGCCTAAGAATTCCCCACCTCGGTAGCATGATTTCCCTAACCAGCCTTCCATGGACCACATGGACTTGCAGACAGACACTACCCTGGCCTTGGGGACACTCACAGTGCAATTGATGATACCCCAGATTTCCTCACACTGTCCTTTGCTTCTCTGGAAGTCCGGGGTGGTTCACATTAATTTTCACTTTTCTGCAGCCACAGACATCATTGTCAGTTCTGTGAGCTCTCAGTATTGAAGGCTAATGAGACACTTCAGCTTATTGGCCACCCCTCCACGTCAAGCAGAAGGCTGGGCCCTTACATTCTGGCAGTCCCTACCCCTCAGGTTGGGTTAATCAACCTTCCAACATACACAAATAGCTCACTCAACTTTCTGACAAGAGTTCTTTTTCTTTTTTTCCCCAGACCTAGCGATTGCCCATCTTCTTGAGTAACAACCCCAAATAAGCATCATGACAATGGGAGGATTTTTCAGCCATCATTTTATCCCCAAGGAGGCCTCTTTCTCCCTTCTGTACAAAACAGTACACTCTTAGAGGCAGCCCTTCTGAAAGAAATCTAAGACACAGTCTGGCATTGCCCTAGATTGCCTGATTTCAAACCCTGCCTCTGTCACCTGCTAGCTATGGCACCCTGAATAAGGTTTCCTAAACTCTCTGTGCAAGTATTTCCTCATCTGAAAAGTAGGCATAATAACAGTACCCACTTCTCCGGGCTGTCATGAGAATTAAAGTGTTACAAAATATAAAGTGTTAGAAAAGAACCCTGCATCAAAGGCCAATCATCCAGGTTTGCACAGACTTAGGGACTCCCAGGAAACAAGACTAGCAGTGCTAAAACCAGGAAGTCCCAGGCAGAGCAGGAGGAGTAAGTTTTCCCACCTGGAATAGTACATTCACGTTAGCTCTGTTTAATTGGCATAGTACTAGAAAGATGATAACCTCTTTTGGACCACAGCTAAATTGTTGCATATTTCCCATTTCTATTACCTTTCCAAATCAAGTCATCTGAGCAAGAAGGATGCATAACTTCCTAAATCAAGGACTCATTATGTTTACAAGCTCTTTTGTCTGAAGTAAAGGCCCAAATCATCTCTGGTCGTCCCTCCCTGTGTTTTGCATTGGAATCATAGGTTGGTTTATTTACTCTTAAATTCTGCTTGTTGGAAATGGGGCTTTCTTCTTACTGGCTCGTTTGCTTGATCTTGTTTAATGAGGCGAATTTTTGTAACACTAGGAGGTAAAACATTATTACTGTCAATGGAGCCCAGTATTGTTCAGTTTTCCTATCACAATGCTTGCTTTACACAAACAAGTGACATTCATTTGCCTTTCCTCATATCTCAAAACTACATAATCACTAACAAAACATTAAAAATACCCCTGATGCACCAGCTCAAGCTTACATAGATATGACATGTACAATATATTTTAAAAGTAGTGTGTCTGAATTGTCACAAACACAACAGGACTTCTTATTCCAAAGTGGCATTGTTACCTTAGAAGGAGATAGGAGGATATATGAGAGAGAGAAGTTTTTTTTTGCCAGATAAATCCCAATTTTTCACTAGTTCTAAGTGATCTTAAATTGCTTAAACATTGTGATTCTGTTTCCTGGTTTGGATAATGGAGATAATACCTGCTTTATAAGACTTAGAGGAAGATCAAATGAGAGTGATGCTTATTAATCATCCAGCTAGTTCCTTCCCAATTACAACCCTAAATTGTCCTAGAATGGGAAAAGAAGTATATAACCACTCAAGAAAGCATGGTACAGCACAAAATATTTTGAAATCTTTTGCACCACATCTGTTTTAGTCAGCTATTTCGCTGCTGTGACTAAAAGATCTAATCAGAACAGTTGTAGAGGAGGAAAAGTTTATTTAAGGGCTCACAGTTTCAGAGGTCTTATCTATAGACGGCCCACTCCATTATTTGGGGCTTGTGGTGAGGCTGAACATCATGGCAGCAGAGTGTGGTAGAGGGAAGCAGCTCACATGATGATCAGGAAGCAGAGATAGAGGTCTCCACTTGCCAGATACAAATATATACCCCGAAGCCACGCTCCCAATTTCCACCTCCTCCAGCCCTACCCTACCCGCCTTCAGTTATCACTCAGTTAATCCCATAAGAAGATTTATTTACTGATTGGGTTAAGGCTCTCATAACCCAATCATTTCTCCTCTAAACCATCTTGCATTGTCTCACACATGAGCTTTTGGGGGACACCTCACATCCAAACCATAACAACATCCTTGTAAATTTCTAAACAAAAAAAAAAAAAAATCACCAGAGACAAGTTTGATAATAAAGTGCCTTAGCAAGGCAAGTAACAAAAGAGAGCAGTAACAAAGGTGCAACTACAATGTAATAGAGATACAAATCCAAAACCAACTCTGAGGCAATCCTAACAGAGGCCTTTAAAAGCATTTGGGGAGGGCTGGGGTTGAGGCTCACCTAGCACGTGTGAGGCCCTGGGTTCAATCCTCATGCACCATTGAAAAACAAATAAATAAAGTAAAGGAATTATATCCAACTACAACTAAAAAATAAATAAATATTTTTTAAAAAGGCATTTGTGTCGCTGCCTGAAGCGGAAGTCGCTTGGAGCAGCGAACGCCACAGGAAAATTCGGAGGCAGGACGAAAATGAAAAGAGGTCTTTTATTCTTCTTCTCTCTCCAGCTCCAGCAATCACTCCAAATGCTCTAACTCCAACCACCACCTTCTTCTTCCCCACACACACTAACGAACCTCACCCAGTTATATACATATAGCTTTAACAAGGACACGTGCTTACAGCTCAAGCTTACAGGTGCGTCACGCAGTGTTCACGGGCATACAAAGATTCTTTGAATAATGTATTAATATCAGGTGGAAACTAGAACATCTTTTATGGCTCTCAGCTAACCGCAATCTTTAGCTATCTCCTTGATTATAGGCTCCTTCACATTTGGGGAGTGGAGTGGTAATCCTGGGGGTTGAACCCAGGGACATGCTATCACTGAGCCATATCACCAGCCCTTTTTACTTTGAGACAGGTTCTCACAAAGTTGCTAAGCTGGCCTCAAACTTGTGATTCTCCTGTCTCAGCCTCCCAAGTCGCTGGGATTACAAGTAAGAATCACTGGGCCAGGCAAAAGCATTTTGACAAAGAATAGAATTTTTCAAATCAGTCCATAACTTCCCAAGGCGACTTCTAAAAATAGTAATGCTATCCTGAATGACTGTGTCTACATTCATTTTTTTAAGTCACCTTTATTCTCATTTCTCTTCCGTATTTAAATTTAAATCTGATTTCAGACATCAACTTAGATACTTTAATCACCATTTCTGCTTGAAAGCACTCTGATATTCCATAGGCCAAAGTTGCAAATTATTTCCCGTTATGTAAATTATTGAGGGTGTGTATAACAAGGAATAGGTTGTATGTATTATACTATATGGTACTCTTGCAGATGGCCACATGGAGGGCAGATTTCCACAACCAGAATGAAAAAGAGATTTGTATTTCTCATTCTGACAGGATAAAACACCCACATAATTTTTTTTTTAATTTTTCGTTTCAGCATGATTGAATAATAAGCTTGCATTAATGTCTATTCACTTTGCTACGAACTCTTGGCCCCAATGTGCATGATCAGAAACAGTGTGACATGGGCTTCAGTTCTCTTATTTCTCAAAGAAGTTTTCCTACTAGTACTGACTGCCATAACAGTCTCAAAGAAAAAAAAAATATGGCCTCGGCCACAAAGTTAAATTATAGAATTTAAAAAAAAAGAAAAAGTTAGGTTTACTGATTTAAGAGGCACTTGGTGAGCTTTCAGACCTCAATTAAGGCTGTGATTTGAGAAAAAGAAAATGAATTTCCCAAGCAATTATGTGGTAATAGATCTAATGGCTTTGGGGGAAGAAATGGGTGTATTTAACTTTGACAAGTGGCTGCCATGCATGTGTTATATAACCTCTTTTGATAAGTATTTTTTGCTCTGCAGACCAAAATACCTTTTTTAATTATCTGAAAATGTCTTTTGCAGGGAATTATAAAGAGGAACAACCACAAAGGAGAAAGGCATTCTGCCCTACTGAGTCAATAGCATTCGCTTTTCTAAAAACATCTCACGTTAATTTCATAATACTCATTTTAAAAGGTCCAGAAATATGTGCTTAACGATAAACCATACGGTCTCAGAAGGATATTTTACAAGAAAATGTGTCAGCTTTCATAAACTTCCACAGGGGACCCTTTTCCTTTTGAAAGAAAAAAACCTGACATTGAAAACACAGCGGAATTTGAACATGAAAAGACTTTTTTTAGCAGCATGAGAATGCAATAGAATCCAACAGAATCAGTGTATTTCATATTAAAGTAAGGCCCTGTCTTCAGCTCATTCATGGGACAAAAGGACAAACCACTGGTTACAGGAATGTAGTATAGGTATTCAAAATTAATGGAGATTTAAGATCATTTATTTATTGCTAAAGGACCAGCAAAGATTGAGTTCATTAAATACAGAGCTGCTTTGCTATGCCTTATTCCATAGGTAAAGCCCTTTTTAAGCTTTTTTGTCATAGTCTGCAATTTTCTTGATTATTTAACTCCTTTTTCCCCAACCAGTTCCTCAGTGTGCAAACATGTGTCCTACAAAACTTGCAGGGGAATATCCTCTATCCACCTCTTCTGCATTGAGCAAGAAATAAATTTTCAGAATTTTGTCACCTTTTTCCCTTGGGCCCCCAAGGCCTGACCTCTAACCTAGATGACAACAAAAATGTTTGATTTTGGGGTGATAGTAAAATTTCAAGTTAATAACCAAATGAGGACTACTCGACAAAGGCATACAAAGTTGAACAAGTGATGGCTCAACCTAAAACCTGGCTAGAAACAAAAGAAGCTGAATGTCCACATTGCTGACATTGGAATAACTGTCCATGGAAAGGGGATTCTAATTCCACATCTTCAATTAATCAATGAATAATGAGTAGAACAATAGCTAAGGCTAAGTGAATCATGGGTAAAACCAAAGGTCATGTCCACTGCTGACTTGGCCCCTTAGGTAGTGAAATCCAAAGAGTATTCAAAGAGTGTTTGCTGTTGTCTGAGATTGAAGTGCAAAGATGTCAGTGCTAAAGAAGAAGCAGGGGCTGGGGTTGTGGCTCAGAGGTAGAGTACTCGCCTAGCATGTATGTGGCATTGGGTTCCATCCTCAGCACCACACAAAAATAAAGATATTGTGTCCACTATAACTAAAAAATAAATATAAAAAGCAGAAGAAGCAGCAGGAGTTCTCCTGACCACAGGAACCTTCCCCCCACCCCCAGGGGAGGTAGCAAAGGTCTGTAAGAGAAGCAGGAGGCACCCAACTATAGGAGTACCAGAACAGGACACCAGTGTCACAGAAACAAGCTTGAGAAATTAGCACCAAGTCATGGAGCCAGAGTCACATAAGGCTGAGCTAAAGTCACAACAATTAATAACAACAGCTGGCCTGTAATTGAGCATTAGTATTTGTCAGGAATTGTACTTATCTCTGTGCATCTTAACAACAATCTTTCAGATAAATTCTGTCCTCATTTTAGGGAAAAGGAAATTTGAAACCAAGAAACAACTTAATAGGAATTAAACCCAGGCAATGTGACTTCAGAACATCTAGGGAACACTGGCTAGACATGAGGAAATCACCAAAATGAGAAGGAAACTGAAATGAATGAGGCTGCAGCAACAAGGGGGCGATAAATGGAGTCAGAGGAATAAAATTCAAAGGCAGATCCCTGTAGCCAGGATGGGCAGGCAGGTGTGTGGTACCACTTCCCAAGCCTGTGTTCAGACTCATTCAGCAGCCATGACCTGTTTATAAACATCAGCAAGTATAAGCCGCCATCAGGCAACTAGACATGGCCATTTTGGTAAATATGGAGAGTTTGAAAGCAAATTCTGCAGGGTAAATAGAATTCTTTCATTTCTCCTCACTTTAAAAAAAAAATACATTATTTTTTAATCTATTTGAAAACCTCACTTGTGAAAAATGTACCAACATGTACAATATCTCTTTTATCTAAGGGGCTCAAAACATTTCATAAGCACTCTAACTATGGCTTTTGTGAAAGAATGCTTGTTATTTGGTGCCCTGAAGCTAGGGTTGCAGTATTAGAGAAAGATCCAGTATCTTCTTAGGCCCTGCAGGGTATTCTGCACTTTCAAATAGGGTAGAGTGAAGAGAATCGTGATTTAGAAGTGGGAACTTCACAGATTGTTTTGTAGAGATTACACACACTGCAGAACCTCTGCAGGGTGAGTTTGTTGCTTTTTGTGAATCAGGGAATTATTGGTGGAGTCTATGGGGCCTACCAGTTTGTTTTGCCTGAGTTGATTTATTAAGCGATTAGAACATGTTAAAAGACACATAAAGTCTTTTAACACCCATTTTGCCACACTGGTAAATAGCCAGTGTTGATCTTCAATATCCTGAAATTATTGCCATTGCTTTATGTTATCCTCAGTGGATCCCTGCATTTCTGCATATACTTCTTATATTTTTAATAGAGTGGTTTTTAAAGATATATGAGCAGTATGATCTAAAACATGAAAATGACTGTCTTTAATAAACACTTTCTATGGTACTGTGTGTTTGCACAAAATTCTTTGGTGCAGTGGTGGTTGCTAGTTTTCTTACTCACTGTATCTGTTTAGGTGAGCTTGGTTATTTTAATCTTCCTGCTGAGGGTTAAAGCAGATCACATTGCTACCATTTACCCACTAATCTAGTGACTAAAACAGTTAGAAGTCAGATCCCGACACCAATTGCCCCATTCTTTCTTTCACTGAGGCAAAATATAAAGAAAGGTGGACAATAAATCAATTTCCACTTAACTGATGATGATAGATACATAAAGTGATGGTTAATTTTATATGTCCATGTGATTGAGCCATGAAGTACCCATATATTTGGTCAAACATTATTCTGGGTGTGAACAATAATATAATGTATGAATATGTTTGGGGATGAAATTAACATTTAAATAAGTGGACTGAGTAAACCATATTGCCCTCTCTAAAACATCTAATCACTTCAAGTCCTAACTCCTCCTGCCTGACGCTTAAAACTAAGTCTTTTCCTGCCTTTTCACACAATCTGAAACATCAGCTTTCCTGGGATCTTAAACTTGGAGGCTGGACATTAGCTATCTTTAGGGTCTCCAGCAAGCTGACTTCTATAGTTTGAATGAGCTAGGTCAACTCCTTCCCTAATCCTTTCTTTACATCAGCATTATTATTTTTGACATGAATTATTTACTGATAGCCCATGCACAAGAAGATTAATGCATCTCTGGTCATTGAGAATGGTGTGCACAGCTCTGTACTGGCTCAATGTAGGAGTCAGGACCTGTGCAGGAATAAAAGCTGCAGGCCCACCTATTACAGTGTGCTTAGAAAAAATATAACACAGACCCATAAAATGTCCTGAGAAACCAATGTGCTCAACAATGTGAGACCATAGTCAAATTCTAACAAGTAAATTCAACTGCAGAGATAAGAAAACATTCTGAGCCCCAGTCAACAGCCACTAGTTTCAAAAAATATTGAAACTAGTGTTTGAGAGTTCTTCGCTTCTCTTGGTAGGTGGGGTCTGTATAAGCTGCAAGCCTCTGAATCTGAGAAAGTCCTTTCAGCGTAGCATCTAATCACAGCAGGGGGTGCCCACCTGTGTTGCTCGTAGGAGACCAGCAGCAAAGCCTAATTCAAGTGGCACGTTTCAGCTCTTAGTGTTGCAGCTCCACATAGCGCGCTATGCCCTCAGGTGTTGCAACAGAATCCAGCAGTTTACTACGAACTTTTTTTCTGGTTCTTGTCTTGCAAATCCAAAGAATGAAATTCAGGAGACAATGGAAGGCAAGAGTGAAAGGAGTAGGATTCATTCAGGTATGAAGAAAAGAAAATCATTGATCTCACTGGGGCAAGGAGATGATCCCCTAAAACAAGTGGCTGCAGGAGTGGTCCAGCCTAGGGGGTTATATAGCCCTTGGGTCAATGCTATTGGTCCAAATTTATGCTAATTAGGGTTTGGAGAAGTACTAATGCTATTGTCTGCAATCCCATTCAGGACTGGTCCACTAAGTTTTCTGCTACTTGTCCAGAAGTAGGAAAATGAGTCCTCCCATCCTGGTTGCTGGGGTTTGGCTATGGTGTCCTGCGGAGTAGGCATCCACCCTGACCGAGCAGCGCCTGTCTTACCTCAGCCCTGGGTGTCTAAGGCCCTCTCTGGCATGGCAGGCTTGCCTGCACGCCAACCTCCGTGCTCCACTGCTCCTTCTTGGAGGGCATTGGTGGGATGGCTATGTGGCTCTGAGGCTGGGGACCCCTGTCAATATTAACCAAATCAAACTCCAGCATAACAAACAAGGAATCTTTAGACTTTTCTGTAACAGTAGTGAGTAGCATACATGGTAACGTGGTTCTCAAAGTGTGTTCCCAGACCAGTAGATCCATGTCACCTGGGAGCTTGCCAGAGAGTACATATCTTAGGCCCCTGCTCCAGACTTAGGAACCTAAATCTCTGGGGAGAGGTCCTAATCATCCATTTCCACAGCTTCTCCAGGGGATTCTAATACACAGAAAAGGAGAGGCATCTGCTTCAGGGACAATGAGACTAAGACTGTTTCCTGTAGAAGAGACTCTTGACTAAGACTTGCTGGATTTTCTCCCTTGATAAAGGGCTCAGTAAGCAAGACCAAAAGAACAGACTGAAAATTTACCATTTCAAATACTTTTAGGCTCTCTTTAAATGCTAAAGCACGTCTTGCAATTACTTGGGCCAGTCTATTTTCCACTGATACTTCAGCCTCAAAAATATACACTCCAGGGCTGAGCTTGTGGCTCAGCAGTACAGCGCTCACCTAGCATGTGCAAGGGGCTGGGTTCGATCTTCAGCACCACATAAAAATAAATAAATAAAATAAAGGTATTAAAAATGTATATACACTCCATAGATAGCCAGTCACATGAAAAAAATTGATAATCAACCCACAAATATTTAAGATTTCACGTTATCATTCAAAATGAGAGGTGTGGTTATTTCCCTTCACTGGTGATTGTTAACTCCTGTTCTTCATCCATTTTGTAAACCATGTATTTAGTTTGAAGGTAAAATTTGTAGGAAATCTTACCAACTATAAAGACACTGAAATTAATCTGACAGAAGGCCACAAGAATTATTAAATTTTTGTTGGCATTTTTTATAATTTTCTTATTTCTTTACAGTGCAGTTCTTCTTAACATAAATATATGGGTTACATACATCTTTTCATTAGGAGCCAATTCATTACACTTTTAGTGTTCTACTTCCCCCTTGTGGTGAATATTAGAATTTCACTATTTCTGAACTCTGAAGGTGGACCCTGAACTCCAAGGCTTTACATCCGCTGACAAATTCAAATAATATATGAAAAGTTTACCTGGTAATTTCTCTATATCATCCTAGTTCATGTATTTTTGAAATGCCTGATGATTGGTAGAATTTGTTCTTTTTCACTATCCAGATACAGACAAAAACAACCAATGGGAACACCCAATTTTTTTTTCAAACTTTAAACTGTTTGTTTTAGGATACCTGAAACTAGAAATTAAATACAGCAAGATAATTCAATCATTACTGCTAACTATAAAGTTGTAAATAACTACACAAAAGAATTTACAGTGGCCTATTTACCATTTATTTTCTAACTACTGTGTTAGTACACAGAATAAATATCACTAGAGAAAAAGCCCAGTTTAATCAAAATTTCATTAGAAAACCTAAAACAGCTCTAAATTGACTTCTCTCTGGAGCCAGATGAAGTGTCACCACAGCAATAAATTTTTGTCATTCGCCAAGATGTACTTTAGATTGAATTACTGGTGTTATTATGAATTTGGTGCCAAGACCAAAAACGTAAAAAATATAAAACTCTCAAAGAGGAAAAAATAGGAGAGATGACAATTTCAACAACTAATTTGGCATTCACAGTATGTCAAGTTCTCACTCCTTTGCACTGTCTGTATGATCACCTCAGTAGCATTGTTTATTTATATGGGTCAAATGATGTCAGGCTAGAACCATGCAGGGGTCTGATCAGAAAACTGGGAGAAACAACAACTGCCTTAACCTTCAAGGAATTCTATTTTCCTCTATCTTGGAGATTATTAGGCAATGACATTTATTAAATGTTTGCTATATTCAAGATGCTAAATTAATGAGATACTGAGAAACTGTCTTGTCCTTCAAGGCCAAACTCAAATGCCAGAGTGTCTTTAAAGCCAGACAGAATTAATTCCCACCCCCCAAAGATAGTATAACATGTTATTCCTAGAACTAGAAATGTACATCACACATTATTTTATACTTATTGTGTGACCATCTTTCTTACCTCTAGGTTCTGCCTTTTGTAAGAAAGGAACCATGTCTTAATCATTTATAATTTCCAACATCTAGCACAGTACCTGGTACTCAAGCAACATTTGCCAAATTAGTTAAACAAATTAGGGTGAACAGTATGATATAAAGAAAATGAGAGCATAATTGTTGCTTTTGATTGGTTTACAGTTTATCTGCAAATGCTTCTAGGTGAATTTCTTTCCCTTCTTCTTAAACTCTAAGGGTATATTGACTGGTTTGGCTCTTTGTAGGATTTTAAGAAGGATAAGAATGTGCTCAAGACTTCTCAGGGTTAGGGAAAAAGGAAACAGGGTGGTCTATTAGCTAATGCCCTTTGGGTCAGCTTTCCCATGACTCTTTCCATGAGCCCCTCCCACACAAGCTGCTGTCCAGCCAAATGAAGCTGGGCCCCTTTCCTTGCTTGACGTTATCTGCTTCTCTCCACAGTAGCTTAGAGATGCCCTAGAGAAGGCTGTACATGGGCAGAATGAGGAGTGGACAATATGCTGGGTTTTAAGATTATGAAGAGGAACTCTGTGGTCCACGAATATTTTCCCCACAACTATTGTAATAAAAATCATATCAGAAGATTTGGGACTTCAGTATATGAATCTTAAGGAAACAATCCAGTACACTACAATTAAATAATGTCAGTCAAGAAATTGAGCAAATGATAATAGGAAAGATGATGAGATGAAAGGGTGGCCATACAGTTACCAAGGCTGGGTCACAACTCAGGTCCTAAGGCTCATTGCTGCCAATGCCAAGAGGAGAACTTCATCATTTACAAGAGATTCATGGTGCATTGCACTTGTATAATGCTCTTCCAAAGGCAGTGTGCTTTTGTTGTTTAATAAATGTAGTGACTTCCATAGTGAGGGTCTTGAGTCAGGGAGGGAAAAAGAAGAGAACCACGGTGGTGCAGTGAGACAGGTATTATGTAGTCATGATCTTATGGATTCCTTCAAAACATAGTAATGAGGCAGCCATCTGTGATTCAAGATTCTGGGGGGACAAATAAACCAATTCTGGTGTCCCCAGATAAACCAATGTTTTAAGTAGTACACGTTTGCACAGAGTAATTTTCAAAAATTACTGCAATTATATTAAACATTTTCCTAAAATTAACTACAAATATAATTCTCAACTAAAGGACAAAGGTTAAAAGGGATCCTTAGATCTCTCTGGGCTCTTCACAGTCTTCAGTATATCCATGTCTCTCAAAGACCATTGCAGCTTAATGGGCCAAAGATGGCAAATGTCCAGGGGCTAGAGCCACCAAATATAACCTGGATTCTAGGTGCTGTGGACTACATAGTTTAACTCGGCAGAGGACTGGATATTTGGGATCAAGGAAACAGAAAGACATATACCAGGATGAGCAGTGGTGTCATCAGCCCCTTCACTCTCAGAGATCAGGTTTATCTGCCAAACTGCCAGGAAATACCTACTTAGCCTCCTTCTGCCTGCAGACAGGAAGTCTGAAGTAGTCCTAAAAGGGCCTGAGTCCTGAGATGGTCTGCCCAGACTGGAATCCCAGAATTGCTGTTTATTCAAAGTGTGACCTTGGGAAGTTCACTGAGCTCTCTATACCCTGCTTTCCTCCTCTGTTTAGAATGCAAACAGTTGCAACTATCCAGAGGGTTTGTTTTAAGGATTTAATGACTCAAATACGTAAGGTGCTTACAACAGTACCTGACATATAGTAAGTGGTATTATCATTATTTCAGATCCTCGAGATCTGAAAAGTATAGTTTGGTGTAGACAAGTTTCTGTAACGTTGTTTGACTAGAAATGAGAGTTAGAGTTAGATAGAACAGGGTTACCCCCATGCACATGTTCACACACACCTCAAAATGTGCTCTGTACAGCAAACAAGATTCATTTGCTCATTTAATGAGGATTTCATTCTGTTTGTAAAGAGGGACAAGAATTCCTTTGTCAGTGCTTCATAATGATGCAACTCAGCATTTAAAACCCCAAAAGGGAATTCTCACCTTTCTGAGCTGTTGTAATACCTTGCAATTCAGATAGAATTTACTATCTGCTTTCACTCCTGATCCAGGCTTTACACATTTTTTTTTTTTCTCCAACTGGGTATCTTTATTTAAGATTATTTTTCCCAGATGTGTTTGTGTTCACTTTCCTCAGTTGAATCTTGTTTTGTTAATTTGTCTTTATGCTTAAATCTCTGAGCTCCCATAAGTCTTGGTAAAACTCTCTCAGTCTGGTGGTCTCAGTCTGAGGGGGCCTCATCACTATCATTTAGTGTTATGTTATAAGCCTCGCTGGCACATCTCCTGCCAGATCATTCAGAATGCTTTTATCATTTATGTCCAAGGCTTCTCTGAGTCTTTTTCTTGCATCCCACATGCCTTCCACTAGAAAATGTCACTGGCTGGTCCTCTCCCTTTTTTGACTTTCATATTTGCTCTCTCTCCTCCTCTCCTCTTCTCTCCTCCCCCTCCCCTCCACTCCCCTGGTTCCTCCCTCCTCCTCCTCCTCCTCCTCCTCCTCCTCCTCCTCCTCCCCCCTCTCTCCTGTTAAGAATGAAGGGAGCCAGGCACAGTGGCATATGTCTGCAATCCCAGCAGCTGGGGAGGCTGAGGCAGGAGGATCACAAGTTCAAAGCCATCCTCAGCAAGGGCAAGGCACTGAGCAACACAGTGAGACCCTGTCTCTAAATAAAATACAAAATAGGGATGGGGATGTGGCTCAGTGGTTGAGTGCCCCTGAGTTCAATCCCCAGAACAAAAAAAGAGAAAAAGAATGAAGGGAACCCACAACTTGGGAGAGTAAGGAGGTGAAAATTAGAAGTTCATTGGATTCAACAAAGGGAAATGAAGCGAAGGGATGAGGGTTGAGAATAGAAAAAACAGTAGAATGAATCAGACATAACTTTCCTATGTTCATATATGAATACACAACCAGTGTTAACTCCACATCATGTACAACCACAAGAATGGGATCAAAATTAGAATAAGTTATACTCCATGTATGTATAATATGTCAAAATACACTCTACTGTCATGTATTTCTAAAAAGAACAAATTAAAAAAAGAATGAAGGGGAACTTTGTTACCCATACAAGATATTATCTCAAGATGGCTTTTCTCAGTGTGTGCAGTACAGATACATAATTACTACAGAACATATTTGAATGAGAAAATTCGTTTTATAAATTATAGCCATAGACTCATCTGTTTTTATGTACTTTTTCTTTTTTTTTTTTTATCTAAGGTAGACAGACTTACAGTGCTGCTTATATTGACTCCCTGTTGTTCTTGTGATGTGTGACATCCGTTATTTTACAGTACTTAAGTCATGTGCACTGGCAGCCAGACATCTTCTGGAAATAACAATTAAGAGCATAAATAACACACATCTGCATGAGTTCTGGCACTCACCCTCCTATTAGCACTGTTCACCACCTTACAGATTGGCTCTATTTGGCATTCTGATAACCATTTTGATTTTGAAGAGTTTAATTCCCCCTTCCTGTGGTGACTTTGACAGATATTTCATCTAATTGTCTGTTTGGTGGGATGTGTGAGTGGTTGTGCATTCTGTGCTCTTCCATAATTGAGCATTCAGGAAAGGTTGTCGCTCCCCATCGTATTTTCTTATTGCAGCACTAGCCTTCCTACCTGAATAGTTTTTACAACAACATCAAGCATGACTCATT
Source organism: Tamias sibiricus (assembly GCA_025594165.1). Taxonomy (NCBI): domain Eukaryota; kingdom Metazoa; phylum Chordata; class Mammalia; order Rodentia; family Sciuridae; genus Tamias; species Tamias sibiricus. The sequence continues at coordinate 81,151,158 of CM046664.1, forward strand.
GGCAATCCCTGCTGATATAAAATTCATATGCCTGTGTGCTTCCTTCTGAAGGCAGTGATTTGCATTTCTGTAGAGGTTTGAAAGAACAGGAGAGGATTATTATCTGTTATTATTTGCTGACTACCCATAGCACTCGCAATGGGGTACAAGAGAGAGAGGGAAGAAAGGTCAGCTCTTTAAAATGTATATGTAACTAGCTGAGAGTCACTGGAAGCATCTTGGTGGCACTTTAATTAGCAGTTTCCAGGGTCAAAGGATGCTAGAAAGCTTCCCAACATCTACCCTGAGCCCATGGAAACTGTCACTTCACAGACTCATGAGATGAGAGGGATGGCAGAGAACAGCTGTGAATTCTCTCTGTTTCACTGTGAAACAAGATGGCTAGCTCACCCTCTCCCCTGCTCTGTTAGAGCTTGAGACTAGGATGCTCCGTGGATACAACTGGCATCTGCTGGGGACCAACTGGCATCTGCTGGGGACCATACCTAAGCTTTAAATGCTTATTTTTCCTCAAGAAAACAGCAGTGAAGAAGGAATGACCTGAACTCAGTGAGGAAGGGACAGTGCTCCAGTGAATGGCACTGAAATGACATGACCAGACAGATCCGCTGGGACAGAATGGAGCTGGAACAGAACTTGAGCATGGGCTCCTGCAGTCATCAAGTCAGACTGAAACCCTAAACCCACACTAATAAACTACATCCAAGAGAATAAAGAGACTTTTTTTTTCTTTTTTACAAAACAAAAACATAGCTTGTATAGCGCTGACAGTACTCTTATTTGGAATATTTTACATTTTTTTCTCTAGAAACCTTTCAAATATTTCTAAACAGCACAGCACAGGGTCACAGCATTATCTGTTTATTTACTTTTGGAGTATGATAGACGAAGAAGCAGGTTGAAATAGGTTATGTATAAACTATAATTTCCAAACAATACCCAGTATTTTAGCATAAAAAATGAGAACAAAGCTTTCAACATAAGATTTATGACAATATGAAAATATTACAACAAAATTCTTGTTATCTAAATGTCCAATGATAGGGAAATGGTTTAGTTATGGTACATCTATATGGTAGAGTTATTAGATGGCCATAGAAGTAGGCTCTTAAGTCATTTTAATGATCTAGAGAAATGCTTTCCATGTAATGTTAAATGAGAGAATCATGATACTAAACTGCACCTGAGATATGATTTAATTTATAAGGATTTTTCACAGATGTCTATATATACACTCTCACAGTAGAAGGAAACATGTCAATAACTTATCTCCTAATGGGAGGATTAGTGATGATTTCAACTTTCGTCTTTCTGTATTTTTTAACCATTTCATCATGAATGTGTTTTACTACTAAAACCAGAAAGAAAATAAATATTTTTTTAAATGCCTGGCCTGCTGTGAAGAGAGAATTCAACTCCTCATCAACAGAATGGACATTCACTTAGGAGAAAGAAATTTGAGAAGATTTTGTAAAAGTCCATCTTACCCTGAAATCTCTTCCATCGGTATCCTACAGGTACTCAAAATTCCCATAATTACAGATTAGTTCCACTATATATTTTGAACAAGCAGTATAGATTGTATAATCCTTTTTATGTTTTAAATGAGCACACTTTTTAATATCTACTTATTTCTTTTTTATTCATGTTATATACATGTGCTAGAAACTGACCCAACCCAATCTACTCACAATCATGAGATTCTTTTTGATAGAGAGCTGCAACCTCTAAAGATTAGAGGCAGGTGACAGTTATGGTCTCTTCTACTACAATTGATCATGAGGGGGTACAACAAAAGCAAGTCTCAGATGGATGTTAACTAAGGAGACAAAGATTTATTAACAGGCAGGCACAAACACAGTCATGATCTCTTCTCTTAGTTCCAGAAAATGCCAGTTCTCCATTTCTTTAGGCACTGCAACTGACCTTGTATTAAAAGTGCCACCACAGGGACTGGGGATATGGCTCAGTTGGTAGAGTGCTTGCCGAGCATGCACAAGTCCCTGGGTCATTCAGTACACCTACTTGGAGAGAAATGGTAAAGTTTTCCCTTATAACTGCACAAAGAAAGAAGCCTAAACTTTCATTTGGGACTTAACCGGATTCTTATTCCTTATTCATCAGATAGGGGGCAAGAGTGCTATCATACCACTTCTAGACAATTCACATATCTTGAGCACTGATAGTTTTACTAAAGAAAAAATTTTTTCTACTATCCACCATACATACATACATACATACGTAACTGGAAAGCTGACCATAGTTCTAGAATGTGGCCTTCTGATTAGTATTTCAATGGTGACTAGCCATCCCTGGAATGTTTCTCTTGACCAGAGCCTGCCAAAATCTAACTTATCAGCCCTAAGGTATTGATTAAAGATAAAACACACAGTTGAACATTTTATAATAAATTATAAGGCACATAAAGATATGCATTTCTAGTCTAAAAGAATAACCAGCAAATTATTATTAATAGTAATCTCTGAAAGAATGGAATTGAGAAAAGGGATATTTTTCTTCGCACTCTTCTGGGTTATTTGAAGAGTTTACAAGGGCACATATTACTTTTATGATGTCTATTTATACTAATAAAACTTTGAAAAGGATAATATAAATAACAAATGTAAATGTCTTTGAAGTAAAGATTTGCTTCTATCCACCTTTAGAAGTTCACAGCAGTGAATAGGGAGAGTTGCAAAATGCAGGATGAAAATGTCCTATCTTTCCAGAGAGTAAATTTTGCTGGAAATTTTGAAAGGGCTAAAGCATTTAGTAACTTGAACAGTAGGCAATTTAAAGCAGATTTTAAGCACTTTCCCTCAGGCCTTCTTTTCACCAGCTCTGCTCCCCTCCCTCCCATCCTCTATCTCTTCCTGTCTCACTTTGTCCTATTGTTAGAGGATTTTAACCACAATGTTCTTGGAGTTATGCCTTATGCTACTGTTGTACATTTGCTATGAATTGGTTGCTATGAATTCACTTATCAGGTTATCAGAAATCATCATGAAATGTTTACCCACAAGCACCAATGAATAACGGAGTAAAGGATAACTGGTAGCAGCTGACATTTGGAGGAGCTGAGGAGGAAATTTGAGGAGAGGAAGAATAGATTGGATCTCAGAAAGGGAAACCAAGAAGAGCTACCCTGAACCCTGGGGGCAATCCATCTGGGATGAATGGGGAGTGTAGAGAGATCAGAAAGCATTAACACCAATTAATTACATTTCATAATTGTATCACTTTCCAGGAAAAAAATAGATATATATTCAGCATCAGACAGGGCCATGTCAGTCATAAGGTTTGCTGCCAATGATATACATCTGTCAGCTGATTTGCATCAAGCAAAAGAGCTGAAACCACAATTTGTGTTCATGATAAATGGAGATTTGGAAGACATTTGCTTTATCCTATCTTTTGCTTACTTAGGCATCATGTAGATACAAAAGACACTGCCAGAATTTGCTTAGATGACACTGAACAAGGGAGGTAGGAGTGAGAGGGAAGGAAGAGAATCACTATGAAATATCGCCACTTCCATTGCAATCCTGGAGGTATCATTTTAAATTGTGAAATGCTGCGTACAAGAACAAGAGCCTTTCCTGATTTGAAGGCATTGGCAGGAGGCTTCATTTGTCAGGGAAGGAAAATGCATAATTCAAAACGAAAGTCACCTGGCCGTGATAACGTGAAACAAATGAAGCAAAACTTCATTCTTTGGTTCAGCACCAGGAAACCACTTCTGCCCCTCCAGATAGGAGGATTCCCTCCCAGCACCACCATGTCTCGCTTCCTATTAGAGGCTCTAAGCACTCTAAGCATCTAATGAAGGAAGAGAGTTAGATGAGGGTAGACACAGGACATTATCAGCCTGGCACTATTTGTTTGCTTTTTGTGTATTTGACTTTAGTAGTCTTAGAAAAGTAGCACTCTAATCTCTCTCACTCCTTGTTCTCTCCCACTCTAGTTCTACAAAAGGACACATTTAATTCTGTACCCTGGTGTCTAAATGATTACAAACCATACCACAATGTCTGCTTGTTTCCCTCTCCTAGCACTCCCCTGCCCTCTCTTCTTCATTACAATTTCTGTCCCAACCCCCATTCCTTAGCCCAAAGTTTAATTCAGACAGCTAGTGCACGATCATGAGCTACCCATTTGTCCATCCCCCATCTTTTGGACAAATATTTATTTGCAGCTCATTATGGATGACATATTTTAGAAGGGAGAAAGATACTTGCTGCCCCCTTCTGCAGTTCATACTCCTAAGAGATTCTGAAAATTCCATCTCTAAAGCAACTGTAAACAGATTGAAGCTGTTATCTATATAGATTTATAAAGAGAAGGTATTACATAAAAATTACAAATCTGTTCTAACAGTGCTTAGCCACTCTTGGCTGAATGCTCCCCTCCTTCTTCAGCTGCTAAGTAAAATGAACCAGCCAAGCAAACAGAATCTGGTGCCCATGGCAACATGCATCATTGCTTTGAACTTGTCAATCCGCCACAAGGAAATCACATTAATGGGATGTTTTTCTGCTACAAATAGCTTTTGTTTTCACATTTTAATTACAGGGCTAGATGTTTCTTGATTTCTCAATTCTTCAAAGACCTAAGCAGAAAAGGTGGTGGTGTGGCGGGAGTAATTTTGTTTCAAAAATGCCCTTGAAATTTCCAGCAGCATTTCAGTTGGGGGAAGGAGGGGTAGGAAAAAAGAAACAATGTATTTGTCCCCATTGTACCCACTATATGACTGTGACAAGCCAAAGGCTTAGACAGATATTCTTTTATGGCATTTTGCTTCTTAATTTTTAACATAGTTTCCTCATCTGTAAAAAACAGAGATAACAGCATCTCCCTCACAAGAGTGCTAAAATGTTTGCAAAGTGCTAAGTATAACTGCTAAGGATTATCAGTTAGCATTACTGGTTAATGCCAGGTAAGGGAGCCTCAGTTTCCCCTTAGGCCCTGAGCTGCTTCATTCAGTCATTATCAGCCAGGAAAAATGTTCATCTGGGCTCTCTTTAATTGCTTAAATGTGGACCATGGCTGTAGAGGTTTATGAACATATTTTATGAACATAGTAAATGAGTAAGTTCATAAAAAGAGCTAAATTAGAATCAATTTCTCCTACTGAGAACGCTGAGGAAATAAGAGATGGACCCTATGTGTCACTGTGTATTCAACAGGGAGCTCCAAGGAAGGAAATTTTGGTCAACGAGCAGGGAAAGAAATCATGAACATTTCTTTAAATTGCAGATCTTGGTACTCTTCACTCTGACCTCAAAACCAGCCATAGAAGAGGAGGGACTCGAAGAACCACTCTGGTAGAAAAAAAAGACTTGATAAACTCAGAGGTGTGAGAGTTTCTCTGCAATTCTTTTAAATCTTATAATCCTGCTTGCTTGCTTTTTAAAACAGTTTCATTGGTGTGCAACTGATACACGAAGAATTGCATCTGTTGAATGTGTGCAATGTGACAGGTTGGAACACATTTGAACACAGATGACTCCATTGCCACAGTCAAGGTGATACATGTGTCCATCAATTCCCAGAGGTTTTTTTCCAGGGTGTTGTTGACCAAAGAAATCAGACCAGCCTCAGCCACTTCCTAACAGTGACTGCCACCTGAATAGGGCCTCCCAATAGAACCAATTACTGGACTAAGGGACCTCACAGGGTGGAGAATGCAAACAGAAGGGGGCGTCCCTCCTCCCCTCAGCTCTTCAAGCTGGCTCTCAGATTGCTCTCTCGAGCTCTCGAAGGAAATCCTGGCAGGTCCCATCTATTTTCAAGTCAGTCTCAGGTCATAAAAAGTCCTCTGAGCATTCTAGGCAATCAAATATCTGAACAAATAAAACACTAAAACTTCAGTTTTTCTTCAGTTTAATTCCCCTTTCTCCTTCAGGCCAGAAACCTTGACATGGGCAATCAGAGGGCATAGTCTTTTCACTTCCTTGTTCTACTTGCTAAGACTCTCTGAGGCCCAAAGTTGGGCCTGAGTGAGAGGACAAAGAGGGGTGGAAAAGACATGAAAGCCTGGATGCCTGGGTACAGTCCTCATCTTGTTTGGGGCCCACTGGGCTGAGTAGACTGCCAAAGAGTTCTTATGGAAGTCTCTGGCAGGCCCTGCAGAAGCACTCCCCAGGAGAAACACACACAGAGGACCCTTCTCTGCATCCCCTGGATGCTAGACCACCTGTAGCACCTGCTGTTCTGCCTCCTGTTCAGTCTCCTGTCCCACCCGTCTGTCTGCTCTGAAGCTGGGACTGCTTTGACTTTGGGGGCAGTCCTGTAGGATGGGGACTCTCTTAAGACAACCCTTTCCAGTTGCCTTCCACAGTGTTCAAATGGCGAAGCACCCCAGCTCCAGGACTCTGATAGAGGCAGCCATTCCCAGCACAACCCAATGTGTTTCCTCGTAGCTGGAGAAGCTCTAGCCATAGACTCAAGACCATCCAGTGGGTCAGATTTCAGTCCTAGTGATTCTCACACTCTAGGAGGCATATGTCAAGCCATCCTAGCAGTTTTTCCTGCAGCACACCTTGGTGAGGGTGGATAGGGGAAGGCAGGACTGGAGTATGTGATACTGACACTCAGAAAGGCCAACTGAGAAGGGGTATCCTGAGCCATCTGGAGATGGCGTTGGAATGATGGCTGCTGTGGAACCAGACTTCATGATGGCTTCCTATGGCTTGCTCTTTGCTTTAGAATGTGGGAGTACTTAGCATGCCTGTAATCCCAGTGACCCAGGAGGCTAAGTCAGGAGGATTGCAAGTTGGAGGCCAGCCTCAACAATTTAGCAAGACCTTGCCTCAAAATTTTAAAAAATAATAATAAAAAGAACTGGGGATGTGGTTCAGTGGTTAAGCACCTCTGGGTTCAATTCCTGGTTTAAAAAAACATTACCAAGAGAGAGGAAAAAAAGCCAGTGAACTGGACCCAGCATCCAGTCAGGTAATCCATGAGGGGTAGTAATGTTAGGTCTTATCTGAAGCTGACTGTAGCAATTTCTCAAGGCAGAGCTGCAAAGATCCTGGTCTTTTGGAGAATTGGGGAATTCACAGCTTCATTTCCTTCAAGTCTAACAGCCCCACTGTGAAATGGAGCATTTGATTTACAGAAACATTGTTGTTTATTAATCTCTCACACAATTCAGCTTGTAGATAAATATGTGTTGATATCCATGATTTCCAGTAAATCCAGCCATAGATTTGAAACAACCTGACAAATGAAAGTCACAACCCATAATAATCCAGGAACTGATAAAGGAGAAGTAATGCCACTCATTAAATCTAATAAAGTCCTAGAAGGTACTGACCTCCTAAAACACATCCAATCAAAATGACACACTAGAGATGCTCTAGTTGGTTGCTTCCACTCTACCTCCTACCAGGAAAGTTAACTGCTCATCTTCTGTCCTAATCCCTTTCTTCCTCTGAAGTGATGCAGAAATGCTAGCTAGAGCTAGGGATAGTCTATGTTGCATTTTTTAATAGAAACAGCTGGTCTTTCAAAAGAATTATTCTATATCAAGGTCCTCAGACACCACAGATACATAAGGAAGGGTTTTGAATCCTAGAATAGCAGAAATATCATTGATGGGTAAATGGGTAAAGACTTCCCACAATCAGAAGTCACTGTTACAGATTCAAGGAAATCTAATGATGTCACTTCATAATAATGTCACTTCATACTCTAAGACTATTTGACCACAATACTGAAATACTGTGGAAGTGTCCACAGCAATCCAGTTTGGAATACATTTTTAGAAGATTAACTTCCCAGAAGAGCTAACTGCCAGCGGCTACAATATGGATCATATTGTTGACTGTGACTGGATGGTCACATGCAATTTTTCACATATCTTCAAGTATTTTCCACAATAAACCACAACAAAAAGAGTAACTCTGTCTCAGAACTGTGAGAATGAGGTGGTTGTTGTAGAAGTGCCTAGCCCTTGCCTCATCATAAAAGCTGCTTCTTGAGTACTTACTGGAATCCGAATCTTTATGCAGAAACAGTACATTGGGAAGGTATATTTGGATACATATCAGGAATATGCAAGGAAGAAAGACTTCTGGCAGCCATGTACAGCCATGAATGCAAGAGCAGGGCAGGAGCTACTAACCAGGAAATTGAGGAACTAAAGTAAAATCTCCACCTCCCTCTCCATGGAGTCTGTGCTAGTAGAAGTTCACCCTCTGGTTTCTCCATCCTTCCCTCCTTCAGATTTGATCTGGTCTTATTTTTATGACCCACTACAAAAGAGCCAAAGCATACATGAGGTAACAATAGAAACAGAGCCATGGAATACAGAAGGAAAGGGAAAAATCAGTAGAAGCTTATTCGTTTTACACCACACTGCAGGCTATCCATAGATCTAAAGCAAAGCAAGGCTTCCATCTAGTGGGGAAATGGAGGTGTCCAACACTGGTATTTGCAAGTGTTATGAAACCTCCTCCACCTTCCATATTAAATTTGGCAGCTGTTCCAAAGCTATACACCAACTAAATCATGCTTGACAATCATATTTGTTTCTGGCTACTTAATTCATTCATTTAGTCCAGTAATAGATATTAACAACATTATATTCCCTACAGCAATGCAAACAATTACAGACATTTGTAATGTTCCAGCTTCTGCTGTGTCACAAATGCTAATGCATCAGTGAAACTAAATGAAAAAATTTTGTCCCTCAGGCAGTCAGCTAAATAGAATAAGGGTGATTTTATCTTCTTTCTTAGTAATAGTGGAAAAATGAAGAATATGACCATTTCAAAAAACATTTTAGCCTTAGGGCATCTGATTCATCTGATTAAAACAAATGCTACATTAGAATTTCAATTCAATCAATATATGCCAAGTGATTTTTATGAGAAATAATAGCAGCACTGAAGGCTGCAAAGTTACTCTTTTTGTTGTGGTTTATTATGGAAAATACTTGAAGATATGTGAAAAATTGCATGTGACCATCCAGTTACAGTCAACAAGTAAAACTGAGAGTTTAAACTACAGTTTCCCAGCACAACTCAGAGCAGCCAGATACAGAAAAGCGATTGGCAAAAATGTGAGTAGGTACCATTATAGGTTTATTAATCTCTCATATGAGAACATTTTAGCTCAATTAGTGGTGTGCTTCCATTTGAAAGGAAAATGAATTTAATGTTTCTGCATTTTAATTACATGATGAACCTATATAACTGCTATAAATCAACTTCTAATTAAAAGTTTTGGCAATTGATAGACAAATGATCATTATTTTTAATAATGCTTAGAGTTCAGTGGAAAAAAAGAAGAGAGTGAGGTATAGATCTGAGAATGGAATAAAAAGAAAGCCTTTGACAAACTGCAAGCAACAGAACTTAGAGAGTAAGAAGACTAGTAAGAAATTTAGTGTAGGATAACTTAATCGTTTAGATGATTGGTGCCCTTAAGACAGCAGGACCAAAGGATGTCCTCAGAAATGAGGATGGAAGGACAAATAAGGAGGGCTTGGCCTCCTGTCATTCACTGAGGTAGGAGAAGTGGTCAAGAATAAGAGAAAAGCCGGGCGCAGTAGCACACACCTGTAATCCCAGCACTTGGGAGGCTGAGGCAGGAGGACTGCGAGTTCAAAGCCAGCCTCAGCAATGGTGAGGCACTTAGCAACTCAGTGAGACCCTGTCTCTAATGAAATATAAAAAAGGGCTGGGGATGTGGCCCAGTGGCCGAATGCCCCTGAGTTCAATTCCCGGTACCACAAAAAAAAAAAAAAAAAAAAAAAAAAAAAAGAATAGGAGAAGAGATAAGCTTTGTAGTTAATGGGTACTTCTCAAAGTGTGTGCAAGTTGAAAACAGATTACAAATGTTTAGAGATAATTGTCAACAAAAATAAAGTAGTGCTTATTGCTAATGAGGATAACATAAAAAGGGAGAAGCACAGGAACCTCAAAGAGTAGAAATCTACTAGGAAAAGGACAGACACAGTTCAAGACGTGTTCCAACAAGTGATTTCAAAGGACTGTAAGTGAACAAAATTCAAAATTGATATTACATAATTGACCAGGAAAATTATTGAATATAAGTTTGCTCCATGACATTCTGGTAATTTCCCAAATGAAATTAAATCTGGTTTGGGCCTGGAGATTACCTAGCATGTACAAAGCCCTGGATTTAATCCCCAACACTACAAATATAAATATGTGTGTGTGTATGTGTGTGTGTGTGTGTATACATACATATATACTTATGTATATGTATGATTTGTATCTTCCTGCTCCCTGTTGATGACATCATCATTATTGGTGCACATGCCATCCCTCTGAGAAATGCACAGGAATTCTGGGACTGACATGGTGACAGCAGAAGTGATAGGCCTGGCCCTGACTCTACACTTGCAATTGTCAATACTGATCCTCCTTCTGCTACTGATTTTTGCTATCAAGCACTGAACTTGTGCCCTCCATGAGCATTGTATTTGTTTCCTATTGCCGCTATTACAAATTACCACAATCTCAGCAGCCTAAAAACAACACAGCTTTATGACATTACAGTTTGAGAGGTCAAGAGTCCAAACTGGGGCTTCCTAGTCTAAAACCTCCTTTCTAGAGGCCACAGGAGATAATTCATTTCCTTGTCCTTTTCAGCTTTTCCAGAAGCTGCCTGTAGCTCTTAGTTGGTGGCCCCTTCTTCCATCTTCAAAGCCATCAAGGGTAGGTCCAGTGTTCTCACAATGGTGCCAAGTCCCAGATTCTAACTCTTCTGCCTTTCTGTCCTCATTTACATATCCTATGATTACACTGGGCCCACCTGGATAGTCCAAGATACTCTCAGTCAGCTGATTAGCAACCTTAACTTCCCCTTGCCATACTGAACATATTCATGGTTTCTGGGGACGAGGAAGTGGACATCTTTGAGGATGGATGATTCACAAACTACAGGCTGTATAATAGAAGCTCCATATGTCATTCCTCTTCTAATTCTTCCCAACCTCTTTTTTAATATCAGGAAACACAATAAAAATGAAAATACTTTTCTAGTACACTGGGCAACTGGATCACCCTCTTATGCCACAGGACATTTGGGAAACCCTGTAGCCTACACTGACCACAGGATTGGTCACAGGGATTCCCACTGCTAGATCTTAAGACCAGGGCACTTACGGAACAAATCGCAAACATGCATGCATTACCTCCGTGGGGTCTCCAGGCAGCTGTGTGGGAGAATAAGTTCTGCCATTTATTAATCAGCCACTTCTACTCCCTCCCAGTTTCCTCAGAGGAAGACTGTCTCCCCCAGCCCAGCACATTTCCATCTTCTTAACTAGGTACTAGCTTCCTTTGTACTCCTGTTTTTATGTTTTGTGTGTGTGTGTGTGTGTGTGTGTGTGTGTGTGTTTCCTTCTCTGGGGCAATTCAGTATAACCCCCTCCTAGTTGCTCGACACTTGATAAAGTGTCCACTTGAGTGACAAGTGCTAGAATTCAATTCAGACTGGTTTAAGCAAAGATAAGTACTGGTTTCAGGAATAGCTGGATCCAGGGCTAAATGGCTCTAAAATTCTCTGTGAAAGCTCTTTGTCAGGTCCAGCAAAGTAGCCCTCAGAAATGTCAAGTTTACATTATCTTTTCTGTTAGAATCAACTGAAACATATCTTATATATTATCTAAACACGAATTCATAGAGATTTCCTCAGACCTACTATATGATTAATTTGAAAATATTCTAGAAATGCTGTAAAAGACAAGTATTTTGTTTGTAATTACAAATGGGACTTTTTTAGTATAACATTTATTATGGCTTGAAAGTGATATTAAAATTGCATGTTTAAGTCATTGTGTCAGTACAAACAGCTCCCAGGGGTTGGGACAGAGAGGATTTAATCTTTCATGGGTCTTTAAAAGATAAACTCGTGCAGCCCCATTCAGGAAATGTGTCTATATAAAAAGAGTTAACACTTGATTTTAACTACTTTACTCAAAGTTTTAAGTTCCCCTATAATCATTTTTTATAATTAAAGAGCTATATCTAAGTTTTCTAAATATCTGAAGATCCACCAGTATTGATGTATAAGCTGATTTTGTCTCCTTTCAACCATATGTCTTAAAAGATAGTATCTCTGATAATTTGGACAATAGCATTAAAATGGAAAATTATTTTCTCACATTAAAATACCTAAAAGAAAAATGATAGAAAACATACAGAAAATGAGATATTAGTAGGGATTTTAAAAAATATTTTGTGGATGACTAAATAAGTATATCAATATCTTTATGAATAGATGTCATTTATTTGGTATAATCCAAATGTCCCAATTCAGATTAGCCTATTGTATCATATAAATAAAGGAGTTTGTAACATTTCAGAAAACCAAATTATAAGATAAGTGCATCTTATGAGATATCTAGTTCAATCCTTCACTAAATAGTAACTAAGAATCCACTCTGTGACAGTCCCAGATCTAGATACTTAAGGTATGACAGTGAACAAAACAAATAAAGATCTCTATCCTCAAGTAGCTTATATTCAATCAGAAAGAAACAGATAATACCATAATAAAAATAAAATAAAGCCGGGCGCGGTGCCTGTAATCCCAGCACTTTGGGAGGCTGAGGCAGGAGGATCGCGAGTTCAAAGCCAGCCTCAGCAATGGTGAGGCACTTAGCAACTCAGTGAGACCCTGTCTCCAAATAAAATACCAAAAAGGGCTGGGGATATGACCCAGTGGTCGAGTGCCCCTGGGTACCACAAAAAAAAAATAAATAAATAAAAATAAAATAAAATAAAATAAAATAAAATAAGTGCTATGCAAACAAAGAAAAACAGAGTGAAAGAAAGGGATATGGTGTATGGGGGAAGAGGGACACAGTGTGGTATTAAACAGGTTGGTCAAGAAAGCCCATGGAAAAAATGTCACATGAGCAGAGGCTGGAAGAAGTTGAAGGGATTGGCCATATGAAAAGAGAATGGGTCAGGTGGAGGAAACAGCCAGTCCAAAGGCACTGAAAGGAAGCAGACCAGGCACGTTCTTGGTAAGAACAGACTAAACCTTTCGGCAAGAACAGAGTAAACAAGGAAAAAAGTACGATATGATAAAATTAGGTGAGAGGGAGGATGGAATGATTGCATAGGACTTTGTAGATCATTTTAAATTATATAGCTTTTACTGTGAATGAAAAAGGAGCAGATGGAAGGCTTTAGGCACAGAACAATCAAGTTCTGGTTTACTTTTAAAGGAATAATTCTAAGTATTTCTTGATAACAGAATATAAGGGGCAAAGGATGGAAATTTACCTAATAATCCATATGAAAGATGATGGTGGTGTTAGAATTGGAGAGGATAAAATGCTGTGAGATTCCAGAAATGTGCTGAAGGCATAGCCAATGGGATTTACTACAGGTGCAAGTGCAAGAGCTTTACAGAAATTGAGAATCACTCCAAGGTTTAAACTTGAGCAACCAGAAGGATTAATTTGCAAGCAGCTGAGATGCAGCAGGTTTGAGGTGGGAGTTAAGGTATAATTTAAACTGTTGAATATGTGAATCTTGAGTTTTGAATGAATGAATCTTGGTTAGAGATAGAAATTTGGAACTGGCAGGCATATTGATGGTATTAAAACTATTAAAAGAAATCACTTAGGGAATGAGTATAATCAGAAATAGACAAGAACTGAAGGGATAAAAGTGGAAGGGAACAGGGAAGCAGGGGAGGGGAGAAGATGAGAACAAAAAGAACCACTTTACCTATAAAGTGTTTCCCTAAAATAGATATTACATTTACCAATTTCTCACTCTACTACAGTCCCTTCTTCCAGATCCCTTCTCTTAAATGCCATCATAAGACCACAGTTGGCCAGTAAAATGAAGTATGTATGTCATGACTGGGCCAACTCAGACCTTCTAGTGTTCATAACAACAACAACAAAACAACATAATAGTATACACACATACTTTACATCTTTAAGGTTGTGACTCTACAAGTTGCTTTTCTAGTAAATGTTCCCAGAGCTCATAATAGCTCTGTGGGAGACGTTAACGTAGCACTTGTTCATGATGAGCTTTTATAGTAAAACTTAAGTTTGCCTTTCCACAAATGTTTGTTCTTTAGTTAGATTTAAAGTATATCTAGTCCAGAGTTTTCAAAGAGCACCACACAGAATCCTTCTTTTATTTAATTGGTCCAGAGAGATGTTTCTTGAAAAAACAGTTTTCTTAGGTATAGATTTTACAAATGTTCAATCTATCTCTGCTTCTTGCCAGGAGCAGTGGTCCCTGCCTGTAATTCCAGTGACTAAAGAAGCTGAGGCAGGAAGATCACAAGTTTAAGGCCAACTTTAGCAACTCAGTGAGGCTCTAAAAGCAACTTAATGAGACCCTGTCTCAAAATAAGACATTAAAAGGGCTGCAAATGTAGTTCAGTGTTAAAATGCCCCTGGATTCAATCCCTAGTGCCAAAACACAAAAAACAAAAACAAAAAAAACAAACAAAAAAATCATATCTGCTTCTTGGAGATATACAATGAAAATTAGCATATTAAAGACTGAGAAGTCTTTGGATAATAAGGAAACTTTTGAAAAGCAGTGTGTCCTATATTTGACCATTTTATTATTATTTTTCACTGAACACAAATTTAACACACTTTGGAAAAGGCTGGTTTATATCTATTTCTTTGCAAAAATATATTATTCCACAATAAAATTATTGGAAATATTTTGATAATATTATTCTAATATTTAAGAAAATAAGTCTGAAATATACTTTAGCACATCCTATTGACCTTACCTATTCCCTCCTCACACAGAAAATACACACATTCCATTGCTGCAGCCCAATGTGCTTTCATAGAATCACTATGAAGGTATGCACTGAACACTTCAAAACTGGAGATCCCCCGCTTCCTAAAGAATTTATTACCTATAAAGTGCTTCCCTAAAATAGATATTACTAACATTTACCACTTTCTCACTCTACTACAGTCCCTTCTTCCAGATCCCTTCTCTTAAATGCCATCATAAGATCACAGTAGGCCAGTAGAATGAAGTATATATGTCATGTCTGAGCCAAACTATTTGATAATGTGAAACTTTAACCTCACTTCCTTCCAACCAAAGAAGCCTTATATAGAACTAGTCAAGTTATAACTGATGAGTCAGAACAGATACCTTTGGAAGACAACTAGACCCATATCAGATTGTGAATAAGAAATAAACTTTGTTGGGCACAGTGGTGCATCACTGTAATCCCAGCAACTTGGAAGGCTAAAGTAGGAAGAACACAAATTGAGACTTAGTGAGGTTCTCAGCAATTTAGCAAAACCCTGTCTCAAAAAAAAAAAAAAAAAAAAAAAAAAAAGAACTGGGGATGTAGTTGAATGGTAAAGCATCCACACGTTCAATCTCTGGTACCAAATAAAATGTGGGCTTGGGTTGTAGTAGGGCAGTGTTACAGTACCCTGGGGTACTATCAAAAAATAAAAAGAAAGGAAGGAAGGAAGAGAAAAGAAAAGAAGAAAAGAAACTTTTATAGTGTTATGTCACTAAGGTTTGGATTTGTTATTGTAGCATTGACTAGCCTATGTTAACTAACATATTTCTCTACCTACACAGAGAAGGGAACAGAGATGATTGGATCATAACCATCCCCAACAAGCAAAGAAAAATGTTTTTCTTCATATTTTATATCCCAGATACATGTGTGCCTATATTAGTGATCTGTGTCAGGGAATCACTATTGCTTAAGTGACAAAAATGAATACAGATAACCAAATACCATTTGTGACCAAACACTTGTCCCTTCTGAATATGAAATACTGTATGCCCCATCTTATAGTAACCATTTGGAAAATGCTAAGGTAAAATTAATTTAAAAGAATAAAATTATGTAGCACATTTAAATAATTATCTATTAATACATTTAAGTTGTAACTAAAAGTAAATTGTGAAATGTCAGCAGAGAATTTTAATGACTTTTCTCTAATACATGTAATGAGTCCTATAACACTTCTTCAAGTGATTATGTGAAATTATATTTAAATAATAGGAAATTAAGTTTTAAAATTTGAATAGTATAAATTGTTTGAAAGATTGATTAAAACTTCTAGTTAATGAGTGACAATTGCATGATGTATCATAACTAAAAATATTCTATCATGAGGCATTCTTAGGACCTAAACCGCATAAACTGGTGAGGAAAGAGTGAAAACAATAACTTTGAGGGGCCAAGGTTAAGGGAAATAATCCAGTATAGATTTGACTCCCTAAAGGCCAGTAGTTTAAAATTCAAAGCTAGTATTCAAATAAATGAGGAAAATGTAGGTTTGCCTCTGGCAGGAAAGGAGAAGTCTGCAAAACAACCAACTCCAGGCCAAAAAGAATAGACTTGACCTGGAGGAAAGAGACTCAGGTCTTAAATATAGTGAACACCATTTGGCAAATCATTTCCCTCTTAAAATGCCTACATAATCTTTACCCTAAAATAAAGACTATTTATAAACTCCCCAAGATATTTGGATATATAAATGTCAAATATGTAGTTAGGCTCACTACCTGAATTAATAGACTACCAAGGCATGCAGTTCAATTTTGGACTTCAGAAAATTCATAAATTATTATCATGGAACTTTGAGATCTGTCTCAAATACTTAAAACCATAAATGTTAAATCTACTAATGCCAAAGTCAGTTCTACAGTGTTTAAGGTAAGGTTGGTTACTGAGTAAAACAAGAACCCAGCAATCATTCCAGAATACAAATAGAGGTACCCAATCCCCTTTAAAGACATCTAAATAATTAAATGGTGAAGAAGAAATCACACAGTAGAAAAATTCAAGACCACTGAGATCTTTAAGTTTTAATATTCAACTGGTTAGAGTATATGCACATCTTTCCCCTCCAACCTTATAGAACACCTTTTTGCCAGGTGTCCACCCTTTTCTATTTTGGAGACTGGACCAGACCCACCATGCTGAGTCTTGAGCGGCCTAAATCAATTGTGGTGGTCATATTACCCTTTTTAGTGATTGGTTTGGTCATGGACATGTTACAGCAGGTAACATGTCGGGCCAGTAAGATGGGAAATATTTTCAAGGCATTCTAAAAGATTTCATTGCTCATAATAGTCATTTATTATCAGTCTGAGAATGAAGCCAACACACAGAGAGATCAGAGCTAAGAAAACTTCAAAGAAGCAAAACCAGATTCCAAGCATGCCACTCTTAGAGCTGCCCGACCTCTGGACTTCTTGATAGAAAATAAGATTTTTATTGCTTGGGTAAATTTAATTTACAATTTTCTGTTACCTGAAACTGCAAGCCTCTTAACTGATATACTAGTGTAGACAAAATGCATTCACAAACAAAAATTCAAACATTACAGATTGAAGTAAAAAGCAAAACAAGTCTTACCCTGCCTTCCTGTCCCACTTCTTGGGAAGTTAACTTGTACTACTAATGTCTGTTGTCAGAGTTTGTGGTGGTTGTCATTAAATTTTTTTTTTTTTTTTTTTTTTTTTTTGGTACTGGGGATTGAACTCAGCGGCACTAGACCACTGGGCCACATCCCCAGCCCTTTTTTGTATTTTATTAGAGACAGGGTCTCACTGAGTTGCTAAGTGCCTCGCCATTGCTGAGGCTAGCTTTGAACTCGCAATCCTCCTGCCTCAGCCTCCCAAAGTGCTAGGATTACAGGCGTGCGCCACCACGCCCGGCTCATTAAAATTTTAAATATCCTTAAATCACCAGTATTGGTTTATAACTTTAGACAGATGATTACCTACCATGAAAATGATAGAATTAATACACTAACCTTTTCTTCTCATTTCCTTCCCGTTATGTTCAGTACCATTTACATAATTATCTATAAATGTAATTGAATTTTTATGCTTTGTTTATAGATTGGAAAAACATTTGTAATATAATAAACAAATTCACTATAAATTGAGTAATTAAATCCATGAAAGAAAATTTTTTCAAGAAATTTCCAAATGTCAAATTATAATGGTTGCTCTCAATTTGCTTCTAGATTTCTTAATATCTATGTCAGAATATACATTTAGTTCTCTCATTTCCCATATTGTACCAGGTATTTTGTTTTGTTTTGTTTCATAAGAGGTATATGGTGCTATATTCTGACTTCTTCCCTTTTCAAAATACCTTTATTTTGATCTCATACTCAATTATAATTGATCTTTTTGGTTCTAGGCTCAAAATTACTTTCCTGCCAAGCATGGTGGTTTATGCCTGTAATCCCATCAGCTCAGAAGGCTGAGGCAGGAGAATCACCAGTTCAAAGCCAGCCTCAGCAACAGCAAGGTAATGAACAGCTCAGTGAGACCCTGTCTCTAATAAATGAAATACAAAAAAGGGTTGGGGACGTGGCTCAGTGGTTGAATGTCCCGAGTTCAATCTCTGGTAACAAAAAAGAAAAAGAAAAAAAAAAAACTTGTTCAGAACTTCAAAATTATTGCTCATTCATCTCAGTACCTGGTATTACTTTTCATAAGTCTGTTTAACTAATTAAAACTTTTTAGGGAAACTTCTGTTGACCACATTCCCCCCACCAAATACTACACATTACTCTGCAATTCCCCCCAACCCCACCACCACACCCTCAAAAAAAAACTCAATACATTGCTTATCTAGACTTGGTGCATTCTATTCTTCTCCCCCCATTCTCATGTGGTTGGGGTTGGAAGAGAAAAGAATCCTTTGTCTCCTTCTACAGTAGGAGAGCATCTTACCAGCACTTAACGGAAACTTTGTTATAAAAGTTTACATCAGGAATGAGATAAGACCAATAATTTTTACTTCATACATGCAAAGTAAAAAATTAAAATAATTCTAGAAAGACTGTTTATTACATATATTAATATTTTTACCAATTTCCATTTATACCATTATTTTGCAGGCACAAAGGATATTTCACAAAAAATACATATATATGTGTAAAATGTATGTGTGTGAGTGACTGTTTATTCTATCACTGAACAGAAATACCTCAGTTTACTATTCAATTCTCAGAACCTGTTTGACACCATCAACAGCTAATACTGGTCCAATTAGTAAAAGAATTAGACTGTCAGAATAATGATTTGCCCTTTAACCTAATAGTCACAGTTTGATTTGTCCCTCCACAAATACTGTCTTATTTTTAAAATACAATTTAGTGATGATGATTTCTATTTACTTGGGAAAATAATAAAGGAATTTGCATTTAAATTATACTCATATAATTAGCTTGATGGTCATTATTGATGTAAAATAATCCTGAAGAAAAAATACTATGAACATTATTCAAGTAGTTAGAACAGTAATCAAAAGAAAGGCATGTTGATGAAATGTAGTCTAAAGAAAACCATAATGGGCTCTAACGGGATAATCTTTTTCAATCATAGCTATTCCATAGCTAATGGGAGCGCAAGTATCAGCCTAATATATGCCATTATCCTTTATATTAAGTATTATTTGGTATGTGTTTTATGTAAGTGTTCAAAATATTTGTTGATTTGATTTTGTTTAATCTAGTATTCACCAAACTTTTATTGTAGCATACTTGGATATGGTTAAGGTATTTGGTTAAAATGGTTCTGTGGCCTGCTAAGTATGGCAAATAACACTGGGTATTTCTACCAAAGATTCAAGATAAAGACTGAAAGCTCTAAGAAGCACATTGTCTTAACCTGTTTGTACTGTGATAACAAAATACTGTTCAGTCGGTGGCTTATAAAAACAAATTTGTTTCTCAGTCTGAAGGCTGGGAGGTCTAAGATGAAGGTACCTTCAGATTTGCTGTCTGGTGAGGGCTTTCTTCCTGGTTCAGATACAGCTGTCTTCATACTCTAACATCCCATGGCAGAAAAGGCCAGTAGTCTCTCTCTGGCTCCTTTACAAGGGCACTAATCCTACTCAAGAGGGCTCTGCCCCTATGACCTAATCATATCCTATAGGCCCCAACTCCTAATATCATGCCTGGCAAGTAAAGATTCAACATTTGAACTTTAGAGGGACATGAACATTCTGACCACAGTACCCACCTATAAAGAAATATACTGTATACAACAAGGTTTAAATATTAATACAGATTTCACAAACTTATTTGAACATGATTGTTTTTCACAGAATACTTATTAAAATTCTGTAGCAAACCATTCTGAAGAACAAGTTGTTGCTCACTGAAGGAATCATAACTAAAACTCTACTAAAATGCCTGTGTTGAAAATTTTGTCCAGAAATGCCTCCACCAAAAATTGTTTCCCAAATAATTCCATTAAGAGCACTTAATTTAGGGGCTGGGGATATAGCTCAGTTGGTAGAGTGTTTGCCTTGCATGCACAAGGCCCTCGGTCCAAACCCTGGCACGAAAAAAAAAAAAAAAAAAAAAACACTTAATTTTACTGCCATTCTGTTTTAAACCTGCTGCAATCAGGCACATACCCTCACTACTTGGTAAAAATTTGTCTTGTCAAGGTCATTTTTTACATCTGTATTGCTAAATAAAACAATGGTCAGTTCAAGTCCTTACCTTCTCAATGTGGCCTACACTGTCCATCCTGTTGAAAATTACAACACATTCTCAAACTGCCTGCCTTACCAAATTTTCTCTCCTGTGCTATTTTGTTTTTCCATAGTTTATCACCTTATTATTATTGTGTTCTTCTTAGTTATACTTGAAAGTAGAATCCATTTTGATAAAATTATACAAGTACGGTATATATCTTATTGTAATTATGGGTAAACACAATGGTGGGATTCATTTAGGAATTTTCATGTGTACATAGGAAAATTATATTAGATTTATTCTACTGTCTTTCCTATTTCTATCCTCCCTGCCTTCCCTTCATTCCCCTTTGTCTGATCTATAGAACTTCTCTTCTTCCCCTCCTCCACTTTATTGTGGTTTAACTTCCACATATCAGTGAAAACTTTTGATCTTTGGTTTTTGGGGGTTGGTTTATCATGGTTTTGCCTCCTTCTACAAAATTATAAGTGCCCCCTCAACTTTTATGATGTATTATAATAAATACCAACAAACAGAACTGTGCTAACAAATTATCTAGGTAGTTCCACCTTAAGGGAAGGTCTGGAGAGACATTGGGGAGAACATTTTTGAGTAGCAAAGTTAAGAGGAAGAATCTGAATTTTGTAGGACAAGGTAGACCTGCATAATAAAAAACAAATTAACTGCACATTTTACCCCATGGACTTTTGTTGTCATGTAAACTACATGTGGATTCACATTGCATCATTTATTTTGCCTGATGCCATCATTATATGGAAGGAAGCCCTGGAATAAGCAGGTTAGGGCAAGAACCTGTGCCCAACTTATCAAAAATCTATTACTACTAAAATTTTTAAGATCTTCTAGTCCCTGAATTATATTTCCTTACGTCAGGGTTGGTTGTTGGGGTTTCTCTTCCCTGCTGTTAGTTTTCTTTAATGTCTGATAGTGCTTGGAAATCTGTATTTAGGAAACTTCATGAAGTTGCCAATGGCTGACAAAGTTTCCTCGGTAGTTACGTGTATCTGCTCCAGATCTCCTCTTTAAACAGTAGTTAGGGTTCTGGGTAAGTATATAGTTGACAATGCAGAAGTTATTCTCTACAAAGGGCAAAGTAAAAAAGGCCTTACTGTGGAACTGAACTACTGCCTTTTCCGCTTCTCCACTCACTCAGCCTTCCTATCACTTTTCCATACCTTACCTTCCCTAGGAGCTCTCCAGGAATAATCTTTTTCTTCAAGAGTGGTTCTTAGTCCTCAGCCTGAAGAAAAGTTACTTCTGTCAACTATTTACCTGGGAAGAGGAAAGAGCAGGGGTTCCCAGTGCAATTCTTCCATGAATTAACATGATTAACGGTGGCCCATTCCTTCCTCCATTATGAGCCTCAAAGCTTCTGCAGGACATCTTGGCTATGGTTTTCCTCTAACTTTTCAAGTCTAATCTCTTCCACTTGATACCCTGCTGGAATGTCTCAAAACTGTTGGCTTTTGTTTTTCAGCAATTTTATGTTTTCATTCTTATTTTCTATTATTTCATTGGGATTAAGAAAAAAGAAAACAATCATAACTATGTTCAATCTATCTGAATTTAAAATGTCAACATTAACACAAAGAATATAAAAACTTTAGAGACCTAATCTATAGTAAGAAACTGATATCAATCTTCTTATTTGTTTGGCAATGATATCGTTTTCCCTAGTGTTTGTTTTGTTGGTACCAGGGGTTAAATCCAGGGATGCACAACCACTAAGCCACATCCTCAGCCCCTTTTCTTTTTAGACATGGTCTTGCTAAGTTGCATAGGGCCTCACTAAATTGCTGAGGCTCGCTTTGTACTTGAGATCCTCCCACCTCTGCTCCCAAGCCGCTGGGACTAAGGGCGTATGCCACAGAACATAGCTGGTGTATTCCTTCAATTGCTCAACAAAACTCTATTTCAAAAAAATAACCCCAAGAATGTATAATTTGGGGAGGAGGGTACTGGGGATTGAACCCAGGGACTTAACCACTAAGCCACATCCCCAGCCCTTTTTATATTTTATTTAGAGACAGGGTCTTGCTGAGTTGCTTAGGGCCTTGCAAAATTGCTGAGACTGACTTTGAACTCACAATCCTCCTACCTCAGCCTCCTGAGCTCCCGAGATTACAGGCATGCACCACCACGCCTGACACAAATTCTTAATTGAATTTGGGAGATCTGAATTTGCATGGACTTAATATCCATGCCTATCATATTCCTATAGCATTCAAGACACTCAGTCCAGTTCAAGGGAAAGACCTCAAACATAGTTTCCCATTTTCTATTTGTACATTCAATCTGTACAAACCAGAAAACCATTTAATGAGGAAACTTATGATTTTTAGTCTAATATCCAATTTCTTACATACCAAACTACACACACACACACATACTTACTCAAGTATCTTTCTAGATATTTTATCTAAAGTTTATATGATTCAGGGTCAACTTTTCCTTGAAAAAAAAGTATGCCAAACAGTCAAAAGTAAAGTCAGAAATAAGTAAATATTCAGAATGAGGAAAAGAAAGATCAGGCCTTGGAGAAAAAGAGAACACATGCTAACACTATAAAAATAATGCATCCTTAAAGTTGATACTGATTTGAAAATGAGACCTCCGCCAAATGTTTTCTCTGATATGGGGAAGCTAACCCACAATAAGGAGATGGGGACAGAAGTTCACTAGATTAGATCATGGGGAATGGAGGGAAGGAAGTCTGAATAGGAAAAGGAAAGACAGTGCAATGAATTGTTCCTATGTACACATATGAAAACATCACAGTGAATCCCACCATTGTGTACATCCACAAGAATGGGGTCCTAAACAGAATAAGATATATTCCATGCTTGTATAATTGTATCAAAATGGATTCTAAAGTCACGTATAAAAAGAACCAATAAATTTTTTTAAAAAATGAGACCTCCAGCCTTTTCTGCATCATTTATTCTGTTTTATAGGATATTTATGAGCTTCAACCCCAAATTCATCAAGGTATGGCTATTTTTTTTTTTTATTATCAAACAAAAACAGGGGGCTGGAGTTGTGGCTCAGTGGTAAAGCGCTTGCCTGGCATGTGTGAGTCACTGGGTTTGATCTTCAGCACCACATAAAAATAAATAAAATAAAGTGCTGTGTCCATCTACAACTAAAAAGTTTTAAAAAACCCAAAAGTTGTAGGTATAACATTCAAGAAAGAAGGTACAAAAACATAATAAATTTAACTTTCTTAACAATTCTCAAATGGAGGACTGGGGATATAGCTCAATGGTAAAGCATCTGCCTAGCATGCCCTGAGTTCAACCCCCACACTGTGAAATGGAAAACAGAAAAAAAAAAAAAAAATTCTCAAACTAAAGGTAATTAACAATTACAGTTGTATGCAGTCTCTGCTTTTTCCCAACCAAGCCTAAATAGGAAAGAATTGGTGGCAGAACACTTGTTTGGGAAAGCAAATATGCCAAAATTATTGTAAATAAAATCTTCAAGCTACCATAATTTGGGAGAGAAGGAAAATACAACAGCAATAGAAATGATCAAATAACAATAAAATAAGATCCTATGAGGGTTTTCAGGTTAGACAAAAGTAACTTCATGGGGAATACAACCTATGATGATATGCTTATGTCCCATTGCTTATATACATCCTTTATACTTCCAGAAGTACACAATAAACTTTAAACAATAAAATGACAACAGAGAATATCGGGTTGTAAATATTTATATTTCTTGCACTCACACACAATGTTGTATGAGACATTACTAGTTTTAATAAGTATCCATAGGATTAATACTCATATGGAGTATAATGTGAAAAAGTGCAGAACTAAAGAAATAAATCTATCTGAAAACAAAAGCACACATTTCTTAGGATTTGAAAATATTGCACATAATAAGGTTGCACAGAAATTACTGGCTGGTTTTACAAACAGAATGAGGTATTAGTCAATCTCTAGATAAAGGTAAGTGCAAAGAGGAAAAAACTACACACACCAAAAAAAAAAAAAAAAAAAACACATAAATTCATATTAAGACCTAGAGTGCCAACAACTAAGAAAGAAATGTGAAAAGATGTATAAGTAGCTATGATTTCAACCTTACAAAATCATTAGCTAGGGACTAAACACATAACAATCTCTTGGCAATGGTTCATAAGTTTTCAATTTTTTTCCAGCTTAACTAAGAGCAGTATAATCATTTCTCTTAACTCAATTCTATAGTAGAAAGACACAGTTCTGTGGTAAATATCAAACCATCCCTTTCTAAAGCTTTCAGTGGAATTAACCTAAGATACTGCTCTCCTTTGCTGAATGACTCAATTAGTTCACATACATTTAGCAACCCAACTCAGATGCTACAGAGCATGCAATTTTAAATTAGCAAAGGCTTCACTGCAAAAATCATTCAAGTGCACACAATTATGTCTACAATAACTTTTAAAGTTTAATCTTGATGTATCAAGGAGGGGTGATAAAACTGGCCACATTAATGAGCCCAAAGGCAGGTAGAAAGGAAAAAATAATAATAAAACACAGGTAGGTAGATTTGCATCTTTCTTTAAAGAACCTTTCCTAATCAGAAAAATTAAATAATTAAGATTTTTGTCTATTAGCTGAATGTTGCTGAATTCTTTAAGAACAATTTAAATATATGTAATAGCTATGTCAAATTGTTTAAAGTAAGTGAAATCATGCACTTGTCAAAATAGTTCACAGAAAACTGTTTTACATCAAAGATACTAACGAAGGGTCAACTAGGTGGATTTAGTGAGAAAAGAAAAAGAACCAACTATTGTCCTGAACAATCAGTGTATGTAGTAACCATATTTCCTCTTCGTTGAGTGACAGTCCTGCAGTGCTTGCTAGAGCCATGAAATCTATTTTCAGTCTGTACTGTATGTCGATTGCTGGTATCAAAGCCACTAAAAGAAAACATTTTCTCCATATCTTCAAACATGTCATCAAACAATCCACCTCCAAAAGAAAACTCCTGAAAATGATGCCTTTGTCGACTAGAACCATCCTGGCGTGTCTGGAAGTGATTTTCAAAATGCTTCTTAGACCGAGTGTTTTGGTTTTGACCAAAAAAACTAAAGTCTTTAAACAAATCATCAAAATTGAAGTTAAACGACTGCTCAAAAGGACTTCCACTGCTTCTTTGTCCTTTACCATTAGTAAAAGCACTGTGTCCAAGGGTATCATACTCTTTTCGTCTATTAGCATCTGAGAGTGTTTCATATGCTGAAAGAGATAAAATTACATATATTCAAACTTCTTCAAATATATGATTTCAACCCTATATTTTAGGGAAGGATTTCATATCACAAGTAAAAACAAAGCCCTACAAACGTAAGAAACAAACTAAAATTGAAGTTACAAAACAAGCAACCACTTTTATCTTATTCACTGCTCTATAATCAGTTAGTTAGTTAGCACAATGATACCTCTAGGAAACACCCAATAAGCTAATGTGCTTGCCTAGCATGTGTTAGGGCCTGCATGTGATCCCACCCCCCCCCCCCCAAAAAAAAAAAACCCACCAAAAAACCAGTTAAGTATTAAATGAATAACCAATAAATATATAAATTAAATGAATGCTACCATTACCACAAAGAAATGTGTGGGCAACAATTACAAAGTCCTAAGAAGTATGATTTTTCACTTCCTTACTACTTCATGAAAGTTTAATTCCAACTCCCTAATCAGTTACCATCAACTCTTGAATGTTCACAAAGTACAATTTATTTTAGAACTAAAGTTAAAATGTGTTTCATACTTTAAAGACAAATGTGGTTTTGAAATACAGATTAAATGAAGAAAATGTCAGAGTCTATTGTGGGTTTTTATATTTAACCTACATACTTAATATTATGTTTCATAAATTAGTTTTAAGAATTTGGGGTACCTAAAATTCTTTTTTACATAGAAACAGCAGTGATTTTTGTAAATAATAATAGAATGAAATAATATATTTTCAATATTTTTGTATCTGTATTTGTCTAATCATTCATTCATTCATGAACCAATGTATTATCTGTTATGAAAAAATAATCTCACAATCTATTTATATGTAAATTCCTCACTTGGCTGTCCTTCCATCTCCATGAAACCTTCAAATACATAGACTTCTTAGCATTCTCATTACTTGTTAATACTCAAGAGACCTCAGGAAAGTCATTTATTTACCTTCTGCAATCTCTCTGAATTTTGCTTCAGCATCAGGACTCTTATTTTTGTCAGGGTGGTACTTCATGGCCAATTTGTGGAAAGCCTTCTTGATTTGGCGCTCTGATGCTGACTTTGGCACACCTAAGATATCATAGTAGCTTTTTGAGGCCAGAATTAACTCCGTTATCATTAAAATGCAGATTGCAAAGATGAAAACTGACTGGGGAGTAGCCATTTCTAATATCCTAAAAGAAAAAGGGGGAAAAAAATTTTATCCATGGAACTAATCTTAACACTTTTTTCTTTTAAAAGAAACCCAATGATCTTTTAGATATGAAGTAAATAATGCAGCACAAAAATGTTCAGCAAATACTATCTCTACATTCTATTGTATTGGCAGTGTTAGTATTTGTGACACTGCATCTCTATTTGTAGTCTTTGGCTTACCTGCTGAAGTGAGAGCTGACTGTTGCTTTCTTAGGGAAGGAAGAATTCTACTATTTAGATATCCTGGGCTATTTACATTGGTAATGCACTATGTTTCCCCCTGTGAAGTTAAATACCTTATTTTCTTCTCAGAATACAAATTCTTGAAAGGAAGACTGGGATCTTTTAAATTATTATTTGCAATTTTTTAATTTTTGCTATGCTTGTATGTATGATGGGTCTTCAATAATATCTAGTAAAAATCAGTGATTAAAAGTTTTGTGTCTCCTCTGTGTAGTATTAGTGGAAAGGCAAAACCAAGGAAGATGTTTCTCAATTTGATTGAATTCAACTTGCTCTTTAAAGGTCAACACAATTTGGAAGTTATAAAACCTGTATAAATGCAAGATCCCAAATGTTTAACAAATAAGTAGGGACAAATAAGTTCTGTTTAAGTTTACTCCCATCTAAGAATTCTATTAAGGCTACCAGAGAATATGAACTGATTTGATAGTTAGTACTTGAAAGCAGTTAGATTCTTATTTTCAAACTTCTAAGTAATTAAAATATATATCTTAACTTTAAAATTACTATAGAATTCAACTTACGAATTCCTGATAATATATACTTAATGATTTGAGATTCAAAACGAAGCGATCCTGTTCTTTTAATACTGTACCACAGAAGTCCTTAATAACCTATATGACCTAACAAGGCTGACGAAAAGGCACTACGGTTTGTTGAAACTGTCTGCCTCCTCTCCTGTGGCCTTTCCTGGGAGTAATCAGCAGGTGTTTTTTGTTTTGTTTTGTTTTGTTTTGTTTTTCCCAGAGTGTTACTCATAGTCACGGGTACCAAGGATCAAGTACAATCTCCTGGTTTAAAGAACACAAAGAGAACGTATCCAGCGGACACCGGCATCCACGGCGGGCTGCTGCAGACTCCAAGGGCGGGTCTAACCACTGACAAGCACCTTACTGGCTAATAAACGTTATTCCAACATTTCAAGTTGAACATCTGATAAATTTTTAGTAAGCTAACTTTTCCATTAAGCTGACTTCTCATTTCCAAGAGAACCCGCTGGACAGCGGCCTGGGCCTAACTTCCCAGTGCCAGCGGCTGGCCGAGTTGGACCATCCAACCTTCATCCCCAGGCAACCAGCCCTGTCCGTCCAAGCCCCACCATCAGGGCTCCCTGAGGCCCGAGGCCCAGTCCAGCGAGAAGCTGTCTGAAAGCCAACGGCACAACACAAAACACAAAACACTCTGTGCTGATTTGGTCACCTCCTGATGTTACCATCGCCAACAACCCGCAGCCCGAAGCCCTTGCGGAGACCGCGACAGACACTGAGGCCAACATTACCCCAAACAAGAAGTCACTGTTTCGGGGACGCTCCAAATCCCATTCCCCGCGACTCCCGGCCTCGTCCCTCACCCGCACTCTCCAGCTGCCGCTCTTCCTCCACAGAGCCAAGGCGCCGGTGACGCTCACAAACGGCTCCGTTCGGTTGCTGGGGGCTCGGCCCCTCACCCAGCTTCCGCGGCCTCCTGGAGCCGGCGCGCGCCCCACTGCCTCCTGCACAACCGCCTTTCGCTCCCCGCGCGGCCGGAGCCACCACGTCCCGTCTCAGCCCGCTTCCAACTGGCGGGCGTCTGCTGCTGGAGCCACCGCCTCAGGAGAAGACCTACACGAAACGCTTCCCCATTGGCTCCCACCAACCCACCTGACACTGGCGCCCTACGCGCACGTGGAAAACTGTTGTTGCCGCTCAGCATGTGCGTCACTTCCCGCCCCACCCCTTCGAGGGCCGTACTGAAGCCAGCGGAGGCGGAAGTGAGTCGACATTTCCTACGTCTTTCCCCAGGGCAAATCTCGGCGCAGGCGCGGTGGCTTGGGCCGCTGAACCAGCTGCCCCGCCTCAGGAAGAAGGGCCCGCCTGCGCCCCTTGCTGGTCCCGGTCTTCCGGGACCTTACCCGAGTGATGCCCCGCTATTGCGCAGCGATTTGCTGTAAAAACCGCCGAGGACCGAACAATAAAGACAGGAAGCTGAGCTTTTACCCGTGAGTAGTCCCTTGGGCAGAAGCGTTAGCGTTAGGCCGCGGTCCTGTGGTCTTTGGAGGCAGGGCCTGGGTATCTCCTGTCAGTTTTACAGCTTCGGGAGCGTGGTGGTCACCGCGCAGGAGTGCCTGAAGACTTGTTCTCAATGCACATCTTTAGGGGCCTGTTTGGTGATCAACAAAGGAGTTAAAACAGTAAAGCTTGAGAGGTGCTCGATGGTTTTCAGAACCTTTACCCCACTTTACCTGACCTCATTTCTTGGAACGACATTAACCACCATTTAGGGTACATCAAACCTGCTAGGTGGGAAGGTGCGCTCAGTTAACATACACTCCCTGTGAGATCGCGCAGGTATAATTCAAACCCAATTTTTTTCTCTCCTGAGAAAACTTGATCGAGAAAGATTAGGTAACCGACGACCTTGAAAGTTCGGTGTCAAAGATGGAGTTATGACATGTGTCCTGTTCAGAGATGTATATGCTGTTCATGAATAGAACAGGGTAAGCCTTACTCTGAATGACTAGGACCCCGGATTATTTCCGTGAAATTATAGGAGTACAGATTTCCATGCAGTACAGGGAAGCAGTGTTGTGTAGAGTCCCAGGCTCCAAAATCATATTTACTAAATTAAAAAAAAAAATTCTGATTCCATTACTTGTAGCTGAATGACCTGCAAGTAATTTAGACTCTCAATGCCTCAGATCTCTGGTTGTAAAATGGAGATATTAGTGGAACTTAATTCACGCTTACTTTACATGCTTAATATATATAAAATGCCAGTGAAAATCAATATATTTAAAATATTCTATTTCCTTTTTGCTTGTATTTAAAAATAATTTGTTAGAGCTGATCTGGTTGTCTCTAAGTTTTTCTTATTTTCACCAGATGTATTGTGAATCCCATTTTCCTTTAGCCCAAAAGCTGTCTGTCATTCAATAAAGGTTCAGCTTCTTTCCATCATCTTAAGTATTGAGGGGAAAAAAATTGATCTTAAGTAATTCATACTACATGGCAGTATATCCAGTATTGTCTCCTTGGATCCCTTCCACAGAGGTAGTTATTTTGGGAGTAAAATATCTGATCCATTGTCAGTTGACAAGCAGATGTGACTATATTAATGATTCTAAGAAGGTTTGTAGCAAAAGATCATGTTAAACTAATATTTCCCAGGTTTATTTGGCCTTGGATTCTGGAGGCATAATCCCACACTAATAAATTGTTTAATCTGTATGCATCTCAAAGTTACTATATTTAAGGAGGACAAACTAATGCCAAATGAATTATGAAGATCATTTGTAAAGATTTTTTTCCTTAAAATGTAAATCTAAAGTGAGATTTAAAAAAAAAATTTTTTTTTGATTACCTGTGTAATCCACAAAATAAAAATTTCGTTTTATTCCCTAATAGCACCTAACTTGAACAATTGAATTTGTTCATCCTCATATTATAACGAGCTGCAGCATATAAGTTTATATGAATTTGGTAATTCAGTAAATAGAGGCATACAATGTCCAATTTATACTGTGATTATTTTATGTATTTGGGAGATTACATAAGATAAACAAAATTACCAGACAAATTAAACAAATATGAAGCTACTCAATTATTCAGGAAACACATTCTAGGAGATTTCTTAAAGATTTATTTGTTGAGGAATTACTGCATTGCACTTAGTAATTAGGATTTTCACAAAATGTTATTTTTTAATGGTTTGCTAACTTACTGTATAGGTACAATGGAAATTATTTGGAAACAACATCCTTACACAAGAATTATATGAGAAAGCATTATTTTAAAAGGCATGTTCTCATTTTAGACATACCAAAAGGTTGAACTTATTTAAATGCTTTTTCTGGTTATGCATCATACCTCCAAATCTAAGTGTAATATGCAAGCTTATAATATTTCAAAACATATGGATATTGTTTTCATGTTAGAAACTTCCAAAGATCATTTAATTTTTTTTTCACATAGGGTATTAGAATTAAAAATTATTTCCTACAAAGTACCCAGACTCTTTTCCCCTGGGATCTTATGAAATGTTAGCAGAATTTAGGGAGGAAAAAAAAAATGCTACTTACTACAAAACATACTAAGTAGTTGGGATAGGAGGGCATGTATAATAGCTACATTTTGTATGAGAAGCCCATATTGTTACTATTTTTTTAAATAGGAAACTGCCATTTAGAATATGCCTTGGAAAATCATTAAATGAGATATTTGTCCCTGTAAACTACTGTTTAGTACACTTTAACTCAAACATTGAAACTGCTAGGAAGTATTTTCCTACCAAATGCTGCCATTAGTCCAGTTTTGCCTTTAAAACAAACTACAGGGCTGGGGCCATGGCTCAGCAGCAGCGCACTTGCCTGGTATGTGTGAGGCACTGGGTTCGATTCTCAGCACCGCATATAAATAAGTAAAATAAAGATTATCAAATATTTTTTTTTTAAAAACTGCAATATGTTAAAGCCAACTCTAAACCCAGGTTATTGTCAATACAGGAACAAAATGTATGGAGAACTCTCTTGCCTTTCTTTTTTCTTTTAAATAAAATATCTGAGTATGTCTTTATTAACATTTTTAGTTCTTTTCTTGCTTCAGAGTTCCTATTTTAGAACTTGAATTTTAGAGTTCCCAGGAAGTAGGTTACAGAAGTCAAGTAATATCACATGGGTAGAATTGAGGCTGATGCCAGTAAAGAGAATGGAATCTTAGTAGTTTCATACAAGTATTCATTTTTTAATAACTTTTTAAAAATATTTTTTAATAGTTATTTATTTGTTTTAGTTGTACACAATGCCTTTGTTTTTACGTGGTGCTGAGGATCGAACCCAGGCCGCACACGTGCCAGGCAAGCGCTCTACCGCTGAGCCACAACCCCAGCCCACAAGTATTCATTTTATTCTCCTAAATCATTTGTTTAAATTAATGTTGCCTTATAAGAGTTTAAAGCTAATGCTGCCTAAAATTATAGGCAAGAAACTATTTGATTTGTCGTATTAATATACAATACATTTGAGTGGGAATTTATAATTTATGCAAAGCTGTTTCCTACTTCTAGTCACACTATACAACAAAATAAAGGTGGAACATAATCCACAGAAAATGAGTAGATTTTATCCTTTGCAGGAATACCTATTTTACTTGAAGGAACTCTGAATTCTGTTTTACAAACTATTCTCAGGGAAAGCTTTGGCTACTAGCATGTCATGTCTTAGTCCCCTTACTGTAGAGATAATATGGTAGTTGTAAAGATGCTCTTGTTTGGTGGGGATGAGTATCTTGCTTTTGCAGCACTTGACAAATAGCTTACATAGATATATAAGCCTGGAATCTAGCAAAATGTAAAAATACAGCAAATTTTCTTTTTCTTCTTTTTCTTTTTCTTTCTTTTTATTTTTTAATTTCAGGTTTCCTCTACATGACAAAGAAAGACTTGAAAAGTGGCTAAAGAATATGAAACGTGATTCTTGGGTTCCTAGTAAATACCAGTTCCTATGTAGTGACCATTTTACTCCTGACTCTCTTGACATCAGATGGGGTATTCGTTATTTAAAACAAACTGCAATTCCAACAATATTTTCTTTGCCTGAAGACTATCAGGTATTGGAGTGGGGGCAGTAAGGCTGAGCATGGTGACACACAGGGTGGCAGGTGATCGGGTACAGAGAGTAAGAGGGAAAGATAACTATTGGGAAAATAAATACTTGAAGAAAATGAACACTAATTTGCACTCTTACTAAAAGTATGGTAGTTTTTTAAAAATTTAAATTGTTGTGAAGTATAGTGTAAGAAACAGAAGGTAATGCATACAACCTTAAGTTATTAATGTAAATTAATAAGTTAAGCTTTTTTCTCTGCTGGGCATTTGAATGGTTTGAAATGTTTTATATATTGAATGTGCTTAATGCTTTCTAAAAAACATTTTAAGACATATTTAAATCATATGTTTAGAATTTTTTTTAACTAAACAAATTTGCTTGCCTCGTATAGTGCCTAAAGTTACAATTAAGTAGTCAACACTAACTAATAAGAGAATAAGTCTTTTTTAGAATTGAAAATATTATTTTCTAGGGACAAGACCTCTCCAAAAGAAAATCTCAGAAAAAAAAATTGGAAGAGAAAGAAGTATGCCTAAAAGCCAGGTCAGAAGAACCATTTGCATCAAATGAGGCAAAGAAAATTACAGTTAACCCAGATGTGCTTCCTGAACATGCAGAATTGCTTGATACATCTGCAATCGTGAAGCCACCAGCTCCAAAGCCAGAAAGCGTACAAAATAAAGTATTAACTCTTAATCTAGTTAAGCAAAACACTGAAAAACTGAAATCTACCCTGGAAAAATCAATTAACCGAGATTTAGGTTTAAGGGGATTTCACACATCTTTTGAGAATCAAAATTCTACAACTATTACTTTGACAACTTCAAATTCAGAAGGTATTCACCAGTCTTTGGAAACCCAAGAAGTACTTGAAATAACAACCAGTCATCTTGCTAATCCAAACTTTACAAATAATTCTATGGAAATTAAGTCAGCACAGGGAAATCCATTCTTATTCAGCACAATTAACCAAACAGTTGAAGATTTAAATACAAATAAAGAATCTGTTATTGCCATTTTTGTGCCCACAGAAAATTCTAAACCTATAGTTAATTCTTTTATACCTGCCCCCAAAGAAACCATGGAAATGGAAGACATAGACACTGAAGACTCCTTATATAAAAATATAGATAATGGGGCAGAAGTTTTACAAATTGAACATTCTTATTGCAGACAAGACATAAATAAGGAACATCTTTGGCAAAAAGTCTCTAAACTACATTCAAAGATAACTCTTCTTGAGCTACAAGAGCAACAAACTCTAGGAAGATTAAAGTCTTTGGAAGCTCTTATAAGCCAGCTAAAACAGGAAAACTGGTTATCAGAAGAAAATGTCAAGATTATAGAAAACCATTTCACAACATATGAAGTCACTATGATATAAAAAAGCTTTAAAGCTATGATTTTATATATGCTTTTTCCAGCTAAACCAAATTTCCTATAAAGTGAACTTTTTCCTATATAATGATGAGACTACAAAAGATCTCTAATATTATGAATTGCATCCTGTTCTTAAAATGCTCATTAATAAGAAAAATAGTTGTTGGGAAGAAGAGAAAAATAGTTATTGGGTAGTTTCCCAAATTAAAATATAGTGAATAGATAATGAGTCAGTGATTAAAATAAGAGACCAATGATATGGTCAAAAACACCCCCAAAACAGATGAGCTTGGTTCTACCACTGTCATATGACCAAAGTACTTATCAAGATTGAGCCCCATGAGGCAGGAGGATCGCGAGTTCAAAGCCAGCCTCAGCAATGGCGAGGCACTTAGCAACTCAGTGAGACCCTGTCTCTAATAAAATACAAAAAAGGGCTGGGGACTTGGCCCAGTGGTCGAGTGCCCCTGAGTTCAGTCCCCAGTACCACAAAAAAAAAAAAAAAAAAAAAAAAAAAAAAAAAGATTGAGCCCCAATCCCTAATTTGTAAAATAAGGGCCCTTACTAGAACTCTAATAGTTGGTTTCTTTGTAGTTATTGAAACTTTTATTTAAAAAGTTTTTCTATAAGATTATATGTACTTATATAATAGAAGTTGGGGAGAATTTGATATTCGCTATTATTTATTGAATTCTCTGACCTTTTGGCTATAGTTAAACATCTTACATAAAGGAAAATACAGCTATTATAATTTTAATTCAGTTGAACTCAGCTTTTAGGAAAGGTACCTTAAACTTGAAAGAATATATATTTCAGTACCTTACATATAGCTGACCATCTTTAAGTCATTTAAGTTTTTTAACATCCTTATTTATAAAATTATATTTATAAACCAAAATATAGGTTAATTTTAAATATATATGTATATTTTAGAAATTATAGTCTGTATCTATTTCTTAGTAAGTGTAGCTTTTAAAGTATGTGCTTGTGTCATTTTTTAAATCCAAAATAATAGAATAATACTTTATTATATATTCCCACTTATGTATATTTTATTAAAATTTATAAGCAAATTATAGATAAGTGATGATGTCCTTAGGAAGACAAAGTTTTTCTCTTGGGAAAGAGAAATCATGGTGATATAAATAAAAATAAAGTTTATATCTGCATGAACTAAGAAATATAAATGTAAAAGCAAAGACTTTTGGCAACAACCCAAATGTGAACAATAGATAATATGTTCCTTATATCTGTTAAATAAAAAGTACTACTATCTAAAAGGATGGTTTTGAGAATTCTATGAGGTAACACATGATTTTTGGACCGGAAAATAGGAGGTGCTCAATAATTATTAGTTAACTGAATAGCAAATAGTTTTGTTAATGAATGGTAATTATTTTTATTATATTTCAATAAGTTTTAGTCTAATAAAATTGATATTATTTGATAATGTGTCTGCTAATTATAAAAAGATCAGAACTGTCTTATTAAATGACCATGGTGGGGTAAAAAAAAGTATTCCCATATTGCATTTTGCTGATACTTAAAGTAAATAATTCAGATAAAAATAACAAGTCAATATATATATATCATATATATATATATATATATATTTTTTTTTTTTTTTTTTTTTTTAAACCAGAGAAGACCTTTCATTTATGCCTTGGCCTGATTCCAAAGCCCAGAGTATGCCCCAGGAAATTAATTAAAAGAAAATACCCTGGCTCCAAACCAATCTTACAACACAGAGAATTGGTTTTATTTTCAAATTTACAATTTTAAACAAAAAGTTACAAGGGTGAAAACATGATCCATGAAAAGGAATAAAATAAATTTACAAAATTGTCCCTGAGGAAGCAAAGATAGTGGACTTATGAAACCAAGACATTAAAACAACTGTCTTAAATATCTTCAAAGACCTAAGGAGAAATTTAGACAAAATAATAATAAAGGAAGAAAGGAAATACTTCATGAACAAAATGATAATTTCAATGAATAGATAGAAATTACAAAAATATTATTTTAACCTAGTAAAGTATAAGTACTTAAGATATTTTCTTGGTTTTCATATATATATGTATATGTATATATATACATACACACATATACATACATACATATATATGTGATTGTACATTTTTTGAGAGAATTTTCCTATGTGATCTTCTGTAGTGTGACCTTACTGCTCTCCTATCTAGAGTTATTTCTACCTTGTTAAGTCTAGGTGGGTTCTGTGACTGATCTACCGTAGAATATAATAAAAGGGACTCTGCCAGTTCCAAACTTGGCCTGTAATTGGCCTCGCATCTTCCTCTTTCTCTTTGGAACACTTGCTCTTAAAAAAACAGATGCCATTTAAGTTGTATGATTACCTGGAGAGCATGCTGGAAAATCCCTTGTCACAGGAAAAGGCTCTGAAGAATGAAACATCAGACATGAGTGAAGAAGTCACACTGGAAACTGATCCTTAAGCCCCATCTGCTCTAGATGACAAGTGGCAGCAGAGACAAACAATCTAAATGAGTTCAAATGTAAGCAAAATAGCTTGTTTTGGCTGATAAACTCTGAGATGAATAATTGGTCAGTAACAGATAACCAAAACAATCCCCTTTTGGTATATACCACAAGCCTTACTCTGTGCCATTGCCATCATAGTCGTTCTGTAAGACCCTTCGATAACTGCTCTTTCCTCTATTCTCACATGATAAAGCTCCATTTCTTATTTTTTTTTATTTAGTCCAATCAGTTATATATGACAGCAGAATGCTCTTCAAATCATTGTACACAAATGGAGCACAATTTTTCACTTGTACACGAAGTAGGGTCTCACCATTCATGCAATCATAGGTGTATCTAGAGTAATGATGCCCTGTCTTGTTCCACCATCTTTCCTACTCCCATGCCCCTCCCCTCCCTCCCCAATCCAAAGTTCCTCTGCTTATCCCATGCCCCCCTCCATTTCTTTTTTTTTAAATGTTTATTTATTTGCTTTAGTTGTACACAATGCAATGCTTTTATGTTTACGTGGTGCTGAGGATCGAACCCCAGGCCGCACACGTGCTAGGCAAGTGCTCTACCGCTGAGCCACAATCCCAGCCCCTCCATTTCTTATTTTACTGGAATATCTTTGCCTTTTCTATTTGAATATCAACAATTAGCTAGAGAAAGTCACATGCACAGGCAGACGTGATTAAACCTCTACTGGGCTCACATGTATTTCTTGTTAATTTCATAACTGCTCTCAAATTCTCATACTTTTCCTATCCATTCCTGCCTCCTTTTCTCCTGAACTGAGGCTCTCATCACATGCTTCATTGAGAAAATCAAAACAATCATAAAACACCCCTGATATAGACTGAATTGTCTCCTAAATTTTATATTTTGAAGCTCTAACCTGCAGTGCATCTGTATTTAGAGATAGGGCATTTAAGGAATTGAAGTTAAATGAGGGCATATGGGTGGGGTCTTGATTCAATAGGGTTAGTGTACTTACAGAAAGAAATACCAGAAAACTATTCTCCCTGTGTAAGGACACAGCTACAATACAGCAGAGTCTGCAAGCCATCATGAGAACCTGACCATGCTTGGCAACCTGACTTCAGATTTCCAGCCTCCAGATTGATGAGAAATTTTTGTTGGAATCTATGGTATTTGGGCAGCCCAAGCTAAGATGCCTTTATAATCCAAAACAATGAGCTATAATTGTTACAATGAATAAACCAGATCCAATGTATCAACATGAACTCAAACAATATTCCAAAAAGAGTAAGTTGCAAAATATTTGAAAACAGTGTATTGCTTAATTATAATTAAATACATAAAATAGTAATGTAGATTGTGTTACTATATACATACTATATTGCATATGTAGCAAAAATAAAAGCACACTGTTGATTGGGGAGCAAGAAGAGGGGTTATGGGAGATTTTGTTTCATTTATCTTAAAAAGCTGAATAAAAATCAAAATATTAATATTTAAACAATGATAGGTACACATCTGCTTTATTACTCCATGTTTTAAATGTCTCAAAGTTTAAAAATTACATAAGTTAAAATGGCAAAAGGGGTGTGTTAGCCTTTTTATGAAATTAAAGATTTTATAGGACTTCATTCTAATGGTTTTGCTATTGTTACTCTCTGGCTTGAGACCAGAGATGTGGATGGAGGGAGATTACATAGTGAAAGAGTTGATTTGAAATCAATAAACTTGTATTTGTAGTTAGGCATCATATTAGAATAATTCAGTCCCTCTCCAAAGATGTAACATGTGTATGTTACCTCACATGGTAAAAGGTGCTCTACAGATGCAATTAAGATATAGACCTTGGGGCTGGGGTTGTGGCTCAGTGGTAGAGCGCTTGCCTAGCACATGTGCGGCCCGGGTTCTATCCTCAGCACCACGTACAAATAAATGCATGGTGTACAACTAAAGCAAATAAATTTAAAAAAAAAAAAAAAAAAAAAAGATCTTGAGATGGGAAGATTATCCTGTATTATCTAACTGGATACAGTCTGATCATGAGTCCTTTAAAGGTAAGAACCTTTACAGATGGAGTCAGAGAAAAATGCACATGAAACCCAACCCATCTTCCTAGCTTTGAAGATGGAAGAATAGACTGCAAGCCAAGGACCATGTCAATATCTAGAAGTTGAAAATTGCTCTCATAGCCAGTAAGAAAATGATGACTTAAGTCCTACAACCACAGGAAGCCAAATTGTGGGAACAATTCAAATAAAGAGAAAACAGTTTCTCTCCTAGAGACTCTAGAAAGGAAAATACTATGCCCAACACCTTGATTTTAGTCTAGTGAGACCCATACCTGGCATCTAACCTATAGAACTATAAGGAATTTATGATGTTTTAAGCCGCTAAGGTGAGGTGATTATTAATGCAGCAATAGTAAAATAATATGGTAACAAACTATTTGAGATTCAACCTTATTTCCTTCAAGTGTTTCCCTACATACCCTGAAAGTCTACCCTATTTTAGCCTGTTGCTTAGTTTACTGAAGACTCAGCTTTTTTACTGAAATATAATTAATGCTTTATTCAGAGGTTATATTTAATAACATCACATGCAAAAATAATTTGTAAACTAAAAAGCTATAGAAATGTCAGCTAGTAACGTTGTTTGATTACTCTTTGTAATGGTCTTAAACTAAAAACCAAAAAATGTATTTGTATTCTTGTATTTATACATAGAGACATTATTACTGTTCTCCTATGAGCATTTTTTTAAAAATGTAGTCATTCTTGAATATTTTGTTACTGTGAAAACTCACATCATGATCCAGGTAGGGAACTGGCTGGTAAAATTCAATCTTGTCACTGAGGCAAAAAAAAAGTCACAGATTTGCTACTAAAACATGCATACTAAAACCAAGATTTCCTAGAAAATAGAGTTAGAAAGTTTGAAACTTTGTGAACCTCCTAAAAATTATCAGTGAATATTTTTCAGAATCTGTATTGAAGGAAGTTGGGAAGATAAGATGGATGGATGGCTGAAAGTGAATAAGACTCCATGAAAGGAAGGAAAGGAGAAGGGACATATATTAAAAAAAAAAAAAAAAAAAAAGCAGATGGACATTTAAATATATTTTGTTTGACAACTGTGCTTTCCTAGGAAGTAGCTGTGAAGGAGAAATCAGGTGACGAGTCTTCCTCAATCCCTCAATCTGCAGGAGCAGAACAGGAAATCATCTTTGAGAATTGAGAGTCTGGATTTCTCACCCTCATTTTAGTAAGACTTTCATTACTAATGGATCTTCGTCAGTTACAAGATGTCAAGAAACAAGTCAGTGTTTGAATATGCTCATTTCCAAATCTAAATTTGTGGCAATACAAAAGATATTATTATAGAGTTTTCTCCTGGAATTTAGTGTGTTTCTGCCAGAACATGAATTCATTCTCACTATTGCATGGCACATGTATAAGCTTTCAGCCAATGACCAAAGCAAGTCTAATCGTGCTGAAGATTTGAATTAGGGTTCTTTCTGTTGATGGAAAGTCTGTCCAGTTCAGGAAGGACATAAGGAAGAGTAGAATTGAAATACTTTTAACAAGAATGGCCCAGGGATCCAGAGATAGGAGTCACAGCTCAGCTGTGCCTCATGATAATTGCCACTGAGAAACATCTAAAAGAGCAGTTCCTTCATGGCAATTACCTCCTAAAGGGCACTTGTTTCACTCTCTCTCTTCCAGCTAAATCTTACCATCTGAATTCATAAACAGGGCCCCTGGTTTTGTCTACCTTGTGTACTTTAAGCTTTTTGAATTCCACTATTAATTAGTTCAGTCATTCTGTGTTTCAATTCCAAATTCTCAAGAGAAAGATCCGCTTAATCCACTGTACATTTTTAAATGGGTGAAACTCTAGTAAACCTATGAATTGGCATCACTTGAGTCAAGTCTTATAAGTTGCAGTTGCATCCAGTAAATAGGGTGGGGAAGGGTCACATGGAACAACAGAGACTATGCTACCTCACTAAAACTTTGAGGAATAATTTACCTTGAGAAGGAGGCTGTGGGATGGCAGGCAGCTAACTGACTTATTTAGTTCTGTGCAGCAGTAAAATGTGAACTACATATGATGATGTTGGTATAAATCATCTTGCACTCTGGTAGCAAGTTCCTCTAGCTTCATCCCTCCATGAGATTGTAACAGTCCACTAAAACATTTCTCTATTCTCAGAAGAACCAGGCAATACAGAATAGGATAATGAAATCTTATCAAAGTAGTTCTAAAGCTAATAAAAACTAATAAACTAATAGTTCTAATATAAAAGCTACTACACTCCCCAAGTTTGAAATAAATAATCTGAAGGTGGTAAAAGAAAAACATACATATTCAATAGTTCAATAAAACTAGCTCTAAATATTGATCTCATTTTATTTACAATCTATTTTGCAGAAACCTTAAGGACAATCTGTTACCAACACATCAGTGGTTTTGTTCCAAGTTTCCAACGTTTAGCTTTTTTTTTTTTTTTAAATATTTATTTATTTGCTTTAGTTGTACACAATGCGTTTATTTGTATGTGGTGCTAAGGATGGAACCCGGGCCGCGCACGTGCTAGACGAGTGCTCTACCGCTGAGCCACAACCCCAGCCCAACGTTTAGCTTTTTGATAGCGTCTCTGTAGCATGAAACACAAATAGTGTACAATGTCTAATATGGTAAACCATTGTTCTGCTGCATCATTAGTAAATTTATCTTCTTTCCATGATTTCTACATCTTTTGTGATAGTAAAGAAACATTTTCTTATATTTTCATATTACGGAGAATTCGTTTTCTAAAACAGATATTTCTGGATCCCAAACCTTTGGCCATGGCATTGCCTCTTATCTCATATATCTGTAGTGTTAAGTCTGTTAAAGTTCTAGCTTTTCCATGTATGATTGTATTTCTCTATTCAATTCCTTCTTTGTTTAAGTATTGTATTACAGAACTGTGTTTTTGTCAACATTCATATATTTCAAAAGAATCTGATTGCATATACTCAAGTAATAAAAACAATGAGTATTTCCCTTTAGAAACAAACTGACCAATTCTAAAATAAATGAAAAATTTAAGTGTTCTTATAGTTGTATTCTAAACATCTATGCATATTTTAACTTGGATAATATTTAACAAAATGTATAAATTATGTTGGGTGAACTCTCAGCGTATTATTCCCCATACTTAACCTATTTTGTTGGGGAGGGGGTGCTGGGCATTGAACCTAAGATTGCTCTACCACTAAGCTCCATCTCAGTTATTTTTATTTATTTATTTATTGAGACAAAGTCTCACTAAGCTGTTGAGGGGCTTACTAAACTGTTGAGGCTGGCCTTGAACTTGCACTTCTCCTATTCTAGCCTCCAGTCACTGGGATTACAAGTGTGCACCACCACACCTAGCTTCTCTTCTTTTTAATACAATATCATATTACCTAAGAAGATAAAATACTAAAACTATTTTTATTCCCTAACAACTATACAGAGATTGCATTGTTTAATATTTAACAGAAAATATGTGACTTTTAAAAATTAGAAGTTGAGCACAGTGACACCTGTAATCTGAGCAGCTTGGGAGGATGAGGCAGGAGGATCACAGTTCAAAGCTAGCCCCAACAACTTAGCGAGGCTCTCAGCAACTTAGTGAGACCCTGTCTCTAAATAAAATATTAAAAAGGGCTGGCAATGTGGCTCATGGGTTAAGTGCCTCTGGGTTCAATTCCTGATACCAAAAAAAGAAAAAATAAATGGAAAAATGCACCTTTTTTTCCCCCCAAGTTGCTGGTTTTATATAAAGTATTTTTACAATAATTGTGTCTTCATACATGTATTTAGGGTAATCATGGATAACTCAGTCTGCCATTATTCCTATTCCCTCTCCCCCATCCCTCCCCCGCCCTTTGTTCTATTTGAAACTCTTTTGTTCCTCTCATCCCCACTCTCTTGCCTTTATAAGTTAGTATCTTCATATCAAAGAGATCATTCGACCTTTGTTTTTTTGGGATTGGCTCACTTCACTTAGCATTATTTTCTCCAACTCCATCCACTTACCTGCAAATGCCATGATTTTATTCTCTTTTAGTGCTGAGTAGTGTTCCATTGTGTATATATACCAAGGTTTCCCTATCCATTAAAAATGTACCTTAAACTATAAATTGTCCTTTAAAAGGTGGGAAATTTTAATTGCTTGATAAAGTGGACTTTTAAAGATATGCTGGATTGAAACCATGGGAATTGCCCTTAAAGGGCAGCATTTATGCCCTTGAAAATGACTTAAATATTATTTTCACTTTAGGTATTAAAACCTAGGCTGTTCTTTTTCCATTGAAAGATGTTAAAATTTTATTGTTTCTAAGTAATCAATAAGTTTGACCACTTTTTTTAAATTTATTTATTTACTTTAGTTGTATACAATGCAATGCATTTATGTTTACATGGTGCTGAGGATCGAACCCGGGCCGCACACTGCCACAGAGCCACAACCCCAGCCCAGTTTGACCATTTTTAATGGCAACTAAGTAGCACATTTGCACTCTGGTAGACAGGCTTTAACAATGCAAAGTCCAGCATTATGCATCTCAAACATCAAATAGATTCTTCAAGTGAAAACTTTTAATGATGAATGACTATGGATATGTATTAGAGGCAAAAATAAAGCCTAAAAAGAAATATGAATGGTCAACAAATATATGAGAAGATGTTCCACATCTCTAGCAAATTAGAGAAATGCAAATCAAAACTACACTGCGATTCCATCTCACTCCAGTCAGAATGGCAGTTGTCAAGAATACAAATAACAATAAATCTTGGCAAGGATTTGGGGGGAAAGGTTCACTCATACTTTTCTGATGGGATAGCAAATTGGTGCAACCACTCTGGAAAGCAGTATGGAGATTCCTAAGAAAACTTAGAATGGAACCACCATTTGACCCAGTTATCCCACTCCTCCAAAGGATTTAAAATTAGCATACTACAGTGATGGCAGCCACATCAATGTTTATAGCAGCTCAATTCACAATAGCTAAAACTATGGAACCAGTCTAGGTGTTCTTCAACAGATGAATGGATAAAGAAAATGTGGTATATATACGCAATGGAATATTACTCACCCATAAAGAAGAATGAAATTATGGCATTTGTCTGTAAATGGGTAGAA
The DNA here is from genome assembly GCA_025594165.1 of Tamias sibiricus. Taxonomy (NCBI): domain Eukaryota; kingdom Metazoa; phylum Chordata; class Mammalia; order Rodentia; family Sciuridae; genus Tamias; species Tamias sibiricus. Next base: position 81,194,933 of record CM046664.1, read on the forward strand.
CTGGAGACTATAATGCCAAGGGAAACAAGCCAATCCCAAAAACCAAAGGCCAAATGTTTTCTCTGATATGTGGATACTAACACGCAATATAAGTGGGGAAGGGGGAAAATAGAAGTTCATTGGATTAGACAAAAGGGAATGAAGGGACATGGGCGAGGGATGGGAATAAGAAAGACATTGGAATGAACCAGACATAATTTTTCTATGTTCATACATAAATATACCACAAAATTCCATATCATGTACAACTGCAAGAATGGGATCCTAATAAGAAAAAGTTATATTCCATGTATGTATAATATGTCAAAATACACTCTGTCATGTGTATCTTAAAAGAACCAATAAAAAATAATCAAACTTACATATTATTTTCCCATGATCCAAAAGGACACTTTCTTAATCTATTAATTTATTTTCTGACATATAGTAATTTGAACATTAGAATTTATTTCCCCAAAATTTGTGAAATAGCATTGTTTTGTAAGAATTTTGTATGGAATTTATCCAGACTACTTCGTATATATGTCAATTTTTCTTTTAGTCATAGTTCTATTTCTAATTAATTAAAATCACATACCTGAATGGGAATTTTTTATTTAGTTGTAAATGGACCAAATACCTTTATTTTATTTATTTTTATGTGGGGCTGAGGATTGGACCCAGTGCCTCACACATGCTAGGCACGCTCTACTATTGTGTCACAACCCCAGCCCCTGAACTGGAATTTGTGTATTCAAATGTAGAATAATAGCTTTGCCATTTTTGCATTTTAGGATTTTAAAGAATATGTAAAGAGATTTATGCTTCTCTAAAACTGTCACAATATAAAATGTAAGGTATTATTGCCCTGAGCAGTGGTGTTGAAATTTTGGGGGGTCATTTATATCTTTCCTAATTTAATAGGAAAATTAAATTTTTCCTAACTTAATAGGAAATTTTCCTAATTTTTCCAGAAAAAAGATGCCTACCCCACAAAACTTTGTATTAAATTTTAGGGGATCCAATGACCTTCCTGGAGGACTCTGATAGTAAAGATCTCAAGTTACAAAACCCTAGTCCAGAAGCAATGCTATTTTACCTTTAGTAGATCCTGGTTATAACATGCTAGGAGAGATTTAAGTAGCATTATTAATGCTATAGTTCAAGTTAATTTTTTTTATAAAATTTTTAAATATTTATTTATTTACCTTAGTTGTACACAATGCAATTGCATTTATGTTTACGTGGTGCTGAGGATCAAACCTGGGCCACGCACGTGCGAGGCGAGCGCTCTGCCGCTGAGCCACAACCCCAGCCCCCAAGTTAATTTTTAAATAGAGTCTGTCTGAATTATGAGTCAATAGTACAGTCATGAACCTGCAAATTGGTTGATTTATATACTCACTGTCTCACTGTGGAGCTAGAATTAGACCCAGAAAAATAGTTTCTGAAATATGGTTTAGTAGGTGCTATTGTTCACTTCACAAATATTCATGGAACTCTGACACTGTAATAGAAATTGTGCTAGGCAATGCAGCTAAAAGACTCATAAAACACTTATACTTTGGAGTATGAAAATGTACACTGCAGGTACAAAGAAGGAATAATAATAGTGGGTGACAGGAATTATAATAGAATTAAGTAAAGGGAAATGATAGACTAAAAAAGAAGGATATTTTGAAGGAAAAATGAAGATTTTCTACATAAAATGATGAGTGTCAGAGCTGAAGAATGAATGAAAGTAATTCTACAGGTTTTACACATGCACTTCAAAGTTAGTGTTCTGCAAATATTGTGTGTTAGTCAACTTGTGTCACTGTGACAGAATACTTGAAATAAACACCTTAAAAGGAGGAAAGAGGGCTGGGGTTGTGGCTCAGCGAAAGAGCACTGGCCTAGCACATGCGCGGCCTGGGTTCATCCTCAGCACCACATAAACATAAATGCATTGCATTGTGTACAACTAAAACAAATAAATAAATAAATATTTTTTTTTTAAAAAAAGGAGGAAAGATTTGTTTTGGCTTGAGGTTTCATTCTGTGGTCACTTGGCTCTGTCACTTTGGGCCTGTGTCAGGCAAATGCGCATATTGGAAAAAAACATTTCACATAATGGTGTCTGGGAAACAAGAGAGGAAGGGGCCTAAGGTCCCAATATCTCCTTCAAGGGCATGTGCTCAGAACCAAATTTTTTTCTAGTGAGCCCCACCTTCCAAAGTTTTCATGACTTTCCAATAAAGCCACAGGCTGTTGACCAATCCTGTAACACACAAGACTGGGGATGTTCCAGATCCAAACTATAATCCTTCTCTATTTCTTGCTCTCCTGAATTTACTCTTTCTTCTTCCTTCGTCCCTCCCTCCCTTTCTGTCTTTCTCTTTTTCTCTCTCTCCAAATATCCATGGTGCTGTTTCCTTTTTCATCATAAATTTTAGTACTTATTTTTCCTCTTTCTCTGAATCAGCTTGGCTAAGGGTTTTTCAATTTAATTTATTTTTCAAAGAACAAACTTTTTGTTTCATGGATTTTTTTTGAATGTTTGTTTCCATTTCATTGATCCTGTATCTGATTTTAACTGTTTTCTGTCTTCTACTGATTTTGGTGTTGATTTGTTCTTTTTCTAGGGCTTTGGGATGTAGTGTTAAGTTATTTGTTTGATGACTTTCTATTCTTTTAAAGAATGCAGTTAGTGCAAGAAACTTTCCTCTTAGAACCACCTTCATTGTGTTCCAGAGATTTTGCTATGTTGCATTGCTATTCTCATGTACTCACAAAGTATTTTTTATTTCATTGCCGGTTTCTTCTGCTACCTATTGGTCATTCAATAGTGTATTATTTAGTCTCCAGATGTTAGAGAAGCTTCTATTATTTATTTTATCATTGATTTCTAACTTCATTCCATTATTATAGTGTAAGTCATTATCTCCATATTTTTGTATTTGCTAAGAGTTGCTTTGTGGCCTAAGATATGGTCTATTTTAGAGAAGTACATGCGTGCTGCTGAGAAGAAAGTGTATTCAGTCATTGATGGATGAAATATTATGTATATATGTCTGTTAAGTCTAATCTATTAATTTTATTTTTTAGTTCTATACCTTCTTTATTTAGTTTATATTTGAAGGATCTATCCAGTGATTAAAAAGGCATGTTAAAGTCACTGAATAATATTGTGTTGTGGTCTATTTGATTCTTTTTTTTTTTTTTTTTTTTTTTTTTTTTTTTTTTGGTACCGGGGATTGAACTCAGGGGCACTCGACCCCTGGGCCACATCCCCAGCCCTTTTTTGTATTTTATTAGAGACAGGGTTTCACTGAGTTGCTAAGTGCCTCGCCATTGCTGAAGCTGGCTTTGAACTCGCGATCCTCCTGCCTCAGCCTCCCAAGTGCTGGGATTACAGGCGTGCGCCACCCGCGCCCGGCCTATTTGATTCTTGAAATTAAGAAAGGTTTGTTTGTTATACGTACATGCTCCATTGTTTGGAGCATAAATATTTATGACTGTTATGTCTTGTTGATGTATAATTCCCTTAAGCAGTATGAAATGTCCTTCTTTGTCCCTTCTGATTAATTTTAGCTTGAAGTCCACTTTATCTGATATGAGGATAGAACCTCCTGCTTGTTTATGAGATCCATGTGAATACTATGTTTTTTTCCCATCCTTTTATCTGCAGCCTAGGGATGTCTTTGCCCATGAGGTGAGTCTCATAGAGACATCATATTCCTGCGTCATGTTTTTTAATCTAATTTGCTAGTGTATGTCTTTTGATTGATGAGTTTAGGCCATTGACATTCAGTGTTATTATTGAGAAATGATTCTTATTCCCTGTCATTTTGATTCATTTCTGGTTTTTAATTTGAATCAGTATATCCTTTGATTGACTATTCTTCTAGTATTGTTCCTCCTTTTTCTGGTTTTCAGTTTTATTTTTCATTTATTCTTCATGAAATATTTTATTGAGTATGATTTGCAGTGCAGCCTTTTTAGTTGTGAATTCTTTTAACTTTTGTTTATCATGGAAAGCTTTTCTTTCATCATCAATTCTGAAGCTTAATTTTGCTGGGTATAGATTCTTGGCTGGCATTCTTTTTTTTTTTTTTTTTTCAGAGCTTGGTATTTATTATTATAAGACCTCCTGGTTTCAGGATCTGGGTTGAGAAATCAGCTGAGATCTGGATTGGTTTTTCCTCTAAATGTTCTAAATTTGTTTTTCCTCTCATTCTTCTCTGGAAGCCTTTAAAATTCTATCCTTATTCTGTATGTTAGGCATTTTCATAATAACATATTTGATGTGGGCCTGTTGTGATTTTCCATATTTGGGGTCCTGTAAGCCTCCTATACTTGATTTTCCATTTCATACTTAAGGTTTGGGAAATTTTCTGATATTATTTCATTGAAAAGATTGCACATTCCTTTGCTCTGTATCTCTGAGCCTACATCCTGACAAATCTTGTATTTGGCCTTTTCATTTTATCCCATATCTTTTGGAAGTTATTTTCATGGTCTCTTAACATATTTTCTCCATGGTCAACTTTATTTTCAAAGATTATATATTTTGTCTTCATTGCCTGAAACTTTTTCTTCCAAGTAGTCTAGTCTGCTGTGATGATTTTCATTAAATTTTTAATTTGGTTTATTTATTCTTTCATTTCAAGGATTTCTGCTTGAATTTTTTTCAGAATATTCATTTCTTTGTTTAAGTGATCTTTCACTGCCTGTATTTTCTCTCTGATTTCACTCCTTACATCATCTTTTACCTCACAGATCAGTTTAACTATGAACATTCTAAACTCCTTCTCTGATATTTCTTCCACTGTGGTTTAGATGGATTCTGTTGTTAAAAGTATCTTGGAGCTGGGCGCAGTGGCGCACGCCTGTAATCCCAGCACTTGGGAGGCTGAGGCAGGAGGATCACGAGTTCAAAGCCAGCCTCAGCAATGGCGAGGCACTTAGCAACTCAGTGAGACCCTGTCTCTAATAAAATACAAAAAAGGGCTGGGGATGTGTCCCAGTGGTGGAGTGCCCCTAAGTTCAATCCCCAGTACAAAAAAAAAAAAAAAAAAAAAAAGAGTATCTTGGTTTGTTGGGGCAATTTGTTCCCTTGCTTTTTCTTGTCATTTGTGTGTCTACCCACTTAACAGTATGGATCTGAGGCAGTAGAGTTTCTACCCTATGGACTGATAGTGTCCCTGAATGTTTCAAATACTTAACAGTTTAGGGGGAGATGAATAATAACAACAATGAATGCAAACAATATACAGTATTAAACCAAATAGTTCCTGCTATGATATCTACAATGTTAATGTCACGATAAACAGAAATGATGTGATCAGTTATTGCCCACAGTAAAAACAGAATGCAAAAGGTTTTACAAGTTTGAATGGTGAACAGGGTGAGAACAGAAGTGATGTAAGATATGATAATAATGTGGATGAGGAGAGAAAATAGAAGTAAAAAAATTGAAGAATAGGGCTGGGATTGTGGCTCAGCGGTAGAGCGCTCGCCTTGCACTCGCACGGCCCGGGTTCGATCCTCAGCACCACGTAAACATAAATGCAATTGCATTGTGTACAACTAAAGCAAATAAATAAATATTAAAAAAAAAAGAAGAAGCAAAACTTCATTGCTTCCGTGGCTGTGTGATTGGGTAATTCTTTTAAAAAAAAAAAAAATTGAAGAATGAAAGAGCGAACAAAAGAGATTGGCTGTTAGAAGAAAAGAGAGAAAGAGAATCAAGAGAAACAGGAGAAAAAAATATAAAACAAAACCAAATTATAGTAACCAAACATCCTAGTCTTCAAAGTACTGATCCATGAAAAATAACTACCTTAAAAAAATTCTAGAAATGAGAAAAAATAAACAAATATGAAGCCAGGTATGGTGGCACATGCCTGCAATCCCAGCAACTTAGGAGGCTAAGGCAGTAAGATTGTGAGTTCAAATCCAGCCTCAGCAATTTAGCAAGGGCCTATGCAACTTAGTGAGGCCCTGCCTCAAAATAAAACATAAAAAAGGGATGGGGATGTGGCTCAGTGATAAAGTGCCCCTGGGTTAAATCCCCAGTACAAAAAAAAAAAAAAAAAAAAAAAAAAAGAAAAAGAAAAAGAAAAGAAAAAACAGAGATGACTATAAGTGTCCATGAACCATTTGGGTCACAATTGAACAGAGAAAAGAATATAGGGGGGGAAAGTAAATTAAAAAAAATAAAAAATTTTTAAATTTTTTTCAATGAAACATTAAAGAATTTTTTCCTGTTAGAGTTCAAAAGATTCTCAGCTTCCCTTCTCAGCAATGTTAGGTGGGGTTCTGGAGTATGAAAGGAAATCCCATAGGCAGAGCTCCTAGAGCTAGGGTTTAGGCATCGGATAGACTCCAGGTTCTTTGTTGAATGAAGGAGCCCTAATTAGGAAGGGCTGTTGTAGCTAGCTGGAAGCCATAAGTTCCACCTGATATGTATGTGGCGCACCTGTAGGCACCCGCAAACCTGAAGGTATATAACCGGGTGAAAGCGGTCCGAGTTAGGAGAACGGAGAATTCAGTCAGCCGGGCAGTCACTCGGTCGGTCAGAAGAATCAGAGCGGCCAGAACGTAGGCAGAGCGGTTACAGAAGAGAAACCAGATAGAAGACAGAAGAGAAACCAGATAGAAGAAGTAATGACTGGTCAGAGTTAGGCCGAGGCTCCTGAGGAAGACAGAAGACAGAAGAAAGAAGAAGGAAGAAAGAAGAGAGAAGAAAGAAGCTCTAATCTTTAAGAAAAGCTCGCTTTAATCTTTCTCTCTAAAAATCTTTCTTTCCCTCTCTAAGCTCTAAGAAAGTAGAAGTAAAAGTAGTAAAAGCTTAACTCTGCCTCTGAGAGTTTTTCCTCCCGGTTTTCGGTACCAGGCAGCTTACAGTTGAATGGTAATTGGTCTGAAGATTTTAAATCAGCACACCTTGAGGACCCAACAATTGCCAATCCATTCTGGAAGACTGCACCCCAGGGATCTTCCCTGGGTTCCACTTGTGCAGTGGAAGAGCCATACCTTAATCCCTCTGTCACATGTGGACCCTGAGTTTCCTGGTCCCTCAGGTTCAGTTTCCAAACTCAATCAGTCCCAGCATTGCCCTTTCCAAATTCCTGGCTAGGCCCAGGCACTTGTCTCCCAGCCAGACCTGGGAGCTACCAGACTCAAGGAGGAGGGGGGACCTGGGTGGGTTTCCACAACCTGTATTACCCTGCGTAAACCACCCCCCCATGTTTGATTTTCTCGTGGTCACTTAGGCACACTCTGGGTCAAGCAGAGCGGGTTTGCTAGGCCTGTATTTCAAGCCAAGCTTAAGTTTTTCAGGAATTGGCTCCCCAAGCTGCTGGCCCCTGTACTGTGACTGCAAAATGGCTCCTTTCTCTGTCCTCTGTGGACAGGTGGGAAAGATGTGGCTTCTTTCCACACAAGGATATTGTGCAGCATACCTTTCAGGTTAGTCCAGCAGTGTCTTTGATCTCTGATCACTCTATACCCAGACATGCCACAAGCCTCCTAAAAATGTGGGTTCCTTTAATTCCCTTATCCCTCCACTTTGTTGGGGGGACTGCTTTGGCAGGTGCCACCAGTGGCAGCAACAGCTGTGGTGCTGGGAATTTCTTATTTATTTTATTATATCCAACCTCCTGAGTCCCTGATCTGTTTTGAATGTCCAAAATTAATTCCCAGTACAGTCCTTTATTTTTTTCACCCACCTTGCTGAGAAGCTGCCTATCTGCTTTCTTGGTTTCATGCCACTGAGCAGCCAGGAAAGTGATCTTCTCTATTCTGCCATCTTGAAACTTCCATCATAAGTTTGATTCTTGTTTCTTGTTTTCTGAAATAAAATTTTTTTAAATTTTTATTTATAGTAGTATGTATTACAGTTCATACTATACATATAGAGCATCTTTTTACATAAAACAGTTTGTATTCAAAGTATATTCACAGCATTCAAGTCTTCATCGTGCATTTAGAACAATGATATCCATCTTATTCAACCACTTTTCCCCCCTTCCCCCCTTGCACCCTCCCTTCCCCTCCCCCTTCCCTTTGACCATTATAGTGTTCCTCTAGTCCTCCTATGTACCCCGACCCATCAATACTGTGAACCGGCTTCCTTATATCAGAGGAACATTCGGTATTTGGATTTTTGAGATTGACTGATTTCACTTAGCATGATATTCTCCAACTTCATCCATTTACCTGCGAATGTCATTATTTTATTCTCTTTTATTGCTGAATAAAATTCCATTGTGTATATATGCCACATTTTCTTTATCCATTCATCGAGGGACATCTAGGTTGGTTCCACAACCTAGCTATTGTGAATTGTGCTGCTGTAAACATGAGGTAGCTGTGTCACTGTAGTATGCTGTTTTTAAGTCCTTTGGGAATAGACCCAGGAGTGGGATGGCTGGGTCATAGGGTGGTTCCATTCCCATTTTCCCAAGAAATCTTCAAACTGCTTTCCATAATGGTTGTACCATTTTGCAGTCCCACCAGCAATGTATGAGTGTGCCTTTTCCCCCACATCCTCTCCAACATTTATTGTTGTTTGTGTTCTTGATAGCTGCCATTCTGACTGGAGTGAAATGAAATCTTAGAGTAGTTTTGATTTGCATTTCTCTAATTGCCAGCGATGTTGAGCATTTTTTCATGTATTTGTTGATTAATCGTGTATCTTCTTCTGAGAAGTGTCTTTTCAATTCCTTAGCCCATTTATCAATTGGATTATTTGTTTCTTTGGTGTCAAGTTTTTTGAGTTCTTTATATATTCTAGAAATTAGTGCTCTATCTGATGTGCATGTATTAAATATTTGTTCCCAGTTAGTTGGTTCTCTATTAACCTCACTGATTGTTTCTTTTGCTGAGAAGAAGCTTTTTAGCTTAAATCTATCCCATTCATTAATTCTTGGTAATAATTCTTGCGCTACAGGATTCTTGTTAAGGAACTTGGAGCCTAATCCGACATGTTGGAAATTGGAGCTTACTTTTTCTTCTATTAGGTGTATTGTCTCTGGTCTAATTCCTAAGTCCTTGATCCACTTTGAATTGAATTTTGTGCATGGTGAGAGATACAGGTTTAATTTCATTTTGTTGCATATGGCTTTCCAGTTTTCCCAGCACCATTTGTTGAAGAGGCTATCCTTTCTCCACTGTACATTTTTGACGCCTTTGTCTAATATAAGATAGCTGAAATTATATGTATTAGTCTCTGTGTCCTCAATTCTGTACCATTGGTCTACTGGTCTATTTTGGTGCCAGTACCATGCTGTTTTCGTTACTATTGCTCTATAGTATAATTTAAAGTCTGGTATGGTGATGACGCCTGCTTCACTTTTCCTGCTCAGGATTGCTTTAGCTATTCTGGGTCTCTTGTTTTTCCAGATGAATTTCATGACTGCTTTTTCTATTTCTTTGAGGAATGTCATTGGGATTTTGATTGGAATTGCATTAAATCTGTATAATGCTTTTGGTAGTATGGACATTTTGACAATATTAATTCTACCTATCCAAGAACAAGGTAGGTCTTTCCATCTTCTGAGGTCTTCTACGATTTCTTTCTTTAGTGTTCTATAGTTTTCGTTATAGAGGTCCTTCACCTCTTTTGTTAAGTTGATTCCTAGGTATTTTTTTTTTTTTTGATGCTATTGTAAATGGAGTAGTTTTCATCATTTCCCTTTCAGAGGCTTTGTCACTGATGTACAAAAATGCCTTTGACTTATGAGTATTGATTTTGTATCCTGCTACTTTGCTGAATTCATTTACTAGTTGTAAAAGTTTTCTGGTAGAGTTTTTTGGGTCTTCTAGGTATATTATTATGTCATCAGCAAATAGTGCTAATTTGAGCTCTTCTTTTCCTATCTGGATCCCTTTAATTTCTTTGGTCTGTCTAATTGCTCTGGCCAGAGTTTCAAGTACTATGTTAAATAGCAGTGGTGAGAGGGGGCATCCCTGTCTTGTTCCAGTTTTTAGAGGGAATGCTTTTAATTTTTCTCCATTTAAGATAATGTTAGCTTGAGGTTTTGCATAGATAACTTTTATAATGTTGAGATATGTTCCTGTTATTCCTAATTTTTCTAGAGCTTTGAACATAAAGGAGTGTTGTATTTTGTCAAATGCTTTTTCTGCATCTATTGAGATGATCATATGGTTTTTATCTTTAAGTCTATTGATGTGATGTATTATGTTTATTGATTTCCGAATGTTGAACCAGCCTTGCATCCCTGGGATAAACCCCACTTGATCATGGTGCACTATCTTTCTGATATGTTTTTGAATCCGATTTGCCAGAATTTTATTGAGGATTTTTGCATCTATGTTCATTAGAGATATTGGCCTGAAGTTTTCTTTTTTGGCTGTGTCTTTGCCTGGCTTTGGGATTAATGTGATATTGGCCTCATAGAAAGAGTCTGGAAGAGCTCCCTCTTTTTCTATTTCTTGAAATAATTTGAAGAGCATCGGTATCAGTTCTTCTTTGAAGGTCTTGTAGAACTCGGCTGTAAACCCATCAGGACCTGGACTTTTTCTTGTTGGAAGTTTTTTGATAGCTTCTTCTATTTCTTCACTTGAAATTGATTTATTTAAATTGTGTATAGCCTCCTTGGAAATTGATTAATTTAAAATATGTGTATAGCCTCCTGTTCCAGTTTGGGGAATTCATACGACTCTAGAAATCTGTCTATGCTTTCAGTATTTTCTATTTTATTAGAGTACAATTTTTCGAAGTAATTTCTAATTATCTCCTGTATATCTGAGGTGTTTGTTGTGATATTTCCTTTTTCATCATGGATGCTAGTAATTTGAGTTTTTTCTCTTCTTCTTTTTGTTAGCATTGCTAGGGGTCTGTCAATTTTATTTATTTTTTCAAAGAACCAACTTTTGGTTTTGTCAATTCTTTGAATTGTTTCTTTAGTCTCAATTTCATTAATTTCAGCTCTGATTTTAATTATTTCCTGTCTTCTGCTGCTCTTAGTGTTGATCTGTTCCTCTTTTTCTAGTGCTTTGAGGTGTGATGTTAAATCCTTTATTTGTTGTTGTTTTTTTCTTTTAATGAAGGAATTCAGTGCAATGAATTTTCCTCTTACTACGGCCTTCATAGTGTCCCAGAGATTTCTGTATGATGTATCAGCATTCTCATTTACCTCTAGGAATTGTTTAATCTCCTCCTTGATGTCTTCTTCAACCCTTGTTCATTCAGTAGCATGTTGTTTAGCTTCCAGCTGTTGGAGTAGTTTTTTTTTATTTCTTGTATTATTATTGATTTCCAATTTCATCCCATTATGGTCTGATAGAATGCAAGGTAGGATTTCTATTTTTTTTATATTTGCTGAGAGTTGCCTTGTGACATAATATATGGTCAATTTTGGAGAAGGAGCCATGTGCTGCTGAGAAGAAAGTGTATTCGCTTACTGAGGGATGAAATATTCTATATATGTCCATTAGGTCTAAGTTATTAATTGTTTTAATGAGGCCTAATGTTTCTTTATTTAGCTTTTGTTTGGATGATCTATCCATTGGTGAGAGAGGTGTGTTGAAGTCCCCTAGAATAACTGTGTTGTGGTCTATTTTACTCTTGAACTTGAGAAGGGTTTGTTTGATGAATGTAGGTGCTCCATTATTTGGGGCATATAGATTTATAATTGTTATATCTTGTTGATGAATGGTTCCCTTAAGTAGTAAGAAATATCCATCTTTATCTCTTTTGATTAGCTTTGGCTTGAAGTCTACTTTATTTGATATGAGAATGGAAACCCCTGCCTGCTTCCGCAGCCCGTGTGCGTGATAAGACTTTTCCCAGCCTTTCACCTTCAATCGCTTGATGTCTTTTTCTATGAGGTGTGTTTCTTGTAGGCAACAAATTGTTGGGTTGTTTCTTTTAATCCAATCTGACAATCTGTGTCTTTTAAATGGTGAGTTTAGACCATTAACATTCAAGGTTATTATTGAGATGTGATTCTTATTTCCATCCATTTTTTAAATGTATTATGGTAATTAGCTTGATTTGGGTTCTCCTCTGGTTGGTAATTCCTTTAGTTTACTATCTCCCTTTGTTGGTTTTCAGTGTTATTTTTCTCTTCTTCTTCGTGGAAAAATTTGCCCAAGATGTTCAGAAGTGCTGGCTTTCGAGTTGTGAAATCTTTTAACTTTTGTTTGTCATGGAAGGTTTTTATTTCATCTTCGAATCTAAAGCTCAATTTTGCTGGATATAAGATTCTTGGTTGATAACCCTTTTCTTTCAGAGCTTGAAATATGCTATTCCAGGATCTTCTAGCTTTTAAGGTCTGGGTTGAAAAATCTGAGCATAATCTGATCGGTTTCCCCCTATATGTAATCTGCTTCCTTTCTCTTGTGGCTTTTAGTATTCTCTCCTTGCCTAGTATATTAGGCAATTTCATTATAATGTGCCTTGGTGTGGATCTGTTGTGGTTTTGTACGTTTGGTGTTCGGTAAGCCTCTTGAACTTGGTTTTGCCATTCGTTCCTCATGTGTGGAAAATTTTCTGCTATTATTTCATTGAATAAATTACTCATTCCTTTGGTTTGAAACTCTGCACCTTCTTCAACACCAATCACTCTTAGGTTTGGTCTTTTTATGCTGTCCCATAATTCCTGAATGCTCTGTTCTTGTTTTCTTACTTCTTTTGCCATGTCCTCTAGATTTTTCTCCAGGATAAATATTCTGTCTTCATTATCTGAGGTCCTTTCTTCCAGGTGATCTAATCTGTTGGTGATGCTTTCAATTGAGCATTTAGTTTGGTTTATTTCTTCTTTCATTTCCAGAATTTCCGTTTGGTTTTTCTTTAGAATCTCTATCTCCCTATTGAAGTAATCTTTTGCTTCTTGTATTTGTTTTTGGAGTTCTTTGTCAAAATGCTCTTTTGCCGCCTCTACTTGCTCTCTCATCTCATTTTTTATTTCAATCTTAAGATCCATAAACATTTGGAATATGTAATTTCTAAATTCCATCTCTGGCATTTGACCAACTGTGCTTGCCATGGGATCAATTGAGGAGGCCTGTTGGTTGGTTTCAGCCACTTTCTTCCCTTGCTTCTTCATAATGCTTGTGTGTCTATTCTCCTAGCACTGTGGGACCTTGCCTATTTCGATTTCACCTTATAGCCTTATGTTTCTCCTGTGGTACAATGCTGTCAGGTCCCCTTATAAATACCTTACAATTTAAGCTCTAACACTTTCTTTACAGCAAATCCCAGTTTGATCACAATGTACAGATTTAGTTAACCCAGATATTGTTTCCAATTTACTCTGTATGCTTGCGTTGGGGTTTACAGTTTCAGTATTGGATACAGAGATGATATCTTTAGGAAGAAGCAAGTGAGATTACTGAGATGTTCTTTCTTAGGAAGTATAACAGTAGAATTCTATGGAAGTGGTTTAATATCAGCAGACAGGAGAGAAAAGAGAATGGAGTGAGCGATTTAGAGGAAAGATGATTTGTATATAAACCCAACTTATTTAGCCTTTGAGAGAAGAAAGATAAAGGAAGATGGAAAAGAAAAAATAAAAAGGAACAATGCGAGATAATAAAGAATTAAGAATTATTGTAAGAGAGAGGAGAGAGAAACTGAGTCAAGAAAAATAGAGATTAAACTATATATAACACCACTTTTCTGTATATTTCAATTGCCCCAGGCCTAGAAGTCCCAATTTCTGCGTATACCTTGTTTTCACCTCTGATGAGTACACAATGACAGGGTGTAAGTAGATAAGATGAGGGCAGAAGAGACTAAAGTGAGAAGGAAGGAAGGAAAGAGGCACACAGACACACAAATAATCCCACTATCAAACAGAACAAAAGCAAAAACAAACAAAAAAACAAATAAACAAACAAAAACCAAACAAACAAAACAAAAACAAAAACAGAGTCGGAGTTTAAGCCAGTTGACTTGGACCACGCCCACAAAGTCACAGTAGAGTCTAGTCTGTAGCTTTGGCTAGCGGCAGATTGGCACAGAGGAATAATGGCTGGGGGGTGGTGGGTGTCAGTTTGTGAATAGCACCAAGAAAGCGTTTATCAAAAAGGCATGCATTCCCTACGCCCGCCCCCGGTTATAGCTCTTGTGGTTGCTGTGCTGGCCTCAGACAGGCCCTTTCCTTCAGGCTGCCTGTGCACATCTCACCAGGTGTTTGCTGTTTTCCGGGCTCTGGATCGTTCCTTGGATGCCTGCAACTGTTTTTCTTTCTCCGTTTCTTTGTCGCGGGCAAGCGCAGCCCTTCTCCAAAATGGCGGCGCCTTCCCCGATCCCGACAGCCGTATCCCGGTCCTGTGTGTCACTCTGATGTGTGCAGGTCCCCGTTGGGCAGTTTACGTGAAAGAAGTCTGTGAGGCAGCTGCTCGTGTCTGGCTCTCTTTTTATTCTGCGCTGTTTTTTGCCGTGGTCTGCACTTCCCGTACTGCAGTGCTACCACAGCAGCTGCGCCGTTAATGCTGGTTCGGCCTGTGGGTCGCTGGCACTGGACTCCGTGCATCAGCGGTGTGGAGTTCCTTGTATTTTCACAGTCTGTATGTGCGGGGATGTCTCAGCTCCCTTCCAGTTGCGGGAACGTTGCTAAGAACTCGTTCAATCTTCCCGATAAGACGTTTTATTGCCAGTCTCCCCAGCGTGCTTCTCTGCTGTCCGCCATCTTTTTTCCCTCTCCCAAAATTTTTAAAAAGCAGCAATGAAGCAGAAGCCAATTTCAGAGAGAGCCTGAGCTTAAGTGTTTTGTTTTGGTTTGGTTTAGTACATGGTTCAGATTTCCCATTAATAAAAATGTGTGGTGTTGAAATACACACAATGAACTAGAATATCATAAATATGAAATGAGGTTAATTTTATTGAGCTTGCAACCTTGGTTAGTGTAGACGAAAATGAATTCACTGGCATTAGACTAGAATGTACCTGAACCATAAAGACATTAATCAATTCACTGGTGTGGTATTAAAATGTGAAAATGTGCTTTTGAGGGAGTGAGGAGTGACAGGCAAAGGACAATTTTCAGATTATTCAAATAATCCTTGGGAAGTCTTTCAGTAGAGCTGGGCGTGGTGGCGCATGCCTGTAATCCCAGCACTTGGGAGGCTAAGGCAAGAGGATCGCAAGTTCAAAGCCAGCCTCAGCAATGGCAAGGCACTTAGTAACTCAGTGAGACCCATCTCTAATAAAATATACACACACAAAAAAAGGGCTGGGGATATGGCCCAGTGGTCCAGTGCCCCTGAGTTCAATCCCCGGTACCAAAAAAAAAAAAAAAAAGAAAGAAAGACTTTCAGTAATAAACATCTATTATTCTTTAGAACATTAAGTAATATGTTAAATAAATATTTATTTTGCCTTGTTAAAATGTGCTTTGCCAGGCATGGTGGCACATGCCTATAATCCCAGCAGCTTAGAAGGCTGAAGCAAGAGGATTACAAATTCGAGGTGAGCCTCAGCAACTTAGAGATACCCTGTCTCAAAACAAAACTTAGAAAAAGAGCTGAAAATGTTACTTGGTAGTTAAGGACCCCTGGGTTCAATCTCTACTACCAAGAAATTTTAAAAATCAAATAAAACATGGTACTTTGACAGTCTGAAACATCGTTCAGCATGTCCACTTCCAGTCCATCAATTTAGTTTCCCAAATTTGGGACGTAATAAAATGCAAATGAAAAACAATGTTATATGACATAGGAGGGAAATAGAGCTGGTCCTCAGAAGACTCAAGAATCCAGCTTTGGTAATATAATCTAGTCTCTTCTGTGGGTGTGTTGTAACACATTACTGTGCACATTTCTACCAGCATAGAAATTCATTTTTGAAGAAGAGTTCTGTAAATAAAACTATTTTAATAAGTTAAAGAGAACACCAAAGTCAGCCCAAGTCATACAGAGCAATATTCATTACTTAGCGATTGCACTGTGCTAAGTAAAGAGCCACCCTGTTAAGAATAGAGAATAGAGACCACTCTGGCTTTAAAACTACTAAATGGCATGGGAGAATTTGCTTCCAAACCCCAACAAAATAGTTCCACAGAGCTCCTCTTTTCTCCTCCTCTTACTCTTCCTCCTTTAATTTGGGACAAGACTGAAATCAGAACTTTGGGGGTTTGGGTGTGGGTAAGGGTCCTGCTTATCATGAACCAGTTCAAATATCATCTCTTCCAGGTGGTAATTCCCCACTATTTTACGCACCCCAGGGCAAGATTGTGAGGAAGTTGGGGTCAGGACCAGAACAAAGCAGCACAAAGAGGGCCTACTGGTGAGGTTAACTTTCTGCTTGACGAAAGTGCTTGTGGACAATCAGACAGAAACCTCTGTACTCATGCTCCTAAGCAGGGGATCCAATAGAAAAACTAAAACAGATGCATGGATGGAGGGGGCATCAATCAATAATAGTAAGGAGTGTGTGGACAGGGGAGGAGATAAGGAAAGGAGGGAATTCTAGAGATCATAAAAAGAACAGGCCAAAACTCTCCCACTGGATTCCCAGCTCCAGGGCCCCTTCCCTTCGGAGAGGATTATCTCACTTTTGCAATAAACCTGCTGCTAGCTCACTAATTCTGTGTTCTGTTCTTTAATTCTTTGCTGAATGGAGACAACAAACCCAGACAGTAACATCCAGTTGGTTGTTCATGCCTCTGTCTTCACATACTCTATTGATATCATTATTATTACTAAATCATATTTTATTGTAACTACCCTTTTATGTATATTTCTGTGATTACACTGCAGGCTCCTAAGAGGTAGAGGCCAGAATTTCCTCATTTTTGGTACCTAAAAGGGCTTCAATCATTTGTGGGAAAACACCAGAATAATGTGCTATCTCTTGTGGTATGTGCTATCTCTTCTTGATAGAGGCTGACAACGCAAATTGTGTTATGCTCAGATCTAGTTACTTTTAAATACTGTAAACACTACAATGCTCAGTCTCAAAGCCTATTCCTAACTCTGTTCTGGCTTTCTGACCCTAATATATATCTCAATAGTACCTAATAGAAAGTAGAGGAAAGGCTATAAAAATTAGGACTTCTAAGGATGTGAGAACTGTAGAAAGATAAAAAAGAATTAAGCAGGCTTGAGGTCAGGGCTTAAGAGCCTTGAGACCCAACTCAGAAAGTCATGAAATATTTACTCAGGACTACTGTTTGTAATCACAGTATGTAGAATGACTAAAAATAAGTAAACAGAACTAAAAAAAAATTTTTTAAAGCAGTAAGCAGTACTAAATGTTTTTTATTGCCTGTTCCTAAATCTTCCCTATATTGAGTTTATCCAATTTCTAAGTTGAATTTTTTTAACTCAAGTCTTTGATATTTTTCTAAATGGATACTTTTCTAAACAAGTATTTTCACCTAAGATGCTTTATTTCTTGGTTTGGATTTTATTCTGTGAAGCTTAAATTCTACCAAGTTTATTCTATATCTCCACAGAGTTAAAAAATGTTAGTAAATATTTCAGTTAGGATTTTCACAATTGAACCCAAAGCAAATTAAGTGTAATTTGAGACTTACAGAGAACATGCCATTCTATCTTACTGCCATGGACTATTTGCAACTAATTCCCTAGAAGTGACATGTATTTTTTTTTTTTTTATAATTGTTCTGGGAACTATATTCATCTATTTAGGCACTTTCATGACATTTTAACACAGTGTAGACTTTTTTAATGCTACATCTTCATGCTATGCTTCATTTACTGGTCTTCTTAAATCTTGTATCAATTCATTTTGTGGAGCAATTCAGCTGTTTTTGTCATTCTTAGTAGTGTGTGTCTTTGTTTTTAAATGTAGCCACAAATTCCGCATAACTTATGGTAATCTATATTTCTCTAAGTAAGAAAAAAATGAAACTAAATGTAATTTGGGGTTGTTTTTTCAGCTGAGTCATGTCTCCAGTCAGTTCCTTTGATTGTTCTGTCTTCCTAAATTTGTTTTACTGCACTTCAAATGTAAGCTTTAAAAAGAATCTGTGGAAAGTTAGTTTCACATGCTTTTTTTTTTAAACCTCTTTATCTTTTTTTAACCTGTTTTATGTCAGTGTCCTGCTGTGGAAGATTCTTGGTAGTGTGGACCTTGGACAATCTCAATTTTCTGAACTATTTTGTAGGTTTCACCAGCAAAATTACCTGATCCCAAAGTTTTCATTGTGGAGAGGTTTTCAAATACACATTCTATTTTTTTAAATAGAAATAAGACTATTCAGATTTTCCTTTTGATCTTGCACTGGTTTTGATAAATTGTATTTTTTAAAATCATGTAAATTGTCAAATTTATTGGCATACGGTTGTCCATAATAGTCTTAGACATCTTTTTGATGTCTGTCTGACCTGTAATGATATATATTCCCTTTTTTTATTCTTATTAATGATCATTCCCTGAGCTAAATATCCTCTTTAATCCCCTTCACATGCTGGAAAAGCCTCAGTGCTGACTTATATAACTTGCTGGCTCAAAATGTTAAGGTTTGATGTTAACTTGTGATGTGCATGGACTGTGTTTTCCCATGTACATCTTTACCTCAAGTATCACACAAAATTTTATTTTATCCATGGTCAAAACCATCGTGGGATGGAAAATAGTACCAAGGAAAATCCAGGTCACATAGGTCTCCAATACCCTTGTCTAGAACAATTTAGTAAAGCAATTTAAAAATACAGGAAATATTTCAAACATAGATGTGAAAATTTGACGGTCATAGCTGCTAAAAATTGCAGTATTTTAAAAATAACTTTTCTTTTGGAAAGTAATCATTTGGTAATAGATTGCTTTATATCAGTCCCCAATCATCATGATGACAGATGCCACCACCATCAATTTCTTCCTTCCCTGGGAAAGCATGCCATACTGCATATCAAGAGACAGAGGGCAGAACCTCCTCTCAAATATGGATTGGCCTCAGTGACATGCTTGATGTTCTGGGACTTCCAGAGCTAGATTATAAAAAGCTTTGCAGCTTCTGCCTAGGTCTCAGAAAATTCTCTCATGTAAGAAGTCAGATTACCTAGTGCTCACCATGCTCTAGAAGTCACAAGACAGTGCTGCAGTCAAGAATTATGAGCCGAGATTTTTAGCCATTCCCACCAAGACACCAGACATGTAAGTGAAGCCATCTTGACCTCTCCAGATCAACCTGTCTGCTTTCTGATTGCCACTAAGTGACTTTGGTCAATTTAATAAAAACAGAAGAAGCCAATCCATGCCTAAATTCTTGACCAATGGAACCATGAAATATAATAAAGCAAACAAGGTTTTAAACCACTAACTTTTGGTATTGTTACATGGAAAAAGATAACCAGAACAAATGGAAGCAAACATTACTATCAGCTGGCCTTATAAAGACAGCTATGATATTCCAAATTAATTGGAAAAAAACCTGGAAATTTTTCATCTAGATTTACCATGCTAAGTAATGTGTATGTATAAACCATTTGAATTCTTCTTCACAGTATACCTAGGAGTATACAATTTCCAAAAATTATAGAAGTTCCTGCCAATACTGCTATTTCAATTTAGGATAATTAATTATATCTTTTCTGATCTTCAGCTGATTCAGACTTGTTTTTAATGTTCAAAATGCTGTAATGAATAGGACTACCAGATTATTGGATGTCCTTTTGAATAGAGAATGAAAACATCTTCATGAATAAGGAAATATTTGAGTTGTAACCCAAGGGTTAGGCTGTGAAGTTTTGGTTGATAAGAATACTGGCATGGCTAATATTTCAAAATTCAATGAAACAAATTTCTATGATTAAATGAATCTACAATTTGCTTCTTGAGAAAATTATCTCTTATTAGTGTTAAAAAGGCTTTATACTAGATGCTGATGGAGCCACACCTAACTTAAAAGTTAGTCTGAACTTTGCAGCTGCTTTAACCAAAAGAATCATAAGTAATACAACAATGGTGTACCTATATAAATAAAACCGTGAAACTTAACAAATCTCTCAAGCCTTTTAAACAATGTCCTTGTTCATAAATTAGTTTTGGTAAAAGCCTAATAACTAATTTGATTTATGAGAACTTAATTAATTGTAAATTGTAAATGAAGCAATTGAATATCTTTTGTGAATTTTTAATCTTCCTTTTTATTTTTTAATGTAAAAATAATTGTATAGTAATAGAAAATAAAGTCAATATATAAAGCCCTTGATACCTTTTTTGCCCAAGGTAGGCTCATTCTTATTGAATGATATCTCAAAAAAAGTCATCTCTTTGGGACATATTAAAAATCATTAGGAGACTCATGAATGTCAGGCTTCTATAAAGCTAGCTCTTTTTATTTTGGCTTTAAAGCAGTGAAAGCACATATAAGCACCCCCACCCCCATCAAGTCCCAATTCTCAGAAGTTTCTCTTTGTTTCTGCCTTCCCTGTTGTTGTTGTTGTTGATGTTGTTTTTTTAATAGATTAACTGCACACTAAAGTTAGCTAGAAATGCACAAAACTGTCCCTTCCCGAACATTCCCTAGTCCCAAAGTACAGGAAAAGTTTACACCTGGAAGGGTGCTTGCCAGAAACACAGTCCTCAACAAAAACAATTTGCAAGCCACTTCAATCAACACAAAGACTTTGATCATTTGTGCCTTCTGTAGGTGCACTGGACTGCAGCTCTTACTGACCTAGTAAATGAGGTAAGATGCACACGTCCATGCTTCAGAAGACACTACTTTTCCAAACTCTGGACAACTGAGGCACCCCCTGTTTGGAAACCCAGGTATCTTCCCTTGAGAAATCACATAAAAGATTCTCCCTTAGGGCAAGTTCTAAGATGGGTCACTGAAGGTGAGAGCATGCAATCATCTTCCAGCAGTGCCAACTTGTAAAAACAACGCTTTCTTTTTCGGTCACATGGCCACTTAGTTCATTGACTATCTGGAGGCAGTAAACCAAACTTTGTATGGGTTACAGTAATATTGTCAAATTGTCCAGATCACTGAATAAAAAGCAGATGTACTGGTTCACATTCCTATAGACACTAAAAGGAAACTGACTTAAATGAATCAAATTTCCGACCTTATTTTTAGCTCAGAAGGGGATTTTCAAACTACTTATCTATTGCCTTAATAAAAGTCATTAAGCCAGGCGTGGTGGCGCAAGCCTGTAATCCCAGCACTTGGGGAAGCTGAGGCAGGAGGATCTGTTGCCGCCTGCGGCTGCCACTTGCAGCAACGACACCGCAGGAGAAAATTCGGAGGCAGGATGGAAATGAAAAAGTTCTTTTATTCTTCTCTTGCCGGCTCCAACAACCTCTCCAACTCCAACTCCAACTACCAACTAACTAACCCTCACCCAGTTAAAAACTTTTTGCCTTAACAAGGACATGTGCTAACAGCTCAAGCTTACAGGTGTGTCACACAGTGTTCATGGGCATAAAATGATTCAGGTGAAAATACTTGAACACCTTAATGGCTTTCAGCTAGCTGCCATCTTAGCTATCTCTTCAATTAGGGCTCTTACATTTCCCCCCTTTTGTTTTAAAAGAGGGGATGCTCTAGGACGTCCATGTGCAACCAACATTCTTACCTGTCATCGGATAATCAAGGCTGTGCCCTTGACTCCTGTCTTAGGTTGATATGTCGGCCACATGAGACTGGCCCGTGGATGGATGATGACCTCATCCAGATCGACTGTACCTGTCTTAGGTTGTCCCCTTCTGGGATCTTACCCGTCATTGGCTAACCAGCCGTCCAATCGAGCCCTTCAGGATCGACTGTGTGTTGACTAACAGCCGTCCAATCATGAGGAGATGCTGCAGTTTCAAGGCGGCAAGCCTTCTGCTGATGAGCCAAGTTCCATAGCGAATCAAGGTCTTTAAACAAATCAGCTGCCCTTAGTTCCATCAAGTAACGCACTGAGTTCTCTAGACAAATACCCGCAAGGTATTGTACCGTAATGTCCCAAATAATGAAAGATCAAAATGTCCACTTGTTATAATACATTGATCTAGGAGGCCCCATGCATGCAGAGCAGAGGCCACACTGCTGGTGAGGTTGTTTGATGCTTGAGCAGCAGGGATGTTTGTAGCGACCGCTATCCCTGCAGCTGCAGCAGCAGCAGCCGTCTTTTTTATGTCTAGACAATGCCACCTGCAAATCTTCAGGGCCTGCTACCTAGAAACTCAAGCATCAATTATTAAATGAAAGGCAGTGCTATTCCAGCACTGAGTCAAGAGGCAAGTTGTCAAACTAAAAAATAGAATTATTAGATTAGAAAATTAAAGTTGATCTCTGCTCACACACATTGCTGCTTGAGCTCCCACAAACATAAGCTGGCAAAATATCACATTCAGAACAAATCAAAGAAAGACTGAG
This sequence comes from Tamias sibiricus, assembly GCA_025594165.1. NCBI lineage: Eukaryota > Metazoa > Chordata > Mammalia > Rodentia > Sciuridae > Tamias > Tamias sibiricus. The sequence goes on from CM046664.1 coordinate 81,217,207, forward strand.
GGTATTTACTGCATTAAAGATAGATTAAAGAAAAGCTTAAAGCACTTTGGAAAAATAATTTGTTAGCTGGAACCCCCAAGTCTCTGCATACACAGCAACCTTCTATGAAATTACCTGTTGAAATAATTCAAATTAATCAGCTATTAAACAAATAAAGTTAAATACACATAAGCAATCCCATGTCAAATACCAAAATATTAGGATATACAGTATTAGTCATATTCTTTGCTGAAGAGAAGTCCCAGGGACACCTATAAATCAAAATTGAAGGTACCGTCACTTTTTAAATTGTTAACCCAAATTGAATACTCTAAACTTAAATGAATTAAAGTTATTTGGATCCATATATATATATATATATATATTTTATAATTAATTTTTTAATAATATTAATTTTTTCATAAGCACTTTGTTATTTGTGACGTCACACTGGACAGTTGCACATACAAACATATATTTGTGACGTCACATTAACATGAAATTTAGACAAATACACAGACATAAAGACATATAAAAAGAAAAAAAAATACAATTGTGTGCACACTAAAGAGAGATCTTCTCGTCCCGGCCGGGAGGAATGAGACTTAAATTGTGAATTTATTGGAGGACTCTTTTAAGAGAATCATTCCATACCTTCATCTTGGTCCTCTTAATTTTGTACTTGTTTTATTAATCTTGATTCCTCAATAACTTCATCTTGGTCCTTTTGATTTGGTATCTGTTTTATTAATCTGGATGGTATCATATTGGGGAGGATTCATGCTGTAGAAAAAACACAAACAGATCCTCTCCCCCCAATTAATACTGGATCTGGACCCTTCCATGCACCCGAAAGAACATCCTTCCAGTAAACCGGCTGGAGTATGTGGTACTATTGGACCTTCTAGCTCCAATTTAGGGACAGCATGTACAATATAGTGGCTTTCTGAAAAAAAAATATTTATAGGCTGTTCTTTAAAACTTTCTAGAGCTATTATAATAGCTTCAAGTTCAACTAATTGGGCTGATTTTTGACCAGTAATATGAATCATATTTTTCTTTTTGAGTGACTACTGCAGCAGTACCATTAGAGGACCCATCTGTAAATACATTTAATGCCTTAGGAATAGGTTTATTTTTTATTACCTGTGGAAATATAATGGGATGATTGACACAAAAAGATAGTATAGGAGACTTAGGAAGATGGTTATCAATATTTGCAGAAGTAGAGCATCTAGCTATGGCCCAATCATTATCATTGAAGCACAAATATTCAACCTGTGACGATGAATAGGGAGTAATAATAGTAGCGGGGTGAATGCCAAATATTTTAGTAGAAGTCTTAAGTCCTTGAAGAATAAGTTTAGCCACCATGGAGGTATAAGACTCAATTGTACTTTTAGGAAAGATGGGTAAATGTATCCATAATAAAGGTCCCTGTTGCCAAAATACTCCTGTGGGTGTATATTGTGAAGAAATAATAATCAATATTAGCGGTCGAGCAAAATCAATTCTATCTTGGATATTTGTTCTTAATAGGCTGAATAGTTTTGTCTACATAGATTTGACATATAGTGGGGCTATTAGCCATTCCCTGCGGTAGCACTTTCCATTGATATCTTTTATCAGGGCCATTATTATTGATAGAAGGAACTGAAAAAGCAAACCTGGGGGCATCCAGAGGATGTAGGGGAATAGAAAAGAAACAATCCTTTATATCAAGAGTTATAAGATGGAAATTTTTAGGAATAGCTACAGGATTAGGAAGTCCAGGTTGGATAGGGCCCATAATTTGCATAGTTTTATTGATTTCTCTAAGGTCATGTAACAATCTCCATTTTCTTGATTTTTTCTTGATTACGAATATGGGGGAATTCCAGGGAGAGGTGGAAGGCTCTATGTGTCCTGCTTCTAGTTGTTCTTGGATTAATAGGTGGGCCGCTTGTAATTTTTCTCTAGATAGGGGCCACTGAGGGACCCAAACTGGCTTATCGGAAAGCATGGTATTTTCAAAATTGTTTTCTCAGTGGCCCCTAGAAAAAATATTTTTTACCCTTTTGATGATGATTTAGATTTTTATTTTTAACACCTGTGGGCTTGGTTGTGAGGTGTACCCCTATTTGCTGTAGAATATCTCTTCCCCATAGGGTAACTGGCAAGCTGGTCAAAACATAAGGTTGGAATATTCCTTTATGCCTTCATTATCTTCCCAATTTAAGACTACAGCACTTTGTGCTGGGGCGTTAGTATATCCCAAGCCTCTTAAACTAGTTGAAGCCTTCTGCAGAGGCCAGTACTTGGGCCATTGTTGTAGATTAATGATGGAAGAGTCAGCCCCAGTATCAATCAGCCCCTCCATCTCTATACCTTGAATTTTTATTTTGCACATAGGCCTCCGTGAACAATCCTGAAACCCAGCAAGCCATAGGTCCCGAGCCAGTGGAACTAAATCCTCTATTGTTCCTATTCTGTGGCATACTCTTGAATGAGTTGTGGAAACTGGGTAGGAGAAGCAGCTGAGCAATTCTATCTCCTTGGTTAACAGAGATAATGCCTCTAGGTGAACTAAGCATTATTTTAATTTCTCCTTGGTAATCGGAGTCAATAACATCTGGTTTTACTTGAAAACCTAATAGGCTTTTAGAACTTTGTCCAAGGATAAGTCCTACAGTCCCTGAGGGAAGAGGTCCCTGACTCCTGTAGGAATCAGTTGAACCCCCATTTCAGGTGTTAGCACTATTTGGGTGGTGTGGAACAGAGGTCTAGTCCTACACTTCCTCTTGTCCCTCTGACAAGGGAGTCAATGGGTAGGAGGGATTGTGAAGAGGAATCATCTGTATGGATGTTTGAGGATATTTCTCGTCTAATGCCTCGTACATTTGTGGGCCCCGAGACATTGGGCCCCGTTGCCCCGTTTTTTGAATTCCTGGACAAAACATTTCCATAGATGTCAAATTTAGAACGGCATTTATTGGCCCAATGATTTCCCTTTTTACACCTGGGGCAGCGGCCTGGCGCATGGTATGAGCTTGGTCTTATTTCTCTTTGGGGCTATTGCCTAGAATATCCTGGTTGATTATAATAATTTTTGTCTGGAATATCCTGATTGATTATAATTTTTTTGTTGAGCCTTATTTGTGAAATTTTGAGGGGAAGCACCTCTCATTGCTGCTGCAATCACATTGCCTGTGACAAAGGCATCATTAATATCTTTACATAATCTAATGTATACTGAAAGGTCCTTTTTATTTTTCCATGGTCTTATAGCATCTTGGCAATATTTATTGGCATTTTCATATGCCAACTGGACAACTAAGGGCATTGCTTCATCTACATCCCCAAATATTCTGCCTGCAGTTCTTAAAAGTCTGTCAGCAAAATCAGCATATGGCTTTTTAGGCCCCTGTATTACTTTTGATAAGCTACCTTGCAAATCACCTGTTCCTGGTAAGGTCTTCCAGGCTTTAACAGCGGCATTGTTTATTTGTGCATATACACCAGGATCATATTGCGTTTGGGTTTGTAGTTCAGCAAACTGTCCTTCACCTGTTAGCATATCTACATTAAGGTCTGGGATGCCTGCAGTCGCATTTCTTATAGCTGTTTCTACACAAAGTTCCTGGAATTGTGACCTACAGATAGGTATTGTCCTCCACTCAGTACTGCCTTGCATAACCCCTTCCAGTCTGAGGGGGTTAAAGTGAAAGTGTTAAGGGACTCCAGCATGCTCAATGTGAATGGAGCTTGAGGCCCATAGGTCATTATCGCCTCTTTGAAATTTTTTATTGTTTTAAAATCTAGGGATAGGTGATACTTTTGCCCATTTTCATTTTCAAATACTGGCAGGTCCCAATGTTCCTGCGGTTTTTGGCATTCGAGGGCGCGTAAGCACTCAGAAAGGCCATCTCTGCCTCAAGGGCACACATATGCTCAGAAATACCCCTCATGGTTTCTGTAATGGATTCACCCATGAGGGAGCAGAGGGCACAAAATATTCCTCCACTTGATGTCTTAACTGACTTAGTGGAGAGGCTGTGCTTTCATGGTTATAGCTCCTCCTCATTACTATTACTTTCACTGGTAGTATCATCTTTCAGATTCTATTGAGGAGCACGTATTCTTCGGCTATTTCTAATAAATGATAACTTTAGCAGCTCTTATTTTCGTTATTTTTTGAGTTCACACCAATATTATCCTTACTGGGACTCAGAGGCTATGCTTTCTTGATCACTTTCCTCCTCACTATCAACTGATTCAGCGATGTCAAAAAAGGCCACTTGGCTTTTTGTTATTTCCGAACCCATCTGCTGCGGCTGCCACTTGCAGCAACGACACCGCAGGAGAAAATTCGGAGGCAGGATGGAAATGAAAAAGTTCTTTTATTCTTCTCTTGCCGGCTCCAACAACCTCTCCAACTCCAACTCCAACTACCAACTAACTAACCCTCACCCAGTTAAAAACTTTTTGCCTTAACAAGGACATGTGCTAACAGCTCAAGCTTACAGGTGTGTCACACAGTGTTCATGGGCATAAAATGATTCAGGTGAAAATACTTGAACACCTTAATGGCTTTCAGCTAGCTGCCATCTTAGCTATCTCTTCAATTAGGGCTCTTACATTTCCCCCCTTTTGTTTTAAAAGAGGGGATGCTCTAGGACGTCCATGTGCAACCAACATTCTTACCTGTCATCGGATAATCAAGGCTGTGCCCTTGACTCCTGTCTTAGGTTGATATGTCGGCCACATGAGACTGGCCCGTGGATGGATGATGACCTCATCCAGATCGACTGTACCTGTCTTAGGTTGTCCCCTTCTGGGGATCTTACCCGTCATTGGCTAACCAGCCGTCCAATCGAGCCCTTCAGGATCGACTGTGTGTTGACTAACAGCCGTCCAATCATGAGGAGATGCTGCAGTTTCAAGGCGGCAAGCCTTCTGCTGATGAGCCAAGTTCCATAGCGAATCAAGGTCTTTAAACAAATCAGCTGCCCTTAGTTCCATCAAGTAACGCACTGAGTTCTCTAGACAAATACCCGCAAGGTATTGTACCGTAATGTCCCAAATAATGAAAGATCAAAATGTCCACTTGTTATAATACATTGATCTAGGAGGCCCCATGCATGCAGAGCAGAGGCCACACTGCTGGTGAGGTTGTTTGATGCTTGAGCAGCAGGGATGTTTGTAGCGACCGCTATCCCTGCAGCTGCAGCAGCAGCAGCTGTCTTTTTTATGTCTAGACAATGCCACCTGCAAATCTTCAGGGCCTGCTACCTAGAAACTCAAGCATCATTATTAAATGAAAGGCAGTGCTATTCCAGCACTGAGTCAAGAGGCAAGTTGTCAAACTAAAAAATAGAATTATTAGATTAGAAAATTAAAGTTGATCTCTGCTCACACACATTGCTGCTTGAGCTCCCACAAACATAAGCTGGCAAAATATCACATTCAGAACAAATCAAAGAAAGACTGAGGGTATTTACTGCATTAAAGATAGATTAAAGAAAAGCTTAAAGCACTTTGGAAAAATAATTTGTTAGCTGGAACCCCCAAGTCTCTGCATACACAGCAACCTTCTATGAAATTACCTGTTGAAATAATTCAAATTAATCAGCTATTAAACAAATAAAGTTAAATACACATAAGCAATCCCATGTCAAATACCAAAATATTAGGATATACAGTATTAGTCATATTCTTTGCTGAAGAGAAGTCCCAGGGACACCTATAAATCAAAATTGAAGGTACCGTCACTTTTTAAATTGTTAACCCAAATTGAATACTCTAAACTTAAATGAATTAAAGTTATTTGGATCCATATATATATATATATATATATTTTATAATTAATTTTTTAATAATATTAATTTTCATAAGCACTTTGTTATTTGTGACGTCACACTGGACAGTTGCACATACAAACATATATTTGTGACGTCACATTAACATGAAATTTAGACAAATACACAGACATAAAGACATATAAAAAGAAAAAAAAATACAATTGTGTGCACACTAAAGAGAGATCTTCTCGTCCCGGCCGGGAGGAATGAGACTTAAATTGTGAATTTATTGGAGGACTCTTTTAAGAGAATCATTCCATACCTTCATCTTGGTCCTCTTAATTTTGTACTTGTTTTATTAATCTTGATTCCTCAATAACTTCATCTTGGTCCTTTTGATTTGGTATCTGTTTTATTAATCTGGATGGTATCATATTGGGGAGGATTCATGCTGTAGAAAAAACACAAACAGATCCTCTCCCCCCAATTAATACTGGATCTGGACCCTTCCATGCACCCGAAAGAACATCCTTCCAGTAAACCAAAGGTTTATGTTGTTGGTGTGGATTCCAATGTCTGTCTCCAGCCGAATATCCATTAGAATCTAAAGTTAAAAAATTTAAGGTAAACAGGGCAACTGCCAATGTGTCCCTAGGATTTTTCCAATTTCCTTCATTTTGCTTTAATAGCATAATTTTGAGTGTGTGATTAGCTCGTTCAATTATACATTGACCTTGAGGATTGTATGGGATACCTGTTTTGTGAGATATATTGAATTTTGCACAAAACTGTTTGAAAGATGAGGACGTTTATGCAGGGCCATTATCTGTTTTAAGCATTTTGGGGATGCCCAATGCAGCAAAAGCTTGCAGACAATGAGATGTAACATCTTTAACTTTTTCTCCAGAATGTAAGGAAGCAAAAATCATGCCTGAGCATGTATCTATGGTCACATGAATAAATCGCAATTTTCCAAAACTTGGCTTATGAGTGACATCCATCTGCCACAAATGATTGGGCATTAATCCTCTAGAGTTAACCCCATAATGTGGATTGGGCAAATGTGTCACACAAGATTGACAAGCCTTCACAATTGTTCGAGCTTGCTCCTTTGTGATTTTGAAACTTTTCTGTAATGTAGTACTATTGACATGAAATTGGGAATGGAACAAGGTAGCTTGTTGGACTACTGAAAATATAAAGATTGTTTTAGTGAGGGCATCAGCCTTTTGATTACCTTCATGGAGAGGACCAGGCAAATTAGTATGAGCTCTGATATGTCCAATAAATAAAGGTTCTTTACGTTCCCAGAGGAGATTTTGAATTTGAAAAAACAATTTAAAGGCTGGAGTATGTGGTGCTATTGGACCTGCTAGCTCCAATTTAGGGACAGCATGTACAATATAGTGGCTGTCTGAAAAAAATATTTATAGGCTGTTCTTTAAAACTTTCTAGAGCTATTATAATAGCTTCAAGTTCAACTAATTGGGCTGATTTTTGACCAGTAATATAAATCATATTTTCTTTTTGAGTGACTACTGCAGCAGTACCATTAGAGGACCCATCTGTAAATACATTTAATGCCTTATGAATAGGTTGATTTTTTATTACCTGTGGAAATATAATGGGATGATTGACACAAAAAGATAGTATAGGAGACTTAGGAAGATGGTTATCAAAATTTGCAGAAGTAGAGCATCTAGCTATAGCCCAATCATTATCATTGAAGCACAAATATTCAACCTGTGACGATGAATAGGGAGTAATAATAGTAGTGGGGTGAATGCCAAATATTTTAGTAGAAGTCTTGAGTCCTTGAAGAATAAGTTTAGCCACCATGGAGGTATAAGACTCAATTGTACTTTTAGGAGAGACGAGTAAATGTATCCATAATAAAGGTCCCTGTTGCCAAAATACTCCTGTGGGTGTATATTGTGAAGAAATAATAATCAATATTAGCGGTCGAGCAAAATCAATTCTATCACAATGGGATCTTTCAATGGCCTTTTCTACTAACTTTAAAGCTTCCCTAGCATCAGGAGTCAATGTTCGTGGTGAAGATGGATCAGAGTTCCCGTGAAGGATATCAAATAAGGGTTTTAATTGTCCAGTTGTGAGGCTTAGTGTAGGGCGAAGCCAATTAATGTCTCCAGCAGTTTTTGGAAATCATTGAGGGTGGTCAAATGTTCTTTATTTATTAAAAATTTTTGAGGCCTAATAAAGGTATCCATGATTTTAAATCCTAAATATAATATGGGAGATCTAGTTTGAACCTTTCCTTCAGCAATTTTTAATCCATATCTTTTTAAAATTTTCTGTCATATCACTGAATATGGTAAATAAATTTCTTGATTAGGGTGAGCAAGCAAAACATCATCCATACAATGGGGGCACATAAGGTTTGGATATTTGTTCTTAATAGGCTGAATAGTTTTGTCTACATAGATTTGACATATAGTGGGGCTATTAGCCATTCCCTGCGGTAGCACTTTCCATTGATATCTTTTATCAGGGCCATTATTATTGATAGAAGGAACTGAAAAAGCAAACCTGGGGGCATCCAGAGGATGTAGGGGAATAGAAAAGAAACAATCCTTTATATCAAGAGTTATAAGATGGAAATTTTTAGGAATAGCTACAGGATTAGGAAGTCCAGGTTGGATAGGGCCCATAATTTGCATAGTTTTATTGATTTCTCTAAGGTCATGTAACAATCTCCATTTTCTTGATTTTTTCTTGATTACGAATATGGGGGAATTCCAGGGAGAGGTGGAAGGCTCTATGTGTCCTGCTTCTAGTTGTTCTTGGATTAATAGGTGGGCCGCTTGTAATTTTTCTCTAGATAGGGGCCACTGAGGGACCCAAACTGGCTTATCGGAAAGCCATGGTATTTTCAAAATTGTTTTCTCAGTGGCCCCTAGAAAAAATATTTTTTACCCTTTTGATGATGATTTAGATTTTTATTTTTAACACCTGTGGGCTTGGTTGTGAGGTGTACCCCTATTTGCTGTAGAATATCTCTTCCCCATAGGGTAACTGGCAAGCTGGTCAAAACATAAGGTTGGAATATTCCTTTATGCCCTTCATTATCTTCCCAATTTAAGACTACAGCACTTTGTGCTGGGGCGTTAGTATATCCCAAGCCTCTTAAACTAGTTGAAGCCTTCTGCAGAGGCCAGTACTTGGGCCATTGTTGTAGATTAATGATGGAAGAGTCAGCCCCAGTATCAATCAGCCCCTCCATCTCTATACCTTGAATTTTTATTTTGCACATAGGCCTCCGTGAACAATCCTGAACCCAGCAAGCCATAGGTCCCGAGCCAGTGGAACTAAATCCTCTATTGTTCCTATTCTGTGGCATACTCTTGAATGAGTTGTGGAAACTGGGTAGGAGAAGCAGCTGAGCAATTCTATCTCCTTGGTTAACAGAGATAATGCCTCTAGGTGAACTAAGCATTATTTTAATTTCTCCTTGGTAATCGGAGTCAATAACATCTGGTTTTACTTGAAAACCTAATAGGCTTTTAGAACTTTGTCCAAGGATAAGTCCTACAGTCCCTGAGGGAAGAGGTCCCCTGACTCCTGTAGGAATCAGTTGAACCCCCATTTCAGGTGTTAGCACTATTTGGGTGGTGGAACAGAGGTCTAGTCCTACACTTCCTCTTGTCCCTCTGACAAGGGAGTCAATGGGTAGGAGGGATTGTGAAGAGGAATCATCTGTATGGATGTTTGAGGATATTTCTCGTCTAATGCCTCGTACATTTGTGGGCCCCGAGACATTGGGCCCCGTGCCCCCGTTTTTTGAATTCCTGGACAAAACATTTCCATAGATGTCAAATTTAGAACGGCATTTATTGGCCCAATGATTTCCCTTTTTACACCTGGGGCAGCGGCCTGGCGCATGGTATGAGCTTGGTCTTATTTCTCTTTGGGGCTATTGCCTAGAATATCCTGGTTGATTATAATAATTTTGTCTGGAATATCCTGATTGATTATAATTTTTTTGTTGAGCCTTATTTGTGAAATTTTGAGGGGAAGCACCTCTCATTGCTGCTGCAATCACATTGCCTGTGACAAAGGCATCATTAATATCTTTACATAATCTAATGTATACTGAAAGGTCCTTTTTATTTTTCCATGGTCTTATAGCATCTTGGCAATATTTATTGGCATTTTCATATGCCAACTGGACAACTAAGGGCATTGCTTCATCTACATCCCCAAATATTCTGCCTGCAGTTCTTAAAAGTCTGTCAGCAAAATCAGCATATGGCTTTTTAGGCCCCTGTATTACTTTTGATAAGCTACCTTGCAAATCACCTGTTCCTGGTAAGGTCTTCCAGGCTTTAACAGCGGCATTGTTTATTTGTGCATATACACCAGGATCATATTGCGTTTGGGTTTGTAGTTCAGCAAACTGTCCTTCACCTGTTAGCATATCTACATTAAGGTCTGGGATGCCTGCAGTCGCATTTCTTATAGCTGTTTCTACACAAAGTTCCTGGAATTGTGACCTACAGATAGGTATTGTCCTCCACTCAGTACTGCCTTGCATAACCCCTTCCAGTCTGAGGGGGTTAAAGTGAAAGTGTTAAGGGACTCCAGCATGCTCAATGTGAATGGAGCTTGAGGCCCATAGGTCATTATCGCCTCTTTGAAATTTTTTATTGTTTTAAAATCTAGGGATAGGTGATACTTTTGCCCATTTTCATTTTCAAATACTGGCAGGTCCCAATGTTCCTGCGGTTTTTGGCATTCGAGGGCGCGTAAGCACTCAGAAAGGCCATTAATCTCTGCCTCAAGGGCACACATATGCTCAGAAATACCCCTCATGGTTTCTGTAATGGATTCCACCCATGAGGGAGCAGAGGGCACAAAATATTCCTCCACTTGACGGTCCTTTCTGGTCTTAACTGACTTAGTGGAGGAGGCTGTGCTTTCATGGTTATTTAGCTCCTCCTCATTACTATTACTTTCACTGGTAGTATCATCCTGGGTTTCAGATTCTATTGAGAGCACGTATTCTTCGGCTATTTCTAATAAATCTCTGATAACTTTAGCAGCTCTTATTTTCGTTATTTTTGAGTTCACACCAATATTATCCTTACTGGTCTTATCTGACTCAGTGGAGGCTATGCTTTCTTGATCACTTTCCTCCTCACTATCAACTGAGTCAGCGATGTCAAAAAAGGCTTTTATTACTTGGCTTTTTGTTATTTCCGAACCCATCTGTAAAGATTTCTCAGTTCTTACCTGCAGATTCCAAACTCCCCTTACGGGCCACCACTTGTTGCCGCCTGCAGCTGCCGCTTGCAGCAACAACACCGCAGGAGAACATTCGGAGGCAGGATGGAAATGAAAAAGTTCTTTTATTCTTCTCTCGCCGGCTCCAACAACCTCTCCAACTCCAACTCCAACCACCAACTAACTAACCCTCACCCGGTTAAATACTTTTTGCCTTAACAAGGATACGTGCTAACAGCTCGAGCTTACAGGTACGTCACACAGTGTTCACGGGCATAAAAAGATTCAGGTGAAAATACTTGAACACCTTAATGGCTCTCAGCTAGCCGCCATCTTAGCTATCTCCTCAATTAGGGCTCTTACAAGGATCGAGAGTTCAAAGCCAGCCTCAGCAATGGCAAGGCACTTAGCAACTCAATGAGACCCTGTTTCTAACAAAATACAAAAAAGGGCTGCGGATGTGGCTCAGTGGTCAGAGTGCCCCTGAGTTCAATCCCCAGTACCAAAAAAAAATAAATAAATAAAAGTCATTAACTAAAGTGAAGACTTATAAATAAAACAATTTGTAAGCACTAAAAAGTATGTATCCTAAAACAAATTTGCTAGGCAAGTTCATAATAATGAGCATTTTAGAGAAAAAAGTCTCCTTATTTCTCAGGACACACAAAGGCCTCTCAGTAGTAGAGTTGCTTGTATTTGGTAACCATGGTTGGGAAATGAGTAGAAAAGTTATCTAATTACTCGAGGCTAGTAAAATATAGAGATAAACCGTAAAAATACAGAGATTTATTTTATACATTGAGCAGATCAAATTGGTTTGTGACTTACAATTGCATTGTGATGCTATAAAAGCTGTAATAAAATTCTGGTTTTGGTTGGGGTTCTTTGTTTTGTTGTTGTTACTGAATTATAGGAGATAAGATTATGTAGGAGCCCTAATTAAGGAGATAGCTAAGATTGCGGTTAGCTGTGAGCCATAAAGCATTACCACCTTCCATGATCTGGCGAGACTTGGCCCTGGACATTGTGGACGAGGTCAGCGCCATGTTGGAGGAGTGTGGATGGCGTGTTGGAGTTGTTGTTGGAGCCGGAGAGAGAAGCTAGCAGAATAAAGAGCCTGTTTGTTTCCAGTCCGCCTCTGAACTTACTCCCGTTGCTCCAAGCGGCAATCGCTTCAGGCGGCAACAGGTGGTGACCCGTACGTCATTACAGCCTCTTTTAGATTTTTTATTGTTTTGAAATCTACTGACTGGTGGACCCTCTGTCCATTTTCATTTTCAAATACTGGCAGTTCCCAATGTATCTGTGAGTTACCCTCAAGCGCGCATAAGCGCTCAGAAAGACTTTTTATTTCTATTTCTAGGGTATGCAAACGCCTAGTAATACCCTTCATATTTTCTGTAATGGATTCCACCCATGGGGGAGTAGAGGACACAAGTGGTTCCTCTACTTGAAGGTCCTTTCTCCTTTCTAATTTCTTGTTGTTCTTTTTATTGGAGACTGTGCTCCCAGAATCGCTTTTTGATTCCTCTTCACTACTATCACTTTTACTGGTATCCTGAATTTCAGCTTCTAAGGAGAGTACATATTCTTTGGCTAATTTCAATAAGTTTCTGATGGCTTTTGCAGCTCTTACTTTTGAATTTACACTACTCTTCTCACTGGTATTAACTGACTCAGAGGCTATGCTTTCTTGATCACTTTCCTCACTATCTACTGAGTCCGCAATATCGAAAAACTCATCCATGGCTTTTATTATCTGACCTTTTGTTATTTGCACTCCCATTTTCAGTTCTTTTTTTTTTAAAAAACATTTTTATTTATTTGCTTTTAGTTGTACACAATGCATTTTATTCAATGCGTTTTATTTGTATGTGGTGCTGAGGATTGAACCCGGGTCACCCACATGCTAGGCGAGCGCTCTACCGCTGAGCCACAATCCCAGCCCCCATTTTCAGTTCTTACCTGCCGGCCGAATTCCCCGTATGGGCTACCACCTCTTGCTGCCTGAAGCAATTCGCTTGGAGCAACGACGCCGCGGGAATAAGTTCAGAGACGGACTGGAAACAAACAGGCTCTTTATTCTGCTAGCTTCTCTCTCAAGCTCCAACAACAACTCCAACATGCCATCCACACTCCTCCAACATGGCGCCAATCCCGTCCACAATGTCCGGGGCCAAGTCTCGTGAGATCATGGAAGGTGGTAATGCTTTATGGCTCACAGCTAACCACAATCTTAGCTATCTCCTTAATTAGGGCTCCTACAAGATTATGAACTAAACATAACATGATAAATGGTAGCAGAATCAATATTCTCTACAGAGGGAGGAGAGAGAAAGAAGTGACTGGAGTTATGGAGGCTTTCTGAAGTCCGTGAGCCTTAAGAATGCCTCAAGGGGCTGGCAGGATTAAGATAAGTGGAAAAGAGAAAATATATCCACTTGAGTGAGCAACTACATTGCTTGTTGCTTCTGTGAAGGTGTGGAACTTGGATGAGAATATGGCTCTTCAAGGGCAGACCTAACATCATGATTATGTTGGGCAGGGTTCAGGGCCGAAGAGCACAGTTCTGTAACCATAGTAGCAACCACAGCAAAAACAGTGGAATTTCCACACAATCATCTCAAATCTTGTTTAGGTTTGAACTCCTGCCAATATTATTTGGACAAGTCTTCTACAAGGCCACCTACTCAAATCGAGGTTCCTGCTGTGAGTGAAGATACTGGAAATTTGTTCTAGAATGCTGATTGCCCTCAATTCATATCCTAGATTGATTGATGACAGCAACATTTCTTTACACCTTTTTTTCCTTTCTTTTTTTTTTCTTTCAGTACTCAATATTTAACTGGGGAGCAATTAAATAGTAAGCCATATCCTCAGCCCTTTTTATTTTTTAGTTGGAGACAAGGTCTCACTAAGTTGCTTAGGGCCTTGCTAAGTTGCTGAGGATGGCTTTGAATTTGTAATCCTTCTGCCTCAGCCTCCTGAGTCACTGGGATTACAGGTGTGTGTCACTGCACCTGGCTCCATTCTTCTTACAATGAATGATCATTCTCAGCTCTGAGGGCATCTATCTACCATAGTCTTAGAGGCAGTGACTCAAGGCTGAAGGTTTGTCACATAGTTACTACCGCCAGGTGGTGGCCATGTATCCCCAGCTACCCATAATTCATGTTATGATTTCTGCTTGGGTGGGGTGCATTCATCCCTGTCTCCATTCCTCTATTCAAACTGTCATTTCCCCATCACTCCAGTTCCTTTCAACCCTGGAGGTGCTAAAATGTTCCATCACAGTGTACCAGCTACATTTGCCCATGTGGCTACTGTTTCTGATAGTTCAGCTAGAGTTCTTAAGCAGTTTCTTCAAGAGTCTGAACTCATAGATTTTATAAAGTTATATTTGAATTTTGTTTTCTTCCAACTCCTACATTCAAAGTTCTGGTGAAAGTAGATAATGAGAGGAAAAATACAGAAAATAAAAACTATTTTATGATCCTTATAAGAGGCTTTTTTGGGTTTAATTTGATAATTTAATGTTTGGGTAGGATTATATGAAATTTCTAAATAACTCCCTTCAAAATATTTATTCATTACAAAGAGACAAAGAGGATCTTCACAGTGGAAAAATTTGGCAGATCCCACCTTAATCAAGTCACCACAGTGAACATAAGACAAGTCAAAATCAAGTACTATTCATGTAATGAGAAACAATGAGAAAACAGCATCACTTCTGGGGTATTGTTTCCAAAGATACATAATCAGAATCTATTCATGAACCAAAATTAAACCAAAAGGCAAACTTGTTTGTGTCAAGTCTATGGAAGACAAAGAAAGACTGAAGAACTCTTCTAGAGTGGAAACTAAAGAAACATGACAATTAAATGGGACCTAAGGGTTAGATGGTAGTCACAAAACAACATTAATTTCCTAAGTTTAATGGTTATATTATGGGTATATACACTCAGTTTATAGAAAATTCATACTCAAATAGTAGAAGGCATATAGCATCAGGTCACTAACTTACCCTCAAGTGGAGTAAGAAAAATAAGTATTTTGTATTCACTTGTATTTTTGTAAGCTTGAGATTATTTCAAAATGAAACAATAACAGTGTTCTGACATTACTCATTCAAATTCATAATCCTCATGAGCACTTCTCTTTTCTAGTCACTTAATGGATGCTAGGTATTCACCCATTGGGGAAGAAAGGATTAAAAAATCTTAACTTGCCCATCCGCCCTCCCCCCCACACACACCGGTTTCATTTTGTTTTGTTTATTTTTTGTTATTATAGGTTCCAGTAATCATAAATCACATATCATAGGAAATGGTCAGAGAAATATTTCATCACATGATCAAAATGTCAGAAAAAAACTTTAAGAGAGCTTTATGCAGAAGCTAGAGAGGAAAAAGTAAAGAAAGTCGGAGTGGGAAGTGGGGTGTGGAGATAAGATCAGTAGAGTAGAGGAGAGGGACAGGAGAGGAGGGAAGGGAAAGGGAACATACTGGGGAATGATACTGAACAAATTATATTGTTATATTGTGTGCATGCATAAAAGTGTGTAACAATGAATCCCACTATTATGTACAATTAGCGTACACCAATAAAAATATGCAAAAACATATGAGAGCTAATCAAAGGCAGAGGAAAACCTAGTAAAGTAACTCCATTATTTCTGATACACTCCAGTCCTTCCAGGATTTCAAAATTAGGGAAATTTCCTGAGTCCCTGTCTTAAAGTCATTCAAATGTTATGTTAATTAGCAAGCATTACAAACAAACAAAAACAGGTCACCTAAACCTCAGTCCTCAACAAAACAATTGTGTACTTAAAAAATAATTTTGCAAGTATCAACTTAATTTGGGTTCGAAGTTTAATTAAGGGGGACTGGGGATGTAGCTCAATGGTGGAGCATGTGCTTAGCATGTGTGAGGCACTGGGTTCAATATCTCTACATCTCAAACCCTTTTTATTTTTTATTTTGAGACAGGGTCTCATTAAGTTGTTTAGGGCCTTGCTAAATTGCTGAGGCTGGCCTCAAACTTGCTATCCTCTTGCCTCAACCTTCTGACCCACTGTATTACAGGCAGGCTGCACCATACCCAGCCAAGCAGATTTGCTTTCCACTAACATTCTCTTTAAAATTGTTCACAGCTTTGGCAATTTTATGGATTTGGATTCTAGAAGCAGTGACTTGGTATCACTACTATACAAGCCTATTGTAACCTAAATTCTCCAGGCTTGATCAATCTGTGACTATAAAGTCATTTTTTTCTTCATTTTTTATTATTTATTAACAAATACTCAGTGAATACTTAGTAAATGGCACAGTTACAAACTTGATATGCATCAGTGAATAAAACAATCTGAAATCCATGACTCTGTCTGTTAATATAGGCTCTTTATACCCCTGAAAACCTCTTCAGCAGCCCCTTGAAGAATTTTGGGATTCCACTGCTGAATTCTGATGTGTTCTCTACTCCATGGCTGGTAGCCACACAGTGGTCCGTGGGCATTTGCCTAACATGTCATGTGCAGTAATGCCACTTGCACTTCCAGGAAATTACAAAGTTTAATGGAAGTGGGGCTGGGATTGTGGCTCAGCGGTAGAGCGCATGCCTACCATGTGCGCGGCCCAGGTTCGATCCTCACGTAAAAATAAATACAGGCGTTGTATACAACTAAAATAAATAAATATTTTAAAAAAAAAGGTTTAATGGAAGAGTTTTTTGCACGTTTTTACAGGTTTCTCTCTCAAGACGGACCAGAAAGCTATCAGTCTTTATTCAGCAGGAGAAGAAGGGTTGTCTAAGCTCTCAGCTTTGTTACAGAGTCAAATTCATAGTACCTGGTTCCTTGACTTTGGTTGCATTGATTCTCTCACAGGAAGACTTCAGCCCAGTTGCAAATGGATTTCCCTCAGTCTATGCATTTCACTACCTCATCAGACACATTCTGGGCACAAACAGAGTCCTCACACTGAGTTTCTTCAACCCCCAAAGCTTGTACTCTTCTGAGGGACTTACCACTCTCCTTTATACACTAGGCCCCCTAAGTGCCCAAATCCCCAACAGTGGTCTGTAAACCCAAACCAAGACATTCCAAGAAAGGATCCATTGGCTTTACTGGATTTCCAAAGGAGTCTGTAAACCCAAAAGGTTAAGAATCACTTGCTTGATTACATGGTGTCACAAAAATATAATTCCATAGCATCACCATAGACATTCCAAATTACATTTTCCACAAGCAGCATCTGGGAACGCAGATTGTTGTAAGGTTACACATGATTATTTGCAGCTGACAAACATGAACTAAAAGCTACTACATCACTTTTAATCTGTATTTCAAAAATACTACTTCTCTTGCTTTGTGCTACTATTCTTAAATCGACTTAACTCTTGTTATTTTTCCCTTACAATCTACATTAACTTTGTTAAAATTTCAAAGATTTTGTAGAAACTTGGTAATACTTAGTCATTTTCTTCTGATAATACTGATTTTTGTTTCATACAACCACAAAATATTAAAATATTAGCTCAGCGTGAACGTCTCAATTTTGCTATAAAGTAATTCATAATAGAACACATCTGTGTTCTAGAAGAATCAAAGTTCAGTTAAAAAAAAGATAAAAAATTAAAAATGAAGCCAGGCATAGTGGCGCACACCTATAATCCCAGCACTTGGGAGGCTGAGGCAGGAGGATCGCGAGTTCAAAGCCAGCCTCAGCAATGGCGAGGCACTTAGCAACTCAGTGAGACCCTGTCTCTAATAAAAACACAAAAAGGGGCTGGGGATGTGGCCCAGTGGTCGAATGTTCCTGAGTTCAATCCCCGGTACAAAAAAAAAAAAATTAAAAAATGAAATATATATAGCCTCTTTCTTTGGTTTGATTTACTAGGTATGTGAAAAATGGAGAAATTGTTTAAATTTATTAGATTTAATTAAAATATTAAACTCATTTATTAAATAAAGAATTTAGACTAGGTGACTTTTAAAAACACTATTGAGTCTAAATCATGGTTCTAAATATCATTTTTAGGCAACAGAAAATAAGATGAGATTTAAGAAGTTACAAATTCATAATAATTATATTTGAATTTAGCAAAAGAGAAATGATGCAAAAGAATACAGTAAATTGTTAAACTCAAAATGAAGTAAATATAGGTATACAAAATCTTAAAATAATTATCTTAGTCTTTACTAAATGCTAAAACTATACTATTATTATTTAGGCAAACTTTAAGTTCCATAGTATTAGAAAGTATAACACATCTGTTTTAAAATTTCCAGTTCTTTCCTTTTTTTTTTTTTTTTTTTTTTTTTTTTTTTGGTATTGGGGATTTTTTATTTTGAAGTAAATTCTCACCAAGTTGTTTTGGCTCTCAGTCACTATTTGGCTGAGGTTTGTTTCCAATTTATGATTTTCCTGCCTCAGTTCCCAAATAGTTGGGATTACAAGCATGTGCCACTGCACCTGGTTTTCTTTCATTCTTTGATTGCCAGTATGTATGCATTTTATAAGCAGAAAGTTAAAGTCCCCCAGTCGAGACTCACTTCCAACTCTAAGGAAAAAAATGATAACTGTCACTCATAAGGCTGGAGTTAACAAAACACACACATCATACAAAAGATTAATTATTGCCAGGCTCAGTGGTGCACACTTGTAATCCCAGCAACTCTGAAAGATGAAGCAGGAGAATCCCAAATTCAAGGCCAGCCTCAGCAAATTAGGGAGGCCCTAAGCAATTCAATGAAACCCTGACTCAAAATAAAAAATAAAAAGGGTGGGCTGGCGCTGGGCACAGTGGCACACACCTGTAATCCCAACACTTAGGAGGCTGAGGCAGGAGGATCATGAGTTCAAAGCCAGCCTCAGCAATGGTGAGGCACTTAGAAACTCAGTGAGACCCTGTCTCTAATAAAAACACAAAAAAGGGCTGGGGATGTGGCCCAGTGGTCGAGTGCCCCTGAGTTCAATCCCTGGTACCAAATAAATAAATAAATAAATAAATAAAGGGTGGGCTGGGGATATAGCTCAGTTGGTAGAGTGCTTGCCTCACATGCACAAGGCCATGGGTTCAATCCCTAGCACCACAAAAAATAAAATAAAAGAAAATAAATAAAAAGGGCTGGTTAAGTACCCCTGGATTCAATCCCCAGTACCAAAAAAAAAAAAAAAAAAAAAAAAAAAAAAAGATTGAATAGAAGTATTCCTAGAAGTAACTACTTTAGAACATGATTCACAAATACTTCACTAGTCAAAATAAAGAGCCTTTCTTCGTATCCTCAGAAGGACTTAAGAAAAAAGTTCATACATATGAAATGGCCTGTAACTACTTTTGGGATTAGAATCTATAAGGAAGGGCTGGAGTTATAGCTCAGCGGTACAGCGCTTGCCTCGCATGCGTGAGGCACTGGGTTCAATCCTCAGCACCATATACAAAAAATAAATAAAATAAGAAAAGTAAAGATATTGTGTCCATCTTAAAAAAATCTTTAAAAAAAAAAGAATCTATAAGGAAAACATGTTGAAATAAACAAAGGTAAAAATGTAATGAGGAAGTGCAGGTAAATGATATTGGCCAAAAATCTCATTATATTGCATGCATGTATGAATGTACAACTATAATGCACAATTAAATTCACACAATAATGCACAAATTAAAAATGTGGAAAAAATAAGAATTAAAAAAAATTTTTAAATGTAATGAGCAAATAGGCAAATGAGATAAAGTTTATAGAGAAAAAAGAATCACTTACCTAAAAGTCCAGCAGAGAGAAAGGAGGGAGGTGAGAGAGTATTAATTAATGAAAAGTATATTTATGGTAAGAATATTTCATTAAAAAAATTGGGACTAGTGACACTCTAAGCAAGTAAACACATATGCAAGTTAATGTTTCAATTTAAGTTCAAAACACCCCTGAAATTCATAGCTTCAGAAATATAATAGCTAATAAAATCAACTACACAAGTCATGAAATTTAAGGCACAGTTGTAGTTGAACTGTAAGCATGAAGAAATTATCAAATGTCATCAAGACAGATATTAAAAGAAAAAAGTCCTTTGAGGGACTTCTTGTTAAAAAGTCCTTTCCTAGCCAGGTGCAGTGGCATATGACTGTAATCCCAGCTGAGGCAGGAGGGTTGTGAGTTCAAAGCCAGCCTTAGCAACAGCAAGGTGCTAAGCAACTCATTGAGACCCTGTCTCTAAATAAAATACAAAATAGGGCTGGGGATGTGGCTTAGTGGTCAAGTGTCCCTGAGTTCAATCCCAGTTGCCAAAAAAAAAAAAAGACCTTTCCTACTATTTCCAGTTTTTTCTGTGAACATTCTCTCCCAGCCACTTTGCTATAGCAGCCTCTCTTCTCTACATGCTTTGATTTTTTTTCTAATTAAAAAGAAGATATCCTAGATATCAGATATCAATAAAAAGTCACCTTCCTCCCAGTGTAAACAAACATGGACATCCTAGCAAATCAAAATATCATATGAATCTGATTGAATGAATCAATTCCCCAAAAGTTTAATCATACCTAGAAAACTACAAAAGTGGTTTCTGAATGCAATTATCCTTCAGAATCTGCAGGGTATTGGTTCCAGGACCCAGCAGATACCAAAATCCATGCATGCTCAAGTCCCTTATATAAAATGGTGACTATTTGCACATAAACTATGCATGTTCTACCATATACTGAAATCCTCTCTAAATTACTTATAATACCTAGTGCAATGAAAATATTATGTAAATAGTTGTCACACTGTATTGCTTAGGGACTAACAACATGGAAAAAGAATGTATGTGTTAGTACAGACACATTTTTTTAAAGCTTTTTTAAAAAATATTTTCAGCTCACAGCTGGTTAAATCAATTTTAGAAGTACCTGAACACATGGAGGGCCTACTGTATATGTATTTGGAGACTATACATAGCAACACTCTGAAGACACTTGCCAATCTATGTATAACAATACTATTAGTTGGACGAGGTGTAGAGGCAACCAGGTTTTACATATACTTGCACAAAGGGCTGCCTTGGAATGAATAGGAAATTGTTGAGTTTATACAAAATCACAATCTGCCCAAACTTTATTTGAGTCAACCAATTATAACTAAACCAAAAAGTTAGATCTAAATTCTGATTGGTCATTGAGAAATGATTCAGTTGTACCATATTTACTTATGAATAAAAAATATTATATAACTATGATGCTTAAAACATTATTGAGAACATTATTGAGATAGCATGCTCTGACTTTTCCCTCACCTCACAAGATTTCAATCTACCTGTGTATCATAAAGCTAACTAAATTACTCCAAAATTTCTTGATTTTTTTAGATTTAATGTTATGCATTATATGGACACTTCAATTTTCCATGGAGCATAAGTTTTTAGTGAAATGTAAAAACAAACTATATATAGTCTGTGTGGACTACACAGTCACACCCACAGTGCTACTGATCTTTTCTTTTTTTATTTAGGGTAGCAGTTTCTTAAAATACAGAAAATAGTATAAAATGTGTCTTTTTCAACTTTTAAATATTTAAAGTTTGAATGTATTATT
This sequence comes from Tamias sibiricus, assembly GCA_025594165.1. Lineage (NCBI taxonomy): Eukaryota > Metazoa > Chordata > Mammalia > Rodentia > Sciuridae > Tamias > Tamias sibiricus. The sequence continues at coordinate 81,238,773 of CM046664.1, forward strand.
TTATTTTTTATTTTTTAAATTTATTTATTTATTAGTTGTACACAATGCCTTTATTTATTTTTACATAGTGCTGAGGATTGAACCTGGGCCACGCACGTGCTAGGTGAACACTCTACCGCTGAGCAACAACCCCAGCCCCAAATTTTTGAATGTATTTTATTTTATTTTATTTTATTTATTTTGGGGGGATACCAGAGATTGAACTCAGGGGCACTTGACCACTGGGTCACATCCCTAGCCCTTTTTTGTATTTTATTAGAGACGGTCTCACTGAGTTGCTAAGTGCCTCACCATTGCTGAGGCTGGCTTTGAACTCGTGATCTTCCTGCCACAGCCTCCCAAGTGCTGGGATTACAGACGTGCACCACCGTGCCCGGCTCTTGAATGTATTTTAAGTAGTAATTTTCAAGGGATAGGAGTGAAGTTTGATTATTTATTTCTCTTGGTATTTGTACAGCAAATTAATCAAGAAATTAGGATTACTTTGGCAATGTCAAAGGAAGAGGAAGAGAACACCAGTATCTTTATATGGTTTCCTCATAGTTATTAGTATTATGGAACATTACTTAATTAATGTTATAGAATATTATCGAGATAGCATGCTATGACTTTTCCCTCACCCCACCTTACATTCTTGGGACTATTTTACTTAAGGGATTCTTTTTTTTTTTTATTATGGTTTAATTTACTTGAAACCATTCATTGAAGCTACAGTAGCAGCTAGCAAACACTTCCTTCTTCCATGCTGCAAATTTCTGTCATGGTACCTGTTTGGCTAAATAATTAGGAAAGTTTTCCTATTGGGGCATCCTTGATGAGATCAGATGCTCTCTTGACTAACACATTATGATTATCTGAAACTGTTTCACTTCCTGTTCCTTAGAAATTTGGAAGGTGCATCACAGTTTCAGAACATTTTTTGTTGCTTATGGGCTTGCTTCACCTACTCTGAAGTCTGTGATTCTCACGCCTAGGCATTAAATAATTTTCCTAGAAAGAACTAATTTCCTGTTCCTTTAATACAGGACTTTTTATCTTGTTATTTTGTCTGTTTTTAAAATTTAATCTGAAGCCACTTACTAGCTTCCTTCAGTGTCTCATTTTTCTCCAATAAATCACTTCTTCAGAGCATTCCTACCTGGCCACTTCCATGTTACTTTCACCTCTTACAGCCATGTAATATCTATAATTTAAATATTCAAAATGGAATGGAAAGGTTTGATTTCACTTTCACCTGAGTTATATCCCAGTGTAAATCTTCATCAAAAGGATCAAATTCCAGCCGGGCGCAGTGGCGCATGCCTGTAATCCCAGCGCTTTGGGAGGCTGAGGCAGGAGGATCGCGAGTTCAAAGCCAGCCTCAGAAATGGCGAGGCACTTAGCAACTCAGTGAGACCCTGTCTCTAAATAAAATACAAAAAAAGGGCTGGGGATGTGACCCAGTGGTCGAGTGCCCCTGAGTTCAATCCCTGGTACCACAAAAAAAAAAAAAGGATCAAATTCCTAGTTCAGTCATTCAAGGTCCTTTGCAATTTAGCTCTTTATAAATTTCCTGCTTTAATAACTCATTCCATTCCAAGCCTTTGGCACCCCATTCTCAGGAAAGGGCATGTACAGTCCCCATTTTCATGCCTTTGTTCCTGTTGTTCTTTTTTTTCAGAGTAACAGGCATGATGTTGTTCTTCTTATACTAGATATATTTCCACACCTATTTCACATCCTGCATATTCTTCCACTTGGAAATAATTAAGGTCTATGGCTTGGCAGCAACTCTCCTTAATTAGGGTAGCCAGATAAAATAAGAGATTCCCCAGTTAAATTTGAGTTTTAGATAAACAACAAAAGTTTCTATGATAAATAAGTCTCATGCAATATTTATTTATTTATTTTTAATTTGTTCTAATTAGTTACATATGACAATAGAATGCATTTTGACACATTGTACACAAATGGAGCACAACTTCTTATTTTGCTGAAGTTGGGAACCTTATTCCTAACCTCCTTTTGGAATAAATCACTGCCTTCTCTGAATTATTACAGCACTTTGTTTCTTTTGTTATACATCATATTCTGTTCTTTCTTGTCTTAAATACAGAGACCTGCCTCTTCTATAAGTCTACAAACCCTATGAATATGGGAACTATACTAGTTCACTGTTTTGCATATAGTGGGTGTTCATAACTGCCATTTCTTTTGAATCAATTTAGCATCCTGATAAACTGGTTCAAGCTAGCTGGGCAAGATGGCCTCTAATCCAAGTGGCTGAGGAGGCTGAGGAAGGAGGATCACAAGTTCAAAGCCAGCCTCAATAACTTAGCAAGATCCTGTCTCAAAATATAAAGGGCTGGGGATATGGTTCAGTGGTTAAGTGCCCCTGGGTCCAATCCTTTGTACCAAAAAACAAAAACAAACAAACAAAAATGCAACGCCAGAGCTCAGGCCTGCACTGACCCCCGGACCTGCACGGGAGCCCAAAGGAGCCCAGGCCTAACCCACCTTCATCTTGGGAGACTGCAGCTGTCACCATAGCCCTCCCCTTGCAGGAGCCTCCACCTTGAAACAACAGACAGGGTCTAGAAGCAGCTGCATCTTGGAAGAGGCAGCCCAAAGCCATTGTAAGTCCCACCCTTTATACATCATGGGTCACTGGAAGGGTCTGGAAGCCCAACACCAAGATAAGGTACAGATAATCTGCATGGATACTATAAGATTACAGGGTAGAAACTATAATACCTCAGATCTGCACTGCAAGAAAGGAAGACACATAGACAACATGAAAAAAACAAGGTAAGAAAGTGCCCCAAACAAACCAGGATATTACAATAACAGAATCCATGGACAGGGCAGTTGATGAGATGTCAGAGGAGTTCAGAATGTACATAACTAAAATGATCCATGAATTAAAGAATGACCTAAATGAGTAAATACAAGCAAAAGTTGATCACTCCAAAATAAGAGATAAGAGAGCAAATACGGCAACCATCAATCACACCATCAAAGAGATAAGGAAGCAAATATAGGTAGCAAAAGATTACTTCAAGTAAGAGAAATTCTGAAAAAAATCAGAAATCCTTGAAATGAAGAAAACAATAAACCAAATTAAAACTCAAAGTATCACCAACAAGACTAGATCACTTGGAAGACAGATGTCAGATAATAAAGACAAATAAATAATGAAGACAAAATAAAGTTAACCAGATAGTGAAGATGGTAAGAAACCATGAATAGAACATCCAAGAATTATGGGATAGCATCCAAAGACCAAATTTAAGATTTATTGGGATAGAGGAAGGCACAGAGTTTCAAAACAAAGGAATACACAATCTCTTCAATGAGATAATTTCAGAAATTTTCCAAACATGAAGAATGAATTGGAAAATCAAATACAGAAGGCTTACAGAACACCAAAAATACAAAATTACAACAGATCTACACCAAGGAACATTATAATGAAAATGCCTAGCATACAGAATAAGGATAGAATCTAAAAGGCCACAAAAAAGAATCAGATCACATATAGAGAGAGACCAATTCATATCTCAGCAGATTTTTCAACCCAGACCCTCAAAGCCAGGAGATCCTGGAACAACATACACCAAGCTCTAAAAGAAAATGGATACCAACCAAGAATCTTATATCCAGCAAAATTAGGCTTCAGATTTGATGATGAAATAAAAACCTTTTGTGATAAACAAAAGTTAAAAGAATTTACAGTGAGAAAGTCAGCACTACAGAACATCCTCAGCAAAGTATTCCAGGAGGAGGAAGTGAAAAACAACAATAAAAATCAGCAAAAGGGAGGAACTACACTAAAGGAAAGGCCAATCAAAGGAGAAACCAAATTAAGATAAAAAAAATTAAATTAAATAAATAAACCAAAATGTCCAGGAATACAAATCATATTTCAATAATAACCCTGAATGTGAATGGCTTAAACTCATCAATTAAAAGACACAGACTGACAGATTGGATTATTTTTTAAAAAATGCCTTCAAGAAACTCATTTCAAAGAAAAAGATAGCCACAGACTGAAGGTGAAAGGGTGGGGGAAAAAGTACCACTCACATGGACCACATAAACAGGGGTTTCCATCCTCATATCAGATAAAGTGGACTTCATACACGGCTGCCACTCTCTTGTATACCTGCTGTTTGAAATTATCTCATAATGGCCATGCTGAACAAAGAAATGATGAGGCAAGAATGAAAATTAAATTTTATTTAAGAGACAGAACAGGTAGATAGAGATAGAGATAGATAGATAGATATATAGATATATACATAGAGAGACAAACAGACAGACACTTTCCTCTGGACAGTAAGGGACCCAAAGGGGAGTGGGGGGTGTCTTGCCCCTTTATTGATTTTAGGTTTGTTCTCATGTCTATATAATCCAAAGTGACCAAAAGTAGGAAAGGAACTCAACTGGGGGTGATTGCTTCTGTTCAAAAGTGCAATCTTTCCTCTACCCAAGAGGTGTTAGCACCAGGTTGATGGAGAAGCACTACCTACTTATTTCCTTTTCTTTGATAAACAGATACCTTTCCTTTGCCCCAGTTTCATTGCCTCCTCTGATTAAGGGAAATGTGCAATGCTTCAGATTGAGAAGGAGCTGACATGTGGCAAATGGTTTGGGTCATTTGAGGCGTCCATTGTAAAACTCTGGTTTAGAAAAGAACAGGCTATAAAGTCACCTCAGAGGAGGGTGCTTCTATGACAGAAACAAGAAGATATGAGTACTGGAATGAGATTAATACAAAATAAATGTCATAGCATCTGGAACATGTCCATGAATATCATAATGATGATGGAAACCAGTAATTTTTCACCAGGAGGTGCAAGAGCTAAAAAGTTGTTCCCATGACAAGGCTGGTGAAGACATGGTCTCTATTTGGAAATGTAAATCTTTAAGGACAATAGTCCTATCCATAGATCTCCACAGGTAGGAGACATTTCCTTAGGAACCATGCCATGTAAAATGTCCCTCTCTCAATGTTTATTAAAACCTCTGATAGATTTAACCTGTTAAAAATTAAAACAGAGCCTCTCAGACTTTTACATTATTACTTAAATATAGGGACGTCCTGTACAATTGGAAATGTTAGGTATAAAGTCTGACAGCCATGGCGGACACTGAAATCAAGGTTCAAGTGGCCACTTGTTCTCAATGTCAACTGGATTTATTCTCAGCATTACTATGTCTATGTTTTTGTTATGATTTTGTTAAAGGAGATTTTTCTAATGTATTTGAGAGGTAACCCTTGAAAAAATGACCTTTGAACAAAGACAAAGTATAAAAACCTCTCTACTTAGATAAAATAATACTGACCAGAAAAGTATATTTATTTAGGCACACAGGATCAAATGTGAAGTCCCCATAAAACCATGAGCCTCAAAGTATATAAATTAAAAAAAAAAAAAACAGGAATTTTAAAACCATGACATGGCCATAATTACTCTAGTAAAGGAGCATGAAAAACATCTTTATCAGATTGGAGTGCATTTTGGAGTCAGATTAGAGTAAGTCCAGAGACTTAGAGAATGTGAGGGTCCTGGCATCCTCAGGAAAATATTCTCAAGGTAAAGAAGAGTATATATGAGATTATTTCTCCTCCCTGTGCCATAGTATTTAGGGAAGAACCTGTTAAGAATGCAGGTGGTAGAGTGCAATAGCAGATAAGAGAGCCAGCCATTTAGGTCCCACAGCTGCTTGAATTTAAAAGTGACACTTTTTTTCCTCTTTGGTATCAAATTGGTTTTGGATAATCACCTCTTTAGCTTACATTTCAAATGCAATCCTTGGAGAGAGAGCATTCCAGCAGAAGGCTAACAAATATGGTAAGCTAGTGTTTTGAGCTTGAGAGGTAAAACTTCATGGATAGGACATTTTAGCCGTTTTTTTTTTTTTTTTTTTTGTAAAATTAATCTCTTAAGGTGTGGTGTTATGGTTTGTTTCCTCTGGAGATCATTATCTAATCTGACCCCAAGTGCACTCTGTTTTTTAATTTCTATATTTTGAGGCTCATGGTTTTATGGTGAATTCACATTTGATCCTGCATGCCTAAAAAAATAAATTTTTCTAATCAGTATTATTTTATCTAAGTAGAGAGGTTTTTATACTTTGTCTTTGTTCAAATGTCATTTTTTCAAGGATTACCTCTTGAATACTATTTTGTAGTGAGGGAAGGTTTGGATGCAGAAATGTAATGAGGTCATTTCCCAGGCCTGGCAGCAGAAGAAAATGAGGCACTTTTTTGAGCACCTGTGGGTCAAACTTATCCCAATTTTTCAGTATGCAGGTTAGTGGTAAACCTGCCATAACTATTAAGAACGAAGCTCCCATCTGAGCCAATTTTGTTAGGGGTGTCTCCCTAGATGAGCTTCTGATGGCCAGCAAACCTATCTCTCATCACCTGGTTCTGTTGGATTTTTTGCTGCTTCGCCAGCGAGAATGAACCAGGTCCCTGTTTCGTGGCATGCCAAAGACCTTGGAGGATTCAGATTCAGCAGCATGACTGGTCTCCTCCTGCCACTATTAAACTTCCAAATGTGATGACCCATGGGGGCGGGGGACAACCCACATTGGGGTACATTCCTCTGCTCTGTGGGCTAAAGGAATCTCCAGAGGAAAAGGAGGACATGTAGTGGTTGTTAGATGCTTAACTTCCTTTTATCAGAAGAGTGAATTGAAAACATCTCCCTTTTTGCTGCCAAAGAAACTCAGGGAGCATGGAAACAACAGTGGGGGAATCCCTACACACTTGTAAGGGCTTAATATGTGAACAAAGTGAACCTAGGCATTTTCTTAGGAACCATGCCATATAAAATGTCCCTTCTCTCAACAGCTAGAGTCTGAACAGCTAGCATCTGATTGGCAAGTGTGTCAGGATGCCTTAGGCCTTAACCTAAGCAGCTCCATCTTAAAACTTCACTTTGAACCTGCAGTCCCCATACAGAGCACTCCAATATGGTCATCAGGTATAGTCTGATAAAGTAAGTCACTCCTTTCAACCCTGGTTTAAACCCAAAGGGAAGTCTCTGTCATGTTACCCTCACCCTGATAAGTCCCTGCCAAAGGCAAGAGGTGAGAAAATCAGGGTGGGGACCACCAGGCCAGATTCCTTAACCTCAGGATGAATGATGTCAGGTAGCAACTGATAGGGATTGAAAGGGCAGTCATAAGCCCCCAAAATTAGGTATAAATGATGGAGCCAATGAACAGACGTTCATCCAGCCAAAACTGATGCCCACTTGCTGGAGAGCCTGATGAGAACCTGGACTGACATCCCAACTCTGCTCATCATTTGCCTGGTCCTCTGCATTTTCCTCACTGCTCTCAAACGCTATAGCCACATCCTGACCCTGGTGAGAACTGCTGCTTCTCCCTACAACCCTCTCTTCAACCAACTATCAGCCCCACACCACGAGAAGCCTATCTTGGTTCCTGATTTGATCACTATGGTCTGAAAGAGTGCACATCTGCTGGCCTTAAGACCTGTTGGATTTCGGGCAGGGAGGCTGCACCTCCCAGGTAGGCCACACCTCCCCAGGTACTTTGTGAAAAGACTACATCTCCCAGGTGCCTCAGGTTGGCCAGTGAGCCTGGCCACCAGATGCCCTCGCCACTGCCTCCTGACCTCTGGCAGCCTATGGAAGCATGGACTCGCTCCAGGGGTGCCTCTGACCACCAGTTCGCTATTTAAGCCTGCCCCCGGACTGAAACCGCCCCTGTTCCTGTTCGCCCCTGTTCTCCCTTGTTCCTTGTTCTTTCCTTGCTCTCCATGTCTCCCTACCCCTCCGTGTGGTCCCTAATAAACCCCCTTTTATTAAAATGGCGTTCCCAGTTAACTTTGTCTAATCTCTAACAAGACCTAAGACTTAAGACTTTTAATCTAGCACTTAAGATTAGCATGCAGAGGGAATGTCTGTTATGAGTCTGTCATGATTAAGTGTGTTTGCAGTGCTCAGAATTAACTTAGAATTGTTTGCTGTGAAATAATTATGTCTATCGCAGTGCCTAGCATTGAGGATTGTCATTTTCTTGATTAAGAACCTATAGAGTGAGGGGCTGGGGTTGTGGTTCAGCGGCAGAGCGCTTGCCTCGCACGTGCACAGCCCGGGTTCGATCCTCAGCACCACGTAAACATAAAATGTATTGCATTGTGTACAACTAAAGTAAATAAATAAATATTAAAAAAAAAAAAAAAAACGAACCTATAGAGTGAAATTGTATCGAGTTGTTGCCACCTACAGCAATGATACCGCGGGAAAGAAATCAGAGGCAGACTGGGAATGAGTGGTTCCTTTATTCTTGCTTCTTCTCTCCTTTCTCTCCTGACACCCCCCACCTGGTTAAATACTCTTCACCCATTAAGCATACACGTGTACAGGTGCGGCACAGAAAGATTCTTTGTCAAATTCATTAAGGTCAGGTGTAAACAAGTAAATGCCTCCTCTTGGCTCTCAGCCAGCCGCCATCTTAGCTACTTCCTCATTAAAGGCTCTTCCATTGAGTGATTTGAATGAATAAAGCATTGAAAAGGGCAGAAGCATGTGGACATTCTTTATTTCTCCCCCTCAACTGCATAAGTCGCAACTTTGCCCATTGCAAGAAAGGGTCTGATAAGGGAGGAGGGGGGAGGGAAGTGCTTATGAAGAGCAAGCGGGGAGACTGAAAGTTCAGCTCAAATGGAGGTGTATGTCACTGGAGTGTTCACCAGCACTGCTTGATTGACCAGTCACCCTAAGATATGCTATTAGGGCTGTCGGGAGGGGAGGTCTGGGGAGAAACTTTTGAGATTCACTGGGGAGTTGCCTGGGCCAGAATCTCTCACACTTTCAATCCTTTGTTCATCTCCCTGGGCATCTCAAGGCAAACTGGGATTACACTGAGTCTGGATAGTGAAGCCAGAATTCAACAGGAAAATAGGCAAGGGTCAGATCCAGAGAATGGAAGGATTGAAATGCTAATGGCTTCAGAGCCCTTCCTCCACTCTGATTAAGATAACCTGCCTTTGCTCCAATCTATTGCTAAGGTAACCTGTCCCAGGGATTGTCCCTCCCTACAGGGAGTTATAAAAGTTGTTAATGCACCCTGGGTCCCCTTACTGCTGGGCCCCTCCAGCCCATCTGCTTCTCACCTTTTGGCTATCCCACCTGAGCATCTCCTGGGCCTAGTCACAGTGCATAGGAAGGAGAGAGATAAAGGGAAGTGAGTAGAAGAACAAAGGAAGCCTAGGACATATAAAAAAGGCACAACGAAGCCGGGCGCGGTGGCGCACGTCTGTAATCCCAGCACTTTGGGAGGCTGAGACAGGAGGATTGCGAGTTCAAAGCCAGCCTCAGCAATGGCGAGGCACTTAGCAACTCAGTGAGACCCTGTCTCTAAATAAAATACAAAAAAAGGGCTGGGGATGTGGCCCAGTGATCAAGTGCCCCTGAGTTCAATCCCCGGTACCACACACATAAAAAAAGGTACAACGCCCATGTCTTGTGCTACCAGGGTACCAGCTCTTGACCCCTTCTCCCTCCTGGGAGAAGTCTATGTTACCCCTTTTTAAATAAACCCTGTTTTATATGCTTGCCTCAGCATGCTTCCCTAATTTTATACTTCAACATGTAAGGAAGCAGAACTCATCACCAGTAACTGGTGGTATCAATGGGACAGTGAGAAATGGCTTTGGCAGAACCCAACATGCTTGACCCACAGTACAGGTGTTTAGGAGACACCTAGACCATGATTCCTCGCACCTGAATTTTTTTTTTTTTTTTTTTTTTTTTTTTTTTTTTTTTTTTTTGTGGTACCAGGGATTGAACTCAGGGGCACTCGACCACTGGGCCACATCCCCAGCCCTTTTTTGTATTTTATTTAGAGACAGGGTCTCACTGAGTTGCTAAGTGCCTTGCCATTGCTGAGGCTGGCTTTGAACTCGTGATCCTCCTGCCTCAGCCTCCCAAAGTGCTGGGATTACAGGCGTGCGCCACCATGCCCGGCTTTCGCACCTGAATCTTGTAGAATGGTGGCTTGCACTTACTGCATTTAATTAGCTGACAGGTCCCCATTATTGTCCTCCAGAAAGAAAGAGACAGGCACACCTCAGAAAGATGTTGGGTGCAGAGGCGCTTATGTGACAATCCCTGCAGAGGCCCCATTTGAAGCTGGTCTTTAAAATGAGGACCTGGTCCTTGTTCCCCCAGTGTTGAAGATTAAACACCTGCGAAAGCCTGAGGCAAACTCAGGAAAGACATTTAAAGGATAGAACAGAGAGAGAAAGAGATTCCTCAGGAGAGGAGGGGGTCCAGAGCTTGTACCCAAGGGAGTGGGGGTGTCCTGCCACTTTTATAGACTTTAGGTCTCATTTCTTCTCATGCCCCCTCTCCTCTTATCCTGCTTACATGACCAAAAGGAAAGGAAGAGAACCATCCATGGGGTGATTGCTTATGTTGGAAAATGTGACCCTTCTCGTCCCCCGGAGATTGTTAGCAACCTGGTGATATGGAGTACTATCTACTCATTTCCTTTTCTTTGATAAACAGCTACCTGTCTTTCACTCCAGTCTCACTGCTTGCTGCTTCTCGACCAGTCTGTTTCCTGCAACAATAGTTTCAGAGGTCTCAGTCCACAGACAACTAACTCCATTGCTCTGGGCTCAAGATGAGGCAATATATCATGGCAAAATGGCAAGGTAGAGGGAAGAGGGAAGCTGCTCCTCTCATGGCAGCAAGGAAGCCAGGGAGGAGGGAATGAAAAGGTGCCTACAGGGCACACCCCAGTGGCCCACCGCCTCCAGCCATGACCCACCTGCCTACAGTTATCACCCAATGAGGATGGACTGGACACTTCATATTCAAACCATAACACTTGGTTTATTGTAGTGGTCTGAAACTGAACCTGCAATATCTCCAAGGTCTTCCTGTATAGTTCATGAGGCTAGGACTGCATTTGGATTTTTTTTTGGGGGGGGGGGTTTACAGAGAATTGAACCCAGGGGTACTTTATCACTGAGCCCCATTCCCAGCCCTTTTTCAATTTTTATTTTGAGATAGGGTCTCTCTAAGTTGCTTGGGGCCTTGCTAAATTGCCTCAGCCTCTTGAGTTGTTGGGATTACAGGCATGTGCCACCATTCCTGGCAACTATACCTGTTTTGACTGATGTATATCCAAAGACTACCACAACTATCAGGTATACAATAAATATTTTTAATAAATACTGGGCATTTTACATGTGTTATCACAATTATGGCTCCACAGAACAATATGTGATGGGTATCATTGTGACCATTTTTTTTTTTTTTTTTTGGATGAGAAAAGTAAGACTCAGAGAGGTTATGAGTCTTGCTGGCTATCACTTTGGGGGATAACAAAATAATAAGTCTGGTTCATATAGCTCTGAAGTCCGAAATGGAATGATTTTGTGGTACAATACAAGAAACTTTTATACCTTTTAAAAATAAACATTCTTACTGGGGGTATAGCTAGACTGTGTGGTTGGCATGCTTGAGAAACTGAGTTCAATCATCAGCTCCAAAAGGAAATTAAAATAGTTAGCCTGGATCAAATTGGATTCAAATGTCCATGAAAAATTCTGGTAAACAGAGTATATATTTCACCTGTTGGAACTGAGACTTAAAATTAGGTAATTTGTTCAAGTAAGTGGCAAAGTTAGAACTGGAATCTAAGTGTGCTCCACTGTGATGCAAATGCTATTCATAGACACTGTCCTTCCTCAATGCTGCAAGTACCTGACAAATCTGTAATCTCCTACAAACTATGCAAAGCATTATAGGAAAAGTGCCATTTGCTCTGTTGCATCTATGCATGTGTTTTTTTATATTGCCACCATGTATATTTGCTTGCTTTGTGGCTCTGTCTTTTTCCTTCTCTGCCCTGCATTCCTCTTCTTCTACTGAGAAAAACTTTTCTCTGAAGACAAAGTCTGTGTTTCTCTGGGAACTACTGTTTTCTTGAGAAACCTAATACCGTAGGGTACTTTTAAGGGAGTTGGAGTAGCCTACTAACAGTAGCCTACTCATGGTAACTCATACTCTGATCATAGATCATGTTACCCTTAAATGACTGAATTGGGATCTTAAGAACTTTCACTGGTGAGAAAAGGAAGTTTTGCAGAAGTTATTGCATGACACAGTATTAAAACCAGTAAATTGTGAGGCTGTCCAAATAAACCTGAGCAGTGTCCACCAAACCTGCCTTAACTCTGAAGTTATGAAATAGAGCTATAGATACTTGCTTATAAGAATTTGACAATACAATTGAATATTAGGGCATTTCTACATTCCCCGCCCCAATTTTAAATGGATGAGATGTTCTATGAATAAGTAAAGCAGGGAATAATTTTAGAAGTATTGGCTAAAGGGTAAAATATAATTCAGATTCAAAAGCAAGATAAAGGAAATGCAATTATTTGTGTCCTTAAGATTTAAATTTTGTGTTGTTACTCATACTGAAATCTGAGATAAAATTTTCTGCTAATAAAACCATTATGTCTTCACTCAGAAAATTACTTTGTATAACTAATTTTTATTTTCTCATGGTTATATTCATCTGGGAAATGTCCCAGCAGGAAGTTAGATAAGCTGGTCTCAAGCTAGACAGAAAGGCCTGGAGTAAAAGTATAGATTGGAAAATTCTTCAAGGTAATTTTTGAGGGGTCAAAAGAATGGTTTTATTAAGAGATTAAATAGGAAAATGATAACAGGGCTCCTTATCCTCAAACCTTGCTTTTTTATGGTGCCAAAAGAAATCTACCTAAAACTTAAATTCTATCATATTATTCTTTGCCTTAAAGTCTGAGAGTGATTTAGATCAACTAGAAAATCAAGTCCAAGCTCAGCTTCAGCTCTCACTCAACCTTCTATCACATTTCCAGTATCAGTAACATGGAACAAGTAGCTCTTTTCAGCACTTATTAACTTATCACCATAATGCCTTTGATCTCATGAGTGGTCCCTTCTGTTAAAATTTTCTCTTTTTTCCCTCACCTTTACTGCCTCCACTACTGTCATCTACCTTGTCAACAATGTCATCTACCTTGTCAACAATGTCATTTTTTTTTTTTTTTTGTACTGGGGATTAAACCCAGGGGTGCTTAACCAAACACAACCCCAGCCCTTTTTAATTTTGAGACAGTGTCTCACTAAGTTGCTTAGGGCCTCCCTGCATTGCTGGGGCTGGCTTTGAACTTGTGATCCTCCTGCCTCAGCCTCTGGAGCCACTGGGATTACAGGCATACACCACCATGCCCAGCAACGATGTCATTTTTTAATACTTTTCTCAAAAGTCCTCTCCCCAGTAAGCCTTTCCTGACCCAACAGGCTGTGGGAGGTATCTTCGTTTTGAGCTCTTATAACATCTGGTGAATATCAGATACTCTTTATACATTACAAGTATAATCACCTACTTTATTCCTTGAGTTCCATGGAATATCTTTCAATTTTTTACCTCCAGAAAATAGTCAATGTGGGCTGGGGTTGTGGCTCAGCAGTAGAGCACTCGCCTAGCATGTGCGTGGCCCGGGTTCGATCCTCAGCAACATGTAAAACATAAATGCATTGCATTGTGTACAACTAAAGCAAATAAATAAATATTAAAAATAATTTTTTTTAAAAAGAAAATAGTCAATGTCAGACATATGGTACACATTCGGTAAAGATTGAATTAAATAATCTAATTCATTCAGTATGCACTCATGAAATATTTAATGAGTGCCTAATAAATGCAGACCTCAATGCTAAGGACTAAAACAGATAAAATCTTTGCCTTCATGTCTTAAACTACATAGACTATTCATATTCATTTTTTGTTGCTGTTGAAACAAAATACTACTAATTTAGTGGCTTAAAACAACTCAAATTCATTCCATCACATTTCTGCTGGTTCCTCTGCTACTGGTCTCACAATAATGAAATCAAGCTGACCTGGCCTTTTAACTGGTGGCTTTACAGAAGAATATGCTTTCAAGGTTATTTTGGTTGCTGTCAGAGTTTAGTTCTTTGAGGCTATAGGGTGGAGTCTACCTTTTCTTGATGGCTTTCAGGTAGAAGCCTCTCTTAGCTCCTTAAGGTCATCTACATTTCTTATCAAATTGCTCCCTGCATTCCCTCACACCTCCCTTCTTGAACATCTCTGACTTACCTTCTGCCATGGCTCTACTGCTTTTAAGGGCCCAAGAGATTAAATTAGACACCCATGAATAATACAGGATAATTTCCTTTCTTAAAATCTGTAAATTTAATTACATCTGCAAAAGTCTCATTTGCCATAAAACAACATATTTACGGTTTCCAAGGATTGGGCATGTGCCTTTTTATAGGAGGCCATCATTCAGTCTTACATAATGACCATTCTTCTGGAGTTATTTTCTAGCTCATCCTTCACTTAGGTAATCTGGAGAAATATTTTACAACAATATGACTAAATTTATTTTGTCTACTGCACTAAGTTTTGCTTCAACGTTAAAGAGACTAGCAGTTCTCTGAAGAATTTTTATGAACTGATCTTTAGTTAATAGAAAGAAGGATTGATATAGAGAAAGGGAACAAATCTAAAATAGATAACAAGATCAATAAACCTTGTAATAAATATGAGCACAGCAAATAAATGATACAGGAGCAATGTGGATGTCTATTTTACTTAGCTACAGAAGACTGTAGGGTTAAACAATTACTGTATTTATCATTATTCCAAGTATGGATGGTTTCCTGAAGGCACTGGTCTGTTATTAACACACATGATAATCTCCTGTTTTTCATACTAATTTGGGGGGAGGGGTTGAAAAATAAATGACATCCTCTTTTCCTCTCAAATTTTTTCCCAATATGAAAAAAAATCATAAGTGGATTTTATTTTCCATTTTCAATGTATCAAACTAGTAACCTGAATAAAGTTAAGTCAATTCAACAATGCAGAAATTTAGAGAGTCTACTATTTGTTGGATATCAGGCTAGATCCAAAAGACACAAATATAATTTCCTTATACTTCATGCTGATATAAAATTTGCCTACAAATAAATGAATACATTATAGTACTGTGCAGCCAGGGAAATAGTAGGAGCAAGCACAGGCAGAAAAATTTATTTACTCTGGGAAACAGTAAGGTAAGATTTTTTTGGTTGAAGGACATATAAATCATTAGAAGAATAGGGAGGAAGGGAAGCTGAGCCAACAGAATGGATGGAGGCACTAAATATGAAAAGGCTCAGTATTTTTGGAAGTACAGGTGTAGCTGGAGTGTAAGCTGCCTGTCACGGCCAGCCACGGCGCCGCCACGGGAAAATTCTCGGAGGCAGAGTTAAGCTTTTACTACTTTACTTCTACTTTCTTAGAGCTTAGAGAGGGAAAGAAAGATTTTTCTTCTTAGCTTAGAGAGAAAGAAAGATATAGTAGAGCTTAGAGCTTAGCTTAGAGTCTTAGAAAGATAGAGCTTAGCTTAGAGTCTTCTTAGAAAGATAGAGCTTAGCTTAGAGCTTAGCTTAGAGTCTTCTTAGAAAGATAGAGCTTAGCTTAGAGAAAGATTAGAGCTTCTTTCTTTTTTCTTCTTTCTTCCTTCTTCTGTCTTCTGTCTTCTGTCTTCCTCAGGAGTCTCGGCCTAACTCTGACCAGTCATTACTTCTTCTATCTGGTTTCTTTTCTGTCTGGCCGCTCTGATTCTTCTGACCGACCGAGTGACTGCCCGGCTGACTGAATTCTCCGTTCTCCTAACTCGGACCGCTTTCACCCGGTTATATACCTTCAGGTTTGCGGGTGCCTACAGGTGCGTCACATACATATCAGGTGGAACCCATGGCTTCCAGCTAGCTACAACAGCCCTTCCTAATTAGGGCTCCTTCACTGGAGGGTAGAGTAAGAGGCAGTGAGTGGGAAAGTGAAGCCTGGAAGCAAGCAGGATCAGAGACTATCTTGTTCTTTTGGTTTATTCTATTGTAGGGACAGACGAGGCAAGGCACCGAAGATAATAGGAAACAGTTTTATTTGGCTCCAGCCTGGTTCAGAGGGTTGAGCTTTTGCTGTAACCAATTAATCCCCTGAACCCCGAGTTCAGGCAGTTTCAGTATTTTATACACAGCATGCAAGGGGAGGGGCTCAGAAGTTCACAGTTTACAGAAGTTCACATAAAAGCAGTTTTTTTGTTTGTTCATTTGTTTTTTTCTTTCACTGTTCTGGACAAGTTAACCCTTCAAGGACAACACCTGAGAAGGGGAGAGCTTCTTCTCCCCTTTTTTCCTCCCCCTTGCCAGCTGTTACCATCGCAACCAATTGTAACTTCTCTTATCTTAAAAATGTAGATATCTCTGTGAAGCTCCAGCTCAAGGCTAGAGGCCTTGTTAAAGAATCTGTCCTTTTTATTATCACATTTTGCATTTGCAAACACACTTCTACAAAATACTATATTGGATACATGTTTGTAAAAAAGAAGTAAAGGGGTGTCCAGCACCTGGAGTGCTGATTTCTTCCAGGCCAATGGCCAAATAATAGAGCAACAGAAAAATAGGAAATTTATCTACATTGAACTCTTCTGTGGGGACTCTTGCTGACAGTCCTAAAATCAGCCATGGTGAAGATTTCTGGAGAAACTTAGTTAAGATTTTCTGTGGAGGAGGGGGTACCACTACACTATGATATACTAGCAAACATTTTTTAATCAGGGAAAATACATAATTGGATTTGCAGTTTTGAAAGATTACTCTGGTTGCACAAGAGACTGGGCTAGAGGTTAGTCACTAGCTGTAAAACCAGTTTAAATGAGATTGATGAGTGACGATGAAAGCCTAAACTGAAGTAGTGAAAATAACACAGAACTGCGAAAAGATGCAAGAGGTTCTACAGTGAGATTCACCAGTCTTCTTTGCCCTGGGTAAGGCAGGGCAAAGAAGGTTTTGGAGGAGTTGAGAGTTACTTGGAAATTTCTCTCAGGGAAGAAAAATCTGGATATTTGATATTATCTGACTAAATTAGGGAATGAAGGAAAACAAGGTGGAAAAGTATGATAATAGACTCTCTTTTTACCAAACTTTAGTTAGGGCCCCTCTGGTCACTTTTCTTAACTCAGCCTTGGTCTTTGGCCCCTGCCTCATACCTACCTAAATCCAGTTTCCGCAGGAATCATCTAACTCAGTTTAGAAAGACTCATGGGCTGGGGTTGTGGCTCAGCAGTAGAGTGCTGGCCTAGCACATGTGCCGCCCCGGTTCGATCCTCAGCACCACGTAAAAATAAAGACATTGTGTACAAATAAAACAAATAAATAAATATTTTTAAAAAAGACTCTCCCATCCTATCAGTGATTTCTGGTCACCCACACACACCTTCAGCAGGAATCCCCTTAAGCCATTTTAGCAAGAATGTACCCAACCCTGATGTCACCTCTTGGTAATTTTCAATCCACTTTGCTCATTGACTCTAAATGCCAGCTGTCTTTATTGTGTTTGGATCAAGCCCAATTTCTCCCTTACTGTCCTTACAGCTATTGCAGTAGTTCTATACAGTCTTTCTTGATGTTTTAACATGGGCCAAAACAGTATTTTCTTTAAAAATGGGGGAAAAAATATCTCT
Organism: Tamias sibiricus; assembly: GCA_025594165.1. Classification (NCBI taxonomy): domain Eukaryota; kingdom Metazoa; phylum Chordata; class Mammalia; order Rodentia; family Sciuridae; genus Tamias; species Tamias sibiricus. The sequence goes on from CM046664.1 coordinate 81,256,339, forward strand.
CGAGTACTAAAGTTACTGCCACTCTCCTCCATGTTTAAATTTTTTTAAAAAATTGTTTTTCAGTTGTAGTTGGACACAATGCCTTTATTCTATTTATTTTTATGTGGTGCTGAGACAACCCCAGTCCCCTCCATGTTTGAATTTGTGGTGTACATCTATTAACTATTGTATAGCTAAATATGTCTAGTTTATGCACTGCTGGGGTTTACCAGGCATTATGATGTACACAATCCAGCCATTTTGCCTCAAGAGCCTAGGAAGTTGGTTTCCCCTCCTTAATTTTTTAAAAATACTACCAGACACTAAATTTGGCAGCTCATATAATCCCCTTCCCAAAGGACTTTACAATAATCTTACAGCGGGCTATAGTATTGACACCCTTGAGAAGGCTATTGTTGAAGGCGGAATTTAACACTCTTGGTAGTTAACACTAGACCTGCTGTGGGTTCTAGTTTGTCTACCTGATACGCATAAAATGTCAGAATTCGAAAGACGAGTCCTAACCACGGGAGAGAGCAAATCTGCTAACTTCCAACAATATACGTGAAAGTGTTTTTAAGTACCATTTCGTACGGGGTGAACATGACCAGATGCAGATACAGAAGTGTCACCACAGTGACAATGTAGTAGGGGCCTGGACTTGTAGCTCCCACCCTCGAGGGAGGTTGGCAAAGTGGCCCGCATTTCCGAGACCGGAACAGAGCGAGGTCTTTCAACGAGGAGGTGGAGGCTTGGTTCTGCGGTAAAGGGATGGCGACTCATTCGCAAGTATGGACACAGCGCAAAACCTATCTCCCTCAGCTCTAGCGCCCAGACAAGACCATAATGCCAACACGCCCCTTTGCCAAGCCACGCCTCTCCGGAAGCACGCACGCGTGCACGCCCGCACGTCTGCGGCGGGTCTAGGGCCTAGCGCTGTCATGCTCTATTGCGCATGCCTCAGGGTGGGGTTGAAGCAGCGATTGACAGGGAGGGCTGGTGCCGGAGGGAGGCGGAGGAACTGCATGGTGACCGGCGGGTAGACACGAAGGGCCTGTGCGTCACTTCCGCTGGGGCGGGGCGGAGCTGAGGGGGTGGAGCTCCGGCTGCTGAGCCTGTTTGTGCTGGAAACTCAGCTGATGCGGGCCGGTGGGAGTGAACGTCAATGCCGGGAAGAGGCGAGTCTCCACCGCCGCCTGTGATTGCGGCCTGCATCCCGGTAAGTGGCCGCGAGGTGAAGGGGACGGGATGAAAGGCAGGCTGGTCGCTCCGGGCACTTGTCTGCCTCCGGGGTCCTCCTGTCTCTATCCTGGGCACTTCGGAGTCAGGGAGTGGGGAGACGCCCGGCTTCGGGGAAGTCCCAGCACTCAGGCACCCAGTGGCAGCCGGGTCTGGAAGGGGCCGCGGGCCCCGAGGCTGATTGGTGCGCAGTGCCGCCTGCCCCCTCTGCTTCTTCGGGCGCTGCCGCCTCAGACGCGGTTGGTTTCTCTGGTCCCGCCCTGCGCCTCTTGTCCCACCCCTACGACTTGCCAGCTTCGCGGACTCTGTCTAGGCTAAATTGTAGTATTCTCCAGTAGGTCCCTGGTGACTCTCAAAAACAGTTTCCCTGTTTTGCATCGATCTCGACTGTCACTGTATACCTTCTACTTTCGTTGCTGGATATTTTTATTCATCGGCAATTTCTTTTTCGCCCCATCCACCTTTGGTTTTATCCCTGCCTGCTGTTACTGGTTAAGCGGATTCAAATGCGTGTGCTTTTTTTAATGGTGAAGCTGTATGAATCCTTGTATTGCAATACTTCCTACCTTTGTGCCATTTCTGTGATTATACTGAGAGGAACCTGGTTCCACGCCTAGTACAATGATAACTTTTCTAAGTGGTGACTCTCCAAGAGTGAGAAGAGATGTGACATAAGGGACTGTCATATAGTAGTTTTAATAAAAATACTGTTTTTATTTCCAGGAACAGTTGTATTCTGAGTCTGTAGTCCTAATTGTTGAGATTTCAAAAGTGTGTTTCAGGATATCAAGAAAAAGTCATTAAAATAATGTAATATAAAGAACCTTAAAATCCGATAATTTTTTTTAAAAAGTACATTATAAGCTGTAAACTGAGTTTATGCTTGCGAAGTAGTTGTATCAAGCTCATTTTAGCTATTTTGTTAAATTTCTTATGCAGATTAGTTATACTTTCAATATAAGAACATGTTATTTTATAATTTTTATTAATTTAACTTTAGTGTTGATATTTTCCTGAATCTAAAATAAAATCTTGTAAGTAGTGTCGTTTTCATGAATGATGTTGGATGAAGGATCAGTTTCACTAGTTTATATATTCACTTGTTTTCATATGCAGAGTTGATTCAAGTACAGTTTGTACTTTGAGTTGTTGGTTGTGTGTGTGTGGTTTTTTTTTTTTTTTTTTTTTTTTTTTTTTCCCCTTAAGACAGGGATTGTGCTGAAGCATGCACATTGCTTCACTTGTGGAACATATATTAGTAAAAAGGTCAGAGTTAGAATTCTAGGCCCTAGACACCTTCCTGTCCTGTAATTTCTCTGCTCTAAACTTTCTGTCCTATATCATGTATTTTATCCTGTTTAATGTCCATTACTTTTTAAAAGTTGCTCCTGAATTTTGGAGGATATCTTTTCTTCCATGCTCTCTTGTTTCCTTGGAGGGTTTTTCTTTCTCTTCCTAAACCTGAGTGTCACTCAAATCTCTACTACACATTGGTTCTCTCTAAGCCAGAGCTTTGACATTTGAAACCCAAGGAATACTGTAATGGTTCTGGGACTATTCCTGAAATGTCACAGAAAATATAGTGTGTATTTGCAAATAAGCATTTTCAATAAAGAGGAGCATTTATCAGATTCAATAATATTCAGGTAATATATACCATAAACTATCCTTTGGTAAATCTGTGCAGTCTAATGGTTTCAGGTGTCACTGTGCTGATAATTCCACACATGGATCCACAGTCTAGGTACATTTCAATTTCAATACCCCACTTTTCATCCTGTAAATCCAAAAGAAAATTCATTTTCCCTCATGTTAAATTGGCTCTTTCCTAGTTTTCTCATATTCATAAATGGCATTCTCCTTCTGTGTCTGATTTACAACTGTGAGTTCTCTTGACACTCTTCTCCATATCCCATTCTTTTAAAAAATATTTATTAATTTGTTTTAGTTGTACAAAATGCGTTTATTTTTACGCGGTGCTGAGGATTGAACCCGGGCCATGCGCATGCTAGGCGAGCGCTCTACCACTGAGCCACAACCCCAGCCCCCCATATCCCATTCTTGGTGTCACCAATCCTGTGTTTCATTGTTCAATTAGTTTCCTTGACCTGTTTCCAGGTGTGGCTCACAGTAGTCCTCTTTTCTATTCTAATACTATTATTTAGCTCAGACCTTTGTTACCTTTTTGGTTACATTATTGCAATGATTGCATGACATCTGTTAATTCATTCTTTGCATCCAATATGGGCCACCTCCTGACAAATCCCTTGAGTCTTTTAGTTAAAACTCCATTCCTATCCAAGCCTCTTCTTTCTATTTATTTTTAGGTATTGGTGATTGAACCCAGGGGGTGCTTAACTGCTGAGCCACATCTCCAGTCCTTTTTTATTTAGAGACAGGTTTTGAACTCACAGTCCTCTTGCCTCAGCCTCTGAGCTGCTGGGATTATAGGCATGTGACACTGCACCTGCCTCTTCTTTCTATATAAACTTTCATTGAATTTATACCGCCTCTATATTTCTTATTCTTTTCTCATTGATGATGGAACTTTGAATTCTTTTCCCCATTTTTGCACTCTTAGGTTTGACTGAATTTACTCTCAAAACACTTATCTTGAATTTACTAGTGTTGGCATTTGGTAACAAGTTAAGCTTGTTGATCATCTTCTATGTTTTGTAATTTTTGCTTGATAGTCATAGTTTTCTGAGAGGAGTATATTAAAATCTCTCATTTGGATCATAAAATCATTCACCTGCTGTGGTTTCCATTTCTCCTCCTCCTCCTCCTCCTCCTCCTTCTTTTCCTTTATAGTCTATAGATTCTATGCAAAGTTGAAAGATACCTTTATGATTACTCATTATGATTGAATCTTTTTGGAAAGAGACAATGCACACTCCTTAATTACAGTCTAGGCTTACATTGCTCTGTCTTCACCTCAATCTTGAACTTATCTCAATAATTCTTCCTCCTCCTGACTTCCCTTCATCCACCTGGTGCATGCTGTAACTGAATGTAATAAGCTTGCTTGTTACTGTCTCCAAAGTTTTTGTTGCTTTTTCCTCTTAGAAAGGTTTTGCCCTGGATCCTCTTAATAATTTGCTTCCTCACATAAAGATCTCTACTAAAATGTCAACTCACTTCCTCACATCATTCTGACTTCTCATTCTGATGATATACATCATAGTAGTTACTTGTTTATTTGCTAAAATTTTGTGTTGGCCCACAAGACTATCTGAAGTTTAATAAGTAAATGTCTCATTCTTTTTACTATTATATAGTTCCCCCTTTTTATGTTTATATAATGCCTTTCCCTTAAATTTGCCTTAAGACTGTTTACTTTATATTGGTTATTACATCATTTTCCCCTAATCCTTTATTACCTGTTTTGTCATTAGATTATAAGTGGGTCTCAAAACTAGCATGTAGCTGGTGTTTTCATTCCCAAAATTTTGCTTTCTTTTTTTACTTTTTATCTGTCTATTTTGTTCACTTTATTTTTGCTCCTAATATATCTCTGAACATTTTAGACCTACATTTTTTTTTTTTTTTTTTTTTTTTTTTTTTCTGAATCTTGGTTGCACATTTTCCTATTGACTGCATTTGCTGATCGTGACAGTTCACTTCCTTGCATGTTTTGTAATCCCTGTGTTAACATTCGATGGTAATTGTTTAGTGTGGGAGTCTGGTGGGAGTCTGGTGCCTGGGCTTTAGAAGTGTCTTTCTTGGTGGCTTCAGTTGACTGCTAGAATTCCAGTTGTCACCAGCTGACCAGTTTCATTAGGGTCTCTGCACCATGAGGGTAGTTTGTATGCCCAGACCTGAAGTTCAACTTGTAGATTTCCCTCCACTGGTATGGCTTTTTATCTACAAGTATTTTAAGTATGTTTTATCAAGTGGCTCCTCACATTATCTGCAAATCAAGTTCAGATGAGCCAAGAAAGCAGACAGGTTTACATTTTTTCTCTACTTTCCCCTATGCAATTGAATGTTTTAAAATAATATGTGCACATGCAATATTATTTGAGACTATTATCTGGATAATGACAGTAGGTTCTTGGTTCTGTCTTCCTCAGTATCATCTACCACCTTCCCCTCCTGTAATCTCACTAGGTCCTACAGTAAAACTGCACTACTGCACAATATCTTGGTGTAGTCATTGTGGGTTTTTTACATGCTTTTGTTCTGTTTGCATGTGTTTATTTTCTACCATCTGAACGTAGTGCTTTCTGTTTTGGAATGTTGTTTAGTTATTAACTCAATTTCTTTAATAGATATAGGCCTATTCAGATTGTATGTTTCTTGTGTGAGTTTTGGCAGATTGTGTCTTTCAAGGAATTGGTGCATTTCATCTAGGTTATCAAAACTGTGGACATATAGTTATTCATAGTATTTCTGTATTATCCTTTCAGAGTCCATTGGGTAGTCATGTTCCTTCTTTCATTTTTGAGATCAGTAATTCATGTTTCTTTCTCTTTCTCTCTGTCTCTCCCCACCTGCCCCCGCCCCTTACTCACACTGGCTAGAGGCTTATACTTTTTTTTTTTAATATTTATTTATTTACTTTAGTTGTACACAATGCAATGCATTTATGCTTACGTGATGCTGATGATCGAACCTGGGCCGCACACGTGCGAGGCGAGCGCTTTGCCACTGAGCCACAACCCCAGTCCCAGGCTTATACTTTTTTTAAAAAATCTTTTCAAGGAATAAGTTTTTCATTTCATTGATTTTCTTTGTTACTTTTCTACTTCAATTTCATTGATTTCTGCTCTAATTCTTATTTCTATTCCACTTACTTTGATTTAATTTGCTCATCTTTTTCTATTTCCTCAAGTGAAAACTTAGATTATTGATTATCTTTTCTGAAATATGTATTCAGTGCTATAAATTTCCCTTTCATAATAGTTTTTGCTGTATCCCACAAACTTTGCAAAGTTGTGATTTCATTTTAATTCAAAATGTCTTTTTAATATCTCTGAAGTCCCCTTTCCTTGATCCCTATATTTTTTAGAAATAATCTCCATATATTTTGAGGCTTCCAGTTATCTTTGTTATTAATTTCTACTTTGTTTAATACATGTGGTCTAAGAACAGACATTATATAATTTATGTTCTTTTAAATTGGTTGTTTTTTATGGCCCAGAATGTGATCTTTATTGGTAAATGTTCCATATAGGCATGATATGAATGTGTATTCTTCTCTGTGATTTAGTAGTCTATAAATGTTAATTATATCCAGTTGATTGATGGTGTTGTAAAACTATCATTTCTGATTCTCTGTGTGTTTTCCTTTTTGAGTGAAATTGACATAACTACTCTTGCTTCCTTTTGATTAGTGTTAGCGTGGCGTGTTTTTCTCCGTCTACTTTTTTCTCCGTCTACTTTTAATCTGTATGTGTCTTTATATTTACAAACAACTTAATTGGGTTTTGTTTGTTTTATTCACTCTGATAGTCGGTCTTTAGTATGATTGATGTAGTTGAATTAATATTTACCACATTTAGCCACACGCCTGTAATCCCAGCACTTGGGAGGCTGAGGCAGGAGGATCATGAGTTCAAAGCCAGCCTCAGCAGTGGAGAGGCACTTAGCAACTCAGTGAGACCCTGTCTCTAATAAAATACAAAAAAAGGGCTAGGGATGTGACCCAGTGGTTGAGTGCCCCTGAGTTCAATCCCCGGTACCAAAAAAATATATATATACACCACATTTGATACTATTTCCTATCTGATAGCCTTTTGATTTGTTCATATTTTTGTTTTCCACTTTTTTGCCTTTGATAGTTTTAATTGATTATTTTATGATTTCATCTTTTTCTTCTTTCCTATTATATTGGTTTTACCTTTTATACTTTTTTTTTTTTTTTTTTTAGCTTTTGTTAATGGTTGCCCTATAGTTTGCAATGTACACTTAACAACTAACCTAAGTCCAGTTTTAAATAACACTATCCTACTTACAGATTATGACTTACAATAACAAAATAACACTAAATCCTCCCTTCCAACACTTCTGTCATTCTTTCATTTCACCTGTATGTAAACATACATAAGCATTGAGCCTCTAGAACTTTGTTAAAATAAATCTCTTTTCTTTGCAAAGTAGCCTGCCTGAGGTACTTCTATATAGTAACCCAAAGTGGACTCATACCTTATCTTTGTTCTTCTGTAGGTAAGGTGTTTTATGTTTCTTCAGCTTCTTTTAGGATTTTTTTCTTTGTCTTTGATGTTCTATAGTCTGAGAACGATATGCCTAGGTGTAGTTTTTTGTTGTTGATGTGTGTGTATGTGTGTGTGTGTGTGTGTGAGAGAGAGAGAGATTTATGCTGCATGATGTTCTTTGAGCTTCCTAAATCTTTGATTTGGTGTCTGACATTAATTTGGCAGTCCTTATTGTTTCAAACATTTGTTCTGTACATTCTGCTTTTCTTCTCCCATATTTGCATTTTACATGTTACACTTTTTGTAGTTGTCAAACAGTCCTTGATATTCTGTTACTTTCTTAGGATTTCCATCTCTGCTTACATTGCCCAACTGTTCTTGTATACTATCTACTTGGTCCATTTTAGCCCTTGGCATATTAATCATAATTGTTAAGTTTCTATTCTGATTATCTGATTCTAATATTTGTTCTGTGTCTTTAGGTTGTGTTTTTCTCCTTTTAGTATGCCTTGTAACTTTTTCTTGACAGTGGCACATGTTGTACCAGGTAAAAGGAATTGCTATAAATAGGCCCTTAGTAATGTGGTAAGGTGGGTGGCAGGAAGGCTTTCTATAGTCCTGTGGTTAGTTAGATCTTAGCCTTTTAGTGAGCCTGTCTCTGGACAGTGAATGTTATAAGTGTTCCATAGTTTTCTCCTCTCTCAGGTGATATACAGGATGGCTGGAGTGGGCTAGAATTGGATGTTTCACTCTTCCCACACATAAAGAATTGGGTATTTTCTTTCTTTAAGGTCATTTATGCTCTGATAAAATCTCAGCAGGGTAGGCTGTAGTCAACTGCTTTCTCTTGAGGGTAGACCTGTTAAGCACAACAGTGTGCTCTGGAGCATTTTAATTCTCTCCCACTGCTAGAAGCACGAGGGCATTTTCCTCCTCTGGTGTCTGAAAATCTGGTCAAGTTCTTGAAGATTAAACTCACAAAGTGTAGGAGCCTCGGCTGGGCCTGGGTCCCCAGGGAGTTTTAACTGTGAGCCTCTGGCAATTCATCAGTTGCCATTCCACTTTTCCTACTCTGGCTCTCATTCCCACAGAAGTTTCTGCTCCTTAATCTGCTGCTTAAGTAAGCTTGACTTCTATTCACACATCTCTCCATTTTGGGAGACAGTGGTGTGTCCTTACCCTACAGATCCAAGATGAGCTGTTGATTATTCAGTTTGTTTAGCTTTTTGCTTAATATTGCCTTTTCACTTATGAATTCATCAATATGTAAAGATCACCTAATTTTTAAAAAGGCTATATAATGTAATATTTTAACTCATTCCATTTTGTATTTACAATACTTTATTTAAACATTTCTTGCTAAAAACATTCAGTTGTTTTTTCATTGCTTTTTTATCTCAAGCATTGTAGAGAATGTATACTCTTATGCAGGTATATCTGTAAAAGGTACTTAAAAGTGGAATACATGTCTTTGAATTTTTGGTAGCATTTAAAATTTCATTAGATACTGTCCTATTTTCCTAGTCCCTTATCAATAAGAGATATTATCACTTATTTACATTTTTACCAATTGAAAGAACAAAATATGTTTTCGCCAAGTGACACATGCCTGTAATCCCAGGGATTACACATGCAAGTTCAAGGCCAAGCCTCAGCAATTTAGCAAGACCCTATCTCAAAATTAAAAATTAAAAAGGCCTGGAGAAATAGCTCAGTGGTAAAACACCCCTGGGTAAAATCCCAGAAAGAAAAAAAGACTTTTACGAATCAAATTGTTTTTTTTCTTGATGGTGAAGTAGTTTTTCTATTTTTCCTGATTGTTTTTATTCTTAAGTGACTAGCCAATTTATGTCCTTTGCCCATTTTAAAATCGGGTTATTCTTTTCATATATATGTGATTTTTATATTGTGGTTATGAACCTCTTATTCTGGCTGCTACACACAGTTTATGGACTCTTACTACTAAATAGTGAAATCTTCTTCATGTGGCTATCTCCTGCTGTAGACTAGAAGTTTCTCAGTATCCTGTTTCTTTGTAGCCTTAGCATCTAGCACCATGTCTGAAGTAGAGTAAGTATTTCTTAATCTCATTTCTACCTAAAATAGGTAGAAGAAAAATCTACCTATTGGGAAACTTCCCTAAGTTAGCTTTTTTCTAAATATCCTAATACTCAAGCCAAAAAGGTGAATTATTTTCTGTTAGCTTAAAAATGAAATATTTGTCAGCTATATTGGAAATATATTCTTTTTTTTTTTTTTGAGGCACTTTGCTAAATATGGTTCAAATAGTCACACATTTTATATTATACTCAATTTTTTAAATATTTATTTATTCTATTTTTTTTTTTTTTTTTTGCCATTTCAGGTAAGACCATGAATTATGGCATTTCTTAAGTGAAGCATTCAGAAATGAAGTGAGAGAATGTCATATAGAAAATAAATGATTTTTAAGTTATGTCTTTTCATTTGACTATAGATATATATATTTACCTCCTTAGTAATGCAAGAAGTCTTTGTGGGAAGCAGAGAAGCAAGCAGCTGCATTTTGGGTGTTCACCTAAACATTTCTGGAGAATAAGCCATATCAGTCTACAAAGAGGTTTCCATGCCAGCAAAGTAAGATGTAAATGGACCAGAAATGAAGCTTATTCTTGGAGTAAGCACTGTTACTCCCCAAGCAACTATGGTTTACATATTGGAATTTTGAAACTTAGTACTTCTGCTCCTAAGGGACTTACAAAAGTAAGCATTCGTATGTCCCGTATTAAAAGTACTTTGAACTCTGTTTCAAAGGCTGTTTTTGGCAATCAAAATGAAATGATTTCACGTTTAGCTCAATTTAAGCCAAGCTCTCGAATATTAAGAAAAGTATCAGATGGTGGCTGGTTAAAACAGGAAAATTTTAAACAAGCCATCAAATCTCTAAAAAAATATAGTGATAAATCAGCAGAAAAGAGTCCTGTTGCAGAAGAGAAAAGTCACATTGCAGATAAAGAAGATTTAGGTAAACAAAGCCTTTTTCGTTACACAACTAGCATAACCACAAAATTTGGAGAGTCGTTCTACTTTTTATCAAATCATATTAATTCATATTTCAAACGTGAGGAAAAAATGTCTCCAAAAAAGGAAAATAAACATTTTCAGGACAAATCAGAACTTGAAGGTGAAAAGACTCAAGAAAAGAAGTCCATATCTCCAGATCCTGGCATCCTGACTGATAAACCAGGCTCTGAATCTTCCATAGATACTGTGGACAAGCCTGCAAGTCCCAGTGGAATGCCTGAGGTTCTTCCAGTTTCTACTAAACAAAGTATTGCTAACTTTCTTTCTCGACCCACTGAAGGTGTACAAGCTTTGGTAGGTGGTTATATTGGAGGACTTGTCCCAAAATTAAAGTATGATTCAAAGAGTCAGCCAGAAGAACAGGAAGATCCTACTAAAACTGAGCAGGCTGTCAGCAAAGACAAAACTGCAGAGGGAGAAAAAGCACTTATCTCTTCAACGAGAAAAGGCAAGTTGTTTTTCACTGTGTTTTGATTGTGTTGATTTTTAAGTTTCATTTCCTAACAGAACCTAAGAAACATTAACTATTTGTTAGAGTAGTTTTGTATTCTAAATATGTATATATGTATGTTATGTCTTTGTAGATTATTGCAAGAGTCAGTATTGATAACAGAACCCGGGCCTTGGTCCAGGCATTAAGAAGAACAGCTGACCCAAAGCTATGCATTACTAGGGTTGAAGAACTGACTTTTCATCTTCTAGAATTTCCTGAAGGAAAAGGAGTGGCTGTTAAGGTAATTTCTAAATTTAATTTAATCTAGTTTTGTCTTGGAATAAAAATGCTAACAAACCTTTTTAAATGGAGAGAGCAAGGCTTTTTCTTTTTTTTAAAAAAAAATTTTTTGAAGTTTTGTATGTATTCAGTAATTGCTTCATTGATTCTGTGATACATTATGCTAATGAATTCCTTAGTCTGTGATATAAATTATGCTGTTATTATTGGCATCTATTTTGAGATCAAACATTTATAAAATAGAAGGTTAGTATCAGTATATTAGTTGAATTACCCAATAGCTGCCAAAGTTTTCTTACTTTTAACTACTCATTTTTTTTAAGGTTTTTTTGCATACCTTTCTTTAATTCATTTATTTTTATGTGGTGCTGAGGATTGAAACCAGTGCTTCACACATGCCAGGCAGGCACTCTACCACTGAGCTACAACTGCAGCCTACCTTTAACCTACCCTTAAGACAGGATATAATTCATATGTAAAGCCATTGCTAGTTTTTATTTCATAGGTTTTCCATATTTGAAAGCCTAAAAATTTTAATGACTTTTTTACTGATGGAACTGGTATTCTTCTTAGGTGAAACAATGAGCTTTCCCTTGCCTGTTTTTTTTTTTAAATCTAAAATAGTGAATATAATTTAGACCCATTTAAATAGACTGTTTTTAGAAAGTGCTTTAAAATATGTTTGAGTCTGTCTATAGTAAGATTATTTGTAATACTTAATAAGCAATTTGAAAATATCAAATGATATTGTTAAAATTGTATTAGAACTGTATTAGTGCTTATGTTTAGCTTGTCATTCAAGAAATTATTAGTTAACTCATTCACATTTATTCTACTTTTTGACAAATCATCTTGCTGAAAAGATCTTTGAATAATGCATCTTTCCATAGTTTTATATTATATAACAAATACATTATGATACATAAACTTTATCATGTTCCTTCATATTCCTAAAATTTGGGGTTGTCTTTCATGTTTATAAAATATCCTATTTAAAATACAAATCTTCTAAATATATGTGTGCTTTTAAGTGTATTTCACATTTCAGTGATATACATAGAGATATAATTACTGTCTTATAGTCGATTTGGGATGCTGTGACAAAATACCCTAAACTGGGCAGATTATGTATAACAGAAATTTATTTCTCACAATTCTGTAGGCTGGGAAGCCCAAGATGAGGAGCTGGCAGATTTGGTGGCCTGTGAGGGCCCTGTTCCTTAGTACTATAGCTTGTTGTGGCAAACTCATGGGGCAGGAGGGGCAAGGACACCACAAGCACACTAATCCCATTCATGTTGCACTGGGTACTAGGTGCTATATATATATATATATATATATATATATATATATATATATAATTTTTTTTTTTTTTTTGAGAAAAAGGAAAAGGGAGGTTTATTGTTTTGCTAGCAAAGGAGAAACATAGAGGACTCCTTTCCCAGAGGCTGTGATTCCACCCATCAGCAGAAACCGGTGGGGGGGAATAGGGGGTGGGGGGTGGGGGGGAAGGTAGGGGATGTGTGGGGTATGTGTGGGTGTGTGTGGGGAGGGGAGTGGCTTTTAGAGACATGATTCAAAGGCTAGATTCCTTGTGTTCTCTGATGGAGTTGCAATTCACTTGTTAATTTGGGAGATAGTCATTTCTGAGATCTTCAGATAGCATCCCCTAAGGCTGGATTACTTCATTCCTAGGGTGGGTGAGTACTCAAGGACAGATAACTCTGTCTAGGATGGAGAAGAAAGTAATCCTGTTTCCCCTGAGATTAGGGAGGAGCAGGGAGAGAGGAAGCAATAGAAAACCAACATATGAATTTTAGGGAGACACTAATATTAAAGAACCTTTTAAACATTCAAGTATCGTACATATACATTTGTAAGCATAAAGTTCACAAACTGAACACATCCATGTAACCAGCACCCAGGTGAAGAAGCAGAATATTACCATCGCCTCAGAAGTCTCTCTTTTACCCCTTTTGGTCATAGTCTCCCAAAAAGGCAATCGCAGATTAGTCCTGCCTAATTGACTTCTTTTACTCAATGTATTGTTAGGGGTCATGGTCATTGTTGTGGTGGTTGTCAATTATTCATTCTCTTTGTTTTCATGTTTCATTATATCACATTTGTTGTACTGGTGATGGGTTTCTGAGTAGTTTTCAGTTTTAGTGTTCTGTAAAAACTCTTGCTTATTAAAACTTTGAGGATTCTCTTAACGTTTCACAACTGATCCCAAATCTAAGGACTCTCCAATATCAAGAAAAAATGCGCTATAGAGATGGATATTCAATTCAATTATGAATGGAACTCTAGATAGTTTGAAGACAATTGTTACTCTTCCCTAAATAATAAGCATCTGAAAAACAGTGAACTCTGTAAGTTGTTTAAGACAAGTCAATATCATATATATGCTTTGCTGCGTACTTACCCAACTAAACTTTTTACCCATTTTTCTTTGGGTTAGCCAGCTTTTTAACTATTGACTTGTATAGTTTCCTTATTTGTTATGGCTGAGTGTGTGTGTGTGTGTGTGTGTATCTGTCTGTCTGTCTGTGTCTTGGAAATATATTCTCCCACTCTGGGGTGTACCTTTTTCTGTTGATTTTTGATGAATGGATATTAGTCCAATTTATATTTGTCTTTGTGTTCTGTTGAAGAAATTTTTCATTCTTGTGTTTTCTTATAAAATTTTGTTTTACCTTTCCTGCTTTTATTTACTATTTATCTAGAACAGACTTGGTTGCATTGTGTGAGACGAGAGTTCTGCCCTTTTTTTCTAAATACACGTCCAATTGACACAGAACCATTTATTGAAAAGACTTGTCATAAATGTGGTCACTAATATGAGTCTGTTTCTGGACACTGGATTTTGTTCCATTGGCATATTTACCTATTTTTGCTTCAGTACTACACTGCCTAAATTATTGTAGCTTTACAATAAATTTAACATTTGGTAGTATAAATCCCCTAACTTTGTTTTTCCTCTTAATATTACCTTTATTCTTGTCCTGTCAAGAATAAAGGTAATTCATTTCCATATGAATTTTCAAATTAATTTACCCATAAAAAATAAAAGAATAAAATCATATTGGAATTGCTTTGAATCTATGGAGCAATTTAGCGTAAATTTTATCTTTACAATATGGAATTTTCTCTGCCATGAATTTGGTATGTTATTCCATTTTGGGGGTCATCTTTATGTTGCCCAGGATTTTCATTGAGTGTCTTGCGCATCTTTCATTGAATTTACTTTGTAGGTGTCTGTTGCTTTTGAATGCTAGTTTTATTATTTTAGCCTCTTTTAATAGTAATTACAATGGGAGGATCACCTCTTGGTCTTTGATCATTTCATGCTCTAACACACATTCTAGATGTTGGACATCATGAATAAAAACAAATAACAGCAGCAATAACAACAACACTCCATAGGATATAGATAGCTTTTTCCAGAGAGTTGATTTTGTGCCTGGCTTGGTGTTATATAGGGCATTCATTCAGTTACAGCAGAGCTGGATCAAGGCTGGGTTACAGTTTGGTTTAGACCCTTAATTTTCCCTGTTTGGAGGCCACCTTCCTCCAGGGTTTTCAGTTGAGAGCCTGTGTGTTGACTGCCACCACTCTCATGGGTTATACAATCTCAAAAAAAATCCCACTCTTGAATTCCAGAAGTCCTCATCTTAGCTTTCTCGCCTTTTCACATCTCATCATTTCAGAGTTCTGCAAATGTCTTGAGGTGAAACCAGACTTGTGGGCTGAGAGCTTTGGGTCTTCAGTTTTGTCACTATGAACTCCATGAGACTAAATGCTTAGCTCTTCTCTGTTCTGTTGTGGCCCTCTGTCTCAGTCAGGCCCAATTGTTCCATCTTTTTGCTTCTTCCCAGAGTCAGCAAGTACCCCAAGGAAAGAAAAGCTGTAGTTTATTACCTTACTTCCCAGTAGTTATCCTTTCTAATGATTCCTAGTTTCTCCTGTACTCATTGCCTCAGCAGCTCTATGATGCCTTTAAACAGATGGTGCTTTTCTTGCATTTTATCAAGCTGTTCTAGTTTTCTTGGTGTGAGCATTGATCTGTAACAAATTGTTCCATCCTAACCAGAAAAGGAAATTTGCCTTTCTAAACTCCACCATTGTTCAAGTTCCTCTAAGGGTACTTTGAAGCTCAATACTAGTAAGGGACAAAAAAGAAAAAAAGAAAAAAAAATTAGAGCAATAGTATTTCAGATTTGATCATAAAAAAAGAAATGGGTGATACATTGGAAAGCTATTTCATCTGCTACACATTGCACTGCAGAAGTGTATCTACCACTTAGCCATTCCTTTAAACCTGGGGTACTGACTATATAAAATGCTCCTGTGTGTGTAAAATCAGCGTAAAACCCTAAGAGTTAAGTTCTTATTTGTCACCAATAGTATGAAGTTTAATATTTAGAATCTTGCAGTCCTAGGTTCATTTAAATATTTATTTATTTATTTATTTATTTAAAGAGATAGTGTCTGGCTATGTTACCCAGGCTGGCCCTGAACTCCTGGGCATAACTGATTCTTCTCCCTGAGCTTGTTGAGTAGATGAACTATAGTCACATGCCAGTCCCCCCATCCTAAACTTATTATTTAATTTTAATGGTCATCTTTTATCTTATATCTCAGTTTTATTTTATAAATCAACATTTGTTTATATTCTACTACAAGGTCTCTTTTTGTCACATGTGCAATATACACAAGATGGTTTGTTTATTTTTTTTCTTTTGGTAACAGTTTAGTTTCTAATAATTACTATGAAGGAGTTTTATCTTCTTCAGGGTTCAGAACAGATATGTGTAAAATTTATGATGTTAACCTTTTGTTGTCACAAATAATATTTTTAAAATTTGTGTTAAGCAAGTTATATTTTGTCTAATTTTTAAGCATTGCACATTTTAAAGAAGATATATGGCTAGAGGTTACTTTTTGTCTGCTGTATTAGGACAAACATATCCTAAATATATATTGATATTAATATGTCAAAAACTAATTTATTATTTAAGATTACTGAGAAAATAATGAATACTTATACCTTTATTTTATGTGATGATCTCCTTATATTAGTTAAAAATAATCGTACATTTTTCTTCTTGATTTGACAAAAGCAACCAAATATCTTTTCTCTCAATATAGGAAAAAATTATTCCATATTTATTACGACTGAGACAAATGAAGGATGAAACTCTTCAGGCTGCAGTAAGAGAAATTTTGGCCTTAATTGGCTATGTGGATCCAGTGAAAGGGAGGGGTATCCGAATTCTCACAATTGATGGTGGAGGAACGAGGTAAGGGTAGAAAAATAACTTTTTTAAAAACCACAGATTCAATTCAGCCTTAGACATCAAAAAAACTGATGATATAATTATATATATCATTATAAAATCAAATTCTAAACTACAACATGTAATTGATTTTTTTATTAATTTACTACATGAGTCTATGAAATGTTTCAACATATATTTGAATCACTTTTTTTTTTTTTTTTTTTTTTTTTGGTACCGGGGATTGAACTCAAGGGCACTCAACCACTGGGCCACATCCCTAGCCCTTTTTTGTATTTTATTAGAGACAGGGTTTCACTGAGTTGCTAAGTGCCTTGCCATTGCTGAGGCTGGCTTTGAACTCGCGATCCTCCTGTCTCAGCATCCCAAGTGCTGGGATTAAAGGCGTGTGCCACCTGTAATTTGATCTAGTATTTATATTTTAGTTTGATGTTTTAAAATCTTTTTGGTAGTTCAGGAACTTATCAGCCATGATTCTTTAAAAATCTTAGCAATGTTTTATAGTTTCAGCTTTCTTTTGTATTTATCTTACCCATGTATGTCAGTCACTAATCACTTAATAAAGTGATTGCTAGAAAAGGAGTCTTATGTCAGTAACTCTCTGGTTTCTTATGTCTTCCCTTGAACATGCCAGTTTTGGTGCTATACAAGAAATAAATGCATTCTTTGTTCTGAAAGAGATAATTTCATTACCAATCTTCAGTCTTACTACTTTAATCTTAGACTTTCTAAGATTTCTAGTGACTTCCTGTTGGCAGTATTAAAGGCACAATTTGAAACTCTAAATTTTATTATGTGGTGCCTAAATACTTTTATTGTTCTAGGAATGACCTAGCCTACCTACATCATGTATCGGGAATAGAACTTTTCATTGATTGTTTTTTTTTTTTGTGTGTGTGTGTGTGTGTGTGTGTGTGTGTGTGTGTGTGTGTGTGTATTGTCCCAGTGTTGAGAATTGTCCATATGGTGTACATGCCCTAAGTTGACCTATACTTCCTGGGCTATTTCATCTTCTCACATTCCTTTATGAATTATGTCTGACCTTTTGCAAATATTTGAAAATGAACAAAGTCAGCAGCATTAGTGAATTCACCTTAATGCAGAGGTTTGTCCTAACTTTACTGAATTTTTAAAAATGAATGAATGAAAGGATGCTAAAAAATCTGACAAATTAACTGGGCATGGTGGCATACACCTGTAATCCCAGAAGCTCGCAAGGCTGAGATAGGATTGTGAGTTCAAAGCTAGCCTCAGCAACTCAGAAAGGCCTTAACTGACTTAGTGAGTCCCTGTCTCTAGATAAAATATTTTTTTTAAAAAATGGGCCAGTGATGTGACTCAGTGTAAGATTAGTTCCCCTGGGTTCAGTCCCCAGGCGGTGCTAGGGGAATCTGACTAATGAACTATATAATACACGAATATATAGACGTTTAGGGACCTATTGTACTGATGAGAGAAGAAACCAATGTATGACATCCCAAAGTTGGTCAGGTGAGGTTTTAAGTGATTTTGAGAGTTGGAGTATTTTTTAAAATTTCTTATATTGACACATCTTTGTATTCTAATTCAAAGAGATACTAATACACATTTTTAGATGTGCTGTCATACCCACAGGTTTGATACCTTTATTTAGATATTGGATTTTTTTTATTTGAAGTTGTTGTATGTATAAGAGTAGCATGCATTACAATTTATAATACACATAACATTCCTTATAGAAATAGAATAAACAGTCATGAAATTCATCTGGAAAAATAAGAGACCCAGAATAGCTAAAGCTATCCTTAGCAAGAAGAGTGAAGCAGGGGGAATCACAATACCAGACTTTATACTGTACTACAGAGCAATAGTAACAAAATCAGCATGGTACTGGCACCAAAATAGACATGTAGACCAATGGTACAGAATAGAGGACATAGAGACTTATCGCCCACAACTACAGCTATCTCATATTAGATAAAGGTGCCAAAAACATGCATTGGAGAAAAGATACCTTCTTCGACAAATGGTGCTGGGATAACTGGAAATCCGTATGCAACAAAATGAAACTGAACCTTTATCTCTCACCATGCGCAAAACTCAACTCAAAGTGTATCAAGGACCTAGGAATTAAACTAGAGACCACGCGACTATTAGAAGAAAAAGTAGGCCCAAACCTCCATCATATCGGATTAGGCTCCTACTTCAAGACTCCTATTGCACAAGAATTAAAATCTAGAATTAATGAATGGGATGGATTCAGACTAAAAATCTTCTCAGCAAAAGAAACAATCAGTGAGGTGAATAGAGAACCTACTAATTGGGAATGTCATGTCAGAGCACTGATCTCTAGAATATATAAACTTAAAAATCTTAACACCAAAAAAACAAATAACCCAATCAATAAATGGGCCAAGGAACTGAACAGACACTTCTCAGAAGAGGATATCCAATCAATCAACAAATACATGAAAAAATATTCAACATCTCTGGCAATTAGAGAAATGCAAATCAAAACTACTCTAAGATTTCATTTCACTCCTTCGGAATGGCAGCTGTTAAGAACACAAACAACATTAAATGTTGGAGAGGATGTGGGGAAAAAGGCACACTCATACATTGCTGGTGGGATTGCAAAATGGTGCAACTGTTATGGAAAGCAGTATGGAGATTCCTTGGAAAACTGGGAATGGAACCACCTTATGACCCAGCCATCCTACTACTGGTTCTATTCCCAAAGGACTTAAAAACAGCATACTACAGGGACACAGCCACATCAGTGTTTATAGCAGCACAATTCACAATAGCTAGGTTGTGGAACCAACCTAGATGCCCCTCAGTAGATGAGTGGATAAAGAAAATGTGGTATATATACACAATGGAATATTACTCAGCAATAAAAGAGAATAAAATAATGGCATTCTCAGGTATATGGATAAAGTTGGAGGATATAATGCTAAGTGAAGTTAGCCAATCTCAAAAATCCAAATGCCGAATGTTTTCTCTGATATAAGGAGGCTGATTCACAGTGGGGTTGGGACAGGGAGCATAGGGGGATTAGAAATGGAACACTAGAAAGGTCAATGGGTGAAGGAGCCCTAATTAGGAAGGGCTGTTGTAGCTAGCTGGAAGCCATAAGTTCCACCTGATATGTATGTGACACACCTGTAGGCACCCGCAAAGCTGAAGGTATATATAACCGGGTGAAAGCAGTCCGAGTTAGGAGAACGGAGAATTCAGTCAGCCGGGCAGTCACTCGGTCGGTCAGAAGAATCAGAGCGGCCAGAACGTAGGCAGAGCGGTTACAGAAGAGAAACCAGATAGAAGACAGAAGAGAAACCAGATAGAAGAAGTAATGACTGGTCAGAGTTAGGCCGAGGCTCCTGAGGAAGACAGAAGACAGAAGACAGAAGAAAGAAGAAGGAAGAAAGAAGAGAGAAGAAAGAAGCTCTAATCTTTCTCTAAGCTAAGCTCTATCTTTCTTTCTCTCTAAGACTCTAAGCTAAGAAGACAAGAAGAAAAGCTCGCTCTAATCTTTCTCTCTAAAAATCTTTCTTTCCCTCTCTAAGCTCTAAGAAAGTAGAAGTAAAAGTAGTAAAAGCTTCACTCTGCCTCCGAGATTTCCTCCCGGGTTTCGCTACCAGGCAGCTTACAAATGGGGAGGGAGAGGTAGGGAGGGCGCAAGGGGGGTATAAAGGGAAAAAAAAAAGATGGTAGAATGACATGGATATCATTACCCTAAATGCGTGTTTGAAGACATGAATGAATAGTATGAATATATTTTGTATACAAACAGTGATATATAAAAATGTGCTCTATATGTGTATAGTTATTGGATTTTTAAAAATGATCCTAAAAGTTTGGCCAGGCAATTTTTACTGATACTGATTTGTATATTAGTTTTCATGTTAGTATATAAACTATAAAAACAGTTCATAGGATTATTTTATTCAATGACTTGAAATAATTTTCCTTGAAATAGGAATTCCCACTTTGCTCTTAATTTTTCCCCCCCTAGGGGTGTGGTTGCTCTTCAGACACTGAGGAAATTAGTTGAACTTACTCAGAAGCCGGTTCATCAGCTCTTTGATTATATTTGTGGCGTAAGCACAGGTAATGATTATTAGGTTAGAGATCATGGTTATATTATGAAATGTTGGGCATTAGTTTCATGGTTTGTTTTTTTTTTTTTTTTTTTTTTTTTGGTACCGGGGATTGAACTCAGGGGCACTCGACCACTGGGCCACATCCCTAACCCTTTTTTGTATTTTGTTAGAGACAGGGTCTCACTGAGTTGCTAAGTGCCTCACCATTGCTGAGGCTGGCTTTGAACTCTCAATCCTCCTGCCTCAGCCTCCCAAGTGCTGGGATTACAGGCGTGCACCACCGCACCCAGCTAGTTTCATGTTTTGATGATGAATAAGTTTTCAGTTTGCTTAATGAACTTGTAAAGATATTTATTTTAAGTAAGTTAACATTCAGAAAGATTTTAATGTGCTTTTGTAATATGTTTTCAATAAACCACTGTAACAAAGGCAGATTATAAATTATTGCTTTATGGCATATTCATTGTAAGGAAAGTGACAAAGCAGAAGGTAGACATTGTACTTGAACCAATAGAAAATTAAAGGTGGGTATGGTTTTACATTTTTTTTTCTGTAAGCGGAGTCTCTCAATGTTGCTCCCTATGTCATTTTTATATATTTGCGTGAAGCCAGAATTTAAATTGAGAAATGTGAGAATTTGTGCTTTTAAAAAGCTACTTTTAGCTGGACCTGGTGACACAAACGCCTGTAATTGCCAGTGACTAAGGCAGGAGGATCACAAGTTCAAGGCCAGCCTCAGCAAGTTAGTGAGACCCTGTCTCAAAATTAAAAATTCAAAAACAGCCAGGGATATAGCTCAGTGGTATAATTCCCCAGAGTTCAATTCCCCAGTACCAAAAAAGAAAAGTTACCTTTAAATATTGCTAGTTGGGCTGGTCATGGTGGAGCATTCTTATAATCCCAGGACTCTGGAGTTTGAGGGAGAAGGATTGCAAGGTCAAAGCCAGCCTCAGCAATTTAGCAAGGCCCTAAGCAACAAAAGTGAGACCTGTTCTCAGATAGATAGATAGATAGATAGATAGATAGATAGAGGGCTGGGGACGTGATCAGTGGTGAAGTACCCCTGGGTTTAATCCCCAGTATTAGGGAGAGGCAGGGGATGGGGACCAAGAGGTGGTTGGTATACGTATAGAATTCTAATATTTTTCTCTCTCTTCATACCCCAAAGTTTTTTCTCCCCTTTTATCTTTAGTTAAGGGTTAGGCCAATTAGACACACTAGATGGCGGTGTTTCCTACCAATTACAGCTAGTACATGAAATCAGCTATTCTAAAGGAGATCCCAGAGTTTAATTTCTTAAATTACATTGGTTCTAGAACCAACTTGAAAGAGAAGTTGCTTAATGAATTTGTGAGTTATTAAATATACTGTGTTCTATGACTAAAACTAAGTAATTATTATTAGAAAGATCTTTATTAACCGTGATATCTTTCTTATATATTTAATGTAAAGAAACATTTTTATATATTTTAAAATTTTTATAATTATTGTCTTGAGGTAGCATGTATTTAATCATTTGGGGGACCTGGTAAATCCCTTTACATGTGTTGTCACAGTACAAGGGGCTTAGGAATTTTAGTTGTTATTTTTTCCCATTTTACAGGTAAAAAAAATTGGGATGGAGAAGTTAAGGAATTTGTCCCAGGTGACATAGCTAGAATTGTCCAGTATTAAAGCTAGAATTTAAGCCAGGTCTATGACTCAGGGGATCTTAAAATTATAAGTGCAGTAACATCAATGCTCATAAAAACTAAGAATTCTCTCTTTTAGGAGCTATATTAGCTTTCATGTTGGGATTGTTCCATATGCCCTTGGATGAATGTGAAGAACTTTATCGAAAATTAGGATCAGATGTATTTTCACAAAATGTCATTGTTGGGACAGTCAAAATGAGTTGGAGTCATGCATTTTATGACAGTCAAACATGGGAAAAGATTCTTAAGTAAGTTATGATTTTTTTTAAAAAATGTTCTAATTATGTAGGTATATGTGCATATTATTATTTTTTAAATACAAAAAATATAAAGAAGACTCAGATTATTAATACCATTAATTGGAGATAATCACTCTTCCTATTTTAATAAGCCACATTATAGTCATAAATTCTTGGGTTCATGTGTATGAAATTTGCATGTAAAAGCTAAAATTACCTTTTTTAAATATACGAGACTATATTGTATATAGACCATAGTTGCACACTATTGTTTCTCAAGTCATTATTCTAAGCTGTTTAATAATTTTTTAATTTCTTTCCAAATACTATGAATCAAAAAGTATAAGTGGAAAGTAGAAACTTAAAATCAACTGCAGTCCTATTGTTCAAAGCTGTAGACCTTGCAATATATCTCCTTCTAGGTTTTTCCTAGATTGTATACATTTTTACATACATTTTGTGCAACTGACATTACAGTTGTAAATTGATATCCTTTCCCTTTTTTCCAACTTTATTAAAATTTCTTGACACATTTTTAAATATTACATTATGTTCCAGAGTGTAATAGTACTGTGATTTCTTAACCATTTCCATTTATGATATTTATGGACATTCAAGACATTTAATTTTTTTGTGATTATGAACATTGCTTTAGTAGGAAACTTTAAATTTCTGCCCACATTTTAGAATATACCAATAGATCAATTTGTAAGAAACATAATTATTGAATCAAGTGTCAATGTCATTTTAAAATATTCATCATTTGGAAATAGAGAATATATTTTAAAAAATACCTGTAATTGTACTAAGATCAAAAGCACTATCCACATTTCTTTATAGAATTTTTTGCAGGTAGATTGTGTGTGTGTGTGTGTGTATATGCATTCCCTTCCCAATTTGGGGATGATAATGCACATGTAGTTTGGTATCTGCATTTTCTTTTTTTTTTTTTAATATTTTTGTTTATTTGCTTTTAGTTGTACACAATACGTTTTATTCAATGCGTGTTATTTGTACGTGGTGCTGAGGATCGAACCCGGGTCGCCCACGTGCTAGGCGAGCGCGCTCTACCGCTGAGCCACAATCCCAGCCCATGGTATCTGTATTTTCATGTAGCATTTATTACAATCTCCTGCAATCTCATTAATATTTTTGAAACATTTTCTTTAATATCTTTATTTTGTTTATTTATTTTTTTATATGGTGATGAGGATCGAACCCAGTGCCTCACACGTATGAGGCAAGCACTCTGTCACTGAGCTACAACTCCAGCCCTTGAAACATATTTTGATGGTGTTCACTATTCCCTTTAATGAATGTACTATTTTTTATTTTGAAAATTGCCTATTGGAAAAGAAGGATGCTTAAGACATCATTGTAGCTCAAAAGAAAGTTTCCATGGACATCTTACATTTTTACTTAAATCTCTGATCATAGCTTTAAGGAATATTTCTAGAAGTACAATTTTGGGTCAGAGGGTATGCATGTTTTAAAAATCTTCACAAGTAGATATATAAAATAGTTTGTCCTTAAAAAAAAAAAAAAAAAGATGTCCTAGATTACCTACTGGAATCAATTTGTATTTCTATCTTACAAAATATTCATGAACACCCAACAATTTAAAAAAAATTTTTTTTAGTTGTAGGTGGATATAATACCACAAGCAAAAGAATAATGTTGTAGTTCCTATGTTGGTTGTGTTTGTTTTTATTCTGTTTTAAAAATATTTTTTAGTTGTCAGTGGACACACATCTTTATTTTATTTATTTATATGTGGTGCTGGGTATCGAACCCAGTGCCTCACATGTGTTAGGTGAGCACTTTACTGCTGAGCCACAATCCCAGTGCAACACCCAACAATTTAATGTTTAAAATATATCAGTTTGACAGTTTTTGAAACTGATATTTCAATTGATGTCACTTTGTTTATTACTGAGTTTCAATATTTTTTGGTTTTTGACTATATTCTTTGAATTTTGAGGGCAAGGTCTTTGCTTATTTTACTGTCAAGGTATTGCACACTTTATTGTATTTATAACCATATATTGAAAAAGTACTTTCTTTTTTTTTTTTTTTTTTTTTTTTTTTTTTTGTGGTACCAGGGATTGAACTCAGGGGCACTTGACCACTAGGCCACATCCCTGGCCCTTTTTGTATTTTATTTAGAGACAGGGTCTCACTGAGTTGCTAAGTGCCTCGCCATTGCTGAGGCTGCCTTCGAACTCGCGATCCTCCTGCCTCAGCCTCCCAACGTGCTGGGATTACAGGCGTGCGCCACTGCGCCTGGCTGAAAAAGTACTTTCTAATTAATCACCTTTTTTTAATGAAGAAAATTTAAAATCTTCATTTAGCCACATCTTTATGATGATTTTTAGCTTTGCTTTCATGCTCATGAAGTCTTTTCTACCCTGAAAGTAGGTAAATATTTACATTATTGTCTAGTCCTCAGGTTTTATTAATTATATATATATTATATCCATAGGTCAACTAAAATTCATTTTGAGATACACTGTGAGAGGGTCAAACAGTATTATTTTCTCATCTTAATATAAATGTCCCCATACCATTACCAAGTATTTTTTCTTTTTTTCACTGATTTAAAACACCATCTTTATCTTATCTGTTTACATGAGAGCATAACGTTCAATCTTTATTTTTCCTTTTGATTTTATTTTATTTTTTTATAAATTCTGTAAGTTTAGTTTTGAACCTTTGTATCAGGTGTTTTTGAATAAAATAATGAATCCCCTTGATTCTGTTTCACAATTCTGTTAACTATTTTCATTTAATTTTCAAAGTGATTTTTTTTTTTTTTTGGTGTGTGGTACCGGGGATTGAACTCAGGGGCACTCGTCTACTGGGTCACATCCCCAGCCCTTTTTTTGTATTTTATTTAGAGACAGGGTCTCACTGAGTTGCTAAGTGCCTCGCCATTGCTGAGGCTGGCTTTGAACTCGTGATCCTCCTGCCTCAGCCTCCCAAAGTGCTGGGATTACAGGCGTGCGCCACCGCGCCCAGCTCAAAGTGAATTTTTGATTGACTTTATCACACAAAAATCTTACTGATGTTTTGATGGTAATTGTGTGAACTGTATTAGTTATATTGTGGAATATTGACATTTTCCAATTGTGAAACCTCTCCATTATTGCAAATTTTAAAATCTTACTTATTTTAGGTCTTTTGCGATTGCTAGAAAGGAAAACTACTATCAGTTCTCATGAAATTATAATACTGCTTCTTAAAGATTTTTAAATAAAGATTTAAAATCTTAATGTAAAACCAATCACTTTACTGTGAAATTTTTTCATTTTGTTTCTCATGAATCTTCATATTTGCATATTAAATCTCATTTTGCTTTTTCAGAGGCTTCTTTATTCATTTTTTTTTTAAAATATTTTTAGTTGTCAATGGACCTTTATTTTATTTATATATTCAGTGCTGAGAATTGAATCCAGTGCCTCACACATGCTAGGCAAGCACTCTACCACTGAGCCACAACCCCATCCCCCGACTTCTTTATTTTTAATCATAGCTTTGATAAACTTTAAATATGATTAGTTTTATCCTTTCTTTGATTTTTCTCTTAACTGTTATAGCAAAACAAACTAACTCTAAAAGTTAGTAGCTTAAAACAATAATGATTTAGTCTCAATGATTCTATGATTTGGTTGGGTATTTCTTCTGTGCTTGCCTGAATTCAGTTTTGCTACTGGCAGCTGGTAGCTTATTTAATATGGCTGGGACAGCTGGGTCTCTCTTCACATGGTCATTTCTATCCTGGGCTTCATCTCATCATCTCTATCTCAGTTCCCAGAGGGCAAGCCTCAGTGCATAATCACTTATCAAGCCTTGGTTTTATCCCATGTTTGCTGATGTCTCATTTCCTGAAGCTACTCAAACCTAGGGTCTGTGTGGGAAGGGGCAATATATAAGGACATGGATGCCAGGAAATGTGGTTCATGGGGGTCACTATTGTTATACTCTACCACACCTACCCTCTGGTTCTTTTGTTTGTCATGACTTTTATAATCTCACTGTTTATTGAGAACACTTTTGTGTTTGTTTGTTTTTTCCTGTGATAACAACTTTGTGTTATTTTATGAGCACTATTTTGATTATAGTAGAATCTTGAGAATGCTGAGAATTTTTTTCATATTTTGGTCTTTCTATAATAAGCAGTTATTCCTTTCTCTTCAAATTTTATATTTATAACTTACTAAAGCATTTTAGCTCTTTTAGTAAAACCAAGGTTTAAACTACAACAATAACAAAGTTTAAACTTTGCTTGAAAGTGTGAATGCAACATTCTCCCAGAATTTTTGTTCCAAATTTATATCAAGAATCTTCAGAACAGTAAAATTGAATTGATCTTCATGTAGAAGAAACATATAGATCAGGTTGGGGAAGATAAGGATCTTGCTCATTTTGGAAAGCATTACACTAGTATACTGATGTTTATAAAAGCTTGTAAAGGATAGATCACCAAGCAATTTGTAAATATTATGCTTATTTGAGACTCACTAACAGTTGAGAAATTTGACTGTGGTTTGAAAAAAACATCATTAGGAAAATATCTACTTATGAGGAAGATTGATAAAGCCATAGTATTTGTAAGGCAGGGAGAATAATCTCTAAGTCTGAAAAAAGTTTGCATTGAAATTAAATTCCCTTATAATGGAATTGTAAAAGTTGCTGCCCATTAATTCAAATACCAATTGAGATGTTTTTAAAAGCAATTTTTATGACATTGACTCTATATTACTCACTAAAGAAAGTTTTAATGTCTAAATGTCTTGACCTGGTTTTTAGGTAACTATACTGTATGAACACTTCTTCAGTCTTTTTTTATTTTACCCTCGGGATTGAACTAAGGGGCACTCTACCACTGAGCTAAAACCCTCTGCTCCCACCACTTTTTAAAATTTTTTTTTTCAACTGGATCTTGCTAAAGTTGCCCAGGCTGGGCTTGAACTTTTGATCCTCCTGCCTCAGCCTCCTGAGTCTCTGGAATTATAGGTGTTAACCACCACACCTGGCACTCCTACAGTCTTAACAAAACTTCTGTATTCTGCCAACAGGACCCTGAAAACAATAGATTTATTCTATTTTTATGCCTTTGCCCTATATAGGTACTGGCTTTCAGGATGTTACTGTCTTTCACTTCATTCTCAAACTACATTTCCATACATCTTTCTCCGTTACTATATCCTATATTGATTTCTCCACCTTAGAATTGCATTTACAGTCTGAATCAGAAATTAATAAATCACTGCATATTGTTTCATATGCATTAATTGAATTGTAAGCCTCTTAGGAGAGATTGTTGTACTTCTTTTTGTTCCTTATAGCACTTTGAAAAAGCCGTAGGCAAATAGTAATTTCATAGTGTAGGTTTTGGGCTGGGGATGTGGCTCAGTGGTAGAGTATCTCTGCCTGGCATGGACAAGGCCCTGGTTTGATTCCCAGCACCACCAGGAAAAAAAAATAGTGCATGTTTTGCTGGGTGTGGTGGCACACACCTGTAATCCCAGTGGCTCAGGAGGCTGAAATAGGATGATGGCAAATCCAAAGCAGTCTCAGCAACTTAGTGAAGCCCTAGGCAACTTAAGGAGACCCTGTCTCAAAATGAAAAATCAAAAAAGAGTTAGGGATGTGGCTCAGTGGTTAAGCACCCCTGGCTTCAATCCCTGGTACCATTTAAAGGAAAAGAAAAAAGTGCATGTTCTCTGATTCTTAATAAAAAAAAAATCATTTTGATATATATTATTTCTTCTTTTTTAATAAAGGGATAGAATGGGTTCTGCACTAATGATTGAAACAGCAAGAAACCCAACATGTCCTAAGGTAAGTGTAGTGTATTATCTTAAATAATACCCATTTGTAACAAGGTCTGAAGAAAGCAGTTATTCCAAGGAATCTTTTGTTAAGGAGAAAAATTCTAAGGAATTTCTGTTAATAATTTATATTAATTCCCTACATATTGGATTGTTCTACAAAGATCTAGGATGTGATGATTAAATCTTTTCTGTATCTAGTGAAGTATAACGAAAGTTCAAAAACATGAAAATATGAGACTAAAAATAAGGAAGAATTATTTTATCAAATTATTTTAATCAAATTTAGTGATTTAAGGAAAGTTATAGCATTTCCTCCCCTAGGTTTTAAAAAGAAAATTTATATATCATATATAATCTCAGCATGGCTTCCATTTATTTATTTGTTTGAAGCCCAGTGACCTGAGTATTACTTGATTTCTTTTTCTTTAATGATACTTGTCTGATTAAGGAATATAATTTATGTGCCATGCATCTTCTATGTATTCTCGGATAACAAGCTGTAATAATGAAAAATCAAACAGATACAGCTTCCTCTGTTGCTCTTGAACTCCAGTGTTTCATGCTTTCCTTCATTGTGCAGTTATCAACTATGTGCCATTGTGGCAGCACTGTGCTGGGTACTTAGTATATTTCTGCCTATTCATAAGCAACCACAGACATGGAGTTTATAGTCCAGTAGAGCAGCATAGCTATTCATGAAATAATCACATAAAAAAGAGACATACTTTTCTGAAATAAGATCTGTGAGACAGAAATGGTTTTCTGAAAGCCCATATTTAAAGGGATATAAGAGAAGGCTACTTGGAGATCTCAATGTGAAGGCTGATGAGTAGGAGCATTTCTGGCAAAGAGACAAAGGGAATGGGCTGTGCAGGAGGAGTCATAGACAATTCCAGGAACTGAAAGAGTTCCTGAAGACTACAGCCCAAGAACCCAAGGGCAGCATGTGGGATAAGGCTGGCAAGTAGGCAGATCAGACTATGTGCAAGGCCTTGTAGGCTGTGATAAAGAAACGACTTAGCTCTTTTGGAGAGGATCGTGGGATGAACTCTGTGCCTCTTGCTTCTTTCCCTGTATCTTCAGGGCTCTATTTCTGTTTGCTTGCTTCCAAATCACAGAAGTTGTTGACTTTGAATAAAAGAATAGAGTGAATATGAGGAAACTTTAGCCACATTAAAAAGTGCTTCATTTTGATAAATGCAGCAGTCACCTATACATGTTTTAATCCAGTTTTACCTATAATAACTATAGAAAGACCCTCTGAACTTCAGTGTATGGCCAACTCTTAGCCATAGCAACCTAGAGACAGTTGGATTACTTATAGGAATTCAGGCTATGACTTGTTTATTATATTTATTTTTTATTTTTTTTGGTACCGGGGATTGAACTCAGGGGCACTCGACCACTGGGCCACATCCCCAGCCCTTTTTTGTATTTTTATTAGAGACAGGGTCTCACTGAGTTACTAAGTGCCTCGCCATTGTTGAGGCTGGCTTTGAACTTGCGATCCTCCTGCCTCAGCCTCCCAAAGTGCTGGGATTACAGGCGTGCGCCACCGCGCCCGGCTTCCTGACTTGTTTATTAAATAGCAAAGCAAATGGGTCCTTGGCAGGGCTTGGCACAGGACACTAAAAACTTTGGCCTTAGTATATTTTTGCCTTCTAAGTTTGTTTTGCAGATCATCATACAACATATTTTACATACATTCAATGTATGGCCATAAAATCTGAGATGTGTAGTGATTGGTGTTAAAGTTGTTTAATAAAAATTATCAGCTACTAAGTTTTAATAACTGATCAGCAAGCCCTAGGAGTTTGTGTAGTGTTATGTTTCAGCTTTACTAAAGTCATAACACTTTCAAAGAGCACAAAAACAAAGACTAATTTGTGAATAATATTGTGAAAATAGTGTATTTATTAATCTTTAAATATTTTTTATTAATTGTTCTGTGCCAATTAACACATAAAGATCTAGAAATGTATGCCTTCTTGAATGTCTTAAGTCAAATCCAATTATATAGTCAAGTATATTTTTTGTTATTCTTTTTTTTTTTTTTTTTTTTTTTTTTGGTACCGGGGATTGAACTCAGCGGCACTAGACCACTGGGCCACATCCCCAGCCCTTTTTTTGTATTTTATTAGAGACAGGGTCTCACTGAGTTGCTAAGTGCCTCACCATTGCTGAGGCTGGCTTTGAACTCGCGATCCTCCTGACTCAGCCTCCCAAAGTGCTGGGATTACAGGCGTGCACCACCGCGCCCGGCTTTTGTTATTCTTTTCTAATACATTTCTCAGAATGATTTCAGTTCTTACATCTATTGTGCCATGAAGAAATATCTAATTTAAAATCTTTGCTGAACTTTATATTTGTTTCACACATTGATCTTTTGGAGAGTTGTAGATTGTAGAGTGTAGATTCATACTACTCAGTAGCATCTAACTTATACATGCCAAATATTGCTGTTCACAGTGGTATTGTTCACTTTTTAATTCACTAGGTAGCTGCTGTAAGTACCATAGTAAACAGAGGGATAACGCCAAAAGCCTTCGTGTTCAGAAACTATGGTCATTTTCCTGGAATCAACTCTCATTATTTGGGAGGCTGTCAGTATAAAATGTGGCAGGCCATTCGAGCCTCATCAGCTGCTCCAGGCTACTTTGCAGAATATGCATTGGGAAATGATCTTCATCAAGTAAGTATGGCCATCTTTTACAATTTTACATGATTAAAAGAATCAGTATTTATTAACTGTCACTCAACTTTGTAAGGATCAACCAAGATGACTTCTTCAGGTTTTTATATTTGAAAAGATTTTACATTTCAAAATTTATTATATTTTTGTTTGTCTTAATTTATAAGTCTTCTGCCTTGAGAGTATAATTTAGGAAAGGTATGACATATTCTATATAGTGTGGTTTATAGCCAATTATGATAATTGTATTAATGAAAAATGTGGCAGTATGTGTGATTAGCTTTCCAAACATAAAAATTAAATATGAAATAGATTCCAGCAAACACAGAACCCAGTCTGTTTGACAATTTTGGAGAGTATAGTTTGAATGAGACTTGAACATTAAGTTAGCTGTGTACCAGACACTTGTTTAATTTTTTTACATGAATTGTCTCATTTAATCATTGCTACTTACAAGACAACTATTTCCATTTTACAAGTAAGGAATTGGGGTCTTAAGAAAGTCTAAGTAATTAAACTAGCGTCACAGCTATTCAGTGACAGGATGCTATCTATACTTACAGTTTTAAATTTAAGTTATTTGTAGAGTTGAGTATTATTTCTGGTCATTTTTATGTAGACTCACGTACTTAATTTCTTTCTGTCAAAGTTTTTCCCATTATTTGTGGAATGCTTAAGGTTTTTTTTTTTTTTTTTTGTAACAGGGATTGAACCCAGGGGTGCTTAACCACTGAGCCACATCCACAGTCATTTTTATTTTTTATTTTGGGATAGTATTTTGCTGAGTTGCTTAGAGCCTTGCTAAGTTGGTGAGACTGGGTTTGAACTTTCATTCCTCCTGTTTCAGCCTCTTGAGCTTCTGGGATTACAGGCATGCACCACTATACCTGGCTTGGAATGCCTAATCTATAATGTACCTAAATGATAAAAAAAAATAAAACCAATAGCTTTTAAGCTGATAGTTTTTATATGAGGTCCCACTTAAAATCAGTCTCATTATATAGTCTGTAATCTTTACTTTCCTCTCTAAGTTACTGAAGTTTGTATGTTTTCTTTACTTAGTAATTACATATCTCCTGAGAAAAAAAGTCTTAATATTATTGACAAGGATTTTCGGATAGCATTACTCATACATGCATCTTTATGAACTATATATTGGCTATAAAGCTTTGAAATTTCTAATGGATAATTCTAATTTATATGTGTCACTATTAAATAACTAAAATATTTTTATGAATTTTATTTTCTCCTATGTTTTGATAGAATAGCTTAGATGTTTTCTAAGATTTTATGGTCAACTATCCTATTTTCTTTTTAATTTTTCTAAGAGTAATATCATAATCTTTATAGTCAAGACATTAAAATAGAATTTCTTTTGTCTTTGGAGTCATTTCAAACACTTACTTGGTCAAATCGGTCATTGTTGAATTATGTAAGGCACTTCCCTTCTTGCCTTTCTTTTTTTTTCCTTCCACCCCCTCAGGGCATCAAGTGCTGGCTGTTGAGTTTCTTTCTGACATTGATTTCAAGATTTATTGGTCACAGTAAATGTTGATTTTAATGTATAGCTTGCTGTCTTTAACAACTACTTCCCCCTTTCTTATTTTATTCTTGCCATATCATAAGTGGAAAAATAACTTAGACAATGTATTTAAAATACATATAAGTTATAGCTGTCAGATGGTCATTATGGTAAGACTTCTCAGTTATGCCAAATGTCAGCAAGAGTTTCAAATAATAAATTTTGGATAACTGCATTTTGGGACCAAAGGTTTCCAGATTTCAAAAGTTATCTCACCCAGCAGGGTGGCACATGCCTGTAATCCCATCAGTTTAGGAGGCTGAGGAAGGAGTATCTCAACTTCAAAGCCAGCCTCAGCAATTTAGGGAGTCCCTAGGCAACTCAGTGATCAGTGAGACACTTTCTCTAAATAAAATATTTTTAAAAGGCTGGGCATGTGGCCCAGTGGTTAAGTGTCCCTAGGTTCAATCCCTAATACAAAAAAAAAAAAAAAAAAAGTTATCTCATTTGCTGTCTCTTCTTTATCTATAAAGGAAAAGTAGTTCAAATGTTTAATTCAGTCTTTCTTGCAAATGTTTGTGTGTGTGTATAACAAAGTAACTCTGTTCTTTTTCTATTTCAGATAGACTAGTGATATTTCTTTTCATGCTTCTCCACTCTTATATTGATGACCAAACCTTTCAATTTATTTTGAACTACATATTTTTAAAATTCCTTATATAAATTTTTGTAAAGTATATAACCACATGGACAGAGGATACACTTCCATGTAAATCGTTAGCATCTGGAAAAATTGGCACACTTAATAAGAATATTCCAATGAAATCTGAATCTAAACAATATATTTAAGTAAATAGTTTCCTTATTATATATTCTCATCTTCCAAGACAATGAAAAAGATTGATAAGAACATTCTAAGCTAGGTGTGGTGGTGCACACCTTAATCCCAGCTAATCAGGAGGGTGAGGCAGGATTGCAAGGTCCAGGCCATCCTGGGCAATTTAGCAAGATATATCAGTTTCATTAAGGACTATGGGTGTAGTTCAGTGGTTGAGTGCTTGCCTACCGTGCATGAGGCCCTGGGTTTAGTCACCAGTACTGAAAGAAAAGAAACAAATATTCTGAAGTGTGAGTGATCTTGATTGCTTAAACCAAAAAAAAAAAAAAAAAATTCAAGCATAGATCCTTCCTCATTCTGATCCTTCAGAAGTTTTCAAAGTTAACACTAAAACACAGTACTTACTATAACCTTCTTATCCTAAATCCTTTGAATAATTATATTCAATTATTTCTAGTCTCATTTTTTAAATACCTTTTAACTGTCATGTCTGACATATGTCTTATTTTAAATTACTTTGTATCCTTTTTGGAGCCAGGTAGAATATAAATTATAGGTTAACATTCTATTTGAGCAGCTATTGAAAGTAGTGCTATAATTAAGAGGTATGAGTAGATGGATGGAAAGATTTCATTTGCTTTTGACTACAAAAAGAAGAAGAATATTATTACAGTACTTATAAAGCATGTTACATGTTCTAGAAAATGGTAAAGTAAGAAGAATCTTTCTGAATAAGCTCCAGTTACTCCTGCCTGCCAAGTAGTAGCATATTTTTCTTGAAATTGTACTTTTTGCACAAAATTATCCCATATCTCTTATCTTTTTCCATCTCTACCTCCAAGATTAAATTGTTGATTCCCTATCGTTAAAGGAAGAAACTGATACATTGACTTATGCTAAATGATTTTTGGGGGTGCTAAGGGGTGCTAGTTGTTGAACTCAGGGTTTCGTGTACTGAACTACACTTGAAGCCATTACATTGAAGGTTTTGATGACAACTTCTAATATGTCATTCCTCTTTGACTTTGTTAATATTTGAAAAGGTTATGTTCAGAGGTTAGGATACATTAACCTTTTCTTATAAAATTCATGTGAATGTTTTTGCCGGGCGCATTGGCACACGCCTGTAATCCCAGCACTTTGGGAGGCTGAGGCAGGAGGATTGCAATTTCAAAGCCAGCCTCAGCAATGGCGAGGCACTTAGCAACTCAGTAAGACCCTGTCTCTAAATAAAATACAAAAAAAGGGGGCTGGGGATGTGACCCAGTGGTTGAGTGCCCCTGAGTTCAATCCCCGGTACCACCAAAAAAAAAAAAAAAAAATTCATACGAATGTTTTTAGCAGAAAGAGCCTGCCCATTACCTGCCAAATTATGTCTGTGCTGGGCCACAACTAATAATTTTCATTATAACTAGACATAAATATAGTGAATGCTGACTCAGTGCTAGGTATTTTACTGGCTGGCTGGGAAGGATATTAAGATTTTTAATAATAGCTTGCATATTATTGTGCTTCCTGGATCCTGTTCTCAAAAAACTCAGGCTAGAAAACTATAAACATGGTTATAAAATGAGATGATAAATTCACTAATAAAAATATGTACAATGTTGAGAGTAACATAGATATTTATTCTGTCAGGGTCATCAAAGAAGTTGTAAACTGAATTGATGTATGAAGAATGAATAGTTGATTAGGAATAGAATGAGATTGGCAGAACTGGAGATGTAGCATAGTAGCAGATTGCTTACCTAGCATGTGTGAAGCCTGGGTTCTATCCCTGGTACTACAAAAAATGAGGGAGGCAGAGAGGAGAAAGAATAGGAAGAAGGAATGGGGAATAATTGTTTAATGATTAAGGTTTTGAATGTTAGAAATGTTTTTGGAAACATTACAAATAAAAATTACAAAACATTGTAAATGTAGCTAATGCCGCTGAATCATACTCTTTAAAATGGCCAGTTTTATGTTATATGTAATTTACTACAATAAAATTTAAACTAAAAAAATGGAAAGCTGGTATGATTAAGAGATATTGATATTGTCCATTGGTTCCTGGCAAGTGCCCTGATTTATGATATGAAATGATTAAATGTACATTAAAAATTTAAAAATCATCTCTACATTTTAGGCTATTAAGCAAACATACAGTGTATAGTTAAGATGCAGTCTTCTCTATTGTAAAAGATAATTAGCAAATTACTCCATTAGTTCATGTTTCCAATCCTCAGCACCTAGAATTGTGCCTGGCATGTACCAAGTCTACATTAAATAAATGACCATAAATATAAATACTTGAGTCAATGAAAAGGCTATAGGAAATACCATAGACATAACAGCCTAAGGACCAACCAGTAGAAGAGGTGTCTGATGGGAGTAAGTTGCAAAGCTTAAGTCTAGTCACCACTAGACTAGAATGAATATCAAAAATCTTAACTATTGTACTTCTTTGATTAAAAAGTGGGTAAAGTCTAAGGAACAGAAATTTACTTTGAAAAATGGCTAGTGAAACCATTAGAAAACTGGCAGTTTTTAAATTTGGGATTGATTTTACTGTTATCAGTTCTTGCTAAACCTTTTTTGCCCCTTTTTTTTTTTTTTTTTTTTTTCATCTTCTCTAAGCCTCTTTATAGGCTTTTATAATAGTGGGGAAGCATTGTGTCTTAAATACCCAGTTGATAAATTACACAGAGTATAATAAACATAGACTTTAAGATAAAAATAGTTTGATAAAAAGAATTTTTTTGCTAAATTAGAATTAAATGTTACCTCCATGATGAGTATCCTTCTAGTGTCCTATTAATTTAAAAGAAAGGAAAAAGTTGAAAGATTAAATTAAAATTCATACTTGAAAAAGTTTTAGGAAATAATTATTATTACTTGCATTTAAAGAATTCAAGTGGATTTTTTTTACAAAGTTCAACAGTATGCATACCCAATCAATGTATGACTTTCAGTAGATTTATAAAGACAAATTTAAAAATAGTTCAACTGGTGGATTAACTGTGGTATATCTAAACAATGGAGTATTACTCAGCAGTAAAGAAGAATGGATTACATGTACAACTATATGGATAAATGTCAAAAGCATTTTATATGAAAAAGTCAGACCTAGAAAAGTACTACTAAATAATTTCATTTATTTTGATAATCTGATGTGTGACCTTGAAGAGTAAATGAATGAATAGCATTTTGAGAATAAGGGGATTAAAGAATTGAGATTCCAAGGAGTTGTAAACATGTTGAAGTCACATGGGGTGATATGAAGACTTGAGGTGGAAAGAAATCTGTGAGCCAGATGCTGACTTCATTCACCAAATGAGTAACTGTAGATTAATATGTAATATGTAATGAGATGATAAAGTAGAGCTGAGCAGCAGAGCCTTTAAGAAGCATTTTTCCAAGAGGATTGGCCCTAATGATCTAGAAGAAATAATAAAGAACAAATCAGATACTACCAGCCCACTCCCAACCCTAAGGTACCTGGGAAGTACTATCTGTTAAGTCAGAGAAGAACATAGCACTTTCAGAAGAAGGTGAGATTACGCTGGGAGTTTAAATTGTGGAACAGTCTGGTAGAAGCATAGGGGGAGGGTTTTAGGATGTGGGAGAAGAGGAGGCTGCATGAGTGGGATGGAAGCAGAGAATGGAAGGCACAGTGGAGTTTAGAATGGATGCAAATTTTGCCTCTGTTGTCACTTTGAGGAAAATGGACCTAATGTCCAGAAAAACTTGTCCTACCATCCATGGTGATTGGTTTCAGCAAATGCAGGCTCAGCTCATGGGCTTCAAACTCAGTTCACATAATGATAGCGGTCCCTGAAACTGTAGTCACTAAACTTTTTGGCTAGCCACCCAGTACACAGGTAGTCATTTAGGTTTTTCTCCGTGAACCGAAACCATGTACTTGGTATCAGAGAAAGCCAAAGGCCTACTTCTCCTTTTCTTCTGGCACTGCCAAGGATTGAATGGTGGGTATCACACATGCTAGGCAATTACTTTACCAGTGTTCCATTCCCAGACCTACTTCTCACATTCTTAACTTGCTACCGTGATACATTTAGTTTAGGATTCTGCTCTTTGCTGTGTATTTTTGCTACTCTGAATTTAGGAGTGATAAGCATTTAACTACATTACTAGATGTATATGGGAAAAGAACCTGAGTATTTACTTAAACTATCTTAAATCAGACGTATTTCCCTAAGTTTTAAGTAAAATGTATAATATTAACAATTTAGTATATTTTAATATAATTGTATTATGAATCCTGTTATAGTTTGACTATAATTTTAAATACTTTTATTTTGCTGCACTTTATAGTACTTTACTAACATATTTTACCTTTCTTTCCTTTTGAATTCTTTAAAGTAATCTTGATTATTGATAAATGCTTAGAAATATAAAGTATGACCTATTTTGTTTAGGTTACAACTGCATTTTCTTGGATATAATACCTTGAAATTGTATCGTCAATAAAATTTCAAATAATTTAGAATTAATTGACTTGTGAGAAAGTTTCAATTGGTGGAACCATGGTTCTTTTCTGTTAACTTTATAAAGAATGTACCATTTGTTAATCACCAAATAAAGACAATGTGCCTTTAAAAAGGAGTTTAATTCAGTATTTTGGGGGAAAATATGCAAAGCAATGCAAGAAGTTGTTCAAATGAGAAAGCAAAGCTTAATACAAAATTTCCTCATAAGGTTGGTTGGTTTGCAGCTAATTTTTACAGCTATGATATATGAAAGAAATTTATTTAAAGGAACCTCTTGTTTTTAAATACTTTGGCTTATTATATAGTTCAGTTTTCCATGTATATACATACCAATCTGTTTAAAATACAATTTTTGTTTTCATGTTCATAACCTGTAATTTCACTTTTAAGAGTTCTTTTTTAACATGTTTCTTACAGGATGGAGGTTTGCTTCTGAATAACCCTTCAGCATTAGCAATGCATGAGTGTAAATGTCTTTGGCCAGATGTCCCACTAGAGTGCATAGTATCCCTGGGCACTGGACGTTATGAGAGTGATGTGAGAAATACTGCGACATACACAAGCCTGAAAACCAAACTTTCTAATGTTATCAACAGTGCTACAGACACAGAAGGTTAGTTTGTTTCCATCTCCAGTCAACACTGTTCTGGAGGTTTGTTTCAATGTAATACAGCAGTAAAGGAAAGACATTAGAAGTAAAATTTTATTTATGGACAATATGGTTGTTTATGTTGGTAATCCTAAAGGAATCTATAAAAATGCCACTAAAACTAAAATTGAGTTTAGCAAGTTTGAATAACAAGGTCAGTAAACAAAAGTCAATTGTATTTCTGCATACTACAATAAACAATTGGAAACTGAAATAGATATGTACATAGATCAATAGATATCGTTTATAATAGTATGAAAATATTAGAGCTAGGATTGTGGCTCGGTGGTAGAGCACTTGCCTAGCATGTGTGAGATACGGGTTCGATCCTCAGCACCACATAAAAAATTAATAAATAAAATAAAGGTATTGTATCCATCTACAACTAAGAATATATTTTTTAAAAATATTAAATACTTAACTACATAACAAATTGCAAGACATAAATATTGGAAACTGCACAACAGGTGCTGGGGTTGTGGCTCAGTGGTAGAGTGCTCACCTAGCAATTGCGCGGCCCGGTTTCGATCCTCAGCACCACGTAAAAATAAAGGCATTGTGTACAAATAAATAAACATTTAAAAAAAACTGTACAACATTACTGAGAAATTAAATGCTGAAATAAATCAGTAGATACACCATGCTAATGACTTGAAAATCTCAATATTGTTAAGGTATCAGATCATAAATTGACCTATCAATTCAGTGCAATTTCCTATGAAAATCCATACTGACTTTTTGGGGGCTAGAGATAAACAAAACACTATAAAATGTATATAGATGGGCTGGGGTTATGGCTCAGTGGTAGACTGCTTGCCTGGCACATGTAAGGCACTGGGTTCGATCCTCAGCACCACATAAAAATAAATAAATAAAATAAAAGTATTGTGTCAATCTAAAAATTTTTTTAAAAAAATTTACAAAGTATACAGATGTTTTCCAAAGAACCTAGAATAACCAACACAATAGTAAAAGAGAAGAAAGTTGGAGTACTTACTCTTTCCGATTTCAAGACTATAAGACTATAGTTAGCAAGGGACCACAGTATTTGAAGAGAGATAGATATATAGATTAATAGCATATAACAGAGAGTTTAGAAATTGATCCATTATGTAAACTCAGAAGATTTTTGATAAAGGTGCCAGGGTAACTCAATGAGGAAAGATTTTTCAACAAATGATGAGACAATTAGATACCTGTGTCCAAAAAGTTGAACCTTGACCCTTCACACCATATACAAAAATTAACTTAAAATGGATCATTAGACCTAGTATGTAAGAGGTATAAACTTCTAGATGGATATGCTGGCTAAAATAATTTCTTAATATTTTTTTTAGTTGGAAATGGACACAGTACCTTTCTTTTATTTATTTATTTTTATGTGGTGCTGAGGATCAAACCCAGTACCTCATAGTGCCTCACACGTGCTAGGTGAGGGCTCTACCACTGAGCCACAACCCCAGCCCTGGAGAAAATTTTCATGACCTTGATTGAGTAAGTTAAGATTTTTAACCAATAAGGAAATAACAGTTAAATTAGAACTTTGGTTCATAAACTTTGCTTTTCAAAAAACACTTTATAAAATGAAATGCCAAGCCGCAGACTGAAAGGAAATATTTGTAAAACCTTGTGTGTGTGTGTGTGTGTGTGTGTGTGTGTGTGTGTGTGTATGTATGCACATGCAATGCAACATGAGGAATATCTAAAGAACACAGGCAATTCAGTGGGGAAAATGTGGGTCAAAGATTTGAGAAGAAACTTCATTGAAGAAAACAAATGCCGGGCGTGGTGGTGCACGCCTGTAATCCCAGCACTTTGGGAGGCTGAGGCAGGAGGATCGCGAGTTCAAAGCCAGCCTCAGCAATATCGAGGCACTTAGCAACTCAGTGAGACCCTGTCTCTAATAAAATACAAAAAAAGGGCTAGGGATGTGACCCAGTGGTCGAGTGCCCCTGAGTTCAATCCCCGGTACCACACACACACACACAAAAAAGAAAACAAATGACTGAAAAGTACATGAAAAGCTTCTCAGCTCCATTAGTCATTAGATGAAAATTAAAACCACAAGATATTGCTACATACCCTCTAGAATGTCAAAATTGTATGGCCACTTTGGAAGACAATGTGGTAGTTCTTAAAAAAAAAAAAAAAAAAAAAAAAAAGTAAACATATACTTTTACCATATGACCCAGGAATTTTATTCCTAGGTTTTTACCTAAGAGAAATGGAGTAATATGTCCACACAAAACTTAAATATAAATGTTACTGCAGGATTTTCCTAAAGCTAAAAACTTAAGAGAGCCAGAAGCAGAACTGAGCACAAAATCTGATAAAGCTACATAATGAAACACTTACTCAGTAATAAGAAGAACTTTTGGTATATGATACACTGTGGATGAGTCTCAAAGCATTTTGCCAAGTGAAAGGAGGTAGACAGAGAAGTACAGAATTAGGATTCTGTTTGTGTGAAATGCTAGAAAAGGCGAAGGGTAGGGAAGAACCAACTTGTTATCAGACTTGAAGGAATTTTGGGGGGTGATTGAATGCCTCGTCATAATTCTTTGCTGTTAAGTTTGCCAACATTTGTCAAATTATACAGTTAAAATAGGTATATTTTATTGCATGTAAATTATACCTCAAAGCCAGGCGTGGTGGCGCATGCCTGTAATCCCAGCACTTGGGAGGCTGAGGCAGGAGGATCAAGAGTTCAAAGCCAGCCTCAGCAATGACGAGGCACTTAGCAACTCAGTGAGACCCTGTCTCTAATAAAATACAAAAAAGGGCTGGGGATGTGGCCCAGTGGTCAAGTGCTCCTGAGTTCAATCCCTAGAACCCCCCCCCCCCCCAAAAAAAAATTATACCTCAATAAAGATGATCCTCAAAAATGTTAAAAAAAAAAAAAAAGGTAGGAAAGAGAAAAGAGAGTACTGGAACAAGTATCCTAATTTAGCAGAATATATGAAGTATTTTGGGAAGATGAATTTCATTTTGAAGTTCTGTTCATTGTTATAAATTCTCTACTCCCACTGTTTGAGTAATAAGCAAATCTTTGTAATGTACTTATAAGTAAGATAACTTAAATGATGACTAGATCATTGTAAAATAACTCACCCTATACCTTCTTTTCTTATCTACCTTTTATCCTCCTTTTTTGTTTTAATAGAAGTCCATATAATGCTTGATGGCCTGTTACCTCCTGACACCTATTTTAGATTCAATCCTGTCATGTGTGAAAATATACCTCTCGATGAAAGTCGAAATGAAAAACTGGATCAGCTGCAGTTGGAAGGGTTGAAGTATATAGAAAGAAATGAACAAAAAATGAAAAAAGTTGCAAAAATATTAAGTCAAGAAAAAACAACTCTGCAGAAAATTAATGATTGGATAAAGTTAAAAACTGACATGTATGAAGGTCTTCCATTCTTTTCAAAATTGTGATGAACATATGCATATGTTCTGAAAAGAGAGCCTGTTCAGAAGATCCGCCGAATTCAGTAAGGAATTGTAGGGTTCAACATCAGTTAACCTTGAAGTACTTATGAATTCTGGGGAATCCTGACAATGATAGTGCTTTGAGGAATTTGCACAGTACAAAAATATGGTTGGTTACAGAATTCAAATGGGAATTAGGTTTTTTTAAGACGTTAACAGTTAACTAAACTTTAGGAATTTTATTATTGTGCTAGTTAGTTTTAGTAGATGTTGGTGTTAAATTGTTCAATGTTTGAAAAATTATTAATATACGTGCCAAACAAGAAACTGAGAATATCATATTATACTTTGTATGTTTGCTTCTAGTCATCAAAATCATGTTGGATTCATGTGATCACTGATTTTCTTTCATGTAGGAAAGTTAATTTCTTCTTACACTTACATATGTTTTCATTAGCTGCATTCTACAATCCACATGCTACCTTTTACTAGACTATCATCTAAATAGATGCAGGAAATGGAATTTTCTCTATTAAAATACT
Organism: Tamias sibiricus; assembly: GCA_025594165.1. Classification (NCBI taxonomy): domain Eukaryota; kingdom Metazoa; phylum Chordata; class Mammalia; order Rodentia; family Sciuridae; genus Tamias; species Tamias sibiricus. Next base: position 81,298,834 of record CM046664.1, read on the forward strand.
TTTACATTTGAAATAAGACATAAGCAGATACCATTTTCTATTAAAATTTGCTTATTTCAACATTGTTTGGTTAAAAAAAATATAGGTGATGTTCCAATGAGCCACCTTTTTTTCCTGAAATTTCAAAATGATGAATTTGTGTTTACCTTTCTAGATTTAACTTTAACTTAACATTTGCTGTTACAAAATTAATTGTTTGAAGTTATTGAGAAAATATTCCTATCGTTAACAAAAAATAAATTATTGAAATAATCTATTGTTAAGAGACTAATGTCATTTTTAATTTTTTTTATTGTTCACAGTATAGCTCCCCATTTCTTGTAGCATTTGAACCCACCTATGAGCAGTAACATGTAAACAATTTGTTAGGCTTCTTGCTTCATTAATTCCTTTAATCATCTGGATTTCACAGGAGTTAAAACATTGCTTTGAAATGTTGTGCCAAACAGATTCACTTTTGTAGTGTTATTTATTTGCCATGTAAATCCTTACATCATGTCTAGATTTCCCAAGGAAAATAAAAGGTAAGAACCCTTTGCTTTATACATATAAACTAAAGCTAACCCTGTCGCCCAGATTGTCAATATCGCTGCTTTATAATATTGACTCTCAGAAGCGATCAGAAGGATTCTAAGAGTGCTGGAAGGAGTTGGCATTATGAATGTTAATTTTGTCTCTGCTGCACAGGCCCTCTGTGACTTTGAGGAATGTCTCTGGGCTTTAGATATTTTACTTGCAAAAAGAGGAAAGCTAACTCTAAAATTTTGTAACATTTAAATTACTTTGTTTTTAGGCACAAGATAAGTAAGCTTCCAGTGACTGCTGAAAATAATGTAAAATAGCCCTTTCAGATCACAAATATATACAAACTTTTATACAACTAGGACAACTTATAAATGTAAGAAAAATACAGATGATTGGAATTATGAATATTTGGGGTGAATTCTTTGTTATAAGCACAATAAAGTAATATTTACATTGCACTTTTTATAAGGTCACTCTTTCCACTACCTGATACAGTTCATCTGTTTTGCAGCTGATGTTTACTCTCAGTTCCTTGTTTGTGCTTGGCCAATCATTTCCCTCTTGAATGGGACAATACACAAGTGTACTCTGGTCATAGCTTCTTTCTTCATCCACATAGCATGACACCTACGTAAGGTACATCCAGTTGTGTGGTGCACTAGTTTTCAATTGTTCCTGTCCCCATTTGTACTTGAAACTGGTTATCTGAACAACTGTGTAATTTACCTGAGATAACCTGCATTTTACAATGAGGCCAGTGCTTTCTTTGTTCAAAAACAACCCAAAAAGAAGATTCCGTAAATATACAAGAAAAAGATAGGAAGAGATATTGAAATGAATTTCCAATCCTATAAGGATAATGTCTGCTATTCTCAAAGAAGCAATGAAGAATAATAATCTGTTTTATGAAATGTAATAAATCCTTCAACTCAATTATATTGAAAAATAGAATAAAAATTATTTTGATGCTCAGGCCCTCCTGGCTGTCTTGTTTATTATTTCTATCATAAATGATATACTGGCAATATTTCAGTTCTGTTCTTGCTGCTGATATTATTCTTTATTAAAAATAGTTCCTTAGGTGAAATTGTCCCTAGAGGCACAGAGGCTGGTTGGGATTTCCCTTAGGGGGTGGAGAGCACCCAGGCTGGGTTATAATTATACTGTGTACTTCCCCTCCCACACCACATTTTTATCCAGGAGAAAACAGACGTCAAAGGAATCTTTTGAGAGGGAATGAAGTCATAAAAAGCCTGCATGCAGTCTGAAGGGATAGAGGGGAACCTTTCAGCTTTGTTTTGGTGATAGGGAGGAGCTCCCTTTGAGCTCCACACCCCCTACCCCCTGCCCATTAACTAGTGACAGCTCCCTCCTTTTCATGTATGATGGAGTTGCTTATTACTGAAGCACCTAGGACACCTAAAGTTCAAATCCCAGAGTTTCACGTAACGTACTTTGCCCTAGAAACAGTTGTACTCAGTTTGGAATATTTCACCAGCCTGAGTGTTAGTAGTGTAACTAATAACATAGCAGCCATTTGAGTGCTTACTGAGTACTGGTAACTGAGCTAATCAGATTTACATATATTAGCATATTTCAGTGTCACAACAAGCCTATGACATGAATATCATTATCCTTTTCTTAGAAAAATTTGCCTGAGATGCCTCAGCTGGAAGTGGTAGACCTAGGACCAATCCATTCGCTTAGCCCCAAATCTGTTTCTCTTTCCTAGAATATCCTATCCTGGAATTGAAACAACTTCAAATCCATTTTACTAAACTGAATCTGTGAGGTGTTGAGTTTAATTGGTACTCCACTCAGTAGATGTTATTTCAATCTTTTTGACTTCAGAGTTGTATTTTGGGGAAAAAATTATTCCAATTTAAATTATATGGATTTTGCTCCTTACATCTTTGTTTAAAACATGGTTGTCTATTGGCAGTGTTTTACCCATCTTCCTGAAGGATTTGCAAATCTAGAGCAGGGGTTGGGGGAGGAGAGATTGCCTTGGGAAACTAGGAGCATTTAATACTTCAGGAGTCAGCGGAGGTGAATATTATGTAATGCACTGGGCAAAGGACAGTCCCTTAAAATGAAGAACTCTCCACCCCAAATACCAATAAATGCAAGTAATAATATCTCTTCTTCCTGATACTGAAGACTACTTTGCTCAAAGTTATGATGCATAAATCTTTTATAAAGTTCCATTCTGGTTCTATTGTAACAAGAATTCTTTTTGCTCTTTTTGCTCTTTGTTTACTTTTTTCCTTTTTTTTGTTTTGTTTTGTTTTGTTTTATTTTGTCAAGTTTAAATACAACTGAACCGTTCACTTAATTTTACTTATTGAAGCAGATCTATGGTAATTACTCTTTCAAGACTAGGAAATAGAAAGGAGGGGGAGCACATTTGAAAAAAAAAAAAAAACTGTTTGTTCTGTTGCTGGCAGGAGCTATCCACCATCCGAAAAGATTCATAGAGTACAGATGTCCTTGGGCTAAACAGTTTGCATGTGTTGGTCCAAGGTTTGATAAATGTGTCTCTCAGAAGTCACACTGATTACTTTGTTTATTATAACCTTCATTCAACTGATGTGAGCGGATTGGAATTCATCACACTCCACAGATATGTGTTATTCATTTGGATAATTAGTTTATTAGAAATAAAATATTGACTGTAATGTTGACTTACTTTCATGATAAAAATCTTCAACTTAATACACTCTCATTCTTTGTGTCCAGGCAACATAGATTGTGAAGTATATTTGAAAGATTCAGTCTGAGTTAATATGAGCAGGTTACATGATACAAATCTACATCACATTTAAATTCCTGATTTGTGTTATTAAGGTGAATTTTGAAGATCAAGATAAATGGACTTTATAGATAAAAATAAAATATTAAGTCAACAGCTGTTACTTGGTACTACTCTTTCTTTTAGTATACACTACTACTATGTTGGTGAAAAACAGTGATAAACAATCCAAAAGTCCATCCAGTTATCTGAGAAGGAAGGAAGGTGGTGTCATTTATGTTGTGTTGTATTCTCAATGCATTGTGGTCCAAAAAGTAATTTAGTATTATTTTAATTAAACTGGTCATCAAAATAATTTTAAAAGAATGTGCATTTAAAAACAATCCACATTCCAGGCACTATGGCCCATGCCTGTAATCCCTGTAACTCAGGAGGTTGAGGCAGGAAGATTGCAAGTTCAAGGCCAGACTAGGCTTTTCAAAGAAACCCTGCCCTGTTTCAAAAAGAAAGGATGAGCCAGGTGGTGGCTCATGCCTGTAATCCCAGTGGCTCAGGAGGCTGAGGCAGGAGGTTCATAAGTTAAACCATCCTCAGCAACTTATCAAGACCCTGTCTCAAAATAAAATTAAACAAACAAACAAACAAACAAACAAAACAGGCTGGGAATGTGGCTCAGTGGTTTAATCCCCCTGGTTCAATCCCCAGTACCAAAAAGAAAGAAGGAGGGGATGGGATGTAGCTCAATGGTAGAGTACCCCTATATTCAATCTCCAGTACCACACAAAAAAGATTTTTTTAAATCTGTATTTTGATCAAACAAAACAGAATATTATATGCCAAGATCCAAAATACACATATCCTTGGTATGCATCTATATGAATCTTGCAAAGGCAAATTTTTTATCATTCATATCATTTTGTAATTGGGTCATATCTGGGGAAAAAAGTGGTCTAAGATAACAGTGTTCAATTCTCAGCTTTTATATTTATTGTAACATAATATGAGCATTTTAAGCAATTCTTTTTTTTAATATTTATTTATTTACTTTAGTTGTACACAATGCAATGCATCTATGTTTACGTGGTGCTGAGGATTGAACCCGGGCCGCGCACGTGAGAGGCGAGCGCTCTGCCGCTGAGCCACAACCCCAGCCCCTTAAGCAATTCTTAATAGTCTCTCAGATTGAAAAAATTAAACAAGCCAGGTGCAGTGGAGCATGCCTGTAAGCCCAGTGACTTGGGAGGCTAACGTAGAAGGATCAGAGGTTTGAGGCCAGTCTCAGTAACTTAACAAGACCCTGTCTCAAAATAAAAAAAAAAAAAAAAGCACCGAGGATATAGCTTGGTGGTAAAATGCCCCTGGGTTCAATCCCCAGTAACAAAACCAAAACAAAATGTTAAACAAAGACTTAGTCTTAAAAACACATTTTTTCCTATAATGCCACTAAAATTGAGTCATTAAAACCAATTCTATTCCTCAATCATTGAAACAACATTCTTGTAAATCACAGGTGCTGTTTTTTTTTTTTTTTTTTTTTTACTGATTTTTGAATGAACATGTTTGGTATCAGGATACAATTACTCCATACACATCTAAGCATGCCCTATGTATTAATTTCCTCTGATGAATTATGTGAAAAATGCTGTATGGGGACACTTAAAACTGTAGAAGCAGTGGAACTTTAGACTATGTTGGTATATAATACAAATACCTATATTTATATGCAAATAGAATGTAATAAGGAATTATATGCTACAAAGGTTTTGGTGAAATGTAGATGGCATAGAATTTTGTAATGCAGGCTTGTATACCATTCTTGTTGTTTTCAGTATGGGAAAATGGTGATGTCCTTCTCTTTAGACAACATGTGGAAACCTGCATTGTCCAGTTCATCAAAAGCATAATCCTCAGTGCAAATAAGAGTAAGAATTCAACACCAACCCTATTTTGAGTAATTTTCACAATTAGAGGGTTATCTAGAAAAAAAAAAAAGTACCTTGTATGCAGAAGAAAGCCAATATGGCAATCATATGAAAATGTCTGCAAGAGTGATGATTTCAATTTTTAAACATATAACTGAAATTATCATATTTACTTTATGAAGCATCAGAGAAAACGAAGGAAATATTCTCATTGGCCAATACATAATTGAAATACAGCTTATTTTTATCTAACTATATTATGCATTCCCATTTCAATTTGCCATATGCTTCTTAGAAATATCTCGTAGCTTCTAGGACACTACTACATATATTATATGGGTTCTTAAGTTAATTTTTCTTGAGTTAGGCTTTACTGAATCATCTGCCTTATACCATTATGAAAAGATAGGGAAATCAAAAATTCTTTAAAAAGTACTTCTTGAGTTCATTTCTTTTTAGAATCTGAAAATAGGACTTGCTCCCTGTGCTAGTAGGTAGAATCACAGCCGAGATTGGTTTCCTCAGGGTGAGCCAGGACCCTTTCTAGATCATAGAAAAAAATTGTGCAGATCACAGAGCCTGTCATTTCCTTTCACCTAGCGCCTGCCGTAGACATCATTCACACCATTTGATATCTCACATCTTGACAGAGACTCATGCAGCTCTCTGGGCACAGAATAAAAGGCTTCTTTTGTTTGAAAGGTGAGCTTTTTTCTCTCTCTTTTGAGTGATATCTGCTTATTCTAAAACCGTATTCCTGTTCCTCATCACTGCAGCCTAACTTGGAATCTTCCTCCTCTTGTCAGGTTGAATCTTTTTCTTGGGCTGCCTTGCTGCCTAGATCCTTCAACACATTCTTTTAATAAACACACAGGCAAGCGGGCTGTGCCTTCAGTGAACAACTACAGAAACACATCTATACACATCACACTTATAATTGTAGTGTCCTTTTTCTTTCTAAAACAACTTCCTTTAACTATCCTGTAGCTTTGGCAAGGCCAGCAGTAATTCCACAAAGAACTTGTGAAAATTATGGCACAAAGAAGGCCAAGGCCTGTGTGGGCTCCTCATTACATTTGATGACCTGAGTGTTCCATTCCCCGCTCATGACTCTCCAGTGCTTTCCAAATAATAGTTGGGACTTTATTGAGGCTTTTTAATAGGTTTTGATCATGGTAGTAATTTGTGTCCCTTCCCCGTGATTTCATATAAAAGGTGTATTTCTGTGAGACTTGCTTTTATTTTTCTAAAATGGAAATAATTGGGACCGGGATTGTGGCTCAGTGGTAGAGTACTTGCTTAGCATGCGTGAGGCACTGAGTTCCATCCCCAGCACCACATAAAAATAAACAAATAAAATAAAGGTATTGTGTCCATCTACAACCAAAAAAAATATATATTAAAATGGAAATACCTTGTCATATAAATGACATTTGTTAAGTGCCATTTGTATCATTAGTCTGCTTTTGTATGGCATTTTAGAATCTCAAAGAGCTTATCCTCTAAAGACACAATGAAGACATAGGTAACAAAAACCAAACAACAACAACAACAAAAAAAAAAAAAAAAAAAAAAAAACCAGGAAATATAGTTCAGTGGTAGAGCATTTGCTTCATGTGTGAGGTCATGGGTTTGAGCCCCTGTACTGCAAAATGAATAAATGAGTAAATAAATAAAAGCATAACAGTATCTTATATTGTAGAAATACACAAACATAACAAAGTATGTTGCATTGATATCTCTTTTTGTATGTACTTTCTCCAAAGTTCCTGGTCATAGCCTATGGGAGGAATAGGTTTTGTGTTAAAGGTTTTTGGAGAAATCTAACTGGTTCAAATATGGCCTTAGAGACAGAATTTTATCATCAAAAAATGCAGAGTTGTGAGCACCAGCAACAATATAGGTCAAAGTGCCTGAAATCTAGTAGGTGCTTAATAAAAATATTAAATATTATCTTTGTTCTGTAAATTAATGTACAGAAGGAAAGTGCCTTAAATGAATAATTTTCACTAAAAGATGTAGTTCTGAAAGCAAAGTGTGTGCTTCTCAAATGCAGTGTCACAAGTATAATTTTGCCTACCCTCTTTCCCTTCCAGACTTTGAAAGGATCATGGAATCATTTAATACGACCTCTTTATTTTTTGAATAGCCTTTTGTTATTCTGTTTTATTGTACCATGCAATGCATTGCCTAAACACATTAATACTAGTACAGATTGAACATCCCTAATCTGAAAGTCCAATATCTGAAATGCTTCAAAATCTGAAACCTAAGATGTAAGAGCCCTAATTGAGGAGATAGCTAAGATGGCGGCTGGCTGAGAGCCATAAAGGTGTTCAAGTATTTTCACCTGATATTCATGCATTTATCTAAGAATCTTTTTTTACGCCCGTGAACACTGCGTGACACACCTGTAAGCTCGAGCTGTTAGCACGTGTCCTTGTTAAGGCAAAAAGTATTTAACCGGGTGAGGGTTAGTTAGAGAGGTGGTTGGAGTTGGAGTTGGAAAGGTTGTTGGAGCCGGAGAGAGAAGTTAGAAGAAAGAAGAATAAAAGAACTTTTTCATTTCCATTCTGCCTCTGAATTTTCTCCTGCGGCGTCATTGCTGCAAGCGGCAATCGTTACAGGCGGCAACACGAAGAATATTGTTTAAAATTACCTTCAGGCCATATGTATAAGGTACACAGGAAACATAAATGAATTTTGTATAGACTTGGATCCTGTCCCCAAGATATCTCATTCTATATATGCAAAAAAAATTCAAAATTCAAAAAAAATCTGAAATCTGAAGCACTTCTTGTCACAAGATTTTCAGATAAGATCTACTAAATCTGTATTATAGTTTGAGGATAAAGATTGAGGATATAGATAATGTCCACTCTTGTTTATGTGAAAATAATGTCTTAGATTTTAGAGATCAGTGCTCATACAGCACATGAATTTATGCATTCCATGTTATTTGCTTCCAAATAATTTTAAAGCCCTTGTTTGTGAAATTGATTTGAAAATGAAACACTAAGCATGAACTTAGAAACCATCCACTGCATGTTGTTTAAAAAGATGCCGTGCATGGTGGTGCATGCCTGTAATCCCAGCAGTTTGGGAGGCTGAAGCAGGAGGATCATGAGTTCAATGCTGCCTCAGCAACTTAGTGAGGCCCTGTCTCTAAATAAAATATAAAAAAGGGGTTAAGGATGTGGCTCAGTGGTTTAGAACCTCTGGGTTCTATCCCAGTACAAAAAAAAAAAAAAAAAAAAGTTATATTCATTGCTGTTATTACTTAACACAAAATGGTATCATCAACATTGAGCACCCATATTAATAAAAATTTGAACTTTCAAAAAATAAGGATTTAATCACCTTTTTTAAAAATCACAGTGCTTTATCACATAGATCTTTTATGTGCCTGTGTGCAAACTTCACCAGCTTCAAAGTTCAGAATTTTCTGTTTTTATTTCTACCTTTAGGTCTTTTTATTTTAAAATACCATGTATTTCCAAAGAGAACCACCAAAAGGCCAAAGTACGGAAATTCTTATAGTAAGCACATAATCTGCCACAACATTGTGTGTTTCCCTTATTGTAAGGTCAAATAACTACAGTGCATTCTATCTCTGGGCCATTTTTGAAGATCACCAGAATGCAGAGTCCCCTCTACATCCAGGTGCCACCACTGCCTGGCCTGGGGCATGACAGTAGAGAAAGAGGAAAGGAAAGAGAAAATAATGAGAAAACAGATTAAGATCTTAAATAAAAACATTTTATTTTAAAGATAATATACCTAATCACACTTTAGACAAATGATTTAAAAATCACCCAAAATTCTGTCAACTTTTTTAAAAAAAATTATTTATTTATTTGTTTTAGTTGTTCACAATGCCTTTATTTTTATGTGGTGCTGAGGATCGAACCCCGGCTGCGCACGTGCTAGCTGAGCACTTTACCACTGAGCCACAACCCCAGCCCCTCTGTCATCTTAATGTATATTATCTTTCTTCTGTCTGCATTTTTAGAGCTGTAATAATAGAGCACATACCATTTTGTATTCCACTGTTCACTTAAAGTATAGCTTATGGGTATTTTTATGTTTTTCATTCTCAATCATTATTTTAAACTATAATATGATATCTTCATGTGGTGTTACACCAAAGTTGTTAAATTATTAATATGAAGGTCCCTTAATTTTAGCAAGAGGAATCAAGCTGAGAATTTTGCCACCTCGTCACATCTTAGAGCAACTCTTGCTGAATGACAATAGCCCTCATAAAACAACAAGAGGCAACAAGAAGAACCCCAGTTCTGGGCAATTTATATTTAATTGCAGGTTTTGAGTAAAAAGTCACTGTGTTTCAAGCTAGAGTGAAGGAGCCCTAATTAGGAAGGGCTGTTGTAGCTAGCTGGAAGCCATAAGTTCCACCTGATATGTATGTGACGCACCTGTAGGCACCCGCAAAGCTGAAGGTATATAACCGGGTGAAAGCAGTCCGAGTTAGGAGAACAAATTCATTCGGTCAGTCGGGTAGTCACTCAGTCGGTCAGAAGAATCAGAGCGGCCAGAACGTAGGCAGAGCGGTTACAGAAGAGAAACCAGATAGAAGAAGTAATGACTGGTCAGAGTTAGGCCGAGGCTCCCAAGGAAGTAAAAGTAGTAAAAGCTTAACTCTGCCTCCGAGATTTTTTCCCGGGTTTCGGTACCAGGCAGCTTACACTAGAGTAGTAGGAAAGAGCTTTTAAATGTTGATACATTAAAGGTACAAAAAGAGTCCATGCTATAGAAATTATTTTGAAATCACATTAGTAAGTTATGATGGTTGATCTTATTTAAAATGTGATCAGAAATAATTTCATATGCCTTTGTATTATTCTGGCTTTTCTAATGCTCTGTAATATCATCAACACACAGGTCTTAATTTGGGGGGGGGAGGGTAACAGGGGATTGAACCCAGGGGCACTCGATCACTGAGCCATATCCCCAGCCTTATTTTGTATTTTATTTAGATACAGGGTCTCACTGAGTTGCTTAGCGCCTCGCTTTATGCTGAGGCTGGCTTTGAACTCGTGATCCTCCTGCCCCAGCCTCCTGAGCTGCTGGGATTACAGGTGTGCATTGTACCACTGCACCCGGCCACAGATCTTAATTTTTAATTTGGAAAACATGGCTACCATTTTTTTTTTTTTTTTGAGGGTGGCTTATGGATATATCTCATTCATTTCTGGTACCTTCATCCTCTTCTGGTCCATTGACATTTAAATATACACTCATCCTCCTGCATTTCACAAACAAACCTGCCCTCAGTTCTACATCCTTTCCCCACACACATCCATTCCATCACAGCCAGGTTTGCTAGAAGGTGCCACCACTCACTCACCTCTGCCTTTTTATCTCCTCTTCACTCTGCAACTCCAAACTGACTCCTGATCACTCCACTGACGTGCCCTTCTCTGAGACTGACTGTGATTGCCCATCCTCCATCTAACGATGGTTTTTCTGTTCTCTTCTCCTCTGCCTATCAGCAGCAATTGACTCTGTTGGACATCCATTCCCTCCTTGAAATGTAATTTTCTGAGGCTTCCAAACACGCCCTTTCCAGAATTTCCCCTTTACCTCTAACTTCTGAGTCTGCTTTGCCAGCCCCTTCCTCTAAGAAAGGTCTCACAGGCCTTCATTTCTGCTCACTCCTCAAGGCTCCCTAAGTGACCCCCTCCTTGCCATCTTTTCAATCGTTGTCTCCATTTTAGCAAATCCCTGCCCAGACCCCTTTCCTGTACTTAGCCATGACCCAGCTGCCTACTCATCTCCTTGCCTTGGAGGTCTCAATGGCACTTCAGAGTCAGGCTCATCTTTTTGTCCTTCTTTCTCCCTGGCTCTAACTTTCCAATGTGTTCTGTTTCACTAGCCTGCAGCATCTCATGCCAGGAGGCTAGCATCCCCTTCATAAAACAACAAGAGGCAACACAAAGAACCCCTTCACCTGTCACTTTCCCTTAGCTGTGAACAGGCCTGTCCTTACATTACAGATCCTTAGGCCATTCACTTCTAATCACCTCCGTGGGTTTTTTTTTTTTAATTTTCATTTCCCCCCCTTTTCCTAAAGCCTTTATGAGCCTCTTAGCCAGTCTCCCCATATCCAATCTTGTTTCTTCCAATCCAATCTCCATCTTTAAGAAGGAAGCTTAAAATCCTTCAGGGTTCCAAAATCCATATCATAACATCAAGACCCTGCATCATGTGGCTCTGCGTGTCCCTCCAGCCTCACCTCATGTATCCTTTTACTTTCCTCATTGTGGTCCAGGCCCCTGCCATTCTTCAGTTGCTTAAATGGCCCAAGTCCCTTCCCACTTCCTGGTTGCTAGAAAATTTTATTTATTTATTTTATTCATAACGATGTCTTCTTCCTTGTTCACTTAACTCGGTTTAAACCTTCTGTGAAGTAAATGTTACTGATCCTCAGACTTTAAATTCGGTTCCATATATTTGCACCCTGAACCTTTCTTTCATTGTACTTTTTACAAATGAAATGAGATGATCAGGCAAAAACATATTCATTTAATGTTCTCCTTTTCAAGTTAAAAGATTCCTCAGACAGGGACATTTGTCTCTCTTACTGTTGCATCTCCAGCATCTAAATAATGCATAATATATAGTAGATGCCCAACAAACTTATCAAATAAGTGAATTCATTGGAAAAACAAATGAACCCAGCTAGAACTTCTTTCCTATGTGGCCTAGAGAAAGTCACAACCTTTCTGAGCCTCAGGGTCCATTCAACAAATATTGACTTCTTCTCCATAGTAATATCCTAAATACAGAAACTATTATGTGCTAAGCATTGTGTTAAGCACTATGTGTAATTGTTAAATTAGCATAATAGATAACTACACAACAAGGTTTAAAATTCAATAATTAAAAAATGATTATCTTTATAAGCAAAATATTTTATATGCTATATATGATATTCTTTCTCATTTACATTGATATTTATTAAAAGAACTAACTTGTGTGTTTTCAGTTCTCATTAGCTCATATTTTATATATGCTACAGTGCTATTTAAGGCATTTCTCATGAAATTAACAAAATTGTGGAAATTTTTGAGACATTTGGCTACTGGGAGAAAAATATCTGAGAGTTCTTGGCCAAACATTAGGTTAGCATTAGTCATCTTCAAGAAAATTTTATTGTTCCAGTTAATCTCACTTTCCTTTCTCTCTCATAACCTATGAAAAAAAATTAGGATGAGATCCATTCAAGTATTAAAATTACTTAAATCCAGAAGTTAATTGATTATCTTTACAATATGTTTTAATATATCAGTATACCCATTACATTAAGAAATAGATTCATAGCTGGGCACAGTGGCGCATGCCTGTAATCCCAGCACTTGGGAGGCTGAGGCAGGAGGATTGTGAGTTCAAAGCCAGCCTCAGCAATGGTGAGGCACTTAGCAACTCAGTGAGACCCTGTCTCTAAAAAAAATACAAAAAAGGGCTGGGGATGTGACCCAGTGGTCGAGTGCCCCTGAGTTCAATCCCTGGTAACCCCCCCCCCCCAAAAAAAAAATCAATCAGAAGGACTTACACCTACTTGGATGGCTACTATCAAAACACAAAATAATATTCTGGCAAAGATAGGGAGAACATGGGATCCTGGTGCACAGTAGGTACAAAAGTAAAGTGATGCAGCTGTTAAACAAAACAATATGATGGTGCCTCAAAAAAAATTGAAATAGAATTCTCATATGGTTTAGCAATTGTACTTCTGAAAGTAGGATTTCAGAGATTCATACACACGTTCATAGAAGCATTATTCATCAGATCCAAAAGGCAGAAGCAACCAAGCATCCATCAACAGATGAATAAATAAACAAATTGTGGTATGTATGGACATGGAATATTATTCAGTGTTAAAAAAGAAGGAAATTCTGACACATGCTTAAACATGGATGAACTTTGGTGACATGATGCTACATAAAATAAACCAATCACAAAAACCAAATACTTTATTACTCCACTTATATGAAGTATTTATAAGAGTCAAATTCATAGAGTCTCAGCAAATAGAATCATGGCTACTAGAGCCTGGAAGGAGAGGGCAATGGAGAGTTGTTTAATAAAGATTAAGTTTGAGTTCAGCCAGGCACAGTGGCGCACACCTGTAATCCCAGCACTTGGGAGGCTGAGGAAGGAGGATTGTGAGTTCAAAGCCAGCCTCAGCAATGGCGAGACACTTGGCAACTTAGTGAGACCCTGTCTCTAATAAAATTCAAAAAAGGGCTGGGGATGTGGCCCAGTGGTTGAGTGCCCCTGAGTTCAATCCCCAGTACCACAAAAAAAAAAAAAAAAAAAAAAATTGAGTTCTGCAAGATAAAAAGCATTCTGGGGATGGATGGTGGTGACGGTTGTCCAACAAGGTGAACATACTTAATTGAACTGTACACTTAAAAATGCTTAAGATGGTAAATTTTGTTATGTGTATTTTATCATGTTTTAAAACATCTCTTTAAAAGAAAACTAAATAAAATTTAAATCAAGGCTTAAAAGTAAACATAAGCAGAAGTACAATGTAAGTGTCTATTTAATCTAAGATCCATTCTCTTCTTAAAAAGGCAACAAAACAGCCAAGTAAAAAAGCTGTTGCTGGGTGTGGTGGTGCACACCTGTAACCCCAATGACTCAGGAGGTTGAAGCAGGAGGATTGCAGGTTCAAGTCCAGGCTCTACCACTTAGCAAGACCTTGTCTCAAAGTAAAAAATAACAAGGGCTGGGTTTGTGGCTCTGTGGTAGAGTGTTTGCTGAGCATGTGCCAGGTCCTGAGTTTAAGCCCCAGTATCACCTTCCTCCCCAAAAAGAAAAAAGTAAAAAGAAAGAAAGCTGTTGAATGAACCATTCTTTTAGATCTCTGAGGTTTGTATCTGAAGCACTCCTTTCTTTCCTCTACAGTGAATTCATCTTCATTGTACCTGTCATCTGTTCCCTTTGAGTCAGAAATGAAGGGCACAAATCAAAAGTGTTTCTCAGCATCTCTTCCCTCCACCCACAGGCGGCAGTTTGCTGTCCTTGATGACCTCATCTGCAATGGCTGATTGCACATTGATCTTGGCCAGTCTTAAATCTTTTCAGCAGAACCTTTGAACATTCTTTTAGATAGAAACTGTAGGAGCAGATGGAGGAGTTGGTTACAGGAACATGTTTATTGTCACGGAAAATGTTCCTCCTCTTTCCAACTTGATTCCCCAAGCATGGGGGTGGGTTGAGCCAAACTGAAGATCTTAGTGACTCACAAAGTTCTCAGAGAAGAAATCTACATATGGCAGCTACTAAGGTCACATCTTCCTCTAATTGCTTGCATATTACCTCCTTTAGATAGGTGTAGGAATACTGTGTTGCTAAACACAGGAAAGGAATGGGTTTCAAGTTTTTGGCTTGTGTTTGACATGTATCCAAATGGCATCAGACTGGCACACAGAATTGTTGTACGGCAGATGATGAAGAGAAGCAACTGGTGTCTTGCATTAGTGGAAACATTCCATTGCTCAGTGGTCATGTGACATATGAAATTGTGTATCCTATTATTATTTATATATTATAAATATATAAATGCACATCCTATTATTATCTATAGTGAGTAATACTCACTATAAAGCTTTAAGAGATGTGGGCCAACAGAGCCGGTGGCAAGAGAAGAAAGGACCAACTCTGGGTGGAGCCCAGTAGACTGTCAACCCAGGTTTGGTTGTAGGAGCTAAGAGTGACCTTGGAGTGTGAAGCCAGGAGTTGCTGAGGCTAACTTTGAACACAGATGTCTCATCTGTCCCTACAGTTCTTCTTTATCCAGCACCAAATCTGCATCTCTTCACAATGACAGTGGATACTTTTCCCCTTTCCTATATATAGGAAACTATTCCTATAGGAAATATATTTGATTTGTGTGGTCAGTTGCAAAATCAGAATTGTAAAATGCATTTAAGCAACTGTATTAGTGATGAATTTAGTAACTTAACACCAAAAACATTTCTTATCTCTCAGGTTCTGTGGGTCCAGAAACCAAGCACAGCTTCACTGAATCCTCTGGCTTAGGGACTCCTATGAGGATGCAATCAAGGAGTCAACCTGAACTGGAGTCATCTCAAGGCCTGGCCTGGGCATGACTGACTTCCAGGCTCTCTCACTTGACTGCAGCAGCACTCAGCTCCTCTCAGGCTATGGGACTAAGGGCTTCAGTTCCTCCTAGGCTGCTGGACAGAGGCTTCCCTCGGTTATTGCCATGTGAGCCTCTCTACAGGGCAGCTCACAACAGGGTAGCTGGCTTCCCTCTGAGCAAGAAAGCAAAAGAGAGTCTTTTAAAACACAATATCAAGAGTGACATCCCACTACTTTGGTCAATTCTATTTTTAGAAGTGAATTACCAGGTCTAGGCCATACTTGCTACAATTTGGATCTGGAATGTCCTCCAAAGGCCCTTGTGTTAAAGGGTTACTCTCCAGCTTGGTGCTATTGGGAGGTGGTAGAACCCTCCAGAGTGGGCCTAGTGGGAGGTCTTTAGGTCATTTAGGATGTGCTCTTGAAGGGGACTGTGGGACCCCAGATTCTTTCTCTCTCTTGCTCCCTGGTCATCAGATGAGTGGTTTTACTCCACCATGCACTCCTGCCACGATGTGCTGATTCATCCTAAGCCATAAAGCAATGGCACCAACCAGTCATGAACTGGACCTTCTAAAACTGTGAGCCAAAATAAACCTTTTCTCTTTTGAAGTTGGTTATCTCAGGTATTTGTTATAGTGACAGAAAGTGAGTAACACCATACCCAAGTAGAAGGGATTGCATACAGCCATGAACTCTAGGAGGATGGGTCAATGGGAATCATCTTAGAACTGCCTCTATAACAACTATGCATTTGGAAAATATTGGATTAAAATGTCCTTTCAAATAGAAGGGCTTTAAAAATTTCTACTTTTAGCATATCCCAGTAGAAATCTAATTCATGTTGTCCAGCCACAGAGTCTTATCTTAATACAACAATGGCACTAGTTTAAGCCATTCTTGTAGCAAATCACCTTATGGTACTACTGTAGAAACAGTGTGTGTGTGTGTGTGTGTGTGTGTGTGTGTGTGTGTGTGTATACTCCAATATTTCTGACCTAGAACTCAGCTTTCATTTGCTATTTCCTAAAGGAGTCAAATGCTCTTAGTTACCACCAGAATCATAAGATGATGCAGCTAAAAAAGAATTCCTGTGTTCATCTAGCCCAACTTTTTCATGTCATGGTATTAGAACAGGCATAGAGGGGAAGTAACTTGTTCATGGACACACAGTTCTTTTTTAGTGTAGCTGGGTCCATGTTTGGTTTTGGAGGACAAAACAGTTTTTAGGGCAGAGTCAAGTGCCCTGCCTCCCTTCCCCCATGAGGCCTGCAGCATGGATGTGGCTTAAGAAAGTCTGGAGGAAAAATAAGGCAAGAGGAGAAAAAAAGTGGAAAAGAGAGAAGAGAGGAAGAATTCTGAGACAGAACTGCAAAAGAGAGGAGAAAGGCTAAAACATATTACTGCAGATACCACTGGGGGGCTCCATGACTTCCTGATGCAGATGTTTTAAAGCAGTAACATTCTGATACGTCCATCAAACAAACTTTTAATGTGCTGCCACTGACAAGGCAGCATCACACTGGGGTTAAGACTGTAGGCTCTTGTGTCATACTAGCTCTGAAACCTCTGCAAGTTACCTAACCTCTCTTGCCTCATTTTCTAAAAATGGGACGATAGTAGTACATACTACACGAAATTGCTGTCTGACTAAATGAGTTAATATATTCAAAGTGCTTACAACAGCATCAGGCTCATGCAAAATTATTTTTACCAAATGATGAGGACAACAGACTTAGCTTATTCCCCAGATTTCATCTGGGTTCAGAGATGGAGTGAAGCTTGGAGTAAGGGATAAAGGGAAAGGATAGGGCTTGAGAGGGGTGGTGGGGAATGAAAGCAGGTATGTAAAGAGGTAAGTTGTGCATATTGCTGGCAATATGCAAACAAATCAGAATGCCTCATGCATCACCAATTAAATCAAATAGACTACATTAGAAAGTCCTTTTGCTCACTCAGGCATCCTTCTAATCCTTTTTCAGATCATTCTTCTGTCCCCTCCTCCCATGAGCTTTTCATTTCAGTTCCTCCTGCAGCAGCTGTTTGGTTCTCCCTGTTGCTCATCCTCTCAGCAGACTAATCCCTGGCAATGTAGAACTGCAACACAGTTGAAACAATAAACTGGAAATTAAAACTGCAGAAAAATTTTATATTATTACAATTATTATATAGTATCAAAATTATTTAATTTTAATTTTTATTTCATGCTGCCAATGAAATTTCCCCTTCTGGCTTTGTAAGAAATTCAAATGTTTATTTATTTGACAAGCAGCGTATCAAACAATTGCTGCTCAAACTAGAATTTGTTGAGCACTTATTATGTCCCAGATACTGTCCTGTGCTTTAAATTGATCCCCTGTATTATTATTATTACACCTGTAGAGATGAGAAAAGCTGTGCCTAGAAAAGCTGTCATTTGCTAGAGATTCATTCGTATACTCATTTCTTCAATGGCCTCTGAGTATCTCTGCATTCTAAGTGGTCTCCAAGGCTTCAGGACTGATCTGGACCTCATCAGGACCTCATTCTGTTTGCCCCATCCTGGCTTCATGCACCAGGGCTGGGACCTAAAGAGAAAGAACAATTCCAAGTATAAGTTAAAGGAGTTGTTTTGTAAAGGAAGGTCTTTAAAAAATTGTAACATGGAGATATATATAAGCAATGTTGCTTCAGTGTACAGGGACAAATTGCTACACAGAATCTGTGCAAGAACCAAACATTGGAAGGTGTAATTTTCCTACCTCCAGGTTTGCCCTGTAGGATTCAATGAAAAGAACATGGTCAGGAAATCACTGAGGTGATCGAGCAGCCTTGAGTGTTCAGTGGCTTGAGGTGAAAGGACAGCCTGGGTGCACCAGTGTTGGAGTAAAAGGACAGAACTGCAGAAAAATCCAGGAATCTGCAATTGCTGTAAGTGGGAGGGAATCCAGGGACCTGAAGTCCTTTAAACAGGTGGGCATGATGAAGTAGTGCAAAATGAGTTATTATGGCTATTTGTGGATTCATTTGCATTGGTGGGAAATCAGGTCACACAAAAATACATAAAACAAGAGAATTTTTTTGGAGCCACACAACCAGATCATTAGAATTTGACAAACAGTATTATAATAAAACAGGGACTCAGGAAAGAATTTTTAAAGGTGGTAACAACTGAGTTGAGGCCCTGAAGGATGAACAGATAAAGAGGTGGAAGGATGTTGTAGGAAGAAGGACTCTCATATGTAGAGGCTTATGGTTATGAAAATTTGCTTTGCTGAAGGAGGAAGAGGTAAGTTAGGGGCAGCCAGTAAAGCACACCAGAAGATTTGGACTTTGTACCATAAATAACAGAGAACCAACCAGATGTTTAGGGGTATGATGCAATCACCTTTTTCTTTTTGGAAAGATATTGTAGGGGACATTTAGACAATTAATTGAGAGGTGTAAGGTTCCCTGGTGAATGGTGGTGGGGTAAAGTGTAGGGTTATAAGAGGGGACTGAGGAAGTTACTTGAGCAAAGCCCAGTTATCAGAAATCATAGTTCTGTTTCAGGATCTGAAAGAGGTTCAGGTGTGGCTGGCATCAGGAGAAAGAAAAGAAAGCTCTCATTTGTATGTGGAATGCTGAGGGTTAAAGTGGTAAATTCAAACTATAAGTTAAGAGCAGGGCAGAGCTGTCATGATCTTGAAGGATGACCCTGTCGTTTTTCATTCCCAATCTCACCATCGCATCTGTCTTGGATGGAGATGGGGGTGATGAAGGGTTCCAAAAATGTTTTCTTGAATTAAAATATCGAACTAAGAAGCAAGACTCTAGCGGAGCCAAGCGAAAGTTGGAGTTTGCAGTCAATGGTCAAGTCCCTCCACATTCTGTAGATCAGTAATTTGGATTCGGAATGGAGTAAATGACAGAGGACCGTAGCATCGGGCTAACAACCTTGGACATGAATCATGCTGGATGCTGCAGAGGGTGGGTTATGGAACCTGAACTGTGCAGCTTGCAGTGTTTCCTCAAATACTACACATCTAGAAAATCTTCTCGTTTTACATTGCAATAAATTAACTCCAAAATACTCCCAAATCTAAAACTAAGCAAATTTCAACTAATAGTGTTCGCTGGGTCCAGAAACCTTATTCCTACTGAGAATAGGCAGTATTTGCTTTAGGACAAATGCGTTGTTTCTGAAGGGTATTTGAAGGAACAGTTGTAAAAACAAAACAAAAACAACACCCACCCAATCTCAACTATCCCTTCAAAAGAAGAAGGGGGGAAAAACAAGGAAAGGTGGGCGGGGCGGAGGGGGGGGGAAAGGGACCGCAAACCTCCTACAGAAACCTAGACCTATGAGAGTGGCATTTAAAAACCACCCATTTTCTGGAACATCTTTTGTAGCCAAATCTGTCACACGAGTCCCCGGAACACGCCCGCCCTCGGTCCCTCCCACCCCAACTACCACCACCTCCACACACGCTCGCAGGATGACAGAGGTTGCTGGTGGCGCGGCAGCTCAGGTGAGGGGCCACCCAGTCCCCTGAGGCGCAGGAGGCTGGAGCCCATTCGCTGCCGCCGCAGCAGAAGGACTGGAGGGGGTTGGCCAGGAGGGGAAGGGGCGGGGGAAGCCGGGGAGAGTGCGGGGGAGGAGGGACGCTAGGACGCGAAGGAGAGCCGGGAGAGGCTAGAGCACGCCGCTGTGAGGGGGGTGCGGAGGGCGGGAGCGGCGGGGGCGCGCGCCGGCTCGGGCCAGCCTCGCTTCGCCAGGGTCGGCGGCGGACGCGCGCCGCAGTGCGAGCCTCAGACGCGCGGGCGCGGGGGACAGCGCCGGGGTGGTCTGGCTGGGGCAGCTGGAGGCGACAGCTTCGTCAAATACCAACGACATCTGCGCTTCGGGATCCTGGGAGGTTGTGCCTGGAATAAGCGGTGGGCACCGCGCGAGAACGTGAGTAGAACCGTGTGCGTCTGGCGACTGACACTCGGTCCTGCTCCAGGATCGGGGCTGGAGCAGAGGAGGGCGCGGGAGGTTGCTGCGTTGTCACTGGGACACCAGCCCGGGTTCAGCCGAGCGCTCTCCAATCGGGCAGCGTCTGCTGCTAGGGGTGAATGGGGTCGCCAACTCCCTTCTCCCTAACAGGCCCTCGACACAGTCGCGGGCACCTGACCGAGAAGAGAGACGGGCGCCCGGGTAAGGACACAGCCTGCTGGTGCGGGCGGGCACCCATCACCTCCTGCAAGCTGTGGCCAACTTCTGTATCCGCGCCGGTGCCCCACGCTTTCCGGGAAGCCCTGCCTGGAGGTCTCCTTGTGGGCAGTTGGTGTTGGAGAGGCTGCTGGGGTCGGCACAGTGGCTTCCTGGGCACCGACTGTGAGGGCGCAGGTTGTCACGCCACAGTGCCGGTGGGATGAAGAGCGCCGGGGCCGGGCCGGGCGTGCACGGGAGTGTGCGCGTTCCGGTCCCCACGGACACATCTGGGCGTGGGCTTTGTTCAGATGTGCTCACACCTGCGCGGATCGCTGAGTTCACGAGGTGATGCCGATTTCCCTCCACTATCACTGCCCTGGAGAGGACTCAGGGAATCGTTGGGTAGGGTGAAGACCGGGGAGACCCTGAGCACAGCGGGTTGGGGGCACTTGCGGAGGGCTTTGTTGGCCTACAGGTGTGGGCCCCGGGAGTCCTAGCACCCCACCCAGCCTCTGAGGACGGACTTGTCGGGACTGGCGCCCGGGCTTGGGACTGACTGGAAAGCTCCTCTTCCCTTCCCGGGCTCCCAGTGGTGGGATCTGGCAGCAGCTTCGTCCGGGGTTGCTATGTTGATGAACCAGGAGTGATTGTCGGCGCTGGAGCATCCATCTAGCTGCGAGCGCCATCTGCGCCGGGCGCCGCCCCCGGGCCCCTCCGTGCCGCGCGGGTGGGCGCCGCAGCATCCTCCGCCGGTTTATCTGCTCAGCTACACGAGGCCGGCATCTGCCAGAGAGCTGGGGAGGGACCGGGGTATCGCTGTAGGGTGAGCCAGGGAGCCGTCCTCTAAGAGAGGTGTTGGACCAGTAGCGAGCGCCCCTGGAGAGTTCCGGGGCCCAGTGGGCCGGCCAGCAGTCAATTTCCCTTCTTCCCCGCCGGCTCTGGCCGGCGGCTGAGTCTTCTATGCCCTCACGCTGACCGGCGCCCCCTGCTCAGCGGCGGGCACCGAGGTCGGTCGCCAAGCGGTGGCGTCTCTTGCCTACCCTGTTTCTGTTCTGGCTTTTTGTGCCAGTAGCTCTAGCACAGAGCTGCAGCCAGGCAAAGAGATGTCCTGAGAGGGAAGCGTTCTTTTCATTTCCCTGTCCCATCTGGTTAATGCTCAGAAGTGCGGATCCAAGGGGCTGGGCCCTTTCTTTCGGAAGGCTCCTGCAGGAAGTGAGCGAGCCGAGTATAATGGGGCGAGAGGCATTGATTCAGCACCAGGAGCTAACCCCTGGGTTGTCTTGAGAAGGAACAGAGTAGCCACTAAATACAAACCTACCGGCCTGGACTGCTACTGAAATATTGTGATAATAGCTCGAAAGTGAATGAGACCTTCCAAAAGTGCTGCAATGCATTTACATAATTGAATTCTTTCTACCTAACTGTTATGATGGTGAACATTTTTTTTTTTTTTTTTTTTTTAGAGCTTCAAGTGTGCTGGGCGCTGTACATGTTACATATATCATCTCATTTAATTATCCACAACAACCGCATTTAAAGATTAGGAGACAGAGATTTGGATAGGTCAAGTAACTTTCCCAAGGCCACACACTTAGAAGGAGATTGGGGTTAACTTTTTGCCCCAGTGCTTTACCATCCAACACTGAGAATGTGGCGTTTTGGAGGCTTATCATTAAATTAGGTGAAGCCTAAAATCCAAGGATAAGAAAAGTACATTACAAGCCCATTTGATTCTAGTAGGCAATATTGTGATTCAGAGGACCACATTGTAGAATAATCTTTTATTTCTCTGTATTGCCCTTAAGTCCTTTACATGTTATTTTATTCCTATTTGCTTTTAACCCACAATCCCATCCATTACAGTCACTAAAGTGTTCTTAAATCAGAATCCCCTACAATTACAGAGATGGTCCTGGCACACCACAATTTTTAAGACCCCCCCTTTTTTAAAAGACAAACCTTTTTGTTTTTCAAGTGTTTCTTTTTCAGGGCTCCCATCCTGAATGTCCTTTGTAGACTGAGTGCAGAAGAGTTGGTCTTCAAATTGAAAGTTGAATTTGAATAGGACTGTAGCATAGAAACCTAGAAAAGCATTTTATACACTAAATATATGACAATGTGTGGCACATTTGCAAAGATGTTCCATGTTAACTAGTAGAAAAGAAGAATGTGAATGAAAGTGAAATCAGCTGTTCTGGCCATAGTTTTTAGAATTATTATAATTAACCAATCAATTGGAAAAATGGATTCATTTTGTATTCATAATATTTCTGACTCATGATCGTTTTTCAACCTTTTTTCTACTTTATTACAGGAAAGTTGCTAAACATTTCACATATTCCTGGAATTATAGGGTTATAGTAAAACTCATGCAAAATTTTACCTAACCCTTTGATTTTCAAAAGGAGTGCATTGGGGCTGAGAGAAGTGGCCTAGCCTTGTAATGCAGGGTAGTGATGTGGTCCTTGGATCAGATGCCTGTGCCCTTATATAACATTGTTGCTGCAGCAGTGACAGTAAACGAAAAGCAAGTCATCTTTGGAAATACTACCTCCTGTGGCTGGAGTGAGTGCTTCAGAAGTGTACATGAAAGGAAGTTGAGGATGTATATACCTGGGCTATAAAAAATTTCCTTAAGAATCACTTCAAATAGTGCTTTTGTGTTGATACAGTTTTCCCTATGTGATTACTTGAATGGAGTTTGTGGATATTATATTGTGTATATGCAAAGGACCTATTTAATAGAACTCTACAAGAAGAGACAGTGATGAGTAAAACTAAAATTCTACCCTTAGGGGGTTAATTCAAGTTGTGGTCACATATTCATCTGTGGTCACCAGATGAATTCCTCCACCACACAGATTTTTTTTTTTTTTTTTTTCAAGTCACAAATGTACGGCTTGGAGAACTTGTACAAACAGAAATCACTGATGTAACCAGCACTCAAATCATGAAACAGAATATGTCTGAGAAAGTCGCCCTGTGGCCCCCACCAGCCATGACTCTCTTCAGCGGTAACCATTGAGACATCCAGGCTAATTCTGACCATCTCTTAGGAAGGTCCTGATTTTCAGCCTACATCAGTAGCCTGTGGAGTCTTATCCCCATTTCCATACAACAGTTTCCATCTGAGAAGCATAGCAGCCAGGAAAAAAATTAACTGGGATATAGAGCTACTAATGAGTTCATCTTCTCTGGAAATTTTTTCATGTTTAGATTCAACTGCTGAGATGATTAATGAGGAGGAAATGATTTGAAAATGATTGGAAATTACTAAATACAGTTAGGTGCTCTTTTGATTTTAAATTTCATGCCTTCCCACTTGACAGAGCCTGAACCTTCCTGGCAGGTAAAGACAGAAGAGAGACTTGGATGTTAAGGGCAAGAGTCCAGTGGCTTATTTTATTTAACCCTTTGCTCAAGCAAATTAAAAGCTCCTTTGGTTTAAAAAGAATATCAGAAAAAGCCGGGCACGGTGGCGTACACCTATAATCCCAACACTTGGGAGGCTGAGGCAGGAGGATCACAAGTTCAAAGCCAGCCTCAGCAATGGCGAGGCACTTAGCAACTCAGTGAGGCCCTGTCTCTAATAAAATACAAAAAGGGCTGGGGATGTGGCCCAGTGGTCAAGTGCCCCTGAGTTCAATCCCTGGTACCAAACCAAACCAAACCAAACCAAACCAAACAACAACAACAAAAACATCAGAGGCTAGGGCTGGGGGTATAGCTCAGTGGTAATGGGCTTGCCTGGCATGTGTGAGGCCTTGGGTTTGATTCCTAGCCCTGTAAAACAAGGTGGGGAGAAAAGGAGCATCAGATCAGAGGCAGAACTTCCTACTCTTCTCAGCTTTACTGAGGTATAATTAACAAATAAAAATTGCACATATTTGTGTACAGTTTGATGTTTTAATATAGGTCTATGTTGTAAAATGATTACCCATAATAAAACTAGCTAGCATCTCCATCACCTCACATATTACCTTTTTTTTTTTTTTTTGTAGTGAGAATATTTAAGATCTACCATCTTAGTAAATTTCAAGAATGCAACATTAACCATAGTCACCCTGCTATGCATTAGATGTGCCAAATTTACCTCTCCTTCTTGAAATTTTGGACCCTTTGACCAATATCTTCCCGTCTACCATCACTCCATCCTTATCTCCAATCTCTGAAACCCACCATTCCACTCTCTGCTTCTATGAGTTTGACTAAAGTTTCCAAGGATGAAAAAATGTACCAAAATCAACTGATGATTGTTGATTTTTCTTCTCAAAATGGGAAGGGGAAGATTGCATGAGAGAGGAAAATATGAAAATTGCCCTGCCTTTGGATTTAGCAGCTATAAGTCATTTATCATATTACCTTTTTAAAAAGTGGAATATGGTTCACTTATGTAAAATAGGGTTATTTTTGCTGAGTTAGTTTTTTGTGGTAAAACATATAAAGTTTACCAATATAAGCATTTAAAGTACCTTGTACAGTGGCATTGAGTGCATCCATATTATGTGCAACTGTCACCACTATCTGTCTTCCCAAACTGAAACTCTGGGTTCATTAAATGACTCCTATCCTCTCTCCCCGCTGGCAACCCCATTTTTACTTTCTCTCTCTGAATCGCACTATGCCAAATCCTCGTATGAGTGGAATCATAGTATTTGTCTTTTTTTTGCTGGCGTTGTTCAATTAGCATAACGTCTTCAAGGTTTACCCATGTGTCACAATTTTCTTCCCTTGTGTTTTAGTCAGCTTTTTCACTACTGTGACCAGCACACCTGACAAGAACAACTTTAGAGGAGAAAAGTTCATTTGGGGACTCACAGTTTCAGAGGTCTCAGTGCATAGATGGTCAACTCCATTCCTCAAGGCCTGAGGTCAGGCTGAACATCATGGAGGAAGAGTGTGGTGGAGGAAAACAGCTCAAGACTTGGCACCAGGAAGTACAAAGGGAGACCTCCCTTCACCACAGACAAAATATAAATCCTGAGGACATGCTCCCATCAACCCACCTCCCCCAGCCACACCTTACCTGCCTTTAGTTATCACCCAGTTAATCCCTATCAGGGGATTAATGCACTATTTAGATTAAAATTCTCATAAACCAATCATTTCACCTCTATACTTTCTTGCATTGTCATACATGAGCTTTTGGGGGACACCCACGATCTAAACCCTAATTTACACATTAGATAATCTGATTTACATATTCCATTCTATGTATATGCCACATTTTATTTATCCATTTATCTGTTGATGGAAACGTGGTTTACATCCACATTTTGGCTATTTGTATGATGTTTCCATGAATATGGTCGTACAACTATCTGTTCAAATCACAGCTTTCAATTGTTTGGGTACATACCCAGAAAAGAGATGCTGGATCATATGGCAATTCTAT
This sequence comes from Tamias sibiricus, assembly GCA_025594165.1. Classification (NCBI taxonomy): domain Eukaryota; kingdom Metazoa; phylum Chordata; class Mammalia; order Rodentia; family Sciuridae; genus Tamias; species Tamias sibiricus. The sequence continues at coordinate 81,324,720 of CM046664.1, forward strand.
CTTAACTTTTTTTGAGGAACTACCTTACTGTTTTCCGTAGTGACTATCATTTTATATTTCCACCAGCTGCATACAACAGTTCTAGTTTCTCCATATCTTCACCAGCACTTATTACTTTGTTTCCTTAATAATGGTCATTCAAATAGGTAGGAAGTGCTGTCCCTGTTACTTTTTTTTTTTTTTTTTTTAATATTTTTTTAGTTGTAGTTGGACACAATACCTTTATTTTATTTATTTTTTGTGTGGTGCTGAGGATTGAACCCAGTGCATTGCACATGCTAGGCAAGCATTCTACTGCTGAGTCACAACCCCAGTCCCCATGTCCCTGTTACTTGTTAAAGCTACAAATTAATATACCACATATATGAATAACTTATTTGCAAGATTTTCTGACTTCTTGGCTTAACTGTTATTAATAAGAAGATGTACAAGTTCCAACATGTGTTGATTACACCATGCCTTGCGTAGATGTTGTGGGCATGTGTGTCATAGTCCAGGATTAGATGGCACTGGTAACAACATTATTATTATTATTATTATTATTATTATTATTATTATTTGTACTAGGGATTGAACCCAGGGGCACTTAACCACTGAGCCACATCCCAAGCCCTTTTTGGTATTTTATTTAGAGACAGGGTCTCACTAAGTTGCTTAGGGCCTCACTAAGTTATTGAGACTGGCTTTGAACTCATTATCCTCCTACCTCAGCCTCCTGAGCCACTGGGATTAGAGGCCCTCCTGGTGACAAACATTCTTGTTTTTTTTAAATGTTGAATTAGAGCATATGCATGTCTGTAGTAAACTTGTGCCAAATGAGTTTGCTATGAGAATAGATTAAATTAATATGCCTTTTGTCCCAAAATGACATTATTATTTTAATTCAGATCAAGAGCAAATTTACCTCAGGTCAAACCATAGACAGGAATGTCTTCATGCTGAATGTTTAGGGATGTGCTAGAATTGTAAATTACAGCTCTGCATTGGGCATTTCTCCCCACCACTGAATCTTCAAAGATGACAGCATAAACCCTCACCACCCAATTATAATTGCTTAGCTGAGCTAATAAAAAAGATGTGGTGTCAACTTAATTGACCTATTTTATTGGCCTACAAGATCGGAATTTCAAATTAGAAAAAAAAAAAAATTTTAACAGTCTGATGCAGGATTTCATTCAAGTGATTAAAAAGCTACTGAATATAAGAAATGCCACTAGTAAGGGAACAAAATTATAATATAACACTAATGCTCCTCCATGGAACATCCTGTCCAAATAGCTTACTTGCTTTAAAAACAGGAATGACAGATCTTATCTTGTGTTATGTATTCCTCAATTTTCTTCTATATTGCTCTATAGTAAAATACTGTTTCATTCACATGGGAATAAAAATGTCAGTTACGATTAGACAAAAGTGATCCTTTAAAATTTTTATTACTAAATGATAGGAAGGACTAGAAATAGCATTTTAAATATTATATATTTATATATATTTAAATATATGCGCATGGTGTGTTGGCTCCAAATCCACTATAACCAGAAAAATTTATTCCCAGGGCAATCTGAGGGAATCCTGTAGGAGGTCTTCAACTGGATAATATGCAATGAATTTAATTTATCTTTCTCAAGTGGGCTGAGAGCATTCAAAAAATTCAGTATATGTATTCAGCATGTAGTGATCTTTTCTCCAAATTTCAACTTTAAAGCTAATTCCATGCCTCTTTTAGATGCCCTTGGCATTTGAATGGTATGATTTACAGCATGCATTTTTGAGGAACATTACAAACTCATATTAAACGCCATGAACAGCTTCTCTCTCAAGGGCAACGATAAGGGAGAGGAAAAGTAGAAAAGTACTAATCTTCCACTAATTATGCCTTAAGGTAAGAGTGGAAAGGACTGTGAAAGAGTTTCACCCTGGAGCTTTTTGGTTCTTTGATGGAGGATGGCTTGCGAGCTAGCCTGCTTCTGCCTTCCAAAGCCTGGTGCGCCTTTTCAGTCCCTCACCTCAATAGAGAGCTGAAAGGACAAAAGTGAACAAAGGAGGCCTGTTTTGCCTGCCCCACTTGCTGGGCTGTTGTCTTGGCCCTTTTCAGTGAAGGAGGGAGGGGGAGCTGGGTCAAAGTTGAAGAACACTGAAAAGGAATTCAAGCTTCATGTCGAAATTTGAATTATAGCTTCAGTTTGAGTGCTGTGTACATTAGTTTGAATTGAAATTTCTGAATCTGTGCAAGCTTAAGTGACAGATGGTGCTGGAACAGCATACATAGTGCTGGATGGGGTACCCGAAATGTTGAGTGCCCAAGTGAGGCCTTTGGTAAACATCTAGTTAACTGACAAAAGTTTGAAAACTGTAGGAAGTGCAGTTTGATGCTGTATGCCGCATTAAGACATTGGATTGTGTGAATTAAGGGAGGCCCCTGTGTCTGGCATACACTCAGGTGCACTTGTCCCAGCTAATTGCATTGCAAATATTCTTCTGACTGTTTTGCAGCTTTCCTCTCTACTATCTGGTTGGATAAATATAGACATGTCCAACTAGCTTCCTTTGTAAAATTGCATTAGAGTATTTTGTTGTTGTCTGCAGAGTGTTTTGATATACAAGATAAGGCTGTTTTACATGTAGACTACCCAGTGTTTTTTCCTTACATGAGTATATTTATGAAGGGTGATTTTTGGCTTTCTGTTCCAGTGGGGGCTCCATCACTCTCATATTTGCTATTGAAGTTTCCAATATGACACTTAGTTCTATATTCAATTTGGTAAGCAGCATCTTATTTAAAACATTTCATTAAGAGAAGTTAGTTGCAGGTGGAACTAGAATATTAAAACAGCTACTAGGAAGTAGAGGTTATTAGAATGTAAGTGAAAACAAAAAAACAGTTTGGGGTAATTTGAAACTCTTCCTAGTGTTCCATAAAACTACTGTGGGAAATTGCGAAACTGTAGCATTTGAAAACTGAAAAATTGCCAAATTTTACTTTGGCATCTTCAACCATTTAAATAACCTGATGATAGTCTTTTGTTCTGATGTTTGTAGCATGATGGATAAAATTCATTATACACTTTTCATATATGTGTATATATAGGTATACTTAATATATTTAAAATATATGTGTATATATATGTATACTTAATAGGTCTGCTTTTAGGAAAATAGCATTGACATATAAATAATGAGAGTAAAACAGTAAAGTGAAAATTTAGAGATAATTAACACTGTAATATAAACAAAGACCAGTTCACTTCAGAATTGCTTATATTAACTTGCCATATGTATTTTACTTAATTTGTGAAATGTACTCTGTATATATCATGAATTTTAATTTTAACATGTAAGTAAATTTTAATAAATTATATATATTTATATTTATAGCAACATTTACTATGTTGCAAAATTATAGTGAAAGGTAAGATGTATCAAGGGTTGATTGCTGTCCTACAACTATGAGAGGATTCATTAAACAGCGGACGGTGAGGGAGTTTATGATCAGATTCGTTTTCTGGGACTGAAAATAGAAGTTTAGAGATAGGGAGTGTAAGAGTTTGATGGAGGAAAGACTCAGGTGGGTAATGAGATCTTTCACATCCTGGAGAAGTATCCTTCAGCAGAGGCAGTGGGAGAAATTTTAAATAATGAAAAGAGTGAAGAACAGAGCACTATAAGGACAACAACTTAAAATATGAAAGAGAAAATAAGGGGAATAAAAATTTTATTGTAATTTTCTGGCTAATAGAGAATAGTATCCATTACACAGCATTCGATTCTAAATATTTTAGAGTATCTTTTTTTATTGTGGGACTTTAGGTCATTGAAGAAGCTCAACATCATAAGATAAAAATAACTCATAAATTACCCTGTGAAGTGAAATATGAGGATACATTTACATTTAAAAGAAATGTATTCAGAAGAATTTCCTTAGAAGTCAAAGCTAAAATTTGCATTACATAGTTAAAAATTCTTAGCCAGATCAGCTCTTCTTTCCAGTGATTTTGTTCTTTTATATACAGGTGGTCCCAGCTTAAGAAAGTAATGTGAAAATGTGAACTTGGCAAACCCATTTTGAGTGATTATTCATGTCAAACAGTATTCTTTACTGTGCTCAAGGATTATATGATAAGTGAGCTTTTAAAATATATCAAGGTTCAAGTCAGGAACAACTTTTAAGGAATATGTAAGTTGACAGTTTATTCAGCGTACCGAAAGAACATAGTAGAAACCAGGTGAAGCCAGCAAATAGAGCTAAATTAAAATCTGCAAAGAGATACACAGGTGGTAAATGAAGAAGTACCTCAATTGCATGAAAAGTTTGGATATTTGCTCTGGATAATTTTGAGGGGCCAAGTCCCACATGATAAAAGAAAAAAGATATCTAAGTTTGGGGGTCTGGGGCCTTGCTCATGATAGAATTCTGTCAGCTTTCCACAGGTCTTGGACTGTGGAAACCCATCCTTTGCTCTGTTCCCTTAGGAAGCTGAGCTACCTTTCTCATAGTGCATGATGCATATATGTAAGAGCCTCATATTTGATGAAGAGTGTATTCAAGAATCAATGACTGAATACATGAATATTGAAAACTCTAAAAATGTCAAGTGGATCTTCCATTGGAGAAAATGGGGAGATTTCGTCCTTAATTCTGGTTTGAAGACATAGATGAAGTCTAGATCATGGGAAATCAAACATTCATAGTTTCATGCCTGGACTTTGTAGATTGCATTTTGCTACTTGGTTCTATATTAGGCACTTGAGTGGGCAAGTGAAATCATTCAGTCCAGAAGTATATCATTTTCTAAATTGCCATCATAGAGTCCTAAATGATATCTTTGTGACCCCAAAGAATTCCACTATAATTTTCCGCCTTTGCTCATGGCAGATGATTCCAGATTTGTACAAGTCTTTGCCTTTCCAGCCTCTGGAGCTGGTGCTTGTTATTTCCCTCTGGAGGTGTCTGGGTGGCTGCACACTGATGAGTTAAGCACTTCCTGAGATTGCTTTCTGCCATCTGAATTTGAAGAAATCAGAAGTGAGGCACACACAACAGAAATGAAAAATGAGAAGGCTGGCATGGGAAGCAGATCAGAAACACTCGAGCTGCAGCTTTAAAAACAAAACTTTCTCCCCTGTTTGGCTGATCATTAAATACTACTTATCTATTGTTTCCTTTATATTCCAAATTGAATTGAATTACCACACCACCTTTCCCAACTAATTAGTAGGTTGTAGGGGCTGGATTCAAGGCAGTGTGGCCACATTTGAGCGAAATCTAGAGTAAAAAGTTACATAAAATCTTTGATTAGTTAAATTTTGAGAAGCAGAGGTCCACTCTGTGTTGATTAGGAAACCTCACTATGCCACATGACTCCCCTCTACCATTGGGGGTTGAACCCAGGACTTGGGGCGTGCTAGGCAAATGCTCTACTGCTGAGCCACATCTCCACCCCTACTGTATGGCTTTGGAAAAGTTTGGAGAAGTACCTAAGCACTTCCCTTTCTTTGCTAGAAGATGGAGACAAAACAGAAACTTTCTCATCATCTAGCTCTGCCTCACAAGGACATGTAACCATAATAAGCAATGATCAAAACAAAAGTGCAGGGAGAAAGATGATGTAAATCTATGTTGTTAGAAGGTAGAATGCACCAGTCATTTTTTTCACCATGGCATCTGGCAGCTTTGCTTCAGGGGCATGTAGGTATCATATATCCTTAGCAATATCTGTAGCTACTTGATTTTGAATAAATGAAGTGGTCTAACCCCTCTGTGTGAGAGATCTATATCCTTACTGATGCTGTGCGATGAAACTGTTTTCAAAACACAAACTATATTCTCAACCTTCAACAAATGATTATATATAGGTGAAAGTTAGTTTGAGTCAATATAATAGAATAAGGGTGTAAAATTCAACAAATACTCTTTTTTCCAGTTGCATTCAATATCAGTAATAGACTTTTGAAATCTAATTGTGTCTTATTTCAAGCCCTAATTCCATTCATGTTTTTTCAAGAGGACAGTCAGTAATTTTTTGTGTCAGCCGTGACTTATTAGCAACCTCACAAACCAATAAAGCATGAAGCAATTTTAATATGTTAAATTCGTCAGCTTACCAACTGCATATGCTTAGAAATTTGATATAAAAAGAAATATATGGGCTGGGGCTGTAGCTCAGTGCTGGAGCACTTGCTTCAAACATGTGAGGCACTGGACTTGATCCTCAGCACCACATAAAAATAGATAAATAAAGATATTGTATCCATCTACAACTAAAACAATTTTTTTTTAAAAAAAAAAGAATATATGCAAGAGGACAGGTTTGTTCATATCATTGTTTGTGGTGCTTTGCATGTATTCTGTTCCTTAGCACCTCAAATAAGAGATAGCAACTTAAAAATAGTGGTCATCATCCTACCTGGGGTAGACACAGAGCTTTAGAAGTGCGAATATATGGTGGGTTGACCTGTCCCATCAAATTTCATATTTTGAAATCCTATCCCCCAGTACCTCATAATATGACCTGATTTAATCAAATGAGGTATTTAGGGTGGGCCCTAATCCAATATGACTAGTGTCCTTATTTAAAAAGGGAATATGAAGACAGGCATTGTTGCTTCCTGACTTGGAGCAACAACACCGCCGCGGGAGAAAAACTCTGAGGCTGAATGAGGATGAAAGAAGGTTTTTTTATTCTTCGGCTTTAACTATCTCTCAAAACTCTAACACTGGCTCTTTCAGCAACCTCTCTGACTCTTTACTTCTTCTGACTACTGACTCTTTACTTTTTACTTTTACTTTCTTAGAGAGAGAAAGAGAGAGATAGAGAGAGCTTCTTTCTTCTTTCTTCACTTTCTTTTACTTTTACTTTCTTAGAGAGAGCTTAGAGAGAGAAAGAGAGAGAGAGAAAGCTTCTTTCTTCTTTATTCTTCACTTTCTTTTACTTTATTAGAGAGAGCTTAGAGAGAGAGAGAAAAGAGAGAGAGAGAGAGAGAGAGAGCTTCTTCTTTCTTCTTTCTTCTTTGGCAGCCTCGGCCTGACTCTGACCAGGAACTATTCTCTCTCCTAACCGCTCTGACTCTTATTCCTTCTTCTGACTACGTTCTGGCCACTCTGACTCTCTGACCCGAGCTCTTCTTCTGACCGACTGAGCGACTGAACGACTGACTGAATGAATTTCGCTTCTGACCACTTTCACCCGGTTATATACCTTTAGCTTTGCAGATGCATCACGTGCATTTACAGGTGCGTCAGGTGCATATGATTTTTTTAAAAATATTTATTTATTTACTTTAGTTGTACACAATGCAATGCATTTATGATTACGTGGTGCTGAGGATCGAACCCAGGCCGCGCACGTGCAAGGCGAGCGCTCTGCCGCTGAGCCACAACCCCAGCCCGCATATGATTATTATCAGGTGGAACTTATGGCTTCCAGCTAGCCGCAATAGCCATCTCCCTGATTGGGGCTGCTTCAAGGCATAATGTAAGAAAGCCATGTGAAAATGAAAGCAGAGATCTGTAAGCCAAGGGAAGCCAAAGATTGCCAACAACTTCCAGAAGCTAAGAGAAAGACATGAGACAGATCCTCTCTAATGGCCCTCAGGAAGAACCATTCCTGCTGACACCTTGATCTTGAGCTTCTAGCCTCCAGAACTGTGAAACAATAAATTTATGTTGTTTAAGCCCCTCAGTTTGAGCTACTAGTTTGCTAGCAGTCCTACCAAACTATGCAAGATGCAGTAAGTATTGGTTACAAACTGTCCCTTATAAAGAAGAGTGAAAAATGCAGCTTCTCCACATCTTTATGTTCCTTTATTTGTGTCTATGTCTATATCTTTGTATATACACTTCATGTACCAAAGGAGTAAATACCATATAAATAAGGTATTTAGGAAGTCTCCATACCATGAATTAAGGTATAGAAATGCTGGGATTTAGGGGGAGAGTATTATATTTATTAATTAGACAAATAGAAAAAGTTGGTACTATGTAGTGGATTCCTCTTTTTCGTCATATTCAAGTTGACTCCCATTGGGCTGCCCCTATCAAGTGTAGATTGTCATCACCTGAGAACATGAGGGACCTTACTGTGTTGAAGTCTCTGCAGATGCCTATGTTGCTCCTTGCTAATCAGAAGGTTCCTTTTGCCATGAAAAATGACATGGTTTTTATTTACTCAAAGCCTTGGGTGAGCTCACAGACAATTTCAGTGTACATGCTGCTTCATTGGGAAGGTAAAGGATGTCATTGTGGAGAATTTTTTTGGGGGGGGGCGGTTACTGAACTCAGGGGCACTGGATCACTGAGCCACTTCCCCAGCCCTATTTTGTATTTTATTTAGAGACAGGGTCTCACTGAGTTGCTTAGCACCTTGCTGTTGCTGAGACTGGCTTTGAACTCGCAGTCCTCCTGCCTCAGCCTCCTAAGCCATTGGGATTACAGGCATGTGCCACCGTGCCCACCATTGAGAGGAAGTTTTGCAGCTAACAATAATCAGGCATCACCACTGGCTATCTGAAGAAGCAGGATTGCCAAGAGCTTTGTATCAACTTGAATATTAGTTTGAATACATTATAAACTCTTGAACCATTTTGTCTTGCCCTTGGTGAAGTCTGCCCACTTTATGTGAATTCCTGCTCTTGGTTTCTATAGGCAGCAGCCTTGCCTGTCTTAGATAGTAAGCTACTCCAGTGCAATGAATGACCTTCCTATTAAGATTGTGTGCAGGGCATTTAGTAAGCAGCTACATCCAAAAAAGAGCCTAATTGTTTGAAATAATACCAATAAAATGATTTGCAGGAAGATTCTTGGGAAGAATGCTGCAGACTTTACAACTCTTGAGTGTGTGATTCAGTGATTCCATTTCAACACAAAACTATTTGCCAGTTTTTGAGTGTTCTTCCTGGCAATATATTTTCCTTGATATGGACTTGAGTTTATTTATGATCCTGTTGGGAGGGACTAATGAGAATTCACCAGCATCCAGCAGGAAATAATTTGGAATCATGGCTGTTTTAACTTTGCATGTTCTTACAGCTTTCCTTTCCCATGCAAGTTAGCGAGGTGCATCGATTGGGTGAGATGCCCAGACCCTAGACAGGAGCAGACAGCACAGGCAATAGTTTGTATCTGAAAATTCCTGTCTCGGTATAAACTCTTTAGATCTTTTAAATATTTGTTTTGAAAGACAACTTTGTGAGGATTGTTTGAAATGTTTATGGGAACCATTGTAATGTTTGGCAATTGACCAATGTTTACTTGCAAACATACTAATATGGGGACAGCAGTGTCACTTCTATGATAAATTACCAACTTTGGATCCATTATATTATTTGGAATTGTTAGTCTAGATTTTGTTACTTTAAACTGACATTTAAACATTTTAGGCACTAGGCCACTCCTTGTTTCTAATTCCAGACAAGTTTAACACAACTCGTGAAACAGTTATGGCCCGGGGAAATGGAAACAGGCTCTGTTGTGGCTGCCTGCCCCTCTGTTGGTCCTCATCTAAGTGTAATTTCTGCCCCCTCCCACCCCAGGGCCCACTGCTCAGTGAGGAGTGGGGCCAGTCATGCATGTGCATGTGTCATACACCTGTGACTAACAGATCCTCCATCAAGGAATGGCAGAGTATCAGTTACTTGAAATGGATGAATCGTGGCAGCTGCTGTCCGTGGTCCACCGGGCTCTCTGCCCTGCACTGACAGCTGCACATTATATCCTGTGATCACACCACCTCAGCCACCTCCAGGACCAGGACATCAAAAAACAGGGGCCAAGCACACTGATCCCGAGGTGTTATTTCATGCGCAGTCTACTCCTAAAGTAAATAAAGAGGTTTCTCTGGACTTCAAGAAATGAGATCACCAAGGTTTTTACAACTTATCACTATTATTAAATAACAGCAATCCCAGACGCTTACTAATTGCTTAATCATATGAAGAACTTTACACGAATTATCTGGTTTAATCTTCATAAAAATGCTTTATGTCACAAGGTGGCAATTTTTTTTTCTGTAGAGGACAAGATACTAGATATTTTAGACTTTGTAGGCCATGCAGTCTCTCCAAAAGCATAGACAATATGTAAGCAAATGAATGGAATTATGTTCTCATAAAACATTCTTTACAGAATTGGCACTGGGCCAGATTTGGCCCATGTGGCATGTTTGCCAACCTTGGCTCTGTGCTATTATTCTTATTTTATAGATAAGGAAATTGAAGCTTAAGGGGTCTAAGTAACTGGTTAAAATAACATATGTTAGGGGCTCGGGTTGTGGCTCAGTGGTAGAGCGCTTGCCTAGCATGTGTGTGGCCTGGGTTTGATCCTCAGCACCACATAAACATAAATGCATTGTATTCTGTACAACTAAACCAAAATAAATAAATATTTTTTTTAAAAAATAACATATGTTAAAATAACATAGCTGATCCCAGTGGCTCAGGAGGCTGAGGCAGGAGGATTGTAAGTTCAAAGCCAGCCTCAGCAACGTAGCAAGGCCCTGTCTTAAAATAAAAAATAAAAATAAAAATAAAAAAGGCTGGGGATGTGGCTCAGAGGTTAAGCAACCTTAAGTTCAGTCTCTGGTGCCCCTCCCCCCCCCAGCCCCACAAATAAGTAAATTAAATTAAATTAAATAACAAAGCTGTTAATTTGCAGAGCTGGACTGCTATCCCAAGGAATCTGACCATTATCCCTTAGTCTTAACTCCTATAAGCTACTATGTCATACTACTATGATAAATGACAAAGACATGTTGTGAGTTATAGAGTATGACACAAACTTTTATGTGGGTAACAATGTCGGCCAGTGTCCTGATGATGCTCTTTAGGTGAATACAAATGGTCTAATATAACCTATAGCATATTCTATGGATGTGACTGCATCCTTGACTAATTGAATAAAGCTTTTAAGATTTTCTATCCATCTGATATTATGGCCATTGTAGTCAATAAGATTGCAGGAAGCAAATGACCCTGATTTAAAAATATATATTGTATGACATTATATTATTAACTTTAAAAGTTTGCTTATATGCCTGTGGTCTGTGTGTTGTAAAGCAAGATAATGTTTACATATTCCAAAGGAAGCTTTTTATTTTCACAGAAATATATTATGCATACATTTCTACTAGATTTAACATCAAACTCTGGAAAGAATTCCAGTCCCCCCTCCCCAGGATGGACAGCTCCTTTTGTGATTTGTTTCCATGGTAACAGTAAAGTCTGGACTTGAGAATAACAACCTACAAGATAACCATCCAGTTGACATTGTTGGGCATTCCCTTAGGGAATCTATAGTGCTTCATGGTGTCAAGATAACACCTAAAGTAGAATTAACGAGGTTTGCTGCTTTACTTTTTATTTTTTGCACAGCAAGCTCTTTAGAGAATGAAGGTTCTCAGAGTGAACTAAAGTCAGGAAGTGTTTTAGTTTTAGACAGCAGTTTAGCAGACACAAAACACCATGAGCAGCCACACTTCAAAGATGTGCCCAGGACACTCTAAAGAACTCCAGAACTCAGAGTTTCTGGTCTTTGGGTGAATGAAATTTTAGGAAGTATGAAGCAGGTGAAATGGGGGCTTTGAGTTACTAATCATTGTTGCTCAAATTTTGTTTGAGGGAGGCTCAGATTGGAGACACTCCCCAGTGGAGAAATCAGAGAATGAACACTCTTGTCTAAACGTAACTCAACTCTTTGGAAAGTTGAACTCTTTGAATGTAAGTGAGCCTCTCTATTCATCCTGACAGAGGAATAAAACCCGGCTAGCGAAAAAGTTGGCTGCTGGGCTCATGTGAAATGGTTACTGTGGATTAATTGGTAACAAATTATAAAGGGTATGGTCAATGAACATTGAAAACTTTTTTTCTGTCGAATCATTTCCTAGAGAAGAGAGTCATAGGTTTAGATCATTTATTTATTTAGTTTTTAAAAGTAGTCCAAATTAAAAAAAAAAATGGAATGATAGTACTATGGACAACAATTTGGCATAATTTTACATTTTATTTATTTATCATGAAATTCACTCATGGCAAGTGTATAACTAGAGGTTTTTAATAAATTTATAAATTTTGCACCTGTGGTAAGCAGAATTCTAAGATGGTCCCTGATATTTTCGTCCTTACTATATGTGCCCTGTGTAAAACTCTTCCCTAGGTCATGGGCAGAATCTGAATACCATGGATGTCCCACAACTAGGTTAAGTTATGAGGCAAAGGTAAAGGGGTTTTGCAGGTGTCATTAAGATTCCAAGTCATATGATTCTAAGTTAATGGAAAGGGACCTGACTTAATCACATGTGAACCCTTGAAAAAGAACTGCCATAAGAGGCACTCTCCTACTGGTTTTGAAGAAGCTCGCAACTCCATTGGGAATTGCTTATGAAGATGCAAGGCCTTGGTCCTTCAACTGCAAAGAACTGAGTTCTTCCAGCAACCTAAGGAAGCTTGGAGGAGGACCCTGAGCTCCAGGTGAGAAACCAGCCTGTCTGCCACCTGGATTGTAGCCTTATGGAATCCATCTTAGCCATGCTTAGGCTTTTGATCTGTGAGAAATTGTAATATAATGAATGTGTGTTGTTTTAATCCTATAAATATGTTGCAATTTATTATGCTGTAATAGCAAACTAATACAGAAACCATTACAACAGTTTTGAAAAATTTTATCATTCCCCCCAAAATTTCCTTGAGACCATTTGCAGTCAAATCGTGCTCTTATCCCAAGGCTCTTATCTTTTCTTAAAGATTTACCTTTTCTGTAATAATGGAATCATACAACATGGAATCTCTTGTGCCTGCTTTCTTTCACTTAGCTTGTTTTGGAGGATGCTTCATGTTGTAGCATGTACCAGTGGTTCTCCATTGTATGGAGACACGTATTGTGTTTATGTATTCATCAGTGGATAGACATTTGCATTGTTTCCAGTTTGGGACTTCTCTGACTTGGAATAATGCTGTTCTGAACATGAGCATGCAAGTCTCTGTGTGTACTGTGTGTCCTACCCATTTCTCTTGGGTAGATATTTAGTGGTGGGATTGGTGGGCTGTATGGTATACTATGTTTAACTGTTTAAGACTGGGCTAGGGTTGTGGCTCAGAGGTAGAGCACTTGCCTAGCCTGTGCGAGGTGCTGGGTTTGATCAGCACCACATAAAAAAATAAATAAAATTATAAAAAAGGTATTGTGTCCAATTTACAACTAAATATATATGTATAGAACTGTTTAAGACACTGTCACACTGTTTTCTGGAGGGGCTGCGTCATTTTACTTTCCCACCAGCTATGAATGAGGGTTCCAGTTTCTTGACATCCTTGACAAGCCCTGGTCTATTTTTATTATGGCCATTCTAATGGGAGTGTATATTTCTTTGTAGTTTAACTTGCATTTCCCTATTGGCCAATAATGTGGAGTATATTCTCAAATGTTTACAAACCATTCATAACACTTCTTTGGTGAAATGTCTATTTAAATGTTTTTTCCAATTTTTTCATTTGAGTCATTTATTTTGTTATTGAGTTTGATTTTAAAAATATATTCTAGATACAAGTGAACATTTTCTCCCATTTTGTAGACTTTTTCTTTTTATTCATTTTATTTTTTACTCTAAACTTTTTTTCTTTTCACTTTCTTGATGGTGTTTCTTGAAGTATAAAAGTTTCTAATTTTGATGAAGTCCAGTGTAATTATTTTTTCTATTGTTGCTTGTGCTTCTGGTGTTGTATCTAAGAATCCATTTCTTCACCCACAGTCATAAAAATTTAATCCTATATTCTCTGCTAAGAGATTTTTGTATATATTTTAGGGTGATCTTGTTAATTTTGTGAAAAATTTGCTAAGATTTTGATATATTTTTTTAAGTCAGTAGATCAATTTGGGGGAAATTATATCTTATCAATATTAAATCCTCTAATCCACAAACATTGAATTTTTTATTTTTTTTGGTACGGAGGATTGAACTCAGGGGCACTGACCACTGGGCAACATCCCCAGCCCTTTCTTGTATTTGATTAGAGACAGGGTCTCACTGAGTTGCTAAGTGCCTCGCCATTGCTAAAGCTGGCTTTGAACTTGCGATCCTCCTGCCTCAGCCTGCCAAGTGCTGGGATTACAGGCGTGTGCCACCACGCACGGCTACATTGAATATTTTTGTTAAATTTTTCTTCGGTTTCTGTCTGCAGTGTTTCAAATTTTCATTGTATAGATTTTGCACTTCTTTTGTTGTTTTTTTCCAAAGTATTTTATGTTTTGTGATGATATTGGGAATGGAATTATTTCCTTCACATCATTTTTAACTGTATGTTAGTAATATATAGAAATAAAATGAACCAGTATATATTGATCTTTTAACATATACTGTTGCTAAACCCATTTACTATTGTAGTTTTAAATGGATTTCTTACGATTTTCTACATCATATCATCTATGCATAAAGACAATTTTGGTTCTTTCTTTCTGATTTGGATGCCATTAATTTTTATATTCCTTAGTGTACTAGCTAGAAAATCCCATATAATGTTCAATAAAAGTAGCGAGAGTGGATAGCCTTACTTTTTCCCTGGTCTTAGGGAGAAAGTATTAACTTTTTCACGTTAAATACATAGAGTTTTTAAATATTTTTTTTTTAGTTGTAGTTGGACACAATATCTTTATTTTATTTGTTTATTTTTTTTAACATGGTGCTAAGGATCGAACTCAGTACCTCACATGTGCTAGGTGAGCGCTCTACTGCTGAGTCACAATCCCAGCCCTACTACAGAGTTTTAATAGAAACCTTTTATCTGAGGAATTTCCTTCTGTTCCTAGCTTGTTGAGAATTTTTATTGTGAGTGGTATTGGAATTTTATTAAATGCATTTTCTGCAACTACTAAAATGATAATGTGGTTTGTCATTTATTCTATTAATGTAGCATACTACATTAATTGATTTGGGGATGTTAAAGAAAACTGGGGTCTTACTTCATTTCTCCCCTGCCTTCTGCTTGCTTTGAGTTTAGTGTACTCTTCTTATTCTAGTTTCTTAAAGTGAAAGCTTAGGTAATTAATTTAAGAACTTTAATTTTTTCTGTTGTAGGCATTTATTTCTCTTTAAGTAGTACTTTAGTTATATATCATAAATTTTGATGTTATGTTTCATTTTGTTTAGTCCAAGATATTTTTACATTTCTCTTGTGATTTCTTTTTAATTTATTTAGGAATTTGTTATCTATTTTCTAAATAATTGGGGTTTTACCCTATTTCTCTCTATTGTGTATCTCTAACTTAATTCTGTTGTGGTCGGAGAATACTCATGTGATTTCCTTTTTCTTTAAAAAAAGAATGTATATTTTTGCTGTCTTTAGGTGATGTATTCTATAAATGTCAGATCCAACTGGTTGATAATTTTGTTCAATTATTTAATATCTTTATTTAATATTTTTCTATGTAATTTTTCCATTAGTTATTGAGAGTGAGCATTGGAATGCCCAACTTTTTGTTGAATTGTCTATCGTTCTTTTTATCCTGTCAACTTTTGTTTTTTTATAACATGTGCAAGTATTATATCTTTTGGTGCATTGACTGTTTTATCATTGAATGTCTCAATTTGTCTCTATATTTCTTGTCTTCATATTCAGTTTTTTAAATAGTAGTTTTCTTATGCACTGTTTACAAAGTATATATATATACTTTGAAGACATTTTCTTACTTTGAAGATGTCTTTCTTTTTCATAGTCCATAGTTTTGTTTGCTTTTTAATTTTTTTCCAGTCTGAAAAACCTACCTGTATGATGTTTGATACATGCATATTTAATGTAATAATTGACTTAGTTGGGTTTATGTCCAAAATTTTGTTATTTATTTTCTATTTTTTCATTTCTTCTTTTCCTGTACTGATTTATTTTGTGCTATAATTTCTACAGTGACATTTTAATTTTTCCGTTGAAGTTTTTACTCTTTTTATTTGAATTTTCTTAATGGTGGCTCTAATCATTAAGCTAGTTATCATAACCTACTTCAGAGTAATGCTAACTTAATTCTATAAAAATATAAAAACTTTGCTTCACTATATCTCTTTTTCCTCCCCCTCATTTATGCTTTGCTTGTCATTTAGATTGTATACATATTTTATAAATACTCTGTTTAGTTTTCTAAGATTTGCTTCACAAAATCTTTCTTTCCCTGGAAATCTTTTTTTTTTTTTTCTTTGCTGTTGAAGCTGTGTGGGATATATACTGGGTGTTTTTGTTGTTGTTATTGTTTTTTTAAGCAAAGGCTGCTTGTGACTCTCTCTCCTTTTTTGGTACCTGGGATTGAACGCAGAGTCATTTAATCACTGAGCCACATCCCCAGGCCTTTTCATTTTTTATTTCAAGATAGGATCTTGCTAAGTTGCTGAGGCCAGCTTTGAACCCACAATTCTCCTGCCTCAGCCTCTTGAGTCACTTGGATCACAAGCATGTGCCACCATGTCTGGCTGTGGGATATATTCTTGAGTGACAGAATTTTTTTCTTTTCGCACTTCAATTATTTGATTTCACTGTCTTCAGGTCTCTATTTTTTCTGATGATAAGTCCTTATTTAGATTATTGTGTCACTGTGGATGATAAGTCATTTTCCACTTGCTGCTTTCAAGGTTTTCTTATCCTTCAGTTTTCAACAGTTTGATTTTGGTTTGCCTGGATAACTAATTCTGTTTATCCCATTAGGGTTCATTGAGCTTCTTGAATCTGCACACTAATATGTTTCATCAGGCTTGGAGAGTTTTCAACTATTATTTCTTCAATAATTTTTTTCTACCTGTCTTTTCTTACCTCTCTTTCCTTTTTGAGACTATGATTGTTGTTATGTTGTTAGGCTTGGAGTTCTTTATGGCTCTTTAAGACTCTGCCTGTTTTTCTTTACCACCCCATTTCACTGTCTTGTAGCTTGAATATTTTTTATTGATTTGTTTTTTCAGTTCACTGATTTCTTCTTCTGCTTTCTCAAATTTTCCATGCGTGTCTCTAGAGAAATTTTCATTTCAGATATTGAACTTAATGGAAATGTAAGAGTACTTCTGTAATAGGTGGTGCTGCATCTTGAAATTCTACCAAAATTTCCCATTTGATTCTTTTAAAATAATCTTTAGCATTGTATTGAGATTCTCTATTAGTTGTGTAATTTTCATGTTTTTCATGTTTTTCTTTAAATTTTTATGCATGGTTTTCTTTAGTTTCTGAACATATTTGTGATAGCTGCTTAGAAGTCTTCGTCTACAAAGTTCAATATTAAGACCACACAGGGACATTTGCAATCAATAGCTCCTCCCCGCTGCCACCACATGTTTGAGGCACACTTCCTTTTCCTTTGCTTGTTTCATATTTTTTTGGTTCAGTACTGATATTTTAGATAATCAGTAGCAAATATATAGATTTTGCCCCTTTCCTTCCACAAGGGATTTATAGTTGTTATTATTTTTTGTTTAGTACCTTGCTTGTACCAAATCTGTGGCATGTTTCCTTTGCAAAGTGCAACTGCCAATGTCTTCATTTAGTTTCTTTTTTTTTAAAAAAAAAAATTTAGTCAAAGAATTTTAGCCTGGCTTACATTCAGCTGAACTTTCTTGTGTCTCTTCTATGTGCACAAGCTCCATTGGCCATGTGTGTGTGGATGGCTTGGGTCCCTGTGAATTTGCATAGTTCTTGTCAACCCAACATACATTAAGAGCTTTTTCTAACCTCCTTTTATCTGGTTCACCTACCAGAATGTTGTGAAATCTTTGGTTAGTCCACTAGTCTTTTTGTTTGCCCCCAAAATGACTACAACCTTGGGTTATCTACACTGCTGGCATTCCTGATTGCTTTCCAGTGAGAACTTCCAGGTTAATTGTGAATGCTTTAATCAAGTGAACCCCCTTTGGCATGTGCAGTGAAGCTACTGTTTTTTCACAGTATGTCATGCCCTGGGTGAGTGAAATACCATCCTGACAGAGCCAGGTGAGGGACAGGGGTCGGAGTTGTAGGGTGGAGGCAGATCCAGGCAAGAACACTGCCACAGAGCGAGAGAGAGACACGAGTGGCCAGGCCCAGCTGCAGCCGCAGCAGCAGCCGCGGCGGCGGCACTGAGGAGCCAGACACAAAGAGAGGGGCCGTTTGCGGGGTGGGGTGGGGGGTTCGCTATGTCGGATGACGATTCGAGGGCCAGCACCAGCTCCTCCTCATCTTCGTCCTCCAACCAGCAAATCGAGAAAGAAACAAACACCCCCAAGAAGAAGGAGAGTAAAGTCAGCATGAGCAAAACTCCAAGCTCCTCTCCACCAGCGCCAAGAGGATTCAGAAGGAACTGGCAGACATTACTTTAGACCCTCCACCCAACTGCAGGTTTGCACACATGGAATCTGAGGTGGCCTGGCAGTGGTGCTGAGCTGGAGTTGGCTTTGGAAGTCCACATTTGATTTGAAAGTTTTGGTGATGGTAAAGTACGCAAGGTTGCCAAGGGGAATAGGAGAGTTAAGAATTGTGTTCTTAGAGATGTCTACAAATTCAGGATAGGTAAACGAAGAGAACTGGGAGAAAGAAGCAGCAGAAGAAGGAAGAAGATGAGCAGAGGTTTGCAAAAGCCCTGGGGGTGTGGTCAAGGAAATTTTCTCCAAGGGCTTTAAAATATAAAAATTTTTGAGTTGGGGCTGTGGTTGTGGCTCAGTGGTAGAGCGCTCGCCTAGCACGTGCGTGGCCCGGGTTTGATCCTCAGCACCACGTACAAATAAATGCATCGTGTACAACTAAAAAAAAAAAAAACAAGAACACTGCCACAGACTCATTTTTCTGATCTTGAGTTCAGTACTTGTCATAAATAAATGTGTCTCAGATTGTTAAATGTCTTTGATTAATTTTCAGAGCACCAGAATGATTGTTTGTTAACAGTTTTGTCCAGTTGTATTGTGGACTTTTAGGGAGAGCAACATTACATTGGAAGTCCTTCTCTTAATTCTGTATGTATGTGCACACAGGTGTTTGTGAAGACTCATTCATCCGAGTGAATAGGCCCATGAGTAAATATGAGATACATACATGGTCCTATTATATAAAGGATATTTTCATTTTTGAAATGCATTTTTACAGATATGGCAGATGTAGAGATTAAGGACTTTGCAGTAGCTAGACCCAGGTTCAGTCCCATTGCTACTACTTGCTACTACTTGTATAACCTCAGACTCCTTGTTTAGCTTCCAGAAACCCCAGTTTCTCCATTAATAAAATAGGGATTATAATACCTACCTTATAATGTGGCTGTGAGGATTAACTGAGATCATTAAAAACACTCAGGGCAGGACCTAAGGTAAGTAAAAGCCCCAGAAAATACGACTTCCTCTTGCATAGGGTTGGCAAGTGATTAACACTGGTTTGTGTGGTATTATTTTCTCCTTAAAGAATGAGGCAGAGAGGACTGGGATTTGTGGCTCAGCGGTAGAGCGCTCGCCTAGCACGTGCGCGGCCCGGGTTCGATCCTCAGCGCCACATAAAAATAAACACATTGTGTACAACTAAAGCAAATAAATAAATATTAAAAAAAAAAGAATGAGGCAGAGACTAGCACCTGTTTTTTTTTTTTTTTTTTTTTAACAACTTGAAAATTAAGACTGTTAGAAGAAAAGTTAAAGGAATTGAGACTTAGTCACCAAAAGAAAGAAAGATGAGAGAGACTTAAAGTCAATATTAAATTATATCAAATTAAGAAATATAGACATGTATTGGATTACAAAGAAAAATGCAATCTAGATAAGAAAGAGAAACCAGTCATAAGTCTCTCTGCCAGCAGCTCTTTAGTGCCACCTAGAATGGGGGTCACTGGTGACAGGACTGTCTATTATGTCTCTGCTTCCTCACTGCCCTACCCATGTTCTGCTCACATCGGTTACTTTGACACAAACATCCTAGGAGGTGACCATTGCCCTGTACTTGCATCATCTTCTTAGATGTCTTCCGGAGACCTGAATGGATCCTTGGATGTAGGCTGCCAACACAGTTCTTGCCAGCGTCAAGCCCCATGTAAGCCCCAGGGTATTCAGAGTCCTGTCTTGATACATTCCTAATATCTTTCCCCACTGAGAAAGAGGGATTTATTAACTTACTAAGTCTAGTATTACTACTAAAGTACAGACACAGGAAAGATGTTCAGTGTATCATCTCACTTTAGTGGTAAGAGGTAAGGCCCAGAATAAATGACTTGCCCAAGGTCACAGAGCAGTTGTGTGGTAGAGTCAGCATGCAGGCTCAAGTCATTTGCCTTCGGATTAGCTTAACTGGCTGGACTTTCACAACGTCTATCAGATACTGATTGTAAGGATGCAGAATGACAACCTCCATTTCTGCAAGTTCTTTCCTCTCTAACAAAAAAACTAGTGGACTCATTAGTTTAAGAAGGACTTTCAACAAAATTTGAAAAACACGAAATATTTCATAAATTACAACTAAATCAGCTATCTAGTTGCATGGACAGTGTAATTTAGAAAAGATTTATTGTATCTCTGACGAACTAACTAGACAGCCAATAAATGTGACTGAGGTCTCTCAGATGCCAGTGTGATGAAACCTCCCAGGGTTTGAATTTAGATTAGAACGACAGGTCAAGGATCAAGTGCTAACATAAACCACCCACCTACCCTCCCCCAAATAATAAATAACTCTGAACTTACCAAGTTTCCCACTTCCTGAGCAGTCTATTCTATTTCTCAACCCTAAGAAACCACATTTGTAGGTTTCTAGTACAGTCAAACATTACTTCAGGATAGGCACTCATTCTGAGAAGTGCTTCATTGGATGATTTTGTCATTGTGCAAACACTGCAGAGTGAATCTGGGTGGTATAGGTCAGTCCCTTAATATGGCCTCTTCATGCAATCAGGAAATACAGTAAACATGAGGTGTATGAGGCTGCTGCCACCAGCATAACAGGTCATGCTGTCTTATAGTGAACTTTTTCTTTTTTAATGAGTGGGACTACATTGTAAAATAATGATGAAAAGTGTAGTATAGTAAATTTTTAAACCAGTAATTTAATCATTTATTACCAAATATATGTGCTGTACACGATAACTTGTATTATGCTTTTATCTGATGGGCAGTGCAATAGGTTTGCTGGCACCAGCATCACCATGAACATGTGCTGTCACAGTGTGCGCTGACATTATGATGGCAACCACATCCCTAGAGAAGAGGAGTTTTTCAGCTCCTTTTTCATCTTGGTGGAGGCCATCATCATATATGCCATCTGCTGACTGAAATCTCACTATAAAGCACATGAGTGTATATACCTGAGGAAAATTCCTCATGATTCTTACAGATCTTGGGCTTGGCAGCCAGCATTCCTCTCCTGGGTCTGTGTTTAGAGACTGTGCTGTGCTTTTCCTTGGGTTCATTGGTTCTGCAAGGGATGAAGAGTCCAGAGGCCAAGGAGATGTGTAGTTTGCTTCATAAACTTAAATGTGTACCTAAATCACCTGGTGATCTTATTAAAATCCTGAATATTCAGATTTGGTAAATCTATGATTGGGACCTGAGATTTTGGATTTCTGATAAGCTTCTAAAGATGACAAAGCTGTTAGTCCCCAGACCATACTTAGGTTCTAGACCAAGGACTAGAAACCCTGGGATTCCCTGTCTAAAGAGCTAGAACCTACAACCAGGACCTGTGTGGGTCTCTTAGGACTGACTGCTGCAGCTGTCATACCCATAGGCTGGAGAGCAACTAGGAGGTAGCAGGGGGCAAGGAGCAGTGACACCTCACGGGGAGGGGGGAATGAGGAGACAGAAGTTGGAAAGCTTAAACTTTCATCTAGATTCTGCTCACAGAAGCATAAGACCCCTCGAGGTCCAGCACTGAGAACAGCTGGGAAGGAAAGGAAGACTCCATTTTGTAACCTCACTCCACATTAGGAGTGGTCCTGCCTGCAAGTACCTCGGGAAATGTTTGGGTAAAATTATTTTATCTTTGGGACTAATCACAAAATGGACAGACTTCAGTGTTTCTTTTTCTTCTCCTTTTTATTTTTCCATGTTGCTATTGCAATGGGAGAGAACACTTTTGCTTCCCTTTCAATGTCCACAGTGAATATTTGATATATGGCAACAAATTTTCAACTGGTTTGGTCAACAGTGTTCTTTAAAACTTTGAGAATTCTCCATTGTTCTAGCTGGAGCAAAGATGTGTCTCATCTAGTACTTGATGTTTGGTATAAATTGATTATCTCATTATAACAATTATATTAAGGAAGGAGAAGACTGTATCATTTGGCGTTAACCTAAAGGATTCTAATGTTGTCTCTGAAGATTCAGTGGAAATAGTAATTGCTATTAATTTCATTTCAGTAATGCCATTAACCATTTCTTTATTCCATATTCATTTTTAAAGCTTTTACTAAGATGGACAGAGTAGACATAGGAAAAATATGAGTGGTTGAAAAGGTAAATAGTTTGTAAGGACAACCTGTGCAAAACATTGATCCAAATTCAGCAGCTGACACAAATGGCTCTCCACTAACCTTCTGAATGCCTTTCTCAGCAGCGCTTCCTCTTCTCCCTCTCCTTCCTTCCCCTGCTAACTTTCTGCCAGAACTTGCACCCACCTACTAACTCCACACTTCTCAGTTCAGGCAAACTAGTGCTGGGAACCTAAAGCATTTCACACGAAAACCAAATTACCTTGACTCTACCTCTTAGTTTGGCTAATGTGACCCTGAGCCCTGAGTAAATCTTTTAAACTAATTTTTACTAATATTGCCTTGCCCCATTTTTGGTTATGCTGAGTTGTTTTTTTTTCCCTGTGAATTTAATGCTGTTCTTGTCCTCCGCTCTTTTGACAAGAGTTATGAGTCAAGACCCAAACTTAAGACAGTAGTCAATTGTCGAGGAGTTGCTGCAGTCTTTGGCAGTTGCCACGCAGGGTCTAAATTTCCCAAACACAGTATGTATACAGCCAGGGGGCTGCTGCTGATGTTGGCAGCCTCATCAGACCCTGTAGCAGTGGAAGGAGCACAATCTGGTAGAAAGAGCACTGGGTGAAGAGTCAGGAGGCTTTGGCCGGAGTTCAGTCAGCCATGAAATAACATGACCTTGGGCAAGTCCAGCTCTCTGAGCTTCATTTTCCCTCCTGACATAAATAATACTGCCCATTCTTCTCAGGATTATTACTGAGATAAAATTAGATAATAAGCCAGAGTGTCTTGAAAAAAACAAATGACAGTGGCAGATATTTAATGAGTACTTTTTTTAAAAAAAATTCATTCAGCAAATGTATATATCAGGCATGAGTTATTCTTTTTTTTGGGGGGGTGGGGTGAGTATCAGGGATTGAACTCAGGGGCACTCAACCACTGAGCCACATTCCCAGTCCTATTTTGTATTTTATTTAGAGACAGGGTCTCACTGAGTTACTTAGTGCCTCGCCATTGCTGAGGCTGGCTTTGAACTCACGATCCTCCCGATCCTCTCATCTCAGCCTCCCGAGCTGCTGGGATGAGTTATTCTTATTAGTACACTAAGAGACACCTAAGTGATCCATGAGCAGGATCTCACTCCTGGGTTCTCGCTGCAGAGGAGAAGTGAAGCCACAAGCACATCCTTACAGTGTGGTCTGGGTGGTGTAGTGTTTCAGTAGCCACAAAATGCTGTTAAAAAAAGAAGTGGTTGTGGCCACTTTTGCCAAGGGGAGTTGTTAAAATCATCACAACGTGGTTTGTGGCCTAGCTCTTGGAGAATGTTGGGACTTTCCATACTGAAAGGGGATTAAAGGGCATCCTGGGTTTAGGGGTTAGCATGTTCAAAGGTAGAGAGGTGTGAGTATGCATAGCGTATTTTGAATGGTGGAGCATTGTTTGTATTCCCTTGTATTCAGGGCTTATCTCAGTTAAAAGTACAGTGCTTCACCGTCTAGTATGTTCCAATCTGATCTGCTCTTCTTCCCAGCCCAGATTTGCTTCATTTCAGTTGATGGCAACCCATCCTTTCAGATGCTTATGTCAGAGACATGCTGGATTCCTTTCTTTTTTCCAGAGACCCCACATTGAATCTGTTAGGACATCCCCATTTGTTCTACCTGGTAAATATGTGAAGAATCCAACCACTTCTCACCACCACCAGCAATTCTACCTGGAATCAAGCACCATCATCTCATTTCAGGATTTCTGCAAGACCTTCTTCCCATTCTCTCCATTTCCATCTTTGCTGCTACATCTTATCCCCAAGTAGCAAACAGAGGATCCTTTAAATATGAAAGTCAGATCATGTTACACTTAGATAGGTCTATTAGTAACCTATCCTTCTCAGAGTAAAAGCAATATTCTTACCAAGAAATAAAAACAAGCAAACAAACAAACAAAACCCCTACAAGACACCATTAGATGTGGCCCCTGCTCTCTCTCTGGCCTTGTCCATCCCCATGCAGCTCCATGGCCCCCTTGCTGAGATTGGACCATACCAGCCCTTATTCCTGATGTAGCACTTTGCATTGGCTCTGTCCTGGACCTGTAGCCTTCTTTCCTTAGAGCTCCATGTCTGTTCCTGTGTCACCTCTTTCAAGTCTTTCCTTTAACATCACCTTTTAATAAGGCCTAGGCGGTCACCCTCTTTAAAGTGCAACTCCCCACACCTTAACTCCTGATTCCTTGATGCCTAGCATTGAGGAGCTTGGCACCCCTGAAGTAATTATCTTGGAGTATTTACAGTTTTTAGGAATTGTAATATCTGTAATTAGAGAAGTCATAAAAGGTCTGCGAAAAGGGGAAGTAAAAATGAACTGGGTCTTGGGGCTGGGGTTGTGGCTCAGTGGTAGAGTGCTTGCCGCAAGCACGAGGCACTGGGTTCGACCCCTGGCACCACGTAAAAATAAACAAATACAATAAAGGTATTGTGTCCATCTACAATTAAAAAAAAAAAAATTAAAAAAAAAAAATGAACTGGGTCTTTCTTTTGATGAGTGTGTATTTTAGAAAGAATCGTCTGGGTTAAAGAAGATCTTCCTTCACATTGACTCCCTGGTTTTGTTTCACAGTTCAGATTTTAAAAACTTAAATGTTATTAATTGAGCACTTGAAACATAATGCATATTTCACTAGTCCTCTGAACAAAGAAAGCTTGCATGAGGCCCTGGGTTTCTTCTTTACAGCCTGGAGAACTGGACTGCTTGACAGTCCTTGGATGCTTTTGAAAAGAAAAGGAAAGAAAAGAAAAGAAAAGAAAATTTTAGGTGAGAAAGGCATGTGGCATGTCAAAATTCAAATTTTTCTTTTCTTTCTTTCTCTCTCTGTCTCTCTCTTTCTTTTTCCCTATGTGTGGTGCCGGGCATTGAACCCAGGGCCTCACACACATTGGGCAAGTGTTTTACCACTGATCTACATCCCCAACCCCTTTCTTCTTATTCTTGTCTTTGCCAAGTATTATGGATTCTGTCTGACAATCAAGAAATGTCTCTACTCTTTTCTTTTGCCATCCAAACATGAACTGAAAAATAGGTGCAAATGAAGTGAGAATGGTGAGAGAGTACAAAAAATTACAAACTTCAAAAGGAAAGGAACCCCATGTAATTTTAAACATACTTATTGAATTACATAAAATTATTTCGGTTGATATCTAGGAAAATTTCTGTGAAAACGATCTTTGTTTTTGGTGTGCGTTGCAGATTTACCCACAGAGGGGGGCATTTCTCTGTTGGGGCTGTCATGGTGCATAATGGTCTTGCGGCTTGATTCTGTTTGATTTTCAATTTCTCTTCCCCTCTTTCCTCCTTCTCTTATTCTTTCCTTTTGTCCAAGGATCTCAGTATCATTTTGATTTGCAGCCTTTGTGAGTTTATGCACAAGAACATGTAACCTTTTCACAAGCCAAAAGGTCACATGCTCAAAGCCCTGGTTCCCTACTCTCTGGGCAGCTGGTTGGTTCACAGGGTTTTCCTCTGCTTTTGAACATTAAAGTGTGCACTATGTAGAAACAGAGAGTGTGACAGTGCAAGCATGTGTATACTTTCATTTATGATATATAGAAATATATCTAGGCACAACTGATAAAGGGTATTTAATCAGTTATTTTTTACCCTTCCAGCTGTATTATCCAAAAACATGTTTAAAGGCCACACTCTCTTTTCTTAACTGCATGTAGAAAAACTATAAATGATTTTTCATATGTAGAATAACATAATGCTATGACTAACACCAGTAAAGATACTATGAAGTTTATACTCTTTCTATCTCTCTGAGGTTTTAAAATGTTTCTTTTTGTGTGTTATCTTGTCCTTTCCCTGGTTTTAGCCATCCATCACAAAGCCCATTTGTCATTAATGACCCATGACCCTTTTTTATTATACATACTTAAGAAGGTCATGGATCTTAACTCTGTGGTAAAGGAGACATTTCATTTCCCTAATTTGTAGGTTGTGAGACCACAGGGGAATCTTAAAATTTGATTGATGGTTAATCACTCAAATAAAATGAGATATGGCAGTAAAATAGTTAATTATGAATCTAGAGTGAGATTGGGTTAACTCTGTTTGGAAGGAGTTCTAGGATTTGTCATTTATTTTTAAAACAATCACTGTTTTCCTTGTCAGCCAATATTTTCTTTCTAGATAAAGAATTGGCAAGATTTTTGTATTGGTGTTCTTCCTATTGAGTAAAGGATTTCAAGGTTCTAATCTCTTTTTTCAAAATACTTATATGTAAACAGAAAATATGGCAGAGTTCAGCTCTTTTGGTTGAAGTGAGCATGGTAATTATAATAAATAAATATTTTTCTTTTTTTTCAAAGATAAATTTGGTGGTACTTATAATGAGTAATCCTAATAAAAGTTTCTCTCCAAACAGAGTAATTATAGCAAAGAAAAAGATTGGTCCTCATCTCAAGAAATTTGGCTTACAGTTGAAATCTTGGGCCAAACAATACAAAATTACACTTATTAAGTATTTATTGGCAGCTGGGGGTATAGCTCAATTGTAGAGCATTGGCCTAGCATTTGTGGGGCCCTGAGTTCAGTTCCCAGCACCACAAAAATTTTGTTGTTGTTGAACACTTGTTTATGTGCCAGTTGTATTTGTAAAGTAAGTTTCTTTACAAGTTGCACTCATATGTATTTGCTTCTTATTATGCTCATTTCCTCACATTGGATTCTTACAGTAGTCTTAATCAGTGGGGTAGACAATATTATTCCAACTTTACAGATGAGAGAGTCAACTAAAATTATGGCTTGCTCAGGCCAGGTAGTGGCTAGTAGAAGGATAAGTCAAGTTCTCCTGGCTTCCCATCTTATGTTTTCCCCAGTATTTTATGTTACATTCCTTTTGCCAGTTAGAATCTCTTGCTCAAGAGAGCGAACCCAACCAGTGGTTTTCGAAGTGTGGCTTCTCAAGTTAGCACCATCACCATCACATGGGGACATATTAGACATGCACATTCTTAAACCTTACTCCAAAACTACTTGAACCCGAAATTTTGGGGTTGCGGGGATTGTTTTAACAATCTGCTTGAAACAAGCCCTTCAGGTGATTCCGATCCAAGCTAAAGTCTGAGAACCATGGAACTCAAAATGCATTTCTTCATCAGTAAAAATGTGGGTTGGGCAATTTGTCCATTATTTATCCAATTAAGGCTGCCTGGTGGGAACACAGGGAGTGTTTGCCTTCTAGGAATTCATCCAGTCGAGGACAGAGGACTAGCATACCAGGAGCAATTATACCTGCCTGCATTGCTCGTTAGTTGCCAGGTCATAGGGAAGAGACAGCACACACACTGTGGGTCTCCAGGGAAGCGAGTGTTCCCCAGGGATGGCAGTGGTTGCAGAAGGCTTCCTGGAAGAAAAGGAAATGGAGAGGATCTTGAGGTGCCCTAGGATTTGGAGCGAGACTAGATTGGGAATTCCAGAAGAAAGGGGTATTTGTACTCATTGGCTTGTGTACAGCAGAGATTTTTGGTAAGACTGTAGAGAAGTAGACTGGATTAGTGAAATGGACCAAATTGTGATGAGCTTCTGTAGTCAAAAGTCAGTACTCAGGGGCTACGGTTGTGGCTCAGTGGTACAGTGCTTGCCTAGCATGTGTGAGGCACTGGGTTCGATTCTCAGCACCACATATAAATAAAATAAAGTCCTAAATAAATATTTAGTTAATATTGACAACTAAAAAAATATCATTAAAAAAAAAAAAGTCAGTACTCCACAGGGCAAGGGGGGGGGCCGTAATAGATTTTGATCAAATAACTGACATAATGAAAACATTGTTCAAGGAATGTTAAACTGTCATATGCATGCAGGTCCATATGTAACTTGACATAATTCTCAACATTCGACAGTATTTTATGTTTGTTGCCCTCCTCCAATGATATTTATGGGCTTTGATGTGAAGTCTGGGTTTACAAATATTTAAAAAACAACAAATAATAAGGAAGTATTTATTTTGGGTCATGACAGTAATTATATGTTTTGTTTGCTTCGTGAAATGAGGTTGGTGCCCTTTGTTCAGACCAAATGACAGATGGTCTTAATCTGTTTATGGGGAGAATATGTTAGAGCCTTCTCTGATTAACATAAATGACCCTCCAAACCCATCATGTCCTTCTTGTTTTATAAGTGGGTAGGCTTCAGTACCACCCTGAATGAGGCTTCTGCTTAGAGAAAGAAAAATGGTACACACTTCATCTGGTCAGAGAAAAGTGGCCTTCTCATTTGGACACCATTTAGTCAAATGCTACAGGAGATATAAAGGCACTTGGCTAAATAATTATTTTATACAATTAAAATGATGGGAGAAAGGTATCTAAATACTTACTCTATTTAAATTTTGTGCCCAGGACGTAGCATAATTAAGGTATGTTCCCTTGTCCTCAAGTAGCAACTAGAGTTTGGGGAGAAAATGACACCTACATAGTCATAAGAGAATATTAGATGGAAAGTAGTCGTGTGCCTTCAGCTCATAAATGAGCACACAATTAGAAATGGGGCCATATTTCACTCTAAGTTCTGATGACAGAGATGTGCCTTTTTTAGCCACACAGACATAATCAGCCCTGCTTCAGAGATGCCTGGAATCATCTGCCATAACCCCTTGAAAATTCAAATTCATTCTTTAAAATAATTAATGCATTAGTGTCATCCTGGTGTGGTACATAATTTAAAACTTTCTTCCTCATAAATAAAACAGCATTTTAGACCAGCTGCTCTATATACCAAAGAACCAGGGACTATGAAGGCATGAGAGAGCACAGAGTTTTGCTTTCCTCAGCCTTGTCAAGGGATGTTGAAGCTTTCCTTATTCATCCCACTTCTCCCTGATATCTGAACTGCTCTCCTCCCATTCCTGTTCATGATGCACTTAGACACTGTGCAGTATCGACAGTCTATTTAACCTACCATAAAAATAAGAATGCCACATCATTTGCTGATATAGTTAGTGGAGCCAGTCAGGCTATCATGACAATTCTGTATACTTGGGTGGTTGCTATTTTGAATTTTATTCTGCAATGTTTGGCCCTATTAGAGGAAGAGTGTATGTTTTAACTGTATATAAGAAATATAAAATCAAAGACTATTACTTGAGGCAGAGACCTTGATGGGACATGTTTCTGGATCTTGACAGACTCACATAACAGACTGTGAGGAAATGGGCATGCTATCAGTTTGTACCCCAAAACTTTCCCAAACCCACAAATACACCCACTGATTTAAAACACTGCACATATGCACATATGTCCTATCTCCCAGGATCAGATCCTCATTCTCAGGGTAGTAGGAGAGGAATTTGGGAGTTTAGAATTGTGTAAGAGTCTCAGTCTCCAAATATAAAGGAAGAAAATAATCTGCAATGAATTTGGAAATATATATGAAATAAACATTGATAACATGAAACTTGTGTGTGTGTGTGTGTGTGTGTGTGTGTGTGTGTGTGTGTGTGTGTTTGTGTTTTTGGTACCAAGGATTGAACTCAGGGGCACTCAACCACTGAGTCACATCCCCAGCCCTAATTTGTATTTTATTTCGAGACAGGGTTTCACTGAGCTGCTTAGTGACTTGCAGTTGCTAAGCCTGACTTTGAACTTGCAATCCTCCTGCCTCAGCCTCCTGAGACGCTGGGATTACTGGCATGTACCAGCATGTCCTGCCAACATGAAACTTTTATCTTTTAATGGGTTCACTTTTCTGAGGTACTCTCTTCCATATACATATTTTTTCATAAACATAATTTTTAAATATTCTTATTAATATTCTGTCATAGTGATTCTTAACCTTTGGGTCATGAGTAATTTTAGAATCTAATGAAGGCAATGGTACCTCACTCCAGAAAATTGCTTCAATGCACATGCTTGTAAAAATATTCTATGAAATTGAGGGTGGGGGAGCAGTGGCTCATGGTTTTCACCAGACCCTACTGTCCTAAAGTAGTCATTGAACGTAATGAACTGATTTATCATCTGTGCACTAGCTCTGTACCATCCTTGAGAAAATGGAGAAAAGAGTCATACAGATCATTTTCAAACAGGAACCCAGATTGAAAAAGGAGTTAAACAAAAGTAACATACTGATGTAGTATACATGCTAAGTTTATAATCACTGTTGATCAAAAATAATATAGAAATTTTGGATTTAATAATCTTACAAGTCTCAAAGAAGAATCAGTTTCAAGTATGTCCTTTTTCCTTAATATTTTCATGTTGGAATAAATCATGTTCATTTTCACCAAGATGACTATTTTCACAGGCACCCTTGTGAATCATGCATGCTACCTATAGATAATATTATCTACATTCAATTTTTAACATCAAGAATGATAGTTTAAATCCAATTGAAAAAGGGTCTGAAGTTTGAAAATGATGTATTTTAACCTACTGAAGGCCCCTTTTTGCTTCCACACATCTTTATTTTCTTTCCTGACAGGTGACATACCCTTTTATTCAAGTGATTAGTTAATGCACTGTAACTGGTAGTTTGAGAAGTCAACTCTATGTCTGACTGATTTTTTTTCTCTCTAGGACTTCTCAGAAGCCACAGTACAAGCAGTTTTTCCAATATCTCATCTTAATGGTCAGAATGGCCACCATCTTTGTTATTTCACAGGGAAGGCCATGTGGGGCCAGAGCAGCAGATTCTAGCTCATTCCCTTCTCATCGGCTCCCTTTGATGATCTGTTCCTGGTAGAAAACCTGATATGTCCTCACCCCAGTCAGTCAGCACCAGGCTAAATCTTGGAGCTGAGATTTGTGGTTGTGACCTGGTGAGGTTGCTTAAAAAGTGCATTAACCCAGGGTTAAAAGCAGCATGTGTGATTGACAGTCAGAACACATGTCCTGGGGTACTTTGAAGCCTGTGGTGTGGCTGCTGTCCTCCTGGATGGGAGGCAGGTGCACATGGCGAAGAGGTGGTGACAACAGTATATTTAGATGTGAACTTGTCACTATGATCAGTAGGGCAAAACTTTAAGATCAACTTCCAGAAAAGAAATTTCTGTTCTCTGATGTCAACATATGTCAGTTACCTGGCTTCCCTGTAGCTGAATGTTTCACTCTGGTCTATTCCTGCTCTAGCCTGGTGAGAGAAGCCTGGCTGCAGCTTTCACCCAGCAGCAGCCCCTGAGCATATCACTTATATTCTTGGTGAGGGCTCAGAACAATAGGAAAAAAGGTCAGATTCTGTTTAAGAAGACCATGAAGTATAACATGTATTACCAAGATTGCCACCAAAATTAAGTTCTGGTCTCAAAGTGATAGATCAGTTATCTGGAATATGGACTATAAGGCAATGGCTAAGGAGCCGCTTGATTTTGTTTTGGCACCTCATCAATCAAACTGATCCTGTTGGTGCCTCAGAATTCTAATTTAAAGCAAGCTCAAAGCATATGGTTACATTTGAAATCACCTTTTACTTTTACCCCATTCATTCATAATTTTCTCACTTTCGTGTCTGCAGTCTCCTTTCCTCTCGGACTCAGGTGATTTAACCCCTTTGCTGAGAGATCCCTGCTGAGAGCTGTGCCCTTGCATCAACCTCCCTCCCTGCCTGCCTCCGCCTCAGCCCTGGTGCCTTCTCTTCCTTCTCACCTCTCATTTTAGGTTTTCATTTACTTCCTTCTCAGAATCACTGTAAGTTCCTTTATCCCCTTAGCTACTTCTGACCTCTGTAGTATGTATGTACTTAGTTATTTCATACATACTAAAAGATTGAGAACGACAGATTAAGTGTTAGCACCCTGTTCCCTCAGCCTGAGAGGCAGAATGTCACCAATACAGTTTAAGTCCTGTGGCCAACTGTGTTCTGCACCCTCCCCCTGGGGTGGTAACACATCTCATACTGTTTCATATCTTGTTCCGAATGCCCTGGGTGGGATGAAGATGCTCTCCCTGTACTCAGCCTGCTCTGTGGCATCTTCTTGGCTGCTAGGGCTGAGGCTGGGAGTGAAGCAAGCACAAGGAGCAGAGGAGAGAGGACCGGCCAGGGTCCAGGTGGGAAGGGAGCAAATCAGAGAGAGTAGCTCTTTTACCACAGAACATGCTAAAGTGCTTATTTGAGAGTTCTGTCATTATTCCATCGATAACATCTGGTCTCATACATATTTGGGTAGGAAAATATTGTTCTGTGTTCCACAAACTTTTATTAAGCCCCTTCTACATGCCTAGCACTGTTCTTAATAGGAATTTCTTTATAGGAATGCGGATTCACCTCTATCTCCATGTCCCTACTGCCTTTTTCTTTTACACTGAGAAATTCCATTCTACTTTAAAATCCATTTTTATGTCAAGGATGATCTGTATCTTTCAAGTTAAGTGTTTTTGTTCCTAAACCAGGTGGTGTATTTTATATTCTCTGCTGACAGATTTTACATGCCCCAAAGAGCTTGGGTTGGTAGGATACAAACCTTAGCTAGACCCCAGCCCGACCCCTAAGTATACAAGTTACTTAATTTCTTTAAGCCTCGTTTTTTCAATATGTAAAAGTGAGGATATTAATAGTACCATTTCCCAAAGCTGTTTGTGAAATGAAATAATACATGTAAAGTGCTTACTGCAGTGTCTGGCATACAAAACTAAATAAATGTTAGCTGTGGTTAAATGTTAAATGCTAGCATTTAACAATTAAATCATTATGTAATTTATTTGATACATTTATTTAAGGATGGAATATGGGGTTTTTGAAGGCCATGTGACTGGTATTCAGCTCGGAAAAGAGATGCCTAGAAGATGGGAGAAACAGGCTATGTCCTAAGCACTTGGTGGTGGCTCTTGGAGGAGGTGTCATTTATGAAATGTCATGTTGCTGTGCAGGGGAGGTTGGAATCTCTACTTCCCAGAAACCTGTTCTTCCTACTGGTTCACTGTTCATGGTATGTCATACACATACCGCCATTTGTGCAGAAAAAGCTGCCACCATTCTGTTTGTCAAATCTCTTGCCGGCCTGCTAGACAGAATGTGATTAAGAACGTCGTTAATCTCCACAGGGCAGGTTAGAAGACTCTCTGTACACTCCTAAGATCCTAGTAATAGCTAAAACCACAGAGTTCTTGAAATAAGCTGTGCAAATTGGCCAGAAAAACAGGATGATTGAAGAGGAAAGTGATTTCCCCTGGCAGTGGTCAGTATATTGATTTTCTGTGAGTCCTGGATTGAACAGCTTCAATTCCCTGTCTGGAGGACAGGGGAAATGTCGCCTGCCTCTCTTGTTTAACAAACAAACAGAACCGAGGTCATGTTGCATTTACACTTGTGCTCTGCTTTTTTTTTTTTCTTCAGGTAATTTTATTACTAAGATCATAGCAGTGGTGCTGATGGTGACACCTACTTCATGAGTAATTATTTTCCTTCTACCAATCCTTCCACATTCTTTATCTCAGTTCACCTTCAGAAAACCTGGTGTTTATAGATTTTAATTACATTTCTCATTCAGGGAGGTTTTGACATTTTCTAATAAATGTGTTCTTTTTATAAATGAAAGTAAATGTATTTTTCCATAAGTGTGTTCTTTCTATACTAATTATAAAGAATCTTTGAAGGATTTAAAGTTCACTGGGCAGATGATAGCAAAATTATTTTCTACGTATTTCTTGCAATTTCTGTTGTTGACTGACAAATATATGCTTACAACATTGAAAATTTTATCAGAAAGTTTAGTAACTTTTTTCAGATTCTTTAAAAATTAATATTTGTGTACTCTAAATAAAATTACAATGGTCTAATTATCAATATTTAAATATATGAGGAAGAGACATGCAAACATTCATAAATGACATTTGCTATCATAGGGAATACCTTAACATGATATATCAAAGGTGAGTGTTGCAATGTAAACCAGAACATGTTAACATCTGGTTCACCTAATTTCTCTCGTATTGCTTTCAGCCTGTTCCACTCCATCTAACACAAGATTATTCTTTTATATTGTTTGTGCATATTTTATATGTATACATACAATCTTTTTTTTTCCCAAAGCATTTACCATAATGTGAGCTTACAGGCATAATGGATTCTTCTTCACTGGCTGTGTAGAGTTGCTTTTCCATGTATGCTATTTTGGGGTGCATGGGGGCATAGAGTTAGATCTTTTGCTTTCCTAGCATTTGTGGTTTCATTAACCTTTAATTGGCCAGCACTTCTTTTTCTATCAATATACTTTTTCCTTATTAAAGAGATATTTACCATGAATATTTTCTTCCCATTCTACTTCTGTCTTGCTATCTTGCATGCATTCTCTCTCTCTCTCTCTCTCTCTCTCTCTCTCTCTCTCTCACACACACACACACACACACACATACACACACACACACACACACACACAATTCTGAAAGATACTTCCTTAGAGAGCTCTGAGTTGTGTCATGCAATGGAAAAAAATATAAGACCCTTGAGGGACAAAGGCTATCTTTGAAAATGAGAATCCCAGGTGAGATCCCCTTCTTCTGTATTATGACTGTCTTATCAGAATCATACTTAACACACATCTCAAAGTACTCTGCCAAATTCATAAACAAAAGATTGAATGCTAAATGAGCATAGATGGGAAGAG
This sequence comes from Tamias sibiricus, assembly GCA_025594165.1. Lineage (NCBI taxonomy): Eukaryota > Metazoa > Chordata > Mammalia > Rodentia > Sciuridae > Tamias > Tamias sibiricus. The sequence continues at coordinate 81,359,689 of CM046664.1, forward strand.
CAATGTTGCATGGAACATGCAGTTTTAAACTATTTTGGGTTTTGTACATTCAAAGCTAAAATTTCTGGCGAGTAGGTAAACAAGAAAATAAAGGAAAATGAAACACAGCATAAATCATGTGTCTTCCTTGAGATGTGGGAAATATGTTTAGAGGAGGAGGATGTACAGGAGAAAATTATGAAAGTGAGCTGGGCAGGATAATGAAGAGAAGAATCTAATTGGAGATTATCTGAAGATAAAAAACGGCTACAGTGCCCTCTGGGGAAATTAACTGGCAGATGAGAGGCATGTTGCAGGAGTACAATGTATCTTTTAAGAACAGTTATGGGAAGAGACACTTCTTAACAGAAAAGATGAAGTGAGGAATCAGGGATAAAAGGAAATCCATATGATAAGCACTAACCATGGTAGATAACCTCCATTTTTTTTTTTTTTTTTTTTGGTGAAACCAAGTATGGATATAATGTGTTAGTGCCTTTTATTATCAAAAGGACTAGGAGCTGTTGGGAGAGGGGGTTATGGGTAGCGAAGAATCACTTCTGAAAAACTCTCAAAGTAAGGTTTTAAATTCAGACCCATTTTTTCCCCACTATCTTTGCTTGCCATGAAGTTATTGGACTTGGTTATTTGTGTCATATTCAAAAGTCCCTGTGCTAAAGGTCAAATAAATTTCCATACTGGAAAATAAACCATAAAAAAACCTTAGGTGGTTATATGGTTATATTAAAATGTTGAAATTATATTAATCACTTTCTAACCCATCAAGTTAAGTATTAGTTTCCATCATAGCTTGAGAATGAGGATGCAGTGTAATTTCAGTACTTGTAGGTGCTCAATAAGTGTTACACATGGGTGGACATTTATATACCAGATATATACTAGGCATAACTCTCCTCTCACAGCCAGTATGTGGTCAGTCTAGAGCTGCTTTCATGAGTCAGACTGTGGTGCTTCCGACTTCAAGATGGAAAGCCATCGCTTGTCCCAGGTATTATCATGCTTTTCAGTGAAGCATTTTTCCAAAGATCCTGGCAGCCATTGGTTTCCCAGGACACACTCATCTGCATGTATGACGTGAGTGAGCTTGTCTGTCTTCTCAAAATCTGCTTTGATAGTTTGGTCTTCATGGACACACAGACATCTTTTGTTTAGTGAGAGAATCTCTACTTCAGAAATAAAAGTTAGCATGTTCTTTTGCACTGACCTTCAACTGTGGAGAAGACCAAAGAGATGCAGATTGGTGGCAGACACAGCTCTCAAGGAATTAGATCGTCACAGCTTTCCTAGTTACCTAGAGGTCTTTCTTGTTCTGTGTGTCACAGCTGCAGCTTTGGACTCCACATGAGAGCGAACTGGTTTCCTAAGGGCCAGAGCTTTATTCCTCTGCTGAAATCAGTAGGATCCCTTTGGCCCAGTGTTACTGATAGAAACTTGTAATGCTAAAAGCCTAAAAGTCAATGTCATATGGCATTAAGAATTGTTGCCACTTTGTGTATATATTCTTGTACAGTCACTATAGCTTAAAGCTGCTATAATTTATATATATATATATATATATATATATATATATATATATATATATATAAAATAGTGCAAGTGAATGTTCAGCCTATGGTGTTAAACAGGTAAGCACAACAGTGTCACTTCTGTTTTTGTTAAAGAAGAAAACAGAGGAGCCATCTGCCTAGTGCACAGAGATCTGGGGGTTGAGTTCTGGACATTCGAGTTAAAAAAAATCTGTAGGAGATTAAGATATGAGCTCCCAATTGAATTGTTAGAATATTTACTTCAGTCACAAGAAAATTGTTTCTTTTCTTCTTAGAAATTACAGAAAGCTGGGCTGGGGTTGTGGCTCAGTGGTAGAGTGCTCGCCTCGCATGTGTGAGCACGGGGTTCGATTCTCAGCACCACATTAAACTAAAATAAAGGTATTATGTCCATCTACAACTAAAAAACATTTTTAAAACAAGAAATTATAATAATCTATTCCTGACTGTTAAAGAATACTTACAAGTGCCAGCATTATCCGAAAAAGTTGTGAAAAAAGTTGTGCAAATGCAAAGAACCATGAGGAATTTGATCAATTACTCTTTAAGGAAAAACAGAAAATTTGGGAATAAATGGCCAATAACAACAATAGCAACATCTCAAGAGCGATGTTTCAATACTAGGAGTTTCTATGACGAATGTTTTTATAAGGTTGTCAGTTAATTGCTGAGGGAAATTAATATCCTGGAGCTGAATTGGGAGGGAACTGTCATAGGGCAGGACTTCTTTCCGTGGCTCATAAAGGCAGGTTGTTAGATAGCAGAGCTGGGGAGATCCAGGAGAAACCTCGCTTGATTATGAGTGGTAATAGTAACTAATGGGATGTGCACACTGCTCTGCAGTGATTGAAATTTCATTCCAGTTCCCTTTTGCCTTTACTGGCTTCATTCTGTTTCATTGGAGGAAGTCTCATGCCCTCAACTACATGGACATGCACATAGAATTCAAATCTTGTGAAGCATATTATAAAAGCTCAGGATTTCCCTTGGTTTATTAATCTGTCTAGTTACAGAAGACTATTGTATTATTGTTTCTTTCTCAAGTAGTAAGACATTGGATGTAAAATGAAAGGGGAAAAATATCCCTCCATGCTTGCCTTCTGGCCAAAACATGTGGCCTGCTGCCATAGAAACCTCCCTGATCTCAGAAATGATGACAAAGCATAGTTCCGATAAAGCAGGTTCCTTTGCCATATGCCTATGATTTAATCTTTCCTTCTTTTTCCCCACGAGGCAATTCTGTCTAGCATTGTCAACCATGTCAACTTTACTAGAATGTCTCAAAACATCTGTAAAATACTGATTAAAATAGACACCACGGTACTATAAAAGAAACACATTGGCTTTCTGCTGTCTCTACCCTACTCCTAGAATTGCATTTGCAGCTTTATTTAAAGCCATTGTGACACTCAGATCTCCTATAGTTATATTTTTGCTGAATGGAGATGGATATCTTGATTACGCTGCTATAGAGGGATGGGCAGCTGGCCCTGTTGTGTCATGGAAGAGTCATTCTTCTAAGATGGAGAAAACAAATGAAATGATTCTCAAATGTTTGTGGGATCTCTCAGAGGAAAAGGAAACTTCATGGCAGAAATATAGCCAGAGAAGGCCACTATAAAAAAACAATTGAGGGTAAAAAAAACCACACATGAGGAACTGGATGGGAGCCACAGAGCCCTGTCATCTCCTGTTTATGGGCACGAATTAGAACGTTGGGCAGCCACTTAACTAAGAAGCATTTATTATCTCTTTTGTATCAAGGCCTTTTTCCTGCCTTGCCCATTTCTATTACAGCAGGTCTGTGATTCCTTTTGATGTTTTAGGGAGTCATTAGATAATATTCCCATCCTCCCCTGCTAAGTTTACAAGAATTGAGAAGTGGCATACAAAACTTAGATCAATGGGAAAAAAAGAGAAACATCAGCTTTATCACTGTTAAAGTCAGCTAGAGAAGTGACGAGGGGCCAAAAAGGGCTCCCTGATACTTCTCCCTCCTTCAGATACTCTCACCCTTGTGATCCTGCCGCAGGCTGCTGCTCATGGGGGCAGAGCTCAGGAAGGCGCCCTCTTCATCAACTGGCCGTCACAAAGGAGAGGCCAGGAGGCTTGCGGTTAGGAAGACTCCGTTTCTTCTCCCAAATTCTCCAAGCTGATGGTTCACAAACGTTATGGAGGGAGGGAGGAGGGGAAGGAGGATGTTTTATGTGTGTGCTACTGCATCTCCTGAGAAATGGAGCAGATATTTCATTTCTTCTATAGGAATATGAGGCATGGGGAATGTCTTTCTACTGTGTTTCTACAACCCTCTGCTGGAGTGTGTTACTGTTCTTCCCACTAAGCCCATCTGCCTGGCAGGACAGTCCTTCTTCTTCTTCTTCTTTTTTTTTTTTTTTTTTTTTTTTTTTGGTACCAGAGATTGAACTCAGGGGCACTCGACCACTGGGCCACATCCCCAGCTCTTTTATGTATTTTATTAGAGACAGGGTCTAATAGTTGCTAAGTGCCTTGCCATTTCTGAGGCTGGCTTTGAACTCGCGATCCTCCTGTTTCAGCCTCCCAAGTGCTAGGATTACAGGTGTGTGCCACCACGCCCAGCTCTGTTTCTTCTTACAACCACTGCTGTTGGGATGCTGGCCTCTCTGGGATGGCTCCCCAGCGAGCACCTTTCAACAGTCTTTGCTTTTCCCTCTTCCAGTTTAAAGTCCATCCACCTGAGCAATCTGCTGTGGGTGGGATCTGATAATTTTCTTCTCCTCTGCGAATGCCTTCATATTTATTGTGTACCCTATACAAAGAGCACTATAAAATGGTTACCATTTTCTAAACCTCTACACCCATTATTCGCTTTTCACTTACTATTACATGTGTAGCTATTTTACATCCCTGGTTAGATTGTAAGGTTGTTGTGGACAGGACCAGTTTCTTCCATACCTCTTATGCACCCTTTCTCAGGGCTAGTCAAATGTGGTGTTTATGTAGAGAGTGAATGTGTTTTACCCTGCTTTCTCTAGAAAACAGTGCCTCTGGCAAAACTCAGATGAGTTGGTGCAATTCCAGAATAGCAATTGTAAGGGAATGGGGGTGGGGAGCAAGAAAAATACAAGGTAGCATGTTACCATGGTTGCCATGGCTGCTCAAGAAAACACTGCTAGTTGCCTTGTGACACACATTGTCTTGCAGACAGGTCTTTGAAACCTCCAGACCTCATAAAGGCCTTTCACAAGAAAAGGCAAGGTGTTTATCTTCTAGTTCCTTCTGCCTCTCATTGGGTTATAAATTCCCTTTCCAGGTTGTGTTACTGAGTTGTTCTGGCCAGCCTTTGGGGAAGCCAGATCCTATATTTCACAGCATGGTGGTCCATTGGAATCTAGAAGTGGTGGAGAACCCAGAGTCTCCACAATAACAGTCAAGTTGGGCTAGAGTGCCAGAGCTGTAGCAGCTCCCACCACAGTGGGCATGACAGAGGCTGAGCTCTGCTGAGCCATCACCCCCTGGGAGGCTGATTTGACTTTATATTAAGCAAACAGCCAGAGGAACAGTGTGGGGAGGCACAGACAAATCTAAGAAAGCACATAAATTGGGTCCAATACAGCACCCAATGAATTGATATTGGCTGGATAACTGAGTATAATAAATGTTTCATAAACCTTTATTGACTTCTGTTGGTTAATTGCCTCCTATTTTTCTAGCTTATTGGTGTTATTAAGAGATACAAAGGTTGATTTGAAAGCCAATTCAGACTAAACACATATCTGTTGAGGGTCAGGAAGAATAAAAAATAAGAAATTAATCAAGGAAGGGCTCCTGGAGGGGGGTGAGGTTTGAAGTGTCTTTTGAAGGCTATAATGCCAAAAATTTGTAAGGAATGAATAGTTGTCTACAAAGTTCTCATAGAATCTTCAGAATCTGAGCAAAACGCCAGGTTTTAGGATGGACTTTATACATCTGTGATAGTGTAGCCTTATTGGTTTTTGTAAGAACAAATCTAGAAAGAACAATCTAGAAAATTGCTGTTGATACTTTGGCAAAATCCAAAGTTGTCTTTGAGATTGAAAAATTAAGATAGACAGCATGTTTGACTGGGGCCGTAGCTCAGTGTTTAGAGTGCTTGCCTAACCTGAACCAGGCCCTCGGTTCAATCCCCAGTCCCACAAAAATAATAAAATTTAAAATTTAAAAATGATAGGATGTAGTGTTGGCAAAAAGAAGTGGAGAAACAGTTTTCCTATACATTCATAGAGTGCATAACTTATCAAAGTCTTTTTAGAAGTCAATTGTATTTTTAATCAAAATTTGAAATGCAAAAAAATTATTGAGAAATTTTGTTTGGGGGATCTAGATATACAAAAATACATTTACAAGATTGTTCACTACAGCTTTGTTTCTAATAATGAAAATAAGCTCAACTTAAATATCTATTCACAGTGGAGTGGATAACAAACCCAAGCATCAGCCTGTTTCTGAGAAGGCCCGAGGGAGTTTCTTGTACATCTGTGCTATGTGACTTGTAAAAGATATATGCTCATTTGAACAATCTTAAGAAAGGTTGTCACACTTTTAAAAAGACAAGTTGTGAAATAGCTTATAGCATCAGCCTAGTTTTATAAGAAACAACAAATAGCATAACTTAAAACAAATCTCAGTCTAAGGTAAAGATATGAAAGGAACTTTTCTTTTTTGTTCTGTGAGCATTTATTCATTTGTCTAAATTTAAGGGGGGAAAACCTTTAAAAGTAACATTCTTCAAGTAAGAACCAAAGTTTATCTTCCAAATAGGCCAGATGAAATTTGTATATGAGCACCAAGGTGGTGGGGCGGAGGTGGGGGGGGGGTGGGGAGGAAAGTTCCTAGGGTAGTTCTGTATCAGTGACATTTCACAGAACATTTAGGATGAAGACTTTTTTTATGAATCGGAAAACAAATGCCAACTGAAGTAGTGGAAAGTTGGGAAATGTAACTTGCAGTATAATTCAATTCATTGTGCAAAGAAAACATTTTTTCAATACAGTAATATTGAAAATGGGACAAAATTTTTATTTTATGTGCAGATTAACAAACATGTGGGCAATATGAAAGATTTTATACAATTAGTTGTCACAAGGATACATTGCAAACAAGGCATTTTCTTTATTTACTTGACCTTAAATGCTGATCCCAGGTAGAACTAGTATACAAAAAATCAGTTTGAAGGACTTGAACCATTTATCCAGTTCAGGATCCCTCTCTCTGATGTCCCTTATAGGGGTTCAGGCACGCAGCGCCTCCTTCTGCACTCCCTGTGATAGGGGACTCAGCCCCTCAGGAGGTGGCCCATTCTGTCCTTGGACAGCTCTGCTTGTTACAAAGTTCTTAGAACCCTATTAAAGTAAGATCTACCTCGGGGAAGAATTACTTCTAATACACATTAGAATGAGCTTTAAAAATTGATCAAGGCCCAGTCTCCACCCCAGACCAATTAGGTACCTGGGAGTGAAACCCAAGCATCAGCCTGTTTCTGAGAAGGCCCCAGGGAGTTTTGTGTACAGTGAAGATCGTTAGCTATGTACTCCCGGAAACCCATCAAAATTTTAAAGAGCACTCTCATGTTTCACCTTCATTTCTTCTCCAGGAAAATAATCTCCTGATCTTCATAGGAAGTGGCTTATAATGTTTTTAAGGCCTGTGTGATGAGTATCAATTCATACTGAAATCACTGTAACAGGACATTTCTTAATAAGAAATTTGGTGAAATACAGAGTGGCTGCAATTGTTATTGCAAGGAAACAGACCAAAATCTCATCAAGGGATGCTTAGTATGGCTTATATTATTTTTTATCTGAGAGTCTTCTGTGTCAGGACCCTGTGTGCCTAGCAGGTTCTTTTGATCCCACCTTGTTTTGTTAATGGGTTTGTAGTGATTTAAAAACAAACTCAAGGCAGTAGCAGAAATAAGTCAAAGGTGAGACATATACATGGCTTCATTAAGATGAATCATTCATTCAAATATAGCCTTTCCAAAAGGAAAGTATACTATGCAAAATATAAGAACCTGTGCAAGGTATAATATGCAAAATATAACAACCTATGCACAGTATTTTATCTTTAACAACCTATGCATATTATTTTATCTAGCAAGTTAAGGTAAAAATAGCCTGGTGTTCACAGATGTTACTCAGAGTGGGTTTTGTTTTGCCTGAGGAAGTTTTTGTTAAAGTTGAAATTCTCACCACTGAAATGAATCTCTCACAGGCCACTAACAAGGTATTCTTTTAACCACTAAAACAATGTGTTTGAGTGTGGCAGAGCAAGGCAGAAAAACCAAACCAAACCAAACCAAACCCCCAGGCTCCTGGACCCCTGAGCTGAGATGAAGGTGGGATTACCCATCCTCAGGCCTGGTGCCTAGAGACTGAGGTAACCTGAGAAATGGCACCAAGAGTGAAAATGGAGTTGAAGAGTGACTCCCACACGGATCTAAAGAAACTCTACATGGAGGCCAGCAGGGGTGTCAGATCAGATTGGGAGGCTTGGGGAGGAAGTGTCAGGAGGAGCCCTGTTTTAGTACAAGAGTGGCTGTCACAGGCTGTTCGTAGGAGAGAACTATTTAACATATTGAGCTGGTTATTGAGAGTAAGTTGGCAGCTGGCTTTCCTCTTTTTTTCCTATAAGGGATATAAAATATTTCAGCTTCATGTTACTCTTTATAGCTGAGGCAGTGATGGTGGCCAGTGGTCAGGAAATTGTATCTTTTTGCATTTTACATTTCTCTTAATACTCTGCACACATCACCCCTAAACTGCCTGGCCTCCATTCTCTGTCCAAAGAGGGTCTTGTTCTGCTGGGGCAGTCTGTGGCTTCTCAGCAGCCTTCTTGGCAAGCGTTTGGAATCTTGCCTCACTGCAGGCAGCTCTCTGAGCTGGTCGCACTTTTCCTTCCCTAACTCCGGAGAGCTGCATCCATCCAATTTCATCTTGCAGTGGCTTGTGGAGATGGGGGGCAACAAGGAATTAAGAGAGGTCATGGCAGTGACAGCCACAGTTCTGTCCCCCACAGTCATTTCAGTGACTTCAAGGAAAGTGTTTCCTCCCAAGTGAGGGTCGCTCCATTTCTTTTTCCTCTAATCCCTTTGAGAGAGGGCCCAGCTGGATGAGGAATGAAACCCTATGCTTCCTGGCCCCTTTCCAGCTGGGTGCACTTCCAAACTATTCTCCATGCCAACGCTAATTATGTTCAGGGTTTCTTATTAATAACAGAGTAAAGACATGTAAGCTAATATTGAATATTAATTTTCTCTAATAAGAAAGCTTGGCTATTTTATGATGGATGTGAAGCTGTCTTGGTGTTGGTCTATGAAGACTCTGGCATGGAGCCTCACCTGTCAGGAGGTGAGATGCCCTCTGGCAGGAAGCTTCCGATTTTCTGGGACAGTGTTTCCCACATTCTTGCTAAAAAGCTTCTGCCCAGCTCAGTGGCTTGGCAAATAAAGCAAAACCTCCTGGATTTAAAATGGCACTCGTAGAGAATCTGTGATCATCCAGTGGGGCCATACAGTTTTATTTTTACACTATCTTTGTAGTTTTTCCTAGATAAATCAATATTTAAACTTCTGTGAATTTAATTTAAACTCAGGGGAATGTTGGGCTCTTTAAAAGTTGTCAGTTCCATACATATGCATGTTCTCTGCACTGCCTAGCATGCCACATAGTACAGGATGGGTTTCTGCAAGTTTTATTAATGAATTATTAGAAATGATTAAAGCAAGCTTATAAATACCTTGGCTGAATAGGATTTTTTTAAAAAAGTGCTATTATTTTTACTTGAAAATGATCAAATAAAAAATATTCCCTTGTCAATTTCACATCAGTCTCATCAATTTACTAATTTAAGTTTGGGAAGAATCATTGTATATTAAATCAGTAGTTTATGGCTTCCTGTAAAAAAAAAAAGAAAGAAAGAAAAAAAAAAAAAAAAAAAAACTACCTGGGAAGCTCCACCCAAGACTGATGAAAGAACTGCTGTTGTGGGGTTTGGGCATCTGGAGATTTTATTTTTTAACAGCTTTATTTAGGTATAATTAACATACAACAAGCTGCATATACTTAAAAGACAATTTGGTAAGTTTTAACATGTAACCACCGGTGAAGCCATCACCACAATCAAGACAGTGAACATCACCTGTGGTTTTAGAACCTGCTCAGGTGATTTCTAAACGCAGAGGGATTGAGAACCACAGAAATCATGAGAGCCTTGAAATCACGAGCTGGTTAAGTGTATGACTTGTAGCTGTTCTTCCCACACAGATGGTCAGACTTGTCAGACCCCAGAAGTGCAGCAAATGGTGAGTGCAAGGTTGTCTCTGGGCAAGGAGAACCAAGTGGGCACTTGTGCTGGCTCTGCTCTGAGCAGACTGAAGTCCTCTCCATTCCATTGGCCACCAACCCAGATGAGTGAAATGATACTTTAGCATAGAATCATATTCCATGTATCAATTATGTAACAATTTTACTGATTTTTTTTTCAGCCAGTGCTACTAAAACAGTGTATCTTTAGAAAAGGATATTCTTAAAAATCAGTTAGTTAATATTAATGTTAAATTAATGTTAATGTTCAATATTAGGACACTGATTAAATAGATGCAATTTCTTTATATGGTGGAATATTTTGCAGATACCCAAACTGATTTTATGATAGTTAATGAGGGAATTTTTCATTGTGTATTGTTAAGTTAAAAAAAACCAAACAGGTTGTTAAATCAGTGTGTGCTGAAGGATACCACTTCTATTTTTGGGAAAAAAGGCATAAAAAACATTAAAATATTTAATAAAAGAAATTTAAACTGGGGATGATGGTGCACACCTGTAATCTCAGTGACTTGGAAGGCTGAGGCAGAAGGATCTCAAGTTAGAGGACAGCTTCAGCAACTTAGCAAGACCTTGTCTCAAAATTTTTTAAAAATAGTAAGAAGAATAAAGGATTGAGGATATAACTCAGTGGTAAAGCGCCCTTGGGTTCACTCCCCACTACCAATAAATAAATAAATAAATAGATTAATTAATTAATTTAAAAATAAGTGTGCAGACATATTCACACAGGCAAAATAAAAGATATGGAAAACACACACAAAATCATTAACAATTATTATTTTTGGTGGTGGAAGAAAATGCTTTAATTAAAAAATTTCTGTATGTTTCTTATTTGAGAAATAAAAACACCTCTTTAATCAGAAATAAATGTTATTAAAAATCAACTGCAAAATTCCCCAAGTAAAAATAAGAGCCCATCTAAATCAATCCAGTCAAAATAATGGAAGAATATAAAAATCATTAACATTCTAGCTTCAAACTTGTGTACATTACCCAGTAGTCATTCACTAAGTGTTTCTTGAGCGATTTGAATAAACGACTGGAGCTAAGCAAAATAAACAAACCCCTGCTCAACTTGGAACTAGTTCAGTTGCTCTTTTTCTTCAGAGTCGACAAAGCAAATTTGTTTTGTTTATTCTATTAAATTCAAGTTCGAGGTTGCAAAGGCATTTGTATCACTGTTGAAGTGTGTTGGCATTTCATTTCATTTTGACTGACTCCAACTGTTTTTTGGTTAGAAGACTGGGCAATATGCAAATAAGCAGGTTTCTGCATATGGGCTGTTGTATTACTTCTTGCCCATTCCAGAAAACCTGCAATCTGATAAGTGTTCTCTCCAACAGGGGAGAAGACATGAAATGAGTCCATGCATCCCTTATCATGTTGAAATAGCTTATCTTCTTATGATGTGCATGACAGCACAGTAGGAACTCCCTAAGTCCTCTGTGTGTGTCCCTTATTCCCAGCCCTTTGCACTTGGCTCTGTTCTCTACTTTTGCCAACTTGATACTTCATTCTTTCTGTTTCTCCTTATTGTGTCTGTCTTCTCAGCCTACAAATGTGCTTAGATCTCCTTTGGCCTAAAATCACTTTTCATCTCTGCTGCTCCCTAGAGTTACCATTCTGTTTCTCCCCTTTTTTTTCAGCTGCCAGCATCTCCCTGAAGCTGTCAGTATTTACTGCCTGATTCTGTCCTTCTCTGGACTATCCAAGCACTGTATTTGAGTTAGTAACACCCTTACCTCTCTTCCTCTAAAGCTAGGCTAGGCCTATTCCTGTTTTTGACATTTCTCTTTGTGTCTCTGGATTCCTAGGAACATAGCAGTCCCTGTATACAGGCACTTATTCATGAAACCTGAGAGCATCTCTTAATTCAAGAATATGGAAAGGTTTGTGGAGATTCCTGGCTTTGTCCTGGAACATATTTCCATTGAGTGTGCTGTGTTTTTTGCATATACCTTGCATTTAAAATTAGCAGCCTTTCCAGACTTAACCAAAGTTTTCTTAACCTAGTGACTTTCCCTCCTTGCAAAGTTTTTGTTTTTGTGTTTTCTTGTTTAATTACTTCTGCAGAATTATACAAGGCCATGCTCTGGCACAGAGTCAAACAAACCTGATTCAGTTGCAATGTGTTACATGGACAAGTTCTGACTTTGGGATGTGTGACTAGACTTGTTTGTGTCCACATATAAAATCATTGTACTGAGGTGTGTACAGGCAAATAAAAACTATTAAAACTCTAAAAAACAAAATAAAATCATCATCATAATATCCATTTTGTGGGATTATTGTGAGGACTTAAATAGTTATCATTCAGGGAGCCCTTAGTCCTGTGTCTGGACTGTGAAGGTTGCTTACTGAAGGCTGGAACACGTCCTTTCTCCCTGACTTCCTTCTTCAGACATGCCCAGAACCTCAGAGCAAGGAAGCTGACTGAAGTGTGAGTGCCCAAGCAATCTGTGAATTTGTGCAACTCAAATTGGTGCCCAGCAAACTGCCAAATCACTGCACTTCACGAGCCTCTGGGGCATTCCCTCTCAAATCATAAGCTACAAATGCAGGACTATGCCAACCAGTGTGATCTGTCCAAAGATTTTAAAATAACAGAAAATATATGTAGCAAGTGTTAAAGAAGCAGATGGTATTCATATGCTGCAAACTCTCCCTGCTGCCAAGTCACCCACATACCCATAGCCATAGCAGAGGGGAAAGGGAAAAACTGCATTTCCTTCTTTTCTTGGAATTGCCATCTTTTCTCATCTCTGTTGCCAATGTCTTCTCACAGGATTTACAAGAGAAGAAAAGTTTCACTGTTCTGGAAATGCCAGAGAACGTTCCAAAACTTGCTTAGCCTTCTTCCTAGCAACAGATCCAGCAACTTCCTCTAGGTTTCTTCTGGGTGGCATAGATCTCATGGGGTTTATCACTTTCTGCCTCTACTAGTCATACAACCTTGGGCCATTAGTCCAGTTTCTGTGCTTCAGTTTTCTTATCTATTAGATGGGAATAATAAAACTGCCTACTTTATAAAGTTGTTAGGAGGATTGAAGACATGCTGTTTGGATACAACAGTACCCAGAATGGAGTAAGCACTCAATATGTTGCTATGGAGTCATTGTGCCTGCATAACCAATGGATGAACTTAAGAGTTAGTGGAAGTAATGTGGACTAAGAATCACAAAACATCTAGAGCTCTGGCATTGCCACTTTCTGGTTATGATAAGTCATTGAGAAGTTACTGAAACTTATTTTTTCTCTAATAAATGAAACTAAGTCTGTGAAAAGTAAATTCCAAAATGCCATACAACACAAAAGGTATTATCTCTTATCTCTGTTTTTGAGCAGAAGCTGCTGATTCTTAGTTGACTTTGCACTTCTTATTGCTTGCAGCACCTTACCCTTAGTGGGTGTGCAACAGCAACTGTTGAATGAACAGGTTAATAATTCAACACAATGAGAAAAAGAAGCAAACCAAGAGGGCCTCTGCATGGTCAACAGGGATGCCATGAAATCCATGCATACACTCACGTACTTTCCTCATAGACTGGCCTATCAGGCCTGCCTGAAGCTTTCCAGTTTTACTTTGCCATACAGTCAGCCATGGGAGGATGAGGAGTTTCCAGCTAGAGCAGGGAGGATAGGTTGGGTTTCTCTGGGCAGAGGCACTGACCACATGAGAAGGTGCAGCTTGAGAACCTGACAGTAATGGTGGAGACAGAAAAACTAAGAAAAGCAGACACAAGAACTTAAAAAGTCCTTCTGTATAGAGCTTTTTACTGTAATGAGAGATCCCATGAGGCTTACTGAAAGCTAAATTAGACAAGCAGTTGAGATCTTCTTTGGAAAACAGTTTCATTTTGGCTATACCAGATGACCTAAAATAACAGATTCTGCTAATTTTCATGATTGCCTCAGGGAAGGTTGAAGTGAACTTGGCTCTGTTTTTGCAATATGTTTCTCAAACATAGCTTCTTGGTCTGCTGCACAGGTAATTACTGTGACTACAAAGTTCATGTTGCCAATTACCTCAACTATGGTCTCATTTTCTCTATTGCTACTAAAGCCTGATTTTTTTTTTTTTTTTTTTTTTTTTTTTTGTTTTTGCAGTCTTTAACCAGCATGTGTTGGAACCTTTATCAATTGAGTTGCTTGGTCATGCCAGTTTATGTAGCTTTTTGTATCAGGATGATTTGCTATCAATTTGGAATATTGGTATTATTAATTTTCAGCAATAACCAAGACACTAAAATGTTTATTTTTATTTATTAACACTTTGATTTTCATCACTTTTATACACTGTAGCATGAATGTTATTCTAGATGGTGTGCTTGTCTGATTTGTAGATGATGTGAAGGTAAAGGACATAATAAACATTGTATAAGGGCAGAATTGAGAAATTAAAGGTTTTTGGCAGATTGCAAACCAAAGAAGGTGAAATATTAGTGGGGTGAAAAATAAAGTCTTCACTTGGTTCTAACCTATAAAGAGACAAGGGAAATGTTAATCATCAGAGAGATGCATGTAGGACACCCTGTGGAGGAGGTTCCCCTGTTTGGATCTCAAAAGTAGGAAGTTGTCAGGATCCAAGGTAACCTCAGGGACTGACTATTTCCCATCATGGTCTCTCTTCTGGCTTTTCTGATTACCTCTGCTTTTTCAGTAGATTCTCCCATGACTCCCAACATCCTATCCAAATCCCTCTAAAGCTAGTTTGATTGACTTGGCATATGGGTCCTCTACCAGCCTCCAAAGTGCTAACTCCTGATCTAATCATTGGCCTCCCCTGCTAAAACACAGCTTATCCCTGTGTTTCTGAATAGTGTGCTATTGTTGGGGACATTTGTATTAAATGCAAATCTGGATGTGGCTCCTTGGGCCAGAACTGGAATCAATGAGTGACAGGTACAAGAATTCCCTAAACACAGAGTGGGCCTTAGGTAGATAGATGGTTGGATTCAGTGACCTTCCAGGCTCCTTCCACTTCCCCAAATTGTATTTTAATTTTTATCATTATTGTTGCATTTCTTCCCAGAGGTGCCTAATGAAAACCATATTTTTACATTATTCTTTTTTTACATTATGCTTAAAATGAGCCATGAAGATAATTCTGACACAGTATAATTAGGGTATGCCTAAGGTGTCAGAAACAGTAATGCTTTTGCATTAGCTTTTTAAATAAAATATATTTCAAATGTGAAATATTTGTAAATTAGATTTTATTACAGTCAATAACAATGCTATTTAAAGAAAAGAAATAACTTACATAATGTGAATGTAATGGAGCAGCAAACTGCAACATGAATACTTCTTTAAGATGATTGAAGAGGAGTATAAGCATGTTTGGAAATTTTTTCCCATATTGTAAATGATGTTCCAGAGATTTCAGTTAGTCGTTTAAACTCAAATGTCAGATAGACTCTGAGTCATTTAGAGCAGATTTCAGTGATGACTCTTCTGATAGTTGTCTGAGATAAAGTTCTATAATACAGTAAAATTAAATCTCCACATTGAGCCTCTGTTAATTTAGAAGTGTCTATGTAGTGGAGAATAAAAACCATTCCATAAAATGTTAACCTTCTGTCAAGTAACAGAAATTATTTACTCAGACAAAATCTGAAAGCACCAGGGAGACAAGGATGCTTCCGTTTTCACTTTTCAACTTAAGAATGTGTTGGCATAAAAACGACAACTAGGCAGCAGGGCAGAGTGGCCTTGCCTCCAGCCTGCCTGGCAACTGTGTTGCCATAAGGTAGTTGCCTGGTCAGGGGAGATTGGCTTTCTTTAAAATTCTAGGACTACTATTTCTGAGACAAGAGTAATCTCATTTGGCTTCAGTTTCCTCATTTATAAAGGGCGGATGGATGATAATACCTATGCCTCAGAGTTCTTTCAAGGACATTCTTGGCACATCATTTAGCTCATACAAAATGTTCAATAACTTAGCTTCTAGGATTATTTTTATTGTTCCTTAAGGGATGGAGAGGTTAGCATATTCTCCTTTGCCCAGAGAGCTAAAAGCATCTACAGTCCCTGGACAGTGGCATGGCTCTGTCTTCTGCTCTTACCCATCCCACCCTCAAACAGTTGTGTCTGGCCCCAGCTTACCATCTGACTCTGTTCTCCCCAGACTGGACACCATCCTGGTGTGGCTATTTTATTTGGATATGTCAATGTCCCTCTCCTACCTCAGTTCCTTCCTCTTGAAAATTGGGAATCAATTTTAAAGATCTTTAAAATTTTGGACACTATTAATTTAAAGGTATCTATTTTACAACAAATGAGTTTATCAGGTACTAAAATGTAGAAAAGACAGAGGTTATAAGAGTCATCAATGAACACTTTCTCGGACTTTCTTTTGAAAAACCACTGATGCTTGGATGCCATCCTACCCTCCGGGACTTATTTGGCCTGGATGAAGTCCCACAGTGGATGTTTTTTAAAAGCTCTCCTGGGGGTGCTAATGCACAGGCAGGGCTGAGGAGCATTTAGCAAGCCCAAGGTCATACTGTTAGTGGTGGGGGCAGGTCTAGAACTTCCAGCTTCTGTCCTTCTTACTGCAGTGTTAAGTTCTGGTATAGCAGAAGCTTTCTGAACAATCCTCTCTGTGAATTTTACCCTTTCTCATAAAAGTGAGGTATTAAATAAACACTCTATTCAAACACTTCTGTTTGTTGGCTTCCATTTAATTAAGGTTTTATTCTGCAGAGTTCTACCTTCACCTTGTGCTTTTTTCCCTTCTTTTTACAATTGTGTGTTCAGCAACCCCTTTATTCCCAGATGCCTTCTTTTCTCACCGCCTTCAAAGCCACCTCTAAAATGTAATTGCATTGCTGAGTTCCTCTCTGACATCGTCAACCTTGATCAAATACTAAGTTCTTCATTGTTTGTTCTTTTCAGCCTGTATTAGATTCTTCCCAGATGCAGCCTGTGTGTTGATGTGATTGTAAAACACACTGTATTCCCATGAAGTATCAGAGTCGAATAAGATCAAGTGCTTTTTTTTTTCTTTCCTGTTTTTGTGCACACAGTTGTTTCCTGCTATTTAGGGGTAATTCAGACTTCTCTCCTGTTCTGAAATATAATTGGAATTATGTTACCTTTTTTCATTACCTTTTGCCCTTGAATTGCTTCAAGTGTCTTAAGACATATTGATGTTCTTAAGTACAATAATGCTTGGTTAAATTAATTGTGAATTTCATTTGTATTAAGTTCCCCTTGTCAGTTTTAGTGGAACAGTAAAATGAAATTTCAGCTTAAGAGAATTAACCAACCCAAAACAATTTACATTGTGTGTGTGTGTTTCCTTTTTAGGAATCTTTGTGATATTCTTCCTTGGCACTCTTTATCCCTGTTTGCTGAAGCTGCTCTCAGCTGTTGGCATCATCCTGGGAACAGGGAGGATTCGGAAAGCAGGGAAACTTCTGGGAGGCTCTTGGCCCAGTGGATCCTCTGAAGGTGAGAGGGGACTAGTTCCTCTTTGGTTTCAGAAGTCTGAATTGGCTGTCTATTTTCCAAAGTCCACTTCCTTGAAGAGTGAATAGAGGAACAAGTTGCTGAAAATTCTCTATAAGCAATTGACAGTTTTTCTTTTTTGGGAAAAAAATGTAGTAGTTATGAAGAAAATCAATCCATTTGAAGTGGAGTTTTGACTTAGAAAGAGTTATGTTTGAGAACACATAACACATATGCAATGCACAAACACATCCCTTTTAAAAATATCAATAATATTTCTGTCTTCCAAGAAAATTATTATGTGCTTTCAGTCTATGTCAGCATATCTGCCTTACCCTGCCTTCTAATGTGGCTTTAAAGATCAAATAATATAAAGTAATCAAATTACTTTCTAAACCATGGGAAATTATTTGCATAAGTATGAAAAACAATTGCTCTTATTCCCAAACATGTATAATCCTCCTAAATACTTTTCTATCCTCTAATCTGTTTTCCCCCATAGATTATTTTCAGTTCAGTTCAGTAAACTTTGCTAGGCTTCCAGGAAGAAAAGGTTGCAACTGTAGCCGGGCGCGGTGGCGCACACCTATAATCCCAGCACTTTGGGAGGCTGAGGCAGGAGGATCGCGAGTTCAAAGCCAGCCTCAGCAATGGCGAGGCACTTAGCAACTCAGTGAGACCCTGTCTCTAATAAAATACAAAAAAGGGCTGGGGATGTGGCCCAGTGGTCTAGTGCCGCTGAGTTCAATCCCCGGTACCAAAAAAAAAAAAAAAAAAAAAAAAAGGTGGCAAGGACTTGCCCTTCAAATAATAGTTGTCAAATGTAAGAGATAGACCTATCAATAGAAGTGACCAACTCCAGTATGACACAAGTATATGGAGAGTGCATTAGGGAATGGGTAAGGCATCCGTTGCAGCCTGGTGCAGGAGGACTGTGCATGTTAAAGCAGGCTTCCTGGAGAAGCTAGGCCCTGAAATGGCTCTTGAAAAATGAATAGAAATTAGCCAGGTAAAGATCAAGAGGAGAGCACTGCAGTCAGGAGCAGTGGGATAGGGGTGTGAAATCTACAATCAGAGCAATAAATTGTGCAGGGTTGTTGAACCATAAGGTATGGTGTGAGTGTGTGTAGGGTGTGGGCAGGAAACCCTGAAGCACTGAGGGGCATTAGGCTGGGAGTCCTGAGCATTTTAGGTATGTTTATCCTGGAGTGAGCACAGAGAATGAAGTGGAGGTGAGCATGATTGAAAGAGGGAGAGATTTGTTTTGCAACCATCTGGAAAATAGGTAGGAGGGCTAGAATTTGAGTAGAGGAAGTGAGGAACATGGAGGGGAGTGGGGGGAGATGAATGAGCTAGAATACCCTGATTTGGGGATCGTGTGATTCTTGGGTTCTGACTTGGGTGATTGAGAGCATGATGATGCCATAGAGGGATTCCGGAGGGAAGCAGATTTATTCTTGGGGAAGGAAGGACTTTGGGGTATATATTGGACATCTGGGTAGAAATGTCCACCAGGTAGCTGCATCAGGCAGAGGGAAGGGGAGGAATCAGGTCTAGAAACATTGACTTAGGAGTTCATAGGTAATAACTATAAGTCCTTTTAAAAATGTAAATTTGATTTTGTAATTAAGCCTTCAGTATTACTCATTCCTATACTTGAGACACAACTCATCACATTATTAGTTTTTCTAATTTAACATTATTTGTTAGCTGGGAACTTAAAGTCCCAACTTCTGGGGAGGCTGGGGTAGGAAGATCACTCCCACCTCCTGGTGAGCCTATGAGTTCAAGACCAGCCTGGGCAGCATAGGGAGAGCCTGTCTCAAAAATAACCAACTAACCAAACGAACGAACAAACAAAAAAACTCTATTATTAACCACTTCATTTGTACATGTAGTTTCTCATCTTATTTTCTTGGCATAGTAAATTAGGATGTTTCCTAGGGACAACTATGGTGACTTTTTGATAAAAGGGAATTTAAAGCAGTATTTTAAAACCAATATAAACCCTAAAATTTAGGAGAGTTAGAAGTCAGTGCCAAAGTATGAAACTATAATTTCATAATAGTTACAGAAATTAGTTAAGAAA
The DNA here is from genome assembly GCA_025594165.1 of Tamias sibiricus. Taxonomy (NCBI): domain Eukaryota; kingdom Metazoa; phylum Chordata; class Mammalia; order Rodentia; family Sciuridae; genus Tamias; species Tamias sibiricus. The sequence continues at coordinate 81,379,122 of CM046664.1, forward strand.
AGTGCTTTTATTTCCAAAGTATAGTTCTTTTTCTGTATTAATCATGGTTTCTTTTCAATTCCTCATTTCCATCGCCCTGCCCAGTATTTAAACATTGATTATGGGAAACTGAGCAGGGTCTTTCTTGCATTCTTCAGTGGGCGATGTCAGCCCCCCACCCCAGGGTGTTCCCAGTGGGCCACCCTGACACATGGTGAGTGGGTCTATTGCAACAGAGGCTGTACTGTTTGAGAGCAAATCCACCCAAGCTAGACTTTTTAAATTCATTACTCAGAGCCGTCTTGGAGGGAATGTCATGGGTAAAAATTTTAAATTCAAATAACACATTAGCACTACTCTGAGTGAATTTTATTTGATTATTATGGTCTTAATTGGCTTAATGGCTTTTTTTTTTTTTTTTTTTTTCCTGAAGACCTGCTGGAAAATTACAAAACCCTCCTGTTTTATACTTTTTTGTCTATTTTATTACCATCCTTCCAGGAACTTTAAAGATCAGCTAATCTATCGCTTTCATTTTCATACACTGAGAAAATTAATTGGATGCAAAATTAAATTTAATACTGAGAGCTGGAACCAGAGTCCTGGTCTCTTGAAGCTCGCTCTGGCCTTTCCACTGCATTATTTTTCCCTCTCATCCCAAATCTTTATTGAACTGTGGAGTCTTCTCTGTGTTAAAATAGGGAGTTGAAGTAATTAAATCAGTTCACACTGGTGATAGTTGTTGCTTTGGTTAATCACGCTAGATTCAACAAACAGATTTTTCTTTAATACTTGAGGCTCCAGTTAATGTTTTATTATTTTCAGTTTTCATATATGTTTGACATGGATTTTGTTTTTGGTACTCTTTATTTCTCTATAGTAGTCCTAACACTAAAATGAAGAATCAAATCACCTATGTTTAAATTAAAGGCACTCATCAATGATTTTAAAACCAAAACTTTTAAGCAGAAGATATTTCTGATTCAGTCAATTATGCTGCACTCTGCTGTGAATTTTATGTACAGAAAATGAATGTGTGGAAACGCTGAGTTGGTGTAACTTAGAATGACGGCACATTCACGCAAGTTGTAGGTGGTCTTGAAGACAATGAATTGTTCTTAAAATTCACAGAATGGTCAGTCTCTGCTGTGAAACCAGTGGGCTGTAAGTCATCAGAGTGTGTGTCCAAAACATGATTCACTCATCCCAAAAGCTACCAGGAACAAAGGGAGTTTCCACTTGTGTGCAGGGAACAAGGAATATTTCTCCCTGTTTCACTCTTTCTCTTTGCATCCTTCTTTCTTTATTTTTCTCTCTGTGTCTCCATGTCTCTTTTTCTGTCTCACTCATATTCTCTCTGTAATAAAACATGCACATTTGATGTCTCCAAAACACCCTTGACAATTTTTGTTTATGACACTGGCAGTGGAAGAGCATGTCTTGGATAAGGATGAGAACTGTGGGGAGACACCATCTGGTGCATGCTAAGAGTTTGCCCTTTGCATTGCTTGAATGCATTGGGCAGGTCAGTACAAGCAAGGGTGAACAAATTTGTAAACTATTGCAGACTGTGAGCACAAGATGTGGTGGCTAAGGAATGGGGGTGGTGGTCAGCTTTCACCACTGTCACCTGGCTTGGTGATGGTGTCTTCTGAACTGTCTTACCAGGGGAGAAGAGCAGGATGGAGTGGTAGGGGGTGGCTGCTTCCTGCTCGTATTCCATCCAATGTACAAGTATCATTATGCAAGCAAAACAATGCATGGAATTTATGTTAGCTTTGGAGTTGCCACTTAAAAATATTTAGAGTTGGAGAAAATCATTCACACTGCCCTCCTACCTTGTGGATTCTGCCAGAGGAAGGTTGTATGGAGAAAACTCCTATTAGAAAATAGAAGCCATGGGTGACACTTTTGAATGGGCAGTACTCCAACAGGCTTGAATCATATTTAGCAGTAAAATGTGTTACCCTATGCCCTTCTGTAGTGTGGGATTTTAAAAAGAAAGAGGAGAGGAAATGCTGACACACAAACTTTTGGTACAAATTCAATCCCACCATAGAGGTCCTAGACTTCACATCAGCAGTTTGCAGGTCAGTTTGGTGGAGGACAATGACAACGGGTGTTTAATCAGATAACGTCCTGCTGCATTTGAATTTTTACTCTCCACTGCCTTTTGTTGTTTGGGTACTTTTGAAATTATTCTTGATTCAGGTTTATTATTAACTTTTGAACCCCAGCTCCTGCACTAATATCTTGCTGCTTGTGTTAAAATGAGAATGGTGTGACTAGTGGATTTATTTTTTCCTTAGTTGATGGAATAGCCAGGCAGCATAATATGAATTAATGACTCCTCACATTTTCCCAGGATATAAGCTGCATTCATTATACCCTGGGAATCTATTTCAAATTCATGCCCTAATAAACCATTCTTGCTAGATGTTGACTTTTCAGCTTTTTAAAAGCTTCTACATGATGAATAAATAGATACAAATAAACAATAAATACTTTTTTATTAAACTTAAAAAATTTGGTTATTCTAATTAACAAATTAAAAAAAAAAGCAATAGAATTCCCTCTTCATGATCAGTAATGTTTTAGTGCTATTTGTTTTAGACAAGAACCGTCCTCAGGCAATTATACCTTTTAATATGGTTTACAAAATGAAATCTATAAGGAAAGATTCAGGGTTAAAAAAATGGTTGAGGATGCAGAACCACTGACAGGTTTTTTTTTTTTTTTTTTTTTCCACCCAGTGTTGTTCCTTTCATTTAAAAGGCAGGTAGATTTTATTGTTGTTAGAACTATTCAGAAATGGCAATATTAAGTTTTCAGTATTTTAAATTCTTCTGTCTCCTCTTCTATTTTCCCTCTTTACCATCAGGATTTTTAGGTTTTATTTAGAATTATCATATTAGTATGTGCGGATCACATAGAGCATGTGAGACAGAGACAAAGAGCTGGGCATGGTGGCACACTCTGGTAATCCTAGCAGCTGGGAGGCTGAGGCAGGAGGATTGCGAGTTCCAAGCTAGCCTGAGCAAAAGCAATGTGCTAAGCAACTCAGTGATTCCCCATCTCTAATAAAATACAAAATAGGGCTGGGGGTGTGGCTCAGTGGTTGAGTGCCCCTGAGTTCAATCCCCAGCAAACTCCCCTCCCCCCAATAAAAAATAAGAGACAGAAGAGGCCAGAAGACAGAGGCTGAAGAGGGAGAGATTCCTCATGTCCTACACATAAGTCAAAGCAGTATTTGTAGCACTTTTCTCCTCTCAATCTTAGGACTGACATTAAGATTTGTTACTTACAAACTCATAAAGAGGTATATAGAACTACGTCCTGAGCTGGTTAGGACTCATCACTGCAGTAGAGCTTTATGTAACACCCAAATCCTTCGCCCTTCCTGGACTGGAGGTGTTGACAGTCCACTGCTCACAGCTGGATGCCTCCTTTTGGAGATCATCTTCAACCTTCAGCTACAGAGAGCTGCCTCACTCCATCTGCCCTGGGCAGCACGATTCAACAACTGGTGGATTTGGGGATGCAAAGAGAGGATAATACAGCACCTGAAGGGTCTGCTGTGGCTTTTGTTGTGACTATCACAACACAACTTCTCCCACTTCCTGATCCCACTTTGGGCACTCCCCCACAGGTGTTGAGCCCAAGAGCTCTCATCAGTAAAATTCCTTTATGCAAATGTTCATCTCAGCATATGGTACCAGGAAAACCTGAGCTGCAGCAGTTACCATACCTGGGCCATATAGTACAAGAGTGTATGAGTATGTGATCATGTGTCTTTACAGCACCATGATAAGGTACTGGCTCTGGAATCATAATCAAGATCTATGACAATATAGCCCAGGCCTTTCTTGTAAAAAAAAAAAAAAAAATGGGGATAATAATACTTACCTCTTGGAGTTGGTAGCAGTGTATTCAAACCTAGCATATAGGAGATATTTATTATATTATAGCTGTTATTATAATTGCCAGTAATTGCCTATAAACAATACATGAATAATGTGCTAGTTCTGACCAAGGTTATATCATAGAACACATTTTAATGTCTTTATTACAATGTTCAATTTATTAAAGTATGGAGGTTAATAAAAGATGCATCATCTGCAATTTTATATAATTCTTTTATACTATGAGTCCACTTTAATGAAGTATGTGGAGAAATTAAGCTGCATTCCAAAGGGAACTTAAAGTTCTAAAGGGAACCAACCCAAGGGAGGTGAAAAGGAAGTCCTATGAGTACAAGTTAAAACACCAGGATGATTAAAGATAAGAAAGTAAGTGGAGGCTTTGTGAGGAGCATATTGGACATTTCTTTTTGTCATGTTTTAGAGGACAGAGCAATAGGAAATGGATATAAATTAAAGGAAGAGGATAGTTGGGTTTTTATCAAGGGAACTCCCCTGTTCTTGACACAGGAAGAAACTTGTAGAATATACACTAATAAAAAAAAATCTTAAAAAAAAAAAAAAAGACAACCTTCAGTTCTGAATGACTGAGATGTTTCCTAGGGAATCCAGAAAGAACTCCTAGATTCTGTGATTCTGTGATTTCAGAAATGAGCCTTCCTAGGAACTTTAACATGTATGTTTTGCAAATGGACTAAAATAACTACTATTACCCATATTTCATTTTCTCTATAACTAAATTTCTTATAGTATCTTTGTGGGCAACATTTGTGTTCAAATACACCAGTATGTGCTTTACTGAAAACCTAACAAATACAGTTTTCATTGAATAGGTGTCTTTATGTACATTTTAAAATTTGTTAGGTATTATCATAATTTTCAATTTTACTGTTTGTCATATTTTTATATTCTATATATAAATAAATTAAATCCTACCATCCTGAACCATTTATTTGTACCCAATGTAAGCTCTTCTGTTACTTTAATCTTGTGATGATACTATTGAAATAGTAATGAGTATTACTGTGAAGGCTTTGGAACAACAGGAGGAAGTCTGGAACTTTGGAGAACAAATTATTTTTCAATTGATTAATTGCTTAGAGATAAGATTAATGAATGGATATGGGGCTACCTTTTTAGACTAAATGCTTTTTTAAGACATTAGTGTAAGAAGAAAGAGGATGCCACTAGGAAGTTTCTAAATTAGTAAGATGTATATTGGGTTTTACATTTTCTCTTTGGTATGTCTTGTCAAAATAGTAGCAGGCAGAGACAGCCTGGTATAGATGAAAGAGCATGGGATTAGAACCCAGTGCCTCTATCTGGTTCTGTTGCAGCCACAGCTGATCTGTTCTCATAAAACCACATCTGTGCTGGTTTCCTTTGCATTTAGTTCCTGCATCTTAACCTAGCTGCTTATCACAGCACAGTGACCTTCTTTCAAAGAAATCTTGCAGACCTGAGGGTTCACTCCTGTCAGTTCAGTCTCAGGGCCCCAGCATACCTGGACCTACGGCAACCATGCTTTCCTATTCTCTCTCACTGTTAACATAGATATACTTATGATTTAAGATTTCATTTGATTAGATGGGTGCACTAGTAGAAGAATAAATTTTAAAAATATTCTTACTGATTCTCAGGCTTCCAGTATTCTCCCCAGTATGTTCCATTCAAATACCCAATTTCATTCTTTCTATCACTGCCAAGTTAAAATTCTTCAAGCAGCTCTGTCCAGGAGGGATAAAGTTCTCAGTCACTACCTTGGTCTTCCAGGATTCCTTCCTGATTATCAAGTTTGTGTACTATATCAGTGGGTTAGGCTTTTGTGTTCTAACATATAAAATTATTTTGATCTGGGTATTAAATACAGTGCTTAGCATTTTGGGCACCATTACAAGGCCTAATTCATTTGAGGCTTCTCTCTGGGATTTTGCTCAGTATTGGACTTGCCTTTCTTCTAAGATCCCTCAACCCTTGTCTTCCTTGAGCACACTGAAAGCGCATGCTTCTCCACTATAGAGCCTCCCTGTTTAATCCAATATTGCTCTGCCCCACCTATGAAATTCTCCCATGTGGTTGGGAATTTGCAGGAGGCTTCCTTTTACTTTCCCAGTTGATGATAGTGTTGGGCAAGGCTGTGGGTGCACTGAGCGCTATGGTCGCTTCTGGGGCATCAAGAGCACTACCATAGTCGCGGTGACCTCTGCCCCTGCTCAGGAAATACACGTGCTTGAATCATCCACAAATGAGCATTTTCAATGCAATATATTCATTGAGACAGGAAGGTACATGTCTTTTGGAAATGAATTTTGACAACATGGATGGAAATAATGATGTTTTCCTCATATCTCCTTTAAGTAGCAACAAGTTGAAGTGCAAAGCACTTGCTTAGACAGATAAGACTGGTTTTAAGCCTAGTTCTGTTTCTCATCGTGGGTTTTCAGCAAGTCATTTATCCTACCAGATCCTTTCAGTGATGGTAATGACATTGCTATTCTGTGTTATTTGCCGCTAACAAAGCACTTTGGTGTGTTGTTTAATTTCAGCCTTGGGATGGTTTATGAGGTACCTAGCTTGTTGGTATCTGTTAAATAATAAAACTGAGTTTAAGAGATATGCCTCCAAATCCTAATGTGGTAAACCTAAAGCAGACACAAAAACTCAACTCTTCTAGCATGTAGCACAGTGGTAGAGCACTTGTTGAACTTGGGCAAGGCCTGTTCAATCCCTGGCACCAAAAAAATACAAGCAGAATCCACAACCTCTAGAATCAGAATGTGTGTTTTAGCAAGCTCCTGGGGATTCACATATACTTTTAAAGCTGGAGAAGTGCTGTAATCTAAGGACGGTTTAAGCCTCTGAGGTACAAACATGAAAGGTTTTTAAAAATTTTACTCCTCTCATTGCCTTCAAATCTCTCTGTCAAATCTCTTTTCCTTTGAAGTCATCTCCAACAGTTCTGATAGATTTTTAGTTACTTTCAGGTTTTTAAAAGTTTAAAACAGTCTAGTCCATTTTGAAGTTTCAGACTCATATGGATATAAAAGCTTTCCTTTCCTCCCCGAGCCCAGCTTGTGTCCTTAAACCTTTTTTTTTTTTTTTCCTGTATATCCACTTGTTATTCAACTGAATGAACCACTTCCAAGCCCTAAACTGTAATAGAGAATCATGATGATGTTTACTTTTCAGAATTAGGAATTCAGTTGCCCCACTCAGACTTCAGTGCAATGCAGAAATAAAACCCAAGCACACACACCCTACATAAAATGGTGAAGTGGCGAATGAGGAATCTACAGGTTATTAACCCCAGGGTGATTGCACGGTGATTGTCATAAACCAAATTTGATAAAGTATGAGACTGTACTTCATTTAAGGAGATATTTTTAAAGCTCTTGTTCCAGATTTTAATTTAAATTTCTCAATCTTCTTTGGCTAGAAAAGCAAGAGTTAGCTATATTACCTGGGAGCCAAATGACTGCCCTTGGATGTTTAAAATGGGACTCCATTCAAGTCCATGGGGCTGTGTTCCTTAGCATTGTGAGTCTCTGTCTATCTGATACTGGGCATCTAACTCCTTGTCCTCATCTCTGAAATGGAAGTTTTACTTTAGTTCTCCTGCTGCCTCCTCCCTGTCTTGTTTGTTTTCACTTTAATGTGACAAGAAAAGGCAGCTTTTGTCTTTATTTCTGGTTGGCCATCTTTATGTACATTCATTAACAGCCTCCCTTTCCAGTTACTATGTTGTAATTTGTTATTTTGAAATGAAATCTGAAGTGAAAACTAACTCCCAGTTTTCACTTTAGTATATTTGGATTGTTAATCTTTATTTTGTAGGTCCTAGGCCAGACAAGGTATTTTCCTAGGCTGCATCATTCTGAGAAGGCATAGCCTCTGTGTGTGTGTGTGTGTGTGTGTGTGTGTGTGTGTGTGTGGTGTGACTTGCAGTTCTGTGAGTTGAGTAGAAGGGGCAGGAATGGAAGGAACATTTCCAGAGCGTCTGCAGGGACATTATGCTGGGCGCTCCTTCCACTGCCTCACCTTGTCTTCACAACAGTGCTGTGAGGCAAGTATGGTCATGTCCATCTTACAAGCTGTGAACTGAAGCTTGGGGACAGTTAACAATTCACTTTACTTCACAAGCTACTGAAATGAAGGAAGGGGAACAGGTGATGAGAATGTCATAGGAAGTGGATGTTCCACTGTGCTCTTCTGGTTGTTATATAGAAATTAATAGTGGGTAATTTTGAGACAGTTACCTTTACTTACAAAACTGATCTATTTTTTTTTTTTTTTTTTTTTTTTTTTTTGGGTACCAGAGATTGAACTCAGGGACACTGGACCACTGGGCCACATCCCCAGCACTTTTTTGTATTTTATTAGAGACAGGGTCTCACTGGGTTGCTAAGTGCCTCGCCATTGCTGAGGCTGGCTTTGAACTTGAGATCTCAGCTTTCCAAGTGCTGGGATTACAGGCATGCACCACCGCACCTGGCAAGAACTGATATCTTTTTTAATTTGGATCTATAAAGTTGCTAAGGCAAATGTTGCTAAAGCTTTAGCCTGTCATTCCTGCTTTGCCTAAACCTGAGGTTCAGCACTGGTATATGCATGCAAGAACTGACCCAGTATCTCTATGAATTGCCCTTTCACTTTGTGTTTTGTGACTGAATAACACTACTGAACGGTAACATAATCTGCTTCTAAAGAGTGTTTTCTTCCTTTCAAAAAAGCTCTACTTTCCAGAAATGCACTCTTCCCCCCTGCTCAGGAAAGCCAAACAGATGTAGCTGTGAAGGACCCTGTGGGCTCAGCACCACACAGTCAGCAGGTTCTGGGCTCCCCTTCTGGGCCACTGACACTTCCTGACTGTCAGCAGGAACCTCATACTCTGTAAGGCCTGTTTTTCTAAACTTGATAGTCGGGCAACTGATCTCTTTGTACTGTGAATCTATTTCCTTGATTATTGCATAAAATTCCCTCTGTGTCTCTCTGTAGTTAACTTGGTGGCTATAGACAGAGAAGCCCTGGGTACTTTGCTACTGTAGAAAGGGGTTGGGATTACCCTGAAGCAAGACCAGCCAGAAAAAAGTCTTTATCAGCCTCTTTAATTTTCTTTCTCTCTCTCTCTCTTTTTTTTCCACTGAAATTTAAAACACTATTTGCCTTTGGATACAAAGCCAAGGCCCTTTTCTGGAATCCAGTTACATTAATAGTTGTCTTTTATTTTTCAGGCAAGATGTAATTAGACTTCCTCTGCAATTTACCAAGTGATGTAGGATATGCGATTTAAAAAAAAAGCTCAAGACGAGTATTTTTAAATAGTTTGATTTTCCCCCCAAGTATTCAAGTAATACATGTTCATTAAAAACAATTTGAAAAATGAAGAAAAATGTGATGAGATTAAAAATAACATGGGGAAAAATGATTATTAGCTTTTTGATGTTTATTTTCCATTACACTAACACATGTATTTATCTTTTTTGCAAAAGTTTGATGACATCAGTTCCTGGAGTGTAAACACTAAGGAATTTTCTCTTTTCCAAATTTTTTCTTTTTCTTTTAAAGAAGGATATTAAACTATGTGCAAAAGAGATAAAAATAACACTATTGTAAAGAACACTTGTTATAGAGACAAATTGCATAGATTCTGGTCTTGGTTCTGCCATTTGCTAGCCTGGAACTTTGGGCAAGTTACTTAATCTTTCTGTGCCTCAGTTTCTCATAAACAAAATAGTATATTATTCATAGGGTTATTGTTAGAATTAAGTAGTAATGTGTTAGCTCATTTTAAAAAATGAAAATAACACATACGTAAAGTAGAAAGAATAAAAACAAGGGCTGGGGTTGCAGCTCAGTGATAGAGCACTTGCCTAGCACGTGTGCGGCACTGAGTTCAACCCTCAGCACCACATATAAATAAATAAGATAAAGGTATTGTGTCCATTGACAACTAAAAAATATTTTCAAAAAAGAATAAAAACAAACATAACCAACATAGGAACTACAACATTATTCTTTTGCTTGTGTTTTATTCCTTGATTATACCCCTTCCCCTCTTCCAATTCCTCCTAAATCATCATTTAACTTTACATATTTTTGAACTTAGTATGATTAATGTCATGGTAACTATTACTTATGTTTGTGAGAATTATTATGTTTGTGAGAATTATTCAAGGTGATATTTTCAATGCTAATAATATTCTATCTTACGAATAAATCACAATTCTTTTTCCCTTTGGATTGTTTTCAGTTTGGGGTGATTACAAGGGATGCTGCTATTGACATTCTTGTACCTCTCTATTGGTGCACATGTCACAGTTTGTGGTGGTGGTCTTTTCTTATTTTAAAGGATTCTGATTGCTGAGTAGTAGTAGTGTGTGTGTGGATTCAACTTTGCTAGATAATGATGAACTGTTTTTCAAAATGGTTGTATTGGTGTTTATATACCTAAGCCAGAAATGTATGAGATGAAAAGTCTGTAAGCAGTTTAACTGCTGCTCTATGTAGAGAGGCATGTCGTCTCTTTTTTATTGCTTTGAGATATTCTCTTGTCTTTGGAGGTTTGTATTTTTATTTTAATGTGTCTAGGGGTGTATTTCTTTTTATACATACTTCTTGGCATATTCTGTGTTTTCCTGTATCAATGAATTCATGTCTTTCATTGATTCTAGAAAAACTTCAGCCATTAGTTATTTGTCTGTGTGTGTGTGTGTGTGTGTGTGTGTGTGTGTGAGTAATCCTTATTGTTATTTTTTCTGCTTGCTAAATCAGAGAATTTGTGTATTGTTTCATCCATTATGAGAAGCTGTTAGACATCATTTCTTCTCGTGTTGTTTCTCCCTCATCTTCATGATCATATCTTTCTGAAGGTCCTATTATATGTGTTAGTCCTTTATTTTAATCCTTAATCCTTGAGGTGACCTTTTATTTGTATTTTTTAAATATGTTTTCCTTTTGGGGGATCTCTCTCCCTTGCAGTCTGGTAATTTACTCCACTTCAGTTTCTAGTTCCCTGATTTGTTACTTTTACATGTGTCTTATTAGCTAGTTGACATCCAATAATTCTTTTCATCTGAATCATAGTGTACAGGAAGTTCTGCTTGGTTCTTTATAAATCTGCTTCCATTTTCATAGTCACATGTTCTTGCCTTATGTATTCAGTTTCCTTGGTAATCTTTTAAAATAAACATATATATATATATATATATATATATATATATATATATATATACACACACACACATATATATATATATATGTATGTGTATATATATGAATTTTTAAAAAATTCCAGTGATACCAATATATGAATTCTGAGCAGGTCTTGGCAGCATGTTCTGCTGACTCTCATGATGTCTTGCTTTCTTATATAATTTAAAATTGCAGAATATTCAGTGAATTTTTGGAATAATGTTGTTGGGACTTTATTTGTAGGAACTGGCTTAGGTTTATTTCTAAGGTATTGCTTTAAATTAATCTGTTGGCTTGGATATTTGGAGGGGGGTGGACAGGGAGAGAAGGGGTCATGCAGAGAGTACAAATTGACCTGAAACCCTAAAGAGGGACATGCTTCTGATTACAGGTTGTCAAGGAGACTATCTTTCATTCAATATCACTTCAAGAGGGACTGTTTCTTTGCTGTCCTTCTGTAGGGTGAGCTTTCTTTCTACTTCACCCACAGACCTTGGGGATCTGGGCTTCGTGCTGTTCTTCCACTCTATCAAGTGCCTCTTGATGTCTCACTTGATGTACCCCTAAGACCTTTTCTTCTGAGACCTCTTTCCCACCCTGCAGCTTCCCAGAGTCTTTTAAAACCAAAACTTGGTTATTAGCAGTAAAACACACACACATGCATGTGTGTGCACACACATGAATGTAACTCTTTTTTGTGAATATTTTTTAGATGTTAATGAACCTTTATTTTATTCATTTATTTATATGCAGAACTGAGAATTGAACCCAGTGCCTCACACATGCTAGGCAAGCACTCTACCACTGAGCCACAACCTCAGCCCCCCAACATAACTATTGATTTCAGTTCTGGTTCAACATTTTTGGATTAATGTTTCCCCTTTACTATTATTCTCTGACAGTTCCCTTTTAATTACTTATAGCTCTGTTTTTATAAACATTTTTTATACTTCACCCAGAATGTTTAGGTGTCTAGTTGGGTCTCAGAATATGTAGTCTATTTTTTGCTGCAAAGGGAAATTCTGAGCATTCAAAATACTATAATAATGTAATTTTAAACAACACTGGAAACAGTACTGGTCTGATATTGGTAAATAATTAGAGATGAGGGCATGCTTGCCCTGTGGTGGATTGAAGTGCATTAGTGTTCCCATACATCCAAGAGCCTGTACAACTTAGAGTTGCTAGGAACAGGGGTAAGGCCATGATGTCTTTGTGAGACTCCCAGATTGCTTTACTTTCTGAAATGTTGTCTCCATTTTCTTAATTTGGTCTTTCCTGTTTTTAACTGGAATCATCCACTGTCATTTAATAATTTCCCAATGGAAATTCGGTGTTCTCATTGAGAATATTTATCGTGAGGTTACTCTTTTCATGTCTCTATTTACAAGATTGTAAACCAGATTCCCAAGTGTGAATATGCTACAGCTCTCTGGGATTTATTTTGTTTGCTAATTTTTTTTCTTTCTTTCCTCTTGGTTCTGACTACAGATATACCAATGCATAAATTTTGCTTTGAGAATACAATATGCAGATATGTTCCACTCACTTTGTATCAATCATGCTGTATTGATGGTCTGTTTTTAGTGCCACTTACAGTGCAAGCAAGAAAGTCCACAAACTTTCACTTTGAGATTCTCTAGCCCAACTATTTTGAAGAGCTGCTCAAAAGTAGTTTTTATGTAACTATTGTTTTTTGTAGTGTTTAAGATGCTACAGAGAGATGTTAGGATGATCTTTTCATTCATTTCCCAATACTGACCTTGCTGAATATTTATCTTCAACTAGGCCTTAACTGGGAGAGACAGGAAAAGGGACTAAGGCAGGTAACCCCAGCATAGTTTACAAATACTCCTTGGTAGATTGAGCTGTCAGAGGTTTTTAAGTGACAGGAGAACAGTTATCCCACCTCCGCAGCTATAGCTCTTTACACTCACCTGTCTAAGGTACCAGCCCACACTCCTCCTACACATAACAAAACCAGCCTTGCCCAACTTGAAGAAAAGGTAATGTATTTGGAGTCCACAGGAGAGCATGGAATTTACAGGATGACTATGGGACCGACTTTAACATGGGAAGGAATCAGTAAGCCAGAAGCAGGGACAACAGGTATTAGCTTGCAGCAGGACCAATCTGGTCAGGGAGACAGGGATCAAATCAAACCCTAGCCTTTTCAGCCTTTTCACTGTGCTCAGAAGTTGAGTCTCAGACAGGTGTTTGCTTGATCAGGCTGGAGTCATATGGCTACCCCTTAGAATGAAAAGTAAGAGAACTGGATTCCAGGAGCTTTCAGATTATATCCAAAGTCAAAGTAACTTCCAGAAAGAAATTTGTTGTGTGCTTAGAAGCACAGTATGGTTCTTACAATGACAGATGACCACCTCAGGTTAACTGTGTTTGAGTGCTGGAGTGCTTTAGGCATCAGCAGTTTAGTATCAAATCAGAATAGCCATCTATTCTGCTGTCTATCATTCTCTAAATGTTCCTGGGCTCTGTTAGTAATTTCAGGTATGTTTTCTCTTCCTCTTATTAATTTTACCCTTTAGTCATTTCAGACTACACTATTTCCTATACAAAAGATTACAAGGATGATTTTCTTTAATCATTACATGTTTGTTATACCAAACTCTATAGAAAAATTTGCTTGGAGGACAGTGGAATAAAGAATCTGTTAAGCCTGATGATTTTTACTGAGTTATTTAACTTTGCCATTCTTGCTTTGGCCACATAGCAGATCAACATAGGACTGAAGACGGGCGTTATGATTTGGATGTGAGGTGTTCCCTAAAATCTCCCGTGTGAGACAATGCAAGAAGGTTCAGAGAAGAAATGATTGAGTTATAAGATCCTTAACTCAATCGGTGAATTAATCACCTGATGGGATTAACTGAGTAGTAACTGAAGGCAGGTTGGGTGTGGCTGGAGGAGGTGGGGCAGTGGGGGTGTGGCTTTGGGGTATATATATTTCGTATCTGGCAAGTGGAGATCTCTCTCTCTTTCTCTGCTTTCTGATCATCATGTGAGCTGCTTCCCTCCACCACACTCTTTTGCCATGGTGTTCAGCCTCCCCTTGAGCCAGGAGGAATGGAGCCGGCTATCAGTGGACTGAGATCTCTAAAACTGTGAGCCCCTAAATAAGCTTTTCTTCCCCTAAAATTGTTCTGGTCAGATCTTTTAGTTGCAGCAGTGAGAAAGCTGACTAAAACAGCAGGCTATGCTTTATTAGCAAGATAAGCAGTCTGGGTTGTGTGGCCAGATTCCCTGCCTTCTCGCTTTCTGATATTTTGTGTTATAGATAATAAGTTTAATTCCTGACACCTGTACCACTCCATGCCCAGATTCTCAATAAATATTCTATATCTAAAGCTGCACAGTTTTTGTTCTTAGAAACGGAAATAAGCAAGAAGATTTCTCCTGCCTAAGAATACTGCTGAGCAGAAAACTCATTACTTGTACTGTCTTTGAAACCTGCAGACACCTTCTTTGAGGTCTTCCTAATTGCTGACTGTGAGCTTATACAAACCCACTCTGTGCTCTGATTTCTACTTCTGTTATGGCACCTATTTCACCACATATCATCTTGTTATTTATGGGCTTATCTTGCATTTGGAGCAAGGGATTTGTTTCATCTTTATAACCCTAGTGTTTGGCAAAGCATCCTATACATATCTGTTAAATTGAAATGTTGCTTAAGCTAGGTGTGAATGCACTTGCCTGTTGTCCCAGCTACTTGGGAGCCTGGGAGGATCACTTGAGCACAGGCAATCAAGACCAGCCTGGGCAGTACAGCAAGACCTGGTCTCATTAAAAAATAATAATAAAATAAAAAAAGAAAGAAAGAAAATAAAAAAGAGTCACTTGGTAATTGGAGTTATTGTTTTTATACATATTTAATATCTACTTTAATATGAGCAAACTCAGATAAAAGCAAGCTTCATTAACAAAGCATTCTGTGATAAATTAAGATGACTTATTGCTTGCTCTGGGAACAGGAGACCAATAACGACATTCAGGTGGTGTCTTCCTCCTGCTCCAGATGTCATTTTTACATTAAACACTGAGGTGCTTTGCTTGGGATCTTTTGAGATGGTAATTCGGTCATTGGAGTGATACACTATACCAAACTATTTGCAGCAGGCTGAGCGTAGATGCTGGATTTCAGTAAGCTATCGGTTGCTCCTCATTAAGGTCTGGTGATAACTTTTAGTGAATGTGACTGAAGTTTCATTTGGGCTAGGTTCTCTAAAAAAAATTTACATTGAGCATTTTTTCATTTACCTGTGACCATTTGTATGTCTTCCTTGGAGAATGTCTACTGCTCTGCTTGGGCTTATTCCATTGGGATGTTTTCTTCTACCTGCAGAGCCCTAGTCACTAATCACTGAGACTTCTTGTTCTTAACCTATGTACTTTTCAAGAATAGCCTTTAAGTACTGAGTATTGGATTATGTCAGTAAGAGGTTTTCCTTTTCACTAACATGCACTGCAAATTACTGGCTCTCTACTTTACTTGGAAACTGCTTTGTGAAACAGTTCTCTGTTCCTCTCTCTGCACTGGGTGTTTTGCTTCTTAGTTTGTTGGCTGTGTTTCTTTCTGCAGGCATCACTGCCCTTTCACACTCTTTACTGATGGTAAGGACAGTTTAAAATGTTTGGAAAAAATAATTACTGTCTTAAAATTTGAACCAACACACATTCCCTCTTTTCAATGTGGTAGCCATAGTATTTCCCACATAAATATCATCAAACAGCTCACCCTTCAGTAAATTAGGAAGTTATCAATCACCTCAAGTTCAGAGGCATGTGGCCCACCCACTTGCATCCCAGTAATAATCGCTAGCTTTATAGTACACAAATCTTGCTTTCATGTTGTTGTCTGAGGCAGCCTGTGGTGCCTAAGGATAAGGCAGTTATGTACTCAATGGCTGCTTTTTCCGCCTAGAACAGGATTTATGGTACAACACCAGCAAACTGGCAGCCATAATTAATTTTTGCTTTTCTCTTTCCACCATACTGAACCCATGATTTAGCATCCGCAGATGCAATTAACAAGAGATCTACCTACCCTCTTAAAAATTTTTTTAAATGTATAACATGATATTGTTAATTATAGGGACAATATCATATAGAAGATCTCTAGAACTTATTATTGATCTGAAAGGCTTTATGCCCACTGATTAATAACTGATTCTCTTCATCCCCCTCTCTCACTATCGCCTGGTGACCACCACTGCACTCTTTGATTCTATGAATTTAGTCATTTTAGATGCCTCCTAGAAGTGGAATCATGAAATATTTGTCCTTCTGTGGTTAGTTTTATTTCCTTTAGTATAATGTCCTCCAGGTTCATCCAGGTAGTCACATATGGCAGGATTTTCTTCTTTTTAAGGGATGAATAATATGCTACTCTATGTATATCCAGGTTGAGGATTCCTATCTGAAATTCCAAAATACTCCAAAATTCAAAAGTTTTTGAGTGCCAGTATGATACTACAAGTGTAAAATTCCATGCCTGATCTCATGTGACAGGCTGAAGTCAGAACACAGGTGCACTAAAAATATTGTATGAAATTACCTTTAAGCTATGTGCATAAGGCGTATATGAAACAAATTAATTTTGTATTTAGACTTGAATCCCATCCTCATAATATTTCATGATATAGGTATTATATAAGTATTTCAACATCTGGGGAAAAAATCTGAAACACTTCTCATCCCAAGCATTTTATATAAGGGGTACTAAATCTGTAACACATTATCTTTATCCATTAATCAGTCAATGGATGTTGAGGTTCTTTCAATATCTTGTCTATTGTGGATAGTAGTGCACTGAACATAGGAGGGCTGATATTGCTTTAAGAAGATTATAATCTTTTTTGAATAAATACCCAGAAGTTAGATTGCTAGGTCACATGCTAGTTATATTTTTAATTTTTTGAGGTGAGGAATCTCCATACCAGTTTCCACAGCAGCTGCAGCATTTTGCATTCCCACCAGCAGTGTGCAAGGAGTCCAGTTTCTTCACAACCTTGTCTACACTTACAGTTTTATTGGTGGTCGTGGTGTTTATAATAGCCATTCTAACAGGAGTGAGGTGATATGCCATGTGGTTTTAATTCACATTTCCCTGTTGAGTAGTGATATTGAACATTTTTCATACACCAATTGACTCTGTATGGGTTTTTTTTTTTTTTTTTTTTGAGAAATGTATGGTCCAGTCCTTAATCCATTTTGAAATCAGATTATTAGTTGTTTTGTTATTGAGTTATAGGAGGTGCTTACATAGTTTCAAAATTAACTCCTTGTCACACATGTGGCTTCCTAATATTTTCTCCTTTTGTCTTTTCACTCTATAGGTTACTTCCTTTGTTCTGAAGTTTTTTTTTTTTTTTTTTTTTTTTTTTTCA
This sequence comes from Tamias sibiricus, assembly GCA_025594165.1. Taxonomy (NCBI): domain Eukaryota; kingdom Metazoa; phylum Chordata; class Mammalia; order Rodentia; family Sciuridae; genus Tamias; species Tamias sibiricus. Next base: position 81,396,619 of record CM046664.1, read on the forward strand.
CATAGCTCCACTTCTTAATTTTGTTTTCATTGCCTATGCTTTTGGTACACATCATCTCCCTTAGGACAGCCCTGGAGACACCTATCCATGAAATCTTTGCAGAACTGATGTCATACTAAGTTCCCCCTGTCTTCGTCTAGGAGTTTTACAGTTTTAGGGCTTACATTAAAGTCTTTAATCCATTTTGAATTGATTTTGGGGGGTGGGTGCTGAGGATTAAATCCAAGGGGTGATTTACCACTGAGCTACAGACCACCCCTTTTTATCTATTTATTTATTTTATTTAGAGACAGGGCTTTGCTAAGTTGCTGAGGCTGGCCTTCTAACTTTTATTCTCCTGCCTCAGCCTCCTGAGTGACTAGGATTACAGGCAAGCATCACTGTGATTTTTGTGTATGGCATAAGATAAGAGTCCAATATCATCCTTCTGCATATTTCCCAACACAATTAGTTGAAGGGATATTCTTGGCCTGTTGTATATTCTTGGTATCCTGGTTAAAGATCAGCTGACCTGATATGAGTTTTCTATTCTCTTCCATTGGTCAATATTTGTCTTTATGCCAGCACCATACTGTTTTTAATTACTGTAGCTTGTAATATATTTTGAAATTAGGAACTGGGATGCCTCCAGCTTTAGTCTTTCTAAAGATTGATATAGCTGTTCATGGTCTTTTGTGGTTCCATGAGAACTAGAGAATTATTGTTTTCTATTTCCATAAAAAATGCCATTGGGATTTTAACAAGGATTGTATTGGATTTGTATATCACTTTGGGAAATATTAACAAAGTTTTTTAAGGAGTAAGACCAGTTAGCATATTCAAACTATGATTTTATTTTTTAATTTTTTTATTCAGTGTTGTATATATAACAGTAGCATGCTTTACAATTCATAATACACATAGAGAAGCTTTTTATATATCACTGTTAGTATACAAAGCATAGTCATATCTTTCATGTCTTCAAACATGCATTTAGGGTAATGATAACCCTCTCATTTTACCATCTTTTCTTTTCTTCCTCTCTTTATACCCCCTGGATCCCTCCCTTGCCATCCCTCCCCATTGATCTTTCTGGTATTCCTCTAATCTTCCTATGCTCCCCAACCCAACCCCACTGTGAATCAGCTTTCTTATATCAGAGAAAACATTTGGTATTTGGATTTTTGAGATTGGCTAATTTCACTTAGCATTATATTCTCCAATTTCATCCATTTACCTGCAAATGCCATTATTTTATTCTCTTTTATTGCTGAGTAAAATTCCATTGTGTATATATACCACATTTTCTTTATTCACTCATCTACTGAGTGGCATCTAGGTTGGTTCCACAATCTAGCTATTGTGAATTGTGCTGCTATAAACATTGATGTGGCTGTGTTACTGTGCTTTTGCTAATGTGGCTATTTTCTTGGCCTAAATGCCTTTTTTCTCCCCCCAATTTAGAACTAACCACTGTTTTCCTAGTATCTCCAGAGTACATGACTTTTATCACACATCATCTGTGTAAGTATTACTTATGTTAATGGAGCTTGGACTTCTGCTGAATAAGCATCTGGAACAAGGTGTGGTTCTTATCAGCTGTGTATACACTCTAATACCTTCCACCTAGGGATGTTTGGTAAATAGTTATTAATAATTCATCTTACAAAAATATGCTTGCTTACCCCAAACATTTGAGAACACTTTCATAGCATCATGTTCCCTTGAACCTAAGAAAGCACATCATCTCCCTCTGGGTAGCCTGAGGCTGGGCATTAGTGTGCTTTGGCACTGTCACTGCGCACTGGCTGCCACTTTATGCCTGTTGGTCACATATGCCACTTTGTGAAAGAACAAAATTGTTGTTTTTCGTGGTTATAATGGGCTGGAGTGCTGTTAAATGGGTTAGGAATTGTACACAGGAACAAATGAATTCAACCTTGGCACCTCCTTCTCCTGGCCAATGAGATTCCCAAGGGCTAAGGAACAAAGTCATATGGTGAGCAGACTTCTACTCTAAGGTTTAAAGTGGGGCTTGTGCAGATAAACTAATACAGAAGTTCTAGTACATTGGCTCAGACACAAGGCTTTCTTTGGCCTCTTGCTTCAGTTTTATCACTAGAGGATCCTGAGAATATGACTCATGCGGCCATGTAAAGCAAAAAGGCAGCAGGGTCTTGAGTCCTTAGTCAACTCCCTCAGCCCACAGCAAGTCCTGGCTCGGTTTACCCCTTCTGACACAAGGTTTAGAAGGTTAGAAGAAAAAGAGAAAGAGACACACATGCGTGCGCACACACACACACACACACACACACACAGAGAGAGACACACACAGATTATCTTTAGAAGCATCAAATTAATTATTTCATTTACCACTTATCATGGTTCCATTGATGTTCAGAAATTTTTAACTGTTCATGCTAGTATTCTGTCCTCTTGAGTAAGAAACAGAAATGGAAGAAGAATCAAAGACCTTTTGGTCCCCTTTTCTTTCCATACTGCCACTTGCTTAGTGGATGTACTCCATGTAGTCGCAGAATGAGGGAAGGGCAGGCTATTAATCAAGAACAAAACCTGCAAAGAACCTGTTCCCACTTTTCCCAAGAAACATCCAAGGAAATAAAGTTCTAGTCCAATTTCCCTTTTCTTCCTTACCTTCTTACTATTACACTAAAGTGTTTTTGTGACCAATAGGCTTAGTCTCTAACATCTGCCTGGTAAAATTAGTTCTCATCTTATAATTTATATTACTTACACCTTCAGAGTCTCTGTAAAAAGAAATGAATCTGAGTTACCCTTGGTTTTACCTTTATTTTTAATCTGAAAAACTAATTTTTATTGTAAGTAACAGGAAATTTATTCTATCTCATGCAAGTCTATCATCTGTAACCGATTTCTCATTTCTCATTTTTTAAAGAAGGAAATCCAATTTTGGTGGATACATCAATACATAAAAACAAGCAACTCTTTGGTGGCAAATGTAAGCAGAACCTGGTTGGAGAAATGTCACTACTATGATTTCAAGCATATATGAGTTCTGTAAGGTGTAAAGAAATAGTTATGAAAGATGTGATATTTTAAGCCTGGGAATGTGGGTGTGCTACCATCTTGGCTAGGCTTAAAATTAACCACAGCCTTGAAGCAGTAATTTGTATATTTAATATGGGAGATATATTACAGAAATAGATACAGCAAATGTTGAATTTTTACCCATTCTGCTTTTAATGCTATTTCAGAGCACATGAAAATGTTTATTACAATATCAAGCACATAGGGGCTAAGGTTTGGCTATTGGGAAAAGTTCTCATTTCATTAATATTTGCAAAACAACATGATAATTGCTAATTTGTTGTCCTAGGAAGTTTTAGTATTCTTCTTATATTTATTTAATCACTCATCAAAATAATTCATCTTTGCCATCCATGCTTATTATTTTTGGAAATGACACTTTAACAATGAGACTAGAATGCAGCAGGAGTCTATAAGCCATACATTAAAAACATCCTTTGTTGCCTGACTCTCTGATTTTATTTTTCAGGGAGCTGAGACTCTTGACATAGAAAGCAAGATATGAAAAAAATGATATGCTCCAGGGGCGTGGGGTGTAGTTCAGTGGTACAGTGCTTGCTTTCATGTGCTAGGCCCTGGGTTTGATCTCTAGCACTGCAAAAATGACCAAACAACAAAAAATCTTTCCAAGTGTACATTGTCTAGAACAGATTTAACAAGGAGGTTTATAAAACATTGGCTTGAGGTTGGATTATTCCCAGGATTATAGAACTGTATTGAATTCGTCCCAGTAATTATTTACATCAGTTACATCATATATTTAGGATATTTTGATATCATTTTATATAAGAAAAATAATGATAAGATATTGAGAAATCACCAACTCTAGAAAATATGTCAACAGTCTTGTCAGAACTCACCAGTCTTACCAGTCTGTATTTCTAAATATTTTCAGATAGCTCCATTGAGTCTTTTAATAGTTTGTTAAGAAATAGTTTTTAAAAAACCACTTTGTTTTCATTATTATAAAATTATCAAGTAAGACTGGTTATTTTGTTTATCATATAGCATTTTCTCCAAATGATGCTAATGGTCAAGTTTATACCCTCTTTTAAAATTGTTCCTAAATACCCAAGTCATAATGACTTCAAAGGGAAAATTTAGTATTAGTCTATATGTTAAAAGTAATCAGCAAACAGATATTTAATTGTAAGAGAGCAATTTTATTAATATGGGAGTATTCAAAATGGATAATCCATTTTAACTGACATTTATGGTAAGACACAAGAATGTTCTTATTCTGAGAACTATTAAGTGTACCAGGGTAGGGAAAACTTGTTCATAAGTGAAATTACCTGCAATCCAGGGAAGAAAACAAACCTACAAACTTGGGTGTGGGTGAACAAGTAACAAATAACTAACTGGGAACAAAAAATATTTGAAATAGAGAAAAGTAATGAACTGATTGCTGATTTCTCTTCATGAAAAGAATTAAATTAAATTGATGTAAAATTTTATTCCTTTTTAAAGGAAAGTGCTTTCAAAGATTTTAGTGGACTATATTTTATAAAGTACTTTTTAAAATGTGAGGAAAATATTATCAATGTATAATATTTTGATAAATTTATAACTAATATAAATAATTTAAATTACATTATTGATTGCTAATATAAGTAATTTAAATTACATTATTAAATGTAGTATTATATATTAATTACATATTATTCTTTTTAAATTATTATTCTGATTTGTTATACATGCTTGCAGAGTGCCATTCATTTTGTATTACATATAAAGAGCACAACTTTTCAAGTCACTGGTTTTACATAAAGTATTTTCACACCATTTGTGTTTTCATATATGTACTTAGGGTATTGATGTCTAACTCATTCTGCCGTTATTCCTATCCCCTTGCCCCCTCCCCTCTCCTCCTTTGTTCTATTTAAAGTTCCTTCATTCCTTTCATCCCCCCTTCCTTGCCATTATAAGTCAGTATCATCATAGCAAAGGAATCATTCAACCTTTGTTTTTTGGGGATTGGCTAACTTCACTTAGCATTATTTTCTCCAACTCCATCCATTTACCTGCGAATGTCATGATTTTATTCTCTTTTAGTGCTGAGTGGTGTTCCATTGTGTATATATACCAAAGTTTCCCTATCCATTCATCTACTGATGGGCATCAGGGTTGTTTCCACAATCTAGCTATTGTGAATTGTGCTGCTATAAACATTGATGTGGCTGTGTCCCTGTACCAAGCTGTTTTTAAGTCTTTTGGGTATAGAACAAGGAGTGGGATAGCTGGGTCAAATGGTGGTTCCATTCCAAGTTTTCCTAGGAGTCTCCATACTGCTTTCCAGATTGGCTGCACTAATTTGCAAAAAAAAAAAAAAAAAAAAAAAAAAAAAAATTTTTAGTTCTGGATGGACACATACCTTTATTTAATTTATTTATTTTTATGTGATGCTGAGGATCGAACCCAGTACCTCACATGTGTTAGGCAAGTACTCTACCACTGAACTACAACCCTAGCCCTTATTAATTACATATTATTCTTAATTACTCTATTATGTTTGAGGGCAGATAAGCTTGTAAATTCAATAATAATTACAATCCTATGTGTATAAGATTACTGAGATAAATTGAAATTAATTGGAATAAGTTTATAGCCTTTGAAAATTCTGGGACTTGCCGATATGAATGACTTTAGAAATATGTGATATGTTAAACATAATAAGACTAAAATTCTATTCATTGTCTATATTATATTCTTTGTTTTTCATTGTCTATATTATATTCTTTGTTTTTACTTAAGAATCTTTAATGATTTCACAAAGGGGCCAATACATGGACTACATTCAATATTCTTTATATGTTTTCCTATTTATGTTTGTACTTATAAAAAAAACCAGCTTGAATCAGGACCAAACTGTCTGTTAAAATCCCCCCCCCCTTTTTAATCCCCCCTTTTTAGCTTATCATAACTCAGTACTGGGATTTACAGAATTTCCTAAACAGCTCATGTTCATTGTCCTATTGAGAAGTTTATATGATGAGTTGCCCGTGTGGGAGTGGATCTCTGAGTGAAGTTCCCTCAGTTTTATCAATGCTAGTTTGCCTTTTGGAGAATAAATCCTTAAGAATTATGTGGTCTCTCATGCTATTTGCTCTACTTCTCACTTTAAAAAAATTTCTTGTGTGTGGTTTGAGGAATCTGTTCAGTGGCATGTTTGTTAGATCAGCTGGCCTCGGCATGACAATGAATACAAAGTCATGCAAACAGATGGAGAAATTTAATTTTCAGTGAGGAAAGGACTCCATAGCAACATTTGAGTGAAATATATGTCTCATCACATTAATTGGGCTGCTGTTGTTACAAATCAAACATACAGATAAGTGTGTTCTGTAGAAGGTCATTTAAAATACATGCTGTTTGTCTAATCTCTTAAAATATTTTCTCTTTGTGACTGAAGAATATTTTTTATTTTATTTCAGAAATTGCATATGAAAGTGTGTGTGTGTGTGTGTGTGTGTGTGTGTGTGTGTGTATGTAGCAAGTAGGATGGCTTTTGACGAGGTTTGATAATCTTCATTTGGTAAGTCAAGTCACATTTAACAGTGTTTTACCCGTACTTCCAATAGAGATCAGTCTTTCAGAAACCATGTTTCAGGGCTTAAATTATGTATTCAGCAGTTGTGAAGGGGGTGTGAAAGCATGATTCCACGTGGCCTAGGCTGTTGCAGGAAGTGCTGGTGCTAAATATACCTCAGTGGGATCTAGGCAGAACATCAAAAACCTGGCGAGGATCAAGATAAAAATAACAGCCCTGTTAGCCCCCTCTCTCTGGCAGAGAGGCAGCCTCTGAGCTCAAATCATGTGTTTTTGTCAAACTTTGTAAAGGTGGAGCATCCCTAATTAAAAAATCTGAAATCTAAAATGCTCTATAATTCAAAACTTTTTAAGCACTGAGATGGTCCCACAAGTAGAAAATTACACACCATGAAATTTTGTTCATGCACAAAATTATTAAAAATATTGTATAAAATTACCTTCGGGTTATGTGTATAGGGTGTATGTGAATCATTAAGGAATTTTATTTTTAGAATTGGATCACATCCCTAAGATATCTCATTATGTACATGCAATACTCCCAAAAGCCAAAAAAAAAAAAAAAAAAAAAGAAATTTGAAATACTTCTTATCCTAGGCATTTCAGATAAGCCTGTGCAGTGATGATTAAAAAGCACAATAGTGATATGAAGGCGGGAGAAGATTCTGAAATACTCCCCTAAGCATGAAAAGAATTATAGCGTACTATATGTTATTGGTTGGGTCTTATTAATATAATTGCTTGACCTTGATAAATAAGGACATATGGTTTATATGGTTACTTTCAGCAATGGAATTATTTGTTTTAACCAGATTGTCCCTTTTCCCAACCATTTTGGATAAATGAATATATGACACTTTTCATTTGTACAAACACAACACATGACCTTTCTTTCATACGATCCTCTGCTGGGTAAAGGTGAGAATGTCCTTTAGCTCCAGAAGAGAAGAAAATTGAATTTAGAGATAGGACTGTTTGGGAAGAATATTAAATATGAAAAATTATAGCAAATTCCCCAAATTCAGTTTAACTCTGCATGTGAAATATCTTCTTCAAACTCCTATAGAGATCCAATGTATGGTACAGCTGGATAACTCTATTACTGAGTAAACAATGAATTAATTTTTTTTAAAAAAACTTAATGGTTGTTTTAAGAGCCCTATAGATAGAATCTCAGTTATTAATTTGAGCTAATCAGCCTTAAAAACTCAGTTGCCACATAATACATCAAATGTACTCTTCAAGCTGGGGTTGTGGCTCAGCGGTAGAGCACTCGCCTAGCATGTGTGCAGCCGGGGTTCGAGCCTCAGCACCACATAAAAATAAATACATTGTGTACAACTAAAGCAAATAAATAAATGTTTAAAAAATGTACTCTTCAAACTTTAATCAAGTATATATTCAAAGTGAAAATGCTATGTATGTATTTTGTATCTAGTATGATTATTCAAGTTTTATGTGTTAAAAATATAAATCTTGAGCTGGGCACATGGTGAATGCCTATAATCTCAGTGGCTTGGGAGGCTGAGATAGGAGGATCACAAGTTCAAAACCAGCCTCAGGAACTTAATGAGGCCCTAAGTAACTTAGTGAGACCCTGTCTCAAAACATAAATGGGGCTGGAAATGTGGCTCATTGGTTGAGCCCCCCTGGATTCAATCCCTGGTACAAAAAAACAAATTCAAACCAAAAAAAAGAAAAAAAGAGAAAACAACAACAACCTTTAGTTTAGCAGGATGGTATTTCAAGGCAGATGTTTTTTGAATTTAGTAGTCAAAATATCTGACTGGAGTCAAGCAGAAACCTCTCTTGATGATGCCTCCAGTATTTTGGCCTGTGTGATTTCGATGCCCATAATTGGTTGAGAAGACCTCTTTCCTTTTCAGATTCTAACAAGGTATCTGACACAGAATTGAGTCAATATTATTTTAACATTTGGAATTAGATATCATATATCTCCTTAAAATCATTTCAATAGTCTCTTCTCACTTATCCTCAAATACAGTTGCTCCAGAGTACAAAAATAATATGGAGGAAAATGGATTTTGATCTAGAATGGTGGCATCTTCATCATTTTGTCCCAGGTTTACCTGAAGATATCCAAGTTTTCCATCTAAGATAATGAAAGATCCTTGTGATATATGGTTTGGTGCAATCAAATGAATTGAAAACCCTCAATTTTCTCATCTGTAAAATGGGGAATCTCAACTTTGTAGTGCTGCTGAGAGGGTTAAGTGACATATTTAGGTAAAATACTTAGATGTCCACCACTACATAAAATGTTATGTTCCTTCTCATTTTGGGAACCACAGTGGAAGTATTGATTATTTTTAAATTTTTATTTATAGTAGTATGTTTTACAGTTCATACAATACATATAGAGCATCTTTTTACACAAAACAGTTTGTATACAAAGTATATTCGCAGCATTCAAGTCTTCAATCATGCATTTAGAATAATGATATCCATCTTATTCAACCACTTTTTCCCCCTTCCCCCCTTGCTCCCTCCCTTCCCCTCCCTTCCCTTTGACCATTATAGTGTTCCTCTAATCCTCCTATGTACCCCGACCCAACGATACTGTGAACCGGCTTCCTTATATCAGAGGAAACATTCAGTATTTGGATTTTTGAGATTGACTGATTTCACTTAGCATTATATTCTCCAATTTCATCCATTTACTTGCAAATGTCATTATTTTATTCTCTTTTATTGCTGAGTAAAATTCCATTGTGTATATATACCACATTTTCTTTATCTATTCATCTACCGAGGGACATCTAGGTTGGTTCCACAACCTAGCTATTGTGAATTGTGCTGCTATAAACATTGAAGTAGCTGTGTCACTGTAATATGCTGTTTTTAAGTCCTTTGGGAATAGACCCAGGAGTGGGATGGCTGGGTCATAGGGTGTTTCCATTCCCATTTTCCCAAGAAATGGGAGTATTGATATTTTTTTAAAAAATGCTTTTTAGTTGTTGATGGTCTTCTTTTTATTCATTTATTTATATGTGGTGCTGAGGTTTGAACCCAGAGCCTCACACATGGTAGGCAAGTACTCCACCACTGAGCCACACCCCAGCCCCAGAGAGTATTGATATTTTGTGGCATATTGCCATTGTGTTTGCTTAGGAATCTTATCTTTTGCTTGGTTTACATTTTACATCTTTGTTTCACCCAAACATTTTGCTTTTTCCTGGTTATTTCTTGGCAGTCTTCATTTTCTGCATCAGTTTTTTTGTGAGCATCATGATTTCCTCAGCTTTAGCTTACTTATGGACTGTCATGGTTGCTGGGATCTACTTTATTTTTCTTACTCTACATATATTTGTCTATATCCATTAATGTTATTAATCTAGTGTCTATGTGCACAAAATTTCAGTTTCAAATGTGTTGAGGCAAAAATGCAACATTAAAAGTTTAGTAGTCAGAAATTTGCATCAATATCTGAGATCATGGCGGGTTTTCTTTTGGCTGACTTTTTGTAGGGCACTTAGAATATGCACAGACTGTTAAGTTCTTTGAAAATTATTTTCTTTAATCCACAGTAACATCCCTAAACAATAGAAGTTCTAATGTCCATTTTACAAATGAGGAAACCAAAACTTGGACAGGTTGAGAAGCTTGACTAAAGAGTGAGAACAAAGATTTAAATTCTGGTTATCTAACTGTGGTCTTTACTCTCTGTATTATACTGGAGCCTCATTTAAAGAAATGCATATATTCCTATATAACCTTTAAAAAATAAACAAATATTCGGAATGTGTAATTTCACAACCTTTAACATTAGAGGCTCAATGGCAGAGTTAGGATATTTTTATGTAATTGCCTTTAAATACATCTGTACCTATCTTCTTTAAGTGATGAGAGAATGAGACAAAAATCATTAATCTAATATGTATTAATTAAGCCTGTCTTAGTTGGTTTGTGATGCTAGAACAAAATTCTTGAAACTGGGTAATTACAAAGACTAGAAATTTATTCCTTACAGTTCTGTAGACTAGGAAATCCAAGGTCAAGGCATTAGTAGATTCAGTTCTGGTGAAGGCTGTTGTTCTCTTCTTCCATGGTATCTTGAACACTGTGACCTCACATGGCAGAAGAGATGTGAGAGAATGAACCCATACTCTCAAACCCTTTTATAAGTGCCCTAATACAATACATGAAGACTCCATTCTCATGTCTTAATCACCTCTTAAAGGCCCACCTTTCAATACTATCACATTGGCAATTAACTTTCAACATGTTAATTTTGGGGGACACATTGAGATACAATAATGCCTAAAACCTTTATATGTTACTTAAGTATTCAAGAATGAAAAGCATAATTTTGGATCAGAAAAAAATCTTACAATTAACAAAAGAAAGCATGTTTTTACCAAAGAAAATGTCATTGTTTCAGAATTGAGGGAAAAAAGATATTTAAAATTGAAGCAAGTATAAATTTTGTAGCACCTTTTTATTCATGGCCTTATTATTTAGTATTCACAGATGCAGGATTTTGTATCTGTAATCAAGAAGGGTATGCTGTTTGTTTAATCTAGCTGTATGGTTTTCAACCTGAATCTGTATCTGTCTGAATACAAAGAGGAAGAATAAATTAATAATTCATATGCTATAAACATTTTTTATATTATCTTAGATTTTAAAATGTTCTTACCATAAAGAAATAAGTATGTGAGGTGCTGGGTATGTTAATTAGCCTGTTTGATCATTTCATAATGTATGTATATTTCAAAATCACATTGTACTTCATATATATATATACACACATATATATAATCAATTAAAATAAAATAAAATATAAAAATGTAAAGGCAGTTGTATTAGGTAAATAGGACACTTTAATGAGAAATTGCAGGTTTGAGAGATTGAGATAAAGTGAAATGTAGTAGTTTAGGGATGGCTTTCGAAAAGCCTAGGTTTAAATCCAACTCTGTTTCAGTTTCCTTATGTTTAAAATGCAGGCAACAACACTCACTTCTTGGCTTGACTATGAGAATTAAATAAAATAACGTAGTTTAAATTCCAAACTGTCAGGCACATTAGTGTGATCTCTACATAGACTATACTCCCCAGCACTATGAGAATCTAGGTACATAATAATGCTTTTAGCTCAAGGTGAGCTAGGAACTGGCTGGTTTTAGAAATATATATATATATATTTTTAACAATAGTTATTTTGAGGTATAATTCATGTGTGATACATTTCACCTTTTGAAAGTACACAGTTAAGTTGTACAACCATCACCATTATCTAATTTCATAACATTTTTTTGGAGGGGGAAGGGCACTAGGGATTGAACCCAGGGGTGCTTAACCACTGAACCACATGACCAACCCTTTTTAATATTTTATTTAGACACACAGTCTTGCTAAGTTGCTTAGGGCCCTGCTATGTTGCTGAGGCTGGCTTTGAACTCCTGCCTCAGCCTCCTAAGCCACTGGATTATAGACATGCACTACTGCACCTGGCCTCATAACATTTTTTTTTTTTCATTCCCTAAAAGAACCATCTACCCATTAGCCATGGCTTCCCATTTTCCCTTTCCCCTAACCTTGGAAAATAGCAATCTACTTTACGTTTCTCCACAGAAACATAGTTTGCATAGTTTGGACACTTCGTATTGAATGGAATGGCTTTTTGGACCATGTTTTCATTTACCATGATTTTAAGGTTTATCCATGTTGTGACATATTTCTTTGATATGACCAAATAACATGCTATTGTACGGATATGCCACATTTTTGTTTATTCATTCATTGGTGGATGGATATCTGGGTTGGTTTCATGTTTTAGCTACAATGGATAAGGCTGCTATGAACATCTGTGGGCAAGTTTCTGTATAGATATAGGTTTTCAATTCTCTTGGGCCTAGAACTAGAATTACTGATTCACATGGTAATTCTATATTTAACATTTTGACGAACTGCTACACTGTTTTCATTATGTCTTCGCTCTTTTACAGTCCCACCATCAACCCATGAACATTCCAATTTCTCCACATCTTCACCAACACTTGCTATTATCATCTTCTTTATGTTAGCCAGCCGACTAGTAGTAGTAACTCACTGTGCTTTTGATTTTCATTTCCCTAATTACTAATGATGTTGAGCATGTTTTCATGTGCTTGTTGCTTTTTGTATATCTTCTCTGGAGAAAGACTTATTCAAATCCTTTTTCCGTCTTTTAAGATGAGTTTTAATTTTTTGGACACTTTTAGATTTATAGAAACATTGCAAAGAAAGTATAGAGAGAGTACCCATAAACACCACACCCAGTTTCCTCTATTAGTAACATCTTACATTTGTCAAGTGCATTTGTTATAATTGACAAACCAATACTGATACATCATTATTAACTAAACTTCATACTTATTCAGTTTTCTTATGTTTTTTCACCTGATGTTGTTTTTCTGTTCCAGGATCTTATCACCACACTATAGTTTGATTGTCATGTCTCCTGATGTTCCTCTTGGCTATGATAGTTTCTCAAACTTTCCTGGTATTTAATAACCTTGACGGTTTTGAGGTGTATGGATCAGATATTTTGTAAAATGTCCCTCTGCTGTTATTTGCCAGGTGTTCTTCCATGATTAGACTAGGGTTATGGATTTCTAGAATACCATGGAAACATCGTGTCATCTGCATCACATATTAAAAATACATGTGGTCAGGGCTGGATGTATGGCTTAGAGATAGAGCACTTGCCTGGCATTTATGAGGCATGTATTTATATGTGTATGAGGCACCACATATAAATAAATAAGTAAATAAATGAAATAAAATATCCACTGACAACTAAAAATATGCATATAAAAGAAAGAATACAGGCTGTCAGTAAGCCGTATCACTGTTGATGTTGACCTTGATCACCTGGCTAAGGTCATACCAGGTTTCTTTACTGTGAAGAGGCTCTGCCCACCCTTTCCCACTCTGCACCCTGCAGGAAGCCAGTATGAGAACCTCACATCTGAGAAGCAGGGAATTATGCTCCACCTCTTCAAGATAGAGTATCTACATAAATTATTTAAATTCTCCCGTACAGAAGACTTGTACATACGGTTATAATCTAATTATACTTTATCTTACTTCTTAAATGGTTCTAACTTGGGTCGCTAGGAGCTGTTTCATTTGTTTCTCATCCCTTTGTCATAACCTCATCATAATGTTGGGGTTTTGTTTGTTTGTTGTCTAAGCATGTCCTTTCTTTCTGGCACTATAAGATGTTCCAGGTTCATCTGGCATCTTTCCTGCCCTAGTCCAGGAGTAAATCATTTTTCCAAGGACCCTTGGTTCATTTTATTGGAGAATGATATTAGAAATCAAGATCTAGTCATTGCTTCTAGGTTTGTGCACAAGAAAAAACTAGGAAATATATCTATGCAGAGTAACCTATGTATATACTCAAATTTATAAGTATTCCTACATGTAACCTTCTGTAGCATAATTAAAGTCTCCAACTCTAATCTATTACCACATGGTTTATTCCAGCATTTTCCCCTTTCTTATCTGTAAACTCATTCCAGTAGCAAGAAGCCCTGTTTCCACCATTCACCAATCAATTTTCTAATTGTCCAATTCTGTTATGTATGTAGAGAAGTATCAGAACTGTTACCCCTAAGCCCTATGGGATACAGAAGTACTTACATGCAATTTCTTTTGACTTTGGTTTTACTGACTTTCTTTCTTTCTTTTTTCTTTCTTTCTTCCTTCCTTCCTTCCCTTCCTTCCTTCCTTCCTCCCTCCCTCCCTCCCTCCCTCCCTCCCTTCCTTCCTTCCTTCTTTATTCCTCCCTCCCCCCTCTCTCTCTCTCTTTTTCTTTCTTTCTTTTTTGGTAACAGGGATTGACTCAAGGGGCGTTTAACTACTGAGCCACATAGCCACATCCCCCACCCCATTTTTTTATATTTTATTTAGAGACAGGGTTTCACCGAGTTGCTTAGGGTCTCTTTAAGTTGGTGAGTCTGGCTTTGAACCTGCAATCCTCCTGCTTCACCCTCTAGAACCATTGGGATTACAGACATGTGCCACCATGCCTGACCTGACCACTCATTTCTTTTTTCTTTTCTTTTTTATATTCTTTTTTAATTTTTTGAGTGGAAGGGCAGATACAAAACTAAAAAATCTAGAACCCACCACTTCACCTTCTGCTGACATTTTATACTTGGGGATAATTACTACTTAGGGAATCATTAATGTCACTTTCAAGTTTAACATCATTTTTTTTATTTAATTAATTTAATCTTATTTTTTACACAAATGGAGCACAACTTTTCATTTCTCTGGTTGTACATGCTGTAGATTCATACCATTTGTGCAGTCATACCATGCATTGGGGTAATAATGTCCATCACATTCCACCATCTTCCTCCCACCCCACACAACCCCTCCCCTCCCCTACCTCCCCTCTGCTTAATCCAAAGTTCCTCCATTCTTCCCCTGTAGTACCCCTCCCCCATTATAGATCAGCATCCACTTATCCGAGAAAACATTTAGCTTTTGGTTTTTTTGGGATTGGCTTACTTTGCTTAGCGTGAGTCTCCAACTCCGTCCATTTACCAGTAAATGCCATAATTTCATTCTTCTTTAAGGCTGAGTAATATCCATTGTGTATATATACCGCAGTTTCTTTATTCATTCATCTATTGAAGGGCATCTAGGCTATTTCCACAGTTAAGCTACTGTGAATTGAGCCGCTATAAACATTGAGGTGGCTGTATCATTGTAGCGTGTTGGTTTTAAGTCCTTTGGGTGTAGACTGAGGAGTGGGATAGCTGGGTCAAATGGTAGTTCCATTACAGGTTTTCTTAGGAATATCCATACTGCTTTCCAGAGTGGTCGTACCAATTTGCAGTCCCACCAGGAATGTATGAGTGTACCTTTCCCCCCACATCCTCACCATCATTTATTGTTGCTTGAACTCTTGATAATTGCCATTCTGACTGGAGTGAGATGAAATCTTAGAGTAATTTTGATTTGCATTTCTCTGATTGCTAGAGATGTTGAACATTTTTTTTCATAAATTTGTTGATCAATTGTATATCTTCCTCTTTGAAGTGTCTGCTCATTTCCTTAGCCCATTTATTAATAGGGTTATTTTGTTGTTTTGTTTTTTGGCGTTTTTTAGTTCTTTATATATCCTAGAGATTAGTGCTCTTTCTGATGTGTATGGGGTAAAAATTTGCTCCCATTCTGTAGCCTATCACCTCACTGATTGTTTCTTTTGCCGAGAAGAAGTTTTTTAGTTTGAATCCACCCCATTTATTGATTCTTGGTTTTATTTATTGTGCTTTAGGAGTCTTTGTTAAGGATGTCACTGAGCACTCATTTCTGAAGTTACTGTGGGGCAACTCTGTTTTTCTTTTTCTTCCACTTCAGTGAGATTGTTTCATATTTTTGAAATGGAACTATATTGTTTTATCACATTCTGCATTTCATCCTAAGATTCCTCTGACCTTTTTTTTTTGTGGTACTGGGGATTGAACTCAGGGGCACTTGACCACTGGGCCACATCCCCAGCCCTTTTTTGTGTTTTTATTAGAGACAGGGTCTCACTGAGTTGCTAAGTGCCTCGCCATTGCTGAGGCTGGCTTTGAACTCTCGATCCTCCTGCCTCAGCCTCCCAAAGTGCTGGGATTACAGGCATGCGCCACCGCGCCCGGCTCCTCTGACCTTGTAAGTGCCTTACACAGTTATGAAACTCCCAAGATCTATAGGGTGAGTCAGTGATCTGGAAACCCAGGAGAGTTAATGGTACAGTTCCAGTGTGAAGGCCAGCATTTGAGATCCAAGAAGGGCCAATATTTCAGTTCAAGTTCAAAGGTAAAGAAAAAAATTCCATGTTCTAATTAGAAAACTTTAAGGTAGGAAGAATTCTCTCTTGTTTGGGGGGAGGGCCAGACTTTTTGCTTAATTCGGGCCTTTAGTAGATCAATGAGGTCTGCCATGTTAGAAAGGGCAGTCTTCTTTACTGATTTAAATGTTAATTGCACCCCAAAACACCCATAAAAAAATATATTTTTTTTTTGGTACCAGGGATTGAACTCAGGGGCACTTGACCACTGGGTCACATCCCCAGCCCTTTTTTGTATTTTATTTAGAGACAGGGTCTCACTGAGTTGCTAAGTGCCTCGCCATTGCTGAGGCTGGCTTTGAACTCACGATCCTCCTGCCTCAGCCTCCCAAAATGCTGGGATTACAGGTGTGCGCCACCCGCGCCCGTCCATAAAAATATTTAATTAAATATCTGTTCATCCCATGGCCCAGTCAAGTTGACACATGAAATTAACCATTGCATGTGGTAAAACTGTTTTTAACTTTGTAAGAAACTACCAGATGATGGCATCTTCACCAGCATTTGGTACTGGGAGTGTTTTGGATTTTAGCCATTATAATAGGAGTATAATAAGAGTCTCTTGTTGTAGTTTTAACTTTCAGTTCCCTAATAATAAATGACATGAACCTTCTTTTTAAAAAATATTTATTTGTTTGCTTTAGTTGTACACAATGCATTTATTTTTACATGGTTCTGAGGATCGAACCCGGGCCGTGCACGTGCTAGTCAAGCACTCTACCACTGAGCCACAACCCCAGCCCCAACATGAACCTTCTTTTGATGTTTCTTTTTTATCTGGATTTCTTTGTAAGGTGTCTTTTATGGTCTGGATGTGAGATATCTCCCAACACTCATGTGTGAGACAATGCAAGAAGGTTCAGAGGAGAAATGATTGGGTTTTGAGAATCTTAACCCAATCAGTAAATTAATCACCTAATGAGATTAATTGAATGGTAACTGAAGGCAGATTTGCTATGATTTGAATATGTCTACCAAATTTTATATGTTGAAAACTTAATCCTTAAAAGTCATGTTAATGTTAGAAGGAAGGCCTTTGGTAGGTTATTGAGTCATGAAGAATTTGCCCTCATGAATGGATAAACCTATTAAAGGATTAAAATAGTTTATCATGGGAGTGGTTTTGTTATAAAAGCAAGCTATCTTTGATACACTTGCTGTCTCACCATGTGGTACCCTCTACCATGTTATGATACAGCAAGAAGGTCCTCATCAGATGCCAACACCATGGTCTCAGATTTTTCAGCCTCCAAGAACTATGAGCTAAATTAACCTCTATTCTTTATAAATTATCCAAATTGTGGTATTCAGTTATAGCAACAGAAAACAGACTTTTTTTTTTGGTACCAGGGATTGAACTCAGGGGCACTTGACCACTGGGTCACATCCCCAGCCCTTTTTTGTATTTTATTTAGAGACAGGGTCTCACTGAGTTGCTAAGTGCCTCGCCATTGCTGAGGCTGGCTTTGAACTCACGATCCTCCTGCCTCAGCCTCCCAAAATGCTGGGATTACAGGTGTGCGCCACCGCGCCCGTCCATAAAAATATTTAATTAAATATCTGTTCATCCCATGGCCCAGTCAAGTTGACACATGAAATTAACCATTGCATGTGGTAAAACTGTTTTTAACTTTGTAAGAAACTACCAGATGATGGCATCTTCACCAGCATTTGGTACTGGGAGTGTTTTGGATTTTAGCCATTATAATAGGAGTATAATAAGAGTCTCTTGTTGTAGTTTTAACTTTCAGTTCCCTAATAATAAATGACATGAACCTTCTTTTTAAAAAATATTTATTTGTTTGCTTTAGTTGTACACAATGCATTTATTTTTACATGGTTCTGAGGATCGAACCCGGGCCGTGCACGTGCTAGTCAAGCACTCTACCACTGAGCCACAACCCCAGCCCCAACATGAACCTTCTTTTGATGTTTCTTTTTTATCTGGATTTCTTTGTAAGGTGTCTTTTATGGTCTGGATGTGAGATATCTCCCAACACTCATGTGTGAGACAATGCAAGAAGGTTCAGAGGAGAAATGATTGGGTTTTGAGAATCTTAACCCAATCAGTAAATTAATCACCTAATGAGATTAATTGAATGGTAACTGAAGGCAGATTTGCTATGATTTGAATATGTCTACCAAATTTTATATGTTGAAAACTTAATCCTTAAAAGTCATGTTAATGTTAGAAGGAAGGCCTTTGGTAGGTTATTGAGTCATGAAGAATTTGCCCTCATGAATGGATAAACCTATTAAAGGATTAAAATAGTTTATCATGGGAGTGGTTTTGTTATAAAAGCAAGCTATCTTTGATACACTTGCTGTCTCACCATGTGGTACCCTCTACCATGTTATGATACAGCAAGAAGGTCCTCATCAGATGCCAACACCATGGTCTCAGATTTTTCAGCCTCCAAGAACTATGAGCTAAATTAACCTCTATTCTTTATAAATTATCCAAATTGTGGTATTCAGTTATAGCAACAGAAAACAGACTAGGACATGGGCATCCTTTGAAAGACCCTAAGTTTTTACTTTGATGAATGAAACCCAGTTTGTCTTATTTTTCTTTTGTCACTTATGCTGTTGGTGTCATATCTAAGAATGTTCCTTAGTACTTTATTTTTTCTTAATAATTTCATAGTTTTAGCTTTTACATTTAGGTCTCTGATCTGTTTTTTTGTTTTGTTTTGTTTGTTGTTTGCTGTGTTTGTTTATTTGTTGATACTGGGACTTTAACCAGGGTGCTTTTACACTGAGCCACATCTCCAGCCTTTTTTGTTTTTTATTTTGAGACAGGGTCTCACTAAGTTACTTAGGGTCTTGCTAAGTTGCTGAGACTAGTCTTGAACTTGTGATCCTCCTGTCTCAGATCCGAGTGAGTGGAATTACAGGCATGCCCTGTTTCAGATCTCTTCGTTTTCATAGGTGGGTTGATATAGTGGTCTAACTTCATTCTTTTGCAATACGGATAACTGCTTCTCCCAAGCACCATTTGTTGAAAAGTCTGTTCTTTTCTCCTTGAATTGTCCTGGCATCCTTGTTGAAAATCAGTTAACCATAAATTTAAAGGGATTATTTTTGGACTTTCAATTTTGTTTCATTGATCTGTGTGTCTGTCTGCACACCACTATCATATTGTCTGAATGACTGCAGCTTTGTAGTAAGTTTTGAAACCAGGAATATGAGTCCTTGGATTTTGTTCTGCTATTTCAAGATTGTTCTGTCTATTCTTTTTTTTTTTTTGGTACCGGGGATTGAACTCAGGGGCACTTGACCACTGGGCCACATCCTCAGCCCTTTTTTGTATTTTATTAGAAGCAGGGTCTCATTGAGTTACTAAGTGCCTCGCCATTGCTGAGGCTGGCTTTGAACTCGCGATCCTCCTGCCTCAGCCTCCCAAAGTGCTGGGATTACAGGCGTGTGCCACTGCGCCCGGCTCTGTCTATTCTTAGACCCTTGAATTTCTTGAGAATTTTAGCCTTAGAAATATTTTAATCTTTGAAATCTGTCATTTTCTTTTCTACCCTTCTACCTTGTCCTCCATGTACTTCTCCTTTGCATTTACTTGAACCTCTTTTCTCAAAACTGATCACTGTTAATCCTATTGAAAGTACCAACTGACTGAACTTAGAACCTTGCAGGGATTTTAACTGGGGAGGGTATGCTTATAGTAATCTTTGGCTTTTTCTCCCCTCTCCTCTCATTCTCTGGTTATTTGACAAGTTGCCTAGTCCGGTGCCTACTCCAATATCATTTGAATTCAACCCCTTTGTACATGTCTACAGACCTCACTTCTCTAAAATATATTGCTGAAATTATTTTCACATTTCCAGAAACTTCTATATTTTAGAGACAGATTAATCATTCAAAGTACAGCCACGATCATATATTTTTCTTGTTTAAGACATTTTAAAGCATGGATGAAACTCAAAAACATGTCGAGTAGAAGAAGCCAGACACAAGACGGCACATATTGTGTGTTTGCATTTTTATAAAGTTCAAGAAGTGAGAAAACTAATTTATGGGAATAAAATTCAGAACACTGGTTTCCATTGGAGGTTGGAAGGGGAAGAGATTTGAATGACACCAAGGAGGGGTGATGCAAGTGTCTATACTTTGATTAGAGTCACATGAGTGTAGATATTTGTCTCAACTCATCAAACTGGACACTGAAGATTTGTGCATTTCTCTGTGTGGAATCATAGCTCTGTTGTTTTGTTTTTATTTTTTTGTAATTGTACATGGACACAGTACCTTTATTTTATTTATTTATTTTTATGTGGTGCTGAGGATCAAACCCAGTGTCTCACACAAGGTAGGCAGGTGCTCTGCCTCTGAGCTACAGCCCCATCCCTATAGCTCGATTTTTTAAAAGTGAAAAAGTTAAAAATCTGGTGGCTAACCATTGACCTCAGCTTAGCTTCCTTAACCTTCATGGACTTTGAAAACACCTACATGCCTTTTCAAGTTTATCTTGCTTCCCTTTTATCCCCTGTGTTCCAGCAAAATGAAATTCTCTCTCTCTCTCTCTCTGTCTCTCTCTCTCTTTCTCTCTCTCTTTTTTTTCCACACAGCTCTGTGTTTTCCCAATTTTGTGTCTTTGTTCTCACTTTCCCCTAGGGATGATTTCCCATCTTCCATTGCCAGCCACCATTTGTCAAAAAGATCTTTATTCAAATTTCATGTTGGAAGCATCCCCTTTTCTAAACACCTACCCTGGTAGCATGTTGTGTTTCTCTTATAGCAATCCTGACTTTCCATGGGTTTTACTATAATTGTTAATGTTGTTGTGTTTACAGAATGTGTACAACATACCAGGCACTAGTTATAAACATCCTAGTCCCACTTCAGCCTATAAGTTCCACTAAAGGAAAGAATTATTTCTGTCAACAATAGGACCTGGACAAGCATTTATTAAATAAATGGATGGTTAACTGGACACATTGGAGGGTATGGAGCAGTAGGGAATATTGGAGAGGGATAACGTCTGAGCATCTTTCAAAACCTCTAGTATATTCTACATCCTTCTTTATAAGGCTGGAATGAAAGGTGTAATGAACTAGACCAAAGATGCTTACAGATGAGTATAATTTTGGTGGCTGTCAGCCAAGTGCTGAGCTTATAAATATATCTAGGACTATCTGAAAAACATGACATATCCCGTAATAATTTTTAAATAGTCTTTTGTAGGTTTTCAATCATTTTCCTTATTATAGCCCTCTTCCTGTTGGGGGTTTGTGATGGCCTCATCTAGCAGATGCCCTCAGGCAGAATTCCCAACAAAGTCATCTGGCACATTGATGTGCCCAGAGGCAGTACTCAGTTTGTTTTGCTAATAGAGTAAACAAACTCTCCTTGACAGGAGGGAACAATATAGGGTGTTCAGGGCATCAGCTGAAGCAGAAACAGACTGGCACTAGCAGTTAAGCAGTCATGGAACATGACTGAAGAGAGTCAAGCTTTTAGGAACACCCGGCAAGCTTTTAGGAACACCGCTGCATCCCAGGCATGGCGCTGTGTGTGATGCTGATTAGATGTCACCCGACATTGGAAAAGCTTCTATGTTAAACTCGCCAAACTGAAGCCAACATCTCACCCCCCACACCCCATTTTAATTTTTTTTAAAGAAAAAAATTTTTACAAAGAGAATTTGGGACCATGGCAGGAAACGTTTTAAAGCCTTCAAAAGAAAATGTAGCCCAAGACCATTTTTTATTGCAGGCAGCAGGGTGGGGGATAAATAAAATATTTAGGTTTTCAGTACTGGTTTGTTGAAGTTTTATTAATGAGATTCTTTCTGAGATTTCACAGTCTGTCAGGACAAGCCAGTTCATGTGAATGATAGGGCTTCCCTGCCTTCCCCATGCTCTGCTTCTTAATGCTGGCTAGAGGCCTCACCTAAGCAGACTCCAACTTCATTCTTTCTTCCTTAAGTAGGACACCTTAGTAGGAAGAGGGGAAAGCCTACCCTGTAAACTTGAATATTCTGCTCAAAAATCTCAGAACTGTTTTGGTCAGAATACTTAGATCTGAGTTAATCAACAGAGGAAGTACACACTTCCTGAAGGTAGGAGAGAGAGAAGAGAGGAATGAGCCTCCCACCTCCCCATTTCCCTGTAAGCTGCCTGTCATGGCCAGCCACAGCGCCGCGGGAGAA
This sequence comes from Tamias sibiricus, assembly GCA_025594165.1. NCBI lineage: Eukaryota > Metazoa > Chordata > Mammalia > Rodentia > Sciuridae > Tamias > Tamias sibiricus. Next base: position 81,419,235 of record CM046664.1, read on the forward strand.
AAAACTCGGAGGCAGAGTAAAGCTATTACTACTTTTACTTCTACTTTCTTAGAGAGAGCTTAGAGAGAGAAAGAAAGATTTTTCTTCTTCTTAGAAAGAACTTAGAGAGAAAGAGAGCTTGAAAGAGAGATTTCTTAAAGAGAGATTTCTTCTTTAGAGAGAGAGAGAGAACTTAGCTTTAGAGAGAGAGAGAGAACTTAGCTTAGAGAAAGATTCTTAGAGAGAGCTTCTTTCTTCTTTCTTCTTTTCTTCTTAGCTTAGAGAGAGAGAAAGAAAGATAGAGCTTCGCTTAGAGAAAGATTTTTTTAGAACTTCTTTCTTCTTTCTTCTTCGGGAGCCTCGGCCTGACTCTGACCAGCAATTACTTCTTCTATTTGGTTTCTCTTCTGTAACCGCTCTGCCTACGTTCTGGCCGCTCTGATTGTTTTCTTCTTCTCCGACCCGAACTCTTCTTCTGACCGACCGAGCGACTGCACGACTGACTGAATGAATTCATTCTTCTCCTGACTCCGACCGCTTTCACCCGGTTATATACCTTTAGCTTTGTGGGTGCCTCACGTGCATTTACAGGTGCGTCACATACATACTTATTATCAGGTGGAACTTATGGCTTCCAGCTGACCGCAATAGCCATCTCCCTAATTGGGGCTCCTTCATTTCCCAAACATGGAGACTATAAGCAGGAATTTCTGTATTTAAATGAAGAGAGAAGAGTTTCTAAAATGTTGCTAAAAATGTTGTTTCCACCTGTTTTAGTCAGTTTTTTTCACTGCTGTTATAAAAAGACTTAACAAGAACAATTTTAAGGAGGAAAAATTTATTTGGGGGCTCATGGGTTTCAGAAGTTTCACTCCACAGACAACTGAATCCTGAGGTGATGTAGAACACCCTTGTGGGAGTGTGTGACAGAGAAAAGCAGCTGGGAACGCGACACCAAGAAGGAGAGAAAGAGAGATGGAGGGAGAGGGAGAGAGAGACTTCCCTCACCACGGACAAAACATATACCCCAAAGGCACACCCCCAGTGACCCACCTCCTCCAGCCACACCCTACCTGCCTACAGTTACCACCAGTTAATCCCTATGAGCGGATTAATCCACCGATTAGGTTAAGGTCATAACCTAATCGTCTTACTTCTAAACCCTCTTGCATTGTCTCATACATGAGTTTTGCAGGAGACTTTACATTTAAACCATGACACCACTTAATGAAAGATCAAAAAACAAAACTGTAACAAATTCTAATATCTTGATTCTTCTAATATCTTGATTGGCTTTTCTTTTTTTTCTTTTTTTTTTTTTTTTTTTTTTTTTGGTATGTGTGTGTGATTCTAGAATCAGGAATACTTTATCCCACAAAGGAGAGTTAAGTGATGGACTGGTACAGAAGAGTTTCTGATGGACTGAGCAGAAGGAGTTAGTTTGGTAGACACAGAATGGAGGGTGGAAAAGAAACACTGAAACAAAGAACAAAAAAGGCACTGGTCATTTCATAATTACTCTCCTTTTAAGGTAGGGACAGGGACAATACAAAGATAACATTTGTTAATAACAGATTAATTTAAGATTTTTTTTTTTTTTTGGTGAGATTTAAAGCAGAGGGAACTTCATTATCATGTCAGTTAAAATTGGGTGGTTTGGAAGCCTGGTTGTTCTCTCTCTTGACTTCTCAGAAGGCCAGTTAGAACTTAGGTACTGTTTGGTGATGTGGAACTTTGGTTAGGATAACTCCATTTCAACAACACTGGAGTTGTTGGGCCCCAATACAAGAGGTGAGTCCAAAACAAGGGCCTCCTGTCTCCTATCATATTATCATATTTACTTAATGAAAGAGTACTTTCTAATGCCATTGTGTTTTGAAGAGATTCAGAAACAATGAAAATCTGAAAAAAGAAAAAAAAAGAAAAAAGCCAGCCTGGTAGTATATGTTTATAATCTCAACGACTCAGGAGGCTGAGTCAGGAGGATCTCAAGTTCAAGGCTGGCCTGGGCCACTTAGCAAAACCCTGTCTCAAAACAAAAAATAAAAAGGCCTCGGGATATAGGTCAGTGGTTCAATTCCCAGCACAGAACAAAACAAAACAAAGAAACAAACAAACAAAAACAGTAAAAAACCAGAAGTGTACATTTTATACCTACATTGTTGTTTGCAAAATAAAGCTCTCAACTAAGACTCTTCCTTTTCTTTTCTTTCTGCCATCATATCTTGTCAATTCTTGTGACTATAACAGAATACTGGCTTAAACACCAAATATTGTATTTCTTCTAATTCTGGAGGCTGAGAAGTCCAAGTCCTAAGATCAGGGTGTAGCTAGCTGGAAGCCATCCGAGTTCAGATTTAGCCGGCAGTCACTCGGTCGGTCTGGTGAAGGGTGCCTTCTAGGTTGCCAGTGTCTTGCCTTCTAGTTGGCAGAGTAAAACAGAAAGAAAGGACTCCATCTCTCTTTGTAGTGTCTGCCTTCTAGTTGGCAGAGAACAGAAAGAAAGGACTCCATCTCTCTTACACAGATACCATTACACTCACCATTGTGAGGGCTCCACCCTCATGACCTAATTACTTCCTAAGGACTCCATCTCCAAATACCATCACACTGGGGATTAAGGTTTCAACATATAAATTTGGGGGACACAAACATTCAGTTCATAGCTTATTTTCTGTCTGTAGTGTTGACTCAGCAAAGTAGTATGTCTGCCTTGGAGCTGAGTGCTCTGCAGAACTTCATAGCTTTTCCTGACTTATGAACCTTCAGCCTTTAAAGACTTCAATTCATTGTGTTGTGCATGGGGTATATAAAGAACCCTAGTCAATCCCTCTGGCTCCTCTTTGGTCAAGAATAGCTGTATGTCCACAGGTTGAAAAAAATCATTTTAAAAAAATTTATTTATTTTTAATTTTAATTTGTTATATATGACAGCAAAATGCATTACAATTCATATTACACATATAGAGTACAATTTTTTATATCTCTGGTCGTACACAAAGTAGAGTCACATCATTCGTGTCTTTATACATGTACTTAGGGTAATGATGACCATCGCATTCCACCATCTTTTCTACCCCACGCCCCCTCCCTTCTCCTTCCTCCCCTTTTCCCCTTTGCCCTATCTAGAGTTCATCTAATCCTCCTATGCCCCGCCCTACCCACAGCACATTATGAATCAGCATCCTTAAATCAGAGAAAACATTTGGCATTTGTTTTTTTTTTTTTTGGAATTGGCTAACTTCACTTAGCATTATATCCTCCAACTCCATCCATTTACCTGCATGCCATGATTTTATTCTCTTTAAATGTTGAATGATATTCCACTGTGTATATATACCACATTTTCTTTATCTATTCATCTGTTGAATGGCATCTAGGTTGGTTCCACTGTTTAGCTATTGTGAATTGTGCTGCTATGAACTTTGATGTGGCTGTGTCCCTGTAGTATGTTGTTTTTAAGTCATTTGAGTATAGAACGAGGAGTGGGATAGCTGGGTCAAATGTTGGTTCCTTCTCAGTTTTCCAAGGATTCTCCATACTGCTTTCCATATTGGCTTCACCAATTTGCAGTCTCACCAGCAATGTATGAGTGTACATTTTCCCCCACATCCTTGCCAACACTTATTGTTGCTTGAACTCTTGATAATTGTCATTCTGACTGGAGTGAGATGAAATCTTAGAGTGGTTTTGATTTGCATTTCCTAATTGCTAGAGATGTTGTCTGTTCAGTTCCTTGGTCCATTTATTGATTGGGTTATTTGTTTTTGTTTTTTGATGTTAAGATGTATGAGTTCTTTATATATCCTAGAGATTAGTGCTCTATCTGATGTGTGTGTGGTAAAAGTTTGTTCCCAAAGTGTAGGCTCTCTATTCACCTTACTGATTGTTTATTTTGCTGAGAAGAAGCTTTTTAGTTTGAATCCATCCCATTTATTGATTCTTGGTTTTAATTCTTGTGCTATAGGAGTCTTATTAAGGAAGTTGGGGCCTAATCTCACATGATGGAGATTTGGGCCTACTTTTTTTTCTAAAAGGCGCAATGTGTCTGGTTTAATTCCTAGGTCCTTGATCCACTTTGAGTTGAGTTTTGTGCATGGTGAGAGATAGGGGTTTAATTCCATTTTATTGCATATGTACTTCCAGTTTTCCCAGCACCATTTGTTGAAGAGGCTATCTTTTCTCCAATGTACATTTTTGGTGCCTTTGTCTAATATAAGATAATTGTAATTATGTGGGTTAGTCTCTGTATCCTCTATTCTGTACCACTGGTCTATCAGTCAATTGTGGTGCCAATACCATGCTGTTTTTATTACTATTGCTCTGTAGAATAGGTATAATGATGCCTGCTTTACTCTTCTTGCTAAGGATTACTTTATCTATTCTGGGTCCTTATTTTTCCAAATGAGTTTCATGACTGCTTTTTCTATTTCTATGAGGAATGCCATTGGGATTTTGATTGGAATTGCATTTAATCTGTATAGTGCTTTTGGTAGTATGGTCATTTTGACAATACTAATTCTGCCTATCCAAGAACATGGTAGATCTTTCCATCTTCTAAGGTCTTCTTTAATTTCTTTCTTTAGCGTTTTGTAGTTTTTGGTGTAGAGGTCTTTCACCTCTTTTGTTAAGTTGATGCTATCATAAATGGAGCAGTTTTCCTCATTTCCCTTTCAGAGGATTTGTCACTGATATACAGAAATGCCTTTGATTTATGGGTGTTGATTTTGTATCGTGCTACTTTGCTAAATTCATTTACTAGTTCTAGAAGTTTTCTGGTGGAATTTTTGGGTCTTCTAGGTATAGAATCATATTATCAGCAAATAGTGCTAATTTGAGTTCTTCTTTACCTATCCGTATCCCTTTAATTTCTTTTATCTGTCTAATTGCTCTGGCCAGTGTTTCGAGAACTATGTTAAATAGAAGGGGTGAAAGAGGGCATCCCTGTATTGTTCCAGTTTTTAGAGGGAATGCTTTCAATTTTTCTCCATTTAGAATGATGTTGGCGTGGGGCTTAGCATACATAGCTTTTATGATATTGAGAGATGTTCCTTTTATCCCTAGTTTTTCTAGTGTTTTGAACATGAAGGGGCACTATGTTTTGTCAAATGCTTTTTCTGCATCTGTTGCGATAATCATATGGTTCTTATCTTTAAATCTATTGATGTGATGAATTACATTTATTGATTTCTGTATGTTGAACCAACCTTGCATCCCTGGAATGAACCCCACTTGATCTTTTTGATATGTTTTTGTATTCGATTTGCCAGAATTTTATTGAGAATTTTTGCATCTATATTTATTAGAGATATTGGTCTGAAGTTTTCTATCTTTGATGTATCTTTGCCTGGTTTTGGGATCAGGGTGATATTGGCCTCATCAAATGAGTTTGGAAGTACTCCCTCTGAAAAGATCATTTTTTAAAACAACAATTAATCTTTCTGCAGTTCCTGGATAAACAGATTTTTAGACCATAGCCGCATAACATGTACATGTTGAGTCATTTGAGGAAAGGGAATATGTATCATTTTTCTCTTCATAGTCCATTACTCAGGTAATATGTAAGTATGTTCTCATTATTTTTAAAAAATTAAATGTTTCCTCATCCTTTTCAAACACATGCTCCTCCCCAGAGATAACAATTCTCAATTTTGTATCTGTTCTTCTGAATCTTTTCTTTATGTTTGTATGATCTTGCACGTTGAGAGATGCATTATGTGTTTGCTCAACACATATTTAGGATCAACTTATCAATTTTCATGGACAAATTACATTGTTTGGAATTGTGCTGAATTTATAGATTAAATTAGAGAGAACTCATATCTTTACAACAAGATTTTCTATCAATGAGCCTTAAAACTCTTCAGTAGTTTTAATTTTCTACATGATGGTTTTGTGCATCTTTTGTTATACTTATTCCTAGATATTTTGTACATAGTGTTATGAATTCATATTTTTAAATTAATAGATTGTTATTGATGTATAAAAATGAAACAGCTTCTTAAAATATTTTCTATCCAATAATATTGCTAAAATATCCATGAATTTTGTCAATAAGTCTATACATTTTTTGAATTTTCTTTATAGCTAATCATATTTCTGTAAATACTGCTGATTTTGACTTTAAATTTTATTATTTCTATTTTTAATTCCTGTTTCTTACTTGACCTTTTCGATTAGAATCTCTGGTATTCTGTCACATATAAGTGGTAATCAAGAGCATCCTTCTGTTCTCAATTTTAAAGGCATACTTCTAAAATGTCACCATAAGCTGTGATGCTTACTATAAGTTTTTGATGAATTTTTCTTATTGATTAAGGAAGTTTTCTTCTATTTCTAGTTTTCTGAAAACTTTATCTTGAATATTTTCTGGACTTAATGAGATGAGCATATAGTTTTTTCCTTTTATCCTTTGGTATGGTGAATTGCTTTAATATATTTTCTATTGTTGAACCATTTATGTATCTCTTGAAAGTCTCTGTGTATACATATGTGTGTGTGTATATATATATCCTCTTCAAACACACACACATATACATGTATATACATACATGTATACATTTATGTATTTTTATGTTAAATATTTCATTCAGCAATACTGAAATTGGGAGCTAGACTTGAATACTGTCTTTAATAACTTGTGGCTCAATAATTTTCTATTTTCAGAATTATCTGTTTTATATAAGGCTTTGGGAAGCACAAATACATGGTACTTTTTCCTCTGGGGAGGAAAGTGAAATCTAAGTATATTAAATGACCAATCCAACATCACACATCAGAAATGGAGTTATGTGAAGTGCTTATACTTGCTGGTTTTTACAACCATTCCACTTACTACTGTATGAACCCAGCATGCTTCTGCTCAAAGGAGATAATTACAGTAATCCCTATGTCATGTGGTTGCTGGAGATGAAAAGCTACATTGCAAGTAAAGTGCTTTGCACTGTGCCTAGCACACAGTGAAGAACTCGTTTGTTCATCCATCCATTCAATCTTTTAATAAATAATTGTTGCACACCTGCTATGTGTCTTAAGAGCTGACCATATAGCAGAAAATAAGACAAAAGTTCTTGTTTTCATCAAGTTCACAGTATAGTAGCAAGGAGCAGATGCATAAATAAATCATACAGAAGAAAATGGTAAATCAGTGACAGCTTTCCAGAATAAGAGTAGCATGAACTGGTTTATATGTTAAGTTGATCACTCCAGTGCTCCATGTAGAATCAACTGTGGCTGGCCAAAGAGAAACTGGAAGCAGCTAGGAGGTTTTTACAGTTTTCAAGACAAGAGAGTAGTGGCTTGTAACAGCAGGCTTGGAGAGAAGTGGATGGATTTGGGACATATTTTGGAAATGTAATCAATTTTATTTGCTAAGATATGGGTGCATGTTTAGGCTTTTACAAATTCACATTGTATAGCTGTTTATAGCTACCATAGAGAAATGGTTTAGGAAAAGAAAGCAATTCAGGATTATGCCTAGTTTTGTGATTTGAACAACTGGATCATTGTTATTGACTGAAATCAGAATGTTTAGGGAAGGAACGGATTTTTTTTTTTCCCAAGAGGGAACCAAAGTTGATGTTTAGTGAAAATTAACTACCATTATTCTGTTGGTATTTGTCAAATGAAACATTGTCAGTAAAAATTTTACAAGGTACATGCAAATATTTCTATTTGTGGATTGTTACAGCAACTCCAAAAATGTCATATGAAAAATCTAATTCCTCCATAGGTTTGTAACTAGAAAGATGTTATATCACAGGCAGAGCCGCTTGACATTCAAGCAAATCTGATATTCCATTTTTACTTTCATTAGCAGTTCTTTCAATGTCAGCCAACCAAGTGTCTCCTTTGAAGTAAATTCTCTATGACTTTAACACAGAACACCATTCAGTAGCTCTTTGATTAGATTATGCATGAAATTTGTATGTATGCCACTCACCAGAAATTAAGTAATTAAGATGCTCTTAATATTGCAGGGGAAGCATTGCAATTCTCATTATTTTAATGGACTGATGGACTTTAGGGATTTGACAGTAGAATGCAATGTCTTCTATCCCAAAGTTAGCCAGATTCACAACTTTGACTTTTTTCTGGCAGCCTAGATTTGTAAGCTTTTCACATGTGTTCAGAAATAAATAATCACAGGTAAATTCTTAAAGAACAGCTCATTCTTATAAAGAATAGTAATAGTCCATGTAACAGTGGCTGTATTATTAGTGCTTCTCAAGCTCTAATGACTTCGCAGCCAGGGAGTGAGTGGTCTTCTAATCTCCACTTTCCTTTGAGAGGGGTCCCTGAGGCCCTAAGGCGCTCTTGGGGCAATGGCACAGCTGTCTCCACTCTCTGTGAGAGCATCTTTTAGTAGCCTCTCTGTGAATGACTAATGGGTCTGTACAGTCTATATGAGTGCACTGCATTGTTTGCACTGGAAATACGAAAAGATAAATATTTTCTTTTGTTAAATTTATATTTTATTTTGTTCCAAAAAATCCTTCACTAACTTACTAAAAAACAAAAAAAAGTAGCTAGCTAGTATGACTTGCTCTACAATCTTGAGTTGCAATTGCCATTCATCTCAAGAAATTTTTCATTATTTGAGTCTATCATATTAGCAATAAAGCTTGCATGTCTCTCTATGGATTTACCCCTCCCTCTGAGCTGCCAAAAAATAAAGTGAAACAAATCCCAAAGTTGATGCAAAATTCTGTGCTTAGTGGAGACAGCCCTGATCCAATCAATCCAACTGCTGTTGCTTCTTGCACCCACTGATGTTGCCTTTTGGTCCCCCACTGTCCAATGATGAAAATATTCTAAAAAGAGACCTCAGTGTCCCTTCTTGTTGGGGAGTAAGTTGTGACTCTCAAAGGGAGACAATGCTATCCCCTCAATTCTACACCATGACCAAGTGTTTTTATAAAGCCCCTATTCTATGCTATGCACTGTTCTGTGTACCAGTGTATCCCTGGAGAACAAAGAACAGAGCAGACTAGATTCTGCATGCAACATATATCCTATCAGGAGTCCCAATCATTAAGTAATGTATCTTGTGTAATACCAGGAAAAGAAAGATGCTACTAACTAAACTATGACAAGCTGTCTGCCAGAAGATGATTCTAATTTTTAAAATATTAAATTGTGGAATAAAGATAGGAAGGAGAGGAGGGAGAGAGGGAGGTAGGGAAGAAGAAAACGGGGAAGGAGAAAAGAAAAGGAGGAAGGAAGGAAGAAAGGAAAGAAAAAAGGTGATAGAAAAAAGAAAAAAATAAGTTGGTTCACCCCCCCAAACACTCTGAAAATTTTTAAGATTATTTTTAGCTGTTGATGGACCTTTATTTTATTTATTATTTATATATGGTGCTGCGCATCAAACCCAGTGCCTGACACATGCTAGGCAAGCACTCTGCCACTGAGCGCTCTGCCACCCCAGCCCCAACACTCTGAACTTTGAGTGCAAATAGTTTGTTTAGAAGCTGTGCCTGGGAACCAACAGGGAGTGAGTATATGAGACAGGAAAGGAATAAAGCCACTTAGGGTGTAATGATGAATAGGTGCCCATCGTGGGCAGCTTGGAGCTAAGTCCCACTCGGATCTTTGTGAAGTCTCAGTGTTGCCCCACCCAAGTGTTACTTAAGGCAGCTGGGGTATTTATTTACCTACTGCCATCTGCACTGGCCGAGATATCAACTCAGCTGATGTGTCAACTTCCAGTTCTTCAGGCCTCACCCACCTATAGCCTGGCACTCCAGGGTAACTCCATATGGGCAGAGTCACAGATACTTGTGATAGGATGCCATCAGTGTGCCAGGAGGGATGAGTGCCCAGGGAATACTGGAGGAACACCAGCAGTGTCTGTTACAATGAGCATTGCAGGGTGTTGAACAATAATTTGAAATTATAATAAATATCACAAGGGAAATAAAGCAGAGTAAAGGTACGGTGCTGGGGGCAGGACTGCCATTTCAGGGGGTGTGATGTGGTGGGGGCAAGGTAGCACCTGAGAAAGTGAACTTGAACAGAAACCTGAAGGCTGAGGACTGAGACATATAAATCTGAGGGAAGGGTCTCCATGGAGGGAGCAGCCAGCGTATAGGCCCTGAGACAGGAGAGAACATGGTAGCTTCAGGTAACTAAAGAAGCTGTTGTGGGTGAAGCATAATCACCAATGGGGAAAATGATAGGGGGATCCTTTGGTTAGATAGGCAAGGGTTCAATCATGTAGAACCTCATAGGCATAGCACGGAATTCGGATTTTCTTTGAATAGGATGAGAAGTTTCTAGAGGGTTTTGAACAGTATGTATGATCTGTTTTTTTGTTTTAAACAATCACTGTGATTCCCAAATGGAAATAGACTGTAAATAAGGAGATGCATCAGGAGGCTGTTGTAATAATCCAGGTAAGAAACTATTGTGGTTTAGAGCAGGGAAATGGAAATATCACAGGAAGAAATGTCCTATGGTAAGGGGCTGTGCTTCCTGTCATGCAAAAGTGGTATACAACCATTAATAATAGAAAGGTAAATAGAGTCCATATCCATGGGTTCAACCAAATATAAATCAAAACTATGGAAAAAAAAACAAAGTGGCATCTGAACTGAAAAAATGAAAGCAGACTCTCCCCCATCATTTTCTAAACAACACAGTATAACAAATATTTACATAGCATTTATGTTATATTGGGTATCGTAAGTAATCTAGAGATTATTTAAAGTATACAAGAGAATGTTCACAGATTATAGGCAAATACAGTGCCAGCTTATTTAAAGGACCTGAGTGTCCTTAAGTTTATCAGCAGGGGTCCTGGAACCAATCCTTTACAGATACCAAGGGACAACTGTATAGAGAGAATAAATAAGACCTAAAGGTAGATGGGATCATTGACTAAGAATAAGTTTAGTGCTAATAGTACAAATTTAAAAGTCAATAACAAGGATAATGAATGAAATATGCAAAAAGTTAAAAGAACCAAAAGACTCAGAGCAGTAATAAGTCTAGATTGTAACCAACTTGTTACAGTTTGAATCTGAAGTATCCCCAAAGTCTCATGTGTTGAAGGGTTGGCCCCAGATGATGGTGCTCCTGGGAGGTGGCAGAACCTTTAGGATGTGGGGCATGGTTGGAGGAAGTTAGGTCACTGGGGGTGGGTATATTGGGACCCTGGCCCCTTCTTCTCTCTTTCTACTTCCCATCTCCCCTGAGGTGAGTAACTGTGCTGTATGAAACATGCTTTCCACCCTGATGTTTTGCCTTACCACATACCCAAAGCAATGAGGACAAATGACCATGAACTGAAATCTCTGAAACTGTGAGCCAAAATAAATGTTTCCTTCTTAAAAGTTGTTTTTCTCAGGTATTTTTTTCACAGCAACAAAAACCTGACACATAAAAACTAAAACCTGGCAGACCATTGTCCTCATCAGACTAATTGTGAAATTCCTGCAAAATAATGTATATCACACTTAGGTTTCTGCATGTAGAGGCTTAAGTCTGCACACAGCCCATTATATAACAAACTTTTCCAAATCCTATTTAGAGAGTATATTCCTCCTATTTTATTAGCTCACACATTTATTGGCTGCCTTAAGGACCTTTTTTTCCCCTCAATTTTAATTTTTATAAACTCTGCCCAAACTGTGGCCAAAAGTCTTTATCTGGATGCAGTGGTGCACATCTGTAATCCCAGCTACTCAGGAGGCTGAAGCAGGAGGATCATAAGTTCGAGGCTGACCTGGGACACTTACCAAGGTCTTGTCTCAAAATAAAATTAAAAGGGCTGAGATTGCAACTCAGTGGTAGAGTATTCCTGGATTCCCTCCCAATACCGGAAACCAAAGGAACTTTTTTCCCTCATTCACTACCCCAATATCTTTTTAAATGCTATTGTTGCCTTTGATTCTCTTCACCCACAATGAACTATTCCACAAAGTACCCCCTTTATCCATCAGCCCTCTAAATAAATCTAAAATTCTTGTTCCCAGCCAAAACATAAACAATCATTCTCCTTATTACCAGATAAAGCTTATTTCCCATATCTTCTTCACAGCCTCCAGTCTCAGCCTAACAGAGATTGTCACTCTGAGCATCTTGTGGGTACCTCTTTGGGTCGTTGCCTGTTTCCTCTCCTCCTCTGGAATTTCCCTACACATATATTCTCTCTCTCTTTCCCTTTCTCCCCCACCCCCACATTATTTCTGCCTACAAAAAAGTTGCACCTAAAATCTATCTTCTTATCAAATCCTTCATTATGCTTGGTGCAGCCTAGCAGGAACTATAACAGGTCGTGATACAGCAAAGTTGCAGGTGTTGGCTGGGCATTTATTTGTTCATTCATTGACTGCATACTTCATAGCAACTGCTCTTCATGTGGTATGAGGATACATATAGAGTGTTGTTCCTATCCTCAAGGAGCTCAAGCTGATGGGAGAGATGCATGTATAAAAATACCATGGCAGGAGTGGTGAGTGTGGTTATTGAGGTATGCACAGTGTGTCAGGCAACAAAAAGTTAGGAGAGGGGGCAGGTAGAAAGGTTCAAATCATGGGCACAAGAAACAGTGAACTCAGCCAAAGAGGTCTCAGCACCAAGGACAGCGTTTGGTTCACCCAGCCTCAGGACATTCCTCACATTTTTTTGAAGCAGCTCAGAATTTTCTGCTAGGCTCTATACTTTTTTTCTTTGTTTCTTTCTTTCTTTCTTTTTTTTTTTATTTATAATAGTAGTATGTATTACAATTCATAATGCACATATATTAGGCTCTATTCTTATAGCAAAAGTTTCTGATTTAAAGGAACCCCTCATTAGACATATTCTGTATTCCTTTGAATGAGAAAAAATTATTTCAGCTCATGAAATTGCAGTACTGAAGACTGAAGACTAGTTGAGGAATATATGTCCTTAGAAGGTACTTGTGGATCAAATCCTCAGGACATGGTTCTCATTCTAGAATTTGAGGTGGAAACCAGGACTTTATTTTATTGAGATTATCTCAACCTTTGATATATTGAAGACTGGATTCCTAACTAGCCTCGATAGGGAGGGAGCAAGGGGGATGGAGGGAAAAAAAAAGGTGGTGGAATAAGATGGATATCATTATCCTAAATGCATGAATGAAGACTTGAATGCTATGAATATACTTTGTATACAAACAGTGTTATGTAAAAAGATGCTCTATATGTGTATTTTGAATTGTAGTGCATACTAATATTATAAATATATTATAAATACAACAACTTTGAATAAAAAAAATGGAGTGGAAAAAAAAGTTAAGACTTTATTGCCCATAATGGGCCTATATTTGTGTTTATCTACTTCAATTTTTTTCAACCACAAAATGAAGAATGTAAGCTAAATAATTTCTATGGCTCTTTCTGCTAAGAAATTTTTACATATACACAACAGCCCCCAAATAGTATAGTTCACATAACAACCATTCATTATATCCATCAGTCACATTAAATATGCAGGAAATTAGTATTTAATGGGAAGAAATGTTAGCACTTAAGAGTGCTACTAATGGTTGCACTAAATGGTTACTTGAATTTTACTATTAATTTGCCAGAACCTCAGTCACTTGAGGGGAACAATGTGTACAATGACTTTTTTTTTTTTTTTTTTTTTTTTTTTGGTCCCAGGGATTGAGCTCAGGGGCACTCAACCACTGGACCACATCCCCAGCCCTTTTTTGTATTTTATTAGAGACAGGGTCTCACTGAGTTGCTAAGTGCCTCACCATTGCTGAGGCTGGCTTTGAACTTGTGATCCTCCCGCTTCAGCCTCCCAAATGCTGGGATTACAGGCGTGTATCACTGCGCCGGCTTGTGCTATTACTTTTCATAGCAACAAACAATGAGTTATAAAAATATCAGATTATGCTGATCAACTTTCCAGTAAAATACAAAATATTAAATAATTTTTATTATTAATAATATTAGGAAATCCTCTCAAATTTTATATCATTGTTTTGACTAAAATTATCTCTAAGTTTACTTAGAAATGAATCTACTTAACTATAGTTATTCATTTGTAACTACTTAATTGAAATTATTTAAGAGATATGGACATTTTCACCTAAAATTTGTTCTTCACCTGAATTTTACAATGTGTCTAGAAAATTTTAAAGATGTGTCAGGATGACAAGAGCTTAAATTTAGGGGATCTACCTAGAACTAAGATGGATTTCCTCACATACAATCCTTTAGGAGATGTTTAGATTTCAGGTGAACACAGAAAACTATGTGATTGACCAGCACAACACTGAGGGTGGAAAAGGCAAATCAGACTTAACTTTTAATATATTTGCTATCAATACCTAGGGATTAAAAAAAATCAACACAAAGTATTGTTTGAAGACAAACAATTTTAGCTGTTAATTGCTACAGCTGATCCTAAATCTGCACATTTTTCTGGTTTGTCCTTTTTAAAGATTTTTGTGCATTTCATTCTTATATTTTTGTAAATAAAGAGTGCATCCATTCTTCTGGGTATGTACAAATGGCTGCCAACATACCGAATAACAGACGCTGCACCACAAAAAGCATCAAATTGGATTAGACAGCCGAGAAGGGGTACTTGGCGGGTAGAAGAAGCTTAAGGTCCTGTTGTAGATTTGCCTGCCTCAGTTATGTAAATGAGTTGGATGGTTTTAGACAACCTCTTAAATATGAGTAATTATCTATAGAAAATAAGGTCAACAAAACCTTGAACTAGAGAGAGATCATTTGAACGAAGCAAAGGTCATGGAGCACTAACAATTCATACAGACCAGAACAAAACAGGTCTATGGAATTGCATTCATGTGTTAGGTCATTTCAAATCACATAGAATGGGAGAGGGGTGTTTTCAGAATTAGTATTTTGATTTAGGGATAGGTAATTGAAAACGTGCTTTTGTTCTTGTTATCAATTCTCATCATTGGTAGTGCCTTCTGCTGCTTGTGGAAAATAAAAAGAGGAGGAGTAACAACAAATTAAAAAGCAAAGGGAAACAGTAGACTGCCAACAGAAAGATGTTGAGTCATTTATCTGTGCTAAGTTTGAGTTGTGGTTTCTCCCAGGAATGTAATTTGAGGTATGGAAGGAGACTGTGCAGTTAGTTGGTTTACAACATAGTAAGATTTCTGTGCTTCAGCTGGAAGAAAAAACTAAATCTGAAAGCCACTGAAAACTATTTTTCACTTCACTACTCTGGAATTAGCTCAAAGAAGACAAAAGAAGTCACCGTATCTTTGGAGGCTTCTGTGTGAGATAAGTGTCAGACACTCTCTGCATCCAAAGAATGGAAGAAAGATCAAAATAGTTAATCTGAGATTTCTGAGCATTTCCAAAATTACTCTTCTCTTACTTGGTAGTCATCCAGCCCTTGATTTTGTAGTGAAGGCTCTAAAAAAAAGGAGATGGTGGAACAGATTCACGAGACATGAACTAGCCAGGTGAAGAATTGGAAGGGGAAGTTTCCACTTTCTTATCTTCTGTTTTCTTTGTTATGAGGGGGGAAAAATAGGGAACCTCCTATCTATTCTATGAAGGTACCTATGTGAGTGGCAGAAGCATTTATTGCTTTTTAATGGTTATGGTTTAATGTAAATTCTGATGTGATGATATTTGTGGTTTGAGACAATGCTCAGCAACCCTAACACTAAGGTTTATACACTAACAAATCCCAGCTCCACAGGTTTATTCTAGTGTGACTTTTGGCAAGTTACTTCTCTGATGCTCAGTATCCTTTTCTATAGGCAATAATAATTGGAAATATATCACAGTGTTCTTATGAGGATTAAATTAATTAAAATATGATTTATTAGATGTAAATATACCTAAAACACTTATAGAAGGGTTCAGTGCATTCCACTTCTTATTACATAACCATATCCAAAAGCTATATGGTAGAATCTTCCCCATTCTCAATTTGTCTCTTCATTTTTTATTCTTCATCTTGTATAAAACATTAATTTCATCGGGGGCATTCCATTTTATTATTTATTGATTGCCAGATACTGTTTTATTTTTTATTTTTAAATAATCTGAAGAAGTCTAGTGGGGAGGGGGATGTCTTGTAGCCAGCACCCCCACTTTAAGTGTGTTTGGGTCACTCATGGGCACAAACACTCCATGTTGCATTTCTCATCCGAGGCAGGACTGTGGTCTACCTGCTCCTGCTCGTCACCTCTAGGCTGATCACAAACAGCAAAGACCAACTTTGAGCACCTCTCCTTCCTATTCGAGCCAGATTCTGTCCTTCCTCACCTCTGTTCAACCTATTTCACCTATTTCTCCCATCTAGAAGGACCTTCCCTATCATTTCTGAGAGATGGACAAACATACTTCTTCATTTCCTTGTTTCTTCTCTGGATATTTTAATACTTTGAAATCACTGGCTTTGACAGAAGTGGGCTTTAGAAAAGCTAATTATAATATGCATTGTATTTTGGGAGGCATGGTTATAAAGAAAAGGAGTCAAGGAATGAGTATTGCAGGCATAAAAATGTGTGTGTGTGTGTGTGTGTGTGAGACGAGAGAGAGAGAGAGAGAGAGAGAGAGATACAATGAACTTGAAAAGCAAAAAGCTGATGAAGAATACTAGAGGAAGGAGATATGACTAAACAAAATTGCTTCCAGTTTTGTTTTTCTATTAAACATTTTGTAAAATTGCATTTCTTTTATTATATTTGTTTTCCATTCTCCTTTTCAATTAATTATGAAGAAAGGAAAGATTAGGTGGTGAGAATTTTTGTGTTAAATAGTAGGAAAATACAAGTGGGAGAAATGACAAAATTTTTAAATGAAGAATGTATAAATAAGAAAGTTGAGGTATATGGTAATTATTAAAAGTTAACATTATTAAGCACTTACTGATAAATGAGAAACTGCTTTGCATGTATTATAAGATTTTTCTTTGAGACTCTATGAGGTAGATTACTACTATTGTGAACATTTACAAATGAAGAAAATGAGTATTGAAGAGGCAAAAAGTCTAAGGTTAAAAACTCAGAAGAGAGTCAGAATTGGAACCCAGGACTCTTAACTGCTTATGGGGAAGGATCCCAGAACTCTTTACTACCATGCCCTTCTGTAAATATGTAGATGTGAGCTGGAAAATAAATGGAAACATGATGGAATAACTGAGGAAGAGAACAGTTCTGGACAAAGAGAAAAATAATGATAGTTGAACTGGTAGAAATGATTGAATAAAGGAATGGCTATTCAAGGAAAGACAGAAGGTGTAAAAAAACGAGGCAGGACAACATGGGAAGAAGGGCACATAGTCAGAACTAATTAATCATGCCAATCATTATGTGATGAGGTGAAGATGGTTTTATTTGACTGTAAGGAATATATTTTCTCTAATTACATGCAAGTTCATATGCAGAATCATGCAGGAAAACATAGCCACATATCTTGTTAGATACTAGTGATGGGCCTCACAATTCACAGGTACCTACTATGTGCAAAGTGCAGGGTTTGCGGTGAGAGTTACAGAAAAAGTTTGCAATTCAAGTTGGGAAGAAGAGAGAATTTTATCTTGTAAAAGCCGAATTATAAAACAAGGCCATCCATGTAAGTCAGTGTAAGTGCCAGATGATAAAGTCTCAGGAAAGAGTTGTAGTTCATAATGACTGGGTCCTTTAGTTAAATCATCCTAGGTGCAAATGGACTTGATCTTGGTATTGGTGGAAGGTAAAGATTTAAATTAATGGAAAGAAGTAAGGAGTGTGCTTCAAGAGTGGCATCTAGAAACGCTGTAGTGAGGTGGAATGGGGAAGGCATGGTGGAGCCAGGATCAGAGACCTGTTTCACTGGAATGGTTTAAGATTCGTGGCAAATCAGTTGGGATTCGTGGGCAAAGGTTGGAATGCAAAGGATTTGGAATAATAGACCAAGGAATTTACTCCATAGGCAGTTGAAATAGCTTCACGTGGGGGTAATAGATGCTATTTGGTATTTGGGAAGATTAGCATATCTTACATCTGTTGAACTGGCCAAAATACCTTCAGATAATTTCCAGTACTGCAAAATGTAAAGATGAAAGCTTGTACTTCTGGTTGCCCTGAAAATAGCAATGCAACCATTTAAAAAATAATTTGGGATGGCATAAACACGTTTCTGCTTCTATTTTAAGGAAAAATTGTCAAGAGTTCCTAGTGTCTGGTGATAAAAATTGTGGTTCAGAATTTCAGTGGAATGTAGGGTGTTCACTTGAAATTACAATTCTGAATACTATTAGCAACATGAAAAATATTTATGACACAATGTTGAATACAAAAATTAAAAATCTCAAGTTTACAACTTAAATTACATACACACATGTGTGCACACACACACACACACACACGCATCCACACATGTATGAACCGTAAGGACACCCTGATGAAATAAAATTGGGAGACTGTGAAGAATTTTATTATTTCCTGTAGTGTGGCATAGGAAAGATGAGTTATGAGTAGGTTGAACTGGAGCAGAGGGGGTAAAAGCAGTTGGAAGACTTGCACTGATCTCTTAGGAACTCTTAGCCTGGGTTCTTGAACTTCCTACTGTATGAGAGTATGTGTTTAAGGCTTTCTGAATTTTCTTGGGTTAAGATTGCATGTCTTTCATCAGATTCTTAAAATTTTTCCCAACTCTTAAATACTTACATAATTAAGAAAAATCTAAAGGCACCTGGTTTTGTTGTTGTTGTTGTTCTAATTAATTATACATGACAGTAGAATGTATTTCAATTCATTATACACAGATGGAGCACAACTTTTCATTTCTCTGGTTGTATATGACATAGAGTCACACCATTCATGCAGTCGTACATATGCCTAGGATAATGATGTCCATCTCATTTTCACCATCTTTCCTATCCCCACGCCCCCTCCCCTCCCCATACTCTCCTTTGCCCTATCCATAGTTCCTCCGTTCTTGCCATGTCCCCCGCACCATATTATGGATCAGCATCCACTTATCAGAGAACAAGACTGTAACAACTATAATAAAAGAGAACTTGCTAGGAATTTTTCTAAGAAAACGTGATAGATTTAGTTTAGAAAATATTTGAAATGTCTGATTTAAAAGACTCCCTTCCAGCTAGGGTGATTTTGGTAAGTTTTGTTAGAGTAGAATTTTCAAACCTTTATTTTATTTTTTACCTTTTTTTAATTTATTTATTCTTCTGTGGTGCTGAGAATTGAACCCAGGGCCTCTCACATGCTAGACAAGCACTCTACCGCTGAGCCACAATCCCAGCCCCCTTTATTTTACTTTTATGAATCAATGACTTCTGCATTATTTAAATAAGGTTTTAAATGTCAAAATTAAAGTCACCTTAAGGAAAGAATTTACATGTCATATATTCTTATACAAGAATATACTCAAGGGAAATGGATTCCAGAAAAGTTGTGTGTGCATGTGTGTGTGTGTGTGTGTGTGTGTGTGTGTGTGTAAATATATAACATTATATGAAAAAGAGTTAGGACAATCACCTAGGCACTCCAACACACTTCAGCAATGTGTGGCTGTCTGAGAGGTCATTGTTATAGCAAATGAAACATTCAGGAAATGGTAATAAGCCTTGTTTTAATAAACCTGTGATGAAAATGGAATTATTTGCAGTAGGAACCCTAACTGTATTTCTGTTAAATGATTTGGATGTTCCTGGAACCAGGCAGTCCCAGAAAAATAGTTAGGTTGAACCATATGAAATTGCTGAAATTTGGCCTTTTTTGACCTACACAACAGCAATTTCATGTGGTTTGATCCCTAATGTTTCTTATTCCTTACAACCTTCTTTTTTTCTCTCCTTGCTTCCACCTCTTGTTACAGCCTTTCAGATTTCACTTATGATTACATTGTTACTATTTCATTCTTGAATTGTCTGATAAATTTTCACACACACTCACTCACATATATATATACATACATATATATAATCTTACTAAGAAGTCTTTAAGTGCAATACTATTAGACATTTGTTTTAAATAAAATTCATGTTGTATAATAGCTTCATAGGAACATGAGCAGCCATAAGAGAATTCTATGTAAAGTGACACAGGGATATGAGGGATATATTGTCAGTTCATCAGTTCTCTTTTTAAAGGCATCTGTATTCTGATTACTTTTATTTGCAGTATTTTTTTAAGAATCATTCTTAATTGTATCAGTAACAGAATTCTCTTTTTAAAACAGATGTCTTGTATGTACTGTAAATAAGGTGGGGCAGGAATGGCAGGGAGATGGTGATTGAGAGAAAGGTAAAGAAAGACCTGAGGGTTAAATATGGGATAACTGTCTCTGAGTTTTCACAATAAATTAAATTTCAGTTTTGCTATTTTGATGGTACACAGATTCAGAAAGCAAAGCAACCCAATCTCTGATGTTCTCTTGAAATGTTTAAAAATGTACTAATGTATCTTAGAAACATTTTTTTTTCAGTCTCTCAACTTAGCTGCACAATGCCTTTCTAGAATTTTGGCATTTTGCCTATCAGTAAATTATGAAAAAGCAATAGGATTACAGTCTGCTGTGCCATAATTATCTGTGGGGTTACAGGGTCTCCA
Source organism: Tamias sibiricus (assembly GCA_025594165.1). Lineage (NCBI taxonomy): Eukaryota > Metazoa > Chordata > Mammalia > Rodentia > Sciuridae > Tamias > Tamias sibiricus. The sequence goes on from CM046664.1 coordinate 81,439,747, forward strand.
TACTGTATTTACAGAAACAGATGACTCCTGTGGCACTTTCACCAAATGACATGGCATTTAACTTGTCTCCACTCTGCAGATCTTCAGCTTTGAGAAACACCTTTTAATGCCTGTGAGCTTCAGGGTTGAGCATAGCCTTTCAGGGAGGAGGAAAGAAATTCATGATTAATTCATGAGCCTGAGTTTATTGGCTACATTAGTAAAACTTTATCTCATTCAACCAGCTAACTGATATCCTTTTTTCATCTTGTAAAGAAATTCAAAAGATAAGCATTCATCATTTCTGCACTAGGAGAACTTACAAAATATTGCAGAGAACTGGCAGTGAATGTAATGTTGGACAAATAAGAAATCCTATTTAAACAGTAACAAAAATAAAAACTGTGAAGGTAAAATATTGGAAGAATGCTTGAAAGAATAATTTGCTCATAGTTTCATTCAAAGAATGGTGTTTTATTCATTTTTTATTTATTTAAGACAAACCCTAGTCTTAGTGTGGTGGCACACTCCTGGATTCTAGCTACTCGGGAGACTGAGGCAGGAGGATCGCAAGTTCCAGGCTAGCCTGGGCAACTTGGTGAGACCCTGTCTCAAAATAAAAAAAAAAATAAAAAAAGGGCTGTGGGTGTAGCTCAGTGGCAGAGCACTTGCTTAGCATGAAGAAAGCCCTGGGATCACTCCCCAGTACCATAAAACAGCAACAACAAAATGCACTAGCACATACCTTCTGTGTGTCAGGCATTGTTCTAGGTTTGTGATTATTAACTCATTAACCTTCACAAAAATTTGCTGAAGAAGGTACTATATTGTCTTCATTTTACAGATGAGGAAATGGAAGCACTGAGGGTGAGTATTCTACACTGGCATTGTGATACATTGAACTTTAAAATTGGGATAGACACTATTTTAAAAATTGAACTGTTCTGATTTATTTTAATAAATATTTAGATAGTTATGTTTAGTTTTCAATGAAGAAATGTATATGTAAAAAACTGCATCTAATAATATGTACTTATGTTAGAGTGCTATCAAGTCACATCATGTAGACAATCAGTTACAAAGCAGAAGTGGATAGGTCTGGATTACCTGAGAAATATAAAATAGAGGAGACAGGGCAGAGTGTGTACATTTTGGTGCTATAAATTTCCTCTCCTGGTCCCCAAAACAGAACTACTTGTTTGAGAATGTGTTAAGCAGGATTATAAGAGCTAATAACCTGATGAGTTTAAAATGATATATCCAAAATGACATTTTTGAGGGCAGAACTGCTTTTTTGGAAGGAGTAATAGCTAGCACAACTTTGACCTTTCTTAATAAAAATTGCCAGATAAAGAATTTGTGTAAAGCCTCCCCTTCTGCATGACAGTCCTGTTTTACTGGGACATTACTCATTCTTATCATAAAATGACAGATTTGATGATGGATTTTGAGAAGCCTGGAAAACTCTGTACCTTTATTTACTGAAAATGTTTTGAGTAGCACACTGGGTAACCATTCTTGCAAAGGATAGGGCACAGTGGGAGCCAGAGCGAGAAATGGGCTTGCAGAAGCATTTAGCATTTAATGGGTCCATGGCTGTAGTGAAGCAGTGTGCTGAAATAATTCAGATTAGGCTCGGTCACTCAAGCTGCTTAATCAGACTCCTCTCTCCTCCATTCAGTCCTTATGCTCAGCGCACAGTCACAGTTTAAAGCACCATTTTAAGGAGCCCTTGCACTGTCCTTTAAAATGCAACCTCTTTCAAATTGGTGTGTGAATCTTTTTTATACCTATGGGAATAGCTAACTTGGAAAGTAAAAGGTTATGTTAACATATTAATTGAAAATATGGGCAAATTCTACATTCCAATGGAAATGCGTGTTGGTGTTATTTTTTAAATTTTTCTTCATTTCAAAGGAGTGAAAATACCCAAATAGGTAGCAACTATAAATCACATTCTTTTCTCCACTTTCAGTTTTCAGAAGCATGTGCTATATCAGTGATTGTCCAGCAGATTATTTTGTTTTCTATCAACCAGTACCACTAATAACACTGCCATGAAGCAGCAGATATGTAATAACACTGCCATGAAGCAGCAGATATGTAATAACACTGCCATGAAGCAGCAGATATGTAATCGGGAGGAAATAACTTTAATGGCTTTCCCCTTCTGCTTATTTTATCTTTTAAAAGAGTAAAAAATAAATCAGAAAATTATTTTATGTTTTTCAAGTTTTCATTAGCATAATTCAAAACTAATTAGGATGTATTAAGCCAGGAGCCAAATATGCAGAGGGTGGACCCAGTAGGTTTCTCCGATGTCTCTACTTGGTTGGGGTTTAGAGGTCTTCTGGCCATGGTTGTTGTTGATCCTTCTGATGATGTTTTAAAGGAGATTATGTTATGCAATGATTGTGCTTTTGTGAAAAAAAAAGCATTATTGTAGGCAGGCCTCAAGATATACTGAAAAGAGTTTAAGACAAATATATCTATCTATTGTTCACAACTGTCACTGTAAAATAAATGTGGAACAGATTCTTAGGTTTGTTTTTAGAAAGCAAATAACCGTAATTGAAAATACAATGAATGAATCTTTGAATTGTAGCTGGTAAATGACTTACTTATAAACTTTCTTCTCCTAAAGTTTTTTTCCAGAAAACCCTAAAGTTTGAAAAGTTATATTAGAAATTCAAGCAAAACCAGGTGACTTAAGGATTTGTGGCAATTCCAACAATGAGGTTCTGCCAAACACGATACATTTTAGAACACCTTCTGTTACTTTCTTTAGATCTTTTTAACATGAAATATAATCCTAAATGTATCTAGCACTCTAATGAGAATACCAGCTATTATTATTTTTATTTATGTACATAACCAACATTTTGAAGTTCTTACAGATTAGATAGGTAAATACTAATAACAATGAGTCCTGCAAATGCCCGAAAGAGGAACAATATTGAAAAATAAATAGGTAGGGGGAAGAAACTAAGTGAATAGTTCTAGCATTTATTTTTACTAACGTATTGCATTAAATTAATTAAAGCAAATGAAGTGTCTAGGCTACCATGAAAGAACAAAGTAAAAAACTGACTATCATGAGTACTGTGGATGGCGGGTTATACACGTGTGTGATATAGATTATACATGTGTGATTTAGCTTCAGATAACTGCAATAAAACAAGCCAGTTAAGTACTGTGTCCTGTAAAGAAACCATATTTAAATAACCATGTAGGACTTCCAGAATGTTATTTTGAGTTAGTATTAAGTTTAAAAAAATAATAATAAGAAGAAGAAGAAATTAGGTAGCACTCTTGCCCTTTCCCCTCAAAGGTGAAAATGTGCCAATTACTTTCTTGAAACAGTACTACTGAGCATGACCTATTCTGTATTTTTCTAAAAAATTTTGAGTCATTAAACAGATATTGCTTGCTTCTAAATGGATAGGAGAAAATGTCTAACCCCATTGTATTGCCACAAAGCCAGGCTGATCACCCTGGGAGGCCTGGGAGGCCCGAGCAGCTTTGGATTGGCTGTCAGAGCAGGACTTTAACATTTTACTGCACATGGTCTAGCCACGGTGGCTCAATTGCCAGGTTTTTTATCTGCAGAAATGTGCTGGGATGGGCATTTTGTTTAAGATTTTCCTTCTGCCACTGGAAGGAATGGGAAGCACTAAGATAACTTCGTTTACAAGGTAATGTGTGCTTGTTTGTCTGCAGAGGGGAATGATGTTTGACAGCCTTGTTTACCGGGACCTATTGATTTTTGTTCCTCTTCTCGGGTATCTTTATAACGATTTGTTTAAAACTGAAGTCAAAATTAGAATTGTATTCCACCCATTAAGACTTGTCTGAAGCTTTGTGTTCTCTGTTGTTCATTGATTTGGGTTTTATTTAATCCGGCTAGTGGAGTTTGTTTCAAAAATAAGAATCTTTCACATAGCTTGTTCAACACTTAAAAGAGACTTTGATGGGATAATGATAGTTGGATTTGATTTGAGTATTTTTAGTAGCAAAATGTGAACACATTTTAAAAAACTGAAATGCTAGTGAGTTGATCTTTGCTATTAGAGTACACCAAGAGAGTTTGTTAACAAGTAATTTCAATGCATTTTGGCATTCTTTCTGTAGTTATTTGTTCTTAATAGTCTCAGAGACCATCTTTATATTGCCTTAAAACAGTTTTCTAGTCAGACCTTATTCTCCCTTATTTTCTGCATTACTAATAGTTTAAGTAATATTTTAATACAATATCTTGTGTACAGAATGTAGCATAAACTTTACTCGTGTGCTTTTTTTGATTTAAAAGATTCTCATTGTCATTCACTCTGTACTAACACTTACTTGAAGGTTTCCCTTAAGTTTTCTGTATGAATTCTCTTGTATTCCAGAGAGTTCAGTGGTCAAGAGGATGAGAAAAGCTGAACTAGGGACACCTTTTTTTTTTAATATCATAATTTGATTTATTAGCTTTAGTTCATGAAATATCTTCAGGGACTATCTGTAAGATTATTTTTAATGTCTCAGTTTTTTTTAATCTTATGAAATGTAACATGGTATGATTACATTAAGGCAACCAAACTAGTACCTTAAAAACAAAGTTTTGCATGTTTAGAAACACCCCTGAAAATATTCATCTATTGCAGCTGGACATGAAGCAAGCATGTTAAAAGATATTTTTTCATCATTAGATTTTGCATAAACAGTAACAAACTAGCATGTATGTCACTGCAAAAATTACTTATGTTTGTATATAGTGCTTTACAGTTTACACTATCTAGTTTGATTCTCTTAATCATCTTCTGCAGGTAGAGCAAGTCTTATCAGCCACATTTGAAAGACAGAAAAGTAAAATTTAGAGACAATTGAGCAGCATGCCCCACACTACCCAGCTAGGAACTTGCAGAGTGAATTCCCACCCAGGCATTCAGAGCAGTGCCCTTTCCAAGACACTGTGTTGGCTCCATGTGCTTGGTGTTTGCTTTAATGATAAGACTGTTTGGACTAAGCCTTTTAAATAGAAGGGCTCTGGCAACAGCTGGTGTTAGGTTGATCAAAAATAAAATCAAAGCCTGTTTGGTTGGAAAGTGGAAAATCAAGAGAGTGAGAGAGAAAGGAGGAAGGACTCCCAAATAACTGAGTGTTGATGAAAGCATGGTGCATGAGGTTTGTGCTCCCTCCTTTCCTCTCTTCTAAATAAGCCCCTACCCCTTCAGGGCTGATTCCTCTTGTCCCTGATTTCTTTTGAGAAATTTGCTGGGCCTCATGTCCATAGCCCACTGTAAGTTACAAATTAGGATCTAGGGCACTCTCTCCAAACTTGATGTTTATATTTCATTTCCAGAAACATAAATGATCAGATTTGTATATCTCCCTTTAATAATATATACAGCCTCAGTCTCACATTTGCTTGAATGACATTGAGAATAATATTTATTTCTGCTACTGAGTTATATTCACTTGCCATACCTGCTTTCTTTCCATTATGAATTTTCTTTTTTTGATTTTTAATTATTAAAATTTTTGGTACGTTATAGCTATATCATAATAGTAGGGTTCATCTTGACACATTCATAAATGCATATAACATAATTTTCTCCATTTCAGTCCCAGAACTATTCCCTTCCTTCCCCTCCTTCCTTCCCAGGATCCCCTTTCTCTCCTTCATTGGTTTTTCTTCCGTTATTTATTTTTTATAACTGATGAATAATCATTATATATATAATTGAAATGCATTGTGATATATTCATCCATGCACATAGTATAATTTGGTCAATTTCATTCCCCACTTCTTTTCTTTTCATTCTGAATTTCCTTATTCTTCAAATAACTATGCTCTTTGAGTTTAATTCCCCTGCTTTGTCAATCTGCTTCTCACTGAGTGTTTTCGGGACTTCCTTCCATTTTTGTCAGGAAATCTTATTATGGATAGTATATTGTATAATACCTAACCTGAAAGTTGAATGAAAACTGAAATGCTTTTTCAAGCTTTGGCTCCAGCTGAAATATTTGCTATTATGTCATTAGTATTAATAAGGTTGTAGGAATATTCTCTCTCCTGGTTTGATTCCTAGTATTCAAAAGGTCCTGATTAGTGGGAAGTCTTTGGTAACATGCCATTCAAGCCAATTCTATTCATCCTGTTATAAGATTTTTTAACACAAAAAGGTTAGATTACTTAAGTGTGTCTTTTATCTCACAAATACAATTATATGTGTATGGAGATTTTACACATGTAATTTTTTTTTAATTAACATTAGTTTTTTACTATTGAAAATTATAAAAAAAAAATTACATGGCCCATAACTCATGGTACTCAGACATCTGGTTAATGATTTAAACATTTCTAATGATTTAAAGATTGAATAGTACATAAAGATATTAAAATTATATGTAAATATCTCAAGTCCTTTTTCCCCAAGGTAAATGCTGTTATCAGTCTTTTGTGTATTCATCCTTTTTATGCTTTCTAAGCAGTACTGGCTAAAATTGATGTTTTAAATATACCATTTCAAATTAACACTACATTGTGATCACTTTGTGGAATAATTCACTCATTTAACAAATACTTGTTAATGATCTGTGTTAAGGTATTTTCTAGGCACTAGGGATATAGCATGAACAAAATAAACAATCTTGACTTTCATGAAAGCATTGTCCTGTGCATGAGACAATAAGCAACATAAACCAACAAAATATTTAATATTTTAGATGTTGGTAAGTGCTGAAAGGAAAAATTTAAGTAGGGAAAGGAGATGGGGGTTGAATGTTATCATTTTGATAGGTCAGTCAAAGAAGTCCATGTAGAGAGTACGGCATACAAGGAAAGCCCTGCAGAAGATGGGAGAGCAAGCAGTGCATCTGGGAGGAACCAGAGCAACAGGTGTTTGTCCCAGTTCCAGGGAAAAATTTTTTTTCTAAATGTCAGCAGGGTAGGGTTTCTTTCTTTCTTTCTTTTTTTTTTCCTAGTAAGTCACCAAAGATGGAAAAAGGAGAATCTGTTTAAAGTGATAGTGTATTAAGAATGGTCATTTGTAGGAAGAAATTTCCCCATCTTAGTTATTCTGCAAAACTGAGCCCCAGATCAAGAGTGAGAGTGCTCTCACCTGCCTGAGAAGATGCTGTGGCAACCCAGAAATTCTGGTTACACATTCATCCTTCTTTGATAAGGTTCTGAGTTACCAAGACTTTTTCCTTATAGATTGGTTGAAAAGACTAATGATATATTTCCCCTTTTCCCACAAGGGGCATTTCTGGAATCTTCCTTTTGGGAAGTAGTCCTTTCCACCACCTTCCTGGAAAACCTGGAATTGTGCCTGACTACAGCCCCCTCCTATGTGGGGAAGGGAGTGCCTGCTCCTCTTATCTTTGGGTGATCAGGGCCTCATGGTGTCTGCCGATCCTGACCTTGGCTATAGCTAAAAACAGTATTAAATTTTATGTACAGGAGTTAAGTCAAGGATTACTTATTTGGGTAATATGGTCACAAATGCATATGAAAATAGATTAATAATTTGCCTCAAAAATGTGCAAGGCCCTGGGTTTGATTTTGAATACCGCTAAAAAAAAAAAAAAAAAAAAAAAAGGAGAAGAAAAAGAAGGTTTGTGCATTGGTATTGGTATTGGGATTTAACTCAAGTGGAAGGTGCTGGCCTTATCCCAGACTTCTACACCTCATCCAGTCCTTCTTTACTGCCCTGCCTCCACCATAACTGGAGGCATCCAGTTTTTTGTACTGTGCTGCTTGTGCTGCTGAGCCTGTTGAAGGGAGGTAGGTGGCTTTACTGAGAACTGCAATAGATTCCTGTCAAGTCATTTTTTTTTTTTTTTTTTTTTTTTTGGAGAATAGTTTACTTGCTGATTTGACTACATCAGAATTTGGCATGTTTGACCCTTTCTAAAATGATTTGAGAGAAACATTGTTATTGAATGGGAGGGAGAGGGAAGGAAAGACTTTAAAGAAAAAAATTTTTCTTAGGGGCTGAAGTAATTAATATAAATAAAACACAGCTAGATGAAGAAAAAAGGATGGGGTTGATCATTGAAAGCTGTGAATGTCTACCCATGTGCCATCGCACTGGATCAAGCACAATTCTGCTTTGTAATTGCCTTTTCTTCTTGTCTCAACCGGGTTCCCCTTCAGTCTATTCTCAAAACAGCCTATTTCACCCTTCAGAGGGGAAGTCAGATCCTGTCACTCTGCTCAAAACCCCTCAAGCATTTCCCATTTCACTCAAGGTGAAAGCCAGAGGCCTTGCAACTACTTACCAGTCCAAAGTCATCTGATGTCCACCCTGTGCCATCTCTGACTTTTATTCTCCCCCTTGCCTACTCTCCCCAACCCCTCAAGCCTTTTTGCTGTTCTCAAACAGGGAAATGAACTCCTGCCTCTGCACCTTTGCATTTGCCAGGACTCCTCACCCTGCCTGCAAGCACTTTCCCAGCGGCTCACCCACTCAAAGCACATCTTTCAAGGAAGCTTCTCCCTGACCGCCTCCTCATCTTTGCACTCTCATCCTCTCACCATACTTTGTTTTTCCTCCTCACACATTATATTTATTTACTTATTTATTGTTCTTACTATTTGTTTTCGCTCAGTGGAATATAAGCTGCTTGAGAAAAGAGGATTTCTGCCTGTTTTATTCACTGTTATCTCCAGCACCTAGGACAGTGCCTGGTACATCATAGGTTGAATGAATGACTTGTGGAAAATTAAGAGGAAAAGAAAACTCACTATCTCTAAGAGTAATAAAAATATGGAAATTGCACCAAAAAGAAAAAAAAAAACTTAAAATGAAAAAAAATGTGGCGTATACCCTGTCCATTCCCACTAACAGGCCTGTTTCTGGGTGTTCTAGATAGCTGGTTCAGAAGGAAAGGCCTTGGATATCTCCAATGTCATGCTGAAATGCAAATGATGCTGGGAATGGCAATAAGAATAATGCCAACAATAACAAAAAAAAATGTAGGTGGAAATGAAAACTGGTTGTTTCACTTTCAGAGTAATGATTTTCAAAGTGAAGGAACTGAATAGGAAATACATTAACAAAAACTCTTGTCTCTGAAAATGTAAACTTCATTCACATTCCAATCTGTGTGCTTTTTCAAGCCCAGTGATCCAAGGTCAGAGGGCACTTGTATTAGCATAGACCTCGCTTTGTTAATTCACCTCTGACTAACCCCATGAATTCTTTGTTATGATGGTGGCATTCCAATGACAATGAAACTGAGCTCTCATAACACTGGTAACATTTATACAGCACTTATACAATTCCTCCAGGAATTGGCCCCAGAGACCTTAAGAGATGGGTCAGGATTATTAACCCCATTTTGTACTCAGAAAGGAAGCAATTTCCTTAATGTCACCTGGTAAAGTATTAAATTCATAATTTAACTGCTTTATTTATAAATAATGGTCTACTTAATACAGGTTGTGATACATTAAAGATGACTTCTTTAAGTGGACAGCTTCATATTGTGACTTAATTATAGTTAGTGACCTGGAACTAACAGTATTCCAGATTTCTCTGAGACCAGAGTTTTGTCATCTTAACCTGGGAAACTGATTTAAAGGATCATGCATTTGAGCCTCCCAAAGCCATTTGATATTGACCAGGATTAGGCTACTCTGCTCACTTACTACTATGGAGAAATCTATAAGGGCTTATGTGTGATTGCAGAACCTCTCAAGCCATAACTTAAATCTCATTAGAATCCCCACCACCTTTTTAAAAAAAATACTAGAAAGTTCCATTTGGCTAAAAAACAAAGAAAAAAGAAAAAAAATCTGTGGTCACATAGACAATTAAGAAATAGAAACAAAATTCTCATTAGGAGGACCCATTGCCAACCAATATTATGGGAAACACAGGACAGAAACATCAGAGAAACTACATTAGAGTGGTATTTGAAGCCCACTTTATTTCATTTCTGTTGCGCTTCAGTCCTTTTTCTTTCCAGAGCAGTCTTGTGAAAGGACCTCAAATTCAGTTCAGTGAGCATGTCAAATACTCAGGAAGTTGTGAGGAAATGTAAAAGTGAGGGGACTGCTTATAAGCTCATGTCTGTACCAAAAGGAGGCTAGAAACTACAGCATATTAAGAGAATTTTGAACCAAAAACGACTTGCTAGCTTTGGAAAGAAAAAAAAAAAAGTCTTGTCTTTATCCAAATGTTGGAAATTTCTTCAAAACTTCTCATTTCATCTTTATGATGATTTTTGCTCACTGCCAGTAACAACAACAAAAATGCACAAATTCTATTTTTAATTTAATTTTTTTCTCCACTTCCTTTTAAGGGGGATTTACTCTATTTTTACCACTGTCTTTACAATCTCATTTACTACTTGTAATGTCAGCTACACGTTTACACCAATAGACAATTAATTGAGCATTCAAAAGATTGTTTTAAAGAATAATATTGACATGAAATTTGAAAGTTTTTCTTATTCAATTACATTAGAGTTGGTCAGACTAAAACATAAATTGATAGGTCAATAAAATTACTAGATTTTAAGTCAAGTTAGATTAAACCTAATTAAGATCTTTGTGAGGGCGAGTCTTGAAAAGTGCTGGTGGTGGCCACCTCTTGAAACTATAGCTCCCATAAAAATCAAGGGGGTTGGTAGTTTTTAACAAAATGTGGCTAAAACATCCTTGGGAACATTCCTCTGGCTATATACATTGTATTCTTAAGGTAATCCAAGCAGATTGAAAGATCTAACTTTTATAAATAAAATTGGTAAAAAGATGAATCATGTAAATTATATGTCAAAACTTTTCTGAACTTTGAAAGAGTCTAGAATTGTACTGTGCCATTTAGAAGTCAGATCAGCTCACTGCACAATTTAAAGTTTGATGTTTCCCATTCCTATTTTGTCCAGTCTGAAATGCACAGAAACGTCTGTCATCTACTTATCAAATGTTTAGTCTGCAAAAATTAAGATGGTGAGCATGTGGTCAACCTGCTTGCAGCAGGCCCACTGCCTCCAGGGCTTCACCTTCTGAGGCTTCATTTACCCAAGGTCAACTGAAAACACTACAAGGAAATTTCCAAAAGTATGCAATCCATAAATTTTAAATAACTTTTATTGACATATGTTGTCATATCTGTTCTATTTTTGGTTAGTTATTGTTGATAATCTCTCACTGTGCCTAATCTCTACACAAAACTTGATCATAGGTATGCATGTATAGGAAAATACGTAGTATGTTGGCCCTCCTTGTCGATTGGTTCTGAATGCTTGAATCCAACCAAATGTGGATCAAAAAATATTCTGGAAAAATATAAGCATCTGTATTGAACATATATATACTTTTATTTTCCCCTTTATTCTTCCTAAACAACACAACAACTGTTTATGTAGCATTTACATTATATTCGGTATTATGAGTCATCTAGAGATGATTTAAGTTGTATAGGAGGACACGTGAGTAATGCAAACAGTATTATTATATATAACAATATATAATATATATGTATATATATTACACACACACACACACACACACACACACACACCCTTAGATTTTGGTATCCACAAGGGATTCTGGAACCAATCCCTCTCAGATCCTGAGGGACCACTGTATACATGGAAATGTATATATCTGAGGTTTCACCTATCTACTGGAGGGTCTTAGAACCTGTCTCCTGTGGGTAAGGGGCAACTGCTGTATATACAAAAGGTAGAGTTGTTCTTTTTATCATATGTCTTCTGTTAGCATGTAGTGTTAAGCCAGTCTTAATTTTTTTCCCCATTTAACAGCATATATTAGAATGGATAACCATCATTCAACAGAAAAATGCCGTATGTGTGCTTGATTTGTTGTTCCAGTTTTTAAATATTAATCAAGTTAGTACAAAATTAGTTAAATTTCCCCTTGCCCCCTTCTGTGTCAACAAAGATGCCTAAATAATCCTATTTTGTGAACTTTAATATACTTTGTTTCCTTGATCAAATACTTCTGTTAACTTCTTGTTTTTAAATATCTGCAACTTAATTTCCCAGGCTTGCAAATTCAGGTGACACATGTTTAGTTAAATCCAGCTTCATTAGAAGATTATAGAATAGGACCTTAACAGGCTATATTTTGATCAACACTGAAGAATTAACAATTGGAGAGTTGTTTCTAATTTCTTATCTGATTATAATTCTTTGATATCTTAAATTCTGCCTTTCATTTAAAGGCTTCAACGTGCTTCACCTATTATTTTTTTTTTAACTGTGTAGGGAATCCCTTGTAGTTCTTGCCTTCATTTTCAGTTGGTGGTTTTTAAATTGTCAGAGCAATAAAATGAGTATTCTTCCTGATCAAATCATTTTTTCCCTACCTTCAGTCCCTGTAAAATACATTGATGGCTTCCCATGACTCTTAAGATAAATGCTGAGAGGTCTACAGGGCTCTGCCTGTTTCTTCCCCTCCCCTTTCTTCTAGCCTGAGAGGTCTCAGATCCTTAGGAGACACTGACCTTCTTGGCTAAGCCACACTCTAGGGACCCCATAGACTTTTGCCTTTTCAAAGTTGATATTTTATTTCCATTTCTGTGATGATTTGAGTATCCATCTCCTGCCATAGACTGGAAGTTTCTGGAGGGCAGGGAAGGTCTGGTTGGCTGATGCTTTTATTACTTTTTAACCATTGTCATTCTGGTGCCCAGCATGGAGCTTGACAAATGACAGACATTTAATAATGCTGAGTGTTTGAGGGGATGAATAAATAAATGCTCTATGAAAACAGGATTTTTTTTTTTTTTCTGTTCTGTTCTGCATCCTTAATCCCTAGAATAGTGCCTGGGCCATACTAATTGTTCATAAAATATTTGTTCAATAAATTAATGTCTTCCCAGGCAGGGTGGTGCATGCCTGTAATCCCAGCGTCTCGTGAGGCTGAGGCAGGAATATTGCCAAGTTCGAGGCCAATCTCAGCAATCTAGTGAGGCCCGAAGCAACCTAGTGAAAACCTGTCTCAAAATAAAAAATAAAAAGGGCTGGGGATGTGGCTGAGTGGTTAAGTGCCCCAGGTCCAATCCCTGGTACCAAAACTAAATTAATTAATTAATTAATTAATTAATTAATTAATGTCTTCCTGTCTTTTCAAGGACACAGAAAGTATTGATGCGGGAACATAGATTATAGGTTGAAAATTTTCCTGCAAATATCACATTATTTCCAGGAACTTACACAGTTAGACATTTATGGACATTTTGTATTGTGATAAAATATATATAACACAAAATTTACCACGTTAATCATTTTTATGGGTATGGGTCAGTGGCATTAATTGCATTCATATTGTTATGTGAATATCACTGTATCTAGCCTCTAGAACTTTCTAGAACTTTCCCCCTCATTCCAGATTAAAGTCTGTTCCCATTAAACAATAACTTCCCATATATCTGTGGCTTTAAAAAAAATGCTTTGTATGACTATGTATGCATTCTTTTTTAATATATATTTTTTAGTTGTAGATGGACAAATATTTTTATTTTGTTTACTTATATGTGGTGCTGAGAATCGAACCCAGTGCCTCACATGTGCAAGGCAAGCGCTCTACTGCTGAGCCACAACCCCAGCCCCTAGCTGTGGCTTTATAAAAATTTTCTTATTAGCTTTAGTCTTTTCTTCTCAGATGCTTTACATGGAAGTCTGACATGTTAAATATGTAAACATAAACTTATTTTGCTTCCTGAATAGGGTTGGGTACATTGACTTCCTTCCTGTCAGCCTATATCTTGGTTGGTTGGTTATATCACCTGGAGACTGTGTTCCTGGAAGGATGCCCACCAGAGATTGGGGTCCCTGGGGCCACAGTGAGGTCCATCTTCTGAACCAGGAGTGAGGTCTCATCTCTAGTTCAAACCCAGAGGTCACCTGTTTCCTCTGTCTCCTCATCACCACCTCGCCAACACAAATATACATGCTCCACACAAAGACATGAGATTGTAGATGCTTAAGGACTGAGATCATGTCTTACTTATCTGGATTCCCAGAACTGCAGGATGTTTGTTGATAGTATATGTTTTCTGCCCTGTGAATGAGAAACTTTCCTAGTTTTACTTTCTTCTAGGAAAGAAATTTGACAACCTCACAATGTTTACTGGTGATCCATCGTTATCTTAAGACATTCTTCCAACAGCTGCTCCCTGTATGCCCTGCAACCACCTGTGCCAGAAACTACCTGTGCCAGGGCTGTCCATTACAAGAGAGGATTTCCAGATTCCCTCCTGTATCTGCTCAACCAGATGCTTTCAAAAACTTGATTTTCAGTCTTCCCCAGTTTCTTAGATACAGTGTTATATTATATGCCATTTGAAAACCTTCTTTATTGGTTTGTGTTCTATTTAGTGAAACTGAAAAATTGTGTCTCACTATCTGCTATATAAAATCTTTAAGACCTTTATATATTCATTGACACTTTAACTAGCCTCCTTTTAAGTGTTTTCTTCCCTAAGAAAAGTAAACACCATTACTTTAATTGCTTCGGACAACTTATTTAATATCCCTTAATCATTTTTGTTCTGTTGTCCTGAATACACTAATATTTTTTAATGAAATTCATTCTTCTTAGAAACAGATAAAGGACCAATGAGAACTATTTCACATTTTATTATGTTAGAATGTGATGACTTTATTAGATAGGGCAGAACTGGCTTTTACAACAAAACCCCAAACTCTGGAAATGCCATGCAATTAGAGTCCTTCCCAGCTCATGGAAGAGTTCATTTTGGGTGATGGAGACCATAAGTGTGGAGGGAACAGTCTCTACTCTTTACCCTTCAGGGACTCATGCTGGCACTGGTATTGATATCCAGCCAGATGTGGAAACCTAGGAGATGGTGGAAAAGATACTTGCTTCTTCAACTTCTGGGCAAAGAAGTTATACGTATTAGCCCTCTTACATCTCAGTCTCACCCAGATGCAGGAGGAAGTGGAAGGAGCCTCTCCCCACAGCCACTGTGCATGACAGAAAGGGGCATGACTCTTGAGCACACCGATCACCATGACTGTACACTGAACTTCCAGGTTTCTATTTATGGTTATAGTAATTCCTCCTGTGAAAACCCTGGGAATGGACCTCACACCATGAAATGTTACAGTAATGTACCTCACAACACCATTGCCAGTGCACCCAGAGTGGCTTGGTCATTACCTGATGTTAATCAGCTTGCCAGGTAGCAAGTGATAGTGTTGCATGAGACAATCTAAAGTTCCCATGGTGGTCAGTCTTCACTCTAGTTCATTTCGTTTATCTAGGGATCACTGGGTTCCTTTTCCTGAATGGCACAGCACCACACACATTGGTTTACTTGCAAGTTCCTATGAGGATGGATCCCTTGCTCCCATCCTGACCTTTAAAAGGCATGTAAAATGGAGGTGGTCCCAAGGCCCAACATGTTTACTTGTCATGCAAGAGTGAAATGCACTGGAAGTCAGGGCCCGCCATTTTGAGGTGCTATCTGGTTAAAATTCTAATTAGAAAATCTGCTTTATTTCAGACCATACTTTTGCCTTTTGGAATGCATTTTGTTTCATGTGCTGCTGTGATGGGGAGAACTGAGTTTCAAGATTATTTTGGCTTTCTGCCATGCCAAACAGAAATAATGTTGCAAATCAGTATCATTTAATAGTAATAAAAGAATAAGATATTTTTGCATGCTACATAAATCCATAAATCCATAATAGTGTAGGTATATACACATATTGTTACATGTAAAGTTTTCAACTGATGATCCAAAAAAGTATTTCTCAGCTATCTTGAAGATTGTAAACAGGAAATAATTGTCATATAAATAATTCAATTCTGTGAAGACAGAATTGGCTTTGAGGGGTCAAGTGCTTGATATGTCAATGTCATCTACCTTAGCCATATTTTTAAGGAGGCCAGTTTTAAGGAATCAGCCTCACACATTTAATGGGATTACAAGTATTTCTGTTTGGTGATACTTTTTACCTAATAGTGTTTGCAATAATACATTTACAGTTGCATTGGTTGTTATAGATTCTCACTTTAAATCAAAGCAAAACAAAAAATCCTGCAAAAATTATATGCCAATCAATAAATAGCAATTTACTTTGGGGCAGTCAGAAAGTTTGTTATTTTACTTTTCTAGGAGTGGCTAAGGTAAGCTTTCACTTTTCTAAATTATTGAATTCTTTATGTTCTACTTATATACCATTGGATTACTTTTATTGTAATTGGTTTATTATGTGTGCAGTGGCCTTTGGGTTTTTTACATTTGTCACCTAAATGCCATTCATCTTTTCTGAAGGCTACTTTTCAAATACATCAAATTTCTTCTTGACCTTTAGACTTTGGACTGGTTTTATTTAATAGGATAAGTTGATTGTATTTTGGTAAAAAAAAAAAAAATTAAATCATTACTTGGTTATTGGAAAAACAGTCCTTAGCGATGATGCATTACCCTATTCTGTTGACCTAATGCATTTCAGAGTGATGAAAGCCCATGGACATAGTTGTCAGAGCAAGAGTAATGACTATGACAAAAATTCATTTCCAAGAAATGTTTGGCATAATTGCTGACATAGTAATACAATTAATATGTAGTTTTTTAGTGTCTTTGCTTGAGGGTTCAAATTGCCGCAGGAAGGTTAAAAATGTGGCAGCACTCTGTTCAGCAATACACATGAGCAAATAAATGAAATAATTTTCCCACATGATGCCATAGACCATACCCAGGTAAAATTATTTATATGCTCTTTTCAGAGCATTTTGTCAACTTGAATTATGTTAAAAAAGAAAAGAAAGAAAAACTATTAGCACTTATCAAAGGAACCACATTAATTTGACTTCCCTTTAAAATCTAAGTTTAAAAACATCTTTGTCCACATTGTATCTTATAATATTTCCCATACCTACCCCCTTTGTGAAACATTATTAACAAAAGAAGTAGATTTGGCTGGGAAGCCCAGATGTGACAGTACAATAGGAGTCAGTGGGAAGGCTTTAAACCAAGCCCACAGGAGGTGGTAGAACTGGGAACCCCAGCTCCCTACTGACAGGTACAGAGCTTGCTCCATTTATATTTTTCCTGCAGTGTTTTGACTCCTGGTCCCCACTTCTCTCTTCCTGACTTTCTTATTTTTTGGTTTTCTCTATCCCTGTCTCTATCCGGCCAGTCTTTCTGGCAGCTTCTTTTTTTTCCTGCCCTCTTCTCACCCCCCCCCCAACAGTTGTTGATAGACATTTACTTTATTTTACTTTTTATATGTGGTGCTGAGAATCAAACCCAGCGACTCACATATGGTAGGCAAGTGTTCCACCACTGAGCTACAACTCCAGCCCACTCCTGCCCTCTTCTTAAACCTTGACGGCCCCTCCAAAGTTTATTCTCAAGCACCACAAGGTGGAGTAGGAAAAGCACAGTCTTTGTATTCCGTCAGGAGAGGTTTTGCATTTCAGCTGTATTACTTGCTAGTTGTAGGACTTAGAGTCATTTACGTAACCTCTCTGTGCTTCAGTTTCTGCCTGTATATCAAAGAGAGAATGATATTTATCTCATATAATTGGTGTAAAATAATGAACTTTCTATAATATGCATACAGAATCTAGATCATTGTAGTATCTCATTAAATCTTTTCTGATATCCAGGAAAAATGCATAATTTTATTGATGCATCTTTAATTTATTAACTCCCCAATATTTAGCTAAGCCTCCTTGTGATTTGGATTTCAGAAATAACTCCACAGCAATGTAGCAAAGGTGTTTCAAATACAATTCAGGGTGCCAAGTAGTTGGGGTGAAGATTCCCCCAAAGGGCATGGTCCAGCAAACAAGAATACTCTTTTAAGCTTCAGTTGATTTTACCATTGCAGAAATTTGGGTTAGAAGACACTAAGAAGGAAGGAACAAGCTGCCTCTTAAGTCGTATCTTTGCCTTATTTGACACAGTTACTTGAGGATGGAGGATGATGGTACCTTTTAGCCAGGGGATTCCTTACATTATCCTCTGTCCTTAAGATCTTTAAAGGAGATATTTGTAGTGGGGACAGGGACAAAGCGAGGCCAGGTAAAGGTGTTATTAGCTGAGGCGTTGGTCTCAAATTCCAATGCAGAGCTCTATTCAACTAGCCTAGAAAAGGTGAGAGGCTCATTTCCCCTAAGTGAGGGTGGCTTGAGTGGCCTGTAAGCAAAGTTCTCCATCAGGCAGGGTCTGATTCTGTTAACTCCAAACCAGTGTCAGCTATATTAACACTGCCATGTAAAGAGGAAGACTGATCCAGAGTGCATATCCAGTTACAGAGAAAGACAACCTGGATGAAGCACTTTCCCTGCCTGCCTGAAGGACTGGGCAGGGCAGGAACACAGAGCCACACTGCCCTGGGGAGAGAGAGAGTGGAAAGAGATGAGGAAGCGGAGGAGAGGGAACAAGACCACTTCCTGTGCTGACCTTACAAAATTTGATCTGTAAAGGTACACTCACATAATTAAATAAAAATTACCAAATTATTCCATTAATAATATAAAAAGATGTGCAACCACATCAGTATTCTTAACCTTAGATCATTTCCATCTGTGTATCCTGTTGCATTCCAAGAAGGAGTTAAATATGAACTAGCTGGGGGTGGGCTGGGAGGGAGGCAGGGTTACCCCTGCTGGAACACTTCTCAAACAGTCCCCTGTACTAATCTCTAGCCTCTTGTCACCCATAGTACTGACACATTTTCTTTCCTCTTGCCTAAAACCTTGAGTGGCTGTACACTGTTCTCCGGTTAAAGTAAAGACTCCTAAATTGGTTGGTGCTCAATGATCTTTGCATTCTGCTTGCAAATGACCTCTTAACCTCCCTTCTTGCCATCCCCCCACCACATCTGTAGCTTCACTACCCTACTAGTGGGCAGGCCACTCATATCCTTTACACCTTACCCTCTGTCTACCAGGATGCTCTCCTACTTTCCTTTGAGGTTTAATCCAATTGGTACCTCCTGTGGAAGGCTGTCCTTGAGGACCCCTTGTAGAATTAGTTGTTCCTTTTTTCTGTGGTTTTGCAATTCTATATTGATATTGCATTGTATGATGGTTGGTGTGATTTCTGGCTGTTTTTCCTGCTCAACATGTGAACTGGGATTCCTAATTGTGGGAAGCATGTCTTATTTATATTCTTTTTTACTTATTTATATTTATACATTGTATTGACAGATACATATTAAATGCTCAAATAAGTTCATTGAATTGAATTGCTATTGTAGACATAACTTCAAATTCTTGTAGCTTTGCTCTTACAAACTTATAGAGGGTTTTTTTTTTTTATAACTAGGAACCACATGACAAGAAAACCTTTGTTATTACTGCAAAATTGTTTCAGTTCTAAGGAAGAATCACTAACTTTCACAACACTGGTTATTTATTTTGTCCTGATAAAATACCATAACATTAAGTACAATGAAATTCTATAAAGAATAGTTATATGTGTAATTATTATAAAGGGTTTTTTCAATTTAAGACAGAAAATATTTTGTAATACATGCATAACCTAAAACAGCTGAGGTTATTACATGCCTTTTTATTTTATTCCTGGAATAATTTTGCAATTCATAGTAGTCCTAACATTTGAGTGCAGCCCAGAGTTCCTGAATTGACACTTGTTTCTCTTCTCTGAAGGATGTTTTCAGAGGTTGATAGTATGACTTCTGTTTTCAAAAATCCAAAGTCCAAAAAGACACAAATCCCCCCTTAGAAAACCTTGGGCGTTAGTGAATTGGCTGTTTAAAAATTGAAGCATAATATGCTGAGCTGTGATTGTTCTATTTCCCATCCACGGTGTCTTTTACTTGCTAATTCTTAGCTGGAATATTGGCAAAGGAAACATTGAGGCTGAGGAGAGGAGAGTTGGAGGTTGCAGGGTTCTGAGCTGTCTGCAGCTAAACCATCAGAAGCCCATGGAACTTCCTCCTCAAATCTTGCTGTTCCTATCATCTCTGGGTGACCTTCATTGATAATGTGGAGCCTTTCAAACATAGTCAAAAGAATTTCTGTGTTACTAAATGAAAAATGTAATAAATCCACAACAAGGGATTGTTTTACCCACTTTATGTGTGTACATTACCAAACAACTCTATTTCCTAAACAGAACATAAAAACCAGGCAGGATTCTTCAGACGGTAATCCATTAATGGGGACATCCCCAGACTTCCAGCCACGTCTCTGCTGTCTCTTTTGATTGAAGCCAACAGAGAGATGTTTTGGCAAATGTATTCATAATTTGTCTCTCCTTGCAGGGCTCTCTCTGTAATTGTGTTTCCCATCAGGGAGTGAGTTGGAGTTCATGTATTGACAATCTGCTGTGATTGATGACAACCAATGTCTTGTTAACATTTCCCCACTCTTCAGTCCACAGAGCGATGCCGAGACGACCTTTGGTTTAAAGAATTAAAAGAAAGGACGACTTCTTCAGATAATAAGACCTTCTTCAAAGGTAGGGCTTTTTCTTTTTAAAGTGTTTAAATTAGTAGTTAAAAAAGGGACTGATACCATAAAATGATGTCATTGTGTAATGTTATTGCCATATTTAATACTTTTCAATCCAGAGTGTGATAAAAGACAGGGAGTAGGAATATAGATGCAAAAACATTTATCATACTACTTGTCAAAGAGGACAGGTCAAATGCAGAATGAAGAAAACCAGCCTCTCAAGTCCTTTTTTGTGTTGTTTTTTGTTTGGCTAACTCATGTATCATAAAACACAGAAAAAAAAATAGCAGAGTAAAAGCACTACTAATAGAAAAAATATTTCTGAAGGACCTAAAGATTAAAAATTAGAGCATCATTAATAAGAAAAGAATTTTCTTTTGAATTTGATCATATATCAAAAACCTGAGAAGATACCATCCTTATGTGATTTTTTCCTTATCTCACAGTGAAGTCCAAATAATAAAAAGGTCAGTTTTGAAAGTTTAAATGTTACTTTGAAATGTGCTTTTTTCCTTTGTAAATTGCTTTCCCACCCCTTATTTCCCACCCACACTGCCCACCCAATTCTCATTGATGTCACTGAAATGGTCAGCTCTAGAACAGGCCCTGCAGGGTCTGTGGTGCCCTCTGAAAAGCCCTCTATTGCAGAGCTCTACTTGGTGAAAAATATCTTCCCTGTAGATCTGGAACACAGTTCAGAGAACTATATCTCAGCCAACAATAGCTTTCTTAAGGCACGATGAGAACTCGATTGTTCAGTCAGTTCTGCACTTCACAGGCTTCCTTTAACAAATAAACTCTCATGGATTTTAACAAGAAAAGATGAAGTCGAATGCAAGATTTTGAGGTAGCAAAATCCTTGCAGCATGTTGTTCCTTGTTCGTGAGAATTCTTAAATTGATCCATTGAGAAGCCGTTTTGTTGCTTAAGAGGAAATGATTCATGCCCCAGCTGAATTCACTTCTGTTGTGTCGAACTGAAACTGATTTGGTATGACTAAGTACTTCTCATGGTGTTTCAAAATATCATCTCCAAATCGGTAGCCTGGAAATGTATATTGCTTTGTAAATCAAACAGCATACAATTTGTTCTGCTTAAAAGTCCTTGAAAAGTGAAAATTGGCAAAGACTAGCAAAATTCATAAGAGAGATAATTATACCCAATACCAAAAAGGCTTAATGTTGTATTAATGGCACTTCTTTTTTTTTTTTTTTTTTTTTTTGCTATTTTAAAATTTTATTTTCCATCTATTCTAATTGGTTATACATGACAGTGGAATGTATTTTGACATATCACACATAAATAGAGTATAACTTCTCATTCCTTTGGTTGTACCTGATGTGGAATTACACCTGTCATGTAGTCATATATGCACATAGGATAATAATGTCTGAATCATTCTACTATCATTCCTACCCCTTCACCCCCTCCGCTCCCTTCACTCCCCTCTGCCTAATCCAATTGTCACTTTTTATTTTAAAAAAAAAAGCTCCATTAGTTAATGGAGAATGACTTATAAGGTTTTGATGTAGCCCTCCCCTTAAAAGTATCCATACTTCATAGAATAAAGAGCATCTGCAAGGGAAAGTAATAGTAAATTATCTCCACTTTAACAGGGATATGGAATAAATACCAAATCACAATTGTTAGAAATTAGGAATTAGTAGTAGTGGTGTTGAGTACAGTGGCTTGCCAATAAAATACTGGTGTCAGTAGTGAGGTACGGCGAGCCCTTCAGGGGATAATATATGGCATAGTACCTGTGAGAGGTAGGCAGACAGTGAGGGCAGGAGCTTGTCTATAAATGGTGGTTTCTAGTGAGAGGGGAGATACAGGAAGAAAGACAGGTGAAGGGACCCCAGGGGAGAAGCACTCTAAGGTGGCAAGGAATGGCCCCACCAGAGAGGGTGCACCCTCTCTCGGATGGTTCTAAGGGAATTTCTTGGCTGGATGCAGTCAGTATTTTCTTCTTCTTTCATTGCATGAAAGGTATTTGCTTTTAAATCTCTGTCTTCCAGCATAAGAAGTGAAAAAGCTTATTTCCCCCTTTTTTAGTACCTACCTCTCAGTGATTTTTTTGGCCAGCCTTTTTGGTAAGTGACTTAATGTGATCTTTTAGCAGTGAGGCTCAATTAGAACCTCTAAAATATCTCATTTTATCATTGTGAATGGTTTGATATTGTCAAAATCAAATACTGAGTGTCATCTTCATTTCTTTCCCTTTGCCTCACAAAGACTCTCTGAAATATCCCAAAGTTTTAAAGCATAATTGTGTTAGATTTTCCCCAGACCATTCAAGCATTGACCTTAGACATTAGAATAAGAAAGTTGGTTTTTGTTTTTGTTTTGTTGCTACTTGGAGTTTTCAGTTGCTTTCCCATGATCAATGGTGTGATGTGGTTTTCAAAAGATGTGAGCAGCCAGAATTGTGGACTGTGGTTTGCAAACCACCACACCAATCCCGCATCCTTCTTTGAGAAGTGCCATCTCTGTTTGTCCAGTGTTGCATATAAAAACCTTGTTGACATTTGTCATTAACCCTAATGTATAAATTCTTTCCATGGAAAATCTGCCTTCTATCTAGTTTGAAAACCTTGAGCTAATGCAGGACTGCTGATGATGGAGTTTTAATAATCAATCAGAATGAGGCACCCATATAACTGAAGTAACCCATATAACTAGTTTTCTGCTCAGGTACATTAGTGTAAGTTTGGTAGTGGCGATAACCACATTGAATCTGAAGAAGAATAATGCCCTTGCAATACCTAAAACATGTTCCTATTTGGCAAGCTGTGTATAAAGAAAAATCTGACAGGCTATTGGAACTATTCACTGATTATGTTTGGCTGATGACTTCAAAATTGTTTTTTCCTGGGACTTACAGGACTAAGTTTTTAAGTTATTCATACATCTTAGGAGAACAGTAATTATATTCTGAATAGATAATAAAACTAATAGGAGTAGAAAAACTTTATCTTATAATTAAGTTGATTTTCAAATGTAAGCCAATATTTTATTGAGAAACCTAAATAGGAGCATAATTTTAATGCTATTAACAGTAAAGTGTCCTATCAGAATTTTGTCTTATAGAATCACTTCTATCACATGTTATTAGATACTAGTCAAATCCAGAAGACACACAGTGTCTACAAAAGAATATTCACCCAACAAAACCAGAGATGAAATGCTCATGCATCCGTTTCTCTGGGGAGCCTAGAATTTGTAAAACCAAGAGATTTTACAAATTTTTACTTACAAATCTAAGTAAAAGAGGATCACCTTTGCTGAGCATGGTGGTGCATGCCTGTAATCACAGTAGCTTGGGCGGCTGAGGAAGGAGGATGGCAAGTTCAAAGCCAGCCTCAGCAATTTAGCAGGGACCTGAGCAACTTAGCAAGATCCTGTTTTAAAATAAAATATAAAAAGGGCCAGGGGGTTCAATCCCTGGTGCCAAAAATAAATTCAACTCTTCATTATTTTATACCAGTGGAGTTTGACTCAATATTTAGTCATCTAGAAAACCAGAACAATCTTTTCTTATACTTTATAACTTCCTCCCTCTTTTTTTTAAAACATTTTTTAAAATATTTATTTATTTGCTTTAGTTGTACACAATGCGTTTGTTTTTATGTGGTGCTGAGGATTGAACCTGGGCTGCCCATGTGCTAGGTGAGCACTCTACCGCTGAGCCACAATCCCAGCCCATAACTTCCTCCCTCTTTACCGTGACATATCATGAGGGCAAGCTCTGGATTTCAGGTATGCCTCTTGAAACATTAGCACACTTGCACAATCTCTCTATGGTAATTGTGGCAAACTTCTTCACGAGTGCTGCTCACCACCCAAGTGCAGCACTCCTGGAAGCTGAATGACAGTGCAAGGAGAACATTCTGTCTTCTGTCCTGGGTAGTGCCCAGAGTTTTCTTCTCTGTGTGGAGTCTGAGCAACACCCTGTGTCTGGGTTTGGATGGAAGCATATTAAATCTCATGCACAGTGCTTCTGTAGGGAGGGTGGATTATAGTTTCCTGATACTTTGCCTCTGAGTTATAATAGCATCCTTGATTGAGATACCTTTACCAATTAAGTCCTTTGTGCCCCTTGCATCCTGTCCATTATTCTTTTGGGACACACCATTTTTCTCTGGACAGCCCACCCCATCCCCCTCCCACTACTCCTGGCTGCCCAGTTTGCTAGCTATTTCTGAAGGCTCAGAAAGGGCAGCTGGAAGATGACTCAAGAAAGACATTGACATTCTCTTGGGAGATAATCAGGTGGGTGATGTAATAGTAAGAATGACGAGAAGGTGGCGTTATGTTTCTGTGGCAGCAACAGTTAGTACTAGTAGTCAGTAAGGAATTCTGAAGCTCTCATGTGTTCCTCCCCTCCTCCCATTGCAGTCTAAAGGGGGAAAATGTTTGCTTTGAAATTGGAAGAAGAAAATTGCTTGAGTCACTCCAGTACAGGAAATGTGTTAGCAACTTAGCAATTGTACACACTGGACTGATGCAGTGACCTTCACAAGGAGCCCTTTGCAGATGCTCACTAGATCAGATTTGTTTCCCCACTGCACTTCTGGAGTGTAGTTTTTAATTGTTTTCTAGGGTCACCAGAATTAGAACAGGCCATGAGAGAAGGATAGATCAATGGGACATGGACTTTAATTTTGAGACTCATTGAAATTCCCAGAACAGCTTTATCAAACAGAAAGGGGAGCCACTCTGTGACCCTTGTTCCCAGAAAGTATAACCTCTATTGAAATCATTTTTCCAGTAAGAGGAACCTTATTCCAAATGATAAATAATAAAAGACATCCCTTGTTCATTCAGAATTGTGATCTTTATACACAGCATTCTCATCACCAAAATCATTATTTATTGAACTTTAATAATTGTGCACTATAACCTCCTGAGGCAGACCCTCCAACTCTGGTTGCTCTGAAGTGAGACCCACAGCAGGAATGCTGGAGAGCCTTCTGTGCTCAGGTCCACATACTCTTTGTACACAAAGGTAGGCATGTGCCTAGGTTCTGGGGGTGTGTTGTCAGATCCATTCCTTCCAGCATCTGGACATTTCATCCCTGGCTGCTTTTGGAGGAAGTTGAATCCTGACAGGAGGGTTATCTAGGGAACTACCCAGGAGGAAAATGAAGCCCAGTGTGGAGCAGGAGGCCAGGCCCAGGCCCCTGCTGGTAATGCAGTATGTTGCTGTCACAACTGACTGCATACACAAATAGATGCTTGGATTTTTTTTTTTTTTTTTTTTTTTTTTTTTTTTTTTGCTTTGTTTTGTTTTGTTTTGCCTTTCGCGAAAGCATTCATTTTGTAAGGAAAAGAAAAAATTCTCTTGGACAGATTCAAGTTTTCATATCTGCAGAAGGCATTTCTACCGCTTTTGTCAAACTTAGCTGGTCTATAAAGATTCTTTGTTTCCCGCTGACTGTTGTGGCAAGCAAGTCCATAAACTACTAGGAACACTGGAGAGAATGATTTCTATTGAAACAGTGGAGTAGGATATGGTGCATGGAACCAGTGTTGAAAAGGGTTTTGTTTTTTGCAGCATGGTGGAAATTCACATTCAGATTGCTGCTCTGTGTTATTTAGCATGCTACAGTTAAACAATGGGGCATGCCAGCTGACAAGGAAGCCAGTGTTGATTAATGCATTCCTTGAATGTGTTGATTAATGTGTTCCTAGGATGCCGCCTTAAGCTGCCACTGCAGCTGAGGTGTGTCCAGTGTGCTTCCTCACCGGCTGCTGCTTCACTCACGAGGGCCCATTTGCACATGGTCTTCTCTGTGTTTATGTCACACCAGTGCATTTATAAATATCACCAAAGACCTAGCAGATTTTTTGTTTATATAAATATTCTCCTTTCACCAAAGTGTTCTGTACTATAATCTACTAGGGATTCTACAAACTATGAAGTTCACAGAAAGAGTGCTCTCCTAGCAAACATAAATGCATGGTGGCACTAACAGGTCCTCTGCATAATTCTGCCCTGAATTTCATTTTTGTTCTTTTCAAAGTTTTTTTAAAAAAATTTTTTTTAGCTTTCTGTTTTTAAATTTTAATTATTAGCACATATTGATTATACAGACTAATGGGCTTCATTGTGACATTTCCATACATGAGCATAACATGCTTTGTTTGATTGTATTCTCCCTCAGTACTTCCCTCTCTTACCAACCCTTCCCCATGGTAGCTAGTTCCCTGCCTTCTTTCCCTCTCCTAAAAATTCCTTCTCCTACTTTCGTATCTTTTTTTAAAAACAAGATTCCAAATACAAAAGAAAACATGCAATACTTCTTTTTCTAAGTTTGGCTTATTTTATTTAACACAATGATCTCTAGTTCCATCGTTTTGCTACAAATGATCAAAGTTTTGTAGAGAGAAAACTTAGCACAGTTTGCACTTGCATAATATGGAAAGAGATGTGCAAATGGGTGGCCCATTAGATACTTGGTGATCTTGGTGTCTCAGCTAGACACTCACTCCTCCTTGAAGCAGGGATCTCAGTAGGCCAGCTAGGGTAATTCCATTTCCAATCTGCTTCATTCAAGGTTGTGACTTCTCTTGCTATATTTTGAACTCCATTAAACCACACATTTTTTCATAGAATGTTTCCAAGATGGCTCATTTTAATGTGGTTCTGCTCAGCCAATGGTTTCAAAAAGATAAATGACAGTTTTAAAATTTTGCTTAGTATCTTTTGCTTGTTACTTGAGACATAAAAATTCTACTGCTACTTTAAAAACTTTTCATCATTTAATTCTTAACAAAAAAGACTACTGTGATCAGAGAGCCATGTTCTAAAATGGTGTGAGAGGGACCAGCATAGAGGATGGCCCAGTGATGGCCCTGGGTTGATAACATTGCCCATTGTGACTTTGAGACCCCAAACTATATAGTATTTTAAAACATGAAGTCATGAGTGCTATTCAGTACGATTTTTTTTCCCCCATTGGGAAAAGCAAAACAAGTTCATTCTGAACAAGAGGGAACTTATATGTATTAGAAAATTGCTGTATGAAACAATTATATTAAGAAGTGGTGACATTGCCAATATTTATCTTGTTTAAATCTTGGCATGAAATTAATAGTGAAGAATGGTGTTCTGATATTTTTATGACCAAGATTTTCAATAGAGTCCATTTAGAAACATCAATGACATTCAAAAGTCTACTTTGAAAGTTCATAGAATACATGACTTTTTAAGTTGATTATTAATAGTAACCCAAATTTGCTATTATTGTAAAATGTCCAATGATGTGTCATATTATTATGTGGAATATCTGTGGAAATAGGAAAGGAAAATTTATAAGTATTTCTGTGGCATTTATACTGTTCTGTTTTGGAGCTCAAGGTACAAAGAATATGTGTTTAAATCATTGTGCTGACAGTTGATACAGAAGACATTTGGTAAAACTAATCTCATTTGAAACTTATTAGTTTTCAGAGAATCTTTAATTATGTGGTATATTTAAAAGAGAATGCACCAAAATAACTATATAAGAGGGAGTTCACATTTGTGATTAGACATGCATTTTCTTGGTTTGCTTGAATTCCACAAGAACTGATGGGGCAAACAAAGAGAAGCAGTGAACATGATTAATCCGTTTTTCTGCAAAGCTTTTGATACTGTACTGAATAAAAGCTTGCTGACAGAAGCTGTTAGCCTGGTGAAGGAAAGGCCATAGGAACAAGTTATGAAAGGAGAGAATGGTAGGCAAAGAACAATCCAGCATGGAGAAGCACAGGGAAAATTATTTCTGCAAGTTTCTATTATTTATTTGTTTAGTCAAAAAGCACAGAAAAGATGTCGTTTCCTAAATGGCTTTGTTCCCTGGGGGTGGTGGGACCCCAAAACAGAGAAGGAATTTGACAAATATAACTAGACAAAACTACCACATTTATATGATTCAAATGACCTGGAAAATATATCTAAGTTCCAAGTATCCTGTAAAACATTTCTTCCTTATGTAACATTTCCCTCTTATACAGAATACAACTACAGATTAGCTTTAATCCAACAGTCTTCAAATTGATTTTCAATCTGTTTTATGTTTTTGAAGGCTCTTGAAAAACTTCCTTGACATAGAAGGAGTAGTAAAAATAAATACATTTTAGAAAGCCCCTTAAACCATCCCAAACACCTAGTTCATGCTTTGTAAATATTTGTTGAATTGAAAAGAATTCTCGTTATCTACTAAACCAGAAGTTACTCCTAAAGAAAACTTTCCCCCATCTTTTCTCTTTGAGTTTTCTGGTGTTTTCTCATGGTTATTGGTTGAAAGAGCAGCTCCAGGGAAAAGTGATGGACATTTTCATTTTCCTGAAAGGAAACCTTGGAATTCTGAGTTTTTTTTTCCTGGAAATCAACCCCAAATTGAGTGAGAAATTAGATGACTACATTATAATGAACTTGTTGACTCTGTCCAAATTATTTTGTCACAGAAATATTGCTGCCTTACTCTAATAAGCAATACAATTATTTAGGGCATAGGAAGGTCTTCGTTAGAAAGAGTAATTAATTGAAAGATTTTCTTTTATAAAATAGATTTTCCTCAGCTGAGACTCAAGTGAGGTTTTTCTTAAGTGACGTGTTTAGTAACAATTGAATAAGTGGCAGGATTGTTGCCCCTAGTTCAACCTAGAATCTCAGCATTTTATTGACAGTAAATCAAAGTTTATTCTGAAGTTATTTGGGTTTCATTAATATAAATAAAATACTAACTTATGGCACCTATATGTAATGTCTGTATTGTGACTCTCTTTATTAATAAGCATTATTGAGTTCTTATATACCATATAGGAAAATGAAAGGTTTGAAGAGTATAAAAATAGCCCTTCAGCAACTTGCACTCTTTAGTTATACACATATAAATCAGCTGTTCACACACACAGGTATGCACATAAAAAGAAAGCATGATGTATCACTGAAAATTAAATGTATAATGGTAGCTAAAAGTACTCAGAGTTCAAAGGATGGTGGCCACTAGGTACTTGGAAACTTAACAAGGTTTAGGACAGGCTTTGACTTGAATTGATGAAGGAAAAATGGTTCTGAAAGCAGTTCTTAAAATTAAATTTAAAAGTGTAGAAATTACAGTAGGAAAAATGGCAAAGTCTTGAGCAGGGAAGAAGATAGACATGGCACAGGAGAAAAATAAACCAATTTAAAGCAGAAAGTAGACAAGAGAACTGATGAAAAGTAAATTTGGAGGGGGTCTGC
The DNA here is from genome assembly GCA_025594165.1 of Tamias sibiricus. Classification (NCBI taxonomy): domain Eukaryota; kingdom Metazoa; phylum Chordata; class Mammalia; order Rodentia; family Sciuridae; genus Tamias; species Tamias sibiricus. The sequence goes on from CM046664.1 coordinate 81,469,386, forward strand.
CTTCCTTCCTTCCTTCCTTCCTTCCTTTCTTCCTGTGTATACGTATGAACAAATAATTCATTCATTCATTTATGACATGCTATGTTTCAGACTTCCTCAAAGAGAAACTAGTGAGCTACACATGAAATCTACAATACAGTTGCAATATGATGTAATTTGTCCCAGAAAGTCAAAATAATATATATGTATCTTTGTGCATGGTAACATTATAATGGTGATTTAAAGGCACATGTCACAATTCCTCATGGTGACATGAATGTAAAGAAGCAAGAGAGGCTGGACCAAGGTCCTAGCTGAGGGGCTAAAGTATGGGAGGCATCTCACAGTCTATTTGAGTGGACCTGTGGCCATTTGGGAATGAAGGACAAGGAAGAGCAAGTCCTGACCCTGGCTTAGAGACTGAGGAGGAGGATGCTCCTGACCAGAAAGAGAAAATGCAAAAGAATTCCACTTTTGAGAGGAAGAGAGTTCTGTTATGAATATGTTGAATTGAAAATATATCTAACTGTGAATAGGTCATACTGAGTTTGATTTATATTCAGTTATGAACCCATTAAGTTCTTGAGTGAAAGTGATGTATGCCTAGTATTGTTTTGAGAAGGTTAATTTGACATCAGTATTTTAGGAAAATCCGGTGAAAACAGGTAACTATTGCTTGGGTAAATATATTTGTACTGAGATTTCAAAACCAGAGGAGTGCCAGGAGTCAAGCAACTGGCCTCTGGAGAATGGGAGCTCCTTTCTTATTTTGTTTAAATTCACTCAGAAATTCATCCCATTCTTTTGTGAATACAGTATTAGCTGAGACATCTCTGCCTTCTGGAACTCAGAATACTGGGTTGGCAGCAGTGATGACTGGTCATTCAGTTTGTCCTAAGAATTGTTTCACTTTTATGAAGAAAATAATGGTTTCCTGGAGACCCCATACAAATAGAATTAATGCCATCAATCATCTCCAAGAGAAGAACTAGCCATGTATGAACCAGAAGGTCAAAAACCCTTATTAACTGAAGGACCTAGAATGTATACAATTTGGACTGAAATCATTTTCTCAAAGAATGATCTGAATAAAGGACATTTTGCCAAGGGCAAATGTGAAGGGACACAGTACATAGCATTCCCAAGGGTCACTGGAAACATTTTTTGAAGCAACCACATGGGACAATATGTCATTATTATAAGCAGACAAATTTGAGTCAAACATAAGAGGAGAGAGCTGCATTGTTTCTGTTGTCAATTTTTGTGGGTTTTGTTTTGTTTTTGTCCTGTGATCACTATTTGGAAAGGGTTATTAGTTAGACATATGCCAGATGATTGAGGTAGTATTTCCATGAAACATTATCATCTTAATAATTCTTTTAGATTTATTAAGATGAAAGGCACTTTAACCCTAGGGCATGTGCAAAGATGAATCACAAAAGTCAGAAATATTGTCCTAAAGCAATGCATTGACTGCAGAGGGAATTCATGTGCACTTGTGGACAAATTTTACCATAATTAGTGTACCAAATCATAATTTTAAATGCCCAAGTAAATTATATTCATAATGTTTTTCATTTTGAGCTCCTAGGTATTTCTTAATCAAAACTCATACCAGGGTCCATTTGTCTTCTATTCAACTAGTCAAATGGAAAAGAGTCATATTTTTCCAAAAATAGGAAAATCAACTAATTTTGCATCTGCTTTTCATGTATATAAGATAAGCAAAAATATAAAATAAAATATAACCCCCCAAACTGAATTGATACTCCTTTTATTTATCACAGAGTGGGATGGGACAATAAGAGGTCTGGGGGGTCTGTGACACAGGGACACCTGCATACTCTAGATCATTCTGTTGAATTCTGTTGGTGCTAACAATTTCCCAGGTGCCTGGTAGCAACACTCCATTACTCTATTGTGTCCTCTTGGTGATCTATAGAGGCCAAAGAACCTACTTTCTGGAAAACTACTGCAATATTTATTATGATTTCTATAGATGTAGTCTGTGGGGAGGAAAAGCTTTCTCATTTGTTTTCCACATTTTACTTGGCATTGTTCTGGTACGTTTCTTTCTTTTATTTCTTTTCTTTTTTTGACATTGTTTTGAATCTGGTTGGCATATGACACACTTTGGTATTTGTAATGAAATTATGTGTATCATCTGTCATTAACTAACTTCCCAATAGAAAGAATGGGAGAATTTGTTAGGATATACAATGCACTACTTTTAAATAGTTCAAATTATCTAGAATTTTTCAGATATTAGAGAGTTCATTACAGTTTAAATTCACTTTCTTATTAAAATTGTCTTGTCTTTACTTGGCATTATATAGTTGTGCCTTATAATTGAATGCCTTATCTCTGTTTATAGAATATAGAGAATCTTCTACAATTTCCCTTTTTATTTTTTTAAGATATTCTAAAGAGAATTTGTAATTCAATGGACTCTAATTCTATAGGAATATGCATTCAATATAAGTAAGATCTATTTCCCCAATGTAAAATAAAATAGATGTTCTTTTTTTAAAAGATTTTTTATTACTGAGTTGATTATATTTTGATCAAAAGTATATGAATTTAATAGTAATTTTTTCAAGCCTCATAAAACATTTACTGTTCCCAAATCAGCACCATAATTTAAATTTTAATCTTACAATAAATTAGAAAAGAAAATGGAGAAATTCCAGATTTTAATGCCAGATCTGATACAAAATGTTGCCTCATTTCTTTATTATTTTTTAAATATTTATTTATTTTTTTGCTTTAGTTGTACACAATGTGTTTATTTTTATATGGTGCTGAGGATCGAACCTGGACTGTGCACGTGCTAGGCGAGCGCTCTACCACTGAGCCACAACCCTAGCCCTCATTTCTTTATTATTAATTGACATTTCCTCCTGGCCTGTGTGCCTCCACAAGGGTAGACATTTAACTTTATTCTTTGGATAAATACATTTGACTTATGCATTTTCACGTTGCCCATAGTTTAGCATAGCATGGACACAAGGTGTTTTCTTGAAGGCTCTCAGCTTACCTAAGGATGCATTTGACTTCTTATTCTCTGTTCTGTTGGCACATGTATGATGCTATGACCTTTTGTAGAAAATAGATGTTTATTGTAAAAATAGCATCTGGGATCCTCTGTGTATTCCATAAAGACAAATTAGTTTAATTTCATACAGCGTGTTCTAATTTCTTCCCAATGGTGATGGCCCTTCTTCAATATTTAATAAGATAAAATTAACACAGTGCTACAACAATCAAAAATAATAAAAATATTCCCTAAGCAGTATTTTTTTTAATATCAGGGATTTTTCTTCTTCATCATCTTCTTTTAATGCCCATAAAAAACGGTTAACAGAAGTTTTGGGGAAGTATTAAATTTGTATGTAGGTAGTAATATGCTTACAGTGGAATTGTATATTCCCATGGATACCAATTCTAAAAACTTTCATTCCACTATAATAACAGTCACCATTTATTGAGGTTTACCATGTGTTTTAAGCACTTTACATGTTTTTTACTCATATTATCCTTACAGCCACTTATTATCTTCATTTTGTAAATGAAGAAATGGAGGTACGAAATTATGTACATCATCCCTAGACACAGAGCTAATAAATGGTAGAGCAGAGATTTACACCATGCAGTCCAGTTCCAAGGTGCATGTGGTTCACCACTCCATCTTTGCCTGGGCAAGAAGCATGTCTACCAGAATGCTTAATTAGTGCATAAGAGAAACACTTGGCCTCAGGAGTTCTGGTCAATGTGCTGTGTGTACATGACAAATAAGGTCTCATGTGGAAGTCAAAGCTATTACCCTGCTGCCCATTTGCACTGATTAATAAATCTAAAGGCTGTCAGAGTTGTTACACTGCACCTGTGGTTCGAAATATCCATTCCATGTTCATGTGCATCATGTAGAAGAAATGGGTGCTACAGAAAGAGAAAACAAATTCTAGGCCAAACAATATAACCTGTCAGGGATGCTTGCCTGCTACAAGGTAGTATTAAAGTAACATTGTACATTCTTCTTCTCTCTTATGTGGCTGATTCTATCTAAAACAAAGATATTCTTGGAATTTAGTGTCAGTGTGGTTTGCTCACCGGTTATAACCTTTGTCCATAGTAACAGAAATCATCATAACTAAAGCTTGCTTCTTATACCTTGCCCCCTCCTCATACCGACTCTTCCCTCTTTCCAAGGAACCCAGATTATGTTTCCCAGAAACCCTAACCATGATGGTACATGTATGTAATCCCAGCCACTCAGGAGACTGAGGCAGGAGAATCTCACTTTCAAGGCCAGCCTGGGCAACTTAGTGAGGCCCTAAGCAATGTAGTGAGAACCTGTCTCAAAATAAAAAGGGCTGGGGATATGGCTCAGTGGTAAAGCACCCCTGAGTCCAGTCCTCACTACTGCAAAAAATAATAATAATAATAATAATAATAATATATACAAATGAATAAAGGCAACTAGCTTGGTCCATGGCTTCTTGGACTTCCCTTTTTTTTTTTTTTTTGGTGCCAGGGATTGAACTCAGGGGCACTCGACCACTGGGCCACATCCCCAGCCCTTTTTTGTATTTTATTTAGAGACAGGGTCTCACTGAGTTGCTAAGTGCCTCACCATTGCTGAGGCCAGCTTTGAACTCGCGATCCTTTTGCCTCAGCCTCCCAAGTGCTGGGATTACAGGAATGAGCCACCACACTTGGCTAATGGCTTCTTGGAAGCAATTAACTTCTGCCTGCTTTGGATGTGGCTTCCCACCCCTTCCCTGTCCCCACCCATTCTGATTCAGTATTTGTGTTTTAATAGAAGATTCTAAAAATAAATGACCATGAAGATCCGAAGGAAGGGAAATGAAGCCTTCTCATTTGATTCAATGAGTAGAATTATGTGAGGACTTCTCTATCTTTTTTGGACAGGAGAGCCCTAGTCCATGAACTTCCTACTTTGCCACACTGTAAAAGTACCTATTTACAAATCCCCACCTACTTAGAGTGTAATCATCTTAGCTATTCCTTTGAGACGATGATCATGATAAACATGTACTTTTTTCTTTAAATGTGATCATTACTAATAAAATATGACTTTGCAACATGAATTTTATTTAAATTTGTATTTAATTTCATTCATTTTCTCCTAATTATCAACTCTTTCATTCTGGATATTATTTACTTTTTCTTTATCCTTATACAAAGCCAGTGCCCTTATGCTGACCTTTGCTTGTGTTCCTCTCCCTAGGTACTCTAGTGTCTTTAATGTCCCGTGAACAAGCCAGGCACATTCCTACTTCGGGACCTTTGTGCTGTGGTTCCCTTCATCTGGGACACACTTCCCCACATACATCCTTGTAGCTCACTGCCTCTTGCTCAGATATCACTTCCTGGTGAACCATTTCCTGATCCTATGGCAAGCAAGTATATTTTGCATGTGCACACATACACACCTAGGACCCCATTATCCCTCCCTTGTTTTATTTTCTTCCCCATAAGACCACTTAACAAACTATATAATTTTCAATTTATTATGATATCTGACTCCCCCCTCCCCAACTATAGTGTAAGGTATGTGATATGGGAACATTTGCATGTTCTGTTCATTAATAGATCCCAGCAAAAAGAATACTGCCTGGCCTATCGTAGGTGGTTAATTTGCTCAAGGAATAGATGAATGAATGAATAATGACTATGGATCTTTAGTGTTTTAGCCCTTTGTCAGTTAATGTTGTCAACTAAATAACTACCTGAGTTCCCAAGGTTTGGAAATGGCATATTCTGGAACTCAGCTTACTCACAAATTCTCCAGCAGGGGGAAAGGGTCTTATGGCTTTCCATTGTTGAAATGCGGAGGTGGGGTTGGAAAATAATCAAAAGAAATGTTCCTTTCATTTTTTGGAGCAAATGAACAAATCTAGCATTTGTTTTTTGGGAGAACAAATGCTCTTCAAAAAGAACAGAAACTGTTCCCAAAATCTTTGAAGTATGTCACTAATGCTTTAACCAGTAGCCAGGAAAGCAAGTATCCTAGTGACAAACACAGGCTCTGTTGGGCTGAAAGCTAATCATAAGTTTACAAAGACCAATTGGGCATTTGGCTTGTGACTCATTTCTGGCACTAACACAGAGGTGGCTCTTTACTGGCATACCCACGTATATTGTAAGTAAAAACACTTGTCTTGTCCTCAAAGAAATTAGATTGTCTAGTACCCTCTTTTGGATTAAAAGAAGTCATTGCTTGGATTGTAAAAACTTTAAAAATTCTGCCATCGTGGTAGAGGGAAACATATAGATTATTTGGGGAGAGAGACTAACACTGTTAGACTTTTTCCTCCCAATAATTCATTCTATTTGCTAGTCTTAAAAGCATAGGAGACCATATAAATCAGAACAATTTTCCTAAATGTCTCCTCAATACAAGGTTTATGTTTTGTGTAATAACACTGAGGACGACATGTTTCCTGTAAATACTATCAAAACTGGAGAGATGGCACAAGCTATAACCCCAGCAACTCAGGAGGCTGAAGCAGGAAGATAGCAAGTTTGAGGCCAGTCTTAGCAATTTAGCAAGGCCCTAAGCAATTTAGCAAGACCCTGTCTCAAAATAAAAAAAAAATAAAAAGGGCTAGAGATGTGGTTCAGTGGTAAAGGATTTCTGAGTTAAATCCCCCATATAAACACACACACACACACACACACACACACACACACACACACACCCCTTTGTCAATGCACAAGTTCTACCCCAGGGCCTGCATTCATATTGTGATTTCAGGATGCTAACAAATCCCCACAATACTCTTCAAAAAACTAAAATCAAACAAAACAACCCCAACAAACACATCCAGACCTACTAGCTAATACTTAAAATTTTCCTGCTAGAGCTTGGTTTCCTGAATTCATTTCTATATTTATTGAGCTGCTTCTACTTCAATCATATATTGGACACATTATTGGTACCCTGGGTCACCTGTATACTTTCCCATATGCCTGGACTTTATGCTTCTATACCTACTTCAATTAAATCTCTGACGTCTCATCCCAGTGTCATTCTATAGTGGCTCTATGTTTTCATTCTTTCTAGACAAAGATATCAGGACACTGAAGAGAGAAGAGAGACAAAGGCTAGCATCTGTGTAAGAAAAGGCAGAAAACTGGAGGGAACCACAGAGGAACCTTCCCAGCCAGCCTCATGGCTTTGGGACCAAAGGGCCCAGCTTACTCCACTAGTTGTAGGGATTAAAGAATGTCAGTAGCATGAATACCTTTGGTTCTCTGAGTAGTGACTGCTTTCTCCACCCTTCTTAAGGCCTTGAAGTATGTGAAAGCACTTGAAGTGGAAGTGATGCTTGCCACTCTGTGGAACAGAGTATCAGCTTTGCTTTCAGACCACCTCTGAGAACTGAGTTAGTGCCAATGTGCTCCTTCAGTAGGTGCAGTGAAGTCCTTTTAAAATGTGGTCATATGCAGAATTCCTGTGCATAAAACAGAGAAGCTGAGCTGCTCTTGGAGCCTCACTTTTCCACATCTCCTCTGTACCCTGCAGAAGCTCTGTCCCATAATGCTTTTCCCTGGCTGAGGACACTGGCTATAAAGGTTCTTGGATTGTTGTCCCAAATGATGCTCTCCATCCCTGGAGACAGGGACAGTTCAGTGTGGTTTTTTTAGTGCAGGAACTCAAGAATCAGACAATCTAGTCAGATGCTGTGAGTCCTGGCTTTGCCAGTAGCAAGTAAGGAACATGTGCTCTGTGGTCTGAAAGTTTATGTCCTCCCCAAAATTCATAAGCTGAAACCTAATCTTCAGTGTGATGATGTCAGGAGGCAGCAACTTTGGAAGGTGATTAGGTCATCAGAGCAGAGCCCCTAAGGATGAGGTATTGTACACCTGTAATCCCAGCTACTTGAGAGGCTGAGGCAGGAGGATTGCAAGTTCAAGGCTAGTCTGGGCAACTTAGTGAGACTCTGTCTCAAAATTTTAAAAAGGGCTGGGGATGTAGCTCAGTGGTAGAATGGGCCTGGGTCCAATCTCCAGTACCAAAAAAAAAAAAAAAAAAAAAAAAAAAAGGAACAGTACCCTCATAAATGGAGTTAATGTCCTTATAAAAGAGACCTCAGAGAGCTGCCTTGCTCTGTTTCACCATGTGAAGACACAGAGAAAAGGTACAGTCTATGAACCAAAACTCAGATCTTCACTGGACACCAGATCTGCTGGTGCTTTCCTCTTGGACCTCCAGCCCCAGAACTGTGAGAAATAAATTTCTGCTGATTGTAAACCAATTGGTGATACTTCTAGCATGCTGAATGGATTAAGACAATGAAGAAGTAACTTAACTTCCATGGGCCTCTGTTTATCTGTAAAATGGGAAAACATTTGGTTTTGGAGAGGTGTAAAAGAGTGAATACGTACAAAGTTCTCAGTACAGATTAAGCTCTCCATAAAGAATAGTTGTTGTTTTAAAAATAAAAACTTAATCCCAAATGATACAGAATTTTTCAATTTTGGAGAAGTAAATAGTAGATTTAATGAGGGCTGGAAAAAAATTGACAGTCTAGAAATCATTTAATCACTTTTTCTCCACTCTTAACCCCTGCTGTAATTAGCAATTCTGTCCCAAGTTACATATGTCCTAATTGTGCCCCTTTTCACTAAAGACAAAAAGTTTTTTTTTATGTATGGTGATGCAAATGTGGACTTTAGGGATGCTGGTGGTATAATGAGCCAGAAGTTAATGAACAGGAAACTGAACAAGAATGAGGCAGACAAGTTGGCTCCAGAGATGGCTGCGGGGCAGGAAGTATGAACCAAGCATGTCCCCAAAAGGGAAAGTGATTGGAAAGACCAGGGGTGGGCTGGACAAGGGTTGCCCCTGGACTGACTGATAACAGACTTGACTACATGCCACTCAAAGGAAAAACACAAATGCAAGCCTCTCTCCTCACACCAGGCCAATAAAGTTGGTGATGAAGTGCCCATTGACATTAACCTTCCCATTGCACAGATACTCTGGGTACCACTTACCTAAGTCCTTTGTTGTATCTATTTTGTTTTGTTTACTCTTGGTTCAAATGTATTAGTTCTACTACCCAAATGGATTACAAAATCTATCCATGCAAGGACTTTGTCTTCTATTTTATAAACGTTCCCCAAAGCATTGCCTGTATGTGTATAAGGCAAAATGCGACAGGAAAATGGAAGCTGCTTTAGGCATTTCAAATAAGGGTGGTATATATTTGCTAGGCTGGAACTGAAAAATGGAGTAGGAGGAACATAAAGGAAGAAGAGATGATCCCCATAGCAGAAGTAGCTAACATCCCTGGGCTGGAGCCTGTCATGCTTTCTTATTGCCCATTAGTACCTCTGTTCTGGTTTGGATCTTAAATGTTCCTCTAAGGCTCCTATGCTAAAGGCTTCGGTCTCCAGCCTGAGGTGCTATTGGCAGGTGGTGGAATCTTTAGGAGTTGGGGCCTTTTTGAGGGACATGAGGCCACTGGGGGCATGTCCTTGAGCGGAATATTTAAGATCCCAGCCTCTCCCTGGCTCTGTCTTTGCTCCCCAGCCACTGTGTAGTAAGCATCTTTGCTCCTGACATGCTCCCCGCCATGATTTCTGCCTCACCACTGGCCAACAGAGCTAAGTGACCATGGACTGAAACCATGAGACAAAATAAATCTTTGCTCCTTTTAAGTTGTTTATCCCAGGTGTCTTTTCACAGTGATGGAAAGCTTAACCAACACAACCTGCAGTGAGCAGAACCAAAAATGAAAAGGCAACTGGTAAAGGAGAGTTTGGATTGTAGACTCCTAGTCCTCATATTACAAAGTATGGGGAGGCAGGTGCACGGCAGCAAGCCAACAAATGAAAATTTGGCACACATGTTATAAAGGAACAAGCACTGGGTTTAAAAGCAGAAAACCTGAGAGCAAACCCATACCTGACCTGCAGTAATCAGTGTTCTTCTTGTAAAACTTTCTCACTTGTGTAATGAGAATAACCATAGTACTTCCTCACAGAGCTGGTGGGAGGACTAAATGAGATAATGCATATGGAAATCATTTAGCAACAATGGACTTGTATGGATATTAGTTACTTTACATGGGCCTGTTGGCAATTTTTTAATTCGCTGCTTATGAGACAATCATAAGGACTTTTATTTATAGACTAGCAGAGGTTTCTACAAATCTCACAATTCACTGCTTGCTCTTAGGCTTCCTTTATGACCCAGGAAAACATTGCTAAATTAGAGGAGATGTGAGCTCAACATTACTTGTCAGTTTAGCAGATTTTTAATTTTTTTTCTTAACAATTCTCTTGATGGGTCACATCCAAAGATAAGCAGCTGAGCCCTCTTAGCAGCAGGAAGGAAGGGCAGCTAGCCTTGGGTTACACAAATGAACTTATTAAGAGGATTTATAAAGCCATCTAGTTAATCAGAAAGGAGGGGAGTGAAAGAGCTTTTCTTAGCCAAGCCATGATCGCCCGCTGGACAATTAGAAGCACAGTTTCATTATGCTGTTGTAGTCCTCGGTTGGGGTCAGGCGTAAGAGCAAGGATACAGCTGGTGGGTGGATGCAGTAAGGCTGTTAATTAATCACAAGGGGGTGGAAACCGAGGACGAGGCATTTCATTCACACTGTTTGATTTTGCATGGCCCCTGTTCCACTGCATTGACTTGGGTTTCCTAGGTTGACCTCTGTGAGACTGCTACGGATTGTTGCATATTAGGTCCTCTTGTTTGCAAGTAACCGGTCAAGTTGTTTTTTAGCAAACCATTGATTTTGTTCTCCATTGGATGAAGATTGCATTTAATTTTTCTTGGTTTAGAGTAAAATGCTAGGTCACTCTGTGTAGGAGATTTGTGGATTTAGCTATTCTCAGGTGGTTTTAGCATTTCAGCTGTTTGACAGTTGTAGTAACAACAGCTGGTTGTTGATGTTTCTAAGACACTGTTCTAAGAATTTTATGCTGACTCACTTAACCTGCACAATAACCCTGTGAGGTAGACACTATGATCCCCATTTGTACAGATGAGGAAACTGAGGTGCACAGACTTTAAGTAACTTGTGTAAGATTGAAGTTAGTAAGGGGGAGAGTTGAGCTTTACGCCAAGGTCAGACTGACTTCACTGCACGTCCTTGACCACTAGGAAGCATTGCCTCTCAAAAACGGAAACTTCTTTCTGTTAATACTTGTTTGAACAGTGTTCTATATGGCATATTAACAGCACAAATTTCTGTGAATAAATTGTCCTCTAGTGTTAGCGATCAAGTCTCCGAGACTCAGATTGTGGCAGCATTTTGAGGTAGTCTTTCTGATTTTGGTGTGATTTTAATACTTATTGAGAATTAATATCTCTAAGCAGTTTCTTTACAAATAAAGAAATTTATTATATCAGAAAACCGACCTAGGTATCAGTAGAAACATGTACTTTACAGATATGGAAACAGTCCCAAAGAGATCCACAGTTACTTAGTAGTAGGCAAGGTCTACACATCATCAGCCCTGGATGTTTCTTTTCATCCCAGAGACTTGGACCCACGCAGCACCTTGTTTGTTTGTTTTAGTGGTACTGCAGATTGAACCCAGGGGAACTCTACCACTGAACTACACCCCAGCCCTTCTTTTCTTTTTTTAATTTTTATTTTGAAATAGGGTCTTGTTAAGTTGCCCAGACTGGCCTCGCACTCCTGTGCCACTAGGATTACAGATGTGCACCACCACATCTGGCCACATAGCACTTTTAAAGTAGTTGCTACCATTTAAAAAACAGTTAATTTCATGTAAATATTTGAAGGTTTTGGTTTTAAAAAGATTGGGCAGCCGAGTGACACTGGCAGAGTAACACCAATGTCTTGTCGCCTCATGGCCTGTGTGTCCATTTTTCCACTGGGCACATTCCTTTTTTACTGTGACTGCTTGGTCCTCTCAGGTATCTGAGTTTGAGACCCCTAGTTCAGAACAAAGATCTCCTGATTCCTATGAAGTTTTCTTTTTGCAAAACTACATGGCTCTTTCAGAAAATTATGGCCATTTAGAATGCAGGTTCTTTTTAATGTTTTAGTTTTAGTCAGATTGCAGCTGCTTTTGTGGGATGGTTAACAGTTATGTCCTCCTCAATACTTCCTTTCCCTCCTCTTTCCTCTGACTTGGGGAATAAAGAATATATGGAGATACATCAACCTCAGGCAAGGTCAAAAGTAACATCAATCACTTTCTTCACTTACATGCAATAAGTATATATATATAAGTAACAAATATATGTGTGTGTGTGTACACATATATAATACACACACACACACATACACACACATATATATTTGAGGTACTGAGGATTGAACACAGGGAAATATATCCCAAGACCTTTTTATTGTTTATTTTAAGACAGGGTCTCACTAAGTTGTCCAGGCTGGCCTTGAACTTGCAGTCCTCTGGAGTCACTGGTATTACAGGCATGCACCATCACATCCAGCATAACTAAATTATTTTAAAATCAGATGGTGAGGGGCTGGGGTTGTGGCTCAGCGGTAGAGCACTTGCCTAGCACGTGCACAGCCCAGATTCGATCCTCAGCACCATGTAAAAATAAACGCATTGTGTACAACTAAAGCAAATAAATAAATTTTTTAAAAAATCAGTTGGTGATACTGTAATTATCCAGTCCTCATACTTAACTGTGAAGAAGGACATTTAAGAGAAAGCAAACTATTTGGCATTGATTTGTCTTTCCCTATTTATTATGCCAATCATTACATAGTATTAATTTCTAGTTTTCTAATTATATATCATCAGGCTTATGACCTCTAAGCATTTGCTTGCTATCTGGCTATTTTTTAATTCAAAAATAAATTGCATAATGAAACTAATTCTATTTCCCATTGAGATAATGCATTTTTAATTACTCAGAAGGGAGTCAAATTAAGCAGTACTTACCCAAAGTAAATGCAAGAGATAATAAAATATTTCCATGGCCTGTTTAATTTAAAACATTCTTATTCTACAAAATAATCTGGTGTTGAATTAGGGGTATATGGAGGAAGGGGTTGCCCAGAAACACAACCCATTTCTTTTGATCTTATATATTTTATCTGCCAACAGCAAAGTGACTAGATTCTGGATATTCTAGGTTTCATTGTGGAATCACTGGAAATGTGACTAATCCCAGGCGGTTTTGTTCATGTTCATTTGCAGCTTGCTCTCTCATAGTGTCCAGATGTGAGCACTGTAACTCCAGCTTTGCAATGCCATTTATCTGGCAACAGAAACCCTGTCTGCAGTAGTTAACTGTCCTTTTTACATTTGCTATGGTCCAGTAGTGTTGAGCGCTTTGTGGCTTCAGTAGCTGGTTGATGACAATCAGCAGATTCTAAAGCCTTTTCAAAACCCTGAAAGAATAGATAATGATAGTACACAATGCTGAAATGAGGGAGGAAAGAATGGATATTCAAATGTTGATGCAATTTAGCTTTAAAAAAAAAAAGATTACACTTCATTTTCTTTGATTAGCTTTTTCAAGTTTTGACTTTAATTCTTTATTGTTTAAGTTCTGTAAGATGACATAAAAAAAAAATTACCACATGAAATCTGTCAGAAATGTTTAGATAGTTGTAATCACAAAGAGTGGAAATACTCACTTTGTTTTGCACTGTTGACTCCGCTCTGTCCTGCTCTAGAGTTGCTGATTTAACTTTTAAAGCATCTAAATGATTCCTTTTTAAGTGTTTTAGGAAAACGGTTTTTAGCTTTTGTGTCACCTAGTGATGGTGCTCAGCTGACAGAAACCTGTAAAAGAATGAATTCAATGAAGTAGTAGTGGTTTTGCTCAGGAAAAAGAAGTCTGGTGTTGAGCAACTGAGGAAGATATGACCTTCAGAAAATTATCTTTAGGCCATATATATGATGCTTTCCGTTTTCTGCTTTTTCCTCCATAGACTATGTCTCCCACCCCCAGTGTCCCTGCCCATGCTTGCTGGTGCTAGGCAAGTACCCTACCACTAGCTACTTCCCCAGTCCTCACTCTTCCAGTTTGACTGCTGATCATGCCACATTTTATGCAGGAAGATGGAAAAGGGCAAAAAGAACACAGACTTCATGACAGTAGAATTTTTCCAAAAGATAAATGTATTAGATTTAGCTAACATTAAGTTTTGGCCTTTGGACTCTGAGAAGAATTGGAGCCTTTGAAATTTGATGAGATTAATGTAAAAGCTTCCTCATTATCTAATCTACCAAGTTTATATTTAGTAATACCATAGGCTTGTCCCAAAAGTAGAGAGTAAAGTGCTAACTCTCCATGGGCTTCCTTTTAGGGAGGGATGAGCTCAGCAATACTATTTTTTGTTAGATCCACAGTAGTTCTAAAACCTTAGTGTGCTTCTGAATCACCTGACAGATTTATTGCAAACCAGTTTCTGATTCAGTGGGTTTAAGGTAGGGCCAAAGGATCTGCCCAACAAGTTGCAAAGTAGTGCTAATACAGATGGTCTGGAGACCATACTTTGAGAGCCCACAGGATTAGAAGAATCTTATCTGTTAAGAGTCAAGATTTCCTGTTAGTGAGGAATACTTAGATAAGGATCTGAAGGACACCTTAAGACCTCCTGTGACTTAGCTGTTGATTCCTTCTAAGTTAACAATCATTTCCTGAATGCCTCCTCTGTGCCTACCTCTGACAGGCACTACTTGTAGTGTAAGTGTAAGGATGTTACTGATTTTTGGCCCCAAACTGGGTCCCTTTTCTCTCTCAGAATTGTGGAACTGATAACAGGACAGTTGAAGAGCAAAGGAGACTTTCATTCTTGACCAAGAATAGGAGAAGTGAGAGAGAAATTCACAAGTCAACTTCTCAATCCAATCATGGCCAGAATTTTATAAAAATTTAGGGTAAAAGAAATAAGGGGGAGGACAGGCTAATAAAGGGGAGGAATGTTCATGTCTTTTATGGGAGATTTTCTGGGAGTTCTGGCACCACCACCTTTTATTCTTTTTATGGTTCTTTCTGTTATGGCAATCATGAACTGTCATGGGTGTCATTTATCATGCAGACGTTATAATAATGCAGCGAGAGGTTGTCTGGGAGTCACTCTTGTAACCATCTCACATCCTACCAGTTTCAGCTAGCTCACCTGAAGAGGTGTTTCTGGCCCACAGACATTCTGTCCTCAAAGAAGAACAAGATTTGGAGGTCACCTAGGCAGTACAAGATTAGGATACTTAAAGAGAAGTACAAAGAAACTAAGATAAGTCAAAGACTCTAGCCTTGAACTGCTTACAAATAGATATTGATCAAAGCTTATACAGTTTCATTTAGATAGCAGGAATAAGTATAAGAAATTTATTGTACAACATGGTGACTGTAATTTGGTAATAATATTGTATTTTTCAAAAAAAATGCTGAGAGTAGATTTTAAGTGTTTTTGTTGGGTTCCAGGCAGGAGGCTGCGCCTCCCAGGTAGAAGGCCACACCTCTCAGGTACTTTGTGAAAAGACTACATTTCCCAGGGACCTCAGCCTGGCCAGCAAACTTGGCCAGCAGGTGCCCTGGCCATCATCTCCTGACCTCCGGCAGCCTATAGGGCAAGGACCCACTCCATGGGGCTTTCTGACCACTACTCTGCTATTTAAGCCTCCCCCGGACTGAAACCGCTCTCTGTTCATGCCTGTCCCTGTTCCCGTCCGTCCCTGTTTTCCCTTCTTCTCCCCCTTCCACGCGTGGCCCCTAATAAACTTCCCTTTTATTAAAATGGCATTCCCAGTGTAAGGAACTTTGCCTAAGTTCTAACAGTTCTCACCACAAAAATGAGAACTATATGAGGTAACACATGTTCATTATCTTGCTTTAACCATTCTGCACTGTACATATGTTTCAAAACATTGTGTTATACCTGATAAACATATGCTATTTTATCTGTGAATTTTTTTAACAAAAGGAAAAAGCTTATAAACATACTTCAGGTTTTCTAAATAACTACATTGAAAGGGCAGAGAACCTGTTTATAATAGTTTTGTTTATATTGCCAGTATTATATAAAGAAATTTTAATGAAGAGGCAAATTTCTTTGATCATATTACTCCAACTATTCTAAAGGTGATTCTGAATTTTTAATGTGTAATGGAGGTTTGCATCCTATAATTCGTGATTCCTAGATAACTTTTGTTTCAGGGACGTCCCAGCCCAATTCACCTACCTGTCTGCCATTCCAAGCAGGCTGATTATCTCCCCAACTTCACCCCATGCCATGGAAATGTCAGAAAGCCACTGGAAACAATATCTGAGCCCAAAGTCTAAATCACAACCTTTGGCTGAAGTAATAATTCATATCTTCTCCACAGAAGGCAAATGGCTCCTGCTTCAAAGATAAAAATAACAAGCAAATTCAGTATTGATGGCCCAAATGGTTAGTTATCTCTCATCTTTGGGGGAGGGAAAATGCTTTTCCTACTGTTATTGGAAAGATGTGTAGAGAACTCCTCCTGGTTCCCTGTTGCCACCTGCAGCTATCGCCGCCTGCAGCAACAATACCGTGGGAAAGAATTCGGAAGCAGACTGGAAAATGAATAGGCTCTTTATTCTTGCTTCTTCTAACTTCTCTCTCCGGCTCCAACAACCTCTCTAGCCAACCTCACCCAGTTAAATACTTTTTGCCTTAACAAGTATACACGTGTCAACAGCTCAGACTTACAGGTGCATCACATAGTGTTCACGGGCATAGAAAGATTCTTAGATAAATGCATGAATACCAGGTGAAAATACTGAAACACCTCTTATAGCTCTCAGCTAGCCGCCATCTTAGCTATCTCCATATTAGGGCTCTTACAGATCCCACCAATTACTAATTTATTCTAGGAAGCATTAAGAAAGTAGAGGTAGTAATAAGGACAGGTTTGATGCCTACCAACCTGAGAAAGGATTTGTCTCCAATGCTGTCAGGCAAAGACAGGGGGATACAACAAATGTATGAACTCATACTCTTTTTGAATCTAAATTAATTAGCTAGTGACATACACACTGGTTTACGTACAGTTTTCAAAATACTATATTGACACACATCTTTGATGTTCCATTGAGTAGCTATTGCTTCTATTCAATGTGAGAGAATGTGCTTAGTAAAGAGCTTGAGTGAGAAAACTTCTTTATGTGACTTATTTAAAAATCTCTATTTAGAATTTCTCAAGATTTAAAAACTTAGTGTATTGGAACCCTACTGTGTAAGATATGTCTAAAAAATAATAAAAACAGTATATTTGCTTCTGTTGGCCCTAAAGTGGAATGGGGAGAGACACACAAATGTGGCTTTGAATTATGGTTCTTTCTTTTAATAAGCCAAGTGTCTGCAAAGTAGCAGGAGTAATGCTGACTTCCAAGGATTCTGGAAGATTCACTAAAAGTACAGAAAATACATAGAGGAATGTTTGATAGATATTAATCATTCAGTAAATACTTTCTCTTCCACCTCCAATCATTTTGATTCTCTTTCCTCTCCTCCTCTTTCGTCTTCTCCTTCTCCTCAGCTTGGTCCTATTTACTCTCCAAGTGAGTGTTGTCCTACTTAAAGGAGCCACCTCATGGAATCTGTTATCTTTTCCTACCTACTGAGGACAAATTTGATTTTTGAAGTAGTCATTCAGAACCAACACCACACTCACAGATAAAGCTGGTGAATGTTGCTTTAAAGTACTGGGCTGCAATCTACTGCTGCTGGCCAAATCTGGCCCTATGCTTTTTTTGTTTTTTTTTTTTTTTTGGTATGGCCTACAGTCTCAAAATGATGTTTTCTACACTTTTTAAATGGTTGGGGTGTGTGTGGCGGGGGGGGCGGGTGGTGGTGGCTGGGAATCAGGAGAATAATAATATTTAATGATGAGAAAATTATTATAAATTTTCAGTGCCTATAAATAAAATTTTATTTGAATATGACCATGCACATTTGTTTAGTATGGTCTATGGCTGCTTTCACAAAATAGTTATGTAGTTTCAATAGAGACTATTTGGCTCACCAAGCCTAAAATACTTTCCATATGACCCCTGTTCTAAAGGTATGAAAAATGTGCATGATTTGGCTCTGAAGCAAGCCCTGGAAGGGGGTTTATGGTAGGAGCTACAGTAGCAGGGGTAGAGTAAGTATTGAGCTTGGTAAACTGCTTGTGTAGAGAAGAGCTTTTTCCAGAAGAGATGATGGCCTTTCTGATACAATTATCTACACACAGAGAAGAAAACCCATCTCTCTGCTCTTTTCACCATGCCATTAACTCCTGACAAAATTTAATGACTGAGAACTATATGCAAAGGAGTTTTGTTGACTAGCTTCCCAATGCTTTTAGACAATTTTATCTATGAAGCAGTAGGATTTCACTGAAACCATCCCTATGAGCAGTTTGGATTTGCATTTCAGAAGGTATCTAAATCCCCGCACCACCACCCCCTAACCCTTAGTCTGCTATCCTTGGGAAACCCATTGTCTCCTGTGAGCAATCTGGGATACTATTGTTTGTCTTTGGAAGAAGAACTAACCAGATCAAATATCCATTTTGAAACTCATTGTAAAGCTTTTTTAAGAAACAGATTGAAACTCCTCACCTATTCTCTGATAGGACCCCCTGAGATGGAGCCAGTACTGGTATTTGTGAATAAATGCATATTGTTCTTCAATTAAATACAAAAGCTACTCCTATGAGGTTTTGTGGCATAGTATTTTACTCTAAAGGAATGGAACTGGGTATATAAAAAAAAGGTAGAAGGTCAGGTTTTCTTGTTTTTGTTTTTCTGTAGTCCTGTGGAAGGCACAATGCAGTCGGTATCCAGTGACTGAGACTGAGGCAGAGGAGGGAAGAATAAAGGCATTAAGTAGACTTACAGCTCAGATGGCTGAGCTAGACAAGCCAGTGAATTTAATAAAACAACACTGTCTGCCAATTGCCAGTTGCTGACTTTTCGTGGTGGCATCTAATTCCTCCTTTCTCTCAACGTTTCACCCAGTCCAGTGTTCACATTGTTACTTCAGTCATTCAAGGAGTAGATGAATGAGTCCTTATACTGCACATCTCTGATTAGTCATTCATTCATTCCATGGAGTGCTAATTATGTGCCAGGCGCCTTACTAAGTGTTTGAAACACAAAGCAGAACAAGAAGCGTATCCTACCCTCCCCAGCAAGATGCTTCTAGGATCCCAGTGGAGACAGACTTTTAAAGGAGTGAAGTAAAGTATCGTGGGCTTCTAATAGATGACCATCTGTGCAAATGAAAATGCATTCTGGGGACAGAAGAGTAAACCAACAGTTTCAATTCAGTCTAGCCATGAGTTGGGCACAGAGAAAGACCATCTGAATCAGACCATGGCTTCTTAAAAGGCTTCCAGGGAAAGAATTGAGGTTTGAAGAAAGGAAAGAAGAAGAATGTGAGACAGGCCAGAGAAATAATATTTAGGAAGGTATAAAGACCTGGAAAAATGACTTCCTCTAGCAATTGTAGATAGTTTGGGATGACTAGAACCACAGGTGTAGGTGGGAGGGGATCACATTAGAAGTGAGCAAATCAGAAGGGATCTTATGTGCTAAGAAGACCGTGTGAATGTTAACTTGGGAACTGCAAGAGATTGTGCAAGGAGGATACAAGGTCAGGATTTTATAATGATGCTCTGGACACCGTTTGGAGAATGGACAGGGGGTATTGATGCTGGAGATGGGAAATCTAGTTAGAGCTTATAGGTTATCCAACTGTAGCTGGTTTCACTTTCAGAAGGTAAAAGTTAGAGGTTAAGGGAAAAGGCTCAGCTGAACTGGAGGATTTGTTAAGGTAGGGGAAGAAGGAGGGAGAATGACATAGAGGCTCCGTCTTGGAGTCCCAGCACCTGAGAGTAGCTCAAGCATCAAACATTTGTAGTATGGGACAGGAAGATGTGGTGGAATAGAATTCTGGAACAAGATGCTTTCAAGAATGAGAAACACATAAGTTGAATAAGGGAGAGAGGTCTGTAGCTCCTGGAAAAGGACATTAGAGAACTAGAAAGTGAAGGAGACTGTGGAATCTGAGGGAAGAGAGTGTAAAAAGGAGGGCTGGATCCTCAGCATTGCCACCCTGCAGAAAGGTCAAGTCAGACTGACAAAAAATGTCATGCAACTGATCAAGAACCTCAGGATCAGACATGTGGTAGCCTCCTGGAAGTGACCCCCCAACTCCTTTCTAAAAATCTTTTTGCTTCTGCCAAATGAAAATAGTCTCTTTCTTCTGTGTTCCTCAATTTGCCTCTCCTGCCTCCTTTTCCTTTGGTGAAATGAATGCTTCAGATACCATCATCTTCAATTTGGATTGCTCCGCCTTCCTAGACAATCATAGTGCTTTTCTTCTACTTTTCTGTATCACTAGTCACTTTCTGCCTAATATTATGATAACTCTTGTAATTGTACTTTTGCTGCTATATTGCAAAGAACACAAGTCATATTGGCAGAATACTTTGTAATTCAGCTGTTAAATACACTAAAGATGTGTAATTGTCTTTCCAAGATGATTGAAAGAATCCAAAAATCAACCCCCCACCACCAAACTTTAGCTTGTTGCAGAATATGAGACAAAAAAAAGGCTGACTTTTTCACAATATTCTTTATGTTGTTCATTTTCATGGACAATTTTAAATTTTGATACAAAAGACCAGTAGTATACTTAGAAGAGTAAGGAACAGAGAAGTATTTAAATCATGGGTTCTCAAACCTGAGGCACGCTGGAATCAGCAGAGGATTTTGGAAATTTTGGTGTTTGAGTCCTGCCCAGAGCTTTGGGCTTTAGGAGGCTTCAGCTCCCCCCAGGTATTCTAATGTATATGGAGAACTAGCTTTTCAAGCTGATTTGCATTATGAAGATTACTTCTTTTACTAGTGTTGACTTATTGTTTCTACTTGGAAATTTATGTGTAGTTATAAAGCAGAAGATTTGTTTTCAACTCTAATATATTCTCTTCACAATCCCCCACCCCATGTCTGCAATCCCTGAGAGAACCGTCCTCAAAGATGACTGACAGATCTCATCTCCATCAGGAGAAAAATGCCAATTTCCTTTATAAATGTACTGCTTTGGCACATTGCCAGCAAACCTTGAATATATCAAAAATTTTCATGTCTAACTTGATAGAAAATGCATTTGATTTTACACTGAGATTCTGAGGTGAATTAATATTGTTAAAAGTACTAAGGCCCCTATTAACTTTGTTCTTGGTAAAGTTGAGATAAAAATTTCTTTTAAAAAATAGGTTGATGAATGCTGCTATCCAAGTGTTACACATTTCTTTTTTTTTTTTTTTAATATTTATTTATTTGCTTTAGTTGTACACAATGCATTTTATTTTTATGTGGTGCTGAGGATCGAACCCGGGCCATGCTAGGCAAGCGCTCTACCGCTGAGCCACAACCCAAGCCCACCCCTCCCTCCACCCCCTCGCCCCCAAGTGTTACACATTTCTAAGAAGCATGTCTTTAGGGGGAAAAAAAAGGTAAAATTTCTTTCTTTAAAGAGAAATGAAAGAGGAGGAGAGGGGTAAGCACCCACCCAACAGTTTATTTCAGACATTACTAAAGTCTGCCAGCTTGTTTTAGAAGAGAAATCAACAGTGAGATCCTGCTTACCTTCTCTGTTAATAAACTCAGCTTTGCTCATTTCATTAGAAACAGTGTAGTAATATATTTTATTCTTGATGCACTACTAAGTTATGTGCATATATACTATTAACAGCTAGGTATATTTAAAAGTATTAAATAAATTCTACATGGCAGCATGTTAAGACAGTTTTGTATTTATGTAACTTTTAGTTTGAAAGAGCAGGACTCACAGAGAACAAAACATAGCAGCTTCAATTTTCCCACGGTTGTCCCTACGCTTGTGCCCTGTGGGGCTAGATCTGCTCCCAGATGAAGTCTCAGACACTCAATCCAGTCACTTGTGTTTAATCAAAAGTCTTTCGGGCACTTGAATTTCTGAAACACTCTCAATTTAGTTGTTAGTATGTCCCATTTTCTCATCAGAACTACCAACTTTATTCAAAGCCAGAGCTACCCTCCTTCCCTAGCTCGAGCCTGCTTGTGTGAGCAGAGAGGTCCTGGGCTCAGCAGCATCTCACACTGAAGTCTCCTGATTTCTTTGGAAACCCCTCACCCCGACCTCCCACCATGCTCTTGAACCCACATTTCCTGGTGGACAGATTATATTCCTTCCCTCAGTGCTGGGCAGCCAGCTGGACATCTTCAGCACCCTTTTAAGTCCTTGCCATTTGCTACCCCATGAAACCTTTCTGACTTGTGATTCCAAAGCAACTTGCCTTCCCCTGAACTCGGAGGGCACCTTGTGCCATCCCTGTGCTGTTTGTTCCTTCATTCTCTGGTACCAGTAATTTATGGTGCAGCCTCCTGTCTTATCTCCCCCACTATTCTCAAAGCTCCTTGACAGTTCTCTTTATTCGTTTGCTTTATTGCCCTCAATACAGAATTTTAAAACAAGAAAAACAAAGGAATTTATAAAATGTGTAGCTGGATTATCATCATAAAGTTAACAATATGTATAAGCAAACAAGTATATAAATGAAGACAATGAGGAAATTGCTAAAGTATATATTTAATTTTGTTTATTTCATCAGGTGAAGAGGAAAAAGTAGATCTCTGGTTTTATAATTTTTAATATTGTGAAATGGAAATAAATACAATCATTTAAAACAATTTTCTGAATTTGTTATTCCATGAAATAATTATCATACTTAATGTATCATACTGGTAAGCAGGCAACAAATTATTTCCTTTACCCAGGAACCCATATGTAAAGACTGTTGGGATTTTAGAGGGGCAGACTGTTCATCATTTAATTTTGGGGCAGATTTAATGTCTCCATTTTAAGAGCTTTTAGTGTAATAGGCCCATTGCCTCCCTGCCTTCCCTCTCCTGATGCAGAAGATAATTCACTATTTTGTTATCTTTTTCAATAGTGTTAGAAGCATACAGACCCAGCTTATTAAATATTTAAGAAATCATATTAAGATGGCATTTGTGTCTTCTTTACAACCGCTGCTGTTTGTCTCAGCAGATCCTTTATTTCATTATGTAAAATACAATGACATTGTTATTCCCCTCAAACAAAGGTTTGACAAAGGTCAAACTATTTTTAATAGGACCAGAGACACTAAATGTAAATGTGGGAGCACAGAGTTAACTTGATCATGATTTTTTTTTTTTTTTTTTTTTTTTTTTTTTTGGTACTAGGGATTGAACTCAGGGGCACTCGACCACTGGGCCACATCCCCAGCCCTTTTTTTGTATTTTATTAGAGACAGGGTCTCACTGAGTTGCTAAGTGCCTCGCCATTGCTGAGGCTGGCTTTGAACTCGCGATCTTCCTGCCTCAGCCTCCCAAGTGCTGGGATTACAGGCCTGCGCCACCGCGCCCGGCTGATCATGATCTTTGAAACAGTTCAATGAAAAAACTTAGGTTGAGGTAGTTAGGGTTGCTTGCACTCATCATTGTTTACGAGGAGGCCTCCATTTCAAATTGGCCCTCTGGGATTGCACTAGTTCTTTTTAAAGGTAGTTGTAGCACAACTGAATAGGATGGCTGACAGCTTGCTGGATGTGCTCAGGGTGGTAGCTCTTGGGCATCCCACTAACTGTCTTGGGCGGGGGAGGACAATATAGAGATAGAGATAGAGAGAGGAGCTTTTATACAACACACTAAATGCCTCATTTCTTTCTCACATAGGAAACTCTGGCCTCTCCCTATTGTCATAGATTGCCCTTCATTCTGGTGAAGAAAGCCAAAAGTGCTGGAGCTTTGAGGCTCCTTAGCTCAGTGAAAAGAATCATTTTATTTTGAGCTACCCAAGGAAAGGTAGCTGTGAATCTACTGATGTTGAGAGGAGGCCAGCTCTTCGCCCAAAGGGTTCCATGGGAGGCTTTTTATTCTGGTTTTTCTTTTATTATGTTCACTATTAAGTTGTTTGGATACAAGAATTACCTGTAGAGACATAAGGCTTTTTTCCTTGATAGTAAATATTGGCACCGTTGCTGCCGAAGCTGAATGTGCAGCTGAAATGTGAGACACGGGCTCTCATGAAACATCGCTGCTCAGGTTACTCCACATTTTTGTTGTTGTTGTTGTTGTTCTTATTAGTTATACATGACAGTAAAATGTGTTTTGACATATTATACATTTATGGAGTATGACTTTTCATTCTTCTGGTTGTACATGATGTAGAATTACATTGGTTGTGTAATCATATATACACATAGGAAAGTAATGTCTAGTTCATTCTAGTATCTTTCCTATACCCATTCTCCCTCCCTTCCCTTTATTCCCCTTTGTCAAATCCAAAGTCTTCTATTCTTCCCTGCCCCCGCCCCCATTATATGCTAGCATCTACATATCAGAGAGAACAGTCAGCCTTTGTTTTTGTTTTGTTTTTGTTTGTTTGTTTGTTTTGGAATTGGCTTATGTCACTTAGCATAATAGTCTACAGTTCCATCCATTCATTTACTGGCAAATGCCGTAATTTCAGTTCTCTTTATGGCTGAGTAATATATTTCATTGTATATATACACACCAAATTTTCTTTATCCATTCAACTGTTGAAAGGCATCTAGTCTGGTTCCATAGTTTAGCTATTGTGAATTGAGCTGCTATAAACATTGATGTGGCTGCATCACTATAGTATGCTGATTTTAAGTCCTTTGGGTATAAACCAAGGAGTGGGATAACTGGGTCAAATACTTGTTCCATTCCAAGTTTTCCAAGGAATGCCCATACTGCTTTCCAGAGTGGTTGCACCAATTTTCAGTCCCACCAGCAACATATGAGTGTACCTTTTCCCCTGCATCCGTGCCAACATTTATTGTTATTTGTATTCTTGATAATTGCCAACTGACTGGAGTGAGATGAAATCTCTATAGTTTTAATTTGCATTTCTCTAATTGCTAGAGACATTGAACATTTTTTCATGTATTTGTTGACTGATCATATTTCTTCTTTTGTGAAGTGCCTTTTCAGTTCCTTTGCCCATTTAATAACTGAGTTATTTGGTTTTTGGTGTTGAGTTTCTTGAGTTCTTTTTATATCCTGGAGATTAATGCTCTGACATGCAGGTGGCAAAGATTTTCTGCCATTCTGTAAGCTCTCTCTTTCACTCAGATCCTTTTGGAAACACAAGCATGGTGGTGCCTGAGTCCCCCCACTTCTACATTATCACACATAAAAAATGTAAAATCTTTATACATCTGTGTCTATATTCATAGATATTTTGTATTTTAAGAATATAAGTGTTTAAAGTCATATGGAATAATCTAGAGCAATTGTGAAACATAAGCCAGGTTTCTATTTAATTTGTGAGTATATAAAACTTTCAAATTGTTTCATCAGTACAGGAAGTAAAGTCAAAGAAAATGAACGAAAATTCTCATTTTTCTCAAGGAAAATCCTAGCACTATCACATTCAAGTAATCAAGGTTCCAACTACTTTAGTCATGATGCATGTAGACCAGGAAGCCCACTCAGATTAACACCAAATGTCAAATCTCTTGTCCTAAAATCTTTATCCAGATGTGTATTTCTCCACTGTTTAGTATGATGGAAAGAGTTCAGGTGTTCTAGGTAGACAGCCCTCTTTCAGTGTCCCAGTTCCATACTTGCTATATGGCCTTGAGAGACTCTGAACCTCAGTTTCTCCATCTGTAAAGTGGGAGTGCAAGTTCCTGATTCCTTTCCTGGAATTACAGGGCCAGATGAGTTTTAGAATTCAGGATTTTTAGAGTTTTTATTTTAGAAAGGTAACACAGAGCTTATATAAATGTTGCATATCATACCCAGCAGAGTCTAGAATAGCATCATCAAACATGTTAGCAACTCGTCAGTAAAACTGCAGATATTTACACTTAATAGGCTAAATAAAACTGTATATGCATCAAGTTTGTCATCACAACTTTTATTCCTCAGGGCATTTGGATAAATTATTGTTGAGCCTGTACTAACCCCTACTTTCAGAGTGTGTTTGGCAAATAGAAGTTACTCCACCAATGGTAGCTATTGTTTTTATTTAAATTAATGGCAGATAAGGTGGATCTCATCTCTTACACAAATTGTAACATGAGTAAAGAAATTCTACCCAGTATATACTTCTGATCCCTGTGGGATTTATAAAAGTTACTTTGAGAAATGATGGTGAAATTTACTTTTAAAAAAAGTATTCACAGGCAGACATAAATGCCTTCCAGAGTAATTTTAGATCCAGATAAGTTACTGTCCTCTGAGATGATTGATAAGATCAAAATTATAGATTTAGAACAGGAAATGAGATTTCCATTGCATAGAGTTAAAATTAGCACCAAGACATTTTTAGCTTTTTCTCTTTTTCACCATAATTCTTACTTGAGGGGATAAAATCAATCACTTCAGTAGTTCAATGTCTGAACAGCCTACAGAGATTTATGTTTATGCTAAATTTTCCTTGTGAGATTATGCTCCATGTGACCTTTGCCCCCAAACTCTCAGGATGCTGGTATACCAAGATCACTGTGAGGTATCTCACAAGAAGTTTCACATGTAATATAGTGACAGAATTTTTAAATTATTTAATTAAAAAATAAATGGGTGAAATTTCTAGTTACCCTATGCTAGTTTTTAATCTACCTTCTTAAATAGAAGAGAAAAATAAGTCATGGTGCAGGAGTGTGTTTTGGATGAATGTTATCCATGTGTCCTGGAAGAAAAATATTTTCTTTTAGGACTCTCTTTTCTAGCATATCTGCCTGTTTAATTAAAGTATATAGATTTTAAATCTTTTTTAGGAAGGCATATTATGAGTCAATTTTTAAAAATTCACTTCTTCTGGCAACTTCTTCATTTTTTTATTATGGTAAAATATACACAACACAAAATTTATTCTTCTAACCATTTTTAAATGTAAGTTCTGTGGCATTAAATACATTCTCAGTGTTGTGTGACCATGACCATCCCTCTCACCAGAATTTTTTCATTTTCTGTAGCTGAAACTCTGAACCCATTAAACACTTAGTTCCTCATTCTTCCCTCCCACCCACTGGCAACCACCATTCTACCTTCTGTCTCTATGACTTTGACTACTTTATGTACCTCATATGAAGGGAGTCATATTTGTTCTCTTATGTGTTCTGGTCTTATGTCTCGGAGGCAGAGTTAAGCTTTTACTACTTTTACTTCTACTTTCTTAGAGCTTAGAGAGGGAAAGAAAGATTTTTCTTCTTAGCTTAGAGTAGAGTAGCTTAGAGTAAAGAAAGATAGAGTAGCTTTTCTTCTTGCAGGCTTAAAGAAAGATTTGCTTCTTTCTCCATATTGTAACGTGTCAGAACTTTCCTTCTTCTATCTGGTTTCTCTTTTTAATCTGGTTTCTTGAAACGTTCTGGCCGCTCTGTTTTTCGACCGAGTGATTCTATGTTCTCCTATACCACCCGGTTATATACCTTGTTTGCGGGTGCCTACAGGTTCACATACATCTCCATGGCTTCCAGACACAGCCCTTCCTGCTCCTTCATTGTGGCTACATTTGTGGAATGATGTCCATATTGTAACCCTGAATATGGGTTTTTATGGTACCACCTTTTGTTTGTCCATTCATCCTCCATCCTAATGGCTACAGTGAATGATGCTGCCCTGAATATGGGTATGGTCAGCTTCCTAATTTCTTTTTTTAAAAATTTTTAGTTATAGATGGACACAATAACTTTATTTGATTTATTTATTTTTTTTTAATGTGGTGCTGAGGATTGAACCCAGGTCTCACACGTGCTAGACAAGTGCTCTACCACTGAGCCACAACCCCATCCCCCGATTCCTAACCTTGAATTAGTATAGTTACCACCTGTGTGTTTAGTGATGCTGACACTATCTTCAAAAACAATTCTGTTAATATATCAACTCAGTTATTTAAAGTATCAATAGCACATATTCAGCATAGATAGCATTTTTCAATTTCAGATTTGACTATGAGCTATTAAATTGCTTGCCTCCACATGAAGGGAACCTTGAAAATGTCCTGGCTGAAGAACTATGCTGGGTATTACCAGAGAGTTTCTTATAGCAAGTCAGTTCAAACTTAGAACCCAGGACAGACCCCTAAGAGAAATGACTGTTTTTCTATTGAATTATTTTTTAATCTCAAAAAACTATTGCTCTTCTTATCTTGCTGCCTTTTCCTATTTGACCAGCTCTCAAGTAACTAACCAAGTAGCTCAGCAACAATTAAGACAAACAGTGAAAACTTAAATTTCTCATAATAGGTTGTGAAGATAAAGGAAGCTCTGCCTGCTGAAACACTTTGAACTCTAATGAACACAAGGTAAAGAACCTGTTTTTTTTTTTCCAGATGCAAATCAGACCATGATGTACATACAGTATGGTTACTATTTAGTGAAATCTTGCTAAGATTTCTGATACATTCAAAAACTTTTTTTCACAGTACTGGGGATTGAACCCATGGCCATGCTAGGCAAGTGCTCTACCACTGAGCTATATCCCCAGCCCATTCAAAACCTTTCATATAACTACAAAATTTTGTTTAATTCTTCTTACTCCTATAAGTGCTCTGTTAATAAAGTCGGGATCTTGTAGCTACAGGATGAATAGTATCTAAGTTGTATTTTCAGTTTTAATAAAAATTCTAATTCACTTTGAACTGTATTTTTAATTATTTGGACATGTAGTCTTTGATTATTTACTTGGCTGGTTGATGGAGTATATTATTCAAACACAAAACTCATTGCAATTGTGTCTAACTTTGTTTTCATTATCTTTTCAACATGTTCTTTTTGTCAGATACATAATCTTGTCATATTTGAAACTACAACCTGTAAGAAGCTTGCCCCTTTCCTCTGTGACACCTGGAATACATCCCTATCACCTACCCCTTCTAGCCTAGCCACATTCTTCTTTCTGCTTATGTCAGATAAAGGAGACCTGAGATAGGCAAACCTAAACTTTACCATTTTGTAGAGAAAAGAAAGAAACAAATCTGCTATATTTGTACAATTGCAAACTACAATCAGAGCTACAGAGAGAAGCGAGATGTTTAAAAAGGTTGTATATCATAGGTTATATATCACTTAAAGCCACCATGCTAAGCCATATTGAACCTGAAACAAAAAGAAAAAACATCAGTAATACTAATCTTGTCTTTATTTATATTTTTCATATTTTCATATTCAATGGATGTTTTGCACCAACTTTCAAATACTGCATTAAAATATGGCCTTGGTCTATGAGTTTTGGGTGCCTCTGCAACTATTGCACATGAGGTAAATACATCATTCACCTCACATTAGTCCCAAGCCCTGCCCAAAGCCAAACTTCCTAGGTTGAAGTCCTGGGTTTTGTACTTATTAGCTGTATGACCTTGAACAAGATGCTGATGCCATGCCTCAGTTTTCCCTTTTGTGAACTAGGGATATAATAAGTATCTCATAAGGCTTTTATGAGGATTAAAATTAGTTAACATTTATAAAGTGGTAAGGCAGCGCCTGTCATACGTGTGTTTAAGAAGTGTAGCAAAGGAAGATGCCTCTAGAGTTTTTCCCTAACTGAATGATTCACTGTGAGTTGGATCCTATAAATCTGAATTTACCAGGCATATGTGTATTTCCCCTGCCTTTTTACTGAATTTATACATGTACTTCAAGATAATCTTACAACTGATGTGGTTATATATTTTAAAAGTGAGCTGGGTGTGGTGGCACATGCCTGTAATACCAGCTACTTGGGAGGCTGAGGCAGGAGGATCATGAGTTCTAAGCCATCCTCAGCAACTTAGAAAGGACCTAAGCAACTTAGCGAGATCCTGTCTCAAAAAATATAAAGGGCTGGGGATGTGGCTCAGTGGATAAGCACCCCTGGGTTCAATCCCTAG
Source organism: Tamias sibiricus (assembly GCA_025594165.1). Lineage (NCBI taxonomy): Eukaryota > Metazoa > Chordata > Mammalia > Rodentia > Sciuridae > Tamias > Tamias sibiricus. Next base: position 81,499,259 of record CM046664.1, read on the forward strand.
TACCAAAAAAAAAAAAAAAAAAAAAAAAAAAAAAGCCAAAGGCTTGCTCATTACATGTGCTCATTTTCTCCTACTATTTTTTCTTTCATTATTATTATTATTATTATTATTATTATTATTGTTGCTGTTAAATATTCAGGAAGATGTTGAAGAATTGGGAATCACTGTCATTCACAGGCAAGTGAGTCTTTCAGTTTCAGAAACATGGAATTCAGTAAGAAGGTGGGGGAATTATATTTCTGTTTCAGAAACAGAAACTTCATGAGTTTGTGTTTTCCTCACACAGAGCCTGTGCCAGCCATCTCTGCACTTGCATCTTGCAGTGTTGGTTCATGTGCTGTTGAGGCAAGCACAACTTTAGATTGCTACCTTCATTTTCTAATGAATGTCTTGTGTATCTTCCAGAGGATGGGGCACAGTTAAGCAGACCAGTCCATCGTCAGGATCACCACTTGCAAAATTCACTGCTTCTTTTCCCATCTGAGGAAACTCATAGCTTTCCGTTAGTATTTAGTTCAGGTGTGATTTTAAATTCTGATTCTACAAAATATTTTTTTTTTTAATATTTATTTGTTTTAGTTGTACACAATGCCTTTATTTTTACGTGGTGCTGAGGATCGAACCCAGGCTATGCATGTGCTAGGCAAGCGCTCTACCGCTGAGCCACAACCCCAGCCCCTGATTCTACAAAATCTAATACATTTATTTTTTATTCACATGAAAGCACTTTTCTGTGGGGGTACAGGAATTGAAACTAGGACTTCATGCATGCTAGGCATGCACTCTGCCACTGTGCATGTGCTTAGCATCCTCAAACAAAAAACACTTTTTGAAAAAGAATATCATCCTCTTACCTCTTATGGCAAGTGTATTGCATTTGTACAAAGTACACCGAGTAAAATTAGAGAGTAAACAGGTGAAGTTCCTCACTGGAAAAGTAAAGAAATGACATGTAAATGAATTTCAATTATTCAAGATATTAATTTGAAAGTGGCTAAATATACAAGTTGCAACTTTTAAAATCATGGTGTGTACTAATTTATTCCATAAGACTGTGGGCAACTGTGTGAGATAACACAAATTTAATTAACTGTGTAGATTTCTGGTTAACCAGGTAATATTATTGCAAAAGTAGATTCTGTGTGTGAATATAATCACAGCTCTAGGGAAAATAATGTTACACTATGGAAGAAGTGAGCTTTATTTCAGAATAAATGTGGGGTTTCTCCTGTTTCTCCTCCAGCTCTGAATCAAAAAGTTATAGATAGAAGGCCACTTGACTGGAATTAATATTCTCCTTTGATGAGATCTTTGTATATTTCATCAGAGATTATATGTAACTATAAGTATCTTTTTGTCTCATAAAGAACCCCAAATAGGGGCTGGGGTTATGACTCAGTGGCAGAGTGCTTGCCTTGCATTGTGTTTGATCCTCAGCACCACATAAAAAAATAAAATAAATAAATAAACAAAATAAAGATTTTTTTAAAAAAAGAACCCCAAATACACCAAAATTAAATGCAATGTTACAATTCAATAAAAGCATAATAAACAAAAACATTTCTCTATAAATATGTGCTTTTTATGGTCATTGGTTGAATTTGGAGAATTTGTAGTAAAATTCTACGTTACTTTTGAAAGTGGAGTACCTTTATATGGAAAAATGAAATTTAAAAAAAAAATCATTATTTACATTCACATTCTCTTTGGGAACCCTGGGATTCTCAGGGCCAAAAGCCAAGAGCCTTGAATGAGAGCCAGTGGTTGCCTGAACAAAGATATTGCTACATTGCCTGGCCATACAGTATGCTTTTCTACCACAGCAGGCAGCTGCAAAATCAAGGGATTGTTGGGTGAAACTTTTCTGTGGTTCTGTGGCAACAACTTGCAAGTGGAGTTACTGGTTGCCCTTTGTTCCAAACACTATTTTTGAGAGTTTGATACTCTCTGATGGTTGTACGCTGAATAGCCTCAGGAGCCAGAGAAAGTACTTCCCTCTAGAGCAAAGAGCAGACATGCTTATTACTCACTATAAAAAAAATTCTGGTTCCCTAAGCTCAGAGTTCCTCTCATGATGCTGTCTGTGCAGGCATCACCTACCCCTCTTTAAGTCACCCTGTGGGAACTACAGCCTTAGGAACCAGTGCAAGAAAACATGACGCCCTGGCTACTGCTGCTAAATGCTTTGTCTTTGACCCATCCTCTGCTGACATCTTTAAATTATATCAAGCTAACCTGTTAACTTCTAAGTGGGATAAAATCTTAGACCCTTAAAACTTACTGATAGGAATGTCCTTTAAAAGATAAAGATGATGCCTCTTTCTTTTTTCTCTGTACTTGATCCCAAGTAGAAAGTGATAAACTCGAAGATAACATGGCCCAAAATGTAGCAACTGTATGGAACATTGTTTCAGATGGCAGGAGACCCAATTCTAAATATAGAAGGTGGCATGAATCACAGAGGAACAATTAGTATTTCTCAAAGAGTTTAGGAGTTTGTCTTTTCATGAAGATTTTGTGCATGTAGGGACAGAGAGAACACTGGATCTGATCTGAACTTTGTGTCTTTGGACTCAGATTTTTTTTCCTAAACAATAATACCTAAATTACTTAGAGAACATGCACAAACCCTTTGTACAATGACTGCTTACTCCTTGAGACAGAGCAGATGTTCATAATTCATAAGGGTAAGATCAGCTCACCCTCCCAGGATTCCATTGTTATGAGGGAAATAATACAGCATTTATTCTGCCTAGTACAGATACTTCAGGAAACAGTCCCACTAGACCAGATGGAAATATTTGCCCTTCACCTAAAATGGTTGAGTTGAGGCTCTCCCAACCTGCATAGGGAAGCCAGCACATAGCTTCTGTTACCTCTTACCTCACCAGGTTGAGCATCTCATGGAGAACAATGAAACCATACCAAGAACACTGTAGAATGGCACTTCTGTATATTTGAAAAATACATACACAATGTATTAAAACTTTAAAAATGACAAATTCCATGAAAAATAGTGAAACCTGGTAAGAAGTATGGGAATGGAATATTTCAAATGATTTGAACAATTCAGAGCTATCCAAAATGCTGAATATCTTTTGCAGACCCTGTTTTTCTCAGTCACCAATTTTCCTCTCTAACTGGCGTGTGTTCACTGGCTAAACATCGCATGGTATACTTTATTGCAAAAGGTATTGCAAGTAAGAAAGGCTTGGTTTAAAGAGAACTTCTCTGAACAGGGTGCAAATGTGCCAGGTAATTCTTGAAGATGCTGTGTATAGTTTTTTTTTTTTTTTTTTTTTTTTTTTTTTTTTTTTTTAATTCTGCTAATTACCTGTGAAATTTCATATTAACAAGCCATTATCTGTAACCTGTTAACACCTAGCTCAGAGACCTGCTGTGAAGGTCAAATAGGGTGGTAAGTGCTCAATAAATATTGACTATGTGAGGAAACAGTTTTAAAGATGTGAGAATTTTTAATGTCTCCACAAAGAGACATTTAAATTTTGTGTGTAATTTGTAAAGTATAAATTAGAGGTCAGGTGTGAAACTGGTAACTAGGAAAAGATGGAAAAACATATGGAGGACTCTACCCACATATTAAACTGGATCACATTAGGATTCACCAGGTTTCACAAATGATAAAGGAAGGGACAGTTGGGAATGTACCATGGGTCTTACCACACAGCTTCACTTCCTAAATGCAACTCAGTCCCCTAAAGCACTGTGTGAGCCTTGGCTGCTACACTCTCAGCTCCAACTATCTTTCAGAAAGTGGAGTGAGAGCCAGGAACTTTGGAAGTTACACAGATGCCACCTTTGCCACTGGGAACATCTGATTGAGCTTTAGGTCCAGATATTTAGAAACTCTTGAGCAGATATAAGGTCAGATTTCATATCTGTCTGGTGGAAGATTCTCATTGTTCATTGGTGTTAGGGGGGGGAAAGAGGTGTTGAGATTACCGTGTTTTCATTGTACATTGTCCTGAAAGAGATAATAAGTTTTTCTTCCCCTCAGATCCCATTGAATTAAAAACTTAGAAGCTAGGCTCAGTTTAGTAAGACTGCAAGCAGACTCTGATTTCTGGTTAGGAAGACAACTCAGAAAAAGTTATTATGTGTTTTGATAGAAACAGAGAAAATATCTTTGTGTTTAGTCCTAACTACCAAGAAAACCATAAGAAGGAATGAGTTGCCATAAGACTAATAAAGATAGGTACTATATGAATGTTTGATGCCAATTATAGTTAAATATTGTATCAGTAAGTATGGAGCATGACTATGTTTCTGAAATTTCAGTTTGTAACATACAATTTGTTACTACTTTTAGAGTGATCATTTCAAGTAAAGGTGGAATAATAATCCTGGTTGTAGGTGAGACCCAATGACTTTATGGCCCTTGTGATTTTTCTGTGAGTCCCCAGTCGTGCATTATCTTTTTGATTAAGAAAACATGTAATTCAGCTTGCAAAGAATCTAACCATTTTTTAGGAATGAACTAATGCAGTACTAAATGTCTTCCTAGTAAATGAAAAGAAAATTCCATACAGGAAGTATCCAAAAAGTCTGTACATCATATGGTATTTTCACAAACATATCATTAAATGTAGTAGTGGTATTGGGGTGTTTAAAATATAGCAGGCAATCCTGCTGACTACAGGACAATCTGAGTGTATTCTAAGGTAAATGAAGTTCAAGAACTCGTCAGGTGTGGGGCTGGCATAAGGCCTGGTCCGGGTCACTTTCAGCTGTCTGACATGTGTTCCCTCCTGGTGGCACCCACCCAACATGAAAATGAGCTTTTCTGATTAAGTCATTCCTAAGCCTGTGCACCGAGCTCTGTGGAGTGGGTCAGATGAATGACTTCTAGTTCCCTAAGTGGTTTCTATGTGACAGTTGTGCTCATGGCAGGGGTAAGGGCTTCATAGAAGCACCCCATGATTCGAGGCAATTATGCAGCCCGGTTCATGACTGAGAAATGCCAGCACCTGCCAGATGGTGTTGGCAGGAAGTGGACAGACCCTGTTTCAGCGCTGCCTGATGAGGAAACGCAGCGTTAAGGCAATCTACTGCAATGGGCTCTTCTGTCACTTTGCACCTGTTAGTGAAGAGGCCAGACTATTTGTGTAACTCATACGCAAAGGATTTCTTTCTAACCTTTGGAGTTAGTGTTATTCTAGTTCTCACACTTAGAGAAAAAGGACATCAATTATCATTTCTACAAAAGGAAGAAAGAAAAATCAGAAATGAAAATAATCAAATTATTTTCTGTGAAGATGTTTAAGGGCAGAGTGAATTGAAGCAAACAGATAAAAAATTAATATGATTTAGTTACTCCTCTAGAGTCTAGAGCCTGAGATGAAATTGGGTGGTTTCTGCCATTGCATCAGTGTGGGTCCTGAGGGGCCCCAGCGAGGAGATGCCACTCTATCCAAGCACCATGGAAGATGAGGCCGTTTCGGTAGTCTCCATGGGCTGTATAATGTTGTCCACCTTCCCCTCAATGTGTTTCCCACGTCAAGCTGGCATCCAAGCTTGAGGAGACATTCAAGATGTCTGAGACATGCTTCTCCAAGCTGTGGTTTATGCGCTTCTGCACAGAATGAAGGAATTCACATCAACGGAGTGTGTAGTTATGTTTCCAGTGAAGCAAAGAAATATAAAGAGCTAAGCCAATAGGCTTCATGGTGGATGTGACGCACAGGAGGAAGAAAAAGTAAAAGAATTTCAAAATGAGCCACCCAGAGAAGCTCAGCATCTTCTGCTCCCTGAAGCAATGGAGGAAAACCAAACTCAGAGTCCCAAGAAGAAAAGACTCAGGAAAAGAGTGAATCTGCACATATATACATCCTGACCTTGAATAAAGCTTATCCTACAGAATTTCAGTAAATAAATGTAGAAGAAAAAGAATGCTCAAAACTCGTAGTAATCAGGGTTTGTCTACTCTTCATATGCTGTAGAGAGATGATGAACTTTGAAACTATCGGACTGGGTTCAAATTATTGCAAATCATTGCAGTTGAGGAGTCCTTGGGTAGGAGTGGCAGTGGTAACCAGGGGCCAGTTTGGGGAGCTGTATTCTTGGGACAGAAATACAAGGTATAAGATTTTGCTAGTCTCAAGACTGCTGCCCATTTGTCTTAGCCTGGAGTCCCCCAAGTGCTGAACCAGAGACCAAGCCTTGTGTAGTGATAGATTGTTTGGAAATGTGATCTCAGGGAGCAGAAATGCAGGATAGGGGCAATGAAAACAAAGCAAAGGAGAGAGTCAACACAGGATGCATTATTACCTTGACTGCTTGTTCCCCCTGGGAACAGTCAGGAGGTTTATAAATCTTCTGAGACTTTTCTGCCAGGGGATGAAATGGGGATGTGTTTGTACACTGAATGCAGATCCCTATTGGTCAAGAGTGGCTCCCAAAGCCTTAACTCCCCTTCACTGCTAGATTGTGCATGTTCAAGTGCAGAGTAGATTCCAGGACTGTTAAAATGAAGATCAGAGATGCAGGGGATTCCTTAAGAGGGACAAAGGGAGGCCACTGTCCAGATGCTTCTGTGCAAAACTGCTCAAACCTGCAGAGAAACAGGTCCCTATAGCTATTGCTAAAATAAGAGGAGCAACTGAGGGAACTTTGAAGTGATGTGCAAGAGGGGTCCAATTACCAACTCTTATGGAGGTGCCTTTTTTTTTTTTTTTAAATCTTTCTGCCTAGAAAGTAGACAAAATAAATAATTTCTTAGAGTGTCTTTAGTCTTTCAAGTCTATAATTCATGGAGATGAAACCAAAACTTGCTAAAAACCTATTGATGAATAAAATATGAATGGACACAGCAAATCATAGAATTTGTAAATTTTATTCTCCAAAAGATATATGCCAGCTGTGGACAAGATATGGAAGAAAATGGAGCTATACTCAGTGTCTACAATAGACCTAAACTTAAGCAGTTATGATAAATGCTAAAAACAAAGAAAGCAGTGCTTGGACTTAAGGAAAATCTGGTGGACAGTCAAATGTTCCCATTCTTAGTACCACAACAAGTACCTAGGCGCCTTAAGTGGTTTTACAGTGATTTGGGAAGTCTTATTAAAGGTGAAAATGTGAAAGTGTATTCCAGGGTGATTTTATTAGCCTGAAGACATTTAAAAAAATAATAAAAGGAGAGAACACGAGGAATTTTTTTCAGAGTTTGCTGGGTCCTAGACACAATTATACAGTGGATCAAGTGTGTTTACAGACTTTCTGTACCCACCAGTCCTCCCTATCACCCCCACCCTCAATTCCTCTTCAGCACAGCCCCATTTGGGAACCTAGCACCCTAATAGACTACTCAGGATGCCTCTATGCTATGGACCAGTTGATTTTTATCGATACTTACCCTGTACCTTGCCAGGAATTGAGTATGACAGTACCCCACATTGCAAAGCAAATGTCCTGTTTGCTGGACTCCAAAAATCTTGCCCATGATGACTAGATAATTGGCAAAATTCATTTATATACCTCAAGCCAGACACCTTTTATGTACCACTTTAGAGTCTTGGAATCCCAATATCTTGCTCCAGCACCAGGAGGGCTCCAACCAACTTCACACCAGTACACCTTGCATCTCCCACCCAAGGATGGCTCCTATGTGACACTTGCAGGACCCTCTAAAGCCCAGGCCTTGGAATGCACAACCCACAGGTGCAAAGGAGTGAACATTTAACCAAGTGGACCTGACATAAATTCTTCTGCCTTTCCCCACTCCATTTTAGGACTGGTTTTGAGCTATAGTTTTTACATCTTCTTGGGAGCATGATCTATGGATTGAGCAATCAGTCATGCTTAGCAGTTCTATATACTTCTCCTTATTGGCTCTCTTATTTTCCTAGCTACTTTTCCCCATATACCTCATTCCTCCTTGAGATTGCAGTTAATGATAAAATAGTAGCCCATACATTCTTCAAGAAATATTTATTATTTACTATGCCAGTTACTTGTTGGGGCACTTTGGACAGAGAGGTGGACTTTGTGTGTGTGTGTAGAGGGGATGGGTACTGGGGTTAAACCCAGGACACTTTACCACTGAGCTGCATCCCCAGCCCTTTTTATTTTTCATTTTGATTCAGAGTCTCTCTAAGTAGCCCAGGCTGGTCTTGAACTTGGGATTCTCTCACCTCAGCCTTTTAAGTCACTGGAATTACAGGTGTGTGCTTTTGCACCCTGCTAGATGAATTTTCATATTAAATGACCTATCTATATTAGATGTTTCCTTGGAAACTATATTGCTTAATTCCCAAATCTGTATTTCCAGATGCATGGTTATTGCGCACTCGAATTGTAATCTTGGTTTACCTTAATTAATTTGAATTTAAATAGGCACATGTGTCTAGTGGTTGCTGTTTGGGACAGCACAGTTCCAAAGGTTGACATCTTGAGGGTGTCTTCAGTGAGTAGGAACCTTCTCTCCGGGAGAGGATGTTCCAGGGCAAGGGAACAACAGTGAAAGGTTTGTGACAAAGTGAGTAAAAAGAAAGAGTCTAGAAAGGGAGGCATAGGTATCTCCTGATGGGCTGTATGATTATAATAATCACCATTTACTGAGGGTCCACTGTGCCTCTGGCATATTGCTGTGCACGCTACGTTCCTCATCCTCTCCACAGCCTATTTTATAAGGGAGGAGGCTAACATACAGAGTTTATTTAACATAATCAATGCAACACAGCTTCTAAGTGATGAAGCCAGGATTTGAAAGAGGGTCTGACTCCACAGCCCTTCCTCTTTTCATTCCATCACTTTGTCCAACTTGTGTAAACCACATGGGGAGTTTGGGCTTTCTGTCAATAGACAAGCTTGTTCTTAATTGGGATATTCTACACAAGGACAGAATGATGTAAAAAGAAAAAGGGGGGGGGGGGGGGGGGGGGGGGAGAAAGGATTTGGGAGAAAAGGGTCAGAAAAAGGAGGAATGGTCCAGTAGGACCTAGGGCTAGAAAGGAGAAGGAAGTGAAGATAAGAGAGTTCCTGAAGAGTGGGAAATTCAGGAGGCTGGATGCAGGGATAGTGTGAATAATTAAGAGAAAGCACTGCAGGAAGGGTGCTGTTGACAGAGGGTATTGTTGCCATCCTACTGGGCCTTAGGACAAAAGGACTGACTGCCCAGAGCTCAGGGTGCTAATTGGAGAAGGAAATTGGCAACAATCCTATCACAGCATACAGACAACCAACTCTTTCCCAACAGGCAGAAGTGGCCCAGGCTCTTGCTCTGCTTAAGGAAACAGTTTTCACAGAACCTGAGTCTCAGTTAGATGTTTTTCTCTAATCTCTATTTCTGGTGGCTTATTTTTCTTAGTGAGACAGAAATAAATAGCATTGACTTTTCAAAGTGTTTGTAATCCTCAGCATGCCAGGCAACGTGGAGACGAGGAGGAGGTGGCGTGGCGTGTAAAGCAGGGGACAGACGCACTCATCTGCGACTGTGATGGAGCAGATCCTCTCTGCCTGACTTAGGTTTACATCTCACGTGCCTCCCATGAGCTGGAAGGGAATGTGAGGCTAGAAGTAATTTTGATTTGAAATCAAGTTATGTAGAAGTGAAGCTTAATATATCACAAAAACCATTTTGAGAAAGACTGAAAATTGCCATGAACAATTATTATTTATTTAACAATTATTAATTATTCTTATTAAGGAAACTAATTTGCAGATGATGATAGAATTTTTTATGAAAATGACAAACATAGCTTCTTTTTGTTGGCTTTTATTTATTTTCATTAGAATAGGCTCATATGTACATTTCTCCTCTTGAAATCTTTCAATAATTCAGTTAGACTAATATATTGTCTGCCATTTCTTTTTGTGTTGTTCAGTTTCTTGCATTTAGGAACAGATTTGTTTAACTTATACTGGGACTAACATGAGTGTTATATGTGAAAGCATTTACCCAGGGATATGCCCAAAGGATATGTCCTCTAAAGAGTGTCTTGATTTGGAAATCCGAGTATCCAACTTTTTTTTTTTAACAGCTTTATTAATGTATGGTTTACATGCCACAAAATTTAGCCATGTTAAATGTAGTTTTATGAGTGTTAGCACATTTTTAACTGTTGGGCAGATTTCATCCATCAGCTGGGTGTGATGGCACATACCTGTAATCCCAGTGGCTCAGGAGGCTGAGGCAGGAGGTTTGTGAGTTCAAAGCCAGCCTCAGCAACTTAGTGAGATTCCCAAGCAATTCAGTGAGACCCTGTCTCTAAACAAAATATTAAAGAGGGCTGGGGAGGTTGCTCAGTGGTTAAGCACCCCTGGGTTCAATCCCCAGTACCAAAAAGAACACCACCATCAACTGAAAACCCCTGCTTCTCCCTCCAGCCCCAGGCATGCACTGGACATGTTGGTTTTGTGTTTGTCTTTCTAGAAGCTCACATCAGTGCAATCGTGCCTTCTTTCACTTAGCATGGTTTGAGGTTTGCATCCATGTTGCAGACTGTTGCATTTTGTATAATAATTCATTCTTCCTTACCTCTGGGTAGTATTCCATTATGTAGATAGGCCACTTTTTTTTTTATCATTTTACCAATTGATTCATATTTGGATTTTTCCAATTTTTGATTACTATAACTAATCCTGTATACATTTGCATACAGGTGTTTGTGTGGATATATGTTTTCATGACTCTTAGGTAATACCTAGGAATAGAACTGCTAGGTTATTTTTATGGTAAGTTAGCATTTAATTTGTTTGACAACAAATTGTCAAACTGTTTTCCAAAGTATCTGTTTTCATGTTCCCATAACAGCATCTGATGATTCCAGTTCCTCCATTCCCTTACCAACACTGGATATTATCAGTCTTTTCAAATATAGACATTCAAGTGGCTGTGTTGCAATAATCACATTGTGCTCTTAATTTGCATTTCCTTAGTGATAAGTGACATTGAGTATCTTTTCATGTGCTTATTAGAAATTCATGTATCTTCCTTGGAGATGTGTACCTAAATCTTTTGCCCTTCTGTTTTGTTAATATGTTTGTCTTCCTATTTTTGAGTTACAAGAGTTTTTCTTTATGTTGTGGATACAAGTCTTTTAGTAGATATATGATTTGTAAATACTTTTCTTCCTAGTCTGTGGGAAATCTTTGCATTTTCTTATCCATGTCTTTTGAGGATCAAATATTTTTAATTTTGATTTATCATATTTTTTTTCCTTTGGTGTCATAGCTAAGCAATTACTTAACCAAGCTCACAGAGCCAAAGATGGAAATATCACTGAGACTTATTTCTCCAAACAATGACTAAGACTCACCTGAATGCCACAACAGGGGATTGGCAGTCTCTGTTACTTTTATGGTTTAGTGGTTGCGGTAATGATAGATGGCAGGAAGCTGCATATATTGTTGTCAGTTTAAATAATTATAACTTGGCCCTAGCAGTCCTATGTCATCCCTACTGTTGAACACTTAAAAAAGTCCCCTCCTGCCTGCTAGCCATTAATCTCCTCTCCCACTATCCCCAGCCTCAGGCAGCAATTGATCTGTACAGAATTGATCCCAAATGATTGAACTAGATTTCACTGGCCCCTAACATTCCCTGCACATTTCACTCTTTGCATGAGAAGATGGTACTCTTTATGCTCCTTTTGAAAGAAAAGTTCTTTTACCACATCCAGCTCAGTACTGTGAAATTCATCTAATAAAATACTTTGATTCACACAGCACTTAAATTCCCTTATGCCCAGGCACCAACTTGACTTTTCTATCCTGTTCCTCCTCTCTTGAGTCCTTTGGCTCTGCCTGAATACCTGTTAGAAACACAATATAGCTGGGGGCTTCTGTGACTCCCTCAGTTTCCCTTTCCTCTGTGTAGAGTATTCTTGTTACTCTTACAAGGCTCGTGATGTCTTTCCTCTTAAGCAGAATTGGACACATCTTGTTTCATGCTTCTGTTGACTCTGCTCCTGCCGCTAGTGGGGCACTCACCACACGGTCTTACATTCACTGTTTTTCCTCAGACAGTTCACTTCCCCCTCTCCAGTCCGGATTTGAACACTTTCAGGGGTACAAATTTTGTCAAATTCACGTTGGAATCCCACAGTATCTGAGACTTAATGGGTAATAATGCGTGTTTTTAATAATACATTTGACCAATCTTACAAAGAACTCAGTGCACTTAGAATTGTTCTAATGCCACAGCCTCAAGGCTTTTAGTAAAACTGAGAATTCTGTCTGTTAAGCACTGGCACTTTAGAAATGCTGAAGCTCGGGCTGGGGTTGTGGCTCAGCGGTAGAGCGCTCGCCTAGCACATGCTGGGCTGGGGTTCGATCCTCAGCACCGCGTAAAAACAAACGTGTTGTGTACAACTAAAGCAAATAAATAAATACTGAAAAAAAAGAAAGAAATGCTGCAGTTCTTAGGCCTGTACAGTATATGAACTTGCTTCCCAGTTTTGGAGGCTCCCCCTCCAGTCAAAATATTCAGCATCTAATGTAGAGGTTACTGTCATCTGCTTCCCCCTGTTGAACACAATGCTCAGAAATGCATACAGGATAGTTTGTTTCCATCCAAAACGTTGTTCTCAATGCCAATCAAAACTTCATGTTTAAAAGATGATTTGTTTTTCTACTTCTTGTCTGTCTGACAGCTTAAGTTCAATTTGCAAAGGTTGTATCTAAGAACTAGATCTTTCTTTCCTTTTTCTAGTATCAGGGGATTGAACCCAGGGGGACTCTACCTCCAGCCCTTTTTATTTTTTCTTTTGAGATAAATCTCACAAAGTTGCTGGGCTGCACTTGAACTTGCCATCCTCTGGCTACAGTCTCCTTCTGCCTCAGCCTCCTGAGTTACTGGGATTACAGGTGTGAGCCGCCCTACCCAATAGAACAAGATCTCTTGAACTAGTTAAATATACAGTTAAAAAACAAAACAAAACTGAAAATTTATGAGGGCTGTTCTTACAACCAACTTTGATAAAAATCGAATGTCATCACTGAGCTCCTATGGATAGCAATAGATCTAGAACTGTTTCTAGAAGGGCATTTAGACTTTCCAAAAATAAAAACTTTTTTCTTTCAAGGCTTATTAGAGGAGTTAGAGGCCAAAACAATTAATGATTTATACTCCAGAAAAGGCTGTAAAATACTCTTTTTAAAAAATGCACTAATGTGCATTATAGTTATATATAATAGTTGGGTTCATTTCAACACAATCATACATGCACGGAATTTATTTGGCTCCATTTCAGTCCCCAGTGTCTCCCCCTTTTTCTCTTCTCCTCCCTCCCTGTTCCCCTTCTTCTATGCAACTGGTCTTCCTTCTATTTATATATCTATTTATTTTTAATTGGTGCTTTATAGATATACATGAAGGTAAAAAATACTCCCACTTAAAATTCTCAAAGGAGACAAAACCTGAACTTTAAAAGCCTTCCTGAGACAAACAAGACATATTTAGATGCTTCCCTCATCCTGAGGTACATGTATGCAGAGGGCATTCACAGCTTACCACTGCATCCTAGGCCAGCTGACATGCAGGGACAGGACCCTCAGCAGTTTATTCTGCTCATTCCTGAGCAGCCCCCACACCCATATATATCTTTTTCTTGAAACCATTGTGATACCTCTAACATACTTGAAGAAATTGTTTTTATAATTTTAGCCCAGTTTTTTTTTTTTTTTGGTACATTGCCATAATTTCTAAATGAAAAAACAAATAATCACAATGTAACTGAAAATTCGTTACCTCTATAACATCTCTTCTTTCAGTGCTTTGCCTTTGTCTTCCCACCTTACTTTTTCTTCATATTTCCCAACTCTTTCCAGAAGAATAGAAATATTTGTTTTTAGGAAATAAATGTTCAGTTTATCCATAAATTTTTTTAATGAAAACTCAACCTAAGAGACACAGAGAGATAGCAGTTCTAGGCTTAATGTTGTAATCAACCAACTTTGATACAAACCAGAGACTTTTCTGTCCTGATTCTTCCAGGGGATAGACACTTGGACCCAGAATACTTTCTTCCTGGGAGTGTTCCTCAACTGCTCTTTAATTGCCATTTCCTTTACACCATTGCAATGGAATATACTATGGCATTTGCATAACTGGGAGTGAAAACAAAAGTGCCTGCTTAGAAAAGGTGGTTCCTGAGAAGTCAATCTTTTAGCACAGACAGCAGACTACTCCAAAGCTCTTAAACTATTGGATTGATAAAATCTCATATTACAGAGAATATTGTTTCTAACACTGATGCTTTTGTGTACTTAGCTTTTACAGAGAACATAGCCTCCTGAAGAGAGCCTCCTGAAGAGGTAATATTTAACTTCCTGGAAATTTAATTGTTTTCTAAATGCTCAGGAGGAAGGATGCTCTTTGGAATAAATCTGGCAAATTTTCTTTTAAGCAAGTGGCCCCTCATTGGTTTATTTATTTTTGCTAAGTACAGATTTTCACATGGCCTGTTAGAAAAAACTAAATGTGCCAGGAGTAAATTTCTTGCATTTCTCTGCCATTTTACTGGTAAATCCTTTGTAGTACAAAATGCATATCAGCAAGTGACTGATATTTGTTCTTTATATGAAATAGCCTCTGGCTGGAATGAAGGATTTCCAGCTGTTTGGTTTATGATAATATACCTTCTCCAGCACTGATAGCAAGTGGAAAATACGATTCTTCAGGTCATGTCATTTTCCATTCCTCATTTTCATGGTTCTGTTGTGATTATGCATAGCCTAGATACCTTAGCAAAATTTATTTTGAAATGTTGTTGTAAAGATCTTTGAAATGGCAAGAGTGACATACCTTGGGTTTAATAAATCTGGATCCTTTGACTCCACAATCCCATGCCCAGGCTGCCGACAGGTATGATTGGGGAAAGGCCAAATTATAGAAGAGAATAACTCAGAAATTCAGCTGGAAGGGAGACAAAGGAGCTGGGTGCAGCCAACCAGCACCCACACAGCCATGGCTCACCCAATTTTCCTGCTCCCTGACTCATCACTGAGATAAAGCCAGAAGATGGCCATCCTGCAGAATGTCACTTCTGAAACTCTTTCCCAGAAAGGCACTTCAGATTTGCTGGGAATGGAGCAGATAGTAGTTCATACTAAGTATTCTACATGCACCTCAACATTTCCCAGACTGTCTGGAGATTGAAGTCATTGACTACTTACAGTCAATGTACTGTGGACAAAAGTTGTGTGTGTCACATCTTTTTTGGGGGGGAGGAGTGGGGGAACAGAGATTGAACTCAGGGACACTCAACCACTGAGCCATATCCCCAGCCCTATTTTGTATTATATTTAGACAGGATCTCACTGAGTTGCATAGTGCCTCTCCGTTGCTGAGGCTGGTTTTGAATTTCCTATCCTGCTGCCTCAGCCTCCCCAGCCACTGGGATTACAGACGTGTGCCACCAAGCTCAGCTGCATGTGTGTGTCCCTTCTGGTTAGAAGACAGTAAGAGCAGGAGAACATAGGACTTTGGAAGCTATTTGTTGAGATGGCTACATCACAAAGTGGGAACCTGTTGGCCTCCAACAGAGGTCCCCACACACCCACTGGATATTAGCACAAGTTGCATTGCAATGCATAAATTGCATTGTGTTGGGCACTGAGACTTCTACATTAATTGTTTCTGGCAATATAGATTAATTCTCTGTTACTCATTCTTCTCCTGCACTACCACTCCCTGCACATCAGTAAAGAAACACACATTGAGATGCTAACCTGTGTGCTGCATCCCTACCCTGAACAGTTCATCCTCTCACCAAGAGTAATAGGGTTTATCTTTGAAATGTGACATACGTTTTTTTAAAGTGACTAGCCATCCAGGCATTCCAAAACGCCCTTATCTACCATTAAATGGCTGCCATTCTCCATGTGTTGTTCACTTGACAAGTAGATAAGGTAGAGCACATTTAGAATACTAATATCCTACAGGGTTATTTATTTATTTATTTATTGGCTAAAATTTTTAATAAATTATTTCTGATCCTTACATCTTTCCATGATAGTTGTAGAAATCTCAGTTTATAGGAAGATTAAACAAAGCCAGAGCTTGTTTCAATGACTCTACAAATGTTTCCTAATTGGTCACTCTCAATACTGATATTCAGAATTAAATTTCCATTTCTCAGACTTCATCTTTACAACAATTCCCTACTTTCCATTTTTAAAAATTGAAACTTTGTTCCTTTTTCATTATCTGAAGAAATCCCTTTAGAAGCAGACCTTGTGGTAAAGGATTATGCCTCTCTCTGGGGCTTAGTCTTTTTCTTCCACCTAACCCAGGAGCCTTTCTTCAGACGACTATTTGGTGGGAGAGTGAGAGGAACAGGGTTGGGCTGAGCTGTATCAGAACATTTTTTTTTTTTTTGTGTGGGGGGGCTAGGGATTGAACTCAGGGGCACTTGACCACTGAGCCACATCCCCAGCCCTATTTTGTATTTTATTTAGAGACAGGGTCTCACTGAATTGCTTAGCGCTTTGCTGTTGCTGAGGCTGGCTTTGAACTTGAGATCTTCCTGCCTCAGCCTCCCAAGCCACTGGGATTGCAGGCATGTGCCATCGCACCCAGCTTGCATCAGAACTTTAGTATGATTTATAGAGGTGGTAAGTAAGAGGGTAAGCTGTCAACACTGGACTGCCTCACCCTATTCTCAAGCTTACTTTTTGTTTTTGTGCAATATAATACTTAAGACCAAAAATAGGCATAATCTATAATAATTTTAATATGAAGATATTTATACTAAATTGATGTGTTAACTGTCTCCTATTTATTTCTGAGTATAAATAAGTATTGTGTGAGAAATGTGATTAAACTATGTACGCTTTGCCTGCTCCAACATGTACACAAGGGAATGTGTTTAAAAACAAAAACAGGAAAACAAATAATAGAGAAGTTTTGAGGGAAAGAACTTATGTGACTAGACTATATTCTTTTTTTTATTTTTTTCTTTTTAATCACTCATTTGATATTTATTTATAGAACCTATTAAAAGCCCACTCTATGCCAGGCTCTGCATTACATTGAAGAGATACAAAAATGAAGAAAATTTGGCCTGTGTGCCCAGGGACTAAACTTCTCCATCCATGCAAATTATTCACAAATAATATGTGAGTGTTTACACTGGGTGAGAACTAACCCAATTTAACATCAAAGTCCAGGATAAAATTTCTTGGTTGCTTAGATATATTGACCACTGAGCCACATCCCCCAGCCCTATTTTGTATTTTATTTATATACATATATTGACTAGACTATATTCTTTTAGCATTCCTGTGTTTCCAGATACGATCTGGCAGGAGACTTGTGCATTTGGTTCATCACTCCCCCTAACATGCATATCAGTATTTTTCTGGTTGCAAGAAACAGCCAATTCCAGTTTATATCAATTCATTGATGCAGGTATCTGGGGCTACATAACAAACCACCACAAAATTCTGTAACCTGAAGAACAGTTTATTTCTCATAATTCTGAGAGTTGACAGAGTAATTCTTCTGTTGCATATAGTTTAAAAGGTCACTTACTCATATGCTTTCAGCTTGAAGTTAGCTGGGACTAGAAAGTCCAAAATGGTCTTTTCTCTCCAGGGTTTCTTTCTACTGATCTCTCACCATCAGCGGTATAGCTCAAACTTCCTAGAGGGGACAAGAGGATAAGCCCCAGCGTACAAACACTCATCACCTCTCTACTTGTGTAATGCATAGCTAAAATCCTGTGGCCAAAGCGTGTCACATGGCCACACCCAGAGCCACCATGGAAGGGGACTAGACAAGGGGGAATACGAGGAAGACTGCTGCCTGGAGGCCCTCCAGTGAATGTATTAGAAAAATATGCTACGCTGGGAACGCCGTGTTGGAAAGGGGGGGGGGTTTATTGGGGTGCCATGTGGGAGGGGGTAAGGGAAGAAGCAGCATGGAGAGGCAGGGAATAGAAAAGGGGCAGGACAAGAAGAGAGCAAGGAAGAACAAGGGACGGTTTCAGTCCGGAGCAGGCTTAAATAGCGAACTAACTGGTGGTTAGAGGGACCCCTGGAGCTAGTCCGTGTCCCCATAGGCTGCCGGAGGTCAAGAGAGGGTTGCGAGGGCACTTGAGGGCTGGCTATCGGAGCTGGCCAGCCTGAGTCACCTGGGAGGCGTAGTCTTTTCTCAAAGTACCTGGGCGGGTGTGGCCTCCTACCTGGGAGGTGCAGCCTCCCTGCCCTGAATCTAACAGAATGTTCTACCTCCCATGGTAATGAAGGGTGTTGCAGAATTTACAAGATGCAAGAGAGACAGGAAGCCATCTTAACCAGTCATCACTATTCTAGCAATCCTCATAGAGAAATGGAATGTGGCTTGAGCCACCAAGAGATTTAAAGGCCTGGTTATCATATCATGCAAGAGCAGCAGATGCTTTTTATCGCCATCAATGTGTTTCATCAATGCTGTGGTCACTCAGTGATCTGTCTCTGCTTCCACTGATCCTTGTCTGCTCAGCAGCTTCATTCTGGTTTCAACACTTCAAATGTCCTCTGCTTACTCATAGTTGCTCATGCTGCTTTGCCTCTGTTTGACCTTTGTCCTTGGTTCCTGCTCCAAAGTGCTGACTCTGTCTTCCCGTCTCTCATTCATGCTCCTCATAAGAAAGGAATTTGTTACCACTTGGTTGGTCACTCACTCTTAAGTCCTCCCAAGTAGCAGAGTCACCTCACAGGCTCCACATGGCTGCCTGCCTTTGTTCAGACACCCACCCTGATTCTCTTAGCTTCTGCCAGGGTGGCAGGGTCAGTACAGAAAGACTGAGCTTGGAGACATTCAGGGTGTTGTCTCCTCCCTCTGCTTAGCTAATCGTGATTGGATTTAGAAGTAGGGAAGAGGAAGGGGATTCCCTATCCTTTTAGAAGGACTAGTCCTTTACCCTTCCAGTCCAGCCAGCCTTCCTTTTCCAGTCAGATGTCTCATCCCTGAAGCTGATCCTGACGACGACTGTCATCAGACACCTGGCTGGACAAGAGTGGAACAGGTGCATCCTTGGCCAGGTGGTTCTTCATCTCACACATATGATCTTTCCTTTAACCACGTTTTAGTTTTTGTCTTAGATCTCTAATTACATCATTGTTTCATATTACACTGTTTCTTTTCTTGTCATTGCTCTGCTAACT
Organism: Tamias sibiricus; assembly: GCA_025594165.1. Classification (NCBI taxonomy): domain Eukaryota; kingdom Metazoa; phylum Chordata; class Mammalia; order Rodentia; family Sciuridae; genus Tamias; species Tamias sibiricus. The sequence goes on from CM046664.1 coordinate 81,518,372, forward strand.
AAAAGAAATGTGGGAAAGTCAAAATCCAGAGATTTTTTCATGTGTTGTGAATAACTAGACTTTGTCAGATCTTGTTTCCCACTTACCAGTGGTCTAATTTCAGAGTCAAAAAAAAAAAAAAAAAAAAAGCTTTTATGATTTTCTAAATCTAAAACATCCTTAAAATATTGTTTAATATTTTTATGTTTATGCATGAACTACCTCTAGAAGAATTCACAAAACTTGATAATAGGGACTATCTTCCAAGGGATAAACTGGCTGCTGGTTGTTGCCTTTGAATTAAATAGCTTTTTATACTTTATGAATGTTGTGCCAAGTACAACATTTTTTAAATCAACTTTTTAAATCAACTTTTTAAAATATGTCTTGTCTCCATTCTCCTAATTTGCTGTCCCTTTAAAAGTCCAGGGCCAGCACATGGTAGAATTTCAGGCTGTCCTTTTCATATGGAATTCACTATGCAGAGGTCCCTGAAGCGGAGCTGTTAGTAACAGTGTGAGGATCTATAGATATTCAGAATCCATTAGCACTTTAAAAAAAAAAAATGTCAGTGACTAAACTTGGCAATTCTTTTTACTTATTGGCTGATTGCAAAGTAGGAGAATATAGAAGGGAGGAGAATGCTAGGGCCTCTCTCAATTTGAGGTGACTGAAAACATCAGGACTTTTCAGAACTGGAGCTCTAGGTCCGGTACTTCACATACCATGTGTGAGTCCTTCGGCACATGATTACCAGCCTCATCCTTGGAGTCCTTATCAGTAAGTGGAATAGTAAAATTTATCTTTGGAGGTTGTTGGAATGATGGGATAACTTGATTCATGGAAGAGCTTCAGTGCAATGACCGGCACAGAAAAGTGCTCAATATTGGTAACCATAGTGATTGGGGGTTTTCTCCCCTCATCTGTTAAATGGGTATAATAATAATACCTGCTCTCCTGTCATCTGGAGTTCTCATAAGTCTCAAATAAGATAATCAGCTATAGCACTCTGAGGAATGATGATTTTGAGCTATTATCAGATTCTGTTCCATCATCTGTTATTCTTGTAAAACAAAACACCTGTTAATTGTTCACCTTTCCTTAGGCACTGTTCCACATGCATTACCAGATTCCTTGTAGAAACTCTACTATGAGAGATTCCTTTGGACTATATAGAAATATAGTCCTTGAAACTTCTTACAATATACTGTGGCCTGAAGAGATTCTTACAAGTTCTTTAGTCTCATAACCCCAAACAACTTTTTTACAAAGTATATTTGTAGTTGTCCAGTTGCGCATATATTACTGTGACTTTATTCATGATTTTTCTCTAACCTTCCTTCTACAGTCTCAGACTCAAATCTGTGATTGAAAGTACCCAAGCCTGAACTAGGGATGGGCATTCATGTGCTTATTCTCTTTAGTAAATATTTCAAATATAAAAAGTGACCATTCTAGAGTTGGCTACTAGGAAACACCACTCATATAGTCAGGACGATGCCACTCCTTCTTAGTTATGCAGTGAATGATACCAGCCACTGATAGGCCATCACAGGGCAACAGTGTGTCATAGGTGTCCAGTCACAGTCACATAAGCATATTTAGTGGCTTGGAGAATGTGGATCATGTTATGTGTGCAGTCAGCATTGGACCACCCTTGTTGGATACTGACTAGCACAAACAGAGCCGAAGGAAATGGTAAATAATGCTTGGCCTTCCAATTCTGCTGGAGAGCTGATTTAAAAAATAAAAAAAATAAAAATAAGATAATTTCAACTTTCACTTGAGAGAAAAACAAAGGTTTTATTTTCTTTCCAGAAGCAAGGTTTCTTAAATAACAGGGCACTCTTTTTTCAGGCTCCGTGTGAATTCTTTGTCAAAACCTTAGGTTTTTCTTTTGAAATAAATAGTAAATAATGCTGTATGATTTAAGATGAATTTGATGCAAAAGAAGTAAGGGAAGCTTTAATTGGAATTTGTTTATAGTTATGAAAAGTTAGGTTTTATAGTTATTAAAGATAGGTTTGTTTATTTATTGGATTTGTTTATTGAAGATGGGATTTTTTTCCTGTTTCACAGTTTCTATAGGTAATATGAAAAGTTGCTTTTAATGGCATTAAATGGAATCTTAAAGGACTTTACTGTTTATTTTTACTCTTAATCATTTTAACAGAATATATGATTTTAAATATGAGGGTAAGTTATTATCTGAAAATGAAAATAGTATTTTTCTCATTCAAGCATACCTTAAAATGTCTATAGCAAATATATTTGAAAAACCACAAACTAGCATGGTCCTTAGCCTTGACTAAAAACGATGTTGCTGTTTCATATTGGGGTTTTATTCATTTTAACATAATTACATGACATAATTTAGTCTTTGTTCATGATTCTCAATTAAGGGGAAATGGCCATTATCTTCCAAGGTGAAGTAAAAGTAGATAGGCTCCTGGTGGGCAGGGCGTTGACATCAATACTGAGAGTGCAAAGCAGTGGTTTTTCTTTGTGAGACATTCGGAGCACATTACTCTTATTGAGAGAAAGCTCAATTTTCTGCAGCTGTATTTGATTTTTCAGTTTGATTGAGTGCTGGGGACTTAATGCTGTCCTTGAGCATTTGGATTTTCACCTATGAGGGCATTCGTAGGAGGAGTGTGTGATTTTCCATGGGTAGGATTCAGGGGATGGGCTAGACCATTGCTTTGCCCTCCCCTAACAGAGCCTCTGCTAGAATGATTTTGTGGCTAATGGTGCAGTTAACTTACAACTTCTGAGGAGAGACCACATCTTCAATTACAGTTGTTCATGGCCTCCCAGCAGTGTGAAGATTTATTTACTCATGTCTCTTTAAGTAAGTGCTTTCTCAATTTTTCTTAAAATTTTGAGTTTTTCCTTATTAGACACTTATTTCATGCACAATTGAATATTCCATTTATACATTGAAAAAGTAAAGACGGTGGATGGATACTTTCCTTTATGTAAAGTTGTCTTACATTTTTCTCTATTTTAAGTTAAGGCATCCAAGCAAAAGTAAATAATAAATAAAGAACATAGAAGTGGTATGTAGTGGGTTGAAGATCTTACATTATTGCAATGTATTAATATGAATTTTGGAAAGTATTTGAGTTCTCCAGCACCTGTTCAGAGAGCTAGGTACTTGAATAGAATAATCTGGATTAGCGGGGCACAGGAATCAGGCAAGTGTGTCCTTTGTGTCTCAGTTTGATTCTACTATAGTAAGACCTACTTGTTTTACTGCTGTTTGTGCCATTAATTTTATTTTCAGAATAAATATACAACTTCAGAATTAGCATTTTGACAGTAAAATCACTAGAGACTTGAATAAACTTGATTGAATGGAGAGATGTTCTTTGGCACACACAGAAAGGCATTCTGGTTTATATTTTGATCACATTTCTATCTGTATCTCATTTCTTCCTGGACATGAGAATTAATGTATTACAATATAGAAAGACGTGTTTCCTGGTTCTTAAACAAAACCACATGGTGTGGATGTTTCACAACATAATATTGGCAATATCTGTTTTTAGCTTCATTTTTTTCTTTGTTTTGCAAGAAGTGTCCTCTGATAGATTTTAACCAAATGTAAATCAGAACTCAGCTGCTAGCAAAACATGTCATCAGCCTTGTTTATTTATTTATTTACATTTAAGCTTCATTCCATACACAGACATGATATTACAACTAATTGTAACCATATTGATTAGATTCTGGTTTTCAAACCAAAGAGTATAAATATAAATATTGCCTTGGGTAGACCATGCTCAGACTAGTTGAAAACAATCTCAACTTCAAAGATATTGTCCCCATTGCTTTCTTCTTTCTTCCTTTCATTCATTCTTTTCCCCTAGAAATATGTCTATATCTTCTCATGTGCCAAGCACTGTGACAGGTGCTGGAGATGTAGTGGGGAACAGGACAGATATAAAGTCCCAGCCCTGAGGAGTCTTGCATGTAATGGGAAAGATGAACATCATAAAGATACACAACTACAAAAATAATACAAATAATTCAGTACTTAAACTTGTAGGAGTTACCCCAGTTTGTGATTATAATATACTTCCCAGCCGCTCAAGAGAGCCACTGATCACACCACCTCTCTCCATGAATGAGAAGACACGATCAAACCTATCACTCTAGGTGGGACAGACGTCTATATTCTGTTTTTTGACTTGGACTCCCCAGTGGGATGCTTCCATGTGCAAGGCACACTCTTGTGTGTGATGGGAGAAGGATGTAGAGATGAGGGAGACACATTCTTGCCTGAAGGAGCAGGGGGAGAGTATGTATAACACAATCACATGCACAGATCTACTTATTTATATTATATATCTTTGTAATATACATGATGTTTAAAACAAGGAATATTAGGAATTCTGATGTGGCGGTGAAATGACTTCTAGTTTCTTGGCGGTGTCACTTTTTAATTGACATATAAGAAAAATAAATAGAACTTAGATAAGAAAATATGGTGGATAAGGAAAGGAAATTGGAAAAAAACAATAAGGTGAGAAAATTGAGACATATTGAAGATTTGGCACAAAAAGAAAAACAGAAATAAGTCATTCAACAAGAAAACAGTTATATGGCAATGGGAGGAGGTAGGGTTGGTGGGGTAAACTGAAGCTAGCACACTGAGGTGTTTTGATACCTGTTTAGGAAGAGAGTAGACTTCAGTTGGTAGAGTGTGTATGGCTACTCCCAAACTTGAATCAAAGAAGACCCTGGTAGGAAAAATTAATCAGCATTGTTAAGGAGGGTGACCACAGTGAGGAAGGCTTGGATCTGAGAGACCAGCCAGGTCTGGGGCCGTACTCTGAGTGAGAAATGTTGATGGCCTAAATTGGCAGTGTTCAGCTTGTAAATCAGTGTTTGGGGTTTAAAGGAAATTTGTAGCAATGCCCTGAACTTTGCCAGATGTGGTCTTCAGACTGGAAAAGCTTTAGACCTCCCCTCTAAAGTCACAAAGTGATGGCTTTCTCAAAAGCTTAAAAGCCAAGTTTTCCTTTCTGTTAAGAAAGACATTGTGGCCTCTGAGCATTTTAAGTACAAATATTTAAAATGGAAAAACCATAAGGATGGGAAAATGGACAGATTTGCTTGATATCACCACAAATATTTCTGAACTGATTTTAGCTGATTTATGAATAAATAATTATCCCAGTCTTGGGAGTTAAATATTTAAAAGTTAACTCCCTTTTAGAGTTCATGTATGATACAGGGCTGATTTTCTGTGCTGCCGACTTCCGTCCTTCATTTCCTTCTTTTTAATACATTATAATTATGATTCTTATCCCATCTCTTTTCAGTTCCCTGCATGAAAAATTATTTAAACATTGCACACAAATCTTTTGTAAAAGAAGAAAAGGAAATTCAGCTTGTGGGTCTCAGCAGGAGTGAAACTAATGCAGCTTAAAATAATGCCGAAAAAGAAGCGCTTATCTGCAGGCAGAGTGCCCCTGGTTCTCCTCCTGTGCCAGATGATTAGTGCACTGGAAGTACCTCTTGATCGTAAGTATTAACATTTTAAAGCTCTTAGGCCCAGGAGTCAAAACCTCCCAGCATTTGCCATCACCCTGAACTGTGTGGATGGACAAGGTGTCTGTGTGATACTGAAAAGCTAATCGAAATTAATTTGGCATTTACCTTCAGTGCCTGGTGTTTATAAAGACTCACATCATAGAAATGGCCATTGAAACTGCCAGCACCACTGTCCCCGCCCTTTCATTATCCTTCCCCCTCAGGTGCCTTTTGTGTACCAAGGAGGGAATAGCCTGAGTGGGAGGGACTTGTGCAGCTGCCCTGATCCTCCCTTCAGGCAGCTCTTTGTAGAAATAGTCCTGTAAGAAAACCGTGTAAACTCTTCACAAGGATCTTGGAGACCTCCGGACTTATCCCCTCACCATGTCACTTTCTCCCTTCCTAGGCAGAGAGTGCTCTTGAAGGACTGGATGGACTCCTCCACCCTAGCTCCCCTGTATCCCCAAACCACCCATACTTAATTTATCTTGATTCAGACAAGGCACATTTATTTCATTTTCTAATTTTGAATCCCAAATATGAGTCTGGAACTAGGAAAAGTGTCTTAGCTACAAGCCTAATGAATAGTCTTTTTTTTTTTTTTTTAATTTAAATGACATGATCAAAGACCAAGATACAAAATTTTTTGACAATAGCAATCTGCAAAAACACTAAAATGAAGCAAACAACAGCTATTCTATTTAGTCTACTCTTGTCCCAGTAGTAAAATAGATACCACATTCTGTCTGCTTCCAGTGGCCTGTTTGTGAAAAATAAAGATAATTCTAGATTCCAACTGTTCACTTTTCTTGCCTTGGAAAGCAGAATTTCAAATCTGGACAATTACTGTACTCCAGAATTGATTTCTCCTTTATCCCTAATCTGCATGACCTCTCTAAATCCATTAGCTTTCTGAATAGAACATCTGTTTGGCAAGCTTTCCAAGGTGCAAGGAAGACAGCACTTTGCTGGGGCTATTCAATTGTTGGGATGTCCTTTTTTGCCATAGAAGTTGCAACTGCCAGTGGGAAGACATTAAGAAGAGATGTGGTTTACCCCACACTTTGTTCACTTCCTTTGCTGTGCTTCTCTAGTCCAGAATACAATAAAATGCACTATTTTGCTTGTTTTAAAAAATGCTCATCCAATAGCTTTAATTTGTATGTGTTTACTCAAGGTTGTCGGAATGGGAATGCCTATAAATAAGCATTTTCAGATACAACCAGAGAGAAATGCTTTGGAGAAATGCTTTTGTTCTCTCTCATGTTAAATATATTCCCTCTTAATCTGACTGCTCAATCTAACAATCAGAGGGAAACGGGCACCTAGGGCTAACTCAATTATCACTGCTAATGGAGAAGAGGCATCACCATGATGAAAAGAAAGTCACGGATAACCCAGGCACTCCTGCATTAACCTTTACAAGTAGTAATGACAGGCAGCACACCAGAATGATTGGAATTGCATGCAAATGTAATTCTTCCCTGCCCCCTGTTCCTCACACCCTTTCTCCAGTATGTGAACCACTCCTTAGTGTGGGACCCAGCCATCCCTGGAAGATTGAGAAATTTGGAAGCAGAAATACGCTAACAGTCTAAAAAGTTTCATTACCGACTTGAAGAGTACTCATAGAAATATAAAATTCTGAAATCAGTGTTGGGCTTGGTGTGAATTGGGTGTTGTCATTGTAGCGATGTCCCATTGTTAGGTATGATTATCATGTGCATAGTGATGTCTGGGATAATAGGATCAGACACTACACAGTATGTGACAACTCAAATTAATTGTAGAGTTCAGCTATTTTTCAAATTGAACGTAATTACATGTCCAGCACAATATGTACGGTTTGGAATTAGCCATTCCTATTCCTGGAAGAATCTCTTTCTTCTTTTTTTTTCCTTTTTTGCCTACAGCATTGCTTTTGTTCTTCCTTATGTTTATGTGAGAAGCTGCTGCAGGAGCAAACAAAAGCATTAATGCCAGTTTCTTTCTCTTGCAACTTCACAACTACAGCCTTCACAATATGGGTTTTTAGGTCAAATCAAATAGAGGAGACATCCATTTTATCTTCAGGTTCTAACGTTCTCATTACTAACATCTGATTTTCTTTAATCCTGTTTGCCCACTTACCTGCTGATATTGATGGGGAAAAAGCAAAACTTCTTGAAGACTGTAAGTGTCTTTCTATAAATTACTAGGCAGTGTGAAATTTTGACTATGTCTTTGTTTTTTTAATTAGTACTGTAAATTAAAATGCACAATGTTATGTTTTGTGACGAGTGTCCTTTTAAGTGTGTGTGTTTACTATAGTTAAACATTGCATTTGAATATCAAGGTGCAAATATATTACCTGCATGAATTGTGAAGACTTGGGTATTATTCTTTTGCCAATATGCTGCTCTACTAACTTTCATGCTTTTTTCACATCTGATGTAACTCAATGAGAAAATTCACAGACCTCCAAGTCACTGGGCAAGGTGTCATGCACCTGTAATTCCAGTGACAAGGGTGGGGTGGGGGCTGAGGCAGGAGGATCCATAGTTCAAGGCCAGCCTGGTAAACTTAGAGAGACCCTGTCTCTCCAAATAAAAAATAAAATGTCTAGGGATATGAGTCAGTGATAGAGCAGCCCTAGGTTCAAGCCACAGTACCCCCCACCCCCAAACACACATATACGAGAATGATTATCTGGTTCTAAATGCTTGCTAGAACAAAGACACATCTTTTGGTGTCTTTTAGAAAGTGGGTGCATGCCGAAGCTTCACCCAGGTCAGCCATTGTCTACCCTCTACTGCTGCTTCAGCCTTCAGAACGGTGCAGGCTAGTGTTTCTAAATGACATCAATAGAATAACCCAGCAGACAAGAATATTGTCTTGAAGTTTGCAAAAGACAAGCTGATCCCACTCATATCATTTCTGAGTGCTTGATCTAAGCAAAAACTTCTGCTGCCTCTGACAGCTGGGCAGCATGTATCATCTAGAAAAAAAATATAGTCAGTTTTCAGACATTTGAAAAATTTCCTTTGATGTTGAATTAACCAGGAAAATTATGTAAAATTACTTATTACTGCTTATTACTGCAAAACATTTGTTAATTGCCATGTGACCAGAGCACTGTTCACAAAGGTATCTCCAGATGGTAAACTCCTGGCAGCTAAGAGTGACATCTAAGCTGGCTCAGCTGCAGACACATGAGAGAATCTCTGCATTTCAAACCACTGAATTCATACCTCTGTCACTTCCTAAGAATCCCCTCCCCCCACTGCCTATGCTCACCATTTTTGAGGTGTGGAATCCCAGGCTCCCTTCCATTATTCCAAACTATACTCCTAGAGACAGAAGGATCAATCACTCCTCATAGGTAAAGCTGGTCCAAATAAAAATAATTATAACAATAATTTAAAAATAGCAAACATCACTGAACATTTCTAATATTGGCATGCACTAAGAATTTTACACAAATTATTTTATTAATTGCCCCAGCTACCCTAGGATGTAAATACTACTTTTAAACCTCACGTTCCCTCTGAGGAAACTAGGGCTTACAGAAGTTAAGAAACTTGTTTGAAGTCTCACAGTTAGTAAGAAACAAACATCCAAATTCTGAACCTCCAGACCAATCTGCTAACCAGCATTGGAAATTGAAAGGGCTAGAAAAATGTGGGATTTATGTGTGTGGTAGAGGCTGAAATAGGAGACAGGTTAGTTGGAGGATGAAGAGGAGATGTTATGTTGCTAAAGGGTAAGGAAACTGATATCGTTCAGGAGGCTACATTTAATTAGTGCACAATAAATGACGACGAGAAAGAATTTAGCTTTTGATCTATACTTTAGGACTTTGATCTATATTATGGAATATTTAGGACTTTAGGACTTTTATCTATACTTTAGGACTGTATTTAGTAGGAGATGCCTAGTGAACAGCAGCAGTAAGCTGCAGACAAGGCAAGAGAAAAGAACCATGTTCACAGATTTACAAGGCTTTAGATGCAGAGGCATTAAATTTATCCTCAATAGAGACAAGAGCAGGGGGCAGTTACTGAGCTTTGGGAAATGCTTGGTTGGCAGCTGGAAGAGTTTTCACAAAGAAAGCACAGAATGTGGGCAGAGAGGGCAGGTAAGATCCAGAAGGTGAAAAACCTAAATGATGGATTATGTCAAATGCATCAATAAAGGAAAGGAAGTTGAGAGTTCAAATGAGGGTTTCGGGGAAAAGTTACAGATGTGGGGAAGCATACTGGGGCAAGGCCATTGCGTGGCAGGGCTCTGGGAATGCCTCTCACGTTGTGGCCTGTGCCTGGTTTCCCAGCCTCAACACTAATAACATTTGGGCCAAATAAGCCTGTTGTGGGGGATTTCCTGTACACTTGAAGATATTTAGGAACATCCCTGGCTTCTACCTATGAGAGGCTGGTACCACCACCTCTGTAGTTGTGACATCCGAAATTGTCTCCAGATATGACTAAATACCCCTGGAAGGGTGAGGGCAAATTGCCCCTGGTTGAGAACCACTGGTCTGTGTAAACAGCTCTCCTGAGGTTGTGCAAGATAGTGGCAGGAGTAAGCAAGCAGAATTTTGGAGTAATCAAGAGAATTTTGTTCTCTGCTCTGTGCCTGCCTAGTCACACCATCTTGCCACTCTAAACAAGGGTTGAAATGGATTGTTTCTCCAGAGCCTTCCTATTCAAACATTGTAATTCTGATTTCATAAGGGGAAAGATATGGTGACTTTAGAGCAAATTGAAGAGCTGTAGAGGTCCAGACACTGGCTTTCTTCAGATTGGATTGTTCTGAGTCAAAACATTTTCCCCCTACAATTTCATAATAAAAGATCAGATAACACTTTAAAAAGTGAAATGGAAACATCGTCTGCTAGAACACAGACCTTCAATTCCATTATCTTCCAAATAAGACTGTTTTTGCCTTGTTCCTAATTCACTTACCTCTGGTTCTAATAAGGCATGTCAGGTCTCTGATTTAATGATCTTTTTAAGTTAAGATTCTCAAGTGTAGGTGTTCCTGATATATTTTAATTTACATAAGCACACTAATGAACTGTAAATTACTTTTTCCTAAGAAAGACTCAAATCTACATCCCAAATTGAATTTCATTGAAAGACATCATTTGTACCAAAAGAATTAGAAGAATTTCTCATTGTTACATCAGAAAGAAATGTCTTAATATTAGGATTATGTTGGTGATTATTTTCCCACACTTTTAGTATGGGAAAATAGACTTGGTGAGTGTGTCTAAAGTTACCCCAAGGAAGTCATGCCTCAACCTCAACTTGGAGTTGAAAGTCTATTGAGGTATGCACAGCCTTGTTGGAAATTACTAGAAACATTTGGAGCATATGTAGTATAAGGCAAGTGATTAAGAAAAAATGGTTGCTGTATGATATTAAATTTTTTTTATATTATTCTTCCTATGAAATGAAGTGGTACAACCTCCAACCATCACTCAACAGTCTCCAAAAGATTACATTATTGACCCTCGAGAGAATATTGTGATTCAGTGTGAGGCCAAAGGGAAGCCTCCTCCCAGGTGGGTGTGCTTTCTGCTTTCTGACAGTACTGAAAATAAGTCAGGTATCTCTGAATATAGAAATAAGTTTGGAAACTCTGTAGAATCTGTAGAATGAGGTAGGCCATATAGAGCTCTTCCTTTTTCAATCGGACATTTCTCAGTATGACTGATTAGATTACCCTTTGGTTCATCTAACAAAGTCCACAGCTCATTTTAGCTCTTCTAAGATTCTGAAGGTAACTGTGTAGGTCCCGCATGTTCCTAAAGCATCAGTTGTTGGTTTATAGTTTTATCTCCCAGATTAATTAGAGCCAGTTTTTTTCCTCTTAAAACCCAGATTATTGCATTTCCGTATTCAGACTTTCTGCAAAATGCTCATAATTTGTGAGAAGATGTGGAAAGAGCCTTCCAATCCTGTCTCTGGCACTAATGGCTTTATGACATGAGCAAACCCTTTTTTTCTGTTTCAGTTTCCTCAGCTATTAAAAAGAAAAAGAAGAAGTTAAATTTACGACTTTCAAGATCTCTCCTACCTCTCTAGTGGTCTGTAATATAGTCCTGAATGGTTTTCCAATTTGTCAGGATTCAGTACTCAGGATTCTCCATATGGATCTTGGCATGAATCCATCAAAACCCTGTCAAATTGATACATTTAATAGATGGGAAACTGATGCCCAGTAATACTAGATAACTTATCCAAGGTCCTATAGTGGATGATCTATGACTTTTCCAGTACATTAGAATTTTAGAGTTATGTTGTTATCAAAATACAATGATTTTTAAAAATAGCAAATTGTAATAATTTTAATGATTATTAAATTATAATAAATGTAATTATAAGTAACAAAGAAGTAAAATGTTTTATATATTTTATTTCCAAGTTTGTCTATTACAGGATTTTACTACTACTACAAAGTAGCACCTGAGGGAAAAAATTAACTGGCACTAAATACCTATGGTATATCAAAATTCTCATCAGATGTTTGCTTTAAAATGATATTCTGCCATATTATTGGACACTCTTACCACACAAGCCCTGACATGATGTCCTTTGCTGGAGTTCCCCTTTAGCTTCTTGCTTGTCTAATATCTACCTTCTGTAATTTTCCATGAGGCAGGGTTTCTCCTCCTCAACACTGTTGATATATTGGGTTGGATAATTTTGTTATTGTGTGAATGGAAGCTGTCATGTGCATTGTGGGACGCTCAGCAGCATCCCTGTCCTCTACCCCCTAGGTGCCAGGAGCCCCATCCACACGGTCCTAGTTGTGACAACCACCACTATGAGGATGAACAGAGAGAAGGAAAAATCTAAGTGGGCCCAGAAAGCACATTTAGAGATGGATGCCTTTAAGTGTCCTTGGCCATCACTGATTTATTACTAGTTATGAAGCATCGAATTACATAGGCATGTGACTTTTATAAGAGGCTATCATTTGTATAAACCAAACCAAGAAAGAGAAATCTCAATTGACAATTTGGCATACCTTCGAGGAATTTATAAAACCATCTTTCAGATTAAAAATCCTCAAAATGGAGTTTATAGGTAAATGAATGAAGTTGGAAAATATAATGCTAAGTGAAATTTGCCGATCCCAAAAATCCAAATGCCAAATGTTCTCTCTGATATAAGGAGGCTAATTCACAATGCGGTTTGGGACCAGGAGCATAGGAGGATTAGAGGAACACTAGAAAGGCCAATGGGGAGGGAGAGGAATGGAGAGGGCAAAGGGTAAATGATTAAAAAAAAAAAAAAAAAAAGATGATAGAATGAGATGGATTTCATTACCCTAAGTGCATGTATGAAGACACAAATGGTGTGAATATACTTTTTATACAACCAGAGATATGTAAAAATGTGCTCTATAAGTGTAATATGAATTGTAATGCATTCTGCTGTCATATATAACAACTTAGAATAAAAGGAAAAAATAATCGTCAGAGATGAACAAGAAAAAAATAGAGTTTATATAGAAATACCACTTTTAATAACTAACATTTAAAACACCCCTGAACTTATAACTCTTACCCTGATCCCAGCCTCCACTTTGCATTTTGGTAACTTGAAACGGGCCTGATCAATTTTCAGCTTATATAGACAATACTTCTTGTCACGTTTCAGCCCAGAGCTGATTATTATACACAGGTTATCAACTCTATGAATAATGGGGTTTACAATAAAAAATGCTAATAAAGCTCAAAGAGAATATGCCTGAGAGAACTTGTTTCCTGTATTTCCTTGGATAAATGACAGGCAATTTGTGTTAGCTTTGAGCTTTGAAGAAGACATGTACCTCAAAATGTATAACCACCACCTTCTTCTAAGTCATGACTCAGAGCAACATTTTAGATATGGGGAATTATTGCTTTGCTACTTTATATTAAAATCTAATAATTGTTTCTAGGGACTCATAACTGTTAGGAACTTATTGAAGAGTAAGTAATTCTATTTTTTCTGGATCATTAATAAACTTAACTCTTGATGTATTGGGCAGCTTTTCCTGGACACGAAATGGAACTCATTTTGATATAGATAAAGACCCTCTGGTCACCATGAAGCCTGGCTCAGGAACACTTATAATCAACATTATGAGTGAAGGGAAAGCAGAGACTTATGAAGGAGTCTATCAGTGTACGGCAAGGAATGAGCGTGGAGCTGCAATTTCTAATAACATTGTCGTCCGCCCATCCAGTAAGTGAGACTTTTCAAACAAACATGACCATTTAAAGTACTGTTCCAAGCTGGGCATGGTGGTACATGCCTATAATTCCAGCTACTTGGGAGGTTAAGACAGACCAGCCTGGGCAACTTAGTGAAACCCTGTCTCAAAAATAAAAAATAAGGGCTAGAATGTAGTTCAGTGATAGAGCACCTCTGGTGTCAGTTCCCAGTACCACACACAAAATAAACTAGAAAGAAAAATATCAATCCAAGATGAAGCATCTGTTACATCACCATCCAAATACTATAACAAAAAAGCAATGATGTCAATTGCAATATTCCTATTTTATTTTGCACAAAAGTTATTATTCCTTTCTACTTTCCCTTAGCAAACTCCTCAGCCTAATGCTTTGCCAATCCAACGTGTCTTTTATCCACGTCCTGAATAAAAGACCAGGATTTATTTAAAGGAAAAAAAATGTTTCTTCCTGGAACTGATCTAATTTTTTTCTCACATGCCTTTTGTATAAGTTTTTTTTAAATATAACTAGATGGAAATAAATTCAGTATATGGGTGAGGGTGATTTCTTTTAACATTTTAATTTTAAATGTTTATTGTGGTTCTTTTTGCAGTGGTCAGTACCAAAAATCTCTCAAAAACTTCAAGAGCATGTATTTAAAGAATAGTGAGCATTTGCTGTTCTGGTCATTTTGAAAACTTTTCAAATTACATGTGTAATATGTGTTCATTATAGAAAAATTAATTACAAATTTTAAAAAATTTAAAAATCATTCAAGGGTCCTTTCTTTCAAGGAAATAACTACTGCTCAAATATTCTTTTTATTTTTTTTCCAGCAGATATATATATGTGTGCATGAAGCCAGCTCATTCTCAAATACCATTTTACAACCTTTTCTGAACTACTGACATAGCATGTATATTCTCATGTCAGTCTTACAAATTAGTATACTTAAATAATAATGTATGATGTTCAAAGGTATACTCTTTGTGGAGAACATGCTTGGATTGAAGTTATGTGTCTTATATGATGATGTATTTAGTATACATTTTTAGACATGAAATCATTGACACAGAATTCAGACTACTCATGTCAGTGAGTGGTAATTGTCTTTTTTTAAATTATGTTTTGATTTTTTTAACCTTTAACACTGTATTTAAATGTCATTTTCTCATTGAAGTACATAAATTTCGAATTTTTATTTCCCAAAAAGTTTGGTTTGCCTTTTTTGGTAGTACTTATTAAATTTTTTTCATTTAAAAATAATGCAGAAGTTATTTTTTAAATTATTTAATAGGGTCGCCGTTATGGACCAAAGAAAAACTTGAACCAATAACACTTCGAAATGGTCAATCTTTAGTACTTCCCTGTAGACCCCCCAATTGGATTACCACCAGCTATAATATTTTGGATGGATAACTGTAAGTTTTAACAATAAGAATTTTCTTTCTTCAAAAGTTTTATAAAGTTGTTTTCTGTCATAATAAATTATTTCTTCTTGGGATTCATGAAGTATTCATAAAATGTCATAGAGATGCTCAGGAAAATAGCTGCTCATTGAAATAAATAACATGCCATTTCATTTATTCCCTCAATTTTATTAGGCACTTACTATATGCTATAAACTGCTCTAAATAAACCAAATACACCACTATCATTGAGACTATATTCTATCTAAATGGATGGGTTGGAGAAGCAGGCAGATAATAAATGCATTTATTAAATCTTTGTTGGTTGATAATAAATGTTATAAAAGAGAAGAAAACAGAGCTTTGAGCCCAGACCTAAGGGAATAAGACAAGCAAGTGGGGCCCCTAAATGTTTGAGTGGAAGGGAGCACAGGTGTAAGCCCTCAGGTAGGAGCATCCTGGTGTGTGTAAAAGACAAACAAATGTGGCCAGATGGAGAGATCCAAGAGAGAGAGTGATGAACAAGGTCACGGAAGTCACAGGACTCAAAGAAAAGTGCTTTGGCTTTTGCTCTGAATAAACTGGGGAACCATCGAAGGAGTGTTTATCTGGAAATAAAATAAATAGTAGCAGTATGACTTCTGCTGGTGTATGGAGAGTATAGAGGACCAAAGGGAGGCCAGTTAGGGGCACTGCTGTCCTCTAGGCAACAGTTGAAGGTACTTGGACTTGGGTGGTAGCAGTAGAGTGAGACAGATTCTGGATTTATTTTGAAGGTAGAGACCTCAGGATGTATTGGGGTGGGAGCAGAACAATGAGGGAGGGGAAGAAGGGATAACTACCAAGTTTGGAGACTGAACAGCTGATAAAATGGAATTGCCACTTCCAGAAACAGCAGAAGCCCTCGGTGGGGAGGAAATCAAACTGCTCTGAATGTGTCATATTTTTATTATTTTATCCCCAATAATAGTTAATATTCATTGGGCCTTTACTGAGTGCCAGTCCCTTTGCTAAGAACATCACATGGGCCATCCCATTAATTTTTAAAAACAACCTCATGAGGAGTATTTAATTATTTTTTCCACTTTCCAGATGAGGAAACTGAGGCAAAGAGAAAGCCATCCATTAGTCACTTTCAAATTTGTCTACCCCTGAGCCTCTCCTTCAAGGAATGATTTACTGCTCTCCTTTTCTACCCTTCAAATTTTCCTATGCTAATAGGATAGCATGTTACCGCAGAGGAAGCACTTGGTTTGGCCTGTAAACTAAGCAACCAGAACGTGAGTTCTATAAGGCATTCATGTCCAGATGCCCAATAAGAGTCAGAGGTGCATGTGTCAGGATGATCAGCGATGAGTACAACGTTAGTGCATCAGTAGCACACCTTAGAACACTGGAATGGATGGGAGAATTTTTAGGGGGTGGGTACAGGTGGTGGAGAGCAGAGACTGGGGGACTGAAACCATGAGCCCTCAGGAGGTACCAACTTAGGGAGAAACCAGGAAAAGAAATGAAAAGGTGCAATCACTGAGGTCAGAAGAGAACATAGGAAGAATGGTGTCCCAAGAGCAAGGTAAAGAAAGTAATTCAATAAGTCTATTCCCAGTGACACGATTTCCTCTGCAGTCAAAGGCTACATATATTATTAAAGAGAAAATTTGACTCTTAACACTCGATTTTCATTTTTTAACTTTTATATGAAATCACTCAGAAAGTATCACAAAGAAATGAAAAACAAATATATAAACAAATAAATACAATGACACATTTTTCTTTTCACTGTATAACATTTTTTACAGCTTTTGAAAGAATAAGTAGCCAACCCACTATGTGAGTTACAAATGGCTTTGAGAACAACACTCTCCACATGTCACTGTCAAAAAGAGGCCCTAAACTGGGCGTGGTGGCGCAGGCCTGTAATTCCAGACTTGGGAGGCTGAGCCAGGAGGATCATGAGTTCAAAGCCAGCCTCAGCAATGGCGAGGTACTTAGCAACTCAGTGAGACCCTGTCTCTAATAAAATACAAAAAAGGGCTGAGGATGTGGCCCAGTGGTCAAGTGCCCCTGAGTTCAATCCCCGGTTCCCAAAAAAAAAAAAAAAAAAAAAAAAAAAAAAAGGAGGCCCAGTGTTTGGTCGTTGGTTCTAATCAGCAGTGGTTTCCTTTCTGCTTAATAAAAAGATATGCCGCATGTAAACTCTCAAATCATCTGAATATGTAACTAATTTTCCCACTTTGCATAGCTCGCTATATCGTTTATGTACATATTAAGCTGTTGACAAAGCTTCTGACCTTTCAAATGGAAATTGCATTTGCAATATGAGAAAGCAATTAGATCCACATATCCCTTTTGGAAGATAAATTATTCATATCTTCATATGTTTTTTCCAAGCATAATACAAAGAACAAAATGATACCACTCTAGTGAAGTCCGTTGCCTTACATCTGATCCACCAACACCCAGGAATCATAAAATATTGCAGGATAAACAAAGACAATAAATGTATGATTGTCTTTAGCTCTTTGCATTCATTAAATAAATGTTCCTTCTCTTTCTGAGTATTTTTTAAACAGTCCTTTTCCAGGGGATTAAAACTATGAATTTGCAATTACCACCAAACCCCTATGTTGACCAAGAACTGGGCTAACACATATAACTGATGGTATTCTTTCAAGCTCTGGCTCCAAGTTTCTCTACCTTTTCTTGCCTGAGGGAACTCAAGTCTTTAAACCATGATTTTGCATTTTGTGAAATGTTAGACCAGGCACCTGACACTGGAGGAGCATAGCTGCTTAACTCAAGCTGAAGAAATCTTGCCAAAAGACAAACACCTGGCCCGAGGCCACTAAGATGTGCAACTTAAAGAATTCTCACAGTTCAGGCTCTGTGAACTGAGTCAGGAGCTTCAGGAGACCTTTTAGCTAGCTAAGTGTAACTTCACACAGAGATCAGTGAGTCCCACCTCCTTGCATCCTCCATTCCCGGAGCAGACCTTCCCTCCAGCCTAAGGCTAGACAGTTTCCTGACTGGACCTGCAGGGAAATGAATTATGCTGAAACTGGAAATTCAGCATGCCCTTGGTTATTTATTTAATCCTTCCATGAGTATTTGAGGGAGTCCCTCTGAAGGGCCAGGCACTGATCCAGAGCCACAACAGTGGATACAGGAGATGGAGGTCTCTGCTCTCCTGGAGCTTGAATTCTAGTGCAGGGATATGAAACGTAAAAGATGTAGTATATGTCAGAAGATGATAGGTGATTCAGAAAGGAGAAAGTGTAGAAGGTGAGGGATACTGGGGTAGGGGTTGCTTCTCAGGGGCAGGTTGCAGCATTGAATAGTGTTGTCATTGCACCCTATAGTTAATTTCCCACTCACTGCCTGATTCTTCATTAGATCATGAGCTCAGACAGGTCTGGGGCTCTGGTAAGCTCAACTTCTTGCTCAGGGACCAGCAGGTATATAGAAGCAGATCATATTAACATCCTTATGAACTTCCTTAAAGCATTTTCTAAGATATGCACAGTCAGGGATGAGTAATTTTAGAAAAGTCATACAAACTTTTGTAAAACATTTCTTTGTTTATACTTGCTTAAATAAAACACTTCCCTGTATGACTTTAATCTTGCTTCTCCCCCCACCTATAAAATTAGGGTTGGGCAGATACAGTTGGAGTTCTAGTGTGTGTCTTCCATTTTTCTATGTAATTGCTTCTTCTTAAGAGTTGTATAGAAAAAAAAAACATACATTTTTAAAAATTTAAAAATTCTGTGGCTACTTCACTTAAAAAAAAATATATATATATATATGTATGTATGTATATATATGTCCACAGAATTATTGGTAGTTAAGTTGCTAATTTGGAGAATGGCCACATTATGAAGGAGTTATTTGGTTCTCCCTCTACCTTTCTCCAGCCTTTCAAAGACTTCCACAGAGTGAGAGGGTTTCCCAAGGTCTGAATGGAGACCTTTATTTTTCCAATGTCCTCCCAGAAGACACCCGTGAAGACTATATCTGTTATGCCAGATTTAATCACACTCAAACTATACAGCAGAAGCAACCTATTTCTGTGAAAGTAATTTCAGGTAAGAGTTCATTTCCAAATCTTCCTTTCAATGATGTTTACATATGTGAAAAATTATAAACCATTAAATACTACTGAGATAAACAGGGTCATTGATTAGGAAACTACTTGTGAAGGATCACTAGTGGTGGCAGATGTGTTGGAAAGAGCATGTGTATCCTAAATACTGTATGGTGTGATTGCCATTACTGTTTCCATGATGACCTTCTGAATCACTTGGTATTCTGAACATTGATGTGTGCTTTGTGCCCCACAATGCCTTTTATTTGACAGTCTTGCAGCGTAAGTCATAGATTTACATATTACTGGTTGGGGGTGGCTGAGTGAATTAATGAGCTAGTCATATACAGTGTTAAGCACCATTTTTACATGGTAGGGATGGCACTTAGCACAGCTGTATACCTTTGTTTTTGTTGCCCAATGGTTTTTGACCCCTCTCCCCTACTTTTGTGCCCTCTTCATAATATTCTGTTTATTTCAGTGGATGAATTGAATGACACTATAGCTGCTAATTTGAGTGACACTGAGTTTAATGGTGGTGAGTCATGGTGATTGTAACTGATTTTCTCCTTCATTGTAGACTTTAGTTCACTAACTTCACCTCCATGGCTATTTAACCTTATTTCTTTATGAAATTTCTAGTTATATGTTTAGTGCCACTAGTATCAATGTGTGTTTCCTATAAAAATTTAGCTATAAACTTTCAAGCATGTCACTAAAACATTTTCCATGATGTGTGTATAATAATGAAACTTGTTTTCAACTGTTTTCATGTAAAGAACCATTTCATTTGATCTGGATAAAATCTTTCATGTATGTTTGGAATTATATTTTCCATTTTTTTTGTCCTATTCATAAACTTTTCTCATGAACTAAATAAGAGTTGACTGGTGCATTAACCTGCTAGAATATGTCCACATCAAAGCTTTTAGTGACTAACATTAAGTGGATTTCATAGTAAATCATCACATTTCCCATTCATTTTCACATGACATTATGTAATACATTTAGCAATACTATTTCTCTGGGTTTTGTATGAAACCAAGTCACTATCTTCAGTGAAAGTAAACTTAAAAAAAAAATAGAGCATTTAACTTTATTCTTTTAAATTGAAAAAAAATTATTAAGGGAAATGTGGTGCTTCTATCAATGAAAATAATGGGTTCTGTATAGAGTGTCCTTTTAATTATCCAGAAGGCAGAATTTCTACAGTATTAATTTTTCACACCTTAAATACGAACATTTCAGTCTCAGTGGCATAGCCCCACTCCTGCTATTTTATTTTGTTTCGTTTATTTTAAAATACTTTGAAAAATATGGGCCTGAAGACCATTCCCAAAGTGACTTTAGAAGAGAAAATTTCCCCTACTCTCTAAATTCTTTAGAAAACTAATTTCTCCTTTTCTGGTATTTAGTTTTTTCTTATGAGAAATGAGAATAATTCATATATTACCTATTCATTCAGCTCTTATGAGCATCAAATAGATAATTTATTTAAGTTTGAAAACACTAAAGAGCTACAGATTCTTAAGATGTTATCATTTTTTTTTTTTTTTTTTTTTTTTTTTTTTGGTACCAGGGATTGAACTCAGGGGCACTCAACCACTGGGCCACATCTCCAGCCCTTTTTTTTGTATTTTATTAGAGACAGGGTCTCACTGAGTTGCTAAGTGCCTCGCCATTGCTGAGGCTGGCTTTGAACTCGCGATCCTCCTGCCTCAGCCTCCCAAGTGCTGGGATTACAGGTGTGCGCCACCGTGCCCGGCTATAAGATGTTATCATTTCTACTTCAAGTTTTTCCAAGAGGCCTTCAGAATTTTGCAGAATTCATAAAAAAGTTGACCTGTATAAATATCCCTAAGATCTCTGACTTAAGACCTTCTTTATTTTGTCATTGAGGAAACTGGTTTTAATTTATCTAATTCTACATTATTCTTAATTTATGGCATATAATTTGCCTGACCTCTGTCAGTAACTCTTTAAGTTTGTTTATTTCCTATAAACCTTTGAGTTTGGGAATTGATTTGACTATAATGTTATCCCCAGTGTAGATCAAAGTACCTCTTCCATAATGAGGTACTTTTTTTTTTTTTTTTTTTGAAAAAACCTGATATCTTCCAGAAGATAGTTAATTTTGGTTTTGAGCTGAGCATTAATCTTGAGGGACATATAGTTTGATAACATCATTTTCCTTTTAATATTAACATTTTGAAAATTTGCCAATCCACGGAAAATTTGTAAAAACCTAACCTGAATTAAAAGGATTTACAAAATGAAAACAGTCCTTACTACTAGAGCTTATGCAACCAAAATTATTTGTATTCCTGTTTCAATGAGTGAGTGGATGTAGGTTAACAAATTTCATAATTAATGCCAAATAGTTATGAAAAGAGATTAGAATTTTAGACTTTTTTATAGTGACTGTGTTTCTAGAAATATATATTCATAATTTTTAATGCATACTGATTTTTCTTCTTTGCAGCTAAATCAAATAAAGAGAGGCCACCAACATTTTTAACTCCAGAAGGCAATGCAAGTCATAAAGAGGAATTAAGAGGAAATGTGCTTTCACTGGAGTGCATTGCAGAAGGCCTGTGAGTTCACACACTTTACCCTGATGCGCATTTCTTATAAAAATATAGTAGACTGGTGGAGAAGCATCACTATCATAGGAAGAATCGTTGTCATACTAATCTCATCAACCATCAAGAAAAATGTAGCAATTAATTTCCAAAGTAGAGTGTATGATTCACATTGTTCAAATAAATTATTAGTGTAGTAGTGTTCATATTGAAATAAGTATCAGTAGTTACTTCATGATTGCTATGTTATAATAAGGAGATATAATTTTGCTATTTGCAAGAAATTATTTTCTCAAAACTTAGTGGCTTAAAAATAATAGCTATTTACTATTGATCCTTTGTCTGGAAGTTTGCAGGGAAGTTGTGCTATAAGTTGAACATGCTCATGCATCTGCTAGACAGCTCAGCAGAGAGTTTGTGACTCTCAGGGTCTGCTGGTTGTTGGCCGAGCTATTGGCTGCGAGTTTCATCCTGGTTTGTTCTCCTAACAACAGAAACACACCAAGCATCTTAGGGCCTAGCCTCATAACTAGCACATTGTCCCTTCCATTCCTTCTTATTAACAGGTCACAAGGCCAAACCCTGGTTCTTTGAAATGTCTCATCTGTGCACATCTCAGAACTGATGTGCCTGTGACAGGCATTGCAAAGACCTCACCCAGACACAAGAGCAACTGTTAGGATTGGTCTACATTACAGGAGAGTTTCTACACAGTCCCCAGCTAGAGCCAGTGCCTTGATGTGAGCATATCCTCTGACAGCCTTGGATGGGATCCCAGGAGCATGCTGCCTTCACAGTTTGTGATCCGCGGTGCTATTCTTGACCTGGTCACTCAGAGGCCTGATAATTTTGAGTCCAGGAATAACGACTTCAGGAAGTATTTGGAGACCTCTGCTGGCCAAGTCGGGAAATCACACTATATATGACAGTTCCTTAGACTGAACACTAACAACAACCTCTTTTAAAGATATGTTAAAAATCTATCTTTTCCACCATAATTTTACAAAAAGAAAGAAAGAAGCCCAGTTTTCATTATTTTGTTAGCAAGTAGCTTAATTTCCAACCTCCAACCTACTAGAAGCAGAATTACCTATTCTAAAAATTTAGTGACTCATTTTCCCACAAATGATTTGCAAGTTGAATATTCTTTATCCAAAATGTTTGGAACCAAGAGCATTTTGGATTGCATATCTTTTTTTTTTATTTTGTAATACTTACATAGACTTTACTCATTAAATGCTAACATGACACTCAAAATGTTTCAAATTTTGGAGCATTTTGGATTTTAGGCTTTTTGATTAGGCATGCTCAAGCTGTATTATATAAAATGTAAAAATAAAGTATTTATTGGAATATTTCACAAAAATTCCTGAAATAATTTTTTTTGGAAATTTCACAAAATTCCTGAAATAATTTTTAAAACTCTGGAATGTTGTAAAATCAAGATTGGAACTCTATTTCTTATAGAACAACAAGCATTAAACCCAAGGAATCAAAACATTCCAAATTTGGAACAATTGCTCAATAGAGTAGCAGTCATCCAGAATGAGTCATGCTCTTCCAAGGGTAAACTATGATATTATGCTTCTATCCCCATTCCCCTCTCACCTTCAGATCATATGAAATTCAAATTAGTCTAACTATGAGAGAATAGTTTATGTTGTCAGATTCCACACGGATATAGTTGTTCAAATTTTCAAAATGATTTCTAATCTTCTACATCTTTTTATATGCACAACATGTTTTGATTTTAGAAGCCATTTCATCAAATATATATTATTTCAATAATTGCTTGATTATTTCTGTTCATCCATCCAAACAAACCAAACCAATGCTACAAACTATCACTTAAACCAACGTACATTTCTAATGACAAGTATCATGATCTTCCTGAGGTCTGGACCAAACTTCATCATTACCTTCCCAGCACATAACTCAGTGCTATACATCTATCTCAGTGCCTAGGAAATGGTTGTGATCAGGTTACGCATTCTTATCCTCATTAACACAACTAAGGAAACTAAGACCCCCAAAGGGTCCGGGATCCAAAATCAGAGAGAAATTTAAGGACAGGGCAGGAACTTGGAAGATTTAACTTCAAGCCTTTTCATCTGTTTCCATATTTCATGGTTTAACAAGAAGCGCAAGTGGTTGGACACACCTGTAATCCCAACTAGTCAGGAGGCTGAGGCAGGAGATGGAAAAGCAGAGGCCAGTTGTGGCCATTTAATAAGAACCCACTTCAAAATAAGAAATACGAAGGACTTGGAATGGAGCTCAGCAGTAGAGCACCCCTGAGTTCAATCCCCAGTACCATCAAAAAAGTAGAAAAGATAGAAAAAAACACAGCTGGATGAGAGATGGCACAATATATGAATTTAATCTATTGACAATTGTTATAATCATATTTTTAACTATTGTTAGTAAAGAATTAAAGAAAAAATACTAATCCTCTAAATCACATAATTCACGTCATCAGATAGCCCATTATAAAATAGAAAAGTTCTTTGTTGTTTGCTATTGAAATGCATGAAAGTCTGGAGACACAGATATATTTGTGAGCCCTTTTCTCTGTGAGCCCTTTTTTTTGAGGGCGGGTATGGGGGATTGAACCAGGGTGCTTCACCACTGAGCTACATCACCAGCCCCTTTGTAATTTTTTATTTTGAGATAGGGTCTTGCTTAATTGCCAAGGTTGGCCTTGAATTCATAATCCTCCTGTCTCAGTTTCCCAAATTGCTGGAATTACAGGTATGTACCACCACACCCAGCTTCTCTGTACATTTTTAACTTCAGCTAATAAAAAATTATAGCTCAGTATCATTGATTTGATTGAAATTCTCTTGACATATACCTTCACGTAAAAATACCTGCGAGCTCCTCATTGATCAGGATTTTGAAGAAAATGCTTACATCCCTTCGGTAGCATAAGCTAGTAGCACTGCAACATTGAAGTCAAAGTTTATGGTGTACCATAAATTAGTATAGTTCTAATTATGTGAAAGTGGTACCTTACCATTTCAAATGTAGGTTTTGAGCATTATTTATGAAAGTGTGATACTCATTGAAATGTATTGTTTCTCATAATCTTTAAATAAAGAATTTGTTATAAACTTGCATGAAAATTCACCCTTAAAAGTAGCCACAGATTGGGGCTGGGGTTGTGGCTGAGTGGTAGAGCGCTCGCCTAGAACGTGCGTGGCCCGTGTTTGATCTTCAGCACCACATACAAATAAACGAATTGTGTACAACTAAAGCAAATAAATAAATATTTTTTTTTAAAAAGTAGCCACAGATTAACATTTTTTGTAACATCATTATTTATCCCCTTAGGCCTACCCCAATTATCTACTGGATAAAAGAAGATGGAACACTACCCGCCAACCGGACATTTTATCGGAACTTTAAGAAAACCTTGCAGATCATTCATGTTACAGAAGCAGACTCTGGGAATTACCAGTGTATAGCCAAAAATGCATTAGGAGCCATCCATCATACCATTTCTGTCACAGTTAAAGGTAAATCATTATTTAAGATGCATTTCTCTTGCTTCCATGCAATGACCTGATGCTTCAATTTAATATACCTTTGATAATGTTCTTCAGTAATGATGAATGTAAATTTATATCAGCAGTCACAGTACCTTGAATCTCTTTTCATTGCTATTGAGAATGCATCTAAACCAGGTTAAAAATTTGCTCCTTCAGATCTTCCTTACAGAATTCCATTTAATAAATGTAGAAGGAACGAAGAAAATACGGAATCTCCCTTATCCCATAGGGACAACTGCTGCAGGCAAGGTTCTCTGATGAGTGTTAAAATTAATGGGTCAGATATTGAGGAGAAACAGGATATTTCCACAGCTTCAAAATGTTTCTCTTCCCTAAAACATGAATCACTGGGGAAGTTTTAGCATGTCCACTGTTTTTTTTTAATATTCCTTCCTTGAGGAGATGGAGCTTACTTCCCTTCTCCTGGGATGTGAGCCACACTTCATGACTCACAATGAAGAGAGTGTGGAATGCTGGGGGATACTAACTTTGCAGTGGAGACATTTGGCAGACACCGCCTTAACCAAGTCATGAAGGTCAACATCACCAAGAAGTCGTTTTTGATCTCATGTCCTCCCTCAATATGGTACCACAAGTTGGTCTATCCCCTTGGTGGTATTCTTAAAACCCCAGACTTCAGCTAATCATGAGATAACACCAGAAAACCCTAGTGGAAAGACATTCTACCAAATAACTGACTAGTATTCTTCTTAGGTGTCATTGTCATGAAAGACAAGGAAAGAGTGAGAAACTGTCTGATTGGAGGAGGCTAAGGAGCTATAAGGAGTCAACACAGTGTGGTACCTGGGACAGGATCCTAGAAGAGAAATAAGACATTAGTGCAGAAAATGGGGAAACCCAAACAAAGTGTATAGTTTAGTTAGTAGTATTGCAATGATGTTAATTTCTTGTTTCAATAACTGCACTTTGCTTATTGTAAGATTTTCACATCAGAGGAAACTGAAGGATATATGGAAACGTAATATACTACCTTTGTAGCTTTTCAAGAATGAAAAGTATCTCAAGGGGCTTCCTAATTTTATAATTTTATGTAATTTGCAGGGCTCAGAATTTAAATTCATTTCTCTTAACCTACCCCGTACCTGTAAATTACTCTGCAACCTCAGATAAATCTGTCACCTCTGTGATGTTCAATAGATTTAAATATGAAATGAAATTATGGAATTTTTGTCAAAGAGGTCTAGAGTGTGTTTAAACATTCAGGGGATCTCTTTAAAATCTAAAGTTTGAAGTATCACTATTCACTCTAAAAGAATGAGACTAACAAGTGTTTCACAAATAACTATTTTTATTATTGAAATAGTTCAACATATTCTTTGCTATTATACTTATGTGATTCATATTTTGATTTTTTTCTCTTCTTTCAATAAAGCGGCTCCTTACTGGATCATGGCACCTCAAAATCTTGTGCTGTCCCCAGGAGAGGATGGGACCCTGATCTGTAGAGCTAATGGCAACCCCAAACCCAGAATTAGCTGGTTAACAAATGGAGTCCCAATAGAAAGTAAGTTTCTTTGATTGACTGGAGTTGCAGGATATTTTCAAAGCCTATCTATTTCTCACCAGTAAACAAATGGTGAAATTGCTCTGATTAAGGAAAAAAGCCATATAGAAGTTAAACAGAGGTATTGAATGACCTTTAAAGTTTTACTTCATTACCTTTAGATATTCATTATGACTTTGAGTAGTTTATATTATTAAAATAGTGGTGATGGTGGTGGGGATGTGTGTGTGTGTGTGTATGCATGCATGCATTGAATGGGACTTGGCGATACTTCTGTTTGTTACCTTATGACATGGGAAGAATGACATGGTTAGAAATAAACATCACCAAAAAGCTCAGATTATCTTCTATACTCAAAACATCCAGGGATTTATGGAAAACATCATGGAAATCAGAAGAGATAGGCAAGGAGACTAGGCCTGGAGCCAATGGATCTAACAAGAATAAGAAGCACAGCTGTCTTATTTTCAAGAGGTTTCAGTCCTGAGTGTAGCCCAGATGTTCCCAAGTTCTCCAGTCTTCAGAGATCACCATCCCACCTAACATATAAAGAACACATCCCCTTGTATGATCTTATGTAGGAATGAAATGTTTCTCAAGGGGCTTCCTAATTTTACAATTATATGTACTTTGGAGGGCTCAGAATTTAAATCCATTTTTCTTAACCTTCCCTGTGCCTGTAAATTACAACCTCAGATAAATCTATCATCTCTTCGATGTCCAATAGATTTAAATATAAAATGAAATTTGTGTCAAAGAGGTCTAGAGTGTGTTTAAACATTCAGGGACTCTCTTTCAACATCCTTTTGAAAATCTAAAGTTGGTTGCAAGCTTATCTTCCCTGAGTATTGCCTAGGTCACCTCAAGTGATGCCTAGTACCCTGGCTGTGCCCATCACCTTCAGCCACCTTTCTTGTTCTGCAGCTCCACTCCCAGCTTGTTCTTATCAGCCAGCTTTTCCCACGCTGCCACTATGCTGCCCACAATGGTCCTCCAAAATGTGGCCACATGCCCTTCCATTAATCTTCTAAGACCAGACATTTAAAAACCTGGTTAAAGGCTTGAAGATAGTAGAAGGGAACAATAGTGAAGGGGGACAAAACGTCAAAATGGATATTGCCCTTGGTCTCCTATGAACATAGCCCGCTACTGTCATCTTCCTCCACCTGCTCACCACCAGGTGCTGCTGGCAGGGGAATCTCTGAACATTTTCCACTTCTTGGGGTTCACATGTCCTCTTAGATCCAGAGAGAGACAATCAGTTTCTTCTTCAAACCCAGCCTCGGTTCACCTCCCAGTCAATGTCACAATCATCCGCAAAGATATTGCAGACAATATCTGCGTAATAAAGACAACCTTCAGCTTATGGTGGAAAGCAGCTTGAGCCCTGATTGCCTGTAAGTCAGAATTAAATATTGATTCCACTTCTACATAATCAAAAGGTCCATTGAACTGGCTTTCCTGAAACTGACTCTCCCCACTAAGATTGATCTGAAAACAACCAGGTTTTTTAAAATGGCACAAGTCCCTGTTTTACATTATCAAATATGACAACTACAGGTTTCAAATGAATAATCACACCCTGTTCTGTGAGTATTTTGGGGGAAGTCACTTCTTGTCACAAAACATAGTAGTCATCAGATACTTCAAATCAGAAAGCCTGTGTTTACTCTAAGAGGAAATATGTTCCTAAGAGAAAACAGATTCTAAAGAGGCCAGTACATGGGGTTACAGAATTTCCACTCCCAATTTTAGTCATGATCAGGATAAGGAAAAGTGATAGATAGTACTTTGTAGTTGTATATAAGGAGGCTGCTGCCACTCTCAAGGGATTATGAGTGAAAACTGAGAGAAAAAGTGAAAGAAAACCCAGAACTAAAGGAAGTTTTATGGCAATGTGACTTTCTTAGGGATGCATACAGAATAGTGGTAAGATAGTGACAGAGCTTGTTCAGCACTTTTGCACCATGTTTTGTTTTGTTTTTGTTTTTGTTTTCCTGTATTTGCAGCTCAGAAGTTCTTTGTGATTTATGGAAGGTTAAGTGTGCTTCTGAGAGCTAAACTCAGCAAAACACGCAAGTGGGAGGGACTTCCCATCTAGCCATTCTGCAGGGAAAATGGGGGAGTCTGGGGATACTGACAAGATTAAACTCTCAAGCTCGACAGTTAGAATGCAGCCCCTAAGCAGGGAAAATTGAGACAAGGGTAAGAGATTAAATAATGAGGTTGCTCTTTTCCCCTGATTTGCTTATTGTCCTTCCAAATTGGCTCTCAGTCTGTTCCTGCTGGTATAATAAAGTACTTTAGACTGGATAATTTATAAACAGAAATGCATTGCTCATGGTTCTGGAGGCTAGGAAGTACAAGATGAAGGTACCCACAGAATTGGTGTCTGGTGAGGGCCTGTGCCTTCTGTGTTTGCTCACATGGCAAAAGGGGCAAACACGCTCCCTTCAACCTTTTATAAGGCACTAGCCCTATTCAAGAGTGTGGAACCTTCATGACCTAATCACCTCCCAGAGTCCTCACCTCAGTACTCTCACCGTGGGGGTTAGGTTTCAAGGTATGAATTCTGGAAGGATGCAAACATTCAGACCACAGCACCAGTATAGGCAGCACCTTTGAGGAAAGCCTGTACTATAGTTGTGTTAAGAACTTTGAAAATGCACTCACAGATACTCCCTTTTAAACATATTGTTTTTGTTTTGGGCAGGGGGTGGGGGGAGGATCAGCTGCAAAAGGCCTGCTTTGGTGGAAGAAAGCAGTGGTCCCAGAGAGACAATTTAGTCCCTTCTTTAATACCATATCATCCAAATAGGTCTAGAGCAGAAAGAGTCAGGACAAGCTCTCTCAAATCACCTTCCAAATAAATTCATCTCTTCCATCCCAAAAGTATTCTTTAAATCCCCTTGGGATGGAAAAAATGGGGGCCAAGCAGACATGGGAATTCTGCAGCTCCTACAGAGCTAGGGTGCCCTGGCCTCTGAGAGTGTGCAGCGGAGCAGCCACTCTGGTGTTTGCATTGTGGAGGAACACCACACGGTGTGGGCCCCAAAGCAAGGGGCTAGGCCCTCAGGTGGTGCTGGGAGCAGGTGCTGTGTCTATACCAAGGTGATGGGAAGTTTTCCTGGAGGTGGTCAAGATGGCCACGCATGGATTACTGTGTGGACTTCCCAGAACTGGAGGGTGATGGGCTGGCAGGGCCCCTACGCAATGATACTGTCAAGGCACAGTTGTTCCCCACTCCTGGCCCTCAGCAGCTGGTCCACATACAACTCCTGCTGAGTGGCCTCTTGGGTAGATACTGAGCCTTAAATAGCTAAGTTAAAGTGAACATGCCCCACTGTAGGTTAGCATCTCCTAATTTAAGAAAAGGAATAAATGAGGAAGAAAACTGCTTTAAAAAAAAAAATTCAGTGGAGGCTTGAGTAGGCTTGAGCTTCTCCTTTCCACACTGCTTGGTAGTTACCACATGAATTTAGAGACACCCCCCCCCCAAACAGAATTGCTTTTGAGATTTGGGGGGCATTCTGAAAACAGCTTGTTTCTCATCCATAGTTTGTTGAGTTGTGTACCCGACAGATGCATCCAGCATTGCTGGAATATAGGGGAAGTATGGCAGAGAGATGTGAGGAGGCAAAGATAGGACCAATAGCAAAATTTGCTGCATATACAGTGGCACAAATGAGCCTTGTAAGGATTATGAACCTAGAATAGACCCCAGAAGTTGGCTGTGGGCACCAGCTGGCTTGCTGGCAACACCTTCTATCCAAGAGACTGCAGAAACTGTGGGTGGATCGGCAGCTGAGGCCAGGGTACAGCTGTACCTCTGCACTGCCATCGTACAGGAAGCCATGCAGTGTCCCTGCCAGGTGCCTGAGGTCCATCCCCTGTGCCACCCAGCAGAGACACAGTCAGGGGCCTATACTGCCAGACACACGGACTCCCACCCCTGATCTGTGGGCTATCACTAAAGACACTGACTGCCTCCTGTGCCTCTGCAGGCTCTGGCTGCCAAGTGCACACAAATATTGTAAAAGGAGAAGCAGGCTCAGGGCAAGGGAGGGGTAAGATGAGATCTGCTAGCAAAATGAGTTGTTATTGGTTTATGACTGTGTGCTTCAGACCTGGAAACTTCTATTTTACAAACTGAAAGGATCAACTCCAAATCACCTGGGCATGTTATCTCAATGGCTTCTAAAGCTGTGTCCCACTGGGTCTGCCTAGGTTATTTACAGCATTCCTTGAGGTAACTAATAGGTTGTATTAAATATGGGATTTGCCCACAAACTACCCAGAAATGATTGCAAAACAATCTACAGAAGTCAAAAATAACACAGCCATAAGAACTAGTGCCAAAAACTTGTTTTTACTGTGCAGCCTGCAGTGTCTGAGAGGGTGGGGAGCTGGACTCCAGAATCAGAAAGAAAAAGAACTTGCTGACAGGAGATTAAATAGAGCACTTCTATACTCTCCCCAGGATAGATGAGTGTTTAGAAGTTCCTCTTCTCCGCCCTGCCTTCCCCACTGGAGAGCCCATGCCATCACCATGCCATCCTGGTGATGACCCCCAAGGCCAAGGCCATGGACTCCATGATTCCTGTCTCTATCCCAGGAGGTAGCGAGAGAGTCTGGTGCCTGCGGTTCTTTTATCATCTTCCATGTGAGTTGTGTTAGATCTCAGGCCATTCAGCATGGAACATGTGTAATATCACATTCTTAGTTTGAAAGGCCTCTTTTCTCTCAGCTATGAGAAGGAAAAAGAACACAGGTGACAAGAAAAGGCTGGAGATCTCTTCCTGCCACAATCACATATTTCTCTCATACTGAAAACCACTAACACATAGTAAGCAGCCAGGGAGTGAGGCCCACCAGAGGATATTCCTGAGAGTCTATCAAAGCATCTTCCTTCTTCCTTTTCTCAAAGGTAAGGGGGTTGGTTGGTTCCCCTTAGGGGGATGGAATAAGTAGAAGACAAGGAAAATTCAACTCCACCCAAAGATTGATTCTACAATATTCCTGAATGCTCATAATTCCAGGAAAGTTTATAAAATTGACCAACTCAGAAAACCTCAGCATTAATTTCACTTAAAGAAACCATTAAGTTCTCCTGTCTATAGTTTCCCATATCCAAAATGCATATACTATCTGATTAACCTCTTTCGTAAAGTTCTTTGTAAAATAAATTATGCAGTAGTTATTAAAAAAACATTTTAAAGATTTAGCCAGCTATGTCACAAGAATTAGATTAACAGAAAGTGTTTTCTGAAAGCTATTATCCTAGTTCTGGACCTTACCTTT
This sequence comes from Tamias sibiricus, assembly GCA_025594165.1. Classification (NCBI taxonomy): domain Eukaryota; kingdom Metazoa; phylum Chordata; class Mammalia; order Rodentia; family Sciuridae; genus Tamias; species Tamias sibiricus. The sequence goes on from CM046664.1 coordinate 81,550,553, forward strand.
GGGGCTTCAAGTTATATGTGCTGATTCTGTGCCCTTTAATGTCTTTCTCCACATGTTCGTTTACAACAATAGAAGTTGGTTGTTCCCAGAATGAATTATTCCTCCTTTAGGTAATTTGGGTGTGGAAGCTGGTAAGTTACTCCCACCTAGGAGCCAGTGCACAGTGTCCCAGGGCTTCAGATGTCTCTGCACTAGTGATTTCATTATGTGTCCAGCTACCAACTGAGCTTCCATATGTCACTGTGGTAGTTCCTGTATTTAATTGCAGTTTTTAATAAGTGCTTAAGGAAAATGTAGTCCAAACTTCCATGGAGAGAGATTTGCTTATTCGTTACTTATACTAAAAGAGTTTGTTTCATTCATAAATACCTTGCCAAAAATAAATATTTAAAGACTGCTTCATTTAGTATAAACAAGGCAGATACAGTCAGATGGCTTTCCGGTAAAGATATCTTCCCAAAGAATTGATATCAAAGAAAAACACAACTCTTGAGTTACAGGAATGAGGTATGTTTGTGATTGATGAGTCTCCACTTGGGAAAAATTGTTCTTCTAACTTTGTCATTTGAGCAATGTCTTCCATGATCATGGTAGTATCACTTTTATTATTATTACAATGTGTAACATATGATTATGTGGGTTTCTTAAGAGTGCAGTATACTCAAGGAATTTGAGGATCTTTGCTCACACAGTCTGCTACCATCCAGACAGATTTGGCCCAGAGATCTGCTCTAAAATACATATCACTGTATTACACTGCCTGGCAGAGCCACAGAAGTACTTAAGAGTGGGTATGTGGCTGGCACCGGCAGCTGTCTGAAGAGTCCAACACTGAGTAGACAAGTGCTGGGTCCACAAGGTCTAAGAATAACCCACAGAGAAATCTCTAGAAGTGCTGCTCTGTGTTGCAGCATGCCTTATTGAGGCAGTGGATGGGCATCCCTGAGAGCATGAGTCAGAAAGGCCCAATGGTACAACATTGGCATCTGGGACAAAGAGCATGGCTGTCCTAACATATCCCACCTTCTCAGGTCCAAGGCTGCCCACCTCAGCTTCACTTCCCAGGCCAGTGTGACATTCCTGTCATTTATTGATGACATAGCCTGTTGAAGGAATCATGACTTGTGTTTATCTTCTGGTTGGGAGAAAATGTTCCTTAAGGCAATTTTTGAAGTTATTAAAGTAAAAAAACAGCAAATGTGAGCTAAGAAGTCAATTCAAAGTACCCCCCCCTCACTAACTGAAGAAATGGAAGTACCTAAGATGGTTTTATAAGTTACCTATTGATTGTGATCAGTGTCAAACAACTACTTTTGTAAAACTCTCTCTCATGCCTGCTCAGGAATAAAGGCATTAATCTCTCCATGAAGAGTAGTTCCTGAATTGGAGTTTTAAGAATCCTTAGTAGCTAAAAATTTTGTTCTAATCTTTAATTTGTGGTGCATTTTTAGAATATTCTGGTCTGAAACATCTAAAAGATTATCAGTCTTTTATTATTATTACAATGTGTAACATATGATTGTGTGGCTTTCTTAAGAGTGTAGTATACTCAAGGAAATTGAGGATCTTTGCTCACACAGTCTGCTACCCATCTAGAAAGATTTGGCCCAGAGATCTGCTCTAAAATACATATCACTGTATTACACTGCCTGGCATAGCCAGGTTATACTACCATCTTAGGTACTTCCATTTGTTCAGTTAGTGGTGGGTATTTTGAATTGACTTCTTAGTTCACATTTGTTGTTTTTTACTTTAATAACTTCAAAAATTGCCTTAAGGAACATTTCTCCCAACCGGAAGATAAACACAAGTCATGATTCCTTCAATAGGCTATGTCATCAATAAATGACAGGAATGTCACACTGGCCTGGGAAGTGAAGCTGAGGTGGGCAGCCTTGGACCTGAGAAGGTGACATACATTAGGACAGCCATGCTCTTTGTCCCAGATGCCAAATGTGATAGAATATGTAGTAGGCAGGAGTTGGACAGGGTGGTATGTACCTGTAATCCCAGCTACTCACCAGGCTAACACAGGAGGATCAAGTTCAAGGACAGCCTCTGCATTTTATCAAGAACCTGTCTCAAAATAAAAAAAAAAAAAATTAAAAAAATTAAGGGCTGAGAATGTGACTCAGTAGGAAAGCACCCCTGGATTCCATCCCCAGTACTGGAAAAACAAACTAAAAGAATATGTGGTAGGCAAAATCATGCCCTGCCCCCTCCAAGATATCCACATCCTAATGCATGGCAAAAGAAACTTTGCACATTAATTAAGGTTAAGGCCTTGGAACGTGGAGATTATCCTGGATTATCTGGTTTGGACCCAATTTAATCACAGAAGTCCTTAAAAGCAGAGTTTTTTCCCCCTGGCCGTGGTCAGAGAGAACTGTGACTACAGAAGAAAGATTGGAAAGATGCAATACTGAGAGCTTTGAGGAAAGAGGAGAAGACCATGAGCCTACTGGTACCTTGATTTTAGTTTGTTGGGACCGTTGTCAGACTTCCAATCTACAGAACTGAATGATTGTAAATTTATGCTGTTTTAAGCCACTAAGTCTGTGGTGAATTGTTAGGTAACAGTAAAAATGCTGTTGTAGAATAAGTGAGCACAATACTTTGTGTGTAATAATATGATGAATAACTATAGTTTGGTTTATTTTTATTAAAAGTTAATAGGCCACAGGTAAACCAATATTTTTTATTTCAGAGTGATAAAGGAGTCTCAGTGCAACAATAAATATGTCTTAGATGCACATCCTTTTCCTATCATCAAAGGGGAAAAAATGGTGTTTAGAATGAAAGTAAAGCTCTCTTAGCAGGTTCAAGTTGCCAAGTTCAGAAAAAATGGTGCGGTTATTTAGTTTTGATTTGGATCTGTGTACTGAGACAGTGTACTTTCAAAGCCATGTAAGGTCATAGCCTTTAGCATTCACAAAAAAAAAAAAAAAAAAAAAAAAAAAAAAAAAAAAAAAAGGAATTCATCTCTAATACTCTAATAGCACATCAGTTCCAAATTGCTGGGCATGCCTTGGACTAAATCCTCACATATTCTATTACCAGCCAGCTCTATCCCACTTCAGTAAGGATCAACCCCACTCTTAGCACGTTTTAAGTACTTGAGGGATTTAGCTGAAAAGGCTGTCTTTAAGAGAAATTTTACATACTGAATTCTACTTTAGCTCCAGGAATTTTCAAAGCAGGAAAGTGAATATTTTCACATTTGATTGCTAGCCTCACAGTTAGTTACGTACTTATTTGTTTCAAGAAGGGGTTCTTAAAAGAGACAGGTTTCGATGTGCTGGAATGAATGTAGTTTTTGCCAAGCTGTTGTTACCATTTTTCATGGTTAACTGGCCTCCTCTTAAATAACCACAGTCTTTTTGTGAACCAAACTATATTTTTTTTCTGAATTTGTGCAATTTTCATCTAAACTTGTGCTTTCTTTTCCGCATCTCTTAAAGTAATATTTAGTGTTATAGAATCAATCTGCTTAAGACTAAATGAATACTGTGCATATACCTAAACATCATGTGGTAACTAAATTCTGAGTTGGAAAAAAATTGGATTCTGCCTGGATTCTAGTCTTCTTCTTGCTTCATATGCCTAGAACAGTCTTTGTTTCTGTCCTACTTATATAATGTAGACCTTGGGATTTATAAGTTTAATACATATCTTTTAGGGAGAGAGAAATAAGTAATACACTTTCTGTTTTTACACCCAACAGTTGCTCCTGATGACCCCAGCAGAAAAATAGATGGTGATACCATTATTTTTTCAAATGTCCAAGAAAGATCAAGTGCAGTTTATCAGTGCAATGCCTCTAATGAATATGGATATTTATTGGCAAATGCATTTGTAAATGTGCTCGGTAAGCTCTCCTTATATTAAAGACATGGCAAATTAAATTAATGACTACTATTATTTTCTACTCGCTCAGCAAAACTATATTGAGCATCTATTAGATGCAATGCACAGTACTTGGAACTACAAGGAAAATGTGAAGGTGAATATGATAAAATATTTGGCCTAAAGAATATCAGTCAGGTCTTAATGTTCTTTCATAACACAGTTGGTACAATGACAATTCTTCATTGTAGAAAATAATCAAATAGTCAGGCTAGTCCATTCACAGATGGTTAGAATAAGTGTCTAATCCCCCAGAAGGAAAATAGCTTTTGTCTGCCATTAGCAACTAAATAACCCTCCTCTTCCGTCCTTAGAAACTGACTAGTTCAATAACAATTTCATGATTCTGAGATTTTGAAAATGAACTATTAATTTTAATGCTTGGCCATTATCCAAATCACAGATGTACCTTAACTTAATTCATTAAAATATGTTCAGAAAACTATGACAATGTAGAGCTCATGCATATTCTAAAATGGGTGGTTTATACAAACATTGCACTTCTCATACTGGACCAAAAAAATCCACATTTGTTAAAATTTATGCAAAACGTGTTCTTATGGTACCAAAGAGTCATACTTCAACTCTTTAAGATTACTCTGCTCTCTTTACAAACAAAATTAACACCAGGAAGCCAGTCAATACTTGTTATTTTTTCTTCATGTTGAAATGAAGGTGATTAATCACATGAAAAACTATGTGGTTAAGATATTGGTGAATGGTGAAGAAACAGTTTTGACTTCTGGTTTTTTGTTTGTTTTTTCTCTCTACTTCTGTGTATTTCATTTGAGATTCTACATATAAATGAAATTCTGCAGTATTTGTCTTTTGGAGTCTGGCTTGTTTCATTTCACATAAAGTCTTCCAGATTCATCCATGTTGTCACAAATGACAGAATTTGCTTCTTTTTTAATAATAGCCCTTCTAATAGTTCTCTAGTGATAGATATGTCATTGTTAATATTTGCATTTTTCTCATGATTGGTGATCTTGAGCATTTTTTATATGCCTCTTGGCCATTTGTATGTCTTCTTTAGTTAATTTAGGTTCTTGGCTCATCTTTTAATTGAATTATTTGTTTTCACGTACTACTGAGTTGTTTGAGCTCCTTATATGTTTGTGTGTTAGTCCCTCATCAGATGTATGGTATGCAAATATTTTCTCCCATCTGTTGGTTGTCTCTTCACTGTGTTTTCTTGACTATAAGAAGCTTTTTAGTCCTCTCTGTATATAAATCATCACACTCATCACTCTGATTTTTCTGTCAGCTTATTTGTTCCTCACCATTCCTACCCACTGGGGTGATAATATGTCATTCATTCAAAGAAAATACACTTTGCCATTATTTTGTGTCAGACACTGTGCTGAGGATAAAATGATAAAAAGTAACATTCCTTGACTGCAAGGAACTTAGTAACATAGGAGATAGAGATAAGTAAACCAGTAGTTAAATAATGCCTTAGGTACTTAATGTGACTCAAAGAAAGGAAAATTGGTTTTTGGTTTTTTTCCCCACCATGAGTAACTGGTAGTGTCATACTGACAGGAACACAAGGGAAGAGACATGTTGATTGTGCTATACCATAAACTTTAATGACCTTAAAACAAAACGCAGTAAATGCACTGTAAACCTAAAATGTGTTCTAATATTCATTGTGCCATTTAAATGTTTTTAGCTGAGCCACCGCGAATCCTCACATCTGCAAATACACTCTACCAGGTCATTGCCAACAGGCCTGCTCTGCTAGATTGTGTCTTCTTTGGGTCTCCTCTGCCTACCATTGAATGGTAAGTAGTGGCCCTATTTGTTGTTAAGCACTTGCACTTGCTAAAGCCTTCACATTTCTAACATGCTGGGCTTTAGTCAGAGAACAAACAGGAGAAATGCACTGCAAAATCCATTATACTATTAACCATTGAGTTCATTCATTCATGCACAAATATTTATTAACTACTTGCTCTGTGCTAAATACTCTTACACATATAACCTATTTAGCAGCACATTCTACCAACCACAAAGCTAGTAAATTTTTTTTTAATATAAGTTTTAAGGCTGCTGTATTTTACAATGCCATGGACATCACCTGGGACTTCATGAATAGTGACTAGAGGGACTGGTTGGAAGACTTCCCTTGATAATAAAACATCATGTAGGGTGTGAGGGAGAGGTTATGTAAACTAAACAGACATTATTACCACCAGGATTTCTCTGTAGTTCCTCTCCCACAAGATCTTTCTGACTTGAATCCAGCCAAGCTCTTCTGTGTCCTTTTACTTCCCACTTCAGACCAACCCCTTTCACACACCACTCCTGATATACATCTTCCTCCTATGACTAGCTTGCTGGCTTTTAAGAGGTGGGGAGAGACAAGGCAAGTATTGATGATGATTGGAACAGACATTTGTGAATCATCTGTGAGGTCTCAGTCTCTGTACTGGTCTTCAGCTACTGAGATGAGAATGAAGCCAGGCTTAGGATTAAAGGAAAATCTCCCCATGCCCTCACCTTAACCACTGAGAACGAAAACATATGCTGGTGCAAAATTTCCTCATGAATGTGACAAAATATGCATGTATATAATAGTCTGACTTTCCCTCATCCTTTCTCATCCATCTTCACTTCTTCCATCTGATATATGTGCTTTTTTATTCTCCCTGAATATTTTCCTGTTCAGACACTCAAAAACACAATCCGTATAACCTTGAAGTCAAAATCTCTTTAAAATTGCAGCCCATAGATAGAGTTACAAATACATCACAGTTGGGGGGGGGGGCGTGTAAAAAGGAATAATCTTATCTCTGCCTATTTTAGCACCTCTTTAGGATAAAAATAGGTAATAATATATTTATTAAATTATGTATCATAAAAATTATAATTTAAGACATATATTATCAGACTAATTCTGCAAACACCATTTTTGTTGAATTCTCCAGTCTTGTCTTTTCTTTATGTTTACCTCCTAACATTTAAGCAGTATGTTTGTGCAGATTCCATATGTCTTTGAACCTGACACTGTACTGCAGATCATGGTTGTGCTGACCTTGAGCATGGCATTTTATGTTTGACTTCAAATTATGAGTCATTTTATTCTCATCATGATAATTTCTGTAATGAAGGTTTAAAGGAGCCAAAGGAAGTGCTCTTCGCGAAGACGTTTATGTTTTACATGAAAATGGAACTTTGGAAATTCCTGTGGCACAAAAGGATAGTTCAGGAACTTATACATGTGTTGCAAGGAACAAATTAGGGATGGCAAAGAATGATGTTCACTTGGAAATCAAAGGTAAGGCAGAAGTCAGGATTTTTTTTCAAATATTATGTGACTTTGAGCAACTTCTCCAGCTTGGCCAATGGCTAACAATAACTGGATTTCAGATCCAACAAGGATCATCAAACAGCCTGAATATGCAGTTGTACAAAGAGGGAGCACCGTGTCCTTTGAATGCAAAGTGAAGCATGATCACACCTTAGTCCCCCACTGTCACGTGGCTGAAGGACAACAGCGAGCTGCCCAACGATGAAAGGTATTCGAAGACAATTTTTCTTTCTCTCTGTTCTCTCCTTAAGCTGCTCTTGAACTAAAGGTTTATTGTATAGTGACTTAATGGTGATGTTTTTTAGTTTCTGAAGTTTGCTATGTACAAAGTAAAGAGATATGCATTCTCTCCCTACTGTAAAATATTTGGACCAAAAAGGTATTGAACTATTGAAATAAGATCCTGAGAATGTTTGTCTAGCATTGTGCGTGGGTCTCCAGTGTAATTTGGGATGGGGAAAACCCTTCAGGCTTTGGATAACATCCATTGTTTTGTACCTAAAACGGTGAAGTCTCAACAGATGTTTTTAGTCCCATTCAAAAAAAAAAAAAAGCAGAAATATGATCTCTAAGCATCAGAGGGTGGAAATCCTTGCAGTATTTTAGTTTTTATTTGGAGAGTGAGTTTTATTTTGATTTTACCTAACACCAGTGGGAAGGGGAAGGAAAAGCAAAATACAAGTGTGTTACAGTCCTTTAAATTGGACTTGAAGGATACTCATAGTGTTTTCCAACTCAGGCCCTCAATTTGACGTAGTAAACATGGTGAGTACACAGAGCTGGATGTGCACCTTAGCAGTCACAGTGGCTACAGGTGTTGCCCCCTACTAAGAGTGCTGTATTCCAGTGGAAACAGTTTCCATAGTTTTCTTGCAGCTGATCTAAACCTATGGTGCCTAAGTGGAGTCCTGTTGCTTGTTAATGTCCCCAAAAGGACTTTGTGACCTTCCACTCTAGTGACCAGGGTTTCCATCTAGTTCTCAGCTTCAACTATTTGTGGAATCTGAGCTGATTATAAAGGAGAAGGAAATATGAAGAAATGACCATCAGGTTAAGTCCGTTGAACTTTAACTTGTAAATTACCTGGGAAGACAGCTTATGATTTGTGTAGCCTCATTAAAATCAGACAGGAGTCCTGAATACATTGACTTTTGACCCATGGAGCAATTTTTCATGTCTGAAAGTAACCTCTAAAAAACTCTCAGTGGAGATTGCTGTTCTAAATCTTCCTGTGTCTAGTGCTAAGACCGATTGAATTTACTTTCTCCTATGAGACCTTATGCATGTGTTTAAAATGACACAAAATTACTGCGGTAAATAATAGATTATTTTAAAATATGCACTTTTGATGGAAATTAAACTGAATAAGTAGTTTTCAGATGTTTCTTAGCAGTAGCCTTAATCAAGTGCTCTATCAGGGATAACTGTGGAGTTGTCCCCACCTCACCTAAGGATGCTGCTGGGGACTTTTATTAATTTTTTTTAAATTGACACACAATAATAGTATTTATTTATGGGCTATCATGGGATGTTTTACCCTGGGGACTTTGAGGCAGCTCCTAAGACGCCAGAGGCTTGGTTGAAAGCCATTATATTTAATATCTCTCCTAACCCAAGATTCTAATTCATTTTAATTGTTTTTCAACTCTAACCATTACTAAAGTAACACATATTATGTAAGATTCTCACTCTAAGTTGCTGAAATTCTTACCATCTTCCTGTTTTGTCAAGTTCACAGAGTGTCTTTCGTGGCAGTAAGGCAGTCCTGGGGTGTGGTTGGCTGTCCATTTCAGCAGCTCTGAGTGTGTTATATTCACAGGTTCACTGTTGACAAGGATCATTTAGTGGTAGCTGATGTAAGTGACAATGACGGTGGGATCTACACTTGTGTCGCCAACACAACTCTGGACTATGTTTCTGCAAGTGCTGTGCTCAGCGTTGTTGGTAAGAACCAGAACAAATTCAGCACAGCCAGCTTCCCCAGCTTTGGTTAAAAAGAAAAAGGAAAATTGTAAATATGAAATGTTTGCTCATTATAGTTTTAAAACCATAGCTTTTATTCTTTTTGAAAGATGCCTTCAAGGTGATCATTTCAGGATAAGCTCTATAGCAGACTGAGATAAAATGGTAGATATTGGAGGCATTTTTATAAGAAAATTGGGGGGAATAATCTGCTTTGTTTAAAAGTTAAGGGTTTGTATTCTTAAATTGTTATTGCATGTTTATTAATGCCATATCTCACAGCTAAGCATAGGGCTTAAATTTATAACCCTAGTCATGTGCAGTCTTTGTCTTCTTGTGCTATCTTGTATCTTTCCATTACTAATTTTGATTAAAATCCTTTATATTAATGTCCTTTCTAGCTCCTACTCCAACTCCAGCTCCCATTTACGGTAAACTAATATGAGTCTTCTTTCTTATTTTCTGTCAGTTTCACATTTGAAAGTAAAAAAAAAAAAAAAAAAAAAAAAAAAAAAAAAAATTCTTTATCACATCATCATGTTTCTTTAAGGAAAAGGGGGTCTGTCAATTGTTGTATCCTTCATTTACTGCAATAAATCATTTCTTCATCATAACCTTAGAACTTTTTACTGAGTTTATTGCCAATTGTTTCTAAATATTGCAGGTGCTATTACAAAAATCATTCCATTTGACAAAAGTCCCTCTTTGGTACAATTTCCTTATAAAGTAAGCAAGTAGCACAGGGCTTTGTCAAAAGCTGTCATCCGTATTTTAAAGAATGAAATAAAATTCTTATATCGTTCCACAAGTTAGGTTTTACTTCAGTCTGTTAAAATTTGGTTTGGAAAATAAATGTTGTTTGGGGATCCATTTTCAAGAAACTTAAACAGGGAAAAAATGGATATTTAGAACATTTTTTACTTTTATGTCAGAGAAAAATGATCCGTTATTTTTCACAACAGATAAGTCATTTGAGACCCAGAGGAAGGGCACATTAATGTCATGTAAAACTTTTATGACTCTGGAAAGTAGAAATCATTTCCAGAAATCCTTTGTTTAGAAAACCCTTATTTTCATTCAGCACATAAGTACAAAAATTAATTTTTGTGCATAATCATAAATTGATTAGATTTTATGTAGTATCGCTATTTTTATATATAAAATGTGTCCCTGGTAGACATTTACTGCTTTACTACTTATGGAAAGAATAACCCATATATTTATATGGCCTGGAGTTCTCCAAGAACCAGAGTTACTTCTAGAAGCAAGTTTCAAAAAAGGCCCAGGGCAGAGTGTTAACTCTGGATCCCAGAGGCACCATTCAATAAGGCAGCCCTGCTTCTGGGTTATCTTTGTCCAACCGATGTCCAGTGTCTGAGCGTAAACACACCTATGCATGCTGAGGGATACTACTCTTAAGAATATAGATATTCTTCAGGAGCCCTCAAGTCTGTCATTCAGCATGTCTCAGAAAGAACATTTGAATCTCCTTTTAACAGTGTATCTGTTTGCCTGAATGTGTTTTCCAGCATTTGCTATTCTGTTCCCCATGTCTTAAAAATTAAGCTTTCACATTACTCTTTATGTTTGTGCTCTTTGTGTTTATGAGAAGACACACACTGAGAGTGCTGATGAACCCGAGTCCTCTGCTTCCCTGGCTTTGGTTACAAATGACTTCATTCCATTTGGAAAGCAAGCAGCAGAGCTCATCATGGGTTGTCCTGGCTGTGCTCTGGGGTTCCCAGCACCCTCAGTTGTTTCCATCTCACTTCATTTGCATGCTCATTGACCATCACGTGTGCTGTGTCTTTAAGCTGTCCCCTCCAAATAACTAGTGTCGTGCATAAAGAAGAACTCTTAAAAAAACAGATAGCTAACCATGATGTGTGTGTTTGGTCTACAGATGTCCCAAATCCTCCCTTTGATTTAGAATTGACTAATCAACTCGACAAAAGTGTTCAGCTATCCTGGACCCCAGGCGATGACAACAACAGCCCTATTACAAGTATGTGGTGTCATTTGCTCTATCACTGATAAGTTTAATGGCTGTTTTGGAATCACTTTCTAATATGCAACTGCGGTTCCTCATGAAGGTACTTACAGGCATTCTCTACTTTATTACCAATAGAACTAAAAGATTCATGTATGTCTCTCTTCAGAGGTGGAGTGATTCCTGGTTACAGTTTCTTGGATAGGACACTAATTTCTGAATATATTAATGAAGCAAATACACTGTCATTTTTAAGATCTGTAAGAATCACTTTAAATTTTTATATATTTGGTTTTTTGGGTACCAGGCATTGAACCCAGGGGCATTTTTACCACTGAGCCAGCCCTTTCTATTTTTTCCTTTTTTGTTTTGTTTTGAGAGAGGGTCTTGCTAAGTTGCTTAGGGCCTCACTAGGTTGTTGAGGCTGACTTTGAACTTGCCTTTTTTTAATTGGTTCTTTTTAGTTATACATGACAGTAGAGTCCATTTTAATAAAATTATACATGCATGGAATATATCTTATTCTAATTAGGGCTCTAGTCTTGTGGATATACATGATAGTGGGATTCATATGGTGTATTCATATATGTACATAGAAAAGTAACAGGGGTGCCAGCCAGCATCTCCTTGGGGGGTTCTTCCTTCCCAGGAGGATGTAAGCCTCTCTAAAACTTAAAGTCTCAAATAATTAGTGAATAACAAAACAAAAATGGCCAGAAATATATTTACAAAAGCAAAGCCCCTGATAGATCTAGTATACATGGGTGCTAAAACTAGACAAAGATGGCTTCGGTGGTTTATTTAAAGGGGTACATCAAAGGCAGGGATAAGGTTTCAAGGGTGGAGTCTTGCTTCCCGATGTCTTGCAGTCAGCAGGTTGATTGACATATTGGCAAGTCACACCCATCTCAGGTGCTGTGTGGACCTCCACAGAACAGGATAGAAATTCACACTGTCCCTGGGCAACTGACCAGAGAAAATGTCCACTGGTTATTCCCAGACACCAGATGTTTTTATCCACTAGACTTCCATGTGTGGTGACCCACATGCAACCCATGGACGGCTCGTGACAGAAAAGTTATGTCAAATTCATTCCACTCTTTCCTATATCCATCCCTCCTCCCTTCCCTTCAGTCCTTTTTGTCTAATCCTCTGAAATTCTATTATTCCCTTCCCTGTTTATGGTGGGTTAGCTTCCACATATCAGAGAAAATGTTCACCCTTTGGTTTCTGGGGATTGGATTTCACTCAGCATGCTTAACTTTGTGAATTTGTGATCCTCCTGCCTCAGCCCCACAAGTCACTGGGATTATAGGTGTGCACCACCACTCCTGAAAATCTACCACAGTAGGAAGATGCATCTTAAGTTCATTATTCAATTTGCCCATTGCTTTTGGGAGAAGAAGATAGGAGGAGCAGGTGCCAAAAGGCCCCCTCTAAATGTTAGGAAAATGAGATTCTGTGAGTAAAGTCACTTCAAATCCACAGTTGGTACCAGAACTAGGTATAGACATCAGGTCCATTAACTTCCAAATAGGTCCCTTTCTTCCCACTGCTCACTGCTACAAAGTGGCATATTCAACAATGTCAGTTCTTCACCTTGATGCCTTAATCCCTGGGAATACTGTCAAATGAGGTACCAGACCATAAGGATGATGGAAGAGTTTAATAAGTTAGAGTAGAGGTAAGCATTGAGATTTAATTGTAAAACCGAAGAGATACTTAAGAGAGCAGACACAGTCATGGGCCTGAAATACGTGATTGCCTTCAGGTGTAGACTGCAGGAAGTTCTAATACTTTTCTGATGATGATATAAAATTATTCTGAAATAATAAGTGTGTTGATTTATTGCACCTCCAGGCAAAGCAGAATATTCCCAATAAAATCAACCAAATGCTTCTTTTCTATCTTGTATTTAATGGTGCCCTTTTCTCAGCTGAGTTTTCAGTGTCTTAGATCACTAAGACAGAATTGAAAAGACCTGCAGTGGTCTGAAGGTCTTTCCTGCCTACTTCTGTCTCCTCTCCTTTTTATCTTCCATGGACATTTCCCTAAATACATGTCCTTCACTTCTGTCTTAACATCATCTTTCTGGAGAACTCAAACACATGGATATCTATATATAAATGTGTGTGTGTGTGTGTGTGTGTGTGTGTGTGTGTGTGTGTGTTTAGACCATCAAAAAAAATCAGGAGAAAGAGATGGGGGTGTCAGGGGTGTAATTATGAATAGAGAGGTCAGGAAAGCCACACAAAGAAGGTAGCACTTAAGTATGTCAATCAGGACAGGAGGAGGAAGTCAGTGAGCATACTCTGAAATTATCTGGGGGAAGAACTTTCCAAAGAAAGCAAAGGGAAAAAAACAAAGGCTCTGAGACAGGGGCATGTATGTTGGAAATTAGTGTAGCTGCAGTGAAATGAGCTAGGGGAAGTGAAATAGGAGAGAAGGTCACAGAGTTGAAGAGTTCGGCAGTGAGCAGGAGTGTGAATTGTGCAGGGCCTGGTAAGCCATTGTAAGGTTGGAAAGCCCTCATCATTATAATTTTCATTGAAAATGGTCTATAAAATAATAAGAAGGGGAGCACTGAAATCAGGTTGACTGGTTTCTGTACTGTGAACTGCAGTACCCCATGATACCTCAGTAAATTCACAAGGATGCATTAAACTAATTTCAAATATTTGATATTTTTAAAACACAGTGGCAAGCCGGGTACTATGGTGCATGCCTGTAATCCGAACAACTTGGTCAGCTGAGGTCTCGCAAGTGCAAGGTCAGCCTCAGCAATTTATTGAGGCCCTAAGCAGCTTAGCAAGACCCTGTCTTAAAATAAAACAATAAAAATGGCTCAGTAGTAAAGCACCTCTGAATCTTCAATACCAAAAATTAAAAATAAAAAGGATAGTGACATCTGTCAGGCACCTTGTAAAATTAGCTTGAGGTGGTTTATATTTTCAATAATATGTTGCTATGTCATATTGTGATGATGTCACATCTCTGGAAAGCATTTTCTGTGGTAAAAAGCAAGTGCCATGTGAAAAATCACTATGGAACAGGAAATAAAGGTGGTGATGTCCGATTTGTTTATAAGGTTTGGGAAGTTGTGTTTTAAATTCTTAAGGCATAAATACGTATTAAATTGCATGGACCTAACTATTTAACACATGAAAACATCAAATATTTCTTTTGATCTAAGGAAACTGTGAAAAGAATTACTGAGACACCAGGTATATCATGAGCTGAAGAAGTTTTGAGAATTACAGGATTAGGAGGTTATGTGATAATTCACACAGGAGAAATGATAGTGGGTTGAAATGATGGTGAAAGGGATGGAGGTGGAGAAACAGTCAGATTTTGGATATACTTTAATGGTACAGCCCAACAGGACTCTTGAAAGATGAAAGAAGGAGAAGAACCAATGAGGACACTAAGGTTTTGTTTGACTTGAGTTGTCACTACCAGTTGGGGAAGAAGATTGAACTGTTTTTCTCATATCCAGTTTGACCCTATAGTAAGAATAGACAGCCAAGTACAGTTGTTGAGTAGGAGATTGGCTACTCAATTCCGTGGTTCAGGGGAGAGATCTAGGCTGCAGATATAAATGCGGAAGTCATCTATTGATGGGACTAGAGATCACCAGCAAAGGAATGTGGACTGAAAGCACTCCAAGGACTTAGCTTTAGACCACTACAACATGTATAGTTCTTCTAGTTCATTTTTGTATTTGCAGTTCACAACATGATACCTGGCACATAGTAGGCAATTAATGAATGCCTAAATAACCACTTTTACAAAAGTAAATCAATACATTCCACAAAATTTTAGTAGCTATAGAGGGTTTGAACTGAAAAGTCCATCTTCCTCCTGCTCCTGACTGCCAGCTCCTCTGACCACATCAATATTATCAGTGTCTAATAGCTTGAGATGGTTTACATTTTCAACATTATGTTTCTATGTCATATTGTGATGAGGTCACATCTCCGGAAAGCATTTTTTTGGGGAAATGTGAACACATTTATTCAAAATAAATTGATAGAAGAGCCATTTCTCTGAGAGTAAATGTGTTAAATATTATTAGATTTTCCACATTGTCCTGTATAGAAGTTGTACCAATTTATACTTCCCATGAAGTCTGAGAATGCTTCTTTCCCTCTGAGAGGTGGTACATGCATATCCAAGTGCACATGGCTTTGTGAAATGTTATTTTATACAAATGTAGCATTCAGCACACACTCTTCTATACCATGCTTGGTTTCACTTAACAATATGTTTGGATATCATTGTTTTAGTACATATGAAGCAGTTCCACTCATTTATAACATGCAGAATATTCCACTGTGTGGAAAGACGGTACTTGATTTAATCAATGGCCTATTGGTGGATATTTAGCCTATTTGCAAATAGATTGTTTCGATTGCAAAAAATGTTGCAATGTGAATTATTTTCCATGCATCTTTGAACAATATGCATGAACACATTTATTCAAAATAAATTGATAGAAGTGCAATTTATCTAAGAGTAAATGTGTTAAATATTGTTAGATTTTCTAAATTGTCCTGTATAGAAATTGTACCAATTTACACTTCCCATGAAGTCTGAGAATGCTTCTTTCTCTCTGTGGCAGTCAACAAGATGTTTTAAGCCTTTGATTGTTGTCAATCTGTTTAGTAAAAAAGTGGCACCTTACTCTATTTAGTTTAATTCCTTCTATTATGAAAAATTGATCATCTTTTCATATATTTAAACTTTTCCTTGGAGTATATGGCTCAATTCTAAATAGTTTAAACTAAACTCAGCATGCTAGAGAAAGAATACTAGATACTATTGAGTGCACTTTAATATTGAGGATAATGAAAGAACTCTAAAATAAAAATATTCTAATGGAATTTTTTTTTTTTTTTTTTGAAAGCCAACTAATCCATGTTTGGCTACTTTTTTTTTCTCTTCTTTTTTTTTTTTTTTTTTTTTTTGGTGGGGGTGTACCTGGGATTGAACTCAGGGGCACTCAGCCACTGAGCCACATCTCCAGCCCTTTTTTTGTATTTTATTTAGAGACAGGGTCTCACTGAGTTACTTAGTGCCTTGCTTTTGCTGAGGCTGGCTTTGAACTCACAATCCTCCTGCCTCAGCCTCTCTAGCCACTGGGATTACAAGCATGCACCACCACACTGGGCTTGGCTACTCTTGATTGCCCTGTTAGTTGTGGCTATAACCTACCCCTTGGTTGACTGAACTCACTATCTTGGGTTTGTGGTGTGTGTGTGTGTGTGTGTGTGTGTGTGTGTGTGTGTTTTATGGCCAGAATTCATCATTGAATATGAAGATGCAATGCACGAGGCAGGGCTGTGGCACCACCAAACTGAAGTTTCTGGAACGCAGACCACAGCCCAGCTGAAGCTGTCTCCTTACGTGAACTATTCCTTCCGGGTGATGGCGGTGAACAGCATCGGGAGGAGCCTGCCCAGCGAGGCGTCTGAACAGTATCTGACAAAAGCCACAGGTAGGGCGGACTTCAGGGATAGGAAATAGAATACAGAAGTTTTTTCACTCTTTGCAAATGACCAAAGCTTATACATGTGTGTCTGCTTAACTTCTAGAACCAGATAAAAATCCCACAGCTGTGGAAGGACTGGGTTCAGAGCCTGATAATTTGGTGATTACATGGAAGGTGAGCTATGAAGCTTTCAACTTTCCTCAGTCTTTTTAGAGTGAAAAGAAAAAAGTTGTTTTAAAATAATGTCTGCATTTAAAATCCCATTGCACACATTCATCTTTATTTAAGAGGTGTTATCATGTAGTAGTTAAAAAGTTTGATCCCTGAAGCCAAAACAAATGGGTGCAAATCCCAACTCTGCTACTTACAATGTGATCTTAAGACAGTTGTTGAACATCTGTTAGGCATCTGTATGATAAGAATAACAATAGAAGCAACTGCATAAGATTAAAAAAATTAATACATGTAAAACATGTATCATAATGCCTAGCACATATATGAATTCAAAAATAGTAGCCACTGTTGTCATTGTTGTAAGAGAACTACCTGGAGCGCATGTATCAAGCCATTCCCAGTAGTCAATTTATTAGTAGTAGTGGTAATTATTTGGCTTATATGTATTTTTTGGATTTGAAAATTTAACGCATATTAACTTGTATAATTCTTAAACCTTAGATACTTATATATACTTAGATGTATACAAATGTGTACATATACATATATATATACATATGTATACACACAAATATATATCTTTGTAGGATAACATGACAGGCTAACTTTTTTAAAAAAAAGCAGGGAAGTGGTTCATAAGTTTCAGTCTTCAAATTAAACAGGCAGTGATGTATTATCACACAACAGGAATGTATAAAGGAATCTAGAAACTGAAATGTTTTAAGACTTACCCAACCTTGACTATGCAGCCGGACTTTGAAAGGTTTATGTGGTATTTACGGCTTTAAGATAGTAATTTACAATCTTTGAAATGTTGATCCAAACAAGTTTTGAATCTCATCACAAATGGAAAAAAAAAAAAAAAAAGATAAGCGGTCCCTGGAGAAAATGGTTAGTAGCTTGTATTTCAGTGTTTCAATGCTCACTTTAAGTCTGGGAATTGGATTTGTTGTTCCCATAAAAGGTTATGCAGTCGATCTGTTTTGTAAGCTCAGGTTCTTTGGCTTTTCCCATAGCCCCTGAACGGTTTTGAATCTAATGGGCCAGGCCTTCAGTACAAAGTGAGCTGGCGCCAGAAAGATGGTGATGATGAATGGACATCTGTGGTAGTAGCAAATGTATCCAAATATATTGTCTCCGGCACACCAACCTTTGTCCCATACCTGATAAAAGTTCAGGCCCTGAATGACGTGGGCTTTGCTCCAGAACCAGCTGTAGTCATGGGACATTCTGGAGAAGACCGTAAGTGTCTCCACCATTTCCTTTTTATTCTTCCCCAGCCAAAGAAACCTACCAAGGTGTAAACCAAGGCCATTTCCAAAGGCGCGTAGGTTTGCAAAGGAGGGAGGTGGCAATTATTTTGTTTAATTTCTCTGAATTCAAGCAGCTTTCTATGTAAGAAATAGGAGGCTTAGGGCTGGGGCTGTCTATACCTCAGTGGTAGAGTGCTTGCCTAGCAGGTGAAGGCCCTTGCTTTGATTCCCCAGAAAAACACAATGCGCGCGCAAGCACACACACACACACACACACACACACACACACAAAAAGTGGTTCAGAATGTGAGAAAGGGAATACTTTAAAAAAAAAAGTTGTCTTCATAAAAATAATCAAAAACTCAACTTTCAATCCTTAACAGTCCTTAGAATAAGATTCTATAGAATCTATAGAATAGGCTGGGGCCTATTTATGTTTCAAATAAAAATTATTAGAGATAGAGACTTTTTTTGCATGAAATTCAAAATAACACTGATACTTCTACTCCCCTCCCCTATCCGTTTTCCAGTGCCTATGGTGGCTCCTGGGAATGTCCATGTGAATGTTGTAAACAGCACCTTGGCCGAGGTGCACTGGGATCCCGTACCTCTGAAAAGTATTCGAGGACACCTACAAGGCTATCGGGCAAGTGAAGGGAGACATTTCATGTTCTCTCCTTAGTAACAGGATATTGGCAAATGCCACTTGTCACACACACTGTGTAATGATGGAATTATTTGATTTCTCTCCTCAGGAGCTGTTGAACTCAAGAGCTCATTTGTTTATTGCCTTAGGCAAGGTTACAAGACCCCAGCTAGAATTAACACCAAATATCACTCTTCCAAAGAGAAAAAAAAAAGTTTTCTCCATTTTTTCTCTAGATGCTACAACAATCTAACATTGTGTCAACTAAACAATGTGTACAAAATAAAGAAATTTAATTTTTAAAGAATTAGAACATATTGAACTGTACTCATTTCAAAGTAATATGAACCACATGTATTGAACACACAAAGTTATCTGATAATTTAGGTATTTTAAAAAATAATTCAGATTATATTTTTAGATCATATAGACCCAACTGTGTCATTCTTATGAACATCAATTATATTTGTTCTTGAGACTCATAGGAAAACTGATTTATAGAGATTGATAGGCAGCCAGAGAACTACACACACACACACACACACACACACACACACACACACACCCCAATGATTTGTTAACACTGACTCCTAGAGGCCACTTTTTGTACTGCATTATGTTCATTTTTCCCTGCCTAACATTGGCTAGATATTGTATTACACATGTTGGCTTTTCTTGAAAAATGCCTTTACATTCCTAAGAAAAATTGAGGAACTTAACAAACAACAATTCTGTGTTTGTGAGCAAAGTTAACACTTTGTTTATGTATTTCTCCAAAACCTGCGACTATAATTTAATATTAAAAAATAAGCATTTTTTAATTAAGTGATACAGCTTGGCCTAGTAGCAAAGCCCTAAATTTGCAATAGAAGATCCCCTGTGGCTTTGGGAAAGTCACTCAGTAACCCAGAAACTCATCTGCACTGTAAAAAATAATAAAAGCATCACTGTGATTTTTAGGGTTAAACTAAATGATTATACGTGAAATATGTATTAACTCTGGAAAAATACGTAAACATTGGCTAGTGATTTTATTTTAAGAATATTTTATACAATTAAAAGACTTTAAATCATTTTTATTGTCTATCCAATTTCTAGAGAGAACCCTACTAGTCTCATGCTATTTCATTTATTTCACTTATATTCCTATAACAAAATAGTATGGCCTGACTATTTCTCTTGCCTCAGAATCAATATCCATAAATTTTGCTGCTAGTTTTCTTATAAAATGCACCTCAGGAATTTTCTGGGAAAACAAGTTTTTTTGTGAGCATGAGGAATCTTGTTTCCTCCTTTGTGCATCCCTGACTTTTGTTTTGCCATTTCAGATTTACTATTGGAAGGCACAGAATTCATCCAAAAGAACCAGACGTCACATTGAAAAAAAGATCCTCACCTTCCAAGGCAGCAAGACTCACGGCATGCTGCCCGGGCTGGAGCCCTTCAGCCACTACACACTGAACGTCCGTGTGGTCAATGGGAAAGGGGAGGGCCCGGCCAGCCCTGACAGAGTCTTTACTACTCCAGAAGGAGGTATGGAGGGGACTTGTCTCTGAGATCCAGGAACATATGGCCTGGCCTGAGAGGTTTTGCCTGACAATAGGGCCTCCAAGTAAAATATATTCTGGAAGCCACATGTGGTTTTCCTAGAGATGAGCAGTGCACACACAAAAGATGGTAAAATCACTCCTATGTGACCTAAGGGTCTGAAGATTTCATGTAACTCTGGACATTTTGGAAGGTTCCAGAACTCCTAAAGGGCCCTCTCCATTCATTTAAAATTTTTCTCCACTGCTTACACTACCTGAAAACTTGCTAATTTGATGATTATTTGGGTCATTAGCTTTCTGACCTGAGGCACGTTCTGTGACTTCTCTAAGTGTCAGTAGCCTCATCTGAAAAGCATGAGAAAAACATTGAGAAAAGAAATCATTTCTAAAAGTTGTAGTTGACTTCTGTAGCTTCTTTCTCAGTGCACTTTCACAATTTATTATGAAGTTAAGCTGAATTAGAAGGTGGAAGTCTTGACCAAATGAGTTGGAAAGATCAAGGAAAAGTCAAAGCCCCTGCAGGTATGGACTACTGCAGGGGAGCAGCAAAGGAAAATAAAATGTATGTGAATGGAGGAGAAGGCAAGATGAAGTTTGGGCAAGAAGAGTGTGGGACCTAATGGATGAGGCAGAGAGGGGACCATGTACTAAGAAGGAGAGAAATCAAAAAGGCACTAAAATTGGCTTGACCTATTTTGAATTTTGCGTCAAGTCAGACATACTAAGGGGCCAGATAGCTTCTGTGAATACCTTAATCTTTTTGATAAAATAAGTTCTCAAATGCATGCTGTCCTGGCTCCTGGTTGAGGGCTCATGATGTGCTAGCTGCCCAACGGCCTCTGAGTCCCCCACTCCCATCCCACAATTGCTTGTCCTGATCTCACTGCCCTTTGGAGAGGCAGTGCTCCTTCCACCCAAGGTTTTCACCACTGAGGCCCCACACTGGTCCTTTGGATGGCTCAGGGGAAGGTGTCATAGAAGAAACAATTAGAGGTTTACAGGGTAAAGAAGAGAGGAAGCGATGTGACTTAACACAAAGCTCTGAAATAGTAGAGCTCCTATAGGAAACTGCAGATTGTATGGTCATAAGTGGTAAGAAAAGGACGTCAGTGAGGGAGGCCCCACATCATGCATGGTTTGGGATACTATGAATATGAAACTGGTCCAGAGGTTCTTAGCCTGCAGACTATAATCTCTCAGGGGGACAATTTCAGCTTATAAGAAGCTCCGTGAGCCTCCTTAAATTGTATGCAAAATTTAAGTATATTTTTCTAGGGAGAGTTTCTGGCTGTAATCAGATTCTCAAAGGGCTCTGTGATCCCCAAAAGTTCTGAACCACTTATTTATTTAAGGGAGCTTAGAAGCTTGTAACTATACCAGGCATGATTATAGATAGACCTGGCAAAGGAGGAGAAGTGGCAAAGAAGAAGAGAGGAGAGCATGGACATGGTTGAAATTAAGGAGATGAAGTTGCCAGAAACTAGTGTCTCAGGAGATGGTGGAAATGAGGCCGAGAGAGAAGCCCAGGTCAACTCCCTGATTTTGGGCTAGATAAGGCATTAATGCATTTGTAGGGAAAACAGCCATCAGAAGGGAGAGCTGCCACCAGCCATCATCCCCATGAGGAAGTGAATAAAAGACCAGGATGTTTCCTCTGGCCACTTGACAGTCTTTGCTATAGAAAACCCAACACCCATCAGGCCTTTTCCAGAGGGCCAGGGGTGTGCCAGCCTTGGGGCTTTTGTCCATTAGCACCAGACCCTGGGCAGCTGTCAGCTCTCAGGGTAAGAGTGGCTCTGCACCTGGTAGGCTGGCGTGGGCCCAAAGCTCAGCAGGCAGAGCGTCAACTGTTTGGTGACATCTGGTTTTGTTGGGGAAAATAGTCCTTAATGACCCAGAATTCAGCTGCTTCTCCTCAGAGGTCCGGTAAAGTCAGTTTTGCATAGTAACTAGTTTGCTTTTATTGTGACACACCCTCTATAAGTCAAGTAATTACTATGTCCTTTAAAAATATTTGATATCAGCTTATATAAAGGCAGTCATTGTGTATTTTGAGAGAATGGTTTTCACGAATTTAAATGGAAATGGTTAGAGAAAACAAAGACAATAAATGGGTTCCTGGCACAGGTGTGTATTGATGTATTTTCAACTGAATCAAGCACAAGATACTGATAACCAAAACCTTAATCTATTGTGTAAACATGAAAAAACTATGTTATTTTAATATACATTGAAGTGTTTAATACTTTTGAATTGACTATGTGTTCTCATTAAAAGTCCCCAGTTCACCTTCGTCTTTGAAGATTGTTAATCCCACACGGGACTCTCTCACTTTGGAATGGGATCCACCAAGTCACCCAAATGGCATTTTGACTGAATACACCTTAAAATTTCAGCCAAGTAAGTTATTGGGAGGAGGAAAAGGAGAAATATGTGTTTAAAAAAACATATTTAACTGTTATCTTAAAATATAAGTATTTTTATATCTGTAGAATATATACATGTAACCTCAAGTATTGGTTACAGAAGGAACTTCAAATCTTACTTTTTAAAGAAAAATTATGTATATGTTATCAAAAATTAAGTACTCAGTAGAATAATACAGATCTCTGAGGGTAGGATTTTGGGGGGGGGGGGTCCAGTAATTAGATTAGATAGGCATTATCTATGAATATAAAATGGTAAGATGAGGTTCCTTTGACCCAAGGTTGATGAAAGAAAGATTTGAGGTTATTTAACAATAGGTGATTCCACCTGCAAAAAAACACAGTGTAAAACATACTATTAATGATTCAACCATAAAATTCTGCTAGTTTATAAACCAAAAAAAAACCCATATTTTTGTGTTATATTGTATTATACTCTACTATACTATTTTATGCAGCATAACATTATAAAAGCTATAAATATTATTACTTAGTTATGATAGGCAAAGAATAAGTATATTATGAAAGTCATTGTAAACCAGGATGGACATTTTTGCTTGACACGATTATTTAACATAGTAATTCTGTACAATTAACAGGGAATGCACTTGTTTGTTATTTCTTATTGACAGTTAACAGTACTCACGAATTAGGCCCTCTAATAGATTTAAAAATTCCTGCCAACAAGACACGCTGGACTTTAAAAAATTTAAATTTCAGCACTCGGTATAAATTTTATTTGTATGCACAAACATCAGCAGGGTCAGGAAGTCAAATTACAGAAGAAGCAATGACAACTACTGATGAAGGTAAGATGGGTATGTATAAAATCCGTATAATTAAAAGTATCATGGGATAAAAATCTTTAACTTCAGTTTATGCTTTCTCTTTTCTGCTTATTGTAGAGTATCCATTTGACCTAAACACTTGTAATATATAGTGAAATCAGTAGTTCATATTAGAATAACCTTTGGGTATGTTTTTCAAGTCTAAGTAAAAAAACTTAAAATGTTGGGAGTGAGAGTAACAAATTATAATATTTGCCATACCTGAGTTCAAAGTTCAAGGCAATGTTTTTTTCCTGAATGCAATGAAATATGCACACATGCACATATGTACTCATACATATAATACATATGTACATACATGCATGCCTATATATATGCAATTCTAGTTCTAATCCTGATTCACTGGAAATAATTTGCTAGACCACATATTGATTTAGTTTTTCTAATAAGTAATCAAGACAGTTATTAAATAGTGTGTTTATTTTGTGTTTGAACAATGGATTTAGTATTTTAGCATGCCATCTGGTAAAGAGAAAGCAAAATAGCTCCACTAAAGTACATAGAAAAGGAATTAAAATGTCCTTTCCTTATTCAAAAAACCATTCTGAAAATTTTACATTTATTGAAAATGATCAAAAATATTGTAAAATATTTTCTGGTTTTGCATGTCTCTAAAGTATAAAAATGCTTAAGGATTATTCAATTGATTATTTTCCGTTGCAAAATAAATTAACATTTTTACCCAAAAATTGATTCTTACTAACAAGTATGAATAATGCACATAAAGTAATGTGTGGATTTGCATACTGGGTAAGTTTGGGGACACCAACATAGTACTGTCCCCTGTACCTGATGTGGTACACTTCATTCTTGCATGCATTAGCTTTTTATAAGTGTTTTTTGTATCTATACATGCTCATGGGTGTGTTACATCTAACTATATAGTGTCCTATTTCTGTTTCCCTTCATTGAAGCTGGTATTCTCCCACCTGATGTAGGTGCAGGCAAAGGTAAAATAACTCATCTGCATGACTTTATACATGTGTATAATTTGCAATGTTAAATGTGGGGAAGTGCAGCATGAGTAAAAAAAGAAAATAAAATATGCTTGGAACCACCAAGAGGAGAAGATCTTGACTAATCATGGCTTCTCAACTTATACCTGGTGCAAATCCAAATCTTAGCTTTTTATAATATGATTTTGGCTGGATCAGACAGGACCAAAACTGTGGATTTGTCACAGACCAATAGGGCCATGTCACTTATCAAGAGTTTAGGCTTGTTAGTCCTGTGGTGAAACAACCTGTGAGGGATTAGATCAGCTGAGCTTCCTGCTGTCATCTGACTTAGCTGCATTCCTCATAGACACAGGGTACACTTGACTGGCATGACACAACACTATCCGCTTAGAACACCCTAGGACTGGTTTGGGACTCTCTCTCACTGGATGGCTTACAAGTGGGTCTTCCAGTCAGCGTGCATGTTCTGCTCAACTGTGTTACTCCATCCTGTCTTCACCAAACTGCTCAAGTCTCCCCCTTCTGAGGCATAGAAACAATTCTGAGTGGGTTCCTGTTGTTCTCCTTTATGTCTGATAGCTCTCTGTGTCAGAAAGCCTTGTTGGGGGAATGGTACTTGATTAGCTGTATGTAATATGTCTTTCACCTATGGCAGTACCAAAGATCTCCAGCCTTTGACGCCTGGCCATTGGTTCAACTCTTGAGACAGCAGCAGAGTCCCTGCCACCAGGCAGGAGTTTCAAGTGAGGTATCCACAATTGGGGTTCTTCCTAGGCATGTAGCAGACAAAATGAATACAAATAGGAGTGAAGGGAAGAAGACCAAGAGCAATAAGAGTTTGTCCCCAAATTACTCAACCCTTGTGAGCTTAGGTTGGATACATTTCTTCTCTTTCCTTAGAAATTTGCTTATATTCATTCACACACTTGGTAAATTATAAAATGTGTGTCAGATTTTGGAGAGTTTGAATAGAGCTGTAGCTGTTCTCAGTGCTCTTAATAATATTGTATTTGTGGTTTTAGACTGTAAAGGACAAAGTTGTAAAAATTCAGAATTCCTAAAATATTGTATGCTTCATTCTATTTTATATGTATACTTCTACTCCAGGATTAGGTATCTATTAAAAGCGTGGGTTGTTTTGTAATAATTTATTGCTCTATAACTGTAATTGAAGCCCTTCTGTAAAAGCTGGGCTTCTTTGTGCTGTGGCCATGCATCAGAGAAAATGCATCAATGGGTTCACCTGTGTAGCATGTCTGAATTTTCCATTGATTTGTCATATTCGAAAAGGACATAAATTTCCCAGGGAAAAAAAACACCACCCCCTATTTTAATAAACTAAAACTAAAAGAAATCTTTATTAAGAGTTTGGAGCCAGGCACAGTGGTGCATGCCTATAATTCCATGTACTCAAGCGGCTGAGACAATAGGATCACAAGCTCGAGATCAGCCTCAGCAGTTTAGTAAGGCCCTAAGCAAGTTAGTGAGACTCTGTCTCAAAATTTTTTTAAAAAGCTGGGGATAAGCTCAGTGCTAAAGCAACCCTTGAGTTCAATCCCCAGTACAATAAATAAATAAATAAATAAATAAATAAATAAATATTAAAGAGTTGAGGAGTTGGGATTCTACTATTTGATGTTATTGCCTTGAATTGTGAATTATTTATGATTATAGAACAAGGAAAAATGGAATGTCTGAAAGCTCATTAAGTCCCCAATATAAAATCAGGATCTCCAACTAAAAGGAAGAATAATGTTTAAGAAGAAAAAGCTAACTCTGACCTAGCTTTCAATATTGTTTCTTTTAATAATCTAGCAGTAATTAAGTGTTGCTTACATAAAATGATAAGATTTAAACTGCTCAGGCATAATTTGTAATTCTGAGTTTTCCTTCCTTAAAATACTTTTTAATCTAACAAGGAATTCCATCCTCATCCATATTCCCTTTTCCTTGCAGAGCAGATGCTATCTAAAAGGAGGAAAATGAAAGTTCTTCACAATCCTCCCGATTTTTATTTTTTAATGTTTTTTTTTTTTTTTTTTTTTTTTTTTTTTTTTTTTTTTTTTTTTTTGGTACCGGGGGTTGAACTCAGCAGCACTCGACCACTGGGTCACATCCCCAGCCCTTTTTTGTATTTTATTAGAGACAGGGTCTCACTGAGTTGCTAAGTGCCTCGCCATTGCTGAGGCTGGCTTTGAACTCACGATCCTCCTCCTGCCTCAGCCTCCCGAAGTGCTGGGATTACAGGCGTGCGCCACCGCGCCCGGCTTAATGTGTTTTATATTATAATTTAAAATGGTATAAGAGCGAATAAATAAATGAGATGAATCATTGAGAGAAAACGTGTGATATCCTTAACTATAGAATTATCAACAACTAATAAGATTTTATCATAAATTGTGATTTTAATTCATTTCAGGGCAAAGAAGGAGAGAAACGACTCTGTTTCCTCATTTAAACTTTTTTACACATTTTAAGAGATGTTAATGGAAACTAAACTTGCAAATACAGAATTACAAAAGGGTTATTTTAACTGTAAAATAAAAGCCAGTATAATTCAGTCAGCTGTATTATGCTATACTTTCTTTTTTTTAAAAAAAAAAAAAAAAGATCCTTCTGCTCAATATAATTGCATTGAGCAAGGATATACTCAAATCAATAGGAGGCATTTATTTTGATCCATTTCCTTGTCTGATTCAAGCCTTCAATATTTATATAAGAATTGTAGTTGTTGAACTGTATTTGTTCAATTCCTGTGTCTCTTTAAATGGATCCAGGATGGGGTTCTAAGAAATAGACCTGTGTAGGCATCTATGAAAATGAAAACAAATGATAGATAATGGATTTATGTTATATCCACAGTATTGCTGATGGAGCAACACTACTTTATCCAGCATCAGAACACTTTTGTAGGGTAATTAATTGGGGTACAGGAGTTAGAATAAAGTAGCTATTAAGGCCAGAATGGAATCTGCATTCCCGACCGAATTAGCAGCCCACTGTGGTCAAAAGGACCAGGCAGAGAGAAGGACACTGGGAAGCAGCTAGTGAAAACCCTCCCTGTGACCTGCTTCTCACTGCACTACTGTACTAAATCAGGCTTAAAGTTCACACCTTTATTTGACATATAAATGACACCACCTGTTAAGATACTGTATCTAGATGGGAAAACAAACTCTGCCTTTGATATGCAGGTAAGAGATGCTAAACTAGTAGTTTAAACAAAATATCATTTGAGCATAGAAGAGTGTGAACCGTATATTTTGCCAAACAAGATCCTATAACCACTCACAAAGAAAGTGATGTTAAACAGCACCTTGAAGCCCAATTTTTTGGCAGATGAGTCAGGGGTTGGGTTTAAGTCTTGACTCAGGATGCTTGTGTTATGCCCAGCAGTCCAGTTTGGCTGCAGTACAGAGTGCGAGGAAGAGATGTGACTGGGGCAGTAGGTGGGCCCAGGTGGGCCTCGTTCTTAAAAGCCTTGCTAAGAATTTCTTGTTAAGGAATTTATATTTACCTGTAGGCATAGGTGAACCATCTAAGCTTTAAACTGGGAAATGTCTGGATCAGGTTTGTAGTTTAGAAAGCTAAAATGTAGGTAACTATACTACATACCATGGTGGATACTTACAGAGAAAGGCTTATAGGAGGAGAGGCAGGGAGGAGGAGACTGTTGGGAAAGCCTGGAGGTGACATTAGGGGTCCCCTTGTCTACCACATCATCATGCTCAGTGGATATTCATTTGGCGAGGGAGAAGGTGGATGAGTGGGGATTAAAGGGAAGGAGAGTTAGAATTCTGTACAAGAAAAGCAGCTAAACAGCATAACATTAGGAAATTGTAATTGTTCCTTTAAGAATAAGCCAAATGCACATTTCCAGTATTGATAACAGTGCATTACATCTTTAAAACTAAAAGCTAAATGCTTTTCTGTTAAGAAGTATTTCACTATGTCCCCTATGGTTCTGCCTTGAACATCTTCTATAATTACTTCCAAACTAAACTCCCCAGTTTTGTGATCCTAAAACTTTTGGAACTTAATGGTTTGCCTAGGTTCTTTGCCACTGATATTTTACACATATGTCCATATGACCCTCTCTGGTGATTGATCATATTCCTGCCATTATTTATTTATTTATTTAAAAAAGAAGTTGTCATAAAACTAAAATTAGTTACTGTATAATTTAATAATCAAGTTTTCCTCTCTGTTATTCCCTCTGATAATTAATACAAAGAGGCACAAAAGGAACATGTGTTGTTGAATTATATTTAGAGGTCAAGTTTTATTATTTAACTTTTTTAATATACATATGGTTTTGATGCTAAGAAATACTATTTCATTGCATTTGTTTCTGCAAAAGTGTTTAGCTTCTCAATTATATAGCAAATTTTAGAATCTTAGAGTCTGAGTAAGCCATTAATGCTTTCATTAATGGGTAATAAATTAATAGATAATAAACTAATCTTATTTTTTAACTACCTAAGTTACTTTCCTGTAAATTGATCATTTTTAATTTAAGATATTGAGATAGAACTGATAGAATTGTCAGCCTCAGGATATTCAAATAACATTTTTAATGACTTCAGATGCCTTTGCTCAGCAAGCTTATAACACCATATGCACTGTATACTTTGGATTTTTAAGAAGATAGTTAGGTTGTAGTACATTTTTTGAGAAAATGCTATGTAACCAAAGGTTAACAGGTAAGATTATCTTGCTTTCTAAGATATGTCAAGTGAAATAGTTCCTATTCCTTTTATTTCTACTTTCTTAACTTCTGATAGAACACATTTGGCACTTCCTTTTGCAATTTTCTTCCAGGATACTTTAACCATCCAACATTGACCTCAAAGCAGGTCAAAAGCCATTATTCTAAGGAGCATTCTCCCTCACTCCTGCACAAATTCTTTAAAGACCTGCACTGAGTTGACAAATAGAATTGAGAAATAGCCTCATAGTATTGGGTTTTGCCTGGAAGTCTTGCATGTACTGGTAATGATATATGTTCCTGGGGTTGTTCTGAAATCCATCCACCTGTAAATGAGGACTGTGATATTTCCTGGTACTGTATCTAATGGATTACAGTTTACATTATTCAGAACCCATATATTAGAATGTATAAATTTTAATATTACATATCATTATTTCTGATTATTTATTTCCTAATACTTTAATCAATGAAAAATTTTTTTGTAATGAAAGTGAGGTATGAGTGAACCCTAAACTTTAAAATTTAGTCTACTCTTACTTAATCTTATTTGCAAAATTTTGGAGCATTTGAACTTGTTTTTTAATTGTGTGTATGGTGCTGTGATATGATTGTTTGTTTGTTTTATTTTTCTATTGCATATTTAGTTCAAGCACTAAGTCCCAGGATCAGCAATCTTACTGCTGCAGCTGCTGAGACCTGTGCCAATATCAGTTGGGAGTATGAGGGACCAGAGCATGTGAACTTTTATGTTGAATATGGTGTAGCAGGCAGTAAGAAACAATTTCATTACCCTGATTTTAATTTGGGGGATACTTTTCAAGAGATTAAGAACATTTCCAAAGATTTACTATGGACTGTTTTGAAAAATAACTTGATCTAATTAAGTAAGTCAGTTATCTGAAGAAAAATATAGCCAACTATCAGTCTATATGCTTTATACTTAAAGAGGATGTCTTTTATCATGTTATGAATGACAAGGGGCATGAGCACCATTATATCTGCTATTTTTCACATTAGTACTTAAAATTGGTTCCAAAATAACACAAATAAATAAGAGTAATAACAAATAATTTGTAAGTACAGGTAGGAAAGAAGACATTTTTATTTTTTCAAATTGGATCTTGATGTAGCAGAAATAAAACTGCCTTGAAAGTATGCATTTTGCCGAAACTAATCCAACAAAATTTTACAAGAAATTGTGGAAAATTAAAACTTTGTCTTAATGTTTGGATGTATTTCCAAATTGGCATTTTATTTCCATCCTGGCCACATCTACTGGGGGATGGGGTGGCTTTCATTTTCAACAGTTTATTAAAGCCCTGTTGATTAAACTCAGTTTATTAAAATCCTTAATTCATTGTGCTCTGCATAATAATAAGCTGGATGGTCAATGAATGTTTGGACAAAATTTTGAACTTAGTCCAACTTTCTGTTAAGCTTTTATCATTCAAATAAATATTTTAAGAAATAACTATTCCCTCAGAAAAATCAATACTTGGGAAATGTTGAATCTACAAATTGGATAAATTTGAAGGCATTTAGTTTACTGAGAAATTCATCTTGTGAATCTTAAAAAATAATTCCTCCATAGTTCATTTAACCTATTTAATGTGTAACAGTTCTTCTTATAAACATCTCTAGAGAAGCTCAACAGTTTCATGAGGCAAAAGGCAGATAAGGAAGCTTTCTTTGTGTTAAAAAGAAGAACTAACACAATGGAAATATATACAATTAATATGAAAACTAGGTATCCAGAAAATTTTTTAGGATATTTTCATGTAGGTCTTCTATTCATTCATTTAACATCAGATTTATAATAATCTAAAATGATAACCCTAAGAATCCTAGATTTTACCTTTAGCATGCAAAGATTTTTCCTTTCTTGAAGCATTATGTGACTTCTGGACCCTTAAAATGTTCAAATTTGTTGTTTTTGCAAAATTTCCATAGGCAAAGAAGAATGGAGAAAAGAAATTGTAAATGGTTCTCGGACCTTCTTTGGGTTTAAAGGGTCTAATGCCAGGAACAGCATACAAAGTTCGAGTTGTTGCTGTGGGGAACTCTGGTTTTGTGAGTTCAGAGGATGTGTTTGAGACAGGCCCAGGTGAGGCACACACCACACTACACCACACTAGTTTTGGCTCAAGCTCAGAGGTGGAAGCCACCGGCACTCTAGTTAGAGACCGGAACTGGCAGACCTGTGTTGTGGGTAGGGCCATGAATGCCTTTCTGTGGGGCTCTGTTGGGTTGAGAGTTTGGGTTTTTAATTGTCTTTGGCTCTTCATATCAAGTGAATTATACAATTGAGTAAATTGTCCTTCAACTATATCATTGCCAAAAACAATTACCAAAAAAAAAAAACCTTAAATATGATTTTAACTTACATTATTTTGATGATTCAATTTTTATATAATCTACACGTGTAAAATTTCCCTCAAAGTTTCCCTGAAATTTTTGAAATGCTTTTAAAATTGAAATAATTTATAAGAGAACCACAATTCTTATATCAAAAAATAGATCTCAACCCAGCAGAATACTGCAATTTGGTTAGATGACTGATATAAATATTATTAAGTTTGTAAGGAAAAAGAAATTTTATACTTTGCATATTCCATTTTTGTCACAATAGATTTGACTTCGTTATGTTTTAGTTATGTGAATGTTATCAAAATACACAAATAAAAATAAAGTTTATAAAGTAAAAAGAAATGCTCATGTAAAATGCAAGGATATTCATATTTGTTTTCAAGACGGAAAGCAATCCCTACTTACTTAAATTTAAACAAGAGTTGTATGGTATGTGTTCATTTTGTGGCTCATACATTCATCTTATGTTCAGTCACTTCATGCATTCTTGAAGAAATATTGCATAACCCATTAGGCAAAATGGATTTTTGTTGTGTATTTAATTAACAAGGCATTATTATTTTTAAAATAATTTGTTATAATTTAAAAAAATATATAAACATATTGGTTAAAAAATTGAAAACCAAAGGATAATATTTAATAACTTATCAAGTGGTATTTTTAAAACATCCATATGCTAGAATAAATGGTAAAAAATTTTTCCTATTATTCTGTGCCTCGTATTTTCATATCCATTTATATACATAGTTCCATTTATATACATAGTTCCTATATTAAACTTAATAGAGCATAGCTAACCAATCATAGTTCATTTTACAAGGTTTTTGTTTATTATTATTAATAACTTTTCATTTTAAAATTTTGACAGCTCCAGTCGAGATATACAGCTAGAATGGGAATAGTAGTCCTAGCATTTAGTCAGTTTTATTCTATATAGGCGAATGTTTTTTTTCCTTCAGTCCTTATGACAATCCTGTGAAGTGGGTACCGTTATTGCCCACTTACACCTCATGTCAGTACTCAGAGGTGGAGAACCTGCCCAGGCCAATAGGTGGAACATGGTAGAGCCAGATTAGAAGCCTGTTCTTCCAACATCAGAGGAGAGGCCCTCACCACACCCCACACATGGTCGGAGGCTATACTCCAAGGACACAGGTCATTCCAAATGACAGCTTCAGTCAGCCCTTGTTGTATCTATTCTGCTGTTCTGGACCCTAAAGGCTTTGCCTATTCTTGATTTGCAGATGAGTTAGATTCACTCTCAAAATCAAGTTGTAGCATTTTCTGTCATTCTATAAGACAAAACCAAAACCAAACAAAATCCAGCAACAATTTCCAGGAAGTTCAAGATGAGTGATTGTGACAGATGGGCCATTCTTGCATGCCAGTGATGAGAGACAGGACAAGGCCACAGCCAGTTACCGTCACTTTTTACATCTAGATGTAACTGTTAAACAGAATGAGTATGGACAACTCTACTGACCTTAGTTAACCTGTTGCTCCTTCTTTTAAAAAAAATTATTGGTGGTTATAATGGTGGGGTTTGTTGTTATAGATTCATACATGCACACAATAAACCAATATAATTTGGTCAGTTTCCTTCACCAGACCTTCCCCACCCCAGCCCTCTCCTGTACTCCTAGGAGCAAATACTGTCAGCATTCTGGAATTCCTCTACTTCTCCTCCCTTCTACTTCTGCCTCTGCCTCTGCCTCTACTTCTCTTTCAGTGCTTTCTCCTTAGAACTGCAGGTTGAACACCAGTGTGAAGTTCTTGTCCTCTCCTGCTCTTGCTCCTTCCCTGCCCATGCAAGAGGCAGTGGTGAAATCATACCTTGGTGTGAAAACATACCTTTTGGCTTTCTTTTCCTTTTTTTAATTTTCTGCATTCATAAACTGTTTCTTTCTTTGAGTTTTGTTAATTTGGGGAACCTAGATTCAGCTAGTTGTTTCATAAATCCTCTTAATGTGATACTATCTCTGCCTTTTACAGATTTTTTTGTGCGTGCTGGATTTTTCATGTGAGCTGGGAGTGAACCCAGGGCCACTTAACCACCAAGCCACATCCCCAGCCATTTTTTGTATTTTGTTTAGAGACAGGGTCTCACTGATTTACTTAGGGCCTCGCAAAGGTGCTGAAGCTGGCTTTGAACTCATGATCCTCCTGCTTCAGCCTCTCAAGCTGCTGGGATTACAGGCATAGGCCACCATATCTGACAACAGTTTGGATTTTTAAGGTATATTTCTGAAAAAATGAATCAAACAAGACTATAGGCAGCACTTGAGGCTGTGCTTTTCCCCTCTATTCCTGGCAGGATCTCTCATTAACACCATCCCACCTGTGTGACCAGGTGTGACCGCTCATTAATACCACCTCCTTCTCCTCCTCTTATCACCTCTGTCCCTCAGTTAAAGTCCCTTCTCTAACATCTCAAAGACTTTAAAGAGATTTGTTCTTACTGTGCCTAACAGCTTTTTTGTCAGCTGCCTCCAAACTTTGGTCAAGGTTA
This sequence comes from Tamias sibiricus, assembly GCA_025594165.1. NCBI lineage: Eukaryota > Metazoa > Chordata > Mammalia > Rodentia > Sciuridae > Tamias > Tamias sibiricus. Next base: position 81,584,661 of record CM046664.1, read on the forward strand.
TTTTTTTCCCTATTATAAATGAACAGAACTTTTTTATACATAGTGGATTTATCCTCAGTAGTGAAGAACAAAGAGCCATTTCTGTCACCCTCTGTCTTCTGCGCTTATTCGGTGACCCTGAGTACTCAAGGGCACTTTTCTCAGAGACCTCCCACCACCAGGCACAGATTATCCACAGCTCATCAGTCTGAGAGGGGAGGACAGTTGTTAGAATTAAATTCTAGGCAACAAAGAAAATTCCGTTCCTCTACTTCATTTTATTTTAATTTATTTATTTCTTTGATAATGGGGATTTGGCCCAGGGGCACTTTTCCTCTGAGCTACATCCCCAGCCCTTCTACCTTATTTTATATTTTAGCATTCTTTATATGTGTAACTTTGTCACTTTATGGATTACTCAGTAATACATGTACATAATTTTATTATAAAAACTTTGGGGAAAGTGAAAACCCTCTTTTAGTCTCCAACCCATTCCTACTAGTACCCACTCACTGAAACTCATATTCTAGAAGGAAAAGACCCATAGGCTTCATTTGTTATGTCTGTTCATACACGTGTGTGTGTGTGTGTGTGTGTGTGTGTGTGTGTGTGTGTGTTCTGCGTAATCTTGGCTAAGGCCTGGGTTTTTATGTTATAGATGATTTAGAGTGTCCTAAGGAGGTTGGTAGCCTCACACAGTCATCCTGGGCGTCATATCCCAGGTGCAGATGGGAAGTCAAAAGAAGTTATTTCTACTAGCAGAATATCTGTTTTGTGTCAACTTCTGGTGCACTTTTTGTGTGTGTGTACCTGTTAGCTAATTGTGCCCGATTAATCTTAAATAATGAGATAGGAATATATTTAATACTTTTTTTTTCTTTGACATAGAGGCAGAAATTCAGAATCAGTGTGGATGTTTGTTTTTCAACTGTCAAGGATACACATCCTGTTTTTGCACAGTTGTGTAGTAGCAAGCTTCCAGCCTGACATTCCTTTTTTTAACAGTCACCATCTTTGTAAGACAGTATCTATGCTAGTACTTGAGTATCTTCTTGCATTTTTTTTCTTTATCAATTGCATGTAAGTAGATGAAAAGGTAAACCCTGAAATTGTTTAGGACAAGGCAATCAATCATTAAGCATACTAAAACCAGATTCCTAACTTTAATCAAATGCTCAAGAGACTTTACTTCTTGGTTTTGGATTCAGTTTAGAAGAAGAAGTGCACAAAGACCTTGAGCAAATTGACAGAACTACATTGCAAAGAGAATGTAATGATAAACTTTTCAAACATTTTTACCTATCTCAGTATTTTATTCTGTGTTCAGACATTTGTAGATTTGATGTCTAGACTATGTTTAAGGATGCATTGTAGCAGCTGCTAGTGTACTAGTTAGAAGCATCTCGCCAGAGCCAGACGAACATGTGTCCATCACCAGCTCTTGGGCAAGCTCTTTACCTCTCTGGGCATGGTTGACTCCTAATGCCTACCTCAAAGGATTGTTGTAGAGATTAAATGTGATTATGTCCTCAGCACAGTGCCTAGCATATGTTAAGCCTACAAAAGTGTTAGCTGTCATTGTTATTACCATTATCTTCATCCTCACCATCATGACTCAGGGATGTGTGTGGGAGAGGGAAACTGCCCATACTCACTCTTCACATGTGTCTGGTTATGGTACAGCTCAAAACCCCTCTAATGAGGCACAGAAAGCCATTGGCCTTTGATTTTATTCTAGATAACATGTTTGCACTGCTCATTTTATTTCTTGAACACATTTGTAGACATTTTTTACATTCCTTTCACACTTGATTTTTATCATATTATTTTTCTCCCTTACTTTGTGTGGAAAAAAAAAGGGGGCAATGAGATGCTTTTCTTTTGCAACACATAGAAGAGGCTGGGATACATGTAGCCATGCTTATTTCTCCAGAGATCATACACATCTAACCCAACTATAAGAAATGTTGACAGAAGAAATTCAGTCAAATTGAAAGCATAATATAGGCACGTTTATTAAGTCAAAAGGAGAAAACATTATACCTTGCATATTTATGGTCAAACGAGAAAAAAACAAGGCCTTTAACAAAGGATTCATGAAAATTTATTTAAACAAATCCGCATGGGTGTGTCTGAATAGCCATTGATTGCTGCACTTGGTCCCATATAATTGACACTTTTGAATAGCACCAGTAATGATCATTATTCTGTGGTTTTCTTTGGAGTTTTGTCAAGAAATGACTGGTTGAATAAGGGGCCTCACATTTATTTACTCAAACAGAATAGAGGAAGAGGTAAAGAAAACATATCATGTGAATGAGTATTTTCTCTTCAAACTGGTCATTTATTCCAATAACTCCACTGATCAAAATATATTTTAAAGTCTTTTGAATAGACTCTAAGAAATAACAAATATTGATCCTCTGAGAGTAGATTCAATATTATAGAAATTTCCATTCAGAATTGAGGTGGTATATAAAATATGGTTGTAACAGGCTTCTCACATGAATCATCTTCTTTTTAGACAGATTGCCAAAACTCTGGAAAATGGCAGTAACATTGCAATGGCATTTTAGGCTCCAAAAGTGGTTTCCTTTGAAGGAAAAATACTCCATTAGATGTATACATTCTGTTCTGTTTAAAGTTTAATTTTATATTCCTTTCATTGTATCAATATATAATTTATCCTATAAACAATAGATTTTTAATTAGCTTGGGAATATGTTTCTATGAGAATATATAGTTTAAATAACTGTGAAGACAGTGTTTGGCAGGGTTTGATATCATTTAATGTTATTAGCATTCATATTTCTTAGGTTATTTAAATAATGAAGATTTTACAAAGTGAGGTAATTATATAATTTCTGATCAATAACTGACAGGTTCCAATTTGGGGCCACATGTGAAATGTATAAAAGCTTGTATATTAAGGTGGGTTTTTTTTACTACAAGAAGCCCCGAAAGTTCTCTGCCCCTTACCCCATTCCCACCAACACCACTGATTTGTGTTCCAGCGATGGCAAGCCGGCAGGTGGATATCGCGACTCAGGGCTGGTTCATAGGTCTAATGTGTGCTGTTGCGCTCCTTATCTTAATTTTGCTGATTGTTTGCTTCATCAGAAGAAACAAGGGTGGTAAATACCCAGGTAAGAAAAAAAATATTGAAATTACTTTATAATTATTCATTAAACTAAAAAGAAACATGTAGATTGCAATAGTATAGCTCCCTAGATCCAGAAATTTGGATTTTCTGTTCAATTTTTTTTATCCCTTTTATATAATGACAACCTAACTACTGTCAAAGGCATAGGGCATTTGGAAGAGCAAATCAGTCTGTTCTCTGACAATGTAAGTCTACTCTCTTAAGCTCCACAAAAAAATCCCAATATTGAAGCAGCACCTAAAACCAAGTGGTGGGGTGGAGGACGAGTGCGTGAAGCTTTCCAAAGGAAGTAATGCAACGGACCCAATTTCGATGTTGTGATATGTGACATTGCTTACCCTGTTAGGCTGATAGTTTGCTCAATTTAGTAGGTCCATCAAATTTGTATTTTCTTTACGTGACCATTTATTTACCTTTTGGTTATAAGAAAAAAAAATGCTGCATAAAAATAGATTTACAAAAACAACTTGTTACCATGAATATAAATAATAAACAGATGGGTGAACTGGGGAAGAAATCTTGGAAACTTACTAAAGTCCCCTTATGTATTAACAAATGTTCGTTTTTTTAGGTTCCCACAGAAATGACAAAAGTATCAAATACGTGCACAACTACATAATATTTATGTCTAAATGGTTGTACAACATCTACTTGAGTAGAGAATTATTTTCCACTGCTGTGTAACTTTGATAAGGAAGTACAAGTTTAATGGATAATGAGGCTATTTCTCAATTTTCAGTTAAAGAAAAGGAAGATGCTCATGCCGATCCGGAAATCCAGCCGATGAAGGAAGATGATGGAACTTTTGGAGAATACAGGTGGGCCTCTGCTTCTCATTGCTCTTTGTCTCTCCAGCCCCACCCCTCCTCAAACACTCTCCCAGGACAGGATTCAGCCAGCAAAGTGCCCTCCCTGGCTGTTCACATGGCCTCAGATACAAGTTTAGAAACACTGCCGTGCCTAAATGTTTACATGTCCCTCATGATTAAAACATTCTCACTTTTCATTAAAATATAAATTTCCAGTTTAGTCATAGGTTTGGAGGCAGAGTATGTTCCAGAGGCCCACGTTGTGTTGGCCAATCTGGCAAAGCCAGCGTGTGATAGGGAGAATTAGAATATGAGAGACCCTACGTCCTACATGATCTGCATTGTAAAGAAATGTGCTTTTATAAAACCATTGTTAACAAAACTGTTTAGTCTCAGATATGTAGCCAGTTTTACTTAAGCAATACTTATAACTCTGTTAGTCATGGAATGATGAGCATCTCGTTTTACAAGCAGTTAATTATTAAGAAGTATCACGGCCATTTGGTTCATATGTTAACTCACAGAATGTTGAAGATACATTCTTGACTTAATCATTAAGAAGAAACATTAACAAAACCTATTTGCTGATTTTTTAAAACATCTCTTTAAACAAGAAATATTCTTGCCTAGGCAATATAGGTCTTTTCAGAAAGAAAGAAGTTTTTATTCTAGACGCGCTTAAAAACAGAAACAAAATATTTATTTAAGTATTCTAAAAGATCATCACTCTGGTGTCCCAAAAGGGTGTTTCTATAAATCTTTGCACTAAGCTCAAATTGAGGCCTGCTTCCCCCGCCCCTCCCCCCCGAAGAAAAAGACTTTTAGATGAAATAAAATATTTCACTATTGTAGTTTCCAGGTGACATTTGTTCCTAAGATATTTGTGTTAAGAATTACCTGTTACTGGAGCTCATTTTTGGTACTTCCATGTCAGTGTCATGAGGGTAAAATAATGCCAACAATGAGAAATACAGAGCTTATTGAGAAAAGCCAGATATTTCTAGCAGAATGGGTTTTGTGCAGGTTTCCATGCAGACATGAGGGTTTTACCTTCCTTGTCTCTGCACAAGGAAGAGCATCCACATTCTGATCTTTGCTTCAACAGACACAACTACAGTTTCTTTAATATCCCAGAAATTCTGTATCTCAGGGCATAGAAAAATGTGTAGTGAGGGTTGTCTTGATGTTAGATGTTGACTCTGAGGCTGAAAGCATATGAAAACCTCCTGCAGCACCCCCACCCTTTGCACCCAAGGTTTTCATAGCATATGAGAGCAGCCTACAAATGCCCATAGTCCAGGGGAGCCGCGTCTTATACTTACAAGCTGTGTCTTCACTGATTTAACTCACTCTTCTACACATTTCTCCTATAGGAAGGTGAGCAGATAATCACTAAAATATCTTGTTTTTAGAGTTCTCATGGTTATAATTCTATACAGGATATGCACACTGCTCCTTTGTTGGTTGTTAAGAAGCTACATCTTTAATATAACCTGGAAACTTTATATATTTGCATGAGTTGAAAATAAACCATAAGCACTTCATATATTTTTCACATGACGATGGATTCCTGTTTTCCATTATCATGCTTAAATGAATATGGCAATGTACTGCTCATTTCATGGATCTCAAATATCAATTTGCTATTATGGTGATGTGAAACCATGACCTGAAAAAAAATGTGACTTTCCTGGAGTAACAATGCAACCTACACTATTACAACTTGATTAAAATTGAGGTTGAGTTTTGTGAACTGGCTTGGAACTAAGAGACTGTTAAATTTTACTTTCAACTCAACCATCACCTGTGATTCCTGTATATGATATCTATTTGACAAGGTCTCTCTTTTTTTTTTTCTTTCATCTATAAAGGGAGACGGTTGTTCGAATGTTAGAAAGCTGGTTCTGTGATTTCTGTACTGTGAGCTATCCACCAACTACTTTGAATATGATTTTGTCTTTAGAGCAGTACATAGCAAGCATTTTGATTATTGACCTCATAATTACTATTTAATTTGCATTTATTTGATCATCTTTCTTTGTCTTATGTTCTATGTTTGTGAAGCGTTTTCAAATGACTGTCTTTAGCTTTTGCCATGAGTTTCTCAAGATGGAAAGACTTTTCTTTGGGGACTATTGAGTATAATTGGAGTGAAAATGAAAGCTTTTATCACACATCTAATGGCACTGATCATGGAAGGGCCAAAGGAAATAAAGTTCTGATGGGTGTCTCCAACTCGAAACACAACTTAGTCATGTGATTTTTTAAAAAATGAATCTTAAAGTTCATAAGGACAATTCCACATGCAAAACCACTTCTCCAAATTCCTGAACACCCTGTGTTACAGAGTGGCTTTGTCCTGTGACTTTCAGACACTACCTCAGAATTTTTTCCTTTCTGTTTCATTTCTGTTTAAAGAATCAGAAGATCTTTATTTTCTTAGATGCACAATTAATGAAAACGGTTCCAACTACTGTTTATTACAGAATTATTTTTTAGTAATACATTTTAATGTCATTTTTTTTCCCTAAATCACTGGGGTCCTTTCTCTGCTTTGCACCTTCTGAAAGTTTTGAGCTCTTTATCACTTGCTAATTCTCATTCTCCTTCATTCCAAAAATAAATTATAACGCTGATCATACACACACAAAATTAGGATGATTGCCTAAATGTGAATTAATTCCATATGCGATTTGCTTATTCTCCAATCTGAGGATGAAACTGTTTCTATTTAGTGGGCTCTGAGCCACAGGACATTTCATAGTGCAAAGAGGGATGGAACTTCAATTGTGGCCAAATTTGATTTTTTTTTTCATATGCTATAACCCCATGCACTCACTGCGACACCCACCCCTAAGCAGTTACCCTCTCGTGGAAGCCTGCAGCTTTGTTTGTTTGTTTCTTTAATTATACAGACAGTAGGATCTGCATCCTTACTAGCATATAGAAAAATCAGAGAAACAATGCAACCAACTGTGTAAGTATTTTCTTATTCTTTAGATCCATTCTTTCTAAAACAGGAATGAACCCAGCACGTAAACCATGTATCTATGGTACTTGAACTCATAACTTACTGCATAAATGGAGGCTCTTGCCATGGGAATCTTGTCATTCATGTGAATATGACCATGTTGCAAGAATGCTAACCCACACTCACAAAGCCTGACCAAAGCCAAGTTGTGTCACTTTTGTTACATACTTCAGATTTATTCTTCTCACAAATGTGAACTGATGTGTGAGCAGAATAGATAATGACAGGCTTTTAGAGAGTGGGTTGGAAAGGGTTTCTTGGTCATGAATGTCAATGAAACCATGATATTTTGGCCATGGTAGGATAGTGACTACCAGACAATAGACATAATTATCAGATTTATTTGTGTTGCTGAATTTTACTCAGTAGGCATTAAATAAGGGCATGTGCCTGAAGCATGCTCCACTGAAAAAAGTCATTGAACTCCTTAAAATTCATCCTAAACATTAAATAAAGGAAAATATATTTTCATGTTTTATCTGCCATCATAAAATTAAAGAAGGAATGAAATATTTTATTGTTAGAATTCTGAAGAATTTCTGAAATGCCCACCATCTCTTTATTGTTACTTTTCCATGAATTCATCCTATCAATGTTTATTGAGTGCCTAAGAGTAAATATGTCTGACTTTGCAGGCCATGTTGGTCTCTGCTGCAGCTCTGCAATTCCGCTGATACAGCACAAAAGCAACCATAGATTAGTATATAGTAAATGGGCACAGACCAAGTTAGCTGTAGTTTACCAATGCCTATCATGCCTATCTCTAGGGGGGGGGGGGGGGGGGGGGGGGGGCTATTCCCAACACTTGATGACAGAGTAATGCTTTCAAAATGTAAATCACATTTTGTCACTTAGCCATTGAAAATCCTCCAGTGGCTTCCCATCTCCCTCAGTGTTAAAGGGAGAGTCCTCAGTGTCCCAGGGGTCCTTGATACAGCCCTGTCTCCTCATTCCTATTACTCTCTGCCTCTCACTTGCTCTTTCAGTTCCAGGCACATCTCCTTGCTGTTGCACATACATGCCAGGCTGGCCCCTAGTGGCAATTATACTGCTTTGTGACTTTTGCCAGAGTTGCTCTCCTTCCAGCTATCCACCTGGCCAACATAGCTCTTTAGCTTTATCTGGTGCCACTTCTTAAGGAGTCCTTCCCTGGACATCTTAATCAAACATATTTTCTGTAGTACTAATTTTCTTTTTATTTACTTTTTTTTTTTTTTTTTTTTTTTTTTTTTTTTTTGGTACTGGGATTGAACTCAGGGGCACTCGACCACTGAGCCACATCCCCAGCCCTTTTAGGATCTCATTGAGTAGCTAAGTGCCTCACCATTGCTGAGGCTGGCTTTGAACTCGTGATCCTCCTGCCTCAGCCTCCCATGTGCTGGGATTACAGGCATGAGCCACCAAGCCCGGCTGTCGTAGTGCTCATTTTCTGTAGTACTAATTGCCTTCCAACATCACTAATTTTTTTTTTGTTATATTGATAGTTAATTGTATTATACCCTAAGAGAAGTCAACTCCCTAAAGTCAGCTTTTCACTCTGTCATCTTTACTGCTCTATCCCCAGTGCCTAGGCGCTCAGTAAACATTTATTGGATGAAGGGGTGAGTGCATTGATGGCTGGATCAAAGAAGTGCCATAGACAAAAATTTCCTGTAGTGTCCTTGGGACACTAGTTCTACAAAGCAGAATAAGGCTAATAGTTACAATCCAAGTGACAAAATTCTGATCATTATTGAACTCTTCCGCAGCACTGTCTTTCTCACCAAGTCATGGTCAGTATTTCACAGGAACTATTCCAGCAAAGCCTACAGATGAATGAGTAAATCCCAAAGCTGTTGTATAAGCTATTTTCATAACAGATTAGAAGCTGAATGCTATGTCCTCCAAAATGCCCCCAAAGACAGGCCAGCTCAAGGTTCTCTGACTCCACCCCAGTTGTTTATCAGTGGTGGTGATAATATAGATTTTCAACAAGAACTTGTGTGTTATTAAATAGGTAATTTTCATTAGCATATGACAGTGTCATGTTGCTAGCATTACTTCCCAGTCTTGAGATACTATTATTGAAGAAAAAAATGAAACCACTAGTAGAAGTTAATGGCAAAGGAGACAGAATATTTGTGCATCTTAACATTTTCTAGATAAATTATTATAGCCAAGGCAACCTCTTTGTTACATTAAGACTTTTTTTAAAAAAATATATTTATTTATTTTTTAGTTGTACACAATGCCTTCATTTATTTTTACGTGGTGCTGAGGATTGAACCCAGGCCACACACGCACTAGGCAAGTGCTGTACCACTGAGCCACAACCCCAGCCCCACATTAAGACTTTTTGTTCTTTACTAATATTGTGTGTTTCCTATTTTGCCTTGCATTTGGTTCTTTGAAAGAAAATGAAATATTGGATTATGTCATTGCCTTTTTTTCCCTATTTTTGCCCAAATATTAGCTATTAAGAAATAGGCCAATGTGCATACCCAGTTACATGAACAGTGATGTAACTAGGTGGACATCCTTAAATACCTCTTCTACTTCTAAAAATTGTGCTTAGGTGCTCAAAAGAGAAATAATAAAAATAATAATTACTATAGAGTCCTATAAAGCTTTATTAAAGTGCTCCCCTCAGCTTCCCGTCCAATGTAGACAGGCTGGGTGACACACGTGGCAGAAGGGAGGGGGTGAAGAAGAGTGCAGAAGTATTTGATTTTTTTTTGTGTGTGTGTTGGAAACACTCATGCTCATTAGAATATATTGGCATGCCATTCATAGTACAAATTATCAAGGGCTTTTAAATTAAAGTGTGTCTGTTTCCAAATTAACAAATTTTTACCCATGACTAAAATTTTTATAGAAACAAAATACTGTGTAATATCAGTATAAGGATTTTGCTTTTCTTCTTAGGCTATTTTCATTTGTTTCTTCTGCATCCTTTTAATGGGATTTGTAGGTCTCTTGAAAGGTAAGGTTGAAGTTTACAAGTCTAGCCAGTAACAAAATTATTTGAAATGCAGGATTTTGCTTCTCCTTCTGGCTCAGAAAAAAAAAAAAAAAATCCACGTTTCACATTTAACCAAAATCATGCTCCATTCATGTCCAAGGAATCAGTGATGTTATGCAGTTTAACATACTAATAACTTCTCTACCTGCCATAAGTTTCTCTTCTCACTTTGAATTCAAAATAGTGGTCTCCATTTTTCCTCTAGTCTTCCTTTTTTAATGCTTGTGATTATCTCTGGATTGCTTTCAAATCAGGGGTCAGCCTCTCTCATTGAAATTAACATGCACAATCGGAGGCCATCCATTCTACTGAAGACTTCATAATTCAACCATTTCTGCACCACGCTTCATTCCAGCTCCATTCTAGTCACTGGAGTCAAACTGAGAATTAGATTTGGCTACAGAAGCTCAAGACTCCAAGTGCTTTTCCATAATTTGCATGCATGATCTTTAAAGAAAAAGATTTGTTACCAGACTGCCAGTCATGACAACAACGTTTCCTCTTTATTACAGTGATGCAGAAGACCACAAGCCTTTGAAAAAAGGAAGTCGAACACCTTCAGACAGGACTGTGAAAAAAAAGAAGACAGCGATGATAGCTTGGTTGACTATGGAGAGGGGGTGAATGGCCAATTCAATGAGGATGGCTCCTTTATTGGACAATACAGTGGTAAGAAAGAGAAAGAACCAGCGGAGGGAAACGAAAGCTCAGAGGCACCTTCTCCTGTCAATGCCATGAATTCCTTTGTTTAATTTTTAAGCTCTTTGCCAATGTCTGATTTCTCTAGAATGTTTATCTTAAGCACTTGTTTGTCGGCCCTCTCATACTATGAACATATGGTTAGAAAGTATGTTTTCTGCTGTATGTTAATATTATGAGAAAAGTTAGAGCAAGAACACAATTCAGTCAAATGACACGTCAATGTGAACTGGAGTACAAAGTGCATACTTTTTCATTCAAAATGGGTTGTTTCGATTTCCTCAGAACTGATCAAAATGATGCAACATCGTCAACAAATCATGCTATTTCCTCTTCAAGATACAGTTTAATAGGATGCATGAGAAATGCTACACATTTAAAGGACATACCTAAGTTAAGTATGTTATTAAAACATGGTTTGATACTTTGTTTATACTATCCTCAGCTGAACCCCTAAATATGAATTCCGTTTTCATTGTCAAGAGTGTTACTGTAGTATTCTCTAGAACTTCAATGTCTTTGTGGACATTGTTGTGAAATTGGTGATCCTATGTCTAGCTGTTGTTAGTCTTTTGGGGAGACTGGTAGGAACAGTATGTACAGTATATACTTGCTAAATAAGTTAATTATGACAGTTGCATTTGCTGATGCTACTGAGACTCTGTTACCTGCTCTTTGCTCCTGTTACTTCATAGGCTTCCTAATCTTCCAGGTATTACAGCAGCACAGTGTTCTACTTTGTACATTATCTGTGTTTGGTTGTTTTTAGGCATAAACAGTGTGTATTGCAATGCATTTGGGCATTTGTGCCATACTGAAAGAATTGAAAACAAATCACTGTAATTAAATTTCAAAAAATTTTCCAGAAAACACAGGGCAAGATACATGCAGTGCCTTCAGACAATAAGCATTCCATAATATACTGCATTCTGTATCAGCCGGTACAGTGGACTCCATCCTAAATTACTGTCAATGTCAAAAAGTAACTTTTGAAAAGCAGAGATAATGAAAACTGCGATTCTGAAAACAAAAAAAAAAAAAAAAAAAAAAAAAAATGGGAAAATAAAAGTAAAAAGACATTTCCCCATAAATTTAAAAAGAAAAACTTTATCATCAACTAGACCACATGATAGTTTGGTTTCCATTCCAACAGGTCACATTCAGTAAGAATGTCAACATGGTATAAAATTAATAGAAAACTAAACAACTTCTTGCAAAACTAAAAGCCTACAACAGCATGCCAACAGTAATTCATATTCTGTAAGACTTTTCCTATGTGAGGTTTTGGAACTCTCTGCAGCATTAAGCAATGTATATGCAAATTACAATGGACACACTTCAGAATCTAAGAAATCTGACAAGTGCTTAAAAAGCCAACAATCTAAGGGATTACATCTGCAGTTTAAAAGATAAATATATGTATATTCTATCTTATTCATAAACAATATCTACCAAATGGTTTACCTCTAAGTATGAAAATCTATAACAACCTATGGTTGAAGGAATGCTCAGTTTCATTTGCCAATAAATTGGTTTCTCATAACTTGCATCAAGTTTAATTTTAAGTAAAGCTTTTTATATGTAGATATTTTGTTGAATTTGTAAATATACTTAAAGTGTAGATGCTATATGCTTATAGGTGTTACATACAAATAAACAAGTAAACGATGTTTATGTTGCACTGTGTAAGAAGTAAGCTAATTCATGCAGTGCGTGGGATTGGAAAGCATCTAAGTACCTTTTATGTTTTTTTCTCCCTTTTTGCTGTGACATGGAAATAATGAACTTTTCCACAGCAGGTTTCTAGCTGAAATCTTCAGAGCTTTGCCTATGGAGCACAGTAGGTTTAATCACCTGGCATCTTTGGTAAATGCAGGTAAAGCATAGTTTGAAGTAATCCCAGGTCAAGATGGCCCTCAATGCTTTCATTTCTCCATATCCACTTTTGAAAAATCAACCAATCCATTGAAAGACAAAAAATAAAAATAAAATGGACTTGCCTTGGCATCAGAGAGCACAAAAATAAAAGTTACTTTATTTTGTCAATGTTTCAGGAGAACAATAAAAGTACAGTTTTTTACCCTTCCGTAATAGTACATGCTAAATTTATCTGTGCATGGAGTCAATTCTGTAATAATGCAACAGATTTTGTATTAAAAATTAAATGTGGTTTTAAAAGTCCCTCTCTCTTTTGTAATTTATCATGTGGAGTGAAGTGTGGATATCTAAGTAATGGTATATGTAACAATATAGGCAAATGTGAAAAAAAAACTGTTAAACCCTCTTGATCTCTTTGTGATTTTTAACTTTTTCAAACATATTTTCTAATGGGGCTTTTACATTTCTGTTGTTGTCTCTTGTTTTCGTTTTGTTTTGTTTGTGCTGGGGATTGATCTCAGGGCCTCACATATGCTAGGCAAGTGCTCTACCACTCAGCTACAGCCCCAGCCCTCCGATGTTTTAAAGTAGGCAAATTTTGATTTTTTTACTTTCAAGAGGCCGTCATATGCAGATAAAATTAAACATAACACTAAACATAATATAAAAGAGATAATAGGGCATATCAAAAATATTTTAATGAAAAGCAAGAATAGATATTGCCAACCTTTTGAGGGTAGGTCCAAAAGAACAGGCACTGCCTCCTATCTCAAAGTCTGATTCCCAGATGCCTGCTGTTAGTTAGGACCCCTCTCTTCTGCCTGCATGGACCTCTGCCCTCCTCAGCTACAGGCAACTTGGATTTCTTAAATGGCCTGCCTAATGAGACAGTTGGATATTTAAAGTATTCCATATCATCCACTCCCCTCTCTCCACCTCACTCTTCTAGTTGTCTCAAAACCATCCAGCTCTGCATATAGCCCAAGCTTGATTTGTTCCCATGTTCTACTACCTGCTCCTTATTCACAGGTCCCTTGTCCCAGCATTGCACCCACAAGACCCACTGGCTCAGAGCTCCCGTCTCTATGCAGTTATTTGAATTACATGTTGTATAAATGAACTGTAAGATGCTGTGTAGTGCTCAGTAGTTTTCCCATGGAGGGAATATATGTTGCTCACTTCAGAACAGCCATCAGATCCTTCTTTCCCCTCCAGCTCTGGGCCAGATTCACAGACCACAGCCTTAGTTCACGTCAGTCATTGCTCTGCTTAGCAACAGGGTCTGGCAAAACGTGAACCTGACCACAAAAATCATTAGTCCATTGCTGGCATAAACTGTCTTCTTCAGATGGTTTACAAGAGCCCTGATTTAGTTTTAATGACTAGTTTGGGAAATGGCTTGTGGAGGCAAGGAACTGAGAATTCTGGCCCCAACCTAGTCAATCTATTCCAGCGCATGAGTTTTTTCCTACAGATGACCACCAGAGGGCCCCCGTGCTTTATTTAGCACGCGCCCACACACGCGCAGATAGGCAGAAAAAGCCATCTCTGGAAACAGTGCAAACTACTGTGATAATCATACTGTGATCTGTTGTGCAGAAAAGGATCGCCTGCTGTAACCGGGGAAATGGGATTTGCAACGTTCTCTAATGAGTTCACAGCTTCCAGGATGGCACAGTGACTTCACCGTGGGTGAAGGGGAGAAGCTGCCTCCTGAGTCCCCAGGAGGCATCCTCATCACTGATGCAAGTTGGTAGGGATGAGGGGGGAGCACATCCTTAAGATGCCTAGCATGCTACTTTGTCTGCCAAAAATGGTTCGAGGGGCTGGAGCTCAATGGTAGAGCACTTGCCTGGCACTCGTGAGGCACTGGGTTCTATCCTCAGCACCACACAAAAATAAAATAAAGGTATTGTATCCATCTACAAATATATATATAAATATATATAAAATGGTTTGATGTTTTGTGATTGTATAGTGCATGTACACACACACAAAAGCACAGTTTAAGCACAGATAGCTCTCACTCTCAAAAGGAAAGGAGAGAGAGAGAGAATACTACTAGAGTGTTTATATTAAATAAATAGTTGCTGGGGGAGGTGGAAAGATCCCTGGACAGGAAAGAGATGAAGACTCACATTGTAACTCCACTGTTAACTACCTATGTCACCATGTGTACACAACCCCCCCCCCCCCCGATCTCTCACCTCTCCACACCTTTTCCTTAGCTAGAAAATGACAGATAGCAGATGATTTCTAAGACAGCCTTCTGCTTGAATCTTGTGGTTCCTAGTAACTAAAAAAGAAAAAAATCAGAGCACCCTGTCTCTGGGGCCAACTATTTTATCAAGTGGAAGAAGGAGACACAATGAGCAAAACCAGATGTGATTCCTGCTCTAATGGAACATGGAGTCCAGTGTAGGGCACCGACACAATCAAATGACCACCTAGAGAGATACGTAATTCCACACAGAGGTAAGAGCTAGGAAGGGAAGGCACACAATGAACTATGAGAAGAAATGATGGCGGAGACCAGCCTGGATGAGGTGGTCAGGAACATGTGAGCTGAGAGGTGAAGGACAGAAAGAACCAGCATGCCTGCAGCAGCTGCAGGGGTCAGGCCATCCTGGGCCTGAAGACCACGTGGTAATGAGAACGTGTTTATTCAAGGAGCAGTGGGAAGTAATGGAGAGGGTTGAGTCAGGGTTATATAATCAGTGGGTTTGTGCCAAGGGAATGGGAATTGTGGCACTTTGGGTGGGAAATGCCCTGGAGAATGGTAAGAGATTTGGGGAGAACCGTGCTTTAGACAAGAGGCTAGATCCGGCTCATAGCACTGGATGTAGAAGTGAATGGATGGATGCAGGGAGTTGGGGAGAAGGCAGGCATCAAGGATGGCTCTGTGTGTGTGTGTGTGTGTGTGTGTGTGTGTGTGTGTGTGTGTGTTGGTACTGGGGATCGAACCAAGGGCCTCATGCACATTAAACAAGCACTTTACCATTGAGCTACCTCCAGAGCCCCTCAGGTTGGTTCTTAAATTTCTGACTTGCCTAGGAACAAGAAGTTTACTTAGGTGGAACATCAGAAAATAACCAGGTTTGGGAGTAAGTTACATATAAGAGCATGTTGATAGGTGAGGAATGTGAAAACTTCTATGACATCAAAGAGGGATGGCCAGTAGGAATTGGATATATGGGTTTAAAGTTCAAAAGAAATTCCTAAGCTGATGAGCTAAGCCATGAGCCCCAGATATGATTGCCAAGAAAGAAGAATACAAGTAAGAGAGCTAAGGACCAAGCATTAATAGGAAACTCCCAAACGTACCACACAGCAAGAGGAGGATGGGCCCACATAGGAGACTGGGCAACAGAATTCAATCTCCAGAACTTCTCACTGGGAAATATAAGGACAATGTGTTGTCCTGGAAGCCAGCAGAAGAGACTTTTTGCAAGAATGAGAGCAATTAAATATCATATAACACTGAGAAATTGTGCAAAATGAGGATCGGGGAATATTTATAAGATTTGAATACTGGGAGGTTGTCTGAGACCTTAGTCAAAGCTGTTGGGTGGAGTGTGGCAGCAGTTGGGATGCTAGAGAGAGTAGAAGGTGAAGAGATCCAGACATGGACAACCCACCCATCCCTAGCTTGGTTCCTTGACATCCCTACCACTATAATAATATAATTTAAGCATCTTGCTCTCTGCCCAAGACCTCTGCAACCTATTAATTTTTTTTTTCTCTGATGAGTAATTGATAGCATTTTATTGCTATTTGGGCCATTTATATGCTTTTTTGTGTGTGATTAATGTCTAGTTAGGTTCTTTGCCCACATTTTTATGAAAAAAGAACTAATTTATTCATAAGTTCATTCCTTCAATACTTATTTCTGAGATCCACACTCAGGGAAAGTAAAGGAGAATATGAAAAAATGAGGACAAGAACAAATTCCTATTTAAGGCACAAAAGTAAACACTAAGGTAAAAAGGAGTCGATTACAAGAACACCTTTCTCAACACTTTGCTGACGGGTCTATAGATAAACCATAAGCTTTTCTCTTGAGAAGAAAAAAATAGCCAAGTCTAGTGTTTTTATTTATTTATTTATTTTTGTTGTTGCTATTGTTTTGTTTTTGCTTTTGTTTTTTGTTTTGTTTTGTTTTTGCTTTTGACTAGGTATTGAACCCAGGGTCACTTAACCACTGAGCTACATCCCCAACCATTTTTACTTTTCATTTTGAGACAGAGTCTCACTAAGTTGCTCAGGGCTTCACTAAGTTGCTGAGGCTGGCTTCTAACTTGGAGTTCTCTTGCCTCAGCCTCCAGAACTGTTGGAATTACAGGTGTGCACCACGGCATATGGCTCAATCCACCATCTTAAGGAAGTGATTTGGCTATCTCTGTGATCTCTTCAGCTGCACCTGACATACATGGCAGGCCCTTTCTTGAGAGTTTCAAAAATCAACAGGAGAATATTAGTATTCAAAAAGCACTTAGCATGTGTACTTATTCTTTTTTTTCAGCATTTTACACATATGAATGCATTAATCTAGATGATAAACCAATGAATTTATAACAATTAATTACTCTGGTTTTATCTTACCAATGAGAAAACTGAGAATAGGGAGACGAAGTAATTTTCTCAAGGTCACATGTCTAATGATTGCCATGGATCATCTGATATATCTGTCTTTGCCCATTTTCAAATAAGTTTTTAGCTTACTGCCATTGAGTTCTAGGATCTCCCTATGTATTCTGAATGTATTATTATTATTATTATTATTATTATTATTATTAGCAGTACCAGGATTGAACTCAGGGATACTCTACCACTGAGCCATATCCCCAGTCTTTTTTTTTTTTTTTTTTCAGGTAACCATAAATTTTTATATTTTTTTTCAATTTTTAAAATTCTCATTTGTTATACATGCTTGCAGAATGCAATTCATTTCCTATTACATATAAAGATCACAATTTTTCAAGTCACTGGTTTTACATAAAATATTTTCACACCATTTGTGTCTTCATACATGTATTTAGGGTAATGATGTTTAACTCATTCTGCTGTTATTCCTATCCCCTTGCTTCCTCCCCTCCCCACCATCTCCTATGATCTGTTCATAGTTCCTTCATTCCTCTCGTTCCCCCCTCTTTTGGCATTATAAGTCAGTATTTTCAAAACAAAGAAATCATTTGACCTTTGATTTTTTGGGATTGGCCAATTTCACTTAGCATTATTCTTTCCAACTCCATCCATTAACCTTCAAATACCATGATTTTATTTTCTTTTCGTGCTGAGTAGTGTTCCATTGTGTATATATACCAAAGTTTCCCTATCCATTCATCTACTGATGGGCATCAGGATTGGTTCCACAATTTAGCTATTGTTAATTGTGCTGCTGTAAATATTGATGTGGCTCTGTCCCTGTAGTATGCTGTTTTTAAGACTTTGGGGGTATATACCGAGGAGTGGGATAGTTGGGTCAAATGGTGGTTCCATTCCAAGTTTTCCTAGGAATCTCCATACTACTTTCCAGATTGGCTGCACCAATGTGCAGTCCCATCAACAATGTAATCTTTATTTTGAGACAGGGTCTTGCTAAATTGCTGAGGCTGGTCTTAAACCTCCTGCCACAGCCTCTGAAGTCACTGGAATTACAAGTACACCACCCTACCTATTTTTTTTTTTCTTTTAAAAATTGTTCTTAGATTTAAAGAAAAAAAATTGGATTGAGTTGGGGATGTAGGTCAGTAATAGAGGGATTGCCTAGCATGTGAGCAGCCCTGGGTTTGATCCCCACCACCATATAAACAAATAAATGAATGTGACAGAAAAAATAAAATAAATTTTTAATTGACAGATAATAATGACACTTATTTATGGTGTGCAATGTAATAGTTTGATACCTGTATACATTGTGTAATTATAAGATTAGAATAATTAGTCTATCTAACACATTAGGGGTGAAAGGATAAGGAGAGATTGGTAAATGTATCTCCCCATATTTTCTTCTAGGAGTGTGCAACCTATTATTTACTCTCCTTTTACCCAAGCCTTCAGCTTGTTCCTTTATTCTGGTCCCTTCCCCAGCAGATGTTATAGTCCACATTTTTGAATGATGGACTTTGCTCTAACATCTTTTTCCATTCTGTCTTTCCTGAATACCTGTATCATGTGGCTCCGGCCTGCCCCTAAGAACTGGGGGATAGAATGGAGATTAGTACCACTGTACGTTCATCAACCTCATCAAATGCCTCAATCCTAAACGCTGCCTAAGAGACCTGCTAGTTTGCTCAGGTAAACTTACACTCCATAATGACTTCTTCCCTCTCGTTGAGCATTATCCCCTGCTCCCTTTCCAACATACCCACACAAATCTTTTCCTACAAAATGACCTAGCATCATAATTTACTGAAGAAAAAGAAAGAAAAGAAGCATAGATGGGAATTTCCTCCTCTCTCTGCCTCAGTGTGTCTCCCATTCTCTGCCTCTATCTCCTGTTAAAGCAGAGAAGCTGTCCTTCCTCCTGTGTAAGGACAGGCTTTCTGCCTGGGTCTGGAGGCCTCCTCCTCCTTGGTGGATTCTCACCCATCAGTTATCCCTGCTCCTGCTCCTCTGGATGTCTACTGACATTTAAACAGCTCAAGACTCATAGAAACAAACAGACCTTTGACACCTCTTATTCCCCATCCCATGCACTCCCTTCAGTTATCATCTTCTGTCCTCCACTTCATGGTCAAAAAGGTTGAAATAATACCAGGAAAAGTATATGAGGGTAATTACAGAAGCTGCTATTTGTCAGGCAGTACATCCTTTGTTCCTTCTACTGCCATTAAATTTCTCCAGACCTGCTCGGTTTATCCTATAGACAATGTCTTTCTTCAGCTGTAACTCTGATGCTCATTATCTCAGTGGATGACTCAACAAAAGAAATTTTCTTTTTAATCAAAGGTTCTCAGCGAACTACCTGGGGAGTCTTAAAGGCCTGCTGCCTGCCCACTCAGCCCCACAGAGCCTCATTATTTTCTGAGCTGCGGCTCAGGCATCACAATTTTTCAAGTTCCCCAAATGATTTTAATGTGCAGTCAAGATGGAAACCAGTGTAAAGGAACAACTCATTCCCACACTACAGTGTGTGCACTTGAAGTAGTGAACAGAATTTTGAATACATTTCTTTGCACAGCCCACTGGTGGCTCTCAAATCCTATTCCTCTCATCAAAAAATATCTAGAGAAAATAGACCCCTCAGATACAGCTGGTGGGAATATAAAATGACACAGCCACTTTGAAAAACAGTCTGGCAGTTTCTTTAACTGCTAAGTGTAAATTTACCATATCACCTAGCTATTCCATGGCTAGGCATGTACCTCAAAGAAATGAAAACCTGTGTCTACACAAAGACTCAGACATGAATGTCCAGAGAAGCAATGGTCATAATAGCCAAAAACAACCCCAATGTTCATGAACAATGAATGGATAAACAAAACGAAATACAATTAAATGGCAGGTTTATACAGTGAAATTGAATGTTATTCAGCAACGTTTTACAAAGTATTAATGTACGCCACAATGTGAAAGACCCTCAAAAACATTGTGCTAAATTAAAGAAGCCAGACACACAAAAACACATATTGCATGACTCCATTGTCTTGAATTGTCCAGAAGTCAAACCTATGAAGACAGATAATAGATTAGTGGCTGCCTGGGCCAGACCCTGGGAACAAGGATGGACCATAGGCTGGTGTGAGGGAACTTGCTATAGTGATAAAAGTGTTTCAAAACTGCATTTTGTTGATGATAGCACAAGTTGGTAAATTTACTAAAAATCATTGAATTTTATACTTAAAAACAAGTGAATTTGTGGTGATAAGATACACCCTGGTAAAGTTGTTCACAGAAACCATTCCTAGGCTTATATTTGTCAAGGTGAATAGGGCTGTGCATAAATGAAGCTTATGATGCATACAGTCCCGTGTTATGGTGCACTTCACTTCCAGGTCCTCCAGTTTCCTCAAGGAGATGATGCAAGACAAAAGGTTCTCAAAGTGTGGTCCCTAGAACAGCAGCACCAGCATCACTTGTTAGAAACACAGATCTCAGTCCACTCCAGATGTACTGACTCAGGAGCTCTGAGGATGGGGATAAGCCTCTGTGCTTTCAAAAGCTCTTTGAGTGATCCTGATACACATTAGCACATGAAAAACATGGTGCTCGATCTACTGCCCAGACTGTGGATTCAAAGAGGAATTGTTATCCAATAAGAGTAGAAGAAGAAATTTAACTTTTTTCAAAATAGTAAAAAAATTGAAATAACACTAATGTCCATCAAAAGGTAAATGGATAAACATCTTTTGGTATATTATATATGTATATGGTTATACAGATATATAGATATAGATATATATACACTTATTCAATACTCATACCAATAAAATATTAATCAGCTATAAAAACTACTTGTATAGGTATTTCATTCCACTAAGTGAAATAAACCAAACATGGAAATTTCATTTATATGAACCACTGAAATGGGCAAAAATAGCCTACAATGAAAGAAAGCAGATTAGTGATTGCCAGGGGATGGGTAGATATTTACTACAAAGGGGCAGAAGGACCTTTTAGGGATGATGGAAACAGTCATAATAATCATATCTTGATTATGGTGGTGGTTATAGGGGCATTCATTTGTCAGGACTCACAAAAATATATACCTAAAATGAGTGTGATTTTTTTTGTATATAAGTGTATCTCAATAAAATTGATTTTTTTTGTTGGTGGTTTTTTTTTTTTTTTTTTTTTTGGTACCGGGGATTGAATTCAGGTTACTCGACCACTGGGCCACATCCCCAGCCCTTTTTTGTATTTTATTAGAGACAGGGTCTCACTGAGTTGCCAAGTGCCTTGCCATTGCTGAGGCTGGCTTTGAACTCGCCATCCTCCTGCCTCAGCATCCCAAGTGCTGGGATTATAGGTGTGCACCACCATGCCTGGCAATAAAATTGATTTTGACAGGGAAAAAAAACTGGGCATAAGTTTTTTCCTTCTTTGTTCTCTCTTTCTCTTTGGTCTGCCTGCCCAAAGCAAGGCTGGGATCACTGGGCTCTGCTTGTCTTCAGTTCAGTGGTCTAGGCCCACCATCTGGGGAAAGGTCTCTGGGTGGCCATCTCTGTCCCATCTCAGCAGTGCAGTTAATGCTCTCTGTCAGGCCAGGGCTCTAGTACACATGCAGACCTCACTGGTTGGGTGGCCCCAGGTTCAGAAGTCAGGATAGGGTGGGGATTAGGGAACCTAGACATGGCTGACCATCAAAACCACAATCTCCAAACCCATCTTAGAAATGAAGCACTATTTGATTTCTACCTCTGATTCCCAAATCTGTACTCTCAAGTTGACTCTGAACTCAGACCTCTTCACCTTGATAGCCAGAGCTATGTCTGTTCCATACTTTACCACTGGGAGGGTGAGGGGCAGCAAAAGCTGGTCCTGGCACTAGGAGACGGTGCCTTTCCAACCGCTGCCCCCCCCCCCCCCAACACCTTCTCTCCAGGGCTGTGACAAAATCACTTCTGGGGCCTTAGCTTGATGGTGTCTATACCGTAAGACTCCAAGCCACCCTCCCTCACTCCTGTCTCTATCCCTCTCTCTTTTTGTGGTGCTAGGGGTCAATCCCAGGGCCTCATGCAAGCTAGGCAAGCACTCTACCACTGAACTATACCCTCAGCCCTTTCTTCTCTCTCTTATTTTTCTCTCTCAGACTTTTTACTATCCTTACTTATACTGGTACTTCTCTGATTTTTGTTCTCCTGGGCCTAAAAAGCATCCTGTCTCCTAGCTCTCAATCCTCTATCCAAATGTGGTCTACTTGACATCTCAAAATTAATCTGTTAAAAATTTAAATCTTGAGGGTTGTTGTTGTTGTTGTTGTTGTTGTTGTTGTTTAATTCTACAGCCCTTCTCTATTGTTTTCTAATCCATTTGGGGGGCTATAGCAGAGTATCTTAGACTAGGTGACTAATAAGCAACAGAAATCTGTTTCTCACAATCTAGAGGCTTTAAGTTTAAGATCAAGGCACCAGCAATTTAGTGTCTGATGAGAGCCTACTGCCTGGTTCACAGATGGCATCTTTTTACTGTGTCCTCAAACCCTGGAAGGGGACAATAGAAGTCTGTAGGATCCTTTATAAGGACATGATTCCTCCAAAGACCCCACCATCACTGGGCAATGAGGATTTAACATATGAATTAGTGGGGTAGTCAGAAAACCTCTGGTCTATAGTAGTCCCAGATCTCAGTAAATGGCACCATATTGACTCAAGGCAAAACCCCAGGAGACATTGTTTTAAGTTTCCAAAACCCAATAAATTCATGCTCCATTCTGAAGGTCTATTTCCAAAATATAGGAGGTTTTTTTTTTGGAGGGAAGGGTACTGGGGATTGAAATTGGGAATTTGACCATTAAGCCACATCCCCAGGCCTATTTTGTATTATTTAGAGACAGGGTCTCACTGAGTTGCTTAGCACCTCACTTTTGCTGAGGCTGGCTTTGAATTCATAATCCTCCTGCTTCAGTCTCCTGAGTTGCCAGGATTATAGTCATGTGCCACTGCACCTGGCTCCAAAATATATGTTATACAGATACATCCTCTATCTGCAGTCTCCCAGCTACACTCTGCTTCCCCACTGCCCTCTGTGATACGTCACACAACAGAGCAGGGCTGGCAAATTTTTCTTTAAAAATTCAGGTAGTAAATAACTTAGGTGCTACAAGCCATCCAGTCTCTTTTGCACCCACCCCACTCTGTTGTTTTGGAGTGAAAACAGCCATAGATAATACTTAAATGAATGGGTGCAGCTATGTTCCAATAAAACTTTATTGGCAATAACAGGTTGCTGGCCAGATTCAACCCAGGGGCCATAGTTTGCTATATTCTCTACAACAGAGAGATCCCTGCCTAAAATACTTCATAGACTTCCCACTCCATTTATGAGAGAATACAAATTTCAGACCATGTACTCTCCCTGCCATCCTCCTTCCCACTCTGCCACACTGCCCTTTCTTTACACATGCTAAGTCCCTTCCCACCCCAGAAGCTTTGCATTTGCTATTTCCTCTGCCTAGAGGTTCCTTCTCCAGGTCTCTGCATGGTCCAGTTCTCATTCTCTAGGTGCCTCCCCTCACCCTGTCTTTAAGTAGTCCCTTTCCTCTGTTACTCTCTCCCACCAAACACATCACACTATTTGTTTCTGTATAGCTCCCATTGTAGTCTGAAAGCCACTTGTGAATTTAGTTATTTATTTGCTTGTAAGAGCCTTGTATGAGGAAGTAGCTAAGATGGCAGCTGGCTGAGAGCCAAGAGGAGGCGTTTACTTGTTTACACCTGACCTTAATGTAATTAAGAATCTTTCTGTGCCCGTGGACACTGCGTGCCGCACCTGTAAGTTGAGCTTGTAACACGTGTATGCTTGATGGGTGTAGAGTACTTAATCAGGCTGGGGGTGTCAGAGAGAGAGAGAAGACAGAAGAGAGAGAGAGAAAGCAGAGAAGAAGAAGCAAGAATAAAGGAACCATTCATTCCCAGTCTGCCTCCTATTTCTTTCCCTGCGGTATCGTTGCCTTAGGCGGCAACATTTGCTGAATGTCTGCATTCCCAGCTAGAGCTCTGAGAAGGTAGAATCCAGGTTCTGTTTTCACTACACATCCCTCAGGCCTAGAATACAATACCCAAAATTGACATATTCTCTTCTTCATTCAAGGATAATTATCATGTGCCTGACATGTGACAGACTCCATTCTTGGCTCATAGTTTACACTCAATAAATAAATATTGGTTGAGTGAATAAAGGCAAATGAATGATTGCTACCATTCTCAGATTCTTTCTGTAATTTTCATTATATGATTGTTTTTCCATACACTTTAACATTTTAAAGCAAGTCTTTATATTGCACATCCTTTTGTAACACGCAGAGGGCTTGTATGTTAATATCTGAACATAATAATCCATCTACATTTTTATATATCTCTCGTTGATGTGCTCTATATATGTAATATGAATCATAATGCATTCTGCTGTCATATGTAACAACTTCGAATAAAAATAAAAAAAATACTCCATCTAACTGCTGGAGACTCTTTTTGAAGATGCATGACCACTTTTGCCAGGTGGGAGTTTTACATTTTCATCTTGGCTCACAAAGCCCCTGGGAGCCACGTGGACATGCTCAAGTTCAGCCATGTGAGGACTGGAAAGTCTATGAGTGTTTGGGGACTGGTTCTCAGTTAACTCAGGAACATTTTACCTTGCAAATGATAATTTTAATATTCTCCTTTGTTCCTTTTACCAGACTGTGGGGCTCAGAGCCTAGGGTAGTACTTTGAGTTCGGTGGATATTAATAATTGAGGTTGACAAACCAACCTCCTCAGGCCATCAGGGCAAATGACATGTCTTCCCCTTAGTACCATCTCCCATTTGGTTGTTCTGGTGTGTGTCTTCTTTTTCATACCTGTTTTTGGTTTTGTTTTTTATTTTCCTCTGTCTTCTCTGGCAATCAATCAATCAGTCAATCAATCTAGTCCTCTAACTAGAAAAAGTATAATTTTATATAATGTTCCTGGATAGCATACAAGAAAACAGGCATGCAGCAGTTTTTCACAAAAACACTGTAATTAAATGCCTGTTCCCAACAATGTGCTGCTGCATTGAGTGGAAAAACAAAGATATCAGAATAAACAGTGAAAATAAAAGCAGCAGCAAGGGCAGCTTGATGGAGTCAACTGACAACTGATTAATGGGGGACGGGGGAAACAGGGAGACCATAGAGAGACCTCACAATCTCCAGTGGGGTGAGGACATGGAATTTGGGATCTGTTGTCTCTCTCACTCCTTCCTTCTCTTGATTTCTCCCCAAACTCCCAGAGGGCAGTTCTGGTCACTGAGACCACTGAAGAAGCCCCATTGCATTTGCAGTGAACCTGGAAACTTCAACCTGCAAAGAAAAGACTCTACACATCTCCAGTGCTGTGGGAAAACGCCAATGCATTGCTGCCACAGCCTTCTGGCCTCCTTTCCTGGCTGAGTCCAGAAAGGCAGAATAAGGAAAGAAGCATTTTTATAAAATCTTAATGCAATTTTAAATTCCCAAGGTAAAAAGCTGAAATGAAATGCCAAGTGTAAATATGACCTATGGACTGGATGTTTGTGTCTTGTACTCCTCAATTCATATGTTGAACCCCAAGCCCTAATGTGACTGTATTTGCATTTAGGTCCTTTATGGGGATGACTGAAGTCAAATGAGGTCATAAGGGTGGAGCCCTGATAATTAGATTAGTGTTCTTATAAAAAGAGATTGCAGGAGTGCTCTCTGCTCTCTTGTTCTCTCCTTCTGCCATGTGAGGACACAGAGAGAAGGACAGCACTAACCAGGAAGTAGATTGGCTGGCACCTTCATCTGGGACTTCTAACCTCCACAACTGTGAGAAAATAAATTTCTTCTACTTAAGCCACCCAGTCTGTGGCATTTCATTATGGCAGTGCAAGCTGACTAAGGCATAATCCTTTGCAATTCACTTTATGTTCTTTCACATTCTGCCCCTCAAATGTAAGCAACCCTTGTAATGTTTGCCTACTTTACATGTGTTTTCAGTACTTAATCTTCTTTTTAGCTAGGAATTGCTGTAATAAAATAGGAAGAAGAAGAAGAAAATACCTAAGCCATCTGTAGTGCTTGTTGAATGCCACATAACATATAAAGCAACGTGTCCATCAATATTCTTACCCATAATATTGAATATTCCCAATTACCCGATACTGAATATTCCCATTCAATATTCTTACCAATCCTGTGAGGAAAGACCACTTTTCTTTCCAAAGATCACACAGCTTGGGAGAGATCTAGCATATGAATTCAAATGTGTCTGATTCTAAAATACAAGTGCCTTCTTCCTTTAAATTATTTATCCTTAAATCTAAAGTACAGGGTTGGGGTCATACATAGCTCACTAGTAGAGCGCTTGCCTAGCATGTGTGAGGCACTGTGTAGCTGCCTGACGTACAGCCACAACGCCGCAGGAGAAAAAACTCGGAGGCAGAATGAAGATGAAAGAAGGTTTTTTTATTCTTCAGCTTTAACTATCTCTCAAAAACTCTAACACTGGCTCTTTCAGCAACCTCTCTGACTCTTTACTTCTTCTGACTACTGACTCTTTACTTCTTTACTTTACTTTACTTTCTTTTACTTTCTTAGAGAGAGCTTAGAGAGAGAGAAAGAGAGAGAGAGAGAGCTTCTTCTTTCTTCTTTCTTCTTCGGCAGCCTCGGCCTGACTCCAACCAGCCTTCTCTTCTGACCGAACTCTTTTTTTTTTTTTTTTTTTTTTTGTGGTACCGGGGATTGAATTCAGGGGCACTCGACCACTGGGTCACATCCCCAGCCCTTTTTTGTATTTTTATTTAGAGACAGGGTCTTACTGAGTTGCTAAGTGCCTCGCCATTGCTGAGGCTGGCTTTGAACTCGCGATCCTCCTGCCTCAGCCTCCCAAAGTGCTGGGATTACAGGCGTGCGCCACCGCGCCCGGCCTGACCGAACTCTTAACCGCTCTGACTCTTATTTCTTCTTCTGACTACATTCTGGCCGCTCTGACTCTTTTCTTCTTCTCTGACCCGAACTCTTCTTCCAACCGACTGAGCGACTGCACGACTGACTGAATGAATTTTTTCTGACCGCTTTCACCCAGTTATATCCCTTTAGCTTTGCAGGTGCGTCACATGCATTTACAGGTGCGTCACGTGCATACTTATTATCAGGTGGAACTTACGGCTTCCAGCTAACCACAATAGCCATCTCCCTAATTGGGGCTCCTTCAGCACTGGGTTCAATTCTCAGCACCACATATAAATAAATAAAGTTCCATTGACAACTAAAAAATACTAAAAATAAAAAATCTAAACTACAAAAATTGAAAGTTTGATATCAAAACTAGGAGAAGAGTAGGGCAGTGGGTCTGTCCAATTGTGAAAGACTAATATTTAAAAGTGAAAAGAAAGCCTATTGTTTTTAAAGACCCCTAGACCCTCAGTCCAAATGCTATTTTAAAAAAAAAAAAAGAAAGAAAGAAAAAGAAACCACCATCTCTGGGTACCTGGGTTTGGAGCTTCCCTAGTTTGGAACTACCTAGACATGGGCCCACACTAATATAAGAACAAAGACCCACATCGTTCTCTCCTTACATTTTAGCTTATAGAGCCAAAATGAGGACAGTCAGTTTTGAAAAATCACCTCAGTTCCTATAGTTGTGAGGCTGCCATATGTTCCAGCAGGCCAAGCCAAAACTTTCTCAGTTTTCTCCAAACCTGCAAGTTGCCTCATAAAGTCTCTTACTCTTGATGAGACATGTTAGGTGTTGTTAAGGGTATGTCATTATTACTTTCCCTCAAGATGAGAAGGGCACAATGAGGATATGAAAGTCACGTCTTGTGGAATACCAGCTCCGCTCTGGGAAGATGCTTATGGACAGACAGGGACTTTGAAAGCTCAGCTCTCTGCTCTTCTCATTCAAGCAGAATCTCAACTCTATTTTATACAGAAAAAGAGAGAAGGAAGAGAGGGCTCATTTGCATACCTGGATTTGCTCCTCTGCCTCTACTGCTCCACAAAAGAATTAATCCTTCCATCAAGCAATACATTTTTTAAAAATATTTATTTATTTGCTTTAGTTGTACACAATGCAATGCATTTATGTTTACGTGGTGCTGAGGATCAAACCCGGGCCATGCACGTGCGAGGCGAGCGCTCTACCGCTGAGCCACAACCCCAGCCCCAAGCAATACATTTTTGAGCCTGTGGCTAACTAGTGTTCCAAGAAGACTGGAAGAATGGAAGTAATAATCTTTGAAAGTGGAGACTTAGGTGCTCTCATGCCCAATCATTCAGGGTCTAGGAACCAGCACTGTGATAGTCTATAGACCATGATCACAAAGATAGGTGTGATGGTAGGCTGAAGTCCCACCCCAAATAAGGCAGCATTCTGAAATACTGGGGGTTAAGACTTCAACAATATGAACTTGGAGTGAGGGGTAGAGGACACAGTTCAAGCCAAAACACTTGGGTAAATGGGAGTTTAATCCTGCCAGTGCCAATCCCTCCTGTAGCTTCTGCATACAACATCTGAATGAGAGTTGCCAAGGGAACAGGAAGACAAGGTCACTGCCTTTGAGGAACTGAAAATTGTGCCTAAGCCCATAGTAGGCGAAGGTAGTATCAAGTTCCACACAGTCTCAGCCTGGGACCAAAGACTCTCTAGGTCATCCAAGTGATGGTAAATCCTATGCCAGGACAAAGCTAGAGTCTCACCTGAAGACCCAGGAGGATAATGAACAGATTGAGGAAGGAGTCCACGCAGTTTGGGGTACGCCAAAATAGTACAATGCTTAGATTCTTAAAAGTGCTTAGGAAAAAATACTTTCCAACTATATTTTCATTCTCTAAGCTGTTTTGCTCACTTAAGTCCTGAATTGATTATTGAGTGTGACACATTGGCATTTCTCCCCAGTAGTGCCTTGTGGGAGTGAACATTCAGAGCTGCCAAGAAGCAAAACAAAACAGAATTGCACTCTGGGGAGAATTTGGCTCAGATACAATGATTGATAGAGCAAGGGGAAGTTTCCTTGGTGTGGCAAGAAGGATAAAGCAGAAAAACCTAAGAATTAGTGATAATAGAGTGATAAACAGGACAAGCAAGAGGCGCTACCATGAAGTAGCTATGTAGAAAACAATGTCAAAGGTACTCCCAGAAACTGTGTGACCCTCCTCTCCCTGCCCAAGCTGGAGCTTCAGTAAAATCTGGCCAGGCTTCCTCCAACTTTTTAAGTCAGTGCCCCCGTTGGACTCATTCTATCTTCTCAGAGCTGTAGCTCTTAGTAAGTCCCAACCAGCTGGTCTTCACAGCTTGAAGCCCACTGCTTCCTTGCTATATCATTTCATTGCTGGGAAAATCAAAAGAAATATTGAATTTTATCATTTTATTTTTAAAATGGGTTGATAGAGAGCCAATCATTAAATATTTATTTGGGATATGGTGATGTACAAATACTCTTGTCACCCAGCACAGGATGAACGTAGCAATCACTCAACAAATATTGAGTGCCTGTTATCTTAGGTAGGGTGAGCAAGATGGAGCCCAGGTCTGAGGGACGTAAAAACCAGGAATGGAGAGATAAAGAGGAAGCTGCTACCAGAGACATGTGTACAGAGCACCCAGAAGGGGAACTCAGTCTGGGCTGGAAGATTAGAGAAAGTGCAGGGTCCTGGAGGTGATACTGAGACTCCAGTCGTGTTAAATAGATTGTGAGTAAACCAACTTTTCCTCTCAAGGCTAAGGTCACAAATATTTTTTACTTAGAAGGTGTTTTTTCTTTTTCGCAACTGCTCAAGTGTGCATATGCTACAGGTAACATCTAAACACATCAATATGACTGTTTCAACTAGATGTTATCTATGGGCACTAAAACTTGTATTTTGTTTCAATGCCATGTGTCATAAAGTATTATTGTTATTTTGATTTTTCTTCAACATTTAAACATGTGAAAACTATTCTTAGGTTGTAGGCCATCCCAAAGCAGAGAGTAGGCCATGCTGGGCCTGTGATTTGCTGACCCCTGATCTAGATGAAGAAGTAGGCAAAGCACGACCCGCAGAGGAAATAGCACCTGGGAGGGCACACAGGCACACGCAAGAATGCCAAGCAGATACGGAAGACGGGTCATTTAAAGGACAAAATCATGATTCCCGTGTAACTATAAAACAAACATGTGCCAATGGTTTTAATTCATTAAAGAAGGAGAGAACTAGAAAAATGTTATAACCAGCTCAAAGGAGAATATTTTTAAAAACATACCCATACAGGCTATCAGAAAGGCTGAAATCAATTGGCTGATATCTACTTGGCAAATATCAATTGAATCAATTGTATCTCTACAAGATCCAATTTACATATCCATGGAGAATCATTTTCATTACTGTCAATATTCTAAGACTTTTAGAGTTGTAAAATAGCTCAAAGTCAATGAAAGACGTAAGTAAACAGAATGGATGCACCACATAGGGTACCCAGGCACCTTTCTGCCCATTTCAAAGATTTTTAACATTTTTCTGCCATAGTTCCTTGTGATCAAAAGGAGAGGGCCGGTTCACTACTTATGATAGGCCCCAACAACCTGGTCTTTTCTGCCTATTCCTTCCCTGCTTCCTTGCTGTGTTAGTTCATCTCAGGGGAATTAAAAGAAACATTGAAGCAAGGCATGGTGGCGCACACCTGTAATCCCAGCGCAGGAGGATCACGAGTTCAAAGCCAGCCTCAGCAAAAGTGAGGTGCGCAGCAACTCAGTGAGACCCTACCTCTAAATGAAATACAAAATAGGGCTGGAGATGTGGCTCAGTGGCCAAGTGCTCCTGAATTCATTCCCTAGAGCCCTGCCCACCCCCCCAAAAAAAATCCCAAAACCAAAAACCAAACATTGATACCCATGTGGATATGGGGAAAGGGTGAGTTACTTGACTTCTTTGTGCTTCAGGTTCCTCATCTATAAATGAGAATAATTCAGCACCTAACTCACAAGGTTGAGGTGGGGAGAAAATTATTCAATAAGCCTCATTCTCCTACAAAACGTTTCCCTGTATTCACTGAAAACTTCAAGTGTCCCAGAATGATCTGTACTATAAAGCCACCACACCAAAGAACAAAATAAAAGAAACATGGCTATCCACATGGGCTGTTAAAGCAGAAAAGATGGAGGGTGGTTGTGGATTGTTGTGTATTTTTTTTTAATTTTTTAGTTGTAGTTGAACACAATACCTTTATTTTTATTTATTTTTATGTGGTGTGCTGAGGATCGAACCCAGGGCCTACGCACATGCTAGGCGAGCTTGCTACATTGAGCCACAACCCCAGATCCTGCTGTGTATCTTTAGCTGAATTACTTAACTCTCTAGATTTTGGTTTCCTTATCTTGGGGACAAAGGGTTACTTTATCTCTCAAGTCCTTACTGGGTGTCACATTCTATATGATTGTATTACTAATTTTTGCATAGAAATGAAACAAATTTTACCCATATATCAATAATCTGAAATTTTAGTACATTTTAGTACTTTCCAATACATGTTGAGATGTATTTTTAAATTCTTACAGAAATTATAAAAACCAATTGGTGAGCCCGGCACAGTGGCACACACCTGTAATCCCAGCAGCTCCGGAGGCTGAGGCAGGAGAATCACAAGTTCACAGCCAGCCTCAGCAAAAGTAAGGCGCTAAGCAACTCAGTGAGACCCCGTCTATAAATAAAATACAAAATAGGGCTGGGGATGTGGTTCAGTGGTTGAGTGACCCTGGGTTCAATCCCCTGTATCCACCCCCCTCCAAGAAATCTGGTGGACTTGAGTCCCCTGCTATCCCGCTATCTCTTAAATGCCCTGCCAGCTTCATCTGCCTCAGTCTCTCTAACTAGGGCACCCCAAGGGAGATTCTGAGGTGAGCCATCAAGGATAACCTTGGGCCAAGCCACTACAGGCTGCATGGGTCTTCCTATCTTGCTCTGTTAGAGAAGAAACTGGGAAGGTCATAAGAGAAAACAAAGGGCAAATCTATTGGGGTTCTCTGCAGTTGCCTGTCAGACCCATCAAAAAGGGTTTGCCACTTCCTCACTGCCTGAGGACTTCTCAGGCAAACCACACCCATCTGTCTCTGCAGTGTTGGCAGCTGGTGTCAGCTTCATTAAGCACTGGGATCTTCACTTGGCCTCACAAATCCTATTAAAGCCTGACGAGCTGTTTCAAGGCTTCTGGGAGAATGAGTAATCCTCCACACATCCTGTAAGGACTTGCAAGGCCCCCGTGCCCAGTGCAGACTTCTGGAGTCTGGACAAGTCTTGTTAGGTGCAGCTTCCCCACCCCAGATAGGTATCCCCCAGGGAGGAAGGACAGGCAAGGCCACAGCCGGAGCAGGGTCATCAGCAGCTCTGGTGGAGACAAGGCAGCACCAAGAACTTTCTTCCCAGGCTGCCTTCGGAGAAAATACCTTGTCCTAAGGAAGAGATGAAATGTTCTCTCACACTTCACTGTAGTTCAGCTGAAGGCACTGAGCTGTCTGTTTACAGTAAATGACATGTGACCCGTAAATTGTACCTGACAGAAGTCCCCAGTTTTGAAGGTTCTAGGAGCTGGGATTTCACACTACTGAGTTTGAGTCTTGCTCCTGCTCTTCAGCCTGTCCTCTACTTCTGCAAGGAGAGAAAGCAAGCAAGAACAATAGTGAGAGAGGAGAGATCTAGAAAGATACTATAAGATTGTAGGCTTCCAGTTGATTTTTTTGGTTTCTTCATAGGACTTTGCATTGTCTGGCTTTGGTAAATGAGCACATATGATTGTTCAGGAAATGCAGTAAAACCATTTTCGTTTTGACAAAGACAAGTAGAAGATGCCAAGACTTTAAGAAGAGCTGTGCTGAGAGACCACTTTTTCCTTCACTGATAGAATGACCTTTCTGTTCAAAGGCCAAATTCTTTTTCTTGAAACTATCTTCTGTCTGTAGCACTCCATCCCTAACCCTAATCCCAACAGGGAAAGAGTTAAGGCTTTCTGAAATGGAGGCAGATATCCCAAGACATGGCATCAGTTTACAGGAAAATAGCTGGCAGGACCTATTCATGATTACTTGAATGCAACTTTTGAAATGTAAACCATGTTGTCACTCTATTTTCATTATAAAACTGGAGATACACTTAGAGGAGAGGAAACCTCAAGGTAAGAAAAAAAAAATCACTCAAGAATGCAGCAACACTTAAACTTATATATTTCAAAATGAATAAAAACAGTTTGTGGAACTGTAATGTTTGAAATAAGATTTAAACATAAATATTCAGTGCCTACATTTTTATGCTTTGCACTATAAAAGTCTAAAGGAAAACTCATCAACTGAGCAAACTGAAAAGTTTCTCAATTTCACTCAAACTCTTGCTGAAGTTTCTACCTAGAAACCAAATATTGACCTTTGACCTCATAATGCCTGGTGCTTTTTAGAATTTTTAGTTTGTCAAATACTGACTGTAAACTCTCAGTAATGCTGGCTATAAACTTTCCCTGTACTTAGTCTTGAAATGGAAAAGCCGTGGCTCAAGAGTTTGCTTTCTTGGATGTCAGACGTGTAAGCAGATTGGCTTGACCTCCAGGGAAAGCAATAACAGTGGCATGGATTTCAAATATAGCAATAAATAAAATGACACAAATCATCAGGCGAGAACCATTGACAATACCTCTGAAAAACCTTCAAGGTATAAAATATTAGTGTTTGGGGAAAGTTTGTCAAATGTATTCCCTGATATGTAAATATTGTGTAAAAATTTTGGCTCAGTTCACAACCATTATTCTTCCAAGAGGTGTTCTCCATGAATTTCTAGGAATCCCAAACACATCTTTTTCGAGGAACCAATAAAATGACCCACTGAAACAGCACAGGTTTTAAATGGGTACTTTAGTATCCTGACAGGCTAGTATAATTTAAGACTCTACCTTCACTTCACTCCTATCCCATAAACCTTGTTTATAGGAGAATAGAATTCCAAACTACATGGATTTCTAAACCAGCTAGACCTGCAATTCCAGCAATGGTTGTATTTGGAGAATCGCAAGGTAAACAAAATGTGTGAGACTTTTAAGGTGATCCTGAGCCACTTAGAACTGGACCAAGCCTTGAGGACCCAGAAGGAATACCTCACCTGGCCCCACTGGAAGAGGATTGGGGTGGAGGTGACGGCCTTCATACCTAAGAAACAAGCCCCTCTAATTTAGCACATTCATAGCTGGAAAGTACCAAGCTGTTTAAAAATTACTGCTGAAGCATGAGCCAGAATAAATAAATAAAACAGAATAAAATATCTCTGCATTGTCCCCTGGCATTAAAAGTGGTTTTAAAGAAAATAAGAACATTTGCCATAAAAATTCAGTTCTATTTCCCTCTGCATACAAGGTGTGTAGTCAAAACCTCAGGTGAAGAACTTCACAAATCACCTTTTTTGGCAGGTTTTGGAATACCTCTCATGTTTTTTTCCTACCCTTAGGTGCCTCGGGGAGAACATTTTCTACTTAAATTGACTCTCACTTTCAGGTGTGTCTTTACACGCCCTGTTTGCTGCCTGCACACCTCTACAGAGACTCAAATCCTGGTAAGTCTTGCCTAGTTTCTCTGCAAGTTGTCATTTATGGATTAAGTAAAGGTATCAGCAAGTTCCGAATTTTTAGTTATATGGGGAAGTAGCATTGAGTAAAAGCTAGCATATAATATAGCAGAGCATTGATTACAATTATTACATTTACAGAATAATCAGATGATGCACAAGGTTATTGCTGTACAAAACAGTGTCCATGGGAAAGCTGATGCTTAGTGTGTAGTGAAGAACGCCAACAATGGAGTCTTTCTACACCTTGAGGGAAGCTCCAAGTGATGTTCATAGTGTTAAAATGCACAATTTTTAGTTGTGCATTTGGTGACTACTTATTGTCAATGTGGAGATACGACTTGCAAAATTTAGGAAAGGTGTAAATTCGTTAGAACTATCCATACTTTCTAAATATTTTGTTAATATCCTAGATATGAACAAATATTAAATTTTAAGGAAAACTTAGTATCTGTTATGATTGAAACAAAGGTAAATTTCATAGCTCTGCTTTCTGCATTCCTCTCTGTGATGCAATTCAGGGGGAAAACATTGAATGATTCCACAAGTAATATCAAAAAAAGTCACACAAATAATGGAAAAGTTAAACATAATATTTCTATGAAAACTCTAGCTTATTTGTGCTAGAAAATGTTTTAAGGACTAATGCATTTATTATAATCAGGCCCTATGTTGCATATCACTGCATCATTTGCAAAAGAACTGAGCAGTAGTAGAAGCAGGGGTGGGATGTGCTTTTCCCATGGAGAAGCCTTTATCAAACACTGCTTCGACTGTGGGCCTAGAGCTCTGCAGTAGGACATTATGTGGCTTCATCTGTTTCATACAAACTATCTCCAAAAAGCAGAGGAAAATCTTCAATAAGGTGTTTGTTGGACAGGATGCAGTCTTCAAGCAAGGGCTGTTAAGGCAATGTTGGTGGAAAGTAAGTTACACTAATTAGCAATGCTAAAAAGTTAATTATTGTCAGTTTAATATATTTTGCTGTTTTTTACAGTACTTGATAGGTTTTCAGATCCGTGTCACCTAGCAGCATTCATTAAACAATTACCCAAATGTATCCAGTGCCTTTGGAGATACATTTACACATTTTTCATCCAAAGAAGGCATAACATTGTTTCTTAGTGTCAATCACTTTACATATATTATTCAAACTCAACAACAAATTAAGCCAGGAAAAAAATAAAAAGTCAGGTAACCCCTGTGAGGCCTCACAAATGTCAGCTCTGGTAAAACAACAAGAAAAGCAGTACCAATACCAATTAAATGCATACTTGATAAAGAAAGGTATGGCTGGGGACAGACACCACAACTTCTGAAATTGTGCTTCACACCAGCTGTGGGTTTTATGAAGATTGGGTGGGTGATTTCAGATAAAAGAACTTGTAGAAGTTGTCAGACTTACTGTAACATTTATCTAGTTTGGGGCTTAACTCACCTAAAATGGAAAACAGAAAATGGGCAGAAATACCAGAAGTGACCAATTTTTTGGAAATGAAGGATGGGATGATAAACATCATGGCTGGTTTCTCAAGCTCTGTACTCTTGATATTTTGTGTTGGATGATTCTTTGCGGTGGGGACAGGGACTGTGCTGTGCATTGTGGAGTATTTATTTGGCAGAATAAATACTACCTGCCAGGAGCATCCCCCTTTCCTATACAGCCAAATATGTCTACAGACATTGCCAACCAGTCTCTGCACACCCCAACACCACAGGATGGACCTGCAGCATCTGTGATGGACTGAGGCTGTCCAGACTGTAAGAATGTACCTGCTAGCTGGGCACGGTGGCGCACGCCTATAATAATCCCAGCGACTTGAGGCAGGAGGATTGGGAGTTCAAAACCAGCCTCAGCAATGGCAAGGCACTCAGCAAATCAGTGAGACCCTGTCTCTAAATAAAGTACAAAAAAGGGCTGGGGATGTGGCCCAATGGTCGAGTGCCCCTGAGTTCAATCCCTGGTACCAAAAAAAAAAAAAAAAAAAAAAGAATGCACTTGCTAGATAGGCACAGTGATGCACACTTGTAATCCCAGAGACTTGGGAGACTGAAGTAGGAAGATCTCAAATTCAAGGCCAGCCTGGGCAAGTTAGTGAGACTCTGTCTCAAAAAATAAAGGACTGGGATGTAGCTCGGTGGTAAAACACCCCTGGGTTCAATCCCTAGTAGCAAAAACAAAAACAAAACAACAAGAACGTCCCTGCTGCAGAGTGGATTCTCATTATGTGTTAGCTCTGATCACTGCAGTGTGGACTTGGAGGTCCTCAGAGAAGTGATTTTCAAATTGAAGCATTCATCACACTCACCAGGAGATCTGTGAAAGCTCGGAAAGCTGGGCCCCTTGCCTAGAATTTGTGAATCAGGGGGTCCTGGGCTGGGGCCTGATCCTTTGCTTGCATTTCCCAGGTGATGGTGCTGCTGCTGGTCCAGTGGTTTGCCCCAGACTGACAAATATTCCTGGAACCTAGGGACTTCCAGTGCTAAAACCAGGAAAGTCCCAGCAAACTCAGAAGAATCTGTTGCCTTATTCAGTCCACACTTTGAGAGCCAACCTTCCAGGAGATAAGATCACAGGGGTTTGATAAGAATTTGATTTAAGGATTAGAGACAAAGGAATCAAGGATGACTCTCAAGTTTTGGGCCTGAGTTAGTTAGTTGGTGGTGGTGCAGTGGTTCTCAAACTTTGCTACACATTGGAATCATCTGGGATATTTATAAAAAAATACTGATACCTGCACCTTACCCCCCAGGTATTCTGATTTACTTGGTATGGGATGTGACCCCAGGGGAGTTTTAAAAGCTCCCCAAGTGATCCAAATGTGTGGCAAAGTTTGGAAACCAAGGGGTTATGTCCTTATCTTAAGAGTGGAATCCAGGAGGAGGACAGGCATTTGGGAAAATTAAGAGTTTTAGGTGTTTGTGAGCTACCAGATGACTCTCATCAACCCTGGCTACATATGAGAATCCGCTGGGGAGCACTTTAAACACTTCAATCTCTGGGATCCACCCCCCAGAGATTCTGATTTCATTAGTTTGGATTGGGCCTTAACATTGGTGGCTTAAAAATCTTCCTGGGTACACACATTGGAATATTATTCATCCTTAAAAAGGAAGGAAATTCTGAAATATGCTACAACATGGATGAACCTTGAGGGCATCATGCTAAGTGAAATAAGCCAGTCACAGAAGGACAAATACTGCATGATTCTATTCACATGAGATGTTGAGAGCAGAGAAGGCCACAGAGAAAGTGGAATGGTAATTGCCAGTGGGAGGGGGCCATGAGAACTTGTTCTGTGGATCTCAAGTTGCAGTTTTGCAAGATGAAAAAGAGTTCAGGAGGTTGGTTGCACAATGTAACTGGGCTTAACACTATTGAACTGTATACCTAAAGTGGTTATGGTGATAAATCTTATGTGTATTTCTACCAGAATTAAAAATAGATAAATGTTTTTAAAATAAGTCACTAAATAAATACATACATACATTTCCTGAGTAATTTGAAGGTAGCCTGTGATCTCAGAGGAGGTGCCCCAAGAGCCAGGAATTATCAATAAGCTCTGCGATACTGCCATTCATACCCTCCCTGAGGAGCTGGTAGTGGTCCTTAGCCAATTATGAGCAAGAGAATGGTGTCCATTCTGGTCCAGTTTGGGATGATCTGTCTGCTGCTGCTCCTTTTTGTGGGGCAGGTCATCCTGGCTGACTGATGTTGGGAAGGTCACTTCTTTGTACCACAACCTTTATTATAGCTTGAAAATAATACTGAGACAGGCAAAAACAAAAAACTCAGAAGTTCATTTGCATCACAGAAATGTGACAAATAGTGATACCAAGAAGCTTTATTCCCTGGAATGCTCTGCAAAAGGCCTTCCACTTGTTCTTTTACTCCTGCAATGGCACTACAATTCCACCTCCTTTCTAAGTCCTTGGAATTCTGCAATCTGCATCCTCCTACCTTCCAAGGAAGGGAGCGTTTAGCCCATGATATATAGTTGGCAACAGTCTGGCCATCTGGAACCTGCCCTGTGACAGGAAAGAGAAATATCCGGATGTGTCCTATGCAACACTCAGCCTTCAGCAACCCCAAGCCCAGGTCTGGGTTCAATCCCTGAACCACAGATCATGTCATGGAATTCAGTCTCTTTTATGGAAAATTGTGTTTCCAGAATTTGCTCATATTGCCCATTCTTGTAAAAAAAATATAATCATGTTGGCAATCTTTCTGCATTTCTGGACAGAACAAAACATGCAGCAGAAATTCTGGATTCAGGAAAGCATCAGGATTGGGGGTTTCATATTCTCAACAGTACATCTGTGTAACCAACCAATAGCTACATGGCCTGGTTCTGAGGAAAAGGCAACAAGAGGGAACCATATAGAAAAAGTGCCTAGACAGCCATCCTAATGGAATACAGGAATGTTTGAGCATCAGAGCATTCCTCTCTCATGCACCCAAAGAATAAAACATGCAGGCAACCGAGGGTGAGGTTTCTGTAGCAGGTTTATTAGAAGAACGCAAGAAAGCTCCTACAGCATGGGAGGAGTCCCAAAGAGGGTATCATGGGTGGCTCTCTAAGGGTTTTTATGCTGTTTTATTATTGTTGTTGTTTTGGTACTGGCAATTGCACCCAGGAGCTTAACCATTGAGCCACATCCCCAGCCTTATTATTTTTGAGACAGCATCTTACTAAGTTGCTTACAGTCTCTCTAAGTTGCTTACGGTCTCTTTAAATTGCTGAGGCTGGCCTTGAATGTGCAAGCCTCCTGCCTCAGTCTCTTGAGTTGCTGGGATTACAAGCAGGCACCACTGTACCCTGCTATACTGTTTTGATGAGGAACTAACTTTTCATTGGAAAGTCTCCCTTGATTGTTCTCTTCCTCTGACTCAATTGAAAGTGTACAATTTTAATTTCTTACTCCCACAATGGGATAATTCAATGTGTTTGTTAACCTGCATTTGTTCTGTACTTGTTTCTTAAAACAAAAGAATTGCTTGGGTTCAAAATAGCTCTTTGGGGTTGATTAATGTTAGGGTAGTCAAGGAAACCTGGGCAACAACAGAATGTATGGGCATGAAGCATGAGTGGGCCTTCCCATTAAGCAGCCTAAAACAAACAAAAGCAAGCTTCAGCCTAGGCTTTTAATCTGGGGTGGTGGTCCTGCTTCACTATGGCCCTGGATTCTCCTACAGGTCATGCAGTTATTTTTTTTTTTTTTTTTTTTTTTTTTTTGTGGTACCGGGGATTGAACTCAGGGGCACTCGACCACTGGCTCACATCCCCAGCCCTTTTTTTGTATTTTATTTAGAGACAGGGTCTCACTGAGTTGCTAAGTGCCTCACCATGGCTGAGGCTGGCTTTGAACTCGTGATCCTCCTGCCTCAGCCTCCCAAAGTGCTGGGATTACAGGCGTGCGCCACCGCGCCCAGCTAGGTCATGCAGTTTTGAATAAGGTCATCAGTTTAGCCCCACAGCCTTTTCTAACAAAGAGATCATTTGCAGAGGGAGATGCCGCAAGAGGATTATGTCAGTGAGTCATTTAGCAGAAATATTTATAATAGGAAAATATTAGAAACAAAGTACACATCAACCAATGGGAGAATCATTAAATAACTTCTGATTCCTGCATTCAGAGAGCTATTATGCAATAATTAAAATTCTAGTGTAGGAGACCAGTTTTACCTTATTTCTTCACAATCTTCTGAGGGATCTGTACACTCCTTCTGAATCAGGGCTTCCCCAACAGTGTCTTGGTGTGGAGAGAGGCCTCTCTCCCAAGGGATACAGGGAACTACACAGAAGAGGTGCTGGTTGGCTTAGTAGATGCTCCCAGGTCATCCTGAGGCCCCACACTAAACTAAAACCACTGATTTTAAAATGCAGTTGTTGGTACAGAAAGATGCCTAGGATATATTGCTTGAAGCAAGTGACCACTATGATACCATTTTTGAAAATTATTTACATGCCAGAACAAAATGCCAAAGAACAAGATATCAACTGTTTTTCTCTAGGTATTGGTACTATAGGGAATATTTTCTTCATTTTGCATGTTGTACTTTTTCTATAATAAGTATGTAAAATTGTGCAATTTTTTAGAAAAAAGTTCTAAATAAGAATGGGCAAAATGGGCTAAACTAAAATATGTGAAGGAAATTATATTTCATATTATTGCTCATAAACTTTTGAATTCTATGATTTCCAAAAATAGTAAACATTAATAGCAGTTGAGCATGGTGGTGCATGCCTGTGATTTCAGTGATACTGAAGGCTGAGACAGGAGGATCACAAGTTCGAGCCATCCTCAGCAACTTAGTGAGGTCCTAAGCAACTTAATGAGAACCTGTCTCAAAATAAAAGTTAAGAAAAAGCTGGGGACGGCTGGGGTTGTAGCTCAGTGGCAGAGCACTTGCCTCGCACGTGTGAGGCCCTGGTTTTTATCCTCAGCACCTCATAAAAATAAATAAATAAAAATAAAGATATTGTGTCCATCTACAACTAAAAAAATATTTTTTTAGAAAAAGGCTGGTGATGTGGTTCAGTGGTTAACTGACCCTGAGTTCAATCCCCAGTAACCCCCCCAAAAAAATTAATAGCAAGTGAATATCCATTATAATTTTTATACATTCCTACTTTTTAAGGAACTGGGTGTTGTAGATATTTTGTGTCTCCAAACAGTAGACAAATTATGTGGTGACAGCAATGATTGATTGTATCAGAGACTGACTTTAACCATTTTTTAACCTAGCATAATTGAATCCAATCGATTCTTGGCAAAAGGATGCAAATTCTACTGACCCTGTTTTTGCACTTTGGTGAGTAGTAGTTGTCAAAATCCATTTTATACTTGTATTGAGTTGTCCTAAAATATTTAGTAAAAATAGTTTCTAGACATATTCTCTTATTTTTTCCATACTGCTATTTTTTCATGGCCATTCTATTATACAGTTGGTTCTGAAAAATTCTACCCATACATGTTTAGTATCCACACATAGCTCTCTTCTTGTTGCTCCATGACAGAAAACTGTCATCAACAGGAAAGTAAGATACTAAAGGATATTGAATAGTTTAAGATTCTTAATTTACAAATGCAATTCACTTAATTTTATTTTTAAGAAATAGTCTGCTTTGAACATAGCACTCATCCCAGTGATAAGATATTGTGAAGAACTCACAGGCAAAATTCACTCTTCTAAATGAGCAGCATGTCTATACTAAAAAGGCCAAATTATCCATGCTTTTGTTGTCTTTAATAAATGGAGAATAATTTGCATTAATCATAGAGAAGATGTTTCCAAAAATTAATTACTCCCTTCTGGCCTGATGTTTCTATATCTGTAACAGCCCTCCTTTGGTTGCTGAGTACTAAGTCGCTTAGAATCTTCTCTTCATCTGCTGATGGGCATCGGGGTTGGTTCCACAATCTAGCTATTGTGAATTGTGCTGCTATAAACATTGATGTGGCTGTGTCCCTGTAGTAAGCTGTTTTTAAGTCCTTTGAAGACATAATTGTTGTAAAAATATTTTATATAAACCCCAGCCACTTGAAAAATTGTGCTTTTTATATGTAATATGAAATGAATTGCACTCTGCAAACACATATAACAAATTAGAATAAAAATTTTTAAAAAAAGAAGCAAGACCTCACCCTTGAAACCTTACCCCTGCCTTTGATGTACCCCCCCCCCCCAAAATAAACCACTGGGGCCATTTTCTTTGTCTAGCTCCAGCTCTTTTTTTTTTTTTTTTTCCTGAAACAAGTTGTATTTATTCAGAAATAAAGAAACAATATTGGTTTGGAGGGTAGGAATTCTGGTAAATGATACTGTATCTACTATCTAATTTATGTTTCATATTGGCATGCCCAACAATACAAAATTCACATGAAGTAACACATATAGGAAGATATTTAAATCATTTCTATAGGTATTAAAATATATTTCTTTTTCTTTTTTTTTTTTTTTTTTTTTTTTTTTGTGGACTAGATCTATCAGGGGCTCCGCTTTTGAAAATTAAAAAAAAAAAAAAAAAAAGAATCTTCTCTTCAAAAAATTTCATGACAGTCAACTTTCAGAATCAAATCCTGAGGTAATTTCTCAGTTAGATGTGCTGGTGCTAGAGGACCAGCTGCAGATGATGAGCCTTCAATTTCCCTGCTGAGAATTCCCTGCCTTGGAGAGGGGAGCCACAGGACAGTGGAAGCAGGAACTCCTGGGCCACCTGGGACCTTGGTTGATATCCACAGCCCAGGACTGTGAGGCTTAGAGTTGCCTCAGTGGGCTCAGAGGCTTAGAGTTGGCCTCTGTGGTTGCCTTGGATGTCCTCTTTAGAACTAAACTAGTATTCAGAATCAGAATAGACCACTGAGGATCACTCTATCTTCCCCAGGCCTCTGTGTGGGATCCCTTAATCACACATTACAAAGGATCTAAGCTACTCCAAGGTAACTGAGGG
The DNA here is from genome assembly GCA_025594165.1 of Tamias sibiricus. Lineage (NCBI taxonomy): Eukaryota > Metazoa > Chordata > Mammalia > Rodentia > Sciuridae > Tamias > Tamias sibiricus. The sequence goes on from CM046664.1 coordinate 81,627,897, forward strand.
GACCCCACCCCTTTCTTGAGGGTTGGGGGGAATATCTTCAAAACTAAATTAGCTTTGGCAGAAAAGGCCCCACCGCAATGGATTCTGGATTCCTAAACCTAAGCTTGCCCTACTCAAAACCAAATCTCTAGGGTTGCCTAAAGTCAAACTCCCAACCAAGTTGCCCACACATCATCAGCATGGGCTTTTTCTGGTTGGGAGTTGTCTATGAACATTTATGCAATTACTGGATCCTATTTAAACACTTCACATTTCATTCTGACCAAGGAAGAGAAGAAGAATCATAAAAATTGCATTGGCCTCCAGATGTGGGGAATTGGATGCAAAGTGCAAACCTTACCTAATACATATTCCTTATCACCCATGATAACTAAATGTGTGTGGGAATATAAAGGTATGTGCTTGCATCCTCTAAAACTCTGCAACAATGAATTCTAAAACATGTGAAAACATCTCATATGGTTAAGAACATTGTAGCAATATGCAAAATTATTAACCAGAAAAATTACACAATGATAATTATTTCTACAAAATGAATCCTTTACAGATAATAGATGCACATTTTCTTTAAATGAGCATATCTCTTAAATTCATTTTTAATAGTATTTTCCCTTCATGTTTCATGTCATTTTTTTTGTGGAATGAATTAAATTTCCAAAAATATAAATATTTTTGTTCTCTGAATCAACTCCAACCTATTGCTCTGTGATGCTTTGACAGTTGAAAATTTGAACCCAGGAAGGATGTCACTGAGTCTTTGGCATGAAGTTTTAACTGATGTGTTTCTAGCCATTTTTAATCAAGTGTTTTAGATTTAAAATTCATATTTGCCCTTATACTCTTATAAGAATAATAATTCAATTTCCCCAAGTCCTGGAATATTTTTTTTCTGAAAAGTACACATCCAATCAAAACAAGTTTGGCCAAGTCAGGTTATTAGAACATGCTAAAGTTCTAAGGCAACGATGCCAATAAAATAATTCAGGATGCAACTTGTCTGAAAGAACAAATCCCTGGAAGGGAAATCTTAGTTAATCCACATGTAGCATCAGCAGAAATTTATACCTGAACTTTTATTTTTAAAAAAATCTCTATTAGATTCCAAACTCCTAAATAGTTTTTTTTTTATCCTAAATCCCAATTCCAGGAAATAAGAGGATATGTGGATTTGGGTTGTTAAATTAATAAAAGGAAAAAACCCACATTAGCTTATCTGGGATCATGTATTATACCATCAAAATAGTGTATGATGGAGCTGACTTTCTTTACATAATTACCTCAAAGAAAGAGAAAGAAACGTTGTGCCTTTGATTTAGAATAGCATTTTTACAGGGAGGCTAAGGAGAGGAAAGTCCCTGTTCCAACCGCCATTTAGTAATAGAGACATCAGGGATCATATCCTCAAGTGTAGAATTCATGATCTCTGTATGTTTCATGCCTGATGATACTCACAACATGACCAGAATACTAGAATAGTTTATGTGGAGTATGTGCCCATATAAGAAATGATTTTTTCGGGCTGGGGTTGTGGCTCAGCAGGCAGAGCGCTTGCCTCGCACGTGCACGGCCCGGGTTCGATCCTCAGCACCACGTAAACATAAATGCATTGCATTGTGTACAACTAAAAAGTAAATAAATAATAAATATTTTTTAAAAAAGAAATGATTTTTTTCAAAAGTCTACATTTGTGGAGGTCAAGATGAAAGAAATCCACTGTCAAACAAGTCTATGAAAAGAAATTATTTCTTTATATTTTACAATGGGGAAATCTGAAGAGAAGCAAAACATATTTCACAGTGAGGTTATTATTTTTCATTATAGACTCATCCTTCTCACTCCTATCTACTGAAAGGGTCTGGCATAAATTTTCATGTTTCACAGGAAAAGGTATATAACAGCAGCTGAAATTTGTCCTGTGTGTATTATTATAGAGTGTGAGATTTCCTAGGTTCACTCTCCAGAGACTGATGGGGAGATTCTTTTTTTGCAGGGGGGCTATGGATACTTTATCTTTTGCGGTCACATGCAGTTGTAAGAAATAATACAGACAGATCCTGAATATCTTCCACCCAATGTTACTCAATGATAATATCTTGCATAATGATAGTACAATATCACAACCAAGAAATTGACATTGATAGAATTCACTGACCTCATTCAGTTTCATGTGTATTCCTATATGTGCACGTGTTTAATTCTGTACAATTTTATCTTATGCAAACATGACCTCATGCCTTATATAAATATTCACTCAAATAGGTCACAGACCAAATCAGTCCAATAAGAAAAAGGCAAGCAACAGAAGCCGACATTTCAGTGAAGAAGATATATGGATGGCAAATAAGCTCATGAAAAGAAGTTAAACGTTATTACTCATTAGAGAAACACCAGTCAAAGCCACAAAAGATATTATACACCTATCATAATGGTTAAGATAAAAAATGGTGACAACCCCAGACATTAGAGAGGATGTGGAAAAAGTGGACTCCTCCTACATTGCTGGTGGGAACGTACAATGTTATAAACACTCTGGGGAAAAATATGGTAGCTTTTTACAAAACTATGTTTACCATATAACCAAGCAATTGCACTCTTGAGCATCTATCGCAGAGAAATAACAACTTAGGCTTACCCGAAAAACTGTGATACTGTACTGTCCTGTTCAAATAAACTTTTTTCCTTTTTTCCATATTTTTATTGGTGCATTATGATTTTACATAATGGTGATATTAATTGTTACATATTCATAATGCACACAATATAACAATGTAATTTGGCAAATATCATTTCCAGTATTTCACCTTTCCCTCCCTATCCCCCCTTAATGTTCCTTCTTCTATTCTACAGATCTTCCTTTGATTTTCATGAGAAGCGCCACACACACACACACACACACACACACACACACACACCATTTTCCTCCCCTTTCCTCTCTAGCTCCCACATATGAGAGAAAATATACCCTTGACTTTCTCAGTTTGGATTATTTCGCTTAACATACCGGTCCCAAGTTCTATTCATTTTCCTGCAAATGACATAATTCCATTCTTCTTTATGGCTGAATGAAACTCCATTGTGCACATATTCCATGTTTTCTTTATCCATTCATCTACTGACAGACACCTAGCCTGATTCCATAGTTCAGCTATTGTGAATTCTGCTGCTACAAACATGGGGTATGCATGTATTGCTATAGTATGACGACTTTAATTCTTTAGGGAAAATACTAAGGAATGGTATAACTGGATCATATGGTGGTTCCATTCCTAGACCTTTCAGAAACCTCCTACTGATTTACATAGTGGTTGTGCTAATTTACAGTCCCACTAATGGTGTAAAACTGTTTCTTTTCTTCCACATCCTCTCCAGCATTTATTATTTGGTTTTTTGGTGGCTGCCATTCTAATGGGAATAAAATCTCAGTGCAGGTTTGATTTGTATTTCCCTAATTGCTAAAGATACTGAACACTTTTTAAGATATTTGTTAGCCATTTGCATTTCTTCTTTTGAAAGTGTGTTTAATTCATTTGCCCATTTAATTGGGTTCTTTGTTTTTGTGATGTTAAGTATCTTGAGTTCTTTATATATTCTGGATATTAATTCTCTGTCAGAAGAGTAGCTAGCAAAGAGTTTTTTCCCATTCTGTAGTTTCTCTCTTTACATTCTAATTATTGTCTTTACTGTATGGAAGCTTTTTAATTTGATGTCTTCCCATTTATTAGTTCTTGGCATTATTTCCTGAGCTTTAGGAGTTCTATTGAGAAAGTCATTGCCTATATGCTGGAGTGTTGACTCTATGTTTTCTTCAAGGAGTTGCATAGTTTCTTGTCTAATTCCTAGGTCTTTGGTCCATTTTGAGTTGACTTTTGTGCAGGGAGAGAGGAAGGATCTAGTTTCATTCTTCTACATAAGGATAACAAGGTTTCCCAGCACCATTTCAAATATACTTTTTAAAAGAGGAAACAACTATTTTTATAAATAGTAATCCATAAAATAGTACATGAGGGCTAGGGATATAGCTCAGTTGGTAGTGTGCTTGCCTCACAAAATAGTACATGAATGCACTCATTCTATGTAGTTAACTTTATATGTATGCTAGCTGTAGACCTTAACTCCAATAAGATTCCATTTCATTTTATTCAAACTTCACAACAATTAGAAAATCAATTAATGTTATTATTACAAGAGTGAAAGACATAAAATAATGAAGCAAACTCTGTAGGCAAGAAATAAAATTTAGACTACCTTCTCACCCCATTTGCACATATACAGATTTAACAATTAACGTAGAATGATTTAAATACCCATTCATTTGTTCCTTGTTTCCTTTCTTTATCTAACTTAGTGGCTCTCAAATATTATATTAAGTTTTGTGTATATAAAGTCATATATGTTGCAATATAAGCAATTTATGAAATGTTCCAGAGAAATTTTAATTACATATGACTAAAATCTTAAATCAATTCCTGAAATTCAACTTTCAGTCTTCAAATTACATGTGATAATCCCCCACTTACAGAATTAAAACATTTTTAGAACAGAAGACACTTTAATAAGATGAAATATAACATTTCCCAAAGTGTTCTCCCAGTGTTGCATGGAATGTTAGTCTAAGGTGGATTAAAAAAAAAAAAAAAGCCTTTCATGGTACTGGCACCAAAATAGACATGAAGACAATGGAATAGAATAGAATACACAGAGACAAACCCATATAAATACAGTTTTTTGTTACTAGAGAAAGATGCCAAAAACACTCCTTGGATAAAAGATAATCTTTTTACAAATAGTGCTGGGAAAACTGGAAATCCATATGTAGAAGAATGAAACTAGATTCCTATCTCTCATCCTACACAAAACTCAAAGTCCTAGGAATTAGACCCCAAACTCTGCAACTACTAGAAGAAAATGTAGGTCCAACACTCCAGCATATGGGCACAGGAACCAACTTTCTTAACAAGACCCTTAAAGCACAAGAAATAAAGCTAAAAATATCAATAGGATAAATGCCATCAAATAAAAAGCTTCTACACAGCTAAAGAAACAAGAACATGAAAGGAGAGAGCCTGTGGAGGGGAGGGTTCAAGGGGATAGGAATAGTGGCAGAATGAGTTGGACATCAATACATTAAGTGCCTGTATAAAAACTCAAATGGTATGAAAATACTTTGTGTAAAAACAGTGACTTGGAAAACTGTGCTCTTTATATGAAAGGAATTGCACTCTGTGAACATGTATAACAAATTAAATTAAATTTAAAAAAGAGAGAGCCTATGGAATAAGAGAAGATCATTGCCACCTGCTCCTCAGGGCATTAATATCCAAAATATACAAAGAACTCAAAAAACTTAACACCAAAAAAAAAAAAAAAAACCAATTAATAAATGGACAAAAGAACTAAACAGGCAATTCTCAAAAAAAAAAAAAAAAAAATACAAATGGCCAACAAATACATGAAAAAATGCTCAACATCTCTAGCAGTTAGTTAAATGCAAATGGAGACCACATTGAGATTTCATCTCACTCCAGTCAGAATAGCAGTTATCAAGAACACAAATAACTATAAGTATTGGCAAGAATGTGGAGAAAAAGGTACACTTACACATTACTGGTGGACCTAAAAATTAGTGCAACCACTGCAAAAGGCAGTATTGAGATTCCTCCAAAAACTAGAAATAAGACCACCATGTGACCCAGCTATCCCACTCCTCAGTATATATCCAAAAGATCTAAAATCAGCATCCTACAGGGGTGCAGCCACATCAATGTTTATAGCAGTGCAATTCACAATTGCCAAGCTATGGAATCAGCCAAGGTGCCTGTCAACAAATTAATGGATAAAGAAAAATTTTTACACACACACGCACTTAGACTTAGGAATATTCTCTCAGAAGCTACACATGAATAATAAAGTAGAGAACTGAGGTGGCGATTAAAATAGTGTTACTCCTGCAATGATCTTATCTCACTTGTGACCAAATCCCCTCATTGCACATCTATTGGACAGTAGGCATCAAAATGGATTCTTTGTCATACAGACTGGAACTCTCACTTCATCCCAAAAGAGGATGATTTGTTCCATGGTGTATCTGAACCCAATAATCAGGTTATAAAGGGGTTCAACTGAACCTACTTATTTTAAGAGAAAGGTATTTCCCATGTATGTCTTCAAGTCTTCAATTCATTTTCACACATTGAAACAACAGATTTAACAGTCAGGATTAGGATTTCCCTTCCTCATGTCTATGCATTAGTTTTCTTCACTATTTGCCCTAAAATGACACATAAAGAATTCCCAGTAGACAGAAACTGTCTCAGATAAGGTTTCCTTGAAGTGGAGCCTGATACAAGCATTGGTGTAAAGTGACTCATTGAGAGAGTCACTTGAGGATTGAGGGCAGGGAACACAGGCCAGCCATGTGCCCAGAGAAGATGCTGAGCATGAACCCCAGGGTGGGGTGGATCCCAGCCTGAGGCAATGGTGTCACCCTTTTGAACCCTGTGTTCACGAGGCACTGGCTCCCCAGGTGAGGCCCAGCAAAGCAGATGGCCAACGCTCCCATGCTAGGAGATTCCCATCAGGCTGAGGGCACCAACAGCATCCACAGACTTGAATATCCACGAAACTGGTATTAAAAACCGATGAAGAGTTTGCCTGGCCTGCAGGGCCCAGAGTGGCAGCTCCCTGCTGCTGCACGCAGGGCCAGACCTGGGGAAGCACCACCTCCACTCCCTGTGACCCGCCCAGCGATGACCAGAGCAAGAGGTAGACATCCGCCCGCCTGCGGGAAGGAGAGATCCAGCCTCCACTTTGCCTGGCCTGCAGGGCCCAGAGTGGCAGCTCCCTGCTGCTGAACGCAGGGCTCATCCTGAGGATAAGCCCCCTCCACTCTTCCACTGTGCCATTCTGCAAAGGGCCAAAGGTGCAGCCTCAACTCCACTAACAGGATTGCTGACTGGATATGTTCCGGGTCAATTGGCTTAATCTGGAAGGGAAATAAGAAGGGCTTCCAAGGGTCCATTTGGCTTGAGACTTATTCCTGGTTTCAACGTTTTTGTTTGTTTTTTTTTGTTTGTTTTGTTGTTTCTTGGGGGGGGTTGTTTGTTAGTTTCTGGTTTTGTTGTTTTGCTTTGTTTTGATTGACAGTGTGTTTGTTTGCTTCTGCTCCTCTTTGCTTTCTTTCTTTTCTTCCTTCTTACTTTAGTATTTTTTCTTCTTCCTTCATCTTCCCTATTTACACCCTGCCATTGCATACTCAACAAAGGCAAAAACAAGTTATATGCAGAAATTGGGATTTTTTTCAATGAGTACAATTGAAATATATAGCAAAGTGGTGTTATATATAGTGTATTCTCTATTTTCTAGACTCACTCTCTCTCATACTAATTTCTACTCCTTGGTCACTTTTTTCTCTTTCTTCCTTTTTTTTTTTTCCTTTTTTCTTTTTCCTTTCTCTCCATCTTTCTTTATTTCTTCTCTCAACTGCTGCATAAATTAGGTTTATATATAAATTGGTCTTTCCACCTAATCATTCACTATTTCCTCTCTCATCTGCTGATACTAAACCACTTCCATAGAACTCTCTTTTCATGCTTTCTAAGAAAGAACAAGTCAGTTCACTCACTTCCCTCTTACTAAACAGATCACCTCTGTGTCCATTACTTGAATCTATAAAGCCCCATTAGAAGCTTACAGACTAAATTGGAAACACTATCTAGGTTAACTAAATCTGTACATTGTGATCAAACTGGGATTCTCTGAATAGAAAGTGTCTGATTTTAAAGTGTAAAGGAAATATAAGGGGATCTGATAGCATTGTACTACCGGAACAACGTAAGGTTCTAAGGTAAAATCAAAATAGTCAAGGTCCCATAGTGCAAGAAGAATAGACATAAAAGCAAGATGAAGAAACAAGGAAGGAAAGTGGCACAAACAAATCAATATACCTCCTCAGTAGATTCCATGGCATGCACAGTTGGTGAAATGACAGAGATGGAATTTAGAAATTACATTTGCCAAATGCTTGCGGAACTTAAGAATGAACTAAAAAATGAGATGAGGGAGCAAGTACAGATGGCAAAAGATCATTTTGACAAAGAACTCCATAAACAAATACAGGAAGTAAAAGATTACTTCAATAGGGAGATAGAGGCTCTAAAGAGAAACCAAACAGAAATTCCGGAAATGAAAGAAGCAATAAACCAAAATAAAATCTCAATCGAAAGTTTCACCAACAGAGTAGATCACTTGGAAGAAAGAACCTCAGACAATGAGGACAAAATATATACCCTAGAGAAAAATACAGATTACACAGCAAAAATGGTAAGAAACCAAGAACAGAACATCCAAGAATTATGGGACAACATAAAAAGACCAAACATAAGAGTGATTGGGGTAGAGGAGGGGGCAGAGTTTCAAGCCAAAGGAATGAACAATTTATTTAATGAAATAATTACAGAAAATTTTCCAAACTTAAGGAATGAATGGGAAAACCAAGTTCAAGAGGCTTACCGAACACCAAACATACAAAATCACAACAGATCCACACCAAGACACATTATAATGAAAATGCCTAATATACTGAGCAATGAGAGAATATTAAAAGCCACAAGAGAAAGGAAGCAGATTACATATAGGGGGAAACCAATCAGACTATGTTCAGACTTTTCTACCCAGACCGTAAAAGCAAGAAGATCCTGGAATAGCATATTTCAAGTTCTGAAAGAAAAGGGATGTCAACCAAGAATCTTATATCCAGCAAAACTGAGCTTTAGATTCGAAGATGAAATAAAAACCTTCCACGACAAGCAAAAGTTAAAAGATTTTGCAGCTCGAAAGCCAGCACTTCTGAACATCCTGGGCAAAATTTTTCATGAAGAAGAAGAGAAAAATAACAACAATAATCAACAAAGGGAGATATTAAACTAAGGGAAATACCAACCAGAAGAGAAACCAAATCAAGCTAAAGATCATAATACAAATAAAAATGGATGGGAATAAAAATCACATTTCAATAATAACCCTGAATGTTAACGGCCTAAACTCACCATTCAAAAGACACAGATTATCTGAATGGATTAAAAGAAATGACCCAACAATTTGCTGTCTCCAAGAAACACACCTCATAGAAAAAACACATCAATAGACTGAAGGTGAAAGGCTGGGAAAAGTCTTATCACTCACATGGCCTGCGGAAGCAAGCAGGAGTTTCCATTCTCATTTCAAATAAGGTAGACTTCAAGCCAAAACTAATCAAAAGGGACAAAGATGGATATTTCTTACTACTTAAAGGAACCATTCATCAACAGGATATAACAATCATAAATCTGTATGCCCCAAATAATGGAGCACCTACATTCATCAAACAAACTCTTCTCAAATTCAAGAGTAAAATTGACCACAACACAGTTATTCTAGGGGATTTCAACACACCTCTCTCACCAATAGATAGATCTTCCAAACAAAAGCTAAACAAAGAAACTGTAGGCCTCCTTAAAACAATTAATAACTTAGACTTAATGGACATATATAGAATATTTCATTCCGCAGTAAAAGAATACACTTTTTTCTCAGCAGCACATGGCTCCTTCTCCAAAATAGACCATATATTATGTCACAAGGCAACTCTCAGCAAATATAAAAAAATAGAGATACTACCCTGCATGCTGTCGGACCATAAAGGAATGAAATTGGAAATCAATGACAAAACAAGGAATAAGAAAAACTACTCCATCAACTGGAAGCTTTAAACAACATGCTACTGAATGAACAAGGGGTTGAAGACGACATCAAAGAGGAGATCAAAAAATTCCTAGAGGTAAATGAGAACACAGATACATCGTATAGAAATCTCTGGAACACTATGAAGGCAGTAGTAAGAGGAAAATTCATTGCACTGAGTTCATTCCTTAAAAGGAAAAAAAACCAACAAATAAATGACTTAACATCACACCTCAAAGCACTAGAAAAAGAAGAACAGATCAACACCAAGAGTAGCAGAAAACAGGAAATAATTAAAATCAGAGCAGAAATTAATGAAATTGAGACTAAGGAAACAATTCAAAGAATTGACAAAACTAAAAGTTGGTTCTTTGAAAAAATAAACAAAATTGACAGACCCTTAGCGATGCTAACGAAAAGAAGAAGAGAAAAAACTCAAATTACTAACATTTGTGATGAAAAAGGGAATATCACAACAAACACCTCAGATATACAGAATATAATTAGAAATTACTTTGAAAACTCGTACTCTAACAAAATAGAAAATACTGAATGCATTGACAGATTTCTAGAGTCATATGATTTGCCTAAACTGGATCTGGAGGCTATACACAATTTAAACAGATCAATTACAAGCGAAGAAATAGAAGATGTCATCGAAAAGCTACCAACAAGGAAAAGTCCAGGACCTGATGGGTTTACAGCTGAGTTCTACAAGACTTTCAAAGAATATAATACCAATGCTCTTCAAACTATTTCAAGAAATAGAAAAAGAGGGAGCTCTTCCAGATTCTTTCTATGAGGCCAATATTACATTAATTCCAAATCCAAGCAAAGATGCATCCAAAAAAGAAAACTTCAGGCCAATATCTTTAATGAACATAGATGCAAAAATCCTCAACAAAATTCTGGCAAATCGGATACAAAAACATATCAAAAAGATAGTGCACCACGATCAAGTGGGGTTTATTCCAGGGATGCAAGGCTGGTTCAATATTTGGAAATCAATAAACATAATACATCACATCAATAGAATTAAAGATAAAAATCATATGATTGTCTCAATAGATGCAGAAAAAGCATTTGACAAAATACAGCACCCCTTTATGTTCAAAACACTAGAAAAACTAGGTATATATCAGGAATATATCTCAACATTATAAAAGCTATTTATGCAAGGCCCAGAGCTAACATTATCTTAAATGGAGAAAAATTGAAAGCATTTCCTCTAAAAACTGGAACAAGACAGGGATGCCCCCTTTCACCACTGCTATTTAACATAGTACTGGAAACTCTGGCCAGAGCAATTAGACAGACGAAAGAAATTAAAGGGATCCACATAGGAAAAGAAGAGCTCAAATTAGCACTATTTGCTGATGACATGATAATCTACCTAGAAGACCCAAAAAACTCTACCAGAAAACTTTTACAACTAGTAAATGAATTCGGCAAAGTAGCAGGATACAAAATCAATACCCATAAGTCAAAGGCATTTTTATACATCAGTGACAAAGACTCTGAAAGGGAAATGATGAAAACGACCCCATTTACAATAGCATCAAAAAAAAATACCTGGGAATCAACTTAACAAAATAGGTGAAAGACCTCTATAACAAAAATTATAGAACACTAAAGAAAGAAATTATAGATGAACTCAGAAGATGGAAAGACCTACCTTGCTCTTGGATAGGTAGAGTCAATATTGTCAAAATGTCCATACTACCAAAGGCATTATACAGATTTAATGCAATTCCAATCAAAATTCCAATGTCATTTTTCAAAGAAATAGAAAAAGCAATCATGAAATTCATCTGGAAAAATAAGAGACCCAGAATAGCCAAAGCAATCCTGAGCAAGAAAAGTGAAGCAGGGGGCATCACCATACCGGACTTTAAATTATACTATAGAGCAATAGTAACTAAAACAGCATGGTATTGGCACCAAAACAGACGGGTGGACCAATGGTACAGAATTGAGGACACAGAGACTAATACATATAATTTCAGTTATCTTATATTAGACAAAGGTGCAAAAAAATGTACAGTGGAGAAAGGATAGCCTCTTCAACAAATGGTGCTGGGAAAACTGGAAATCCATATGCAACAAAATGAAATTAAACTTGTATCTCTCACCATGCACAAAACTCAATTCAAGTGGATCAAGGAGCCGGGCGCGGTGGCGCATGCCTGTAATCCCAGCACTTGGGAGGCTGAGGCAGGAGGATTGCGAGTTCAAAACCAGCCTCAGCAATTGTGAGGCACTTAGCAACTCAGTGAGACCCTGTCTCTAATAAAATACAAAAAAAGGGCTGGGGACGTGGCCCAGTGGTCGAGTGCCCCTGAGTTCAATCCCTGGTACAAAAAAAAAAAAAAAAAAAAAAAAAAAAAAAAAAAAGTGGATCAAGGACCTAGGAATTAGATCTGAGACAATACGCCTAATAGAAAAAGTAAGCTCCAATTTCCAACATGTCGGATTAGGCCCCAAGTTCCTTAATAAGAATCCTGTAGCGCAAGAACTATTACCAAGAATTAATGAATGGGATAGATTTAAGCTAAAAAGCTTCTTCTCAGCAAAAGAAACAATCAGTGAGGTGAATAGAGAGCCAACTAATTGGGAACAAATATTTAATTCATGCACATCGGATAGAGCACTAATTTCTAGAATATATAAAGAACTCAAAAAACTTTACACCAAAAAAGAAAATAACCCAATCAATAAATGGGCTAAGGAACTGAAAAGACACTTCTCAGAAGAAGATATACAATCAATCAACAAATACATGAAAAAATGCTCAACCTCTCTGGCAATTAGAGAAATGCAAATAAAAACTACTCTAAGATTTCATTTCACCCAGTAAGAATGGCAGCTATCAAGAACACAAACAACAATAAATGTTGGAGAGGATGTGGGGAAAAAGGCACACTCATAACATTGCTGGTGGGACTGCAAAATGGTGCAACCGCTATGGAAAGCAGTATGGAGATTTCTTGGGAAAATGGGAATGGAACCACCCTATGACCCAGCCATCCCACTCCTGGGTCTGTTCCCAAAAGACTTAAAAACAGCATATTACAGTGACACAGCCACTTCAATGTTTATAGCAGCACAATTCATAATAGCTAGGTTGTGGAACCAACCTAGATGTCCCTCAGTAGATGAGTGGATAAAGAAAATGTGGTATATATACAAAATGGAATTTTACTCAGCAATGAGAGAATAAAATAATGGCATTTGCAGGTAAATGGATGAAGTTGGAGAATATAATGCTAAGTGAAATTATTCAATCTCAAAAATCCAAACACCAAATGTTTTCTCTGATATAAGGAGGTTAGTTCACAGTGTGATTGGATGGGGGTACATAGGATTAGAGGAACACTAGAATGGTCAAAGGAAAGGGAGGGCAAGGGAGGGAGCAGGGGGGGGAAAGGGGGAAAATGGTGGTTGAATGAGATGGATATCACTATCCTAAATGCATGATTAAAGATCTGAATGGTACTTATATACTTTGTATACAAGCAGTTGTATGTAAAAAGATGATATACTTGTGCATTTTGAATAAGTAAATAAATAATCTAAAAAACCGATGAACCGTTAACTTTCCAGCTTAACCAATTGCTTCTTCAGGCCCTGTGCTCCTCTTGGGCCACCTTCTATGTAGCTATTTCTGTTGTGTTCAAGGATGGCTCATTTGCCCCAAAGCTCAAGACGAATGTGACCGGGGTGCCTGCCGTCCTACCCCTGGCGATCTCCTGTTGGGCCGCAGCACACAGCTAACCGCATCTTCTACCTGCGGGCTGAATGGAGCCCAGAAATACTGCATCCTCAGCTACCTGGAGGTGGGTCGGTCCCTTGTTTACTTACTGGGTCATTATTTAATCAATGATGTAGATTCTTCCTGTACACCTGGGCTCACTGAGACAACACTAAAGGATGAGACAACACTCCTCCCTGAAGTGACCCGGGGAACATAATTACATGTCTAGGAAACCTTGGCTAATCAGAAAGTATAGACAGTCTGCCAAATTTCTATTTCCTGTTACATTCAAAATTGGACAGGCAAGTCTTTTTGGTTCAATCTTTGAAGGGAATTACAATAAAATCTACTGTTCTACTTATCACTCCCATAGAGCAAACATAATCGACTCATTCAGTGAACATCAAAGGTGCTTCAGGGCCTCAAAACCATTGCTCTGAACAGGAGTCCCCATTGCTCAGCCTCAGGTAGACAGAGATACAAAATTTTGGATGAACTCTGCATCAACCTCATGATACCACTTGGAGATTGCATTGTCACAACCATAAATTCCAATGTGAACATATTTTTGTGCCTTTTCCTCTTAACAACCAGTTTTTATAAGAAGGCCAGTGGCTTTTCAGGGTTGTTCCTCCCTGAATCCTGGCAGCAGAACAAGCATCCAAGGTTATCTGAGTATCACACCTGCTGAGAACCCTGAGACAATCACGTTCCCCCTTAAATGAGAGGATGTACAGAAGGGAAGTTGGACATAAGCCTAGTGTTCGTGGCCTGGGCTCTTCCATGTATTGTTTATTTAAGGCAACTTGTTTAGGTCTCTGGGAAATGCTTTGTATTCTAATTGGTTTTGAGTAAAAGAAGATGATTATAAATAAGTGGAGACAATACTTGGGTGCTTAGCACTGTTCTGTTTGGGAAATACTTATGGCAGAAAGCAAATCCTCTACATGTTGCAAGGAAATTACATGGAGGAAGTTTTTCTCAACCCTAGGCCAGCTGGGATAGATGGGCCTTCAAGAGACTTTACTAAGTCCAGGTCCTCTAGATAAAAGTGGTTCTCAACTCTAATGTTAGAAACTCTCCAAGCCGGGCGCGGTGGCGCACACCTGTAATCCCAGCACTTTGGGAGGCTGAGGCAGGAGGATCGCGAGTTCAAAGCCAGCCTCAGCAATGGCGAGGCACTTAGCAACTCAGTGAGACCCTGTCTCTAATAAAATACAAAAAAGGGCCAGGGATGTGGCCCAGTGGTAGAGTGGCCCTGAGTTCAATCCCTGGTACCACAAAAAAAAAAAAAAAAAAAAAGAAAGAAACTCTCCAGCACTAGCATCACCCATCTCATTCTTCAACCTCCGCCATTTGCTCACTATGGTCAGGAGACAGTGTACTCTGACGGTCACTAGAAACTGGTGATTCTATATCTCAAAGTGAAATCACCATAAATAAAAGTTAATCAGAAAATCAAAGTAAAGGCTTCTTTTGTTTGGAGAATGACAGAAAGCTTAGAGCTGAGGGGTGGGGTAACTCAAAATATTTCAGGCTGACAAGTATCACAGTTGGGGCTACAGCTACGAGTGTATGTCAACATCTGTGCAGTGAAGAGGATTGTCCTGTACCCATTATCTAAGAGAAGTTCCAAGCAAAATGTTTTCTTCAGAAGCTTCAAGTCTACACTGATGTACTGCATTTCCCAAGTTGGAATGCCTACATCTGGTGGCCACAATTATGAATCCTCTATAGCCAACCCAGTGAAAGACATTGCTTCTAAAATGTTTATAGGAAAAATAGCTGTAAGACCCAAAGTTAAACATTTTCCCTAATTATTTTCATAGTAAAATACTTTGAAGACTTGGCATCTTTTGGGGTTCTCATAAGTCTTCTGCTGATTTTCTAGGACAGGTCTGGAAAAAACTGACTCAGAAACAGAATTGATCTAGCATCTGTTGTGTGTTTGTTTATTTGTGGTGCTGGGGATCAAACCCAGGGCCTCATGCATGCTAGGCAAGCACTCTCTTACTGAGCCCATCCCCAGCCCCATCTGTTGTGTCTTAATCTTCAAAAAAATCTTGATTTTCTTCAACAACAAGCTTAAGGCATCCAGTGATTCTAAAGCCCACTGAGTATGTGGATCTTTTGGAGGGCTGGTTTACTTGGACAGACTCCAGCTGCAATAATCATTAAAATCATCATGCATTCAGCCAACAAATTTTATTGAGCATCTACTTTGTGCTAGACACTATTCCAGGTAAGGGCTATAACAGTAAACAAAGTCCTTGCCTTCATTCAACTTAAATTCTAGATGGAGATTCATAATATAGTCTCAACTAGTGTAAGGATTTGTAAAACACATAAGTTAGAGAAAAGGTAAACAGTGATAGAAAGCCATGGTGAGGGGAAGTGGTGGCATTTTAGACAAGGTAGTTGAGAAAAAACTCTTTGAGAGGCTGGCATTTACACAGGGACTTGAAAGAAGGGAAAGAGCAAGAGAGAAAACTATATGGGTGGGAGAATAGCAAGAAGCAGGTGTTGCTAGAGCCAGGTGATAAAGGAAGACAGGTAGAATAAAGTTAAAGCAGTGGCCCTGATCAGACAATCAACATTCACCAGGGACCTGCCTACTGAGGACATAGGATATCATAGGTAATTGCTGGAACAGGAGATTGTAATGAACAGTCCCTATTTCCTGGAAGTTCTGCAAAAACTCTCCTTCAGAGTCCCTAAAGTGTGAGCCAGGAATAACTGCACAGACCATTGACAGTCCTTTGAAAATCCGCACAGAGCCCTTTAGGAATTTTAAGCAGAGCTACAAATGGACACCTTAAATTAAGGAAGCTCAAAAGCCAGGTTTGTCTTTTGTCACCTTTGAAAATCCTTCCTAAGCAAGACTAGTTCCAACTCACTAATGAGACCTTCTAGACTGCAACAGGTGGATGGGCTTCTTTGTTGTGAATTTAATGGAAATCCTTTTCCTATGTCCAAAAATGTGACATAAAAGTTTTTGTCATGGAAGCTTTCCTACCCCAAACTATAAAAGCTGGTAGAAAAGGAATGACAGTTGCAGATAACCTAGTACCCCACTGTTTCATTAATTTCTTCTTTCCAAATGTTATTTCCTTTTTTGGCTAAAGGAAATAATTCAAAAAGTTATTTTGATTGGACTCTCCTGAAAATTCAAAAAATACACCCTGAGTATTTCTCTACGTTTAAATAACCTGCAGAACATCTGCCTCTTACAGGAGAAAAAACTAGTAACGTAAATTTGTATTTTGCCCCAAATGTATAAGCTTATGTAATTTCTAGGTCATATTTTAATTTAATTTGTTATTGTATTTAAGCACCTATTGATGGAAAAAGTGATGTCTTGTTATTTCCTCTGCTTTTTATTTTTAGCCCGATTGAAAGATAAATATAGTGCGTACAGCTTGTTTTTAGATTCAGATCAACAATGAGTAGTTAAAATTCTTTATTTTTAATTTTAATGATGGTGTTTTCCAGGGGGAACAAAAATGCTTCATGTGTGACTCCCGATTTCCCTACGACCCATACACCCAGCCCAACAGTCACACCATTGAGAACGTAATCACCAGTTTTGAACCAGACAGAGGAAAGAAATGGTGGCAATCTGAAAACGGTATGATCAAATTCCTTTCCAACTTTTCATTTCTTCATAGTTTAATAAGACACCTTCCTCCTGATGCCTGCTTTTTAACAATGTCACAGCAAGATGTGATCCACCAACAATGTGAGCTTCATGCAAGAACAAAACTCATTTTCCTTTTAAGAAAGAATATTTTCCTTTAGAGAAATCAAAATGTATTTTAAGCACCTAACTCAGAATATTCCACTCTTCCTGTGTGGGGGAGGAAACTATGTCTGTATCCTTTCGTTCTTTATAAAAAATAAGGAAAGTTTATGAAGTGTTGGTGAATTAAACCTAATCTAAAGCACACTGGTGTGAACTGAATGAACAACGCCAGGGGATGTTTGAGAATTAACACCAGGTGCTTTCTCCTTCTTTGATACATGAAGAGAGAGAGAAAGAACATGTTGCTTCTTACTACAAGCTAAAGCTTTTAATTTAAAATTTGAATTGAAATGATAATTGGCTACTCAGTTGAAGTTCTTTCCTCCCTGGAGTGACATCCTCCTCTGCTTGTGCACACTGGTGATGTGGAGCCCCATGCTGGCCATGACCATCCGCAGGTCCGAGAGACCCACCTAAGTGTGGACCTGATGAGGGATCCTTGTTGTCCCACCCCATCCCTGGGCTTTATCTCCATGCCCTAACTCCATTCTGTGCATGAGGACCTTCCCAAGCGGGGGGGGGGGGGGGGGGGGGGGGGGGGGGGGGGGGGGGGGGGGGGGGGGGGGGGGGGGGGGGGGGGGGGGCCCTCTTCACTCACAGTGTATTTTCCACATGTGTGTGGAGCCCTCTCGGTTTCCCTTAGCAACAAAATCATTCCACTCACCACATCTCTGTGTTGCACTTCGGGTTCTAATATTTCTGAACTCTTCATATTTCTAAACGTATTTCTTTTAGAGGGTCCTAGACCATTAGAGAACAGCATGGGAATAATCATACTATATAAGATAGTTTGGGGCAAGCATAACATGGGGCAGTTTTTCAATGCCAACTGCTTGACAAATGCATGACTGGGGTCTACTAAATGCCATTTCATTTTGGATCCCAGTTATTGTCTAGCGCTGGACACTCCTGAATGAATAGGAGGTCGTTTTTACTGCAGTCCCGTCTTCATTGATGAATGGTGCCATTTTTGCTTAACAGCTGTTCTGACCCACACGTCCAGCATTTGTTCCACTTGTCCTCACAAAGAGAATGTGGCTCTGTCAGAGCCGATTACACAATGAGGGTTCTCAACCAAGCGCTTTCAAAGAGAGGAAAGTAGATCTCTTCCTAGAAAGCACTGGAGCCTTTGACACAAAGCCTGGAATATGGTTGTACTCTCAGCAGCAAATGCTTCCCTGCGCCATTCAGCCTAGGGGTCTAAGCTGGACCCCGGTTCACTGTTGTCTAGAGCTGCACCATCCAATCTCCTGGCCCCTAGCTACTGGAGGCTGCTGAGCACTTGAAACATGGCCAATCCAAGCTGAGATGTGTTATAAATTAAAAAACACCTCCGATTTCTAAAACATCATTTAGAAAATGTTTAACAAAGCATTATAATTTTAAATATCAATAATAGGTTGAAATGATAGTATTGTGGCTATATTGGTTTAAATAGGTGATTAAAAATAAATTTAACTGTTTCACTTTCTTTTTTAAAAGTAGCTACTAGCACATTTAAAATTACTCATGTCCTACTCATGAGTCATTTTGAATGTGACTCATGTTCTGCTTCTGTTGGACAGTGCTGCTCTGAAGAGCTCTGGGCTTCCATCAGGTCCACGTCAAGGTGGATGCTCTATGTCCACGCTAGAGATACACAGATCACAGCTAACTAGCTCCATGCCAAGTCCTGGCTAGGACTTTGGTCATCTCCTCAGTCACAGAAGAGCCTACAGGTCCCCCCACTTCAAGGGGAATGTTCTAAGCTGTGTTTTATGATAAATGAGTAAATTCTAGCTCAAATGAGTCAGCAACTGTTGGAAGAAAAGGGTGTGTTGATTTTTTATCATGCTCCGGCTTGCTAGCTCCTTGTTTATGTGTAGTCTAGATCCGAGTCTAAGGAAATGAACTCTCTCTTCTCACCTATGGGAAAGGGCCTGAAACTCCCTGGGGGGCATGTAATGCTGCCACACAGTGGCTGAGTGTGTTGCGACCAAAACATGGCTGTAACAGGCAGGATATATCTATGCTATTCTCACATAGATTTCCGGGGCCTGGAGTGGTCCACCAGCATGCCACAGACTGAGTAAGAGTGTTGACTACCTGCCTGTGATTTCAAAGATATCTTACTATAAGCAAGCCAAAGTAAAGGGTTAACATGATAAGCAGGGACTTCTCAAAAGCATTGATTTTTTTTTTTTTTCTTTCTGGATTTTTCTTTAGGTCTTGATGACGTCAGCATCAGACTGGACCTAGAGGCGCTATTTCAGTTCAGCCACCTTATACTGACCTTTAAGGTACAGAGAGACAGGCCAGCTGTCCCCTTTACCTGTCCCACAATGCTCAGTGTTAACCTGAACTTTCACTTCCTTACAGAGAACAAAAAGCAGAATAAACCTAGCCTCAAGTTTTGTCACTTGGGTTTTGTTCTTCAGTAAATTTTTTAAATTGTTTATAAATCAATGAGTATATGGTTAATTTTTTTTTAATCTTAGAAGATAAGAAAAGAGGCAAACTCCAGGTAGCAGGTGATAAGAACCATAAGAACTAGAAAGATAATTCTTAGGGGAAAAGGACAGGAACTGGAGATTATTTAGGGAAAGATGGAAAGATTGTGATCAACAGAAGAAGAAAAAAATTAGACTCTTTACTAAGGTTAGTCAGATGCCAGAGAAAATCATTGTGCTACATACAGTCTTTCACAATCATTCATCAAAATTTTAACTTTGATATCAGGCCTGGTACTAGTTTTGATAATAAATAATGAATATAAAATAAAAAATAAACTAGCCGGGTGCGGTGGCGCACGCCTGTAATCCCAGCACTTTGGGAGGCTGAGGCAGGAGGATCGCGAGTTCAAAGCCAGCCTCAGCAATGGCGAGGCACTTAGCAACTCAGTGAGACCCTGTCTCTAAATAAAATACAAAAAAGGGCTGGGGATGTGACCCAGTGGTCGAGTGCCCCTGAGTTCAATCCCCGGTACCACAAAAAAAAATAATAAATAATAAAAAAAATAAAAATAAAAAATAAACAAAAATGATAATTGGACTTTGCCTCCAGAGAACTTACCACCTATTTATGGATACAAGCATATAAATGGGAAATTATAATACAAAGTACAGAAATAGAGGCATGATTAGAATGCCAGGGGACTTAGCTGAAGAGACTAAATCTGAAATCTGCTCTGGGGAATCAGGATAAACTTCATGGATGAGTTTTGAAGGATGTAAAAGATTTTGCCTGAGGAAAAACATTCTAGGTTAAGAGAATCAAAGCAAATTGCTATAAAATATTAATGACATTAGCTTTTTAACTTATATGCCATCTTCCTTCAATTAGTAGTTCACATAGCCATAAATATTTTCAAAATGTAATTAGATTCTGAGACAAAGTTATTTATTCACAAATTCTTCCCTACTTGGTGCAGTGAGATCTTGGTGGGTTTACTGTATAGTAGATTTAAAAGATACACATAAAGTTGGAAAAAATGGAATTAAAAAATAAGAATGCCTGGGTGCCAAGGCACACACCTGCAATCCCAGCAGTTTGGGAGGCTGAGGTAGGAGGATTGCAAGTTCAAAGCCAGCTTCTGCAACAGGGAGGTGCTAAGCAACTCAGTGAGACCCTGTCTCTAAATAAAATACAAAAAGGGCTGGGGATGTGGCTCAGTGGTTGAGTGCTCCTGAGTTCAATCCCTAGTACCCCACACCCCCAAAATAAGAATGTTCAATGTGAAATAGGTCATAAAATCTGCTCTGTGGACCATTACAACTTTTACTTATTTTCACAGACGTTTCGGCCTGCTGCGATGTTAGTAGAACGATCCACAGACTATGGTCATACCTGGAAAGTGCTCAGATATTTTGCAAAAGACTGTGCTGCCTCTTTTCCTGATGTCACATCTGGCCAGGCCCAGGGAGTGGGAGACCTTGTTTGTGACTCCAAATATTCAGATATTGAACCCTCAACTGGTGGCGAGGTAAAATTTTCTTCCTTTCCAAAACTTTTCAAAACTGTGATTAACTTAAATTTAATAAGAAGTTTAGGTCATACTTACTGAAATATAACTTGAGCTGTTTTTTTTTTTAAACATGAAAGTATTCGATTGAAATGATTCCTGGATAATACATAATAAATACATTATCAGAAATATACCTGCACAAGAATGTCCAGCTAAAGGGTAAACAGGGCTAAAATCTAAACTGGGACTTATGGCCCTGGTCACCCAGAGGAAGGAACACCTGTTTCTAACCCTTACAAAAGAGTCACAGGCCAGCAGTGTCTCTGGGTTCACCACCCCATTCCCATGCTCTTCAAACCACCACCCAGTGGAATCTCCAGGAACATCCCTCTGAGAAAAGCTGGTGGCTGGCAGAGGGTCAGGGTGGGAGTGGGGTTGGAGGTACTATTTCATCAGGGAAGTAAGAAAGAATTGGTGGTAGAAGATAGTTCCAGGATTCTCTGCCAGGCCCAAATTGATGGTGGCTTGCTGAATTGTCCACCACTCCACCCCAACCCAGCTTGGACCCCTCTTCACCAATGTCATCGTCTGTAGGGACACCTATGATGAAGAGCCATGGAGGACTGGTTCACCCCTGGCATTCATATTTGTTCTTGGTACTTTTATTTATTTACTAGCTAACCCAAATGATAGTCTATATCCTATATCGGCTCAGCCTACTTGCAAGATCAAGATCTCTTTAGAAGAAAATTAGACAATTATGTTTTGGGGTTACATGCTATAAATTTACCTACATTTGTCTTAACAGGTTGTTTTAAAAGTTTTGGATCCCAGCTTTGAAATAGAAAACCCTTACAGCCCCTACATCCAGGGTATGTATTGTATTTTATACGTTTCCAGCCTCTCTTTAAATTTCAGTGCCAGGACTATTCCTTGTAACTGCATCTCCACAGCATGCTAAGGGAGTGTCAGTAAGGAGGGCATCTTGAACCAATGCAACTTAAATGCACATTGATATATTGTTTCATTTTCCTTCTCTAGACCTTGTGACATTAACAAACCTGAGGATAAACTTTACCAAACTCCATACACTTGGGGATACTTTTCTGGGAAGGAAGCAAAATGATTCCCTCGATAAATACTACTATGCTCTGTATGAGATGGTCCTTCGGGGAAGCTGTTTTTGCAATGGCCATGCCAGTGAATGTGGCCCTTCGCAGAATGAACGGGGAGACACTTTCAGCTCCCCAGGAATGGTGAGTCATTAATCCTAAGAAAAGTTGGCTCTTCTTTCTGTCTCTTGCTGTCCTGATGCTGAATGCACTCCAGACCTCTATGTGGAGATCAATAAATCCTACTGCCAGTTTTCTGTTGGAGCAGGAAACTGTCATTCAACCTTGTCTAACAGGCCATCTGGGGGCCTTTCCTCTAGCCAGAGTTTCTTGTGAATTATGTCACCCATGATTTTCATTTTACTAATGAGAAGATTTTATAATTTATGATTTCAAGATAGCCTATCTTGATCTCCTTTTGTTATTTTTCAGGAAATGGAGATTTAATAGGGTTGAACCAGAATTTTACATTCATTCTCTTGCAAAAATTTATTGAAGGTCTGTTGATGTGAGACACTGTACTCAAGGCTAAACTGTTTCAGTAAATACCTGATATTATAAAAATGGTCAATCCAAGTAACATTCCTATGCTCTGAATAACGATACCTTAATACTGAAGATTACCCTCATTCTTGGGACTAGTCTTAAAGATTGGTGTCATAGAACTGTTTTTGTTTTGGTTTGTTGTGATGCTGAAGAATGAACCCAGCACCTTGCATGTGCCAGGCAAGCATGCTACCACTAAGCCATATCCCCAGCTCTAGAACTGTGCTTTTAAGCAAAGTTCCAAGGGTGTGTCTACTAAATAAATTTAGACTATTTACTAGGCATAATCATCTCAGGCTTACTGTCCAGGCCATTGCAACTTCCCACCCAACTACTTCTGTTTTACCAAAATAGAGTGACTCTCGTTGAACATGGGCCATATAAAGCATTTTGTGAAAAACCAAGAGAATCACATGTCTTACAGTTTCTTTCCCTTTTTAAACTTCCTATTTCCCTTTATGTTTCTAAACACCCAATAGCAACCCCCAACACACCCATGCCCATTCTCTCTCTCATTTTACTGAGGTTATAATGTTCTGTGCTAAAATGGAATTCAGGAGGGGAAAAATATATTATAAATGTTCATTGAACTTCTGAAAAATTTTAAAGTTTAAAACCTAGTTAAGTAAGCAATAGAAGATGGTAGAGGTTGGTATTGTCACTAACACATGGGAAAAGAAGTGTCAGAGAGGGCCCATTGCCTGATCTTTCGTTTTTCACTTAAAGAACCCCAGGGCTTTTCTTGAAAAGCCCTGTTTTAACACTGTTTATTGCACATGCAGGTTCATGGTCAGTGTGTCTGTCAGCACAACACAGATGGCCCAAACTGTGAGAGATGCAAGGACTTCTTCCAGGACACTCCATGGAGACCAGCCATGGGCTCTCAGGACAATTCATGCAGATGTGAGTGAAAAAATATTCTCATATGGACGGAATATGTTCTTTTCCAGTTTTGGAGAATACATAGTTCACTCACATGGGGCCCCAGATAGCAGAGGTGATAAACCTGTGGCTCCCAGCTCTAACTGTGTGACATCTTAATCTCTCCAGTTATCTACAACTGTCACTACAATAATTTTTTAAAATGAAATAGTGTGTTTTGTGTGGCACATTTTCAGAGGCCAGGCAGAGTCTTGTGATGGCAAAATAACTAAAGGCAATGCATAGAGATCTCAAGCATCTTCCTGAATAATCATGCAGTCCCTGAACAGGACCTTAAACCACACATAGCAGGATGGGAGAAAGGAGGTCAGAGTTGAGTTTGAAAGGCTACTATATAAAATAAAATATAAATTATTACTAATAAAATATTCAGGTTGATAAGGTGTTGTTTTTGTTTCTGGCACATGTTTGCTGCTTCTGAATTTTGATGAACTTCTAAACAATCTTGTTATTTATTTTCTTTCCCCAAATTTAGAAAAATAGAACTTGAGGAAGAGAAAGGAAAGCCCTTAGACGAGCTCTAGTAAAGAAGCCCTTTCCGTGACAGTCACAGTACACAGACCCAGCCAAACATGGGCCAAATTTAGGCTGTTTACAGAGAAAAACACAAGACAGACTGCATAGACATTACCATGAAGACAAACAAATTCCTCCAAACAGACTGGCTGGGCCCCTAATCCTCTGGCTGAACCCCAGATGAGATTTCAAATGACCTGCAACCTCTCTTCCAGCTTTTCTGTTCCTACAGAGGAACATGTGCTAAACAGGGTTCAGCTCCATCTTACTTGAGAATCCTGGTATATATAGAACACTTCAGCTGAAAAATTCAAATTTCAGAGCATCAGTAGATAAAAGTGCTCTCTATGAAACTACAAATATCACACTCTATGGCTTCTAGGTCACCTAAATGATTTATTTTGTTGGCATGATTTTAAAAAAACTATACATTAAATATTGAGGGAACACATTTTATAGAAAGTATAGGAGCAGAATCGGAGTGCTGGCAGATCCCTGGAAAGCAGCAGTTTGGCCCTTGTACCTTCGCTGCGTCTATAAAGAGGAGCCAGTGGCTGTGGCCAGCATGAGAGGTGCAGGAGAGTGGGAACACAGCTCTGTTCTTCCTGAGGTGTTGGCGAATCTCTCCACACTCCTATCTCTTCCTTTCTCAGCATGTAGCTGTAATGGCCATTCTGACCGCTGTCATTTCGACCTGGCCACGTACCTAGCGAGTGGAGGCCTCAGCGGGGGCGTGTGCGAAGACTGCCAGCACCACACCGAGGGCCAGCACTGCGACCGCTGCAGACCCCTTTTCTACAAGGACCCCCGCAAGGCCATCTCAGAGCCTGACGCATGCCTGCGTGAGTCCCCAACCCCGCCCCACCCTTCCCACTAGTCTAAGGAAGTTCTGATTTGGCGTCACTGGGGCTGCCAGTCCCCAGTCTGCTTAATAGGGTCCCCAAATGACCCTATTTGGGAAGGCATGGACGGGGGTCGCAGTGGAGGGTGGGGCGGGCGGTCAAAAGCACTTCAACTTTAAGAGCTTTTCTTTCTCCAAACAAGTTGCGCCAAATAATCCAGGTGGGTCCTGAAAATCTTGCAGCAGGACCTGATTCTATGAGGGAATCAGGAAACAATTCTGAATTCATCCAGGAGGGGCGGATGGCTTCCCAAAATCCCTGCAGGTGCCTTGAGAATCATGAAAGTCCCCTCAGGGAAGTAACTAAAGAGGTGAAATTGCCTAAAACATTTGACTGGCTGTAGACAATTCAATTTTGCTGTTTAGATGAATAAGGTAAAATATTTCCTTGCTTCATAAAATAAGAAAGAACGGAGGGGAAACTTTTTAAATCTCTTATATTTCATCTCAACTATTTTATATGAAATAATTCCAGCACATACAAACGAATAGACAATAATATATTCACCACCAACTTTATTAAAACCTAATAATTTACCCTATTGCCTCCAGGACTTTCTTTAAAAAAAAAAAAAATACAGGCACTATCCAGGTCCCAGGTGTGCCTTGTTCCTCCACCCTTCTTCCTAGGGGTAAGCTGTCTCATATATTAGGTATTTATCATTACCATGCTTGTTTTATGCTTTCACATGTGTTTTTATCCACAAACAATATAGGTTGGCACATTTTCAAACTTTTGATGATAATGATTTTAGATAATATTATGCCATATGTAGCCTTCAGAAACTTGAATATTTCATTCAACATTATATTTTTAAGATATGTCCATATCAAGTAGCCCTACTTCTTTTAAGTTCTGTATTGAAGTCCATCCTATGACAAAGTTTACTTGTCCCATTTTCCTTCTGATTCTACAATAAGGGTTTTTATATTTGTGACTTAGTACACACATGCAAAGACTATCTTAAACAACACAACTAAGTGGGATTTCTGGCCCATGGGGTATGCACCTCTTCAAATTGATGAGATAATATGGAATTGTCCTCTCAGTGGGTATGCCAATTGCCACTCACACCAACAGTGTAAAAAGTTTCTGTGGCTCTATATCCTTGCCAGCATTTATTTTTTGTTAATCTTGATTTTGTCACACTTTTATTTAGTAAATGAAGAGTTATCTCATCATGGTTTCAATTTGCATTTCTCTGCAGGACTGAGATTCAAATGAAGTAAGCAAAGCACTACTTCCCCAAATTTATGTAGCATTCACTGCCAGGGTCATGTAAGTGCAGGCTTGCCTCCTTAAATTTTATACCCTAGGCACTTTGCTTGCCGCACTGTAGTCCCATCATTGCTGTATGTTATAGCGTAGAAAAATAGGGTCTGAAATCTTATTTATAAACTAAGAAGTTAGTCTGCTTTTTTTTTTTTTTTTTTTTTTTTTTTTTTTTGAGGATGCTGGTGGAAGACATGACACTCCTGAGTCAAAGAAAAAGAACTTTATTACTCATGCCCAGAAAGCAATAAATCGTTGTGTTGGCTTGGGTTCCCACGTACCCAAGTCCCAAGACCCAAGGATACCAGGTGGATACTGCACACTGAGTGAGCTTATGCCACAGACAAGGAATATTGAACTTGGAGGATTTGTTGCTTTTATAACAAATGAAAGCAAGCTTGCTCTTTGACCAGAGAAGATGTTACCACATCTTTCAAGTTCCTTGCTGCAAACACAACCCTAAGAAATTCCTGGGTAAAGAGCAAGCAGGGCCTTGCATCGTTGGTGTTTCAACAAAAACCTTCAGGATGTCCAAGACCCATGGAGAACTGCCTCTCCTTGAACCCAGAAAACCTGCTTCTTAGACTATATCATCAATGTAAGGTTAAAGCAAAGAAGGTTGCTTCAAAATTAAAATAATCATGGTAAAATAAATTCTTAAACAGAAGTAATTCAGTAGCCACTTAAATACATTCAATGTCCTAGATTTCAAAGTAGGAATGATCAAATATATCACAATATTAAAAAAAAAGTATCAATAAAGGGGTTTTGTTCAGATTACTCAGTAGGCATTAATGTAAAATTAAACTTACGTGCTGGGCGTGGTGGTGCACACCTGTAATCACATTACTTAGGAGGCTGAGGCAGGAGGATCGCGAGTTCAAAGCCAGCCTCAGCAATGGCGAGGCACTTAGAAACTCAGTGAGACCCTGTTTCTAATAAAATACAAAAAAGGGTTGGGGATGTGGCCCAGTGTTCAAGTGCCCCTGAGTGCCCCTGAGTTCAATCCCCCAGTACCAAATAAATAAATAATTTAACTCACATGACCTGTTCAAAATTGACATAAAGAACTGGATTCCCAGAAAACATTTTTAGAGCATGTTCCTAAGTGTCCTGAAATTTTTACCAAAATCTCTCTACGCGAGCACATACACACACACACACACACACACACACACACCACTCACACACACACATGCACATACCCCCACATACCATTTACAACTCTTATTAAGATTTTAAAAGTTATATGTTTAGAAAAGAAGCTGGGTGTGATGGTGCACACTTGTAATCCCAGCAGCTCAGAAGGTTAAGGCAGGAGGATCGCAAGTTCAAAGCCAGCTTCAAGCAACTAAATGAGGCGCTAATCAACTGAGCCAGACCTTGCCTCAAAATAAAAAAAATAAAAAGAACTGGGTGTGTAGATCAGTGATAAAGCATCTCTGGGTTCAATTCTTAGTAAAAAAAAAAAAGATGGAATTGCTCTTCTGGGTAGAATCAGGGAAACAACAGGGTTTTGAAACAGATACTATAGAAATCTAGAAAGGTATTTGGAAATAACAAACCAAATATTTTAAACACATTAATAAAAGTCTTATTCCTTAAGAACTATTTAGTATTAACTTGGTGGTTCCTTTGTGTGTATGTGTGTGTTGGGGGGCAACTAACAGAAACTAGTACCCCAATGTGAATTAAGTCATTCTTTGTAAACAAGGAGTTTTCCCAGAGAAGGCAGATGAGGAGTTGTAACAAACTTCCTTCATGTGGCTTCCCAGTTTCTCCCAGTTCACCTAAACATGTGCTTATTGTATTTACACAGATGACGTGGATTGAGAAGATTACTTAGCACTCTCTTACAAATTTTCTGTAAATTGTCCTCGCTTGAACCTAAAATATTTACATAAATAGATTCCAGGCATAAGTGTTGATTAATTTTAAATCTTCTAGTACTAAGACACAGTTAAATGCAATACAGAAGAGCAAAGATTTGGTAATGAAAGGTAAGGTAATAGAAGTTTGCTAGAATCAAATTGTGACACGAATAGGTTTTATTGGACTTCTAAAGGCTGGGACATGGGATCATTTCAAAGTCAAGTCACTGTCCACTCACCCTGTCCTTCTGTAGATTATTAAATTACACTCTAGAATTCAGTGCTGACCCTTCCGAGTAGTCCCAAGTGAAGTTAAGCTTTTTCCTTTTGACCACTTCTAAAATGGTCCTTCTAGTCTGGTCCTTCCTTTTTGGAAGCAACTGGCTTTAATTAGAAGAAAATTGTGACAAGTTTTTCTCCAAATTAAACAGATCCCAATTTTGTTTTTCCACAGTAAAATTTTATCACCAGTCACAATCCTATAACAAACAATCAAAACTTGAAAGAGTCTGTCAGACATCTCCCGAGTTTGCTTCAATATCAGCAGACAACTGGTTTGACTGGATTTTTCCCCACTGAACTCAATCTTTACACCTAAGGGCTTTCTTTTTGTCAATCCAAAGCAAACATATATAAAAGTAAGTGAGGTTTTTCTTTAAAACAAGATGTTCATTTTTTACATTTATTGCATTCTTTAAAAGTGGAATTCCTTGGAAACACACAGACACAAAGCAACAAGAGACAGTGGTATGAACTATTACCTACCAATACACTCATCCTCTAGACCAAGGCCATTGGTGCTACTTCAGCATATATCTGGACACCTCCAATAATAAGAAGGTCACTGCTATCTGGGGTAGATTGAGTAACCCTAACTATTAGAGCACTCTTCCTTATCCCCAAAATCTACATTTTATAACCTCTCCCCTCTAGTCTTTAATCTGTCCACTGGAATTATTCATACTTTCAGCATCCCTTTTCATGACACTCCTTCCTTGAATTATTTAAATTTATGTTTAAAATAATGATATTAAGTGCCAGGCATGGTGGTACACTACTGTGATCTCAGCAACTTGGTAGGCTAAAGCAGAAGGATGGCAAGTTCTAGGCTAACCTCAGCAACTTAGCAAAACTCTATCCTAAAAACAAACAAAAAAAAAACAAAAAAAAAAAAAAAAAAAAAACAGCCAAGGCAGGGGACTGGGATGTACTTCAATGGTAAAGCCCCTCAGGATTCAATCCCCAGGACCAATCAACAAATGCCAAAAATAAAAACCAAATTTTAAAAATGCTGCTTGTGTTGTATAGCGTCTGTTTATCCCATTTTCCAGAATCTCCTTATCCAAGCCTTGGCTTCATCAACAGATTTCCAAAATGAAAACAGGGACATGACTACAGCTTACTGTTCCCTCTGTTCCCTTTCTTTCGTTCTTGTAGGTTTTCAAGAAAAATCAGAAAGAATGACGGCCATTTCCTTGCAACACAGTTCTTCTATGATGGAGAAGAACAACTTAACTTTTGACCATGTTTCAGAGATTTGGCAGACATTTTATGTGATCTTCTCTTTTTTATCACGTCCTTGGAATGAGATATATAGCATCACAACATCCCACTTCAAACTTGTGTCTTGACCTTATTTTCATTTTTAGCCTTTTTTTTAAACCTGTTTATTGAGTTGAAATTCACATAACATAAAATTAACCATTTTAAAAAGAAAAATTCACTGTCATAATGTACAACCCCCACATCTACCTAGTTCCAAAAACATTTTCATTAACCCAGCAAGTATTACTCCACTCTTAACATCCAGTTTTCAAAATAGCAGTCATCCTCTGGTTCTCCGACTTTAGAATCATTTAAAATCTTTTAAAAATATATGTATGAAATTACTTGATATGTTTCATGGACAAAAATATGGGAGATATTTCTGAACAGCCCCTGCCCATTTGTCTAATTAGGTAAACATATTTATTTAAACAAAGTAAAATAGTTCCAGTATGGGTAAAATGCTATGCTTATATTTTAGGTTTCCTACAATTTGCAATTAACTAAGACAATGGATTTCTATATCCCCAGCTTGTGAATGTGACCCTGATGGGACCATATCTGGTGGCATTTGTGTGAGCCACCCAGATCCAGCCCTGGGATCTGTGGCCGGCCAGTGCCTGTGTAAGGAGAACGTGGAAGGAGTCAACTGCGACCGCTGCAAACCCAACCACTATGGACTGAGTGCCTCTGACCCCCTGGGCTGTCAGCGTAAGTCTGGGCTGGGCCACCAGCCTGGGTGCATTGTAATCTTGATGTTGTCTCTTGTCAGCTCGAAATTCATTAACTGCAAATACCTAACAGTACCGCTGGCCTCTGAGTCTTTTTTGTTTGTTTGTTTGTTTAATTATTTATTTACTTATTCATAATGCACAAGTATAGCATCTTTTTACATACAACTGCTTGTATACAAAGTATATAAGTACCATTCAGATCTTCAATCATGTATTTAGGATAATGATATCCATCTCATTCAACCACCAATTTTTTTTTCCTTTCCCCCTCCCTCCCCTTTTGCTCCCTCCCTGCCCCCTCCCTTTCCTTTGACCATTCTAGTGTTCCTCTAATCCTATGTACCCCCATCCAACAACACTGTGAATATACAAAATGGAATTTTACTCAGCAATAAGAGAGAATAAAATAATGGCATTTGCAGGTAAATGGATGAAGTTGGAGAATATAATGCTAAGTGAAATTAGTCAATCTCAAAAATCCAAATACCAAATGTTTTCTCTGAGTCTTTAAAATCGATACAGTATCTCCCACAAATGTTAGGAAGTTAGTGGATGTTTCTCTGTGGTTCACTGAGTTTATCATGAAGTACCAGCAGGGGGAGCTCGTATTTTCCTGGAACAAACGCGAAAGGCCAAGAAATTTAATGCCAAACTGGGAAACCCCTAGAAAAATGGCCTCCACTAGGACTCTTTACATAAATTTATTCATGACTTCTTAGGCAATTTTCAAGCAGTAGTTTCTTTTTATTTTTATTTTTTTGATTATTTTTTCCTTTTCTTCTCACGCCCCTTACTAATACTGACTCATAAATTCTCTGACAGAGAGAGGGGAAAATTAAAGAAGCAAGGAAGGGAGAAATAGAAAGAACCTCCGCAGTTGTCTGGGGCCAAATGCTCAGGCTCTTGACTCTAGGAGCACAGAAGTTCAGAGCTGCTTATGGCCTCGTAGAGCTGTTGATTCCTCTGGGTAGTCTGAGTAAACAATTTCCATTTAGTCACAGCATCCTGCTCCATATTTCACCCATGTAAGGAACTGTGGATTATTTGCATGTTTAGAGAACAGCAGGCTGAATCTTTCTGTCATAAAATGCTTTTCTCAGGTTTCATGGCAAAATTAAATGTCATGATAATGAATTATACAGTCAAGCCAATTTTCCATCACACCTTTCAGCACCCCAGGCCTCTCCCTGGTCCAGTGATTAATATGATGTCCTCTGAGAACGTGCGGTATGTTGGTTTTGGGGGTGTGTGTGTGTGTGTGTAACAGCTTTGAAAACATAATCCACATACTATAATATTTTTTTCTTTAAAGAGCATAATTCATTAATTTTTAATACATTCAAAAATGTGTAGCCATCAACACATAGATTTTAGGACATTTTCATCACCACAAGAAGACATCCCTTTTCTGTGTGTGTACCCAAAAGACTTGAAAGCAGATACTTGAAGAGATATTTGTTCACCCATGTCCTTAGCAACACCATTCACAATAGCCAGAATATGAAAGTAACCTAATATCTATCAATGGATGGGTGGGTAAGCAAAATATAGTATATACACACAAAGGAATATTATTCAGCCTTAAAGGAAGGAAATTCTGACACATGCTGCAACACCATGAATTGTAAGGATATTGTGCTAAGTGAAATGCACCAGTTGCAAAAACAGTATAATCCACTTACGTGAGGCACCTGGAGTATTTGAATTCATAGAGACAGGAAGTAGAATGATGGTTCCCAGGGGTTTGGAGGAAGAGGAATGGGTAGTTATTGCTTAATGGGAACAGAATTCCAGTTTGCAAGATCTAGAGAGATTGGTCGCACAACATTATGAATAGACTTAACAAAACTGAAAAAAATGTTAAGATGGTATATTTTGTTATATGAATTTAACAAAAAAAAAAAAGCCATAAATTTCTACCTCTCTGTACTGCCCATGACCCCAGCACAAGGGAAGCACATATCTATATTCTCTCACTATAGATTTGCCGGTTGTGATTATTTCATTAAAAAAAAAAAAAGGAGTCATATAGGTCTTTTGTAACTGGCTTTTTTCACTTAGCATAATGTTTTCAAGGTTCATCCATGTTGTGGTATGTAGCAGTTTTCTTTTTGTTACTGAATATTTGATGTAGCCATTCATCCGTTGGTGGACTTCTGCGTTGCTTCCTCGAACATTGGTTTTTCCTGTAGGGAAAGAGTATATCTTTCATTGGTAGCATAACTTCTTAGCCTTTACAACATAAAGCTGAAGCTGGGTGTGGTGGTACACATTTGTAATCCCAGTGACTCAGGAGGCTGAGACAAAAGGATGGCAAGTTTAAGGCCAGCCTCAGCAACTTAGAGAAATAAAGCTGGGGATGTAGGCAGTGGGAGAGTGCCCCTGAGTTCAATCCTCATTATCAAAAAACAAAACAACAAAACAACACAAGAAAGACTCATAAATTTCTATGGATAAAAGAGACAGAGAAGGAGGAGTATGAAAACATTACAAAACAGTAAAAAAGAAAGAGAGGGAAATGAGAGGTGCATCTGAAGAAAGGGAGCTGTCAATGAGAACCACAACCCTTGGAAATTCCTGCCCTGAGTTGCCAGCCTGGCCAACATCACTCAGAAAACTGTGCCAGGACTCCAGCTTACACCTCCTCCTCCACTGCCTTGTCTCCTCCTGATTGCCATCCGGTAGAGCTACTTAAAAACTCTGGAAGTGTCCAGAACAGGATTTCCTGTGTGGGGTTGTATGCAGTACAATAATCATGCAGCCAGGCAGACAATGAACCTGGCAGGGCAGGCTGCATTGTGTTCTTGTGACCATGCATCTTACTCATTGTGACTATTAAAGACATTTGAGAATGAGAATGATCGTATATGCTGTGCTTTCAGCCTGCAACTGCAACCCCCTTGGGAGTCTGCCACTCAAGACTTGTGATGTAGATACAGGTCAATGTTTGTGCCAGGCCTATGTCACCGGACCACACTGTGAAGAGTGCACTGTATGTATTTGCTTATACTTTTGCTTTACATAGTTATGCAGATTTCTACTGCCATTGGCTAGAAGAAACTTGGTCTTGTTAATTGCTTTCCTTGTTCTACTCTAGTTCAATACTCCAGGGATATGAGTATTTACACTACAGAAATTGATAGATGCTACACATCAGCCTCCCTCACCCCCAGACCTTGTAGAAAGCTTTTAAACATTTACAAGCACTCCGGGTGTGGTGGCGCATGCCTATAATCCCAGCATTTGGGAGGCTGAGGCAGGAGGATTGTGAGTTCAAAGCCAGCCTCAGTAATGACGAGGCACTTAGCAACTCAATGAGACCCTGTCTCTAATAAAATACAAAAAAGGGCTGGGGATATGGCCCAGTGGTCAAGTGCCCTGAGTTAAATCCCCAGTACCAAAAAAAGAATTAAAAAAAAAAAAAAAAATTACTAGTGCACCACTGGATTGGACTAAATGGACCCATGCAGAAATGCCAATAGTATATTCATTGTTTTCCTGAGAGTGCCCAAAAGTAGAGTAGAACACTACTGCCTTTTGGCCCACCAGACCATGTGGCCTTTCTTTTAGTTTATGCACATGATCCCCTTACCACCCTTACCACTGTCTGCCTAAAAATATTTCAGTTGAGCTCTTAAAAGAACAGCAAAAAACAATCTTGAGCTTAAATATATCTTAGATTGCTATGGGAAATAAACCCTTGGGTTTTTCACAGACATCACTAAATATATGAACATGTATGTTCTA
The DNA here is from genome assembly GCA_025594165.1 of Tamias sibiricus. Classification (NCBI taxonomy): domain Eukaryota; kingdom Metazoa; phylum Chordata; class Mammalia; order Rodentia; family Sciuridae; genus Tamias; species Tamias sibiricus. The sequence goes on from CM046664.1 coordinate 81,662,300, forward strand.
AAGTTAGTAAAATAAAATTGGTTTCACTCCATAAGAAATGTGTCATGCAATTGAGGAGTTCCAACCCCATTCTTTTCCTTGTTCTCCAATCTTGGCAGCCCACCATGACATTTTAGAAAGAGAAAAACAAAAACTTAACCTAATAAAAGAACAGTGACCTTGGTGTGTCTGAAGAAATGTAGCTGATAAATAAGAAACATATGCCCATGAGCAAAGAGTTTTGTGCTAATGTTTTAAGTCATTTTAATGACAACATAATAGGCTGGGGCAGAGAAAGTGGGGAAAGAAGCAAGGAAGAAAATATAAAGAAGAAACCATACATTAGACAGGTCAGATAATATAGAAGTTTTATACAAGGAGAAAGGTCAGCCTTGCCCATCTCTATTGGGTGTGTGCAACACCAAGAAAGGTGCACAGGTGTGCAACAGGATTGCTAAAGGTACCAAATCAGGTTGTCCCAGGCCAAACTTGGGCTCAGGCTGATATCATGAGAATGAATCATGCAAGCTCAGGCTCAGGCTGAACTGCCCGAGTGGCTGCTGTGACCCCACACCTGGCTGGGAGGGGTCTTTCACAACCACATCCTGAATGGAACAGCTTTTTTTTTTTTTTTGTCCCCAAACCAAACTGAAATATTAAAAGTCCTTTGCTGCATTGTATACACATTGTGTTCATGTTTAGTGTTTCAAATCAAAATTGCAAGTACAACTGGGTGTGCAATTTTTACCGAGATAACAAAATAAATAAATACTTAAGACCATTCCAAACAAGAGTTTCATAGCTACTAAAATCTAAATTTTATTTGAGCATGCTAAATTGAAATTGGAGGGAGAAGCATTTTTCTGAGCATTTCATACTAAATGTTATCAGGGTTTAAGGGGGGTGGGGAAGCTGTTTATATCTCACCAGCTGTTTATATTGCATAAAGGGCAAGATGTTGCAATGTTGAGAAAGCCTTGCACCAGAGTTGACTCTCACAGGGGTTCACGTAATGCCAAGACCACTGACTTATAAATGGTTATCTCCACTGAGCTGTGATTTTCATAGAATATCTTAAAATCTGCTTGATTGATTTTTTCTGCCGCAAAATATTTCAGTGCAATGTAAGTAAAACCCCCATGGATTGTTGTGGTAAGGGAACCTACTAGCTTTAGCTAAAGAGTTGCAGATAAGATGGCAGAAGACTGTCTTAGGCCTTAAATGACCCTGCCTGAGCAAAAATTGGTGCTGTTAGAGGAATTGTTGGCTCCCATTGTGTGTTTCTACTTGAAGTAATACATGGACAACCCTTCTGTCCCCTTTAGTCAAGTGCTACAGATGGGAGAGATGTGTCCATGGAGATCTTGTCCAGGCAAGGAAGGCTACTGTGCGGAGGGTCAGTCTGTGCGGCTGTTTGACATGTGACTGTTGCATTGTAGTGATTTCAGTGTCGCACTTCAGAGCAGTAAATATCTTCATGCTGAAATCGACTGAGCCCTTTCTCTGTGTAGGTTGGCTACTGGGGACTGGGGGATCGGCGCCCTGGATGTTTTCCCTGTGACTGTGATATTGGAGGTGCTTATTCCAACGTGTAAGTCAGTGAAATGAATAATGAAGTTTTGCAGCAACATTCCCTGCCTCCCTGTGAAAGCACATTCTCTTCTGATAAGCTCACGGTCATAGGCAAAGGTTTTTATTCCATGACAAGCAAAGGGTGTTGAAAAGCAAGGAACTCAAAACATTCCCGGAGCCCAGGTATAGCGATAAAGAAGGGTGAGATAAGCAATCCTTTAGCCTGGCTGTGCCCCAGAGAATGGGGTGGGTGAGGGGAAATGCGTGACTCGGCTGCTGGAAACACCAACGCTGTGCCACCTGCAAAGAGGGGTCCTAATGCTCTCCTAATGCCCAGTTTTGGGAGCAGAACCAGAGAGCCACTGAGGAAAGAAGCGGCTGCCTGGGTTCCCTGGATCCCAATTCTCTTTTCCAGATGAGGCAGGTGGAGTCCACAGCCTCTCGACAGACTCCCTCAGACTCAGGGGGCACTTTGCGCAGCACCCCACATCTGCACTTCACCTGCAGCCCCTCCACGCTCCTCCACGTGGGTTTTTCCCTTCAGGTGCTCACCCAAGGATGGGCAGTGTGAATGCCGCCCGCACGTCACTGGCCGCAGCTGCAATCAACCTGCCCTGGGCTACTTCTTTGCCCCTTTGAATTTCTATCTCTATGAGGCAGAGGAAGCCACACCACTCCAAGGACTCTCTCCTTTGGTGAGTATCTCCTTGACTCTCCCCACAGACTTCACTCAATGGCGTGTCAATAAATACATACAACACACTGTTGAGATCACAGTTATGGGACTTAGGAGAGAATGCTTTTGCCAACAGATGCAGATTGAAGTAGTGCTATATCGTGCAATTGCAAATTATATAAATTTTGAGAGCAAAGTCTGTGCTATTTATCTTTGTAGTCCCATTCTTGCAGAACCTGGAGCATAAAGGTAAATTGGATCACATTGTAATGAAACAGACTTTCCTTTTGCTCTTTCACTGCACTCATCAGATAAATGTGTTTATTGAGCATCTATTTCTGTTGCCCCCATGGCACATAAACAGTGAGAGCATAGGGTATGTGTTTTTTTGCATTTACCTTTGTTGAACTAGTGCCTTGCATAGTGCCTGACACACAGTAGGGACTTTGTGGTACCTGATAATGAGAAAATAAAGGACATAAGATTCTCAGAGTATGGCTCCAGCCATAGAAAATATGGTCAAGGAAAGGTGATTCAAGGTGAACGTCTCTAACTCAATTCTGAACACAAGATTTGGAGGAAGAAAGCAGGGAAACTCATTCCAGGTTCCAAGGGTCTGAGTCATTTCCTGGGATCTCTTCCTTAACTAGATTCTGTTGCTGGGGAGAAAGAACAGTGCTCTTGAAGGCTGTGGAATTTGCTCTTTAGTGACTAGAATTGAAACGAGCAAAGACTCCCACTGTCTTTGCTTAGACATAGAGCTTGTGATGGGAGAATCAAAATGAAATAATTCTATGTCCATACTCTTCATGGACTTTAATACTGTGTCCAGGGCTGGGGTGTAACTCAGTGGCAAGGCTTTTCCCTGGCATGCAGAGATCCTGAGTTTGATCTCCAGCATCTCTCTCTCTCTCTCTCTCTCTCTCACACATACACACACACACACACACACACACACACACACACGCACGCACACACACATTGCATTTGTGACTAAAATTTCATAATGGTGACTAAAATAAGCAAACATTTTTGGAAAGGAACATTGATATTTATATTTAGGCCATAGGTATAAATACTATAGTTCCCATCTTTTAGATTAAAAAAAATATAAAACAAGCATGAGCTAAAACAAATAGACTGTTACTTAGCATTAATTAAGTATGTGCCATGTGGTAGGTGCTGCTACGTGAATAAATAGGATAATATCAAGTATGCTAACACAGCTCTGAACCAGGGGTTGGAGTTGAGTGTCTAGAAGAATGTTGACTTCAGGGCTGGGGCTGTAGCTCAGTGGTAGAGCGCCTGCCTCGCACGTGTGAGACACTGGGTTCCATCCTCAGCACCACATAAAAATAAGTAAATAAAGATATTGTGTTCATCTACAACTAAAAAATATATTTACAAAAAAAAAAAAGAATGTTGATTTCATTCATTAGGGGGCCCTGTCACTCATGCACAAATCCTTATTACTCCATCCATGGCTTAACAACAACAAACAAACAAAACCTGAGGAGATAGAATAGGTTTAAAGGATAAGTCAATTTTTCTTAAAAGATCAGAAGTAATTCCTATTGCAAAAGAAAGAAAATTCAAGATGGGATTGATATTTTGTGTTAAAGGACAACAATGTGAATAATTTTCATCCTCCTCCGAGGACATGTCCTTCAATAATAGTAGAAAAGATATAAGTTGGGCACCCTTTAATTATTTGCACATTTTTATGGTGTGCTCACTATGCTGTTGCCACAGCTTGTTATTTGTATTGTTAATACAACTTTCATTTATTTCATTTTATTTGATATTTAATATGTCACACTTTATATACATTATCTCATTAAACTTTCTGAACAACTTAAGTATTATCATCCCTAATTTCAAGATGAAGGAAAACATCCTGAGAGGTTAAGTGCTGTTCCCAAAGTCACGCAGGTGGGAGGCAGCAGGGCCTGGATTGAAACCCAGCTACATGTGGTTTCAAAACTCTTGCCCTTTATTAAGCCGTTGCTCACTCATGTGCAGTAATGCTGAGCTCCAGGCTGAGGGCAGCATAAAAAGGGATTAGTTAGGGACCCTGGCCTCAGGAGTTCTGAATCTAACCAATACCTTTATATAGCTAGCTGAAGGTGGGGCAGGGTGAGGCCAGAGCCTACGACAGGCGAGTCATTAAGTGTGGTAGGACTTCTGAGCCACGAGGCACCCTTAAGAATGTGCTTCATACATAGGTAGAATAATTTGACCTAAGACTCAAAAACAAAGGGATTTTGATTGTGGAATAGATGAAAAGACAGTCCAGCCAGAGAAAGTTACAAATAACATCTCAGAGGAGAAACAATGTAGGTATATTCACAAGTGGAGCAGGGAATTAACCCAAGGAAAAGGGCCAGGTGTAGTGCCCAGCACCCATAGTCCCAGGAACTCGGGAACTGAGGCAGGAGAATCAATTGAGCCCAGGAGTTAGAGGCCAGCCTGGGCACATAGCAAGACCCTGTCTTGTGAAAAAACAGAAACCTAACGCAGTCCAAAAAATACTTGGTAGGAGGAAGTACCACCTCCTACCAAGGATGCTACATTTTATCCTTTGGGCAGTGAGAGCTCCTTGCTTGAAGCTTTCTGAGCAAGGAGATACTGTGATGAAGACCGTCCTCAGTGTTCTTGCAGAATAGAGGCCTGGGTGGAGAGAAGTCTGCAATAACTGAGACAGAATAAATAAGGGTCTAAGATAAGAGGTAGAAGAGAGAAAGGAAAGGTGGAGACGGAAATATAAATGGACTTAACCCGAAGACTACACCTTAAAATAATGGCATTTTATAGATAAATTCTTTACTATTCTTACTGAAGAACTAACTTTTTTGGTGACTTCTTAAAGGTTGATGTGTCCCTTGATATTCATAATGTAATCTGAATATCAGATTACAACAATATTAACAATATCAGCATCACCTGGGAGATCACTAGAAGCTCAGCCCATCCCTGGCACTGAGGCAGATCTGCATTTTAACAAGATCCCTGAGTGATTCTTATGCAGTTTGCAAAGCACTGGTTTAAATTTTCTTCCAGAAACAATGTGAAAGAGAAGAGTGGGGAATGAGTCACTACTTTCAGTGTAGAGAAAATGTGGTTTAAAGTCACAACAGGTTAATATTGATTGAACTTAATATAATATAGAATTTAATTCTGTCTAACGTAGGGTTAATGCTAATTTCATAATATATGTTTTTGTATGACATAAAGTAGTTTAAAATCTTGTGTTAGAAGATGAATACAATTGGTTAAGGAAAAAAAAAAAATTGTTAAGTGACATAAGGCCAGTGTGGTCTATCCAAAGGGTGGTCATCACAGAGTGAAGCAGGAGGGCATGGCTCAGAGAGCGCAACTGAGGGTCTGAATAGTAGATCCTGGAATAAATGGGGTCTCTGAAGCAGGCCACAGCTGATCTCAGGGCTGTAAGTTCATGATGAACTACACTTGTGAAATTAAAAATCTTGCTTGTAAAAACAACAGTGAGACATCAATCAGGCAAACACCAGTATGCAGGGCACAGTGAGAATCAGGAAACACAGGACAATGGGAGAGTTGGACTAGGTCAGTAGCTGGACAACCATGGAGATGATATAAAAGAGAAGACCATAAAATCCAGGATTTTAAGGAAACTGGAGTTGCATGAACATGACTCCTCTCCTTTGGTTTGGCTGATGGAATTTGGCTATCCTGGTATAACCTCTCATGGGAACTTACAAGACCAAAGTTTGCAAATTGTGAAAGCTAAGAGCAGTTGCTCTGGAGAGTGTCAAAAGTTACAATGCCTAATAATTCTGTGAATCTCTATACCATGTCTATTGTTGATTTTCTCCAGCTTGCTCTTTGAGATTTTGCTTTAAAATATAGCATTGTTATTCTTTTTAAATGCCAAAAACCCCCTAGATCAGAATTGAAATTTTTCTCAGTTTAGGCTTTCACGAGTACAGAATCTTTAAAAAGAGAACCCATCATGTGGCCTTAAGACCACCCAAAATTGCCCAATTTCACAGAGAAACAACAATAACAAACTCTAAACTGCCCGCATTACTTCTTCCTGGAGCTATTAAAAAAGAATCATGATGACCTTTTAAGTTATGGTACAATCTGAAGCTCTTGAACTGTGGTATGATTGATGCCTTTGATGATTAGCTAAACTGTCATCTCTTTTCTTTTTAAGATATTAGCAACAGCTTTGCCAAAATGTGATGTGTATTTCCAGCAACAAGGAAATGATTTCAGAATTGACAAAGGAAACATAATACTACAGAAAAATCAGAAGCAAAGCACACGTGCTGGGGAGAATGAGGTACGCTGTTTCTTGGGGGCCGCTATTGCTTGCCACAGACGGCAGTGCAGTCAAGCCCTGGCCTGTATGAGTGCTTCGGCAGCAAAAGTGCTTATTGTCCTCATGAACAGAATTGGAGGAAAGGAAGAACCAGGTTCTACATAGTGAGAACCTCTGGGGGAAACTTCAATAGCTTCATCTCTCCTCAAAACATAGAATTTTAGAAAGCTAGTTCTGGAGAGTTGGAAACTTTAGGCACTACTAATTCACAAAACCCAAGAGGTAAAGTGCTGAGGAATGGCTGTCCTGCCCTGGGATGGGGCCATGGCCATGCCATAGACTTGAGGTGGCTGTAGATGGTCAGTGGTGGTCCAAGTGCCAAAATGATGCCACCCCTCAGAGCCCTCCCTCTAATGGCTTCAAAAAACCCAAACACCTTGTAGCCATCCAACCATTGTTCACCTAAACATGGGGCCACCGTTGGCCTGTTTTATCCGTTCATCTATTCATTTGTTACATGGAGATGTTTATTGCGCATTCCCATGTACATATGCACTGATAGGTATGTTGGAGAAGCAAATGGAAATAGACGTTGGCTGTTTTCTTCACAAGCCCAGCACCCAAAACAGTTCCTTATGCATAAGAGACCTTCTTAAGTGAATGAAGTAGTTGAACAAATGGAACAGAAATACTTGGACGTGGTGCCTACCCTTAATTTTATTTTGGGGCAAATGAACTATGTACACCAAGAACTGACATGTGGCAGGGCAGCTTAAGGACTCTAGGGGAACTGTGTGTAGTGGGATATGGGCTTCAGATTAAAGAGAAATACTCCCACCTGATAGGGCCAGAGAAGCCTTCATGGAGGTTCTTGCTTCTACCAGGTTCAAGTGCACCCATTAATATGATTATGCTTTCTTCCACTTGTTTCTGTTCCCACACTATGTTCTCATGAAACCTAATTCTAGGCTGGAAGCTCTCCTCAATCTGAAATCCACTTGAAAGAGAAGAGTGGGCAATGAGTCCGTACTCTCCTCCCCACCCTGACCCTGTGGTACAGATCAATGATCCTCAAATATTACTCTCTGGAGAGTTTGTTTAAAATGACTCCAGAAATGTTACCTCAGGGAATCTGAGACTGGCTCGAAGTCTGCATGTTTCTGAGGCATCCCACGGTGATTCTGAGACAGGTGGTCCAAGACAGCACATCGAGAAACCCTGCTCAAAGCATCCGGGACCCACTCTCCCACTTCTTGCCTGAAAGGGCCACCTCTGTGTTATTGACCTGGAAAAGTTCCCCTCATCCTTTAAGATCCAATTCAGATTAATCTTTCTCTAACGATCCCTACCCTGACATCTGGACATAGTTAGTTGTTTCTTTCTCTGGGGTCCCATAGGCCAGTCATTTCAAACTGCAGATCATGCCTATTAGTAAATAGGCCAAGGAGTCAACTTTATTAGTTTAGTACAGCTGAAGAATGCATAACAATGTCATATTTTTCTAAAAATTTTGTTCCAGTTTTATATAAGTGTGGGTGCACACACATGTGCGTGGGAGTGTCTTAGGCTGGGTTCCCCGAAAGTGAAGATCACAGCATGGATTTAGTTTCATGTGTTTTATTGAGTGACTGTTCATAAAACAAACAAGGAAAAAAAACAAGCAAAAAACCTTAAGGGGCTTAGGGAAGGAAGCTACAGAAGGGGGCAAAGTGAGCCAAGGAAGGGCCTGGGTAAAGCCTAGCTTTGGCCTAATCCCCAGGGAAGCAGCAAAAAATAAATCCACAGCAGAGTTGTCCTCCACTGAGGCACGAGGGTAGATAACACCCCTGTTATCAGGCATTGGTTGTAGGTGGGTAACCTTCCAGATGAGCTGCCTCTCACCAGCCAACAGCAATTCTCAAGAGAAGGGGCAGGTGTGAGCCACTGCAGCCAACAATGAGGAGCTGGTGGAAGACTGTGCTGGCCTGGTAGAAGGGACCTGGCAGCACACATGAGCATCTGCTAAAGCCCACTTCCTGCACGCTCAGACCCTGCGTAAGGCCCCTTGCCCAAAAATCAGAGAAGAGAGCTATGGAAAGTACTAAAATATAAAGCTTTTTACTTTCTTTCATGGTCTTTCTCTCAACTTGTCAACAGTGTTTTTTGTTTTTTGGTTTTTTTTTTTTTTTTCTATTCAATGTCATTCTAAGTAAAGGGATACAAAAATTTTAAATTATTATCATAAATTTTGCCATTCATCTTTGCATCAGGCAATGACATTTTTTCCATATTTTTATTGGTGCATTATAATCATACATAATAGTGGAATTCATTGTTACATATTTGTACATGATGCAATGGAAATTTCGACGATAAACATAGCATTCCAGTCATGTGGAATCACTGAAATTACAACATTTTTATTCAGATCTACATTGTCAATTTGTAGTCATGTGTACAGAAGTATTTCATTCTAACCTATGGAAATGCCAGCCAAAGGAACTCAGCTTTCTTTAACTGGCTTCTTGGTGCATGTCCTGGTGGTGTCTTTCCACATTGGTAAGGGAAGAAAGGAAGGAAAAGAAACTATGGATTTCCCAACTTCTCTTTCCTTCTGATCCTCATTTCCAGTGGGAGCAGTTGGTTAGTAGAGAAAATAACACAAATAAAAAAAGATAGACGGATTTCCCTGGTTGTCATGTTCCTCAGGATGCCTTGCCTTCTTTCTGCCTTCAACCCAGCTCTGGTTCGGACGGGAAGGGTGGCTTCTTAGCGCTGACAGCTGCACCTCCCACTTCTCCTTCTGTTCTAACCAGGGGAACATGATGGCACTTTGAGTTTCTGGTTATCAGCTTCAACTCAGATCCTATAGCCACTAACATCTAAAGATGTGGGTCTATCCCCTTATTCAATAGACAGTGACTGAAGTAAATGACCGTACTTCTCTTGGAGGAATAAGAATCACACTTGCCAAGTCACTGAAGAGTCCTTCCTCGTGAGGACCTGACCTCTTATTCTGTCACTGGTTTCTAGGACTGAGAAGTGGGTCAGATTCAGAAACTTGGCGGAAAAAAAAAATTTTTTTATCTTTCCTCTAGAGCAGCTGACCTCAGCCTTTAGCTGATTCAGATTGCTCACTTTTGGTTATGTACATTAAATAGTGTCCATCTATCTTCTGACTGCTCATCTGTCTTGCTCCTAGGAACACAATGTTCTATTAATCATCTCCATGAAAGATTCCTGTGGGGCAAGTCCCTTGTCTTCCGTTCCAGCCTTGCTACTCGTTATAATAATGACTACCCATCTTGTTTCTGAGATGAAGTGCTGCCATCCAGCCTTTGATAGTCTGGAATCCTGCCATGCACACTGCTAACAAGGAACTCAGTTTTGTAGTAGTGTGTCTTTCCAGACTACAGAAGAGTCAATACAGGCTTCTCAGCAATGCTGGCCCTCCCCTCCCCTTCTCATTCCTCCCTATTTTGGTAAAAACAGCCTTTCTACCACAAACTTAGTTAGTTGGTGGGTTTTCCAGTCTTATATCTTAAATCTATCCTAGCATGCCTAACTCTTTGAGTTCTATATATCTCTCTCCATATCCTGCTACAGCCCTTCTAGCATCTCAACTTCACTTATTCTGGGCCATGGTCACGGCAAAGCTTCCAGTAGCTTCTCAAGTAGCCTATCTTGTTTCCCAGGGCCCTTGCCAGGCTGTTAAATCCCAGATTCCATATGGAATCAAATCAACAAACTCTCCCTTATCCAGTTTCATATTCTGCTTCTCAGGATCCACATTCAGCTGTTTTGTCTCAGTTGTTCATGGTCCACGTCAGCCAGGTCTTCCAGCTTCTTTGGTTATAATCCCTCTCGAAGATTCAGCACGTTCCCTCTTCAGTCATGCTGTGAATTGACCCTCGTTATTTGGAAAATGGTCAGGAAAGGAAGCACAGGCAGATCCTGGGGAGAGCATGCATTTCCTTGACAGGCACTTGCACTTGAGGATTCTGCATTGTCTGCACGTGTGGGGGGTGAAGGAGCAGGGCAACATTTTTCAAATTTTCTTAGGCTGCTCTTCTGTAGCCTCAGAGTGCTGAGGAGAACCTGAGGGTTCAGGGTTCTCATGTGCATCATCCTATGTCTCAGGATTCTGCTGCTTCACAGTGAGCCTGTTCTTGGCATAGGCAACTTACCTCAAGTTCAGTGATTATGTCTTGTGCCCAATCTTTTGTCCTCTAGCTAGAGGAGATCAGAGTCTCTTTAAATATGTAAGACCCTCTGATTCTCACACTTTGCTTTAAATTAGTGATTGATTGTCCTGGGCCTGTCATTTTCCCTCATCAAAGACATGCAACAATATCCCCCTCTCTATAATCCTCATAATTACTGTGTCTCCCGTATCTTCCAATGCCTGAAATGCCACTCAAGTCAGTGTTTCGCCATCCCTTATCCTGTCTAAGTCCTCACGAGTGACAGTTTTAGCAATTGTACCACTACTTCTTGCTGGAGACCATCAGTACAATTCCATACTTGGGTCCTCACTGCCAGCTGAGCGTAAATTAACCACCTCCAGAATTATGTCTTAGGATCTACTTTTAGGTCAACTGTCTGCTACTAGCTGTCTCAGGCCAGGTACCCTAGAATCAGAGCCAAAGAAGAAATTCAGCCAGGAAACATTCTTCAGGAAAATTCTTTAAGAGTTTGAAAGAGAAAAAGAGGAAAGTGCAGAGTAATATGTGGTCTTAGGCACAACAGACCTTGGATAGATCCTTAGAGGAGCTCAGGTGTATAAACTGCAGGCCAAGGTATCCTGCACCTTGAGGCCTAAGGGCTAGCCTTGTACATCCTCACTGCTCAAGTTATTGGCTTTGAGCTTCACTAGGAGTGTTTGGAGTCAGAGGGGGATATGGAAAAGCAATTCTCCAGTGAGGGTCCGCTGTGAGCTCAGCAACTGGGAGGTGGGTTTACTAACCAGGTAAAGGAGATGGCAGTGGAGGGAAGGTACAAGGGCACTGCAATTGCTAGGGTATTTTTTAAATGTTTGAAAAACATTGCAAAGGTGTGACTTTACATATGCCTCTATCTGTTAGAACCTAATCTACTGTAAGTTTCTTATTTATGTTTCTGTCTTCAGTGCAAGCCTCTAAACTCTGGGGCAGCGGCTCTGTCCTATTCATCTTTGCATTCCTCATTCAGAGGCTGGCACTGAATGTTACTAAACAAACATTTCTCAAATCAAGGGACATTTGGGGAAGACCACAGAGAAACTTAAACTCCAGGCGGAATGCTTTGAACATTATTCTGTTGACAATTAGGAAGAGTTCAAAATGCTTCATTGGCAGCAGTGTGTAACACGTATTGGACCAGGGAGAGAGAAGAGCCAAGAGCTATTGCTGCAACACAGGCAAAAGCAACCAGAGGCAGAATTTGAGTGCAGGCTGTGAATGTGGAGAGGCAGATGCAAAAGTAATTAAGGAATACTATCTACAAGGTCCAGATGGCCTTACGCTGACATCCAGTTTATAGAGACTGTCAGGGATTTTAAGCAATCAAATGTCTTAGGAGTTTTGTACTTATATGCCCTCAGGCAGACAGAAAAAGAGCATTTCTCATGTTTGCATGGAAGAAATATCTATAAAGTAAACCTATGTGGGTTTTCTCATTGTCATGCACATTTAAGGAAGAATCCCCAAAGTAGACATGAAAATATTATTTTCCTTCCTCATTTTGGCCAGAGTTCCACAATTACATCTAAGAAAAGTCAAGGTTGTCAATATGGAATTTTCTCAGTTCATTAGCACATAAGGTACTTTAAATTTAAATGGTTTCTAGTGACACTGCCTTCAGATCAGTCAATCTATATAATAACATATGTTCCAAAGCTGCAGCGTCAGCACATTATTCTCACTGGATTCTGGACTGTATCCTGGTTGGAATAATTTATTCATGACTGAGATAGATTATATACACACCAGGGAAGTACTTTTTATTTTTTGCTGAACTCCTCCAGGCCTTGACTATAGGGAAAGATATTTACATTCCTCTTGGTGACTTTTGGCCAGGTGCCTGCAGTTCACGTTGTTTTCCGAGAGCTTGTTCCTGGGAACCCTGCTACATGGACTGGACCTGGATTTGCCAGAGTTCTCTCTGGAGCTGGCTTGAGATTTGCTGTCAACAACATTCCTTTTCCTATGGACTTCACCATTGCTGTTCGCTATGAAACTCGGGTAACTTTGCACTCCAACTTCATGATGAAAAAAAAAAAAAAAAAAAAAAAACCAACCAAAAAACTGAGAGCAGCACATTCTTGAACTGTTTCCATTGCAGCCTTGCTAGGATAGGTTCATCCTAAAACAATTTGATACAAGTAGAACATCTGGAGAGCATTAGAGTCAAAAGGGTTTCCTAAAGATGTTGAAGCAACAGAAAACCATGTGCTCACAGGCTTCATCCATAGAGAGAAGCTAACATTGGAGCTGTATGTTTGGGGGACCAGGTTTAAGGATGTGGTGGCTGAATGTTTGTACAAGAATAATAAACAACTAAAATAACACAAATTCTGCTCTCCTGGGACTTTTTAAATTAAAAAAAAATCAACATATGTGCTGAGATTTAGACTGAGAAGGGATGAAGCAGAAGCATTTATTTGCTTTTAGGTCTTACCCTGCAACAAGACTAAAACCAGAGAGCCCCACACCCTGCCTGCTGCCATACTCCCTGTCCCCCACATCTCTTGAGAAATATCTGAAATGGAAGAAAAACAAAATTAGAAAAATGCTTGCTCTGGAACCATAGTTTCTAACCCTTTCTTTGGTAATATGAAGCTCACCAGCCATCTCCCCCACAAAATATTTTATGTGACTGAAAGGAGGAATTGTCCCTATGGGGACCACATTGTGGAGCTGCTCACTGTGCATCACATGACCATAGCACTGACCCCCTTTAAAACTCTTGATAGAACATAATTCTTTACTTCCCACTTATAAGTAAAAGTCAAGGACTTTGATGAACTTTGACCCAGTGAGTATGAAAACCATTCAAAAAGAAAAAAATATTTTTATTCATAGAATATATTCATTTATTCATAACACAATCCAGTTTCTCCAAATTTTAAGACTTCCCAAATAAAACTAATTACTCTCTCTTGATAGATAGATAGATAGATAGATAGATAGACAGACAGACAAATAGATATCCTTTTATGAAGGATTCCAGATTGGTATTCTTTGTTCTGAGATCCAGGGACATGAGGAATGAATCAAATCCTTCTGAGACCAGGCTTGAACATTAGACCTGTCAGGAAGGTTAGGGTTTTCCCAGGCTTGAGGGCAGTAACTATGGCCAAAATAATGTTCTTGCAGCCTGGATCACAATATAGACACCAAAGAGCTGGGCCTGGAAGTGAGGTACTCAAATTCTTTCGACTCCAAAACTCTGTTTTCCAAGTGAGCTGTGGGTTGCAATTCAATTCCATGAACTACCCAGTAGGTATACCAGTGTGTGCACAAAATAATTTCCTGCCTTCTCACTGTGACATGATTTGATGTCATTCTTGTATAGTCTGCAGATGACTGGGCTGTCCAGGTCGTGGTTAACCCCTCTGGGGAGAGCAAGTACTGTACACACAAGACTCCACTGCGGAAGCCTCAGTCTTTTGCCTTATCAGCAGCTTCCAGGTATGCTTGGGACCTGTGTTGGAATTTGATTCATATGTCATTAATTTGTATCCAGAAACTCAATGGGAGAAGAGGGGCATTGAAGGAGACCATAGCATTCATTCCACACTTACTGTGTGTTGCACTGTGCTTTTTTTTTAAAATCACATTTAATCTTTATAACAACTAAATGAGGTAGATTATGTTCTCATTTAATGAAGAGGAATTGAGAATACTTAAATGACTTGTCCAACTTTCATCTCTAGTGTAGCAAAACCAGGATCCAGCCCATATAGATATCCTGGCCCTAAACTTGAATGTTCCTTTTCCACTCCCCAGATGGATTTGAAATGTAAGAAAGTGAAATGCTGTCAGAATAAGAGTAGAATATTCAGTTGAGTACTCTCCATAGCTGAGCATCTACAAAGTTAAAGCTACTAATTTTTTTTTTATACCAGGGATTGAACCCAGGAGCATTTAATCCCTTAGTCACGTCTCCAGCCTGTTTTTGCTACTTTTTTTTTTTTTTTTTTTTTTTTTTTTTTTTTGAGACAGGGTCTCATTAAATTGCTTAAAGCCTCACTAAGTTGCTGAGGCTGGCTTCAAACATGCTATCCTCTTGCCTCAGCCCAAGTGCCTGGGATTACAGGAGTGCACCACTGTGCTTAGCAAAGCTACTAATTTTGAGGTCACGGAGCATGTAAGTGTGCATCTACTGTCCAGCTAGCACACTAGTGCTGGTGTAGACTAAGATCTTGTCTTAGCCCACAGTGGAGCCCCCTTCTAGCTCAAGTGTAATGCTACCAAATACGGTGGTGACATAGGTGATATAATGCTACCAAATACGGTGGTGACATAGGTGATATAATGATATTTCTGTCACTGAAGTTTGCTGTGTTTCTCTTAACCTAGAATCATGCTGCTTCCCACGCCCGTCTGTTTAGAACCAGATGTACAATATTCCATAGACGTTTATTTTTTTCAGCCTTCGGAGTCCCTTGCTCATTCTCACATCCTGGTTGATTCTGTAAGTATCTCAGAGCTTTGTGGATGCTTTCTTCTCAGCTGAGGGCCAATACAATTCTACTTTTATACTGATGATATGTTTCTTGGAAAAAAAAAAATACGTGTTTCTGTTTAATTACGAGAGTCACCTAATAACCATTGTGAACTGTTTATAATAGCATGTCCCAATAATGGCATGAAGTGTGTTACAAATTATGCTATTTAATCTCCACAGCACCCATGTAAGGTGGGTGCTGTCATTATTTCACAGATGGGAGGACTGAGGCACAGTATCTATAGAGCTGATGTGTAAGGAGTTCGGAACTGGAGCCTCACTTCCCAGTTCCAGATCTCTGAGACACTATAGCACACTGGCATTACAGAATGGTTGAGGAATAAATTTTACTATTTCAATTATTATCATCTCATGAGTTCCCATTTTGTACATCCAGTGCTTTTATATCATTGTAATCAGAGTGCTCATACCATAACGTGTACAGATTTTTTTCACTTCACATTTCATCATAAGCAGTTTCTTTTAGTACTTATGTAGTCTTATCTCTTTTAGGAACCATGCATAAAGCTTTGAGTGACCTCTCTCAGCATCTTTCCCACAGAGCTGAACCATGGGTGTTCCTCCCAAAACTCTTATCTGCACCGTTCTTTAGACACAGGATGGCCATTTGCCAGAGTTTGGGCATTGAGTAAATTTACTTAATTTACTTGTGGCCATATAAGTGGATTTTTTCATGACTATGTATATATGATCTATATCTTTAAAATAGATTCCTACTTTATTGTTTCATGGTTCTTGAAATGATTTATCAAGTTCTTTTCTGGAAGGAATGCTCCCATTAATTTTCAGAATCATCAATAATAGAAGAAAAATATCAGTTTCATCCCACTTTCAGCAGAATTATATGGAATTTTTAAAAGGTAATTTTATGGATAAAATATCAAATTGCATTTTTTGAATATTCATGAGAATCTTCCAGTTTCATGTTTTAATTGGAAACTATGTCCCTACTGAGTGTTATTGGAACACACGCATGCCCATTTGTTTGTGTATTATCTGTAGTTGCTTCAAGCTAAAACTTCAAATAAGAGATGAGGAGTTGCACAGAGATCTTCTGGCTCACAAAGTCAAATATGTTCACTATCAGCCCTTTACAGGTAGTTTCTAAGCCCCTGATTTAGTAAGATAAATATTTATGTCTTGTAAATTAAGCCTTCAAAGTTCAAGTATCTAACCATCAAACATTTAAAGTTTAAATCCTGGAACTTTATTATATCTGCTTATACAGAATTCGGTATGGGCATGTTTATCTTGGATTTTTTAAAAAATATTTGTTTATTTTTTTGTTGTACACAATGCCTTTATTTTTATGTGGTGCTGAGGATCGAACCCGGGTAGCGCACGTGCTAGGTGAGCGCTCTACCGCTGAGCCACAACCCCAGCCCTATCTTGGATTTTATTAAACAAGTTTTACCTATCATTAACATCAAACAGGCATAGTTTTTGGATTATTTAGCCAAATGTAGGATTGCAAGGTGTAGTAAAAAATGAAGAAAGGAAAGCTGGTAGAAAGAGTAGTATACTCAGTTAAATTTGAATTTCGGAAGAACAATTAAGTTTTCATATAAATATATCCCTCATATTTACATGTTTTCATGTAAATATTGCCCTAAATGTTGTGTAAGACATTTGCGAAAAATTTTTCATTGTTGTTATGGTTAAGATATGAGGTGTCCCCCAAAAACTCAAGTGAGAGACAATGCAAGAAAGTTTAGAAATGAAATAATTGAGTTATGAGAGTCTTAACCTAATCGGTTCATTAATCCCCTTATAGGGATTCACTGGGTGGTAACCTTAGGCAGTTAGGATGTGGTTGGAGGAGGTGGGCCCCTGGGGGTGTGTCCTTGGGATTTATATTTTGTCTGTGGTGAAGGGAGCGCCCTCTCTCTCTCTCTCTCTCTCTCTCTTTCTCTCTCTCTCTCTGTCTCCCTCCCTTCTTTTTGGTGGCCATGTCCTGAGCTGCTTTCCTCCATCATACTCTTCCACCATGATGTCTTACCTTATCTTGGGCCCTGAGGAATGGAGTTGGTCATATATGAACTGAGATCTCTGAAACTGTGAGCCCAAAATAAACTTTTCCTCCTCTAAAATTGTTCTTGTCAGGTCTTTTGGTCATAGCAGGAAAAAAAAAAACTGACAAAACCAATTGTTTCTCTGAAATTCAATTTAAACTGGGTAATACTGGCAACCTTAACCAAAGGTGGCCTAAACCCACATCTGGAGGGCTATGTAATAGTTGAGGTGAGGTTCTACCACATTGCAGCAGTAATGAAGAAGAAAGTAGAAAGAAAGTTTTGAATGGGAAACTCAAACTATCATGCTTTCCCTACCCATAAGATTTATCTTCTCAGCTGAGGAGCTTTAAATGGAACTGTGCTTATGAACCAACCTGTGAATTACAAAAGGAAGAAAATCAAATCCAATGAGTTTAATTCAGGAACAAAAATGCTAAAAGTTGGGAACCCAGACAGAGCCCTAGATCACTAAAGATATTATTATTATAATGCAATCACAAAACTTGAATTTACAATAGCCAAGATAGTCCTCATTTTAAATGCATATTCTAAATATTTCTAAATTTTGTAAATTCCAAAGGTTATTACTCGATGCTGTATAAAATGCATCAATCCAAATTATCTCTTCACTAAATGCATACACATCGGGCACCGTGCTAGTCCTGGGGTATAAAATATGGGTTTTGCCTTCAAAGAAATCTCAGTTTGATATAGAAGACAAACATATAAATAAAATTATTGTTGTAATGTTTGGTAAATATAATAAGTGGACAATTTGAAATTAATTTAAAATATATCCATTTGATCAGTTTCTAAGCAATCATTCCCTTACATATGAAAAACCCTGAAATATAAACAAAAAATTAGGACAGCGATCTCATCTTGAATAATCATCAGAAATCTCAGAAGAGGCCCTGGATTCCTGTTTTATCCAGTATTCCCTAAGAACAGTGTCTCAGATGCCCTGAGACAGGGTCTTAAATATTTATTGAGGACATGTTCCCAGGAAAAGAGAAGTAAGAGAGGATGGGGAAAGGAAACAAGAAAGGATGTGATCTCCACTGAGGTTGCTTCAATCTGGTCCCACAGGTCTGAATTGCACCAAAGAATTAAATCCACCCAGAGGCAATGTGGTGTTTCTAAACGTGCCCAAGTCATTGGCTATAGGCTCACCACTGTCACCACCACCTGCCCTCCAATGAGTACATAAATTCCAGGACAAGATGGATGAGTCCTATTTTCTGAAGAAAACTGTTGTGGGTCTTTAGAAGCCAATGCCAGAGCAGCTGGAGGATGATACACTAGCCCCGAAAGGATCTAGACTGGGTGTACTATAGTCCCTGACCAGGATGGCCAGCAGAAGAAAGACATTGCGCATTTCATTATTACAAATTAATATGTTAATGCCATATTACCTATTTTGCTACTCTGGAAAAATACACAACCAGTTGGGACTGAGCCATTTCAAAGTTCATTCTTCTCCTTAGATTATCACTGGCATCTAAGATCAGAGTACATACCAAGAACCAAATGCAACCTCTGTTCAACCCTGGGTGCTCTTTGGCACAAATGCCTTTTGTCCGGCAGGCATAGTAAGACAATTGAGATTTGTTTTCAGTTGCTCAGATTACATGATATGTGTTTCCATAAAACTGTGTTTAGAGTCAAAAGCATATTAGGCATTCTAGAATATAACACTGCCATTCTTCTTTTTAAATCCTGGAGCAGACTACACTGGTAAACATAAAATCTTTTGAAGTTTCTAGGAAAAGAAGTGAGTCATGGCATTACAAAATCCTATGGCTGAGAGAGACTCCTGTCATCTGGTCCAACAGCCTGGTTTCAGGAACAGCCAACTCTAAACTGGCCCAGACTGATAGCTTTTAATAATCTTTGGTCATCTACCCTTATCCCCAGTCTTGTACCATCTACATGTCTCCTTATTCTCTTCCTACCTGTTTTTTTGTTTTTGTTGTTTGTTTGTTTTTGTTTTTTAAATGTGTAGTTGCCTTTGTATCAACTTAAAGATACAATAGTAGAAATATAAATATACTTGTTTATGGAACAAAATTTTATGAAGCACTTACTATAAATTAAACATGATGTTAGGTACAGGTGTAGACAAGACATGTACCATCCCTGCCACCCTGAGACTCCCTCTCCAAAGGGAGACAACAACAGCATACGTGAGAGGTCCTTGGAGTCATAGTGGGTTACTGACCTGAAAAGCTCAGTGTGACTCACAAGATGGTTCTCAACCTCCTTTAGTCCAACCTACTGATGGACTAATAATAACTAATAATAATACAACAGCTTTGCATTATTATAACCAAGTATCTGAGGTAAAGCATCTTACAAAGAGAAGAGGTTTTAGGGCTCATAGTTTTGGTTGGTTGACTCTGTTGCTTTGGGGCCTGTGACAAAGCAGCAGATCCTGGTGGGAAGCACGCATGGATATTCAATGGAACATTTAAAAGTTGTAGGTGACGTGAGATCATTCTCCATTTTATGAGAATGTCTAGTGTTTCTGACCCCCCCCCATGCACTAAATGCCTTTTACACACCATACTCAACCACTGTGATGATAAAAACCACTCTGAATTTCAAAAATGTTCCCTAGTGGGAGGTGCCTCCCATATGGAGAATTGCTGGGCTGCCAGGATGGGCAGTGGGGTAGCAGAATGAGGAAATTAAGTTTAGGTTGTTTTCTTTTTACCCCCAGAGACAGTGGAAGCCACTAAAAAGTTTTAAGGAGGGGATTATCCGAACACATCACATTTAAAAGTATCACTATGACTATTGTTGTGGTTTGAATATATGCTGTTCTCCTAAAAGCTCATGTGTGAGACAATGTAAGAATGTTCAGAGGCGAAATGATTGGATTATACGAGAGCTGTACCTTAATCGGTGGATTAATTCATTTGACTGGATTAACTGGGCAGTAACTATAGGCAAGCAGGGTGTGGGGAAGAAGTAGGTCACTGGGAGTGTGGCTTTGGGTTTATATTTTATCTCTGGTGAGTGAAGCTCCCTCTCTGCTTCCTCGCTGCCCTGTCCTGCACTCCTTTCCTCTGCCACACCCTTCCGCCATGATGCTCTCCCTCACCCAGAGCTATAGAGTCTGCTGGCCGTGGACTAAACCTCTAAAACTGTGAGCAAAAATAAACTTTTCCTCTTCTAAGGTGTTCTTGTCAGGTCTGTT
The DNA here is from genome assembly GCA_025594165.1 of Tamias sibiricus. NCBI lineage: Eukaryota > Metazoa > Chordata > Mammalia > Rodentia > Sciuridae > Tamias > Tamias sibiricus. The sequence continues at coordinate 81,682,759 of CM046664.1, forward strand.
AGTCACAGCGATGAGCAGCTGTCTACAACAACTGCAGAAAGTTGATGGGAGGTGGCGGGAATGGAAACTGGGACATCTATTGGGCTACCACTCTTTAGGGAAGTAGGAGGGGAATGGAGAACAGCAAATGCATCCTAGAGACATTAAGAGGTGGAACTGAGCAGGCTTGTGATTCATGTGATGTGGATGAGACACAGGTGTGTGGGGGGTATGTTGATAGCAAGGGAACAGATGTCAAAGATGACCTTCTTGTTTCCTCCACTGAGAGCTTGGCAGATGTGGTGGTATTACTTAGCAAGAGCAGACTTAGAAAGGAAAACAGGTTTCAGGTGTCTGGTTTGTGATGCTGTGGGGCAACCAATAGGCAATTGGATCAGTGCAGATTTGCACATCTGGAGTCTCATTGAGGCAGATGCAGGAGCCATACATTCCAATGCCGACAGCCTAGAAGTAGCACCTAGGAAGATGGAACGAAGTGAGAATGGGCTAATGAGAGAACCCTGAGGATCCCCAACATTAAGGGATGAGGAGAGGTATTGTATTAGCTGGTAAAGAAGGCAGAGAGGTGACAAGAACATTGTTCAGGAAGTCTGTCAAGGAGTCAAGGGCCAGAGACAGGGCAGTGGTAGGAGGAATAACTGAGGTCAAGGAGGTGGTTGGACAGGTGACAGAGATGTGAACACATTTAATGTCATCCAAAAGGAAGAGATGGAAGCAAGAAAGTGTGAGGCAGAGTTTCCCAATGGTGGCAGAGACGGCAGTGGGACACTGCCTCTGCCTTTGTCAGCACCTGGAGATGTGGGAGGTGGTGAGACCCTCAAGCTGGCGTCTGGGAGGCAGGAAGGAGACTTCAGGGTCTATTTTCTCTGTAAAATAAGAAGAGTAAGAGGGGACAACATCTGCCAAGAGTGCAAAAGAAGCAGGCTAGAGAGTCAGGAACAGGGACACCCTGATGCACATCCAGGTTGAGAGCCCACCCACGACTGTGGGCAACAGCAACTGGGGAAAGGCTGGAGAAGGTTGAAGTAAATGGCGGTGGGAAAAAGCAAAGGGAGACCAGGGAAGATGTATCTATGCCACCAGGTCCTGTCTAATTTGACCCATTGAATGAAAACCTATTTTCAATACTGTTTTTAACACCAGGTATTCAAAATGACCAACTTGATGTGGTCATCACCCAAAGCCATTAATACACATTTTTAATAGTATTAGGTAAAACAAAGAATTTAAAAAGATACATAGTATTAGGTCATAACAAACTTTTCTCAAAACATGTAACACAATAGCCTTTCTTCACATAGATATTAAACTACAGATGGTTCCTCTTTGAAAATAAACTTCTTTTGATACATTTGTCCCCCATAATAGATAAATGGCCTATGCCAGCAATTCCCAAAGTGTTATCTGTGAAACATTGGCTTTCATAAGAGGTCTTATTTGGATATAGGACCAACTGGTTAAATAACTGTAAACACTGAATTTTAAAAGTATCTTTCCTGTAGGACTTCTAGTAACTCTGTTATTCCATACTGTGAATCTCCAAGAAATTAGTAGTTTGATGTAGAACACCACTGTTAACATGTAATTGAAAAAAAAATCAAGAGAATTTAATGGAATTATAGTACACTGTACCACATGAGAAGCACTGTCTCAGCCATCATTAACCACAAGTAACCTCGTTAAAAATCTTTCATATCTAAGACAAATTTATTAACAAGTAAGAAACATAATAATGATGATAATAGAAAGATCAAGGCAATTTAATTTCTTTGCTCTAAGTCAATAAATGTAAAAACCTAGTTAAAGATTTCTTAAATAATCAAAAATCACAAAGTCTTCAGTCCTGAACAAATTTGGATTAAGATTTTTAAACCATTATTCTCAGAGATCTATTATTTTCTATCATGAGAATCTTGAACAGCAAAGGGTTTGAAAAAATCTCTTCTCATTATTTCCAAAGCTTGGCCTTATTCCTCAAATCAATTCATTGGAGGATTTCTGCAGCAAGCAAGACATGGATGAGTATCAGCTGCACAATTGCGTTGAAATTGCCTCGGAAGTGGGACCTCAAGTGCTCTCTGGTGCTTGTGAAAGGCTCGTGGTCAGCATGTCTGCCAAGCTACACAATGGAGCAGTGGGTGAGTATCTGTCTAATGGGCTCTACTGAAGCACTAAGAACAGTACAAATAAATGCCTTTTAGAACATAAGTGAATTGACACATTCTAGCATCCACTCCAAACCACACCCAAAAACCCACCACTCAATCATCAGATGCACCGAGCATTCTGCCATTATTATTATTATTATTATTATTATTAGGTACCAGGGATTGAACCCAGGGGTGCTTAACCACTGAGCCACATCCCCAGCCCTTTTAACTTTTTATTTTGAGACAGGGTCTCTCCAGGTTCCTCGGAGTCTTGCTAAACTGCTAAGGCTGGCTTCAAACTTAGAATTTTCCTGCCTCGGCCTCCGGAGCTGCTGGAATTACAGGCCACCACCAGCCCTGGCTTCAATAAATGTTATTTAACAAGTTAATGAAAGGCTTAAAGTGGGCATGATGTTGCACACCTGTAATCCCAGCAGCTCAGGAGGCCAAGGTGGGAGGATTCCAAATTCAAAGCCAGCTTCAGCAGCTTAGCGAGGCCCTAAGCAATGTGGCGAGACCCTGTCTCAAAATAAAAATTAAAAAGGGCTGGAGATGTGGCTCAGTGATTAAGCACCCCTGGGCTCAATCCCTGATACCAAAAATAAATAATAATATTTATTGAGTATTTACTACATTCCAAATGCCGTTCTAAGTACTACACAGGTATTATTGCCTTTGATCTGTACCACAGTCCCATAAGGTAGATCCTATATTGTCCCCATTTAACAATGGAGGCAGTTGAGGGCTAGAGAGGTGCCAAACAAGAAGTGAACTAGACCCACAAGGGGCAAGGTCCTTCTCTGCCACCTCCTGAATTCAGCTCTACCTCCCTTCCTCTGTTCCCTCCAGCCTGCAAGTGTCACCCCCAGGGTGCAGTCGGATCCAGCTGCAGCCCACTTGGAGGCCAGTGCCAGTGTAAACCTCATGTGGTTGGGCGCTGCTGTGACAGGTGCTCAACTGGAAGCTACGGTTTGGGACATCATGGCTGTCACCGTATGTACTAAAAGACCCCAGGGGAAACACGCTTGGTTACAATTTTGGCATTTCAAAGGCAGGCAGAGGCATAAGGGGGTTTTAAAGGAAGGGAAATTGGGAACTTGACTACATTATTCAGGCTTTATGTAGATAAAATGTGCTGAAATTTTTCCTACCAAACCTCATTCATCCACTGATCAGCCAGCACCATCTGAGTGTAGAGATCTGTTAGGAATAAAATGTGGTTCGTGTGTCTGGAAGTTTGCATCCTGTGTTAAATGGGCAGTAGTCCAGGTAAAAGTGGGAACACCATGAAGGGAGTTGGCTATGCAAACCCAGCTTTAAGACCTAGCCTGTAAGCCCAGTGGCTGGAGAAGCTAGAACAACCATGAGACAGGGAAGTCAAAAAGGAACCACTCATGGGGCTGGGGTTGTGGCTTAGTGATAGAGCACTCGCCTAGCATGTGTGAGGCACTAAGTTCAATCCTCAGCACCACATAAAAAATAAATAAATAAAGTAAAGCTATTTTAAAAAGAAGAAGAAGAAGAAACCACCCAGTTCTTCTTCAGCCCATTGTAATTCAGTTTTCTGGCTTCACATGCAAGGTATTTAGTTCTGTGTTCATCATGTAAGCCATTAGAATATTGTTCCCCACTGAAACCTACCTTAGAAGCCATGAAACCTACAGGTAGATAGGTTCATTCTCCTTTCCATAGGAGAACATATCTTTTCAGTCAGGATTCAGAGATGGCGGTCCTCTTCCTGGGCATTTCTTGGGTGTGGCTGCCTACCTAGCAAACAGTACCTACCTAGGTCCATTATTACTGTTACTTTTCTTTAAAAATAAATCTTATGAAGTGCTTAAGATATGCAAAGAGATCTACACAAGGACAAATACTTCTTCTATGTACCTCGCTATCAAACCAACAGCCCTTACATTTTTGTACTGGGAAGACTAGCTCAAGAGATTCAGTAATTCATCTGAAAAGCATTGGGCCTCTACTACCTCGTCTAAGAAAAGGAAAATTCTGACTATCCCAAGAAGGGTTCTGACATTTTTTTACAATATCAAAGTTATACTTTGACTCCTAATAATATTTGGAAGTATAAGTCATTGAAAACATATTGCTTATTTGGTTCTTCTGTATAAACAAGTGTCAGCTGTTCACAACCTGCTGTTCATTGAATGAATCAGTTATTTAACAAACATTTGTCTGGTGCTCATTATGTGCCAGGCTTTGTTCTAAGCATTTTATAGACTCGTTTTATTCACCTGGGTTGGGACAGCGAATGCAAAAATCATTACTTTAACTCTCTCATCACCATTGCTACCACCCAACACGATTCTCTTTGCTTTATCCAGCATGTCACTGCCATCCTCAAGGTTCGAAGAACACAGTATGTGACCAAATAACCGGTCAGTGCTCCTGCCACAAAGAGGTGACTGGCCGCCGTTGTGACCAGTGCCTGGCAGGCTACTTTGGGTTTCCCAACTGCCGCCCTTGCCACTGTAATGGGTTTGCTGAACTTTGTGATCCAGAGACGGGGTCATGTTTCAATTGTGGAGGCTTCACAACCGGAAGAAACTGTGAAAGGTATGGAATTCACACACACTTTAATTTTTAGATTTTGACATTTTTGTTCCAATTTTACAAGGGAGGAGCTTTCAGTAAAGACTCCACAGTATTTAAGTGTAGAACAAATGCCAGGGTGGGGGAGATAATGGTTCCATCATCCTTCTGAGTCATCTTATGACCCCAGGAAATGTCTGATTTAATCCATAACCCATTTGCCTGGCACGTTGCTTTTATATTTCTTCACTCCAACATGTAAGTCATGAAGAGCTATAATACCAAGTTTAAGGATTATACTGTGGGACTTTCAATATAAAACAAACAAAAAATCTTTTACAGAGCATCTTCTAAAATATTGAGTTTTGAGAGTTACATAGCAAACCCACAGTGGCTAACACATGACCTTTTCCCAGGCACATTTGGTAAAAGGAAATTGCCTTGACAGGTGCATCGATGGTTACTATGGAAATGCCTCTTTAGGACAATCCTGTCGTCCTTGCCTGTGTCCAGATACTCCCTCAAGCAATCAGTATTTTGCTCGTTCCTGTTATCAGAATCCTTGGATGTCAGATGTAATCTGCAACTGTCTTCAAGGTTATGCAGGTATGAAGTATAGTTCATCATTTTTCCTTCCATCCCACACTGCAATCTGAAAATGATCACATGTTCATCATTTGTCTGCCTTGGACAAATGAGTGCTGCAGAAGATTAGTTGATGGTAAGAAGGCACAATTTGCTGAGTTGCTGCTCCTTTACTGAACAATGAATTTGAAGGATTCAAAAACCAATGACAATTAAAAACTCATTCCACTGAGCTACAATTGCTTTTAAATAATGTTTTAGAAAATTAACTGACCAAACAAGATCAAGTCAAATTATTTAAATTATAATCATCACATGCTAAGCAAAATATATGATTAAGTAGCGTATGTATGTTTTATATGCATATAAAACATCAATACATATGGTATAAGCAAATAAATAATAAAATAATAAAAATTTAATCAAATGTTTTCTTTGTATAATTCCAAGCAAGCAATTTGACTGTTATTTAACAGATATAACTAAATTTTTTCAATATCTTCAAGCACTGATTTGGGCATTGTGCAGATACTGCCTAAGTCCTAATTCTAAATTTGTCTCTGTTGCACCATCAAAATTCTTATTTTAAAGAGTTTAATCATGAATGCAAATACATAATGCAAGCAAGAACAAACTTTAAAAATCTATTTGATTTAATTATACTTAGAAAATGTGGCAATATTATTTTCTTCAAAGATAATTATCATTATAAGTAACAACTCACAGGACTGATTTTCTTCTTGTTTGTTACATCTGATGTTACACATGGCTTTGGTTAATTCTTGCCTCTTTCTTCTTCTCCAAGCATAGTGTGGTTTGGTTTGTCCATTTTTAAGGACTGAGGCCATCTTTGAGCTAAGAGCACTTCCAAGGGGGTAAACCAAAATGGGGAGAGTGGATCCACCATTTGGGCACCTAAACAACTGCAATTCCCAGGAGGTTGGAAGGGTAAAGAGTGTTGGAGAGAAAGATGGCTTCTGCATTTGGTGCTTGGGAGAAACACCGCCAAGGGCTTATATATCAAAAACTGCCCTCACCCTTCTTCACCTTAAAAACACCTCCCAGTCCATCACTTTTTAATTTTTATTTTTTTGCGGGGTGGGGCACTTTCCCTTCAGAGCTGCCTCATTTTAATCACAGTTCACCTCTCATATTGGGTGGAAGTTGGGGTGCCATCAGGAGGAGAGGTGCTGTTGCACTGAACTTTCAGTCTTGGGGCACGTGAAAGTAACTTGGTTTCATAAGGACTTAGAAATACTGTGTCCACAGCTCCTTAGTTTGTGAGAAAGACTAGAATCTACTCTTCACCAAAGATTTCTTAGTTCTGTATGACCTTTTAATTTTATGAGTGAATAACACATTAAAATGAATATTTTATTTAATTTAGAATACTTTTTCTTATTCACCCCCTTAAAGGTGTGACTTCTCATTATCCCTAGAGGAGCCCAAGAATTCTCTATTTACATCAATCCCCCTCCACATACCCAACACTCACGCCTCATCCCGTTCCCTTTTCCTACCACCTGCCTTCAGGTGTTCAGTGTGGAGAATGCTCTCTCCTGGTTTCTATGGTAATCCAAGTGTTTCAGGAGCACCTTGCCAGCCGTGTGCCTGCAACAACAACATAGATGTAACTGATCCAGAGTCCTGCAACCGGATAACAGGGGAGTGCCTTCGATGTCTGCACAACACTCAGGGTCCAAATTGCGAGCTCTGCAAACCAGGTCACTTTGGATCAGCCCTCAATCAGACCTGCAGAAGTAAGTCTGCAAAGCTCCCTGGGAGGAATACGGTGGCTGAGTATCAGCTCATTAATGTGTTGTCAGCTTTCCCATTCTTGCTTCATTTAGGCCAGTCCCTGCAAGTGAAAACAGCACCCAGCACCAACTGGGTGATAGGGCTGTTGCACTGAGTAGGCACCCACAGAAATGAGTGCAGTGTCACCACAGGCTCTCTCAAATGCAGTCTCAATGTTCTCACTGCTGTTGTTCATTTGCCTCTTGTGACTCTTGCCTTTAACACCTGTCCTAGTGGATTCAAAGCACATTTCTCAAAGTGTGGTCCACAGAGTACCTGTTCCAGAATCACCTGCAGCTGGGATGAGGTGGGGGCACTCAAATACAGGTTCCTGGGCTGTATGTCAGACCCACAAAATCAGAATTTCTTTGAGGCCCAGGAATCTGTTTTTCAAGAAGCTCATCAAGTGGCTTTAATGTATAAATGTAAGAATCTCTGTGGAAGATCAAGATTTGATTCTGTGAAGAAGAGAGAATAAAAGTGCACTAAAATATCAGTGGATATTTTAACTATTTCTACTAACCCAGATTGATTTAAATCCATTTTTTCCCCAAATCATTTAAATAAGTAGATCTTTGGTGAATGACATAAGGGGAAAGTGAGGCTTATAGTCATCCTTACTGTGAGCTCCCAGAGCATAGTGGGTTGACACATGTGAAACTGGCATTTGGAGAGATCAAAAATAATTGAATGGGTTCAGCTTAAATTCTCTTTTAAATCCTATGCTATTATGAGGGTTTCTTTGACCCCTTTGGAGAAACAATACATCCAGGTCTAAAAAGCTGTTCCCATGGTTTGTTAAATGCCAGTGTTGTTGAATTTACTTCTAACAACAGCTTTCTTATCTCAGGATGCTCCTGCCACCCTTCTGGAGTCAGTCCCACTGTGTGTCCCCCTGGTGGGGAAGCTTGCCTTTGTGACCCCATCACTGGTGCATGCCCTTGTCTACCGAATGTCACAGGCCTGGCCTGTGACCGTTGTGCTGATGGACACTGGAATCTGGTCCCTGGCAGGGGATGTCAGTCATGTGACTGTAACCACCAGACCTCTCAAAGCAGCCACTGTGATCAGGTAAGGCACTTTTACAACTTCCTAGTGCATTCAGAGTGAGAATTGAAATTGACTGTAATGTGGCTTCCAAATATGTAAAGAATATTTTCTAAGTGTGCTATTGGTTTTTTTGTTTGTTTGTTTGTTTGTTTGTTTTGGTACCAGGGATTGAACTCAGGGATACTCGACCACTGGGCCACATTCCCAGCCCTTTTTTGTATTTAATTTAGAGACATGGTCTCACTGAGTTGCTAAGTGCCTCACCATTGCTGAGGCTGGCTTTGAACTTGATATCCTCCTGCCTCAACCTCCCAAGTGCTGGGATTACAGGCGTGTGCCACTGCACCCGGCTAAGTGTGCTATTGTTTTTAGACATGATTAAACTTATATAGAAACAGAGTTGGTATTTATTTACTAAGGAATAAAAAGACTAGAAAAAAAGAAAAAAAGAGTATGAGGATCTCAGAGTTAAGATTACCTAATTTCATTTTCCTTAGGCCTCTCTGTGCCTGGGGAGGTCAGACTTCATGCACAACAAAGCCCAGGCACCAACCTTCCCTCTCAGGATCATAGGGAGGACCCAAGAAATAGACTGTTAACCAGAAATTATTTATTAATCAGAATGGAAATAAACAGGTGCCTTCAGAATCCACAATTCCTTTTTTTTTTTTTTTTTTTTTTTTTTGCCATGCTGGGGACACAGTTCCATTTTTTAAATGGAGCTGTCATTCCGGAGGACTTGTCAGTTTCTGTATGTGTGGTAAAGCAGGATTTCTTCTTTATGTTCAGACCAGCATGAGTGCTTCTAAAGAGCCCAGGCTAGATAGGCCACTGGGAGCCAATGGTCACCACTGAACATACAGCTAACACTACTTAACTATGGTTTTTAATCAATAAAACAAGGGGCACAGAATTTTTTTTTAAAAAATTATAATATCTATTTATGAAAAAATATTAATACCGTGTTTAGTTTTTTATTTGCCTTGTCTATTGGCTTAATGAACCCATTTTTCACATTAATAGAGATGGGAGAGGATAAAGCAATAGTAAGAAATTTTAGAAAAAGACAAATTCACAATATAGGGATCAGAGTTTAATTGGAATCAAAATACTAATTTAAGAAGCTGGAGTAATCATAATTAGTATGCACAGCTCACCTTCAATTTCAGCTCCACTGTTCAATTTATTATTCAAAGGTCAAGCCTAACACAAGTAAATTTTTGAACATAGTTCTTACATATAGAATGTGTTTTCCCTTCTCGTCTTCCTTTTCTCCAACCCTCCCCCACCAACCCACACAAACATACCATTCTCCTTTTCAAAAATGTAAACTTTTTATTGTAGAATAGATTTGTGAGATTCTGATGATAGTACAGAGACAGTGTACCTCACACCCAGTTTTCCCTGCCATTAACATCTTACTCTAATTGTCAATTAATGAACCAGGATCAATACATTATCATTAACTGAACTTCATTATTTATTCAGATTTCCTCAGTTTTTACCTAATATCTTTTTTAGTTTAGAGACCCCATCCAGAACTCACTACAGTGAGTCATTGTGTCTCCATTGGCTAGTCCTGGCTGTGACCGTTTCACAGACTTTCCTTGTTGGTGATGGCCTTGACAGTTTTGAGGGGTATTTTGTAGAATGTCCCTCAGTTTAAATTAATCCAATATTTTCCTCATTAGACTGGAGCTGTGGATTTTGAGAACAGCTTGGAGGTAAAGTGTTTCCCTTCTCATCACATCAGACTAAGGGTACATGTTTTTAACATGATTTATCACTCTTGATGTGAATCTTGGTCACCAGGCAGAGATAGCATTGGTCAGGTTTCTGTCTTCTAAAGTCACTCTCTTCCTCCTTTGCATGCTGTACTCTTGGATGGAAGTCACCAAACACATCCCACATTCAAGCAGAAAGGAATTATGTCCACCCCATGGAGGGCAGAGTATCTCCATGAATAGTTGGGATTCTTCTGCACTGGAGATTTTTTTGTTGTTTCCTATTATTTATTTATTCAATTTATTTATATCACCATGAATTCATAGATACTTACACTATTGGTTATGGTCCAACATTATTTTGTTGTTCAAATTTTTCCAACTTTAGCCATTGGAAGCTCATTCATTAGGCCCCTATTTCCCTTTGACATACCCCCAAATTGTAGGGTTTTTTTAAAGTACTTCCTTACTTTTTGACACTGAAAAATGCTTCAGGCTCATCTTTATGTATTTCTTGCCCCAGTCCTAGAATCAGCCCCTTCTCCAATGAATGCTGGTTCCTTTATTGGAGAATAAATAGTGTTAGAATCCAAGATCTGGATGCTAGGTGAACACACCCATTATTTGTAGCCAACTAACCATGGAGTAAGTTGGTAGAATGCCAGGACTGCTTGGCTTCCTGATTCATAAGGGACTTCTAACATGGATGACCGCTCTGTCTCACATGCCTCTTAGACCCTTTGGGAAGCTTCTTTGTAACATCACTCAACACGCAGTTCAGCCATGGAGGGTAAAGGCAGCCTATGAAGCTAAAGGTCAGATGACACTGGTTTAACCAAAAAGCACCTCATGGCAAAGGTACTTCATGTTGTTTGGTCCATTATGGATTCCACATAGAAGGTTACTCTCTTCAATCAGGAAACACTTTTCATTGGAGTGTAAAGAAGACATGTGAACAATTAGATTCCCAGCTGTTCAAACAACTACTGATATATGTCTCTGTGTCAGCCAAGGGTGGACCCTAGTGCATTCCCACAGAGAGATCCAAATGTGTTGTCCAATGTTTTCATCAACAATTTAGAGGAGTTGGAGAAAGAAGCTTCTTAAATTCGCAGATACTGCAAAGCTGTACGCTAATGTGCAAAAGACAGCACATGAGGCCAGATATCCTAACAGGCTGTCGTGTAGGCTAGAAACAAAAGGAAATGTTAGCAGGGTAGAAGTAAAATTGTGCAATTAGGTTTTTAGAATCACTTGCATAAATACAGGGTGGGAGTAATAACTTGGCACCAGCTCCTGTGAAAAATATCTGAAAATTTTCACTTGCAAGTTCAAGCTTCAAGTGAGCCATCAGTGTGCCAGGCCTGCCAAAGTGGTGATGCCTGTTCCAACTGGAGCAGGGACACACCATGTCCAGCTCAGGGCAGTCATTGTTCCATATCTGCTCTGCTGGTCAGGAAGCTCCAGGAGCATTGTTGTCATTTCTGAGCACCACATTATTTTTAAGTTTTAATTAACACATAGTAATTGTACATATTTATGGAATAGAGTGTGATATTTTGATACATATTCACAATGTGTAATGATCATATCAGGATGCTTAGCATATCCATCACCTCAACTACTTATCACTTCTTTGTGTTGAGGACATTCAAAATCCTCTCTTTTAGCTATTTTGAAATATGTAATAAGTTATTAACTAGTCACCTTGTTATATTATAGAAGACTAGAACTTAATCCTCCTAACTGTATTTTTGCACCCATCAACCCACCCTTCTCTATTCTCCCCTCCCTCTATCCTTCCCAGTCTCCTCCATTTTATTCTCTACATCTGTGACGTCAACTTTTTTAGCTTCCACATGCATATGAAGGAGAGTGGTCAGGATTTGCCTTTCTGCTAAGCATAAGATTTTAGACATAACATTAAAAAAAAAAAGTTTATGTCCAAAGGAAGGCAACTAGAATAAGGGATAGAACCATGCTAGTCTGTGATAAAGGTTTGAAGGAATTAGAGGCAGTCAGCTTGGAGAAGAGATGCAGAGGCCTGTTGAGATGGCCATCTTTTATTGAGGAAGATAGGGAAGACAGGACTCATAACAATGGGAATCAGTTACAAAGAGGCAGATTATGCATCAGTAGAGAAAGCACTGCCCAACAATCCAGACCAACCAGCAGTAGGACAGGCCTCAAGGGCAGCAGGATCCCCATCATCCCCCACCTTTTTTTTTTTTTTTTTTTTTTTTTAGCAAAAACTAATGGGAATCTAAAGATGAGTAGAAGCTTGGTAGATCCAGTCACTTTCTGAATTTAGCTGCTAATTTACTGGAAGCCTTCTGACAGAATTGATGTTTAATCAGATTTGGTCAGGCATAGTTTAGGACTACTATAAGAGTGATTTATGTTTGTATTTTCACCTATTATCTTCTAACCTCCTCAGTTTTTAGAACAACTAGTCAATAATCCAGTTGGGAGGATTCAAGAAAGTTTAGCCTTCTCCCCCATGGTTAAACAACAGTCATTAAATGACTGTAAAGTACAAAAAAATGTCTTTTTTTTTTTTATTTTAGCAAAACCCTAGCCCAGTTAATATAATCTACATTGCACATTCCTTAGTGGAAACATTACTTGCCAAATTAATTGATGAATGTTAGACCAGGTCTTTGGCTTCTCTCTCTGTCTCTCTCTTCTGGGGGAAACTCCCACAACTGTAGAGGAAAAGAATGTGGTCTGTTTCCCAATATGTGTTTTGTTTTCATTTACATCTGTGTATGTTTCCCCAATTGGGGCCACCTGTCCCTGAACAGCTGGACACAGGCGGTATATCCAACAGCCTGGGACCAAAACACATTAGCTCCTGAGTCTCAGTATTATCCGGGGTGCTTGCTGGCCGTGGGAATCATCCTTCTCCGCCTTTGCACAGCTGTATGTTCTAAATCACCAGAGGGAAAATTGTTCCCTGTGCAAATACATTATGTTTCACACCACAGAGCTCGTCCTTCCTTACCCGTGACTGTTCTCACAGCTTACAGGCCAATGTCTGTGCAAACTGGGCTATGGTGGGAAACGCTGTAGTGAGTGCCAGGAATATTATTATCGTGACCCATTCGGGCAATGCCTTCGTAAGTATTGAAGCTCTAAAAGCATGTGAGTACACTCAGCAGGTCCTGCCCTGGGCACATGACGACCCTACTGAGTTTCAAATTCCTTCATTTGGTTGTTGATTTTAGATGTGGACTTCATTTGAAAATTCACAAAGTTTTATCTGAGTTTTGAAAATAATATCTTTGTAGCCCTACAAGAGAGTTTTTTCATATGTTAAAACTTTTAGCCTGTATTAAAAACTAGCCTATATTCAAATCCCTCAAAATTGTGTCAGGCTTGGTGGTGCATGCCTTTAGTCCCAGCTGCTTGGGAGGCTGAAGCAGGAGGATCTCTGAGTTCAGGAGTTTGGGGCCAGCCTGGGCAATATAGTGAGACCCCAACTTAAAAAAAAATTCTTTGTATTGACTACAGTGGATCAGACCTCTAGGGCCATGAATTATAGTCAATTGTCTGATGTTTGCAAGGGTTTGTGGGGAAATTCATGACTCTGGACTGAAGGCAGAGAGATAGATGTTTCCTCAAAGTGACTCTCATGACTCTGGATCTATCTCATAGTTAATAAGCATTCATAGAATGTCTGCTGGGTGTTTTAGGTGGTAACGAACAATGTGACAGCACCACCCTCTTAGAGTTTGTTCCAGTGGCCTTCATTACATGTGTGAGCCCTAAATAGTAGCATTTCAAGCAGCTCTGTCCAATAGAACTCTCTGCAGTGAGGGAAATGTTCAACCTCCATGTTGCCCATTATAGGGGCCACCAGCTACAGGTAACTAGCATGCACTTGAAGTTCAGGCACTGAAACAGAGGAACAGAATTCTTTATTTGTTTGATTTTAAATAGCCACATATAGTTAATGGGTGCCACATTAGCACAAATTTAGAGTTTGGGTTGATTCTAGAAGACAGGACTTTTTTTAAAATTTAACCTGTTTTTTTTTTTAATTTTATTTATAATAGTAGTATGTATTACAGTTCATACTACACATATAGAGCATCTTTTTACACAAAACAGTTTGTATACAAAGTATATTCGTAGCATTCAAGTCTTCAGTCATGCTTAAAGTCCTTTTAAAATCAGCTTCCAAAGGAGATCAATCCAAAGAAATATCAAATGTGATGGTCTTACAATCATGGTCACCCCTATATCACCAAGCATGATAACTCTTTCCTCCTCTCCATTTCTGTGTAAATGGTTTCTTGTGGCTAAAAGTATTGCCATTCTTCCCTTGCTCCCTTCAAACATGTGTTCTCAGTGAGTTTTCTCCAGGCTACGCTTCACTTAGTTTTCTAAGTGGAATTGCTCATTTCAAAACCAGGAGGAGGAGCTGGTGGTGTAACTCAGTGGTAGAGTGCTTGCTGAGCCTACAGAGGCCTAGGTAAAATCTCCAGCACCACCACCCCTAAAAAAATAAAAAATAAAGAAAGAAAAACAAAAAACAGGGAGAAATTTTAAGTCTTGGAAACTCGGTGTTAGCGGACTTCTTTTTCCATATTCATCCAATATTCCAATAATCTTATTTCATAAAAATGCTTTCACCTTTTATTGTGAAGCAATAGAGAAACTTTACAAATGGTCCACTCAGGCCACAGACTCCACTAAAGCTCCTGGGGAAGAGCAGGTAATGAGGGGGAACCTTGCCTTCCAGCTTGACATGATGCTGCCCCTAAGGGCTTCCTGCTGAAGCCCCTGGGCCAAATCTGAATGTGCTGGATAATATCTAGTTGAGGAGTTTAGGGTGTTAATCAGTTTGTATTTGTAATTGGCCTTATTTATATTCAAGCTGTCAAATGCCTTTTAAATTGTCTGTTTCTTGCAATTAGTCCAAAGACATGGACTAGTGATTCCCTAACCTTTTAGAGATTGCAGTGGTGGCAATAGCTCCCCACATCGTTCCTCCTCTGATTTGATCAGAAACCTACTCAAAGTGCTATGGGGCATCAGATGATTTTTCAAAAATTAAGACAATATACATTTAATTCCCCGACTTTTTGAGAATGAAATAGCTCCCTTACGTAATGGAAGACATCATGGGTCAGCACACCCAGCACACCTGGGACTTCTTAGAGTCAGTGGCATGTCTGAAGTGCTACTCACCATTAAATCCACTTGTCTCCCTCAAACAGATGAAGAACATACATGTGCACACACACAGTATAAACAGTTTCTCTTTCTCGTATTTTCCATATAGAAACCATGAACTAATTTGCTAGTGAAATATACAGAGGCATGTCATATTTTAATGGCCATTGCACAGATCTCTGAAATTGTATGGTTTTTAAATGGCCACCTTAGAAACATATGTTGGAAAGGTTCTCAGGAAAAAAGAGAGAGCTTTATTCTTGAGCTAGTCATAAGCAAAAGACCAAGTGACATTCTCTGCTCCTTTTCTCTTCCTTTTTAGCATGTGACTGCAACAGGGAAGGAACCCAGAAGCCCATCTGTGACCCGGACACAGGCATGTGTCACTGCCGGGAGGGTGTCAGTGGCCAGCGATGTGATCATTGTGCCCGGGGTCACAGCCAGGAATTCCCTACTTGTCTTCGATGTCACTTGTGTTTTGATCAATGGGACCAGGCCATTTCTTCCCTCTCCAAAGCAGTGCAAGGGTTAATTAGGTTGGCTGCTAACATGGAAGATGAAAGAGAGACCCTGCCTGTCTGTGAGACCAACTTCAAAGGCCTCAGAGAGAACATGTCTGAAATAGAGAGGATTTTGAAACATCCTGTTCTCTCATCTGAGGAATTCTTAAAAGTCAAGGATTATCATGACTCTGTTAGGTAAGCTCTGTGCTTGAGGGAAAGATAGCCCAGCTCCTGACTTACCTCAGCTCCTGCCTCCACCTTCATTGACATCAGAGAATTGATAAGTGTTCAGTTAATAACCAGGCTAGTAACCCTGCTGGTCTGTCTCTTTCTTGCCTTATTAGAATTGTATGTGATTTTTTCCAGATGCCATTGATTATAACAAAAAGATAGTCAATAAGAGGTTAATTGAGGGGTGGGAATGAAGCTCACTAGTAGAAAGCTTGCCCAGAACACTGAAGGGCATGATTCCACCCACAGAAAAAGGAAATTAATTGGGAAGTTCAAACCCAGCAGAGCTGAATAACAAGAAACTGGAAGCATAGCTGTTTCTAATACAAATAATACTCATGGAAAACTTGCTAAATTTCCCCAGATTTTTCAGTTGTTTAGAAGCCCATACATTAGTGTGCAGTCTTATAACAAGTATGGTATTCCTTCAAAATGCAAGATTGTTTTTATTGTATATACATTATATATTTATATTATATTATATATTGTATATATTTATTATATTTTTATATTATATTTATTATATATTGTTTTTATTATATATTATTGATTCCTTATTTTTCCCCATTCATCAACCATTTATCAAGATTATGTTGGTTTCTCTGGGCCAGAAATCAGCAAACTATAGCCCACAGGTCAAATCCAACCCAGCCCCTGCTTTTGTGAATCAAGTTCACAGAAACATAACCAACCCCACGTATTTACGTGCCCTCCGTGGCTGCTCTCCCTCTGGAATGGCAGAGTTGCACAGTTAGGACAGGCACCTGAGGCACTCCTGAGGCAGAGTATGCCAACTTGCTCTGGGCAAACCTGGATGAACTGGGTATAGCTTCTATCCTCACAGAAGCTCATAGTCTACTAAGAAATCTCAAAAAGTGAGGATATGTAACAAAATATCTCCACTTCCCATTAAAATTTCCTGAATTAAGGAATAGTTGAAGCCATAGAGTATTATGTCATACGTGACTTGAGTGTAACACTAAGGCCATTCATTATCAATATGCAAATATATCAAATATGCAGATATATATGACAATTGTCTAAAAGTTACACAAGGAAGGAGGTACAGCCTACCTGTATAGTACAGAGGAAGGGCCGCCACCTCATAAACTCAGTGATGGAGCCCAGGGAGATCATATGGCCAAATCAAGCTGGCCAACAATAACAGGCACATCTCTACCCTCTAATGACTTTTTTTTTTTTAAGTGATTTAACTCTGTATTGGGAACACTTGCATCCATTACAAGAGAAAAACTGTCACATAGGTCAGGACAGCAAAGCAAACCAGCAAGTTTTAGTGTAAATTAATTACAGTGGTGTTCTCATTACCCTCAAAAGTATAAGCAGTTGAGAAAAGAAATAGGATGTTAAAGAATAAAGGGACTAATATCTGACCAAATAAATTAATATTGTCCCACAGTCTTATCTTTTGTCATAGAAGAAAACTTCCATTCTAACTAATTGGATTTAATCCAGAAGTATAATTATGTTTGATCAAAACCCTGAATATGAAACTCTGTCAAACAAATAAATGATACTAAGTCATAAAAGCCATGAAATTATAACCTTGTATAGTTTTAGAGACTCAAATGTTGCATTAGAGGTGGAAAACCCATAGTTTTTTGTAGGCCCCATTTATAATTCCTTGACAATATAATCCCTCAAAATTCAGACAACTTCTTGTCTATTTCTTTCCAGTCAATTACCCATGTAAATAACCAGAGCCAAACATCTCATCTGAACATGATTCTTAAGCCTGAAGACTCCCAAATATGATTATTGTCCCTTTTGGGTTCCCCATTTCTCTTCTCTCATTTCATGATGAAGATCCATAAAATAAGTTAGGTCAAAAGAACAGCCTCTTAATCTCATTGGTACCCCTAGACTGCCCCCAACTTCTGACAAAAGAATATCAATGAGAAATGGCATGAAAGGGATTGGTGCCACATTTTGTTTTCTCCTTCTAAGGTTATACCCCCTCTAGTGACTTTTGCCCTGCAAAATTTAGGCCCTGTGTTACCAGATCCCCCTGCTTTTCATGAGATGCAGACATTTAGATTTTCATGACATGTTCCCATTTTAAAGCATTTTATAACTAACCCAATAGCACTTGTAAAATGCACTATATGGCCCAAAGAAAACATGCCTGATGATGAGCGTAGGCCATGGACCACTGGTTTGTGGTTATAGATGTCAGGAAAATGTCAGTGTAGCAACAAGAAAGCAGAATCAGCCAGTCTACAAAAAAGACTGCAAGAGCCCTAAGCAGAGCCAGAGAGAAGACAGCAGAAGGGGGTCCTGGGACCAGGCCTGCAGTGATGAGAGAAAGGCTTGTGTTTCCTATTCCATCATCCCACCTCTTTGTGCTCCTTTGCCATTGCCTCACCAGGGGACTCCCAGGCAAGGATTGCCTTCTCCTGTGTTTGTCTTCCCAAGGCCAAGTATAGTTATATAATGAACATTTGCTGGATAAATTATAAGCCAAAGGGGAGCAGCAAGACAGAGAACCCGAGACGCCAAGAGCATGAATTAGGAGTCAAAAGCTCCCTGGTTTGCATCCACTAGATATATGTGGCTTCAGGCAGGTGACTCAACTCCTCCAAGATATAGCTTCTTCATGAACAAAAGAGAGATAAAGTGTTTGTTTCATAGGATTCTTGGGAGAATTACTCAAGACAAGACACCTAGTATAGTGTTTGGCATATAGTATCTAAGGAATACCAAAAATAATAACAATTATTATTTTTATTGTTATCACTATTAACCTAAAGAATCACAGTTATGATAGCTGAAGCCTGAAGGACACGTCTATAGAAAATAAAAAGAAGAAAAGACTAGAAAAGCATTAGCTAATGTTCTGTACTTGTGCCAAGATAAATTAGTCCTGTAAATTCATGTTCCTTCCAAGATTTTAACCCAGTTTATCCATCACAAAGGATATACTCATAATCTATTTGAACCAGCTGCATATGCTGGATCCAGCAAATTGAAGTTACACAAAGGTACGCACAATCAAAGAGAAGGTGATGAGAAAAATAGACCCAGAATATGCTCACCATGTCACTCATGGAAATTAAAAGTTAAGACCCTGCACAGAAGGAGCACTGAAACAAACTTTGTTGAACATAGATTTACTCTAAATTAAGAACTGACTTTTCCCTTAAGCTGGGTGAGATGTTCTTTTTTATCATGTGTTGAAAGCCAGAAGTAGATGGGCTCTTTTAAATTGATTTAAATGAGCCATGCATGTCTGAATACATGTTTCAAAATGCAAAGCAAAGAAAGAGAGCGCATAAACAGTTGAAATGGAACGATTATAAACCCTTATTCTGCCAGAACTGGTATACAGGTATTAGTTTAATGAAATATTTCAGTAAGCTTAATTAAGAGGAAAGAGATAAACCATAAACAGAATTATAGACTCAAGTGAAAAACTGTGTGTATGGAGGGGAGTCCCTTCTAATTGAGTAGATAATAAGATAATAAGAGCAATTTATGTGGCCTGTTTTTTTCACCAATATATCACATATAATACCTTACCCTCAGTAACCACATTTACCCTCATTTCTCCAACAGAAAACAAATCATGCATCTAAAAGAACAATTGAAAACGGTGTACGAATTCCAAGATCTGAAAGAAATCATAGTAAGAATGAGGAATGAAACAGACCTCTTGCTTGAAAACGTTCAGGAGAACATTGATTTGCAATCCAGGATTCTTAATGCAAGCACTGAGGGTAAGAAGGAAAATGGTCTTTGACTGTTTCTGCATGAAGTTTGAGGAAATCCATCGTGCATTCCATTAGTGAGTCATCCCATACTTAACCATGGTGCCTGAACACTTTAGAACATGCATACACACCCATTAAAGGTATTGTTTGTACATAGAGAGGTCAACTTTTTAAACATTGCAGAGCCTGGATAACATTTGCTCAAAATAACAAATAAAGGTAACAACGTCTAATTCTAAACAAATACTAAAACCCAAAGTAATCTAATGCCAAACCCTACAAGGTGTCTTGAGTAATCAGCAACTTAGAAATTCTAAGATGGCTATAAACAAATGAGAGAGAAGTTTCTGTGCCTTCCTGGATATAAACTACTACATTTCCAACAACCACAAATGCAAAGGAATATGCAGCAAAAAGAACTAAACACAACATTTCTCATAAGAACTTGTAGGAATTAGTCATGCAACATACTAGAATTCACATTGCAGAGTTCTTAAAACTGAATGTGAGCCATACCAAAGCAAAATCAACTTAGAGAATGAATGGAACTCTAAACAAAACTTTGTGTAGTTCATCTCCTGTTTAAGATGACATCCCTGTTATATTTGGTGATGGACAACCTGTTACTACCAAGGGAAGCAATACTAAATATACCTATCCTGTCTAATTGAGAAGAAAGGAGAGAAAATACATGAACCCATGTCAAGACATAAACATTGGCTGCTTTGCTTTAGTCCATGTGTATGCACATGTCTTTCATCTAATTTCAACCCAAAAGAGGGGGCAAAAAATACAGCAATTAAGAATGCCTAATTTCCCTGAAGAACGCCTACATTTAGTGAAATGAGTTTTACCACAGATCTATTAATGATGCGCAACACAATTTACTGATTCCTAATCCACAATAAAGTGCCCACTAAAAGAACTCAAGGTCCATCAGAGGTCACCCCAAGCCAGGAGGATAAAGCAAACCTACCCGCATGCTAATCCTCTTGAATTTGCAATCCATAGTAGTTAGATTTTTCTCTGTTCTTGACACTATGTTTGGTCAGTAGAAATAAGGCAATGAATCAGCAAGTACCTGCCCTTGAGTGATTCCTGTCTGCTGGAGGAGACAGGAATAGAAACAACCATGTTAACACTAACAACTGCTGTGGAAGCAGAGGAGCAAGAATTCTTCCTGGGCTTATTAGGAAAGGCTTCAAGGAGTAGGTGGCAATTGAACAGAGCCTCACAGGATGGAGATAAATCTGCCATATAAATAAAAGCTAAAAATCATGCCAAGAAATAGGAACGTGTTTTTATTTATTTCATGATAAATGAGAAACATGATATATTAAGAGTATGACAATGATAAGAACCAGAACGTTTGAAAAGATAAGGTGAGGTTGTCTTAAGCTTAGATATGCTTATGTAGGGAGTAAAGATCAGGAGCTTGGCCTCCAGTTCCCAAAATGTAGAGGTATAGTTTAAAAGTCTAATGTATGTTAATTTCCATTAAAATATACATTATCACATGCATGAATTTATGTTTTATCACAAATACAGAAAACAGAAGTGTTAAGAATACAGGCTCTCAAGTCAAACCACTGGGTTCAAGTCCTGACCTGCTATTTTACCTCAACATTAGGGGTCTGCAAATTGCAGCCCTAGGACAATTCCTGATGATGGGCTCGTTTTGCAAATAAAATTTCATTAAAACACAACCTTGCCTATTGTTGCTTTCACCATACAATATCAGAGTTGAGTAATTGTGACAAAAACACCATGGTTAGCAAAGCCTAAAACATTAATCCTCTGGCTTTTGCTGAATAGTTTGTCAACTCCTGCTCTGTACAGCCAAGTAAACTTAATTGTTTTATCATATTAGAGTTTCTATAGGTGTTTATAGTCAACACTTTATATTTGTGGCATATTTTACAGAATTTTTCATATTATCTCAATCTTCACAAAGTATTATCATGAATTTGCAAATAAGGAAACAAAATCTAAGAGATTAACTGATTTGCTCTAAGATGTACCCAGACAGTAGAGAGTAGAACCAGGATATATCCATCCCAGTGGACTTTAATGTCAATGCTGTGTATCTCATGTCTACATCTATTATACTATGTCTCTTCTTCCCCATTAAAGGCAATATCAAGCAAGAGGATCTTGAAATTTTATAGTGAAAGCTTAGACCAATACAGTAGCCAAACTGTGGAATGATCATAGTGAGAGATGATACATTTATTTTTCACAAAATTTAACTTACCTCAATTTGTGTTGATGTAGATTCCTTAGAAAACATTAAGAAGTATTACCACATATCATCATCTGCTGAACAGAAAACAAATGAAACTGGTTCCGTCATAAATAACTCTGGAAACACCAGGACCAGCTTGCTTACCATTTTAGATACACTGACCTCAAAAGAAAACTTGCCATTGGAAAAGTTAAAGCAGATTAAGATACCAGATATCCAAATATTAAATGAGAAGGTAATATTCATAACAGTACGTAAAAGTGTTGATGGATTCTATGTAGTAGACAAACTTCTTAATTGGATCTCCCCATCTTTTTTAAAAATATTTTTTAGTTGTAGATGGATACAATACCTTTATTTTATTTATTTATTTTTATGTGGTGCTGAGGATCCAACCCAGTGCCTCATACATGCTAAACAAGTACTTTACAACTGAGCTACAGTCCCAGTCCTCCCGGTCTTATACTTTAATTTTACTTACTTTTGAATTCAGAGTAATAAAAAGTGAGCAATTCAAATATTAATACATAAATAATATGTAATATATCTTCTCAAAATATACAAATTTATTTATATTTAATTTTTATTTTTTATTAACTTTTAATTATATTAAAGATTATTGCTTGACTTTATTGTTTTATATTATTTACCATTTCCAAAATGGTACATATTGTGGGCATTTGCTCCTTTTGCTTTTTATAAGTAAAAGTTAATACCTATTTTATTTTATTTTTTGGTACTGAGGATTGAATTGAGAGGCTGTTTACCACTGAGATATATCCATAGTACTTTTTTATATTTTTATTTTCAGGACAGGGTCTTGCTAACTTGCTGAGTTTGGGCTCAATCTTGGGATCCTCCTGCCTCACCCTCCCAAGTTGCTAGGATTACAGACATGCACCACTGTGCCTGGCTAAATTAATACACATTTTAAAAGAATAAAAATTAAATTAACATGGAAACCCTAAAATTTGACCATTTTGCCCCAAAACTATAAATACAAAAATGACATATTGGTACAATACTGAGAAATAATTTAGGTACCTAGTAAACACTTAATAGGCCACCCCCATTTACTGAGCTTGAACAACTGTTAAAGAAACTTGCATGAATAAAGCAATGCCTTACTTCAAAGAGTCCAATGGCGTTAGAAAACCTGCCAACAAATTGTCTTTTAACATACATCATTTCTCCTGTGAGGTGTGTGGAGAACCTGGGAACTTGTCATGTGATATCTCACCCTGTGGGGGTGCTCTCTGCACGGACTCTGAGGGACACAGGCGGTGTGGTGGTCCCAACTGTCATGGCTCTCTGACCCTCTCAAGCAAAGCCCTCCAGAAGGCTCAGGGTGCAGAATCTGCGGTTCATAATTTGGTCAACCAGTCTCAAGGGTTGAAGAATCAGGTAAATAATCTCTTCTCTTGCTTGATTTCTAAAGTTGTAGCAATAAAAGAAAACTGAAAATTTTTGAAGTGCCATTTAACTTCCAAGGGAGAGGGGATAGATTGATTCTACATATTGGGTGTTCATTCTAGTGACTGAAAAAATTAGGTATTCTAATATGAAAATACAGATATGAATATAAATGTAGATTTTTAAATGTGAATATTGAGTGTGTGTATGTGTGTGTGTGTGTGTGTGTGTGTGTGTGTGTTAAAGAAAGGATAAAGCACCTAGCTTTCTTTAGGTCCTCCTCCTGCTCCTCCTCTTTCTCCTTCTTCTTTTCTGATGTTGGGGATAAAATCAAGCTCTCAGACATGCTAGGCAAGTGTTCCTCCATTGAGCTGCCTCCATAGTACTTCTTTAGGTTTTTTTTTTTTTTTTTTGAGATGCATTGAATTCTTTGGTTTTGAAAACAACAATGATGTAACTTGTATTTTGACTATGCACATAGAACCTTTGGTGAAGAAGGAAAAAATTTTTTTTCAAATATTCATTTATTTACTTTAGTTGTACACAATGCAATGCATTTATGTTTACGTGGTGCTGAGGACTGAACCCGGGCTGCGCACGTGCGAGGCGAGCGCTCTGCTGCTGAGCCACAACCCCAGCCCAAGAAGGAAAAATTTTTAAGGGCTGGAATTTTTTAAACCAATATGGGTTGAATATTAAGTCAGTCAGCATTCTCATTCACAAACAAGAAAAGTCAGCTCCCAAACAACAAAAAAAAAGAAGTGCATGCAAGGACCTCTGGGTCTCAGAATTAAGAGAAATACCGAGGGCTAAGCTTGGGATTTGTGAGAACCCTAGCCAAGTAAAACATGTACATATCCCTAACATCCTTGTCTACTTGCTACAGAGCCCAAGTTCTAAAGCAAGTATCTGATGAGCGAAGCTGGAGAATATTCCCACATGTACCAGATGATGAACAGTTCTATATACATGGCCACAATTTTGTATTGCTAGATAGTTATTCACTTACATGTAGTTCCCCATTGTTTTCAAAAATGTTCACTGATATGTACAAATATGTAAACATGTGCCAGACATTGATCTAAAAGATGGGAATACAGCAGCAATCATGACTGCAAATCCTGGTCTTAAGTCCCAGTGGTTAAACTGAATTGTTTAATGTAATTTTAAACTATTATATTGTTCCTTCTTTAAAAAAAAAAAAAAAAAGACATCATTGAATTGAACCTTGATTGTGGCTTGATTTTATCCTTAAGTTAATAATAGTGCTAGACTATCAATGTTAAAAGATAAACCCTGAAGTCTGTATTAGCAGAATCTGGGTTAATCAGCACATAAATGGGAAGCTGGACAAGGATGAGAGAGGGATTTCCATGTTGATAGTATGGGGTGCTATTTTCCTCTTGATTAGAAGGCAGAAGAGGTCCAGAAGAGATTGTGAGCGAATTTTCAGGAATCAATTGTGACAGAAGATGGATTGCAGAGAGATGTTTTAAGAGTGAAGTAATTTAGCAATCTCTTTCTGAATATGGTATCAACTCATCTACTCTGAGATTTCATCTGTATCACTTGGTGCTTTCCTGTCTAGAATATTTATTTTTGGAATTGTCATTTTATTGCTATTCATACCCATTAAAATAGATAGCAACCTATTTTAAAGTTAAGAAAGTTCTAGAGAATTAAGGACCAACTCTTGAAAAAATTAAGATACATACATTTCATCATATAAATACTTCTTTTTTGTTTTATCACTTGCTAATGACCAAAACACATAAATGCTTTTTCATAAAATCTATATGGCTCCAATTAAGGAGGGTCCTTTTGTAGAGAAATAAAGGAAGGTATTTCCCCCCTAATTATGTTTGATCCTAATTGGCCTTATTTCTGTCACAATTAATTTATTCACCAAAGCTCAGCTTGTTGGCAATATTGTTCTATTGCTTTCTGCTTTTCTCCTCCCTTTCTCTAATTTGTTGGGATCCCAAGAAAAAGCCCATGACCTTTCTCAAATCACAATTAAGGATTTGCACTTCTGGTTGCTATTGGCTCCATCATTCCTCCACCAAGCACACAAAGTGTTTGGAATTTATCTTTGTAGCCCACTCTCAGGTCAAGGTCATTTATTAGGAGAAGGAATGCTTTCTTGTTAGCTTTCAAAGAAAATACATTACTTGAAGTGGAAGAATGTTTAGAAAGAGTAACTATTTTAACTTATATAAAAGAAAACGTTCTCAACCTGTTAAAAATGGTAGCCACTGCAGGCAGGGAGTCCTAGTGAGTCCTGTGCAAGTTGTTGGTATTGGAGGATGCAAAAGTCTCATTAAAACAGAACTCAGATTTTAGATTGATATTAAGAAAATGTATTAGTGCTAGGTTAATAATGTTTTCAAATAACATTTTGTTCACTGACAATGTTATAAAAAGCAAATTCATGCTACTGTGAAAACATGATAATGAAATAGATATTAATCACCAATTAAAAGAGTCCTTTAAAATGAATTCATAGTTTAAGTATCTAGACTTCTGTTTAGTTTTTAGTGACAGCTAAGTAATTAAATATCACAGAATATGCTTATTTATTTTTCATACATTGCTCATTGTTGTTTTGTTTTCTTATTCCAGATCAAAAATATAAGTAAACTGGCAGAAGTCTCCAAAAACAATGTCTTGCAGCTAAATGAGAAACTGGCAAATATGAAAAACCAAAGTGAATTTGAGGAAGAAAAACTGAATCTTTTAATCAAACAAGTGAAGAACTTTTTGTTAGGTAATATGTTTACAACATGAGAATAAGTTTTATTTCTTCCTCTTTTAAAATTTCATACTCAAGGGCTGGGGTTGTACAATGGCTTAGCAGTAGAGCACTGCCTAGTACATGTGAGGCCCTGGGTTCGATCCTCAGCACCACATGTACATAAACAAAATAAAGACATTATGTCCACCTACAACCAAAAAAATATTTTAAAAAAAATATTCATACTTGGGCTGGAGTTGTGGCTCAGTGGTAGAGCGCTTGCCTCACATGTGTGGAGCACTGGGTTCAATTCTCAGCACCTCATAAATAAATAAAATAAAGGTATAAAAATATTCATACTCAAGCATTATAACTAATTCCAAATTACATTAATGGAAATGACATTCCTAAATCAGAAAGATTATGTACCTCTTGGTTCTAAACTTATTAACAAGAATAATCTCAAAATATTAACTCTGTGCCAAAAAATTATAGCTTTCTGATTAAGATTAATTTAGTAATAAATCCTAGAATTTAGTTAAAATTCCAAACAAATTAATTTGTTCTTTAAAGTTGTCTTACTTTTTTGGGAACAGGAAATTTATGACAAATTAAAGTAATATTTTGTAAATGCCATTCACTATCGTATAAAATATACTAACCAATTATTAATTGCTACTGACTCCAGGCTATTTGTTAGTTCTTTTGACTAAGTAAAAGACACTATTTGATTCAATATTCATTGTACTGTGTTTTGGGAAAGGTTATCCTTTATCCAAAGAACTATTAAAGATAAATCAAATACTGCATTAGCAAATTAATCTGAACCCTCACTCTGAGCAAATAAGGCGGTTTAGATATAATACTATATGGAATTAATCTTTGGCTTTCTTTTCCATAAATATTTCCAAATTCAGTAATTTAACATTCTCCACATGAATGAATTAACAGTTGTGGTATCATTACAATCTCTGATCCCTTCACTAATCTTTAATATTTATAAGAGATCCTTGTGGTGGGGCTGGGGTTGTGGCTCAGTGGTAGAGCGCTCACCTGGCATGTGCACGACCTGGGTTCAATCCTCAGCACCATGTAAAGACCAATGCATTGTGTACAACTAAAGCAAAGCAAATAAATAAATATTAAAAAAAAAAGAGGTCCTGTGGCCAAGTACTCTCTTCTATCTCAATGTTTTTGGGAGATTGTATTAGCACCTTCTTGTCAATGCACTGTTTTTTTTGTTTGGTTTGTTTGGCTTTTGGTCTTAGGAATTGAACCTGGGGCAATTTACCATGTGACACATCCCCAGCCCTTTTGGTTTTTATTTTGAGACAGGGTCTCACTGAATTACTTAGGGCCTCATTAAGTTGCTGAGGCTGGCTTTGAACTTGTGATTCTCCTGCCTCATCCTCCAGAGCCAGTGGGATTATAGGTGTGCACCACTGTGCCCTGTTGTCATGCACTGTTTCTTTTTTATTTTATTTATTTTATTTTATTTGTTCTTTTTAGATATACAAGACAGTAGAATGTATTTTGGCATATTATATATACATGGAGTATAACTTATTCTAATTAGGATCCTATTCTTGTGGTTGTATGTGATGTGGAGTTACCCTGGTGGTATATTCAAATACAAGGATAGGAAAGCTCTGTCCAATTAATTCTACTATCCTTCCTATTCCTCTCCCCTCTTACTTCCCTTCATTTCCCTTTGTCTATTCCAATGGACTTTATTCTTCCCCTCCCCACCCTCCTTTGTTGTGTGTTAACATCCATTTGAGAGAACATTTGGCCTTTGTTTTTGGGGGGACTGGCTTATTTTACTTAGCATGATAGTCTCCAGTTCCATCCAATTGCCAGCAAATGCCATAATTTCATTCTTCTTTTGACTGAGTAATATTCCATTGTGTATATGTACCACATTTTCTTTATCCATTCACACTGTTGAAGGTTGGTTCCATAGCTTGGCTATTGTGAATTAAAATGTCCAATCAATAAATGAGCAAAGGAACTGAACAAACACTTCACAAAAGAAATATGAATGGCCAAAAAGTATGTGAAAAATGTTCAACATCTCTAGAAATTGGAGAAATGCAAATTAAAACTGCACTGCGAGCCTATCTCACTCTAATCAGAATGGCAATTATCAGGAATACAAGTAATGATAAATGTTGGCGAGGATGTAGGGGAAAAGGTTCACTCATACATTGCTGGTGGGACTGCAAATTGGTGAAACCACTTTGGAAAGCAAAACTTGGCATGGAACCACCATTTGACCCACTTATCTCACTCCTTGATCTATACCCAAAGGACTTAAAATCAGCATACTACAGTGATGCAGCCTCATCAATGTTTATAGCATCTCAATTCACAATAGCCAAGCTATGGAACCAGCCTAAATGTCCTTCAACACATGCACTGTTTCTTGCACCACCCTGAGCTTTAGCTTCTGCAAGTCACTCATCTTAGGATGCCTCTACCCTTCCCACACCCTACAGTCTCTACTAGTTTAACCTGCATCCCCTAAGGCCCAGCAGTTTCAATGCCTGTTAGAAGTCTTTCCTGAAGTATTTTCTCCTTCCTTTGAATCCACAGAATTTTATCTCATATTTACCATTTCTGCTCTATGATCAATATTTGTATATATGGACTTCTGTACTCCGCTTGTCCATAAAGCCTTGAGGACAAGACCTGTGGATAACCCATCTTTAGTTTTCCCTGCAGGACTCAGCATTGTGCCTTGTGCATAATGGGTGTTCAGTCAGGAGCTGGAGAGTGACAAATGCTTGTGACACCACACCCTAACTGCCATCTTCCACTTCAGTTCTTAAAGGAGACCAGTTTCACTTTTCTGAAAAGCAAGGAATAGGTGTTTTTAAAAGTTTCTTTTCAACGTGCTAGTCATGGTACTCCACTCTGTATTGGCACATTGCCTTCCAAAACAGGTCTTTGAAGAGTAACATCAGGAATAGCTGCCCAATTATGTAGATGAGCAAAAATTGTGAGCCTTTTTATGGTCTTCGAGGACCAGAATCGAGTTGTGTTGACTTCATACCCAATGCCTCACCCCGCTCTTATTCGCTGTGTTTAAATTTTAATGGCAAGCATTTAAACGTTTTTTACTGCTTTCGAATCTGTACTTACAATAAAGAATTCTTGGGAGGATGTTTGGAGCATACGCCCAGTGTTCTGAGTCTTTAGTTTTCCATTTTTCTGACATGCATTTACTCAGAAAGTATTCAGACTACAGAAACAGCATTTCTGCAGGGACAAGAGAAGGTTGAGGATGAAGAGCATCCATGGGACATATGCAATCTAGTCCCTGCATTCTAGGGACACATTATCAAATGTCAGGGCATTTGACTTGAGTTTGTTGTGTCTCTGTGTAGTAGATACAGAGTTTGCTAAGGGAATATGATTAGCTTAAATCCACCTTCTTATTTAAGAGGAAAACGTGCCTCCAGGAGACATAGAGAAGGTTGCAAATCGTGTGCTTGACATCCACCTACCAATAACGTCACAAAATCTAACCCATGAACTTGACAAAGTACAGAAACTTATGCAACTTCGTGAGGACTACAGGACAGAAGAGAACGAGCTTAAAAAAGCAGCAGGTGGAGCCCAAAAGCTTTTGGTGAAGGCCAAAGCAGCTGAGTAAGTGCAGTATTAACATCCTCATCTTGCTTTAACAGACCATCTGCTAAAAGGCCATCTGAAAAATGTTTGCTCGGGGAGCTATAAAGTGTAATGAGATTACCCTCTGATAGATCCGTGTCCAGATAAAAGGCTAAGCTCTTTTTGGAGGTGCCCCAGGAAGCTGGGCATTTGGGAAGTAATGTGCAGGGATGCTTGCTTTCTGTTTTGCTAAAACTCTAAATACTCTACTGGTGATCAAAACCTCTTAATACCAATGCGTACCAGTAAATTCTGTATACTAGTTAAA
The DNA here is from genome assembly GCA_025594165.1 of Tamias sibiricus. Lineage (NCBI taxonomy): Eukaryota > Metazoa > Chordata > Mammalia > Rodentia > Sciuridae > Tamias > Tamias sibiricus. The sequence continues at coordinate 81,712,593 of CM046664.1, forward strand.
TGCCGATATTTTAACAGGTCCTTGAAATATGGTGTCTTTCTCCCTTCTTTGCCCATTTTTGGTAATTTTGGGATTATTATAATAAGCAGTACTTTGGAAATCCCAATTTTAAAAAAAGACTATAGTAAAAATATATGATGGTGGAGGACAGAAGAAATGGAAGTTATGCCCCAGGAATAATGCAGGAGTAAAATGAAATCTGTGGTATACAGGGTTAACTAACTCTTGCCTTCTTTTGTCCAGTTGAATTTGCCAAGCAAAAAGGCATCATAAAGATATTTTTGTGAGTATGGAGTGCTGTGGGTCAGGTCACATCATCAGTTGGATGGAAACATGAACATCCAGCACCATAGGCCACCTTCACTACCTCCTCACCCTCTTATACAAATGAAGGGTACCTAATGCATCTGCAAGTCCAACTCCTTCTAGATTTGTTTGTTTGTTGGTACTGGGGGTTGAAGCCAGGGGTACTTAATCATGGAGCCACATACCAAGCTCTTTTAATATTTTGTTTAGAGACAGAGTCTTTCTAAGTTGCGTAGGGCCTCACTAAGTTGCTGAAACTGGATTTGAACTCATGATCCTCCTGCCTCAGCCTCCTGAACCACTGGGATTATAGGCATGCACCAGAGTGCCCGGCCCCTACTGGTTTTAATATTTAAAACCAGGAAGCTTAGGGCTGGGATTGTGGCTTAGCGGTAGAGCGCTCGCCTAGCACGTGCGCGGCCCGGGTTCGATCCTCAGCATCACGTACAAATAAACGCATTGTGTACAACTAAAGCAAATAAATAAATATTTTAAAAAAAAAAAAAAAAAAAACAGGAAGCTTAGCCAGGCGCGGTGGCGCACGCCTGTAATCCCAACACTTGGGAGGCTGAGGCAAGAGGATCTTGAGTTCAAAAAGCCATCCTCAGTAATGGCGAGGCACTTAGCAACTCAATGAGACCCTGTCTCTAAATAAAATACAAAAAAGGGCTGGGGATGTGGCCCCGTGTTCGAGTGCCCCTGAGTTCAATCCCCAGTACCACAAAAACAAAACAAAACAAACAAACAAACAAACAGGAAGCTTAAGTAAGTACAATATGACTACACAGCTATTAAAAATGATGTTGATAAAATCATTTTTAATAATATGAAAAGATTTTTTTCAGTATGATGGTAATGCTTTTTAAATTAAGCAACTGAATTGCACAGGGAAGAGGAATTCAATCATGAAAAGAAAAAAAATTCTAGGACAAAATGCTCAAATATGCCAGTGTCTTTCAAGGTGGTAGAATTACTGGAATTTTTCTCTTTTTTACTTTCTTTAGTACTTTCTGAAGTTGCAGTACATTGAAAATATAAAGGAAAAAAACATATACAAATATGTAGAGAGAGCTCTGGATATGTTAACAGAAGTGAGATGATGCAGGTGGGGAGTTTATGTTGGGAGGAGGGAGGATTCCCAAAGTTTGGAAAGAGAAAGAGATTCCCACTGGGAGTAGGGATGGTTGGATGAGGCAGTTTGGATAATTCCTCTTTGGGCACAAGCACTTTGAAGGATACATCTCCAGAGTTCTTTCAAATATTTCAGTCACTTAATACATTCTGTTCAAGATAGTTCTGAGCCTGTAGATCTTGGTATCTGGTGAATGTTGACACAAGGTGAGCTCCTTTCTGTAAAATAGTCTGTATCATTTGGAATGCTTGTGATTTTAACCTCTGACGGGGGCCCCTGTGTGGCTGGAATGTCAGCAAAGCTTAAATAACCCTGAATAAACAAAGCCTGAAATGCAGGGTCTTTGGTCCTCTCTTGCTCTCTGTGGGGCCTCTTGACTTGCCTGCCCAACTCCAGCAAGGACCTAGAGAGGGCAGCATCCCTGAGATTGAGAAATCAGAGAGCTGGAATTGATTGATGGTAGTTTCTTTGTGCAAAGAAATCTGTTTCTACCAGGTAGGGGTGTGTGTGTGTGTGTGTGTGTGTGTGTGTGTGTGTGTGTGTGTGTGTTATTGGCATTTAAATATGCCTAGTTGTCAAAATGAAGACTTCAGTACTTGCCTTGCTTAAGATGAATTGAAATTCACTTTCTAAAGAATTCAATAAAGGTTTTTGATTGAGTTGAGTGAACTCTCAAGGTGAAGTAAATGAGGAATTGCATATTTATCTAATCTGATATGTTAATATCTTACCTTAGGAAAGCAGCAGCTGTCTTGTTAAACCTTGACAAAACATTGAACAAGTTGCAACAAGCTCAAATCACTCAAGGACAGGCAAACTCTACCATTACACACCTGGCTGCCAAGATAACAAAAATAAAAAAGAATGTACAGCAGGTATTTATCCACCTTTTTTGAAACTAACTTGAAATAAATGATAAGGATGGAAACAGCACGGTAGTTTTTCTATTTTTCTACGAATGGCAATGTCACACTTGTCTTACCTATCTGATACGAGTATTATAAAGATAAATGAAGATTTAGTGGGATTAAGCATTAAACTACTGTTCTACATTAATATAGTACTGTTGCATTGATGTTATCATGATCATGCATTTAATTTATGTTTTACTGAGCCCTCCAAGCATCATTTCAGTTAGTTATGACCAATTCTGGGGAATGCTATCACCAACTTGTAACTGAGGAAACTAAGCCTCAGGGAGGCTACATGATTGTGTCAGGTCACACAGGTAATTAACAGTAGGTTTGAGGCCAGAACTCATGAAAAGGAACAGAATTGTAAAAGCTCACAAATCAAAGAAAGGAAGAGTTAAAAGCCAGGTGCACTGGCGCACACCTGTAATCCCAGCACTTGGGAGGCTGAGGCAGGAGGATTGAGAGTTCAAAGCCAGCCTCAGCAATGGCGAGGCACTTAGCAACTCAGTGAGACCCTGTCTCTAATAAATTACAAAAAAGGGCTGGGGATGTGGCCCAGTGGTCCAGTGCCCCTGAGTTTACTCCCTGGTACAAAAAAAAAAAAAAAAAAAAAAAAAAAAAAAGGAAGAGTTAAGTGTTGCAATATTTTTATAATTAAACTTGTATAAGAATTTCTGTCAGAATGTTCAAGAACCCAACAAATATCTCACCTAAATAAATGTGTTCCTACACCCAAAGTTGGTTGGGAATAGGCCATGGTTTACTCCCTGTGATGGTAAGCCTGGCAAGTGGTGGACAGAGCAGGACCCAGTCCCGTGGTGAGAAGGTTCTGCCTGCAGAGTTCCATCCTCTGTCCTATCCCCTTCCTCACAGGCTTGAGAGTGACTCAGTCTCCACTATTGAGTTGTATCTTATAGATCTACTATATGCATTTTGAGAAGAGAATAAAAAAGCAACAGAACAGAAATTAACACACCAAGAAATAAATAGGAAGGGGTTGCATGCACAGGGTAGCCAGAAAGGGAGGCCCCTAGGTTCTCCCCTTCTAGACATGTGCTCTAGAATAGGAATTGGTAGGATCCACCCGTGGCCATGTTGTCTATGGCTGCTTTAACACTACAGTGGCACAGAGTTGAACAGTTGCAACAGAGAATTATGAACCACAAAGTGTAAAACATTTACTATCTATCCCTTTACAGAAAAAGTGTGTACACTCCAGCTCCAGAAAAACTCCCACATATGCCCAAGGATGCAGGAAGGGATTTCATACTAAAAATATGGTGGACCAATACCCTAAGGAGCCCTCCTAGTAAAAAAAAAAAAAAAGAAAGAAAGAAAGAAACTAAAAATGTTAGATAGGATACTTAAAATTTTTTAATGTATAGCTATATTAGGGAAAAAAAAAAAAAAACCTGGGGAATCCTCAGAGCCAGAAAATGATAGGAAAGCATGAATCTAGAGAGCTAATCAAGCACTAACCCAACAGCAGGCTCAGGGCATCTGTCAATCCCTGGTGTGTTATAGCTTTTGGGTTTGATGGTTGCCATGCATAACAGACAAAACAAAGCTCATGTAAGGTAACAAGACCCCTGCATAAAGCAGGGACACAGAAAGACAAAACCTTCAGTGAAGTATTAAAATAACACACACACACACACACACACACACACACACACACACACACACACCTGCCAGCCAATAATGAAACTTGCCTCTGAATAGAGGAGTAACCACACAGGCTGGCTCTCATACAAGTTTGGGACTAAGATTCACATTATCCAAGCTAGGACTGTCATTAAAAATGGTCCTGGTCATACATGAATACATGACCAGTATAACTCCACATCATATACAACCACAAGAATAGGAAGTTATACTCCATGTATGGATAACATGTCAGAATGCACTCTATTGTCATGTATATATAAAAAGAACAAATAAAAATAAATGATCCTGGGTTCATAGTGCCCCCCTCCCCATTCCTGACAGTGGCAAACAAAAATCCCCTCTGTAGGAATGACCTTAAAACCAAGCCTCCAGAAATTCTTCCCAAACACATAAAGAAACAAATTGCCTTAAACTGGAGTCATCAGAAACAATAAATAAGAGAATCAGAATGCAAGGGATTGTGAATATACTGTTACTGAATATAAAATACAAAATAAGAAGGTTTATTATGTTTAGAAAACCAAAGAAGGCATGAGTATGATCAGTGAACAAAAGATTCTGAAAAATAAATAGGACTTCTAGATGTGACAAATACAGCCACTGACATAGGACACAAGCATAAAATGTTCACTGTTGTTTGTAAGGGGAAAAAAGTAGATGCCACCAGCACCTGCTGGATATATTTTTATATCCTCAAACGATGCAGTGCTTTAAATGGGTAAAATGATGGATGAACTAGAGAAGACTAATTAACTTAAACAACCTGCAAAAGCATAATTTTGAATATAAATACTCAAATTGCAGAAATGTATGATGATATATTTGCATAAGGTTAAAACATTTTAGAAAGATTACTTATATTGTTAGGAATACTGTGTAGGATATGGCATAAAGCCTATGGGAATGCATGGAATGGCAAAGATTAGATTCAGGCTAGAGGTTGCCTTTGGGGGAGAAAGGAGGTAGGCTGGGAGAGGGACAGAGGGCTCTGCCTCAGGGTCAGGGCTTTATTTCTAAACCAACTGGTGGATCCGTGGATATTTGTCATGTTTTTTCAACTCCTTAGTACATCTAAAATGATTCATTATAACTTTTCTAAACTAAATGCAACCGAAAAGGTGAAGGCACTGTTTTTCTTTCTACCTAGTTTAATTTTTTTTTTGAGGGGTTAATGTAATTTATTGTTGTTTGCTTAATAAAGAGACTTGTCCTTTCTGGTCTTTAATTCAACAACAGGCTGAAAATCAAGCCAAGGAAATGAAGAATAAGCAGCTGGACTTAGCAAAGCAGCTGTCAGAGCAGGAGGATGGATTCTCCCTGCTGCGGACCAAGTGGCAAAGGAACCAAGACCAAGCGGGCAGGGCGAAAGTTCAGGCTGAATCCGCCCGTCGCCATGCTGGGGGTGCTGAGAAGGTCATTCGTCCTACCACTGCCACCAAAAGCAGACAAACAGTGCTTTTTTGAAGGATAATCCTTTAATCCCAGACTTTTGTGCCATTTCTCAGCATTTCCCTTAGTGCTTATTTACACTCAATGGTACACGTTTGTCGGGGTCCTGATGCACGGAGGATCTTGTGTAGCAGCAGGCTGTCCCTGTAGAAGACAGAAGCCCCTGACCAGATCTTGGAGTATTTTCTCCCCATCTGCCCATACAAGTATTCTCAGTGATGTCTTATCAAATAGTCTGTAAACCAAAATGTTCCTGAAACTTCATACTCTCACAATTTATGTTGTTCAGTGGTTAAGTGCCCCTGAGTTCAATTCCAATACAAAAAGAAAAAGGAGAAAGGAAACAGTAAATGAAGGTCATCCCCAGAAAGAACAGATCAAGTTTCAAACATTGGAGTAGGTTAATTAGATGGTTGCAGAGAGTGGCCCATTAATTTGTGTTGCTGAAAGAACCTATCAACTCATCCTCTCGCAGGAAATCTTTGGTTGGTTGCATTAATACAGTTGATTAAACAAAAGAAAAATGTTAGTGTTTTTACAACTGCTTATTCCTTTGCTTGTGATTTCTGATGTGCTGAGTAAAATTTCCACTGACTTGGAAATTGAGAACATTTTCTATAGAGCAGATGTTGAGAAAGGGGCTTCCTGCTCAACTGTATCCCACGTCAATACTCCCTGGCTGGCTTTGGTCTTTGTTCAGTGGCTGAACCTTCTAGATGGTCAACCACACACTCATCCCAAAGATTTTCATCCTAATTCCAGGATAGTTCTTCATACTAACGCTTCTTCCTTTCCTACCTCCTTGCCACCTCCACTTTATTGCACCAAATAAAGTCTCCTTACTGCCTCTAAATCCTCAGCACTCTGTTCTTCACCTTGAGGATGTTCAACTGTTCAACCAACTGAACAAGAGTCTTGTCAAGGAGTCTTGTCAATTAGGTCATTTCTGTATTTTCCATCCTTAAGACAGAATAGGACAAATAGTGGCTCACAGACAGTTGCCTTAACATGCAATAATGATTGTTATTTCATAGCGAAGAAGTTTATTTTTAATTAATTGAAACTAAAGATTTTTTTCAACCTGAAAAAAGCAAACATGCAACTACAATCCCCATGAAAATATCAGGATGACTCTGGAACACTGATTGGGTTATGATTTCCTAGATATTCCTTGTGTGAAGGGTATTAGGAGAATCCTGCATAGGTAGATGCTTTATGGGTAATTTCTGATGGGAGCGTGGCTCTGTTACAGGAGTTTCTTGAGTTGAAAAAACAGTATGAGGTTCTTCAACATGAGAAGAGGGCTACAGGATTGACAAAAGAAACAATCAGAAGAGTCAAACAGCTAAAAGAAGCCGCCGAGAAATTGGCTGGGGATACAGAGGACAAGATGAAAAGAATAACAGGTATTTATCTTGTACCCACCCGACCAGTCTAACAGTGACATCCTTCCTCATAGAATATTCTACCTCATAGATATTCCACCTTCCTCATAGAATTTGTGCCAATTTCAATTTATCCTTAACCCAATTTAACTACATGTAAATCTGCTGAGCAGGGTGAAGTAGGAATTAGTCTTATGTTTCCAGGATAGAAAAGTAACAAGACTTTTGCATGTGGATTTACCTACAAAGGTGGATGTTGGACATCAGCCTTGCATTAATCAGAAGAAACTGAGATTCCCTTTGGTCACCTTGAAATGCCCTTTTCATAACTCAGTGTTCTCAACTAAAGGTGAGATGTCTGAAGACAGTTTTGCTTGTGAGGTCAGGGATGTTGCTCAACAAAGCACAGGACACCTCCCCCAAAACAATTATGCTGCCCCAAATTTTAACAGTGGCGAGGTTGAGAGCCCCTGTCCTTACCTGAGTGGCTTATTTTTCCTCTCATGTAAACTACTCTTGTGGGCTCAGTATGACTCAAGTGCACTAGGTCATCCAGCATAGATCAGTAGGCAGCAATCCAAAAGGAATCATTTTCTTTGAACAAGGATTTTTATTAAAATGAAAACTCTAGCCGGGCGCGGTGGCGCACGCCTGTAATCCCAGCACTTTGGGAGGCTGAGGCAGGAGGATTGTGAGTTCAAAGCCAGCCTCAGCAATGGCGAGGCACTTAGCAACTCAGTGAGACCCTGTCTCTAATAAAAACACAAAAAAGGGCTGGGGATGTGGCCCAGTGGTGAAGTGCCCCTGAGTTCAATCCCCGGTACCACAAAAAAAAAAAAAAAAATGAAAACTCTGATGCACACAAAGTAGAGGAAACATAAAATATGTACAATCAGAAAGTAAATCAGAATCTTCTTTTCCACAACTGATATTCATGACTTCCCTGGGCAATCATGTCCTCAACAACCTCTAGTCAAGAAATGCCAAGTGGCAAGTTGTATAGTTTTACTTGAGGTTATATTTATTGTCTCCCAAAACTTTATAACTAATTATATTTTTTTACAATATGAGTAACTCTTAAAATACTAAGCCACACAAGACTCCTTACTTACAGATACTTTTTTATTATAAAATGAGACTTTGGCCTTACAACAACTGATGTTGTTGCTCTATGACATAAAAAAAGAGTCTGTGCCAAAGTCAGAAAAAAGACACACCAAACTCTTAACATTATTTATCTCTGGGAAGACAGTGGAGTGAAGAGGAAACCACTGGTTTTTACATTTATATAATTGTCTTAAAGGCAGTGGGATTGTGGGTAATTTTTATTTCATTTTACAACATTTTCCAGGAAAAATTATTTTTAAAGGAAATCCTAGGAAAGACTCAGAAAAGCACAGAGGTTTTTTTAACCTTACATGCTATAGCCAATACCATGAAAACAAGTTTGTGTTATTCTCAGACCTTGGTCCTTACTATTAGAGCAAAAACATAGGAAGACTATTTCTCTCCTATATTTTATGTTAGAGTCCAAATTGTTTCCACTTACCTACATTAATTGAAATTTACAGTTAATGCAATTGGATTGGAAGAGAAGTTTAGGTTAGAAGACTTCTCAGAGACTAGAATAAGCATTTTGTTTCATTTTCTCTTTTCACTTTAAGGCTATTCTTACCACTCACCAAGATAGAAAAATAAGACATTGGTTTGGCTATCTGCCCTATTCTGCCACTTGAGAAGGAGCAGAATATCTATTAGGGAGAGTTGCCCGTGGGATCCCAGAGAGAACCTTTGGCAGCATCAAAGTTCAGTGGCCAGGCATCATGGAGCATACCTGTAATCTCAGCAACTTGGGAGGCCGAGGCAGGAGGATCACAAGTTCGAGGTCAGCCTGGGCAACTTAGTGAGATCGACTTAAAATAAAGAATAAAAAGGACTGGAGTGAACTGCCCCTGGGTTAAATCTCCAGTACCAAGAAAGAAAGAAGAAGAAGAAAAATAAAAGTGTAAGAGTGGTGGATAGACCCCAGTCTGCAGCCAGGGTCCCTCACAAAACTTTGCGTCAGGGTTCCAGCAAGAAAGAGAAAGCATACTTGGCCATAATTCTAGAGAATGTATTTACAAGTAGTGTCATCTTGGTTACATATTCACTGTATAACAAACCACCCCAAAATTTGATGGCTTGAAAATAACAACCCTGTCCTTGCCATGGATTGCTAGGGAGGTTCCTCTGCTGGTCCCAACTGGATTGCTCAAATAGCTGCACATGGCTGATGGGCCAGCTGGGGACCAGCCACGGCGGGTGAGTAGGGGGTCTCTCCACATGGCCTGTATCCCAGATTGCTTCACAGCACAGATGTTTCAGGGTCCTATGAGAGTGAGAACAGAAGATGCAAGGTTCCTGAGATCCTGCAACATCATCTCTTCTCATTTCTGCTGGTCCAACAACTTGTAAGGCCAACTCAGTTTCAAGGGTGTGGAGGGACTGGGTGACTAGCAGCAATGAGAATTTATTAGCATCCCTAGGCCTGAAGGGGCAGGGAAGCAGGAGTGTTGCCAGAGCTCTGCAAACACTAGAGGGTTAGGGAAGAGGCAACCACCAGAACTGGAGCTGAGAGATGGAAGAGCTGCCAGAACCCCAGCTACTGGCCAGGGATGGAGACCGATGGCTCGTCCCTCCCTCTGATCTCTTACCCGCACATTCCACTGGCCAAGTGTGAAGGAAAGCCAGAGTTCAAGGGAGCCAGGTGACATCATCCATAGAGGTTAGCTTTCCAGGATACAAAACAGGATGGAGAATAGACCTGGTGGGGAAATGTGAGGTAGCCAGCTCAACCACATTAACTTAGAAACACAAGGGTCTTTTTTTTTTCTTTTAGTGCAAATATATGTTGAATCCCCTTTTCTTCCCCAAATGACCTTTCTTTGGAAGTTTCCTGGCTCTCATCACCTTCCAAAGAAACTCTTCAGTCTTGGAATCATTGTGACTGCTAAAATGTTCTTCAGAATCAGACAGTCCTCCTTCATTGAGTTTCCACCTGTTGGTTTTTGTTTTATTTCCTCAGAACAACAGAGAACATACCAGCTCTGCTTTCCTAAGCTGGGTTTTCAAATACTTACAAAGAGCTAAGTATCGCGCGCTGAATCTTCTTTTCTCCATATGAAACATTACCAGTTAACTTAACATTTGTTCAGAGGACAATTTCAAATGTCTTCAGCAATCTGGCTCTTTCTTCTCCACACATGCCAGTGTGAAAATTACTCCAACCAACCCAGTATTCTGGTGTGGTCTGACCAAGTGAACTGGGACATTTTCTTTCCTTCTTCTACCTAAGGTCAGAGTGTTTTCCAAAAGGCCACATCTTGCTTTTAACTGTATCTCTCTACAGGTCTTCTATCCACTGCTGTGGGCTCCTTATTGAAGTTTATTAGAATTCCCAACTACTTATTGAAAAGAGAATGAATAAATGAATGCATAGGTAGATGGACAGAAGGATCAACCCATAGAGCCATGAATTGCTGGAGAAATGAGGGTGAGGCCAAGCAAGTATCACTTTGCTTAATAATTCAGGGATTTTTAGTGTCATCAGGGAAGAAGGATGAAGAAATAAAAATGTCAATATTTTCTCTGAAAAATTAGAAAACTCTAAAGCGAAAAACATGTTTTGAAATGAAGTTAAAGTAATAAGAACAAACCTTCGGAAATACAGCACTTCACCACTTCACTAAATCCAATCAAGGATGTTGTTGGGTGTGTTTTCATTTCTAATTATTTTTTTTTTTTTTTGTACCTGGGATTGAACCCAGGGATACTTAACTCCTGAGCCACATCCCCATCCCTTTTTGAGACAGGTCTCACTGAGTTGCTTAGGGCCTCATTTCTAATGAATTCTAACCAGCTATAGCCTTACATTTAAAAAATGCTTTTAGGTATAAAATTTTTAGATAAAAATCAATTTTCTCTGATGTATGTGAAAACTTTGAGAAGACTGTGGAAAGAGATGTTTCATCCATTGGATCAAAGCACAAAACTAAATATATCTTGAAGAGACACACAAATCTCTGGTATAATGTGGATATCTAGGAGGAATCTACCAAATGGGCATATGTCATTTCTTTTATTTTCTTCTTTCAGATTTAGAGAAAAAGATCCAAGATTTGAATCTAAGCAGACAAGAAAAAGCTGATCAACTGAAACAATTAGAAGAGCAAGTTGTTGCCATTAAAAATGAAATTGTTGAGCATGAAAATAAATACACCACCTGCTATAGTTAGGTAGAGTTAATGTCCAAAAGCTTGTGCCTGTATTTCTGGCTTCTGCTGCACAAACTTGCATCAGCTGTGCTGAACTTGTGAGATACAATGGTCAGCCTCTCCTGCCTCCCTTCCCTATGTCCTCTCTTCACTAGAGATCTGCTCCACATGACTGGAGGGAAGAACTGGGCCAGAGAGAGGCCACTTGGATGCCACTTCATAGCAGAAGATGGAAAAAAAGATGGTCTCTACTTTCAGAGACCTTTCCTCTTCCCTTCTTTTCTCTTTCAGAACTCAAAAGTGGTTGTTACATAAGACAAGTAAAAATTTAAATAAGTACTTACTAAAAATTATTTCAAGCTGGGCATGGTGGTGCATGCCTGTAATCCCAGCAACTCAGGAGGCTGAGACAGGAGGATTGCAATTTGGAAACCAGCCTCAGCAACTTAGCGAGCCCTAAGCAACTTAGAGAGACCCTGTCTCAAAATAAAAAATAGAAAGGGCTGGGGATGTGTTTCAGTGGTTTTCAATCCCCAGTACCAAAAAAATAATAAATAAGTAAAAATAAAAATTATTTTAGTCAAATGAATTTAAACATTAAATAAAGATCTCTAGTACTAGGAAGGAATGCAGATGTGTATTCTAGATTGTCTTTTTTTATTTATTTGTATTTGCTTTATTTGTAAAACTATTATTCCCTTTTGAATAAAATGCACACATTCAAAATGTAACTTGCAGTTACATCCACTTTCCTACAGACTCATTCTCTCATCCAGAGGATTCTGTTTCCCCCAAATGACTTTGGAACAATATTCATAAAAGATAAATATTGAACTACTTTTCACAGTTTGTGGGTATTTTCATTGTAAAAAAAATCTTGTTTTTAAATGACTAGCAATCACATTCTTATTGTTTAGTATAAAATATCCGATGTTTCATTTCTAAAAAAGACTGATTTCACTTTAACTTTTTTGCATGCATGATTTATAACAGAACACTGCTTCTGTTTGTGAATGCTGTCCTTCAGAGGATAATTGTAAAGGGATTTGGCCCCACATGTTTAAATAAAAAATAATATACATCAACACTGATATATGAAAGAGGAAGAGCCGCTGGAGCCATTTCTATGTTAATAAAAATGGGATTTATAAATTCAACAAAGACCTTTAATATTGCACATGAGTATGAAATTCATTAAAAGGTAGGTTATTAAAGAAAATGCAGAATCTATTTCCCTGCAGATCCTAAAGAATAGAAGGAAATTTTAATACAGGAAGGACCACCCCAGAAATTTCTCTTGAAGTATACAATCGTAATGCTCCACCTATCCAGCATTGAGACTTTTGCAAACCTCCACCCATGATCAGTGTACAAAATGACTCAGAGAGTCAAAAATATAACACCCAAAGTCTAAGTTCTTCATTCCAATATTAAGGCTGGATGGGACACACACCAGCTTTCCATAAGATATTGACTTTCAACTTTGTGCACAGACAGATAATGTTGCAAGCTCAGGTTTTTTGAGGTTGTTATTGTTTGTTTCCAAAAGCAATATTCAATTGTTCTTCCTTTTCAGTGATCAGAGACTACAGAAGGAATAGGTCAGGGGATGTGGGAATAGCTAAAGAGAGAAGAGCTTGTGTTTGCTGGCTGGGAAGACTTAACTAGCCATGGAGTTCTGGAGAGGCAGGAAAATCCCCAGGCATCAGGAAAACGCATTCATTGTGGAACCAATTGCAAAGGCAAGATAAACCCCTCATCTCAGCAGAAGCCCCTCCTCGGCAGGCATTGTAGTTGGAAGAGGTCAGGAAGCAAGGATGTACTTTGAAAACTGCAATTATACCTAGTTGTGCTTTCTAAAGTCTGCTGCTTAAAATAATAAGCTTCAGATGTCTAAAAAATGTACATATGTGAAAAATCTTATTCCTCAGTAATGTTGGGAAACTCATTCTAGCTTCTATTTTTTGCTCTACTCATTGTTCAAGATGTGACCAAGGTAGGATTCAGTGAAACAGTATCACTTTATATACATTGCAAAGCAATTTGACAATGTAATCAAGTTCTGTCAATGAGACCTAATATTTCCATACTTAAACCTACATGTGAAGAAAATTATCTTAAGTATGGGGGATGATGCTTTGTGGATAAATCACTGCAGCACTCCTTACATTAAATATGCAAAGTTAGTAAAGATGTAAAGCACCTTGCTATAGTTTGGATCTGGAATGTCCCCCAAAACCCTGTGTGTTAAAGGTTTGGTCCCCAGCCCATGGTGCTATTAGGAGGTTGTGGAACCTTTAAGAAGTTAGAATTAGGGGGTTGAAGTTAGGTCACTTGGGTGGGGCATGTCCTTGAAGAGGACAGTAGGGCCCTGTCACTTTCCTATTTCTCTTTTTGCTTCCTAGTCACCATGAAGTGAACGGCCCTCCTCCACCATGCACTCCCACCATGATGTGCTGTTCTGCCACAGGCCCAAAGCCACAGGGTCCAGCAAATGTGGACTGAAAACTCTGAAAAGTGTGGGACAAAACAAACCTTTCCTCCTTTTAAGTCAATTATCTCAGGCATTCTGCCAAAGAAACCTGACTAGTACCTATCTATACATGATAGTCAACTGACAGTATGATTAAAAGATGATTTTAACTATTCTATGAAATATTTATATGCAGAGACCAACCCAGAGATGTCTAGATGGAACCTGGAGCATCTCAGAGCAGCGGATGTGTGAGGGCAAGAGTAAGAGCCAAGTTTAGAGCTTAGTAGTGGCCAGGCAATGGCTACTGAGACTGGTACAATAATGGGAGCAAGCAGGAAGGAGCTAAGATGCTAGATGTAGGAGGCAGAACAAGAAGATGGCCAGTAGACTAGTGAGATCACAGGTTATAGGTGGGCCAATGACATAACTGGAAACCCTGTTACCAAAGGTAGGTTAAAAGCATTTGGAACCCAGGTATTCATGTCAAAAAAATCAATATAAGTATCAGGGAACAAGTTGACCAGGAGGTAGCTGGTGTGGTCCATTAAGGAGATAATTGTGTTCTCCTATATTAGAAACCAGTTCCAGGTAAAGGGAAGCTCAGAGGCAAAAACAATTAGGCAAAGGCACTACACTGGCAAAATGAAGTGAAGGAACTCCAGCAGCAGGTCGTGGTAAGGACACATGAGGCTCATGGGACATAGGCTGGAAATTGTTGTAGGATACAATTTCCAATACCCATCTCCCCGCTACGTCCTCTTGGTAATAGAATTCCTCCATGTTTTAACTGGACACATAGTTGCCTAGTTAGAGAGACGATATTTTAACCTCCCTTTCAATTCAATATAACCATGGGACTGAATTCTGACTGAGAGAATATAAGAGTAGGTGTTGTGTGCAACTGCCAGGACACAACTTCCAAAGGAAGCTATTTGCCCTCTGTGGGAGGCAGAATAATGGCCCCCTAAAGATGTCCATGTCCATGGGTGTGTAAAGTTACATGGCAAAGAGAAATTGAAGTCACAGATGGAAGTAAGGTACTAATCAGCCACACCTGAGATGAAAAGAGTTGCCCAGGTTGCCCAGGTGGGCCCCATGTAATTACAGTGGTCTTTAAAAGTGGAAGAGAGAGGCAGGCGACAGGGTGGCATGAGGAAGACTTGGCCTGACTGCAGGATCTGAAGAGGGATGAAAGGGTCTTTAGAAGCTGGAAAAGCAGGGAAAGGGATTTTCCCATGGAGACTCCAGAGAGGAGCTTAACCGTGCCTTGATTTCAGCCTGGTGACACCCGTATGACTCCTGCAAAAACGTAAGGTACATTTGTGAGGTTTTAAGCCTTAAAGTTTGTGGTAATTTTTCACAGAAGCAAGAGGAAACTAATAACACCCTCCATTTGTTTGGTGGTTGTGTAGTTTTTTTCCTCTTTGATCTGGAATATAACTGTAACAGCATATGGAGATAACCTGGCGAAACAAGACTGGAGTAACTTAGGTCCCTGGTTGTCAGTGTCAGTCAGGGTGCCAGCAGGACAGAGAGGACACAACTGGGACATTTTAATAAGGGGGCTGTTTATAGATGTGGGCAGGGCAGAGGAAAGCTGCAAGGACCATGCAGCCACCCAGAGCAGCACTGAGCAGGTGTCACCACCAATCTCAGCCTGAGGGGTGAGAGAGTGACGAGTGAACATTTAGACTGTGTAGGAGGGCCACTGTGGTCTTTGGTCAAGGGATCCAGCCACCTGTGACAACCGGGCAGGGAATCTGGGGGTATAAATATTCTCATGTCAGTTTCCCCACCTGCTCAGTCTCTTACTGGTTGATATTCCCATGCAGATCAGCTGTCTGTAGCACACAGCAGGAGGCGTGTAGATGTGGAGAGGCACAGTGACCTTGTGGGTTAAAGTTGTGTGGGTTAAAGTTGTGTCTGACTCCCTAGGAGGGCCTACAGGCCTAAACTTGGAAGTAAAGCAAACCTGTCATTTAAGTCATGATGACTTTGGTCTCTCTTAAAGAAACTGAACTAACATTCTCATTAGTATATTATTATGATGATGATTATGATTATTATGATTATTTTGTAGTTGTAGATGGACAGAATGCCTTTATTTTATTTGTTATGTGGTACTGAGGATCGAACCCAGTGCCTCACAAATGCTAGGCAAGCACTCTGCCACTGAACTACATCCCAGTCCCCTCATTAGTATATTTGGGACACTAGGGAACCCTAAATCTTCTCTAGTCCTTCTACAGCAGTCCTTCCTTCCCCGCAGCATGGTGATGATAGACCAAGGCTCAGGAGACAGTGAAATCCTGCTTTGTCCCTTGCATGACCTCAGATGATGCACAGTCTCTCTAAATCTTGGGTCTTTGTTTCTTTCAGCTGTAAATGCTAATAATACGCTAGTCTTCTTCTCATGGCTACTGAGCTAATTCACCTGAAGGGCTTTAAGAGTGAATTGTTGGGGCTGGGGTTGTGGCTCAGCGGCAGAGCGCTCGCCTAGCACGTGCGCGGCCCGGATTCGATCCTCAGCACCACATAAGAATAAAGGCATTGTGTACAAATAAAACAAATAAATATTTTTTTAAAAAAGTGAATTGTTGCAGAAATCCTTCAAGTCATTACTGTTATTGCATGTGTAAACTACACCTGTGGCCCCTTCTGTGCCATTGCGGCTGCTGTCCTGCCTGCCTTGAAATCCCAACCTCTTACACTCTCAGACCTAACTATTCCTTACAGAAGGCTTCTCTCTCTAGCCTAGCTCAAAGCCCCTTCACTAAAGTTCTCTCTTATGTTGTCAGTGGGCTGATATGCTGTATGACTGGCCAGATAATAAGTTCCATGAGGACACAGAGCATATGTCCTTTTATGTCTTACCACAGTGTGGAGCAGTCTAAATAAATATTGATTCACTTACATAAATTGACTCCAAATTGAAGCCAACAAGCAATCCTCAGACCTTCACGGAAGTAACGTTGTTTTCAACTGTCCTATTTTGTGAAACCAGTTCCCCTTATGCTTCAGACCCTCTAAAAAGTGTAATTGAGGACAATTGGAATATTTATCTCAAGTTTTAAAGAGAATGTCAGGTGGAAATGCAGTATGTATAAGATTATATATATATATGTAGCTGGGCATGTTGGTCCACAGAGACTTGATGGTAATCCCAGAGACTCGGGAGGCTAAGGCAGGAGAATCCCAAGTTCAAGGTCAGCCTTAGCAATTTAGCAAGACCCTGTCTCAAAATTGAGGGGGGAGCAGGGATCTGGAGATATAGCTCAGTAGTAAAGTGTCCAGGGTTCAATCCCCAACAATATATATACACATAATCTCCCCCTCTCAATAACTAACACCTTCCATAGCAGCTACTAAAAATCTTTCCTTTCTTGAAGCTCCTTTTCTTCAAAACCTCTCGCACAACTCATTCTCTTGCTCTCATTTCCCTCTGATCTAGCCTCTTGCCTTTGCAGTGAGTCACTCTCCCCTGCCATATGTTTGAGTTGACCAGAGTGTTGCTATTTTCCAAGTCACTTGGCCATAAATAAGGGAGAGTTGCTCCCCAGTGAATGTCAAGGTCCTAGGCAGGCAATAGCTATGCTTCCCAAGTACAGCTCACTGAACCAGAGGGAGGGAAATCTTTTCCTTCCTGTTCTGTCATGCTTCATCCAGAAAAAACTGACTGCATTGCGGAGCTAAGAAAAAAAATTTTTGAAAATATTTACAATTATTATAAAGGTGTATATTTACATATGCATATACAATTTAATATAGATACAAATATAACCTGTAGGCCTCTCCATAGTCCTTAGCCATCAAACAAATGAGTTTGATCAAACCCTCCTGTATGCACACCACACATACCTACCCCTCTTCCTTCCTTGCCTCCCCACAAACAAGCTTGACTAGAACTCCTTTTTGTTATATTCATTCACTTTATGCTGCTCACCAAAATTCTTTCCCAGCCCTAACTCTGTGCTTTGCAGCAATGAACATAAGAACTTTGAGCCCAGTCTCACGGGCTGCTTCCCTCACAAGCTTGGAGGCTTTTTGCAGCACTCTGCCTGCTCGAATTTTCCAGAAGAGAGCTTCTGTTGACTTTCGCGTTTCTGCCCTCTCCCCTTATAAGAAACAGAAAAATGATTACATGATTTTTTTTTAAATTTTTCCTGCCACATCAAGCAGTCTAAGCAGGACTTCTCCCCTCAACACCTGCCCTTCCACTAAACCTAGTGTTTCTCTTTTAGGGAAAATTTTGAAACCATGTGTCATTTTTAGTATTACTCATTGACTGGTAAAGTGGCTACTCTGGATGCATTCTGCTTCTCTGATGACCTGTCTTTGATCATCCTAGAGACTGAACAAATTTTCAGTTACACAAAGTTTAACACATTAACCAGATTGTATAGAGTTTTTGACCAAAGATAAAGTTTCCTTTACGTTCATACGTTCTGGGATTAAGTGCACAGAATTCGCAGCGGCATCTGACAGAGTTACACACACAAGTGTAGTTCATTTATTTATTTTTTTTAATTTATAATAATTACAATTCATAATGCCCGTAAATAGCATCTTTTTACATACAACTGTTTGTATACAAATTATATTCGTACAATTCAGGTCTTCAATCATGCATTCAGGAAAATGATATCCGTCTCATTCAACCGCCTTTTTTTTTTCCTTTTCTCCCCCCCCCCTCCCCCCTTACTCCCTCCCTGCCCCTCCCTTCCCTTGACCATTCTAGTGTTCCTCTAATCCTCCTATGTACCCCCATCCAACAATACTGTGAACTAGCCTCCTTATATCAGAGAAAACATTTGGTACTTGGATTTTTGAGACTGACTAACTTCACTTAGCATTATGTCTTCCAACTTCATCCATTTACCTGCGAATGCCATTATTTTATTTTCTTTTATTGCTGAGTAAAATTCCATTGTGCATATATACCACATTTTCTTAATCCATTCATTTACTGAGGGACATCTAGGTTGGTTCCACAACCTAGCTATTGTGAATTGCGCAGCTACAAACATTGAGATAGCTGTGTCACTGTAATATGCTGTTTTTAAGTCCTTTGGGAATAGACCCAGGAGTGGGATAGCTGGGTCATAGGGTGGTTCCATTCCCAGTTTTCATTTTGATGACAACACCAAAAGCTAGTGGGGGAGGAGGTTGGCTGCACTTTTTTCCCTATTCACTAGGTGGCCACCACTTTAAGTATGGCGTACACAGTGTACTTCAAAGCTCTCTCCAGGCATCCCAACATCAGGCTAAGATTTACAATCTAATCTTTAGTACTGTTACTTTGTTGCTTCTAACAGTGAAACTGTTAAAAATATTTAGCCCACAAAACAGTCACAATAAAAAAAAAAACTTAGAAATCTACCAGCTGATTATATTACCTCTGTTGGAAAAAGACACAGTTGGAAAAGCAGTAGACACAGCTGGACCAAATTTAAGACCACCTAAATGTAGGCATTGGCTCAGAATCATGATTTTCTCCCTGACATTGCATCTTGCTCAGGAAAGAGGAGCTCCGAAATGTAAGGTTTGAAAAGTTTCCTGGTTCCAGGCCCTCATTCACTGAGGAATACTAGGATTGACTTGGCTGGGGCTACACAGCTGGTTGGTGGAAATGCCAAGGCAGTTGTGACAGAGAGGTCCTTCCAGGAGAGCACTCCTTCCATTGCACCCTTCCTTTCAAGACAGCTTGCTCTTTTAACTGATCCTAGGCACTATTGAGTGGCCCAACACCTACAGCAGATCATTTTCTTATTTCTTTACACAAATGACCTACCCTATAAATTAAATGTTAGTAAACATTTTACAGAAGGTAATTCTGCTTGAAAGAAACAAAGGACAAACTAGCCAAAGAGAAATGAGGTGTTACTGAACAAAACTGTATGATCTTTTGGGACTCATGTCTTTTTAGAATAGCCAACTATGCAAACATAAGGTTTGTTGTTACATACATTCAATGGAATTACATTTTGTTATTAATACATTATAGTTATACATACTAGTGGGATTCATTTTGACATACTCATATATGCATGGAATATAATTTGCTCCATTACAATTCCCAGTACTTCCACTTTCCTTCCCCTTCTTTTACTGGTCTGTCTGTTTTTTTTTTTTTTTTTTTTTTTTTTTTTTTTTTTTTTTTTTTGGTACTAGGGATTGAACCCAGGGACCCTTTACCCCCAAGCCACATCTCCAGTCCTCTTTTATATTTTATTTAGAGACCATGTTTCACTGAGTTGCTTAGAGCCTCACTAAGTTGCTGAGGCTGGATTTGAACTCACAATCCCCCTGCCTCAGCCTCCTAAGCCGCTGGGATTACGGTGTGTGTGCCACCATGCCTGGTTGCTATTTTTTTTTAAAGAGATGCCTTACAGATACACATAAATGTGGAACACACTGTGATATATTCACGTACATACAGAGCATAATTTGGACAATTTCAATCTACAATTTCTCCCTCTTCCCATCCCTCTCTCTCCCCACCTCTACCTTCTCATCCCTTCCTCTACCCCACTGATCTCCCTTCTATTTTCATGGGATTCCTCCCTCCCTGACTTTTTTTACGTTTCCTTATTTCTTTCTAGCTTCCGCATGTGAAAGAAAACATTCAACCTTCAGCTTTCCGAGTCTGGCTTATTTCACTTAGCAAGATGTTCTTTAGCTTCAGTGGAATTATTTGAAGTATCCTCAAAACTTACCATGTTTTAAAAATAGGGCCTCACTTAAGAGGACCAAATTTTAGATATTAAGTTTTATGTTACCAAATGTAGCTGTTCAACAAAGCTTATTTGATTTTTTTTTTGGGGGGGGGGGGAAAATAAGCCTCATTAGTAGAAGAACTAGTTGGTTGAAAACTATAGTTCTACATGATGTACAAGCAATTTCTAGGACTTTGTAATAAGCCAACCAGAAATCCAGACTATTTCTGTTAAAGTGAATAGCTAAATTAAATTGAAACTCTCTGGATTCTCAGTTTAGTGAGGCAATTAAAAGTATCATCTTACTGTGAACTTTCTGGAGTAGAAATGGAAGTTAAATGGAGCTCATAAATCTAACAACCAAACCAGTGTTTGAGAATTCCAGAGGTTTGTACCATGGGAAGAAGCTCAAAGCTTTGGAAAGCTGTATAAACATTCCATATCTAAAGATAAACACTCGAGGATCTTTATGACGTTCAGGTTCAGCTTTCTGTTGGTCTTACTGTATTATGACTCATCTAGGGAAGGCACAATATGAATGGGGAAGATGAAATATTCAGAATTAAGACTACAATATTGCTTTCACTTAGAAATGGCAAGTCTAGGGCCTGGGGTTGTAGCTCAGTGGTAGAGCACTTGCCTAGCATGTGTGAGGCACTGAGTTCGGTCCTCAGCACCACATAAGTATAAATAAAATAAAGGTATTGTGCCATCTACAACTAAAAATATTTTTGAAAAAAAATGGCAAGTCTAAAATTTCTTATAAGTCACTATTTAATGGTCAATCTATTTAGATATGAATACTTATTTGGTAGTAGGGATTGAACCCAGTGGTACTCTACGTACCCTGCCCTTTTTATTTTGCCTAGGCTGACCTTGGACTTGCAGATCTCTTGCCTCAGCCTCTGAGTATCAGGGATTATCCATGAGTACCACAGTGCCTGGGTAAAATGATGTTTTTTGTTTTTTGTTTTTTGTTTCTGAGTATGAAAATGCTTGTTTTTTTTTTTCCAAATGTATTTTTTATTCTAAGTTGTTAGAAATGACAGCAGAATGTATTACATTTCATATTATACTTGTAGAGCACATTTTTACATATCTCTGGTATACAAAGTATATTCACACCATTCGTGCACTTAGGGTAATGATATCCATCTCATTCTACCATCTTTTTTTTTTCCTTCACCCTTTTGCCCCCTCCCTTCCCCTCCCTCCCCATTGGTCATTCTAGTGTTCCTCTAATCCTCCTATGCTCCCCATCCCAACCCCACTGTGAATCGGCCTCCTTATATCAGAGAAAACATTTGGCATTTGGCTTTTTGGGATTGGCTAACTTCACTCACACCAGTCAGAATGGCAGCTATTAAGAACACAAACAATAATAAATGTTGGAAAGGATGTGGAAAAAAAGGCACGCTCATACATTGTTGGTGGGACTGCAAAATGGTGCAGCCAATATGGAAAGCAGTATGGAGATTCCTTGGAAAACTTGGAATGGAACCACCTTATGACCCAGCTATCCCACTCCTGGGTCTATACCCAAAGGACTTAAAAACAGCATACTACAGGGACACAGACACATCAATGTTTATAGCAGCACAATTCACAATAGCTAAACTGTGGAACCAACCTAGATGCCCTTCAGTAGATGAATGGATAAAGAAAATGTGGTATATATACACCATGGAGTATTACTCAGCAATAAGAAAGAATAAAATCATGGCATTGGCAGGTAAGTGTATGAAGTTAGAGAATAAAATAATGTTTTAAATGAAAATTTTTTCTTTTAAAAATCCCAGTTCTATTCTTTTTTATTTTTGATGGACATAATACCTTTATTTTTATGTGGTGCTGAGGATCAAACCCAGTGCCTCCCATGTGCTAGGCAAGGGCTTAACCATTCAGCTACAACCCCAGCCTCCCAGTTCTATTCCTGAACTCTTGATCACTATCACACATTGTATCCAGAAGTATAGAAATGTGTATGTTAAATTTTATTCTTAGAAAAAAAAAATTCTCTCATCCCACATTGGGGAGCAATACTAATACACAGACAACTTGAAAGATTTGAACACTTATATAAACACATGTCTCTGAGTAGGAAAAATGCAGCTTCCCATATTTTGATTGGAACATAGGAGCAAAGGAAGTAGTTAATAAAAATTATTGCTACTATAACATTGCATTTAAACCCAGACATTAATACTTCCTACTTAACCCCAACTCACGTTTCCATAAAGTGCTGGCCCATCTTAAGGAACACCAGCAAGTGCGATTTAATTTTTCACTGCCCAGAGTATGTATTCTCTGTTTGGATGTGAACATGGCCCAATATCTCCATCTAAGTTGCAGAATCTATCAAAGTGAACTTCCTACGCATAGAAGGTCGTTTTGAGAAAGTAACCACAAGAAACTCTTTTAGTTTAAAAATATTTTAATCCTAGCACTTGGGAGCCTGAGGCAGGAGGACCGTGAGTTCAAAGCCAGCCTCAGCAATGGTGAGGCACTTAGCAACTCAGTGAGACCCTGTCTCTAATAAAAAATACAAAAAAAGGGCTGGGGGTGTGGCCCAGTGGTCGAGTATCTCTGAGTTCAATCCTTGGTACCAAAAAATATATATACATATATTTTAAGCCAGGCATTTGACTGTAATCCCAGAGACTTAAGAGACAGCAAAATGATGTCTCAAAAAATAAATAAGGTTGGGGATGTGACTCAGTGGTAAAGCACCCCTGGGTTACATCCTTAGTACCAAAAATAAATATTTCATTAAAACAAGGGCTATGCAGGTTCAATATAGAAAAAAGTTGAAATGAGAAAAAAAGGCAGCTATCATTTGATATTTGGGGCTATGTAGATAAATCCTGGGTGGTTCTTCCTTTTAATTCCTTGAAAATTACATGTATATACATGATACGTGTGTTGTAAATTTTTTCATAATTGGAACCTACTTCTCTCCCTGATGTTGTAGAAATAGGCCACTTTTTTTTTTTTTTTTTTTTTTTTTTAGGCAATTGCTTGGTGTTCCATCCTGTGGGCCTAGCATGGTTGTTTTAACTAACCCTCTAGTGATGGTCATTTTGGATTATTTCCAGTTTTTCTGTAATAAAACGATATTGGAAACATCTTTGTAGTCATAGTTTGGTATATTTTCCAAAACCCAGTTATGTACATTTTAAATTAAAGTGTATTTCAGATTGCCCTCCAGCGAAGGCACCTTATTGATCACCCTTTATGCTAGTAGCCTCATGAGGCTTCTTACAGATGAGGCAACCAAGACTTTGCTAAGTCAATACTTACCATTACATTGTCATCACTTGAGCTTTAAACATGACAGAACATTGGGTCACTTCTTGATAGTCCTCACGTAGACTATACTCTCCTCTTTACAGAGCAGTCACTGAACAAGTATTTGTTGAATTAATACTTTGTTAATACTTCATATGTGTAAATCACAGCAAACTGTTATTTCCCACTATATAAAGTGAAGTGTGTCTATGCTTTATTTTTTTATTTTGAAACAGGGCCTCACTAAATTGCCAAGGCTAGCCTTGAACTTGTGATCCTCCTGCTTTAGCCTCCTGAGTTGCTGGGATTACAGATACACATCACCATGCCTGGCTGTGTATGCTTTTTAAAGTACTAATGTGTATTTCCATGATACACCATGGTCAAAGAATCACCCATGAATGGTTTCTCCCCAGAAAGCACAGTGTGCAGAGTCCAAAGCACTCAATCCCTCGTTCCTGAATGCTCTCAGCAAGTATTTGATGAGCAGCTGCCAGGTAGCAGCTTTGTACTGGTTAAATTAAGATGTTCTCAAGACACTTGGAATGTAGTATATAAGAAAACTGCACTCAGCAGGGAGCAGTGGTGCACACCTGTAATCCCAGAGTCCTGGGAGAATGAGACAGGGGTATCCCCAAGTTGGAGGTCAGACTGGGCAACTTGGCAAGACCCTGTCTCAAATTACAAAATGGGAGCCTGGTGTGGTGGCACATGCCTGTAATCCCAGCAGCACAGGAGGATTGAAAGTTCAAATCCAGCCTCACCAACTTAAATGCTAAGCAACTTATCAAGACCCTGTCTCTAAATAAACTATAACAAGGGCTGGGGATGTGGCTCAGTGGTTAAGTGCCCCTGGGTTCAATCCCTGGTACTTTAAAAAGAGACCAAAAGGGTTGAGGATGTAGCTCAGTGGTGGAGCACATATGGGTTCAATCCTCAGTATCCCCCCTCCCCCCCAAAACCCCTATATTCATATACTGTCCATTCATTTGACAGATACTCATTGCAAGCTAAAGTTTGCTCTGCACTCTGCAATTTCTGAGGACATGTCACTAAGTGCTAGAGGAGAATGCCTGGTTTCATGGCACATCTGTTCTAGAAGAATCTAGAAAGTCCCTCTCCTAAGTGTAATAAGTATTACACATAGGCAATGGGGTTAAGAAGGCACTACATGTAAGGAGCTATCTGAGCTGAGGTGTAGACAGGAGGAAAAGCTGGCTTAGCAGAGAAGTCATTCCAGTTGGAAGGAACTGTAGGAGCCAAAATGCAGGGTTTGCATTTTGCAAATGATGAGCATGTTGTGGCTAGAATTGGGTGGGGCAGGAGGGGAGGCTGATAGTCTTGCTGTGGTCTCCACATTCTCAGTCTAGGTAGGGGCCAGACTTTTGAACTTTGTGCCCGTTTCATAGATAAGGAAACTGAGGCACCAGAGGGATGGGACTTACCATGGTCCCAAAGTAAAAGCCTGTCACGTTTTTCATGGATGACTATCGAATTTCTAATTCCATAGGCCTTTGAGTTTGTATTTCAAAGAAAAAATTCAGACTTAGTCAACATTTATAGCCTACTTCTGTAGCCTACTTTTTAAAATTATAGCAAACATTCATTTTTCAGAACAGTTTTGGTTAGAATTTTTGTTCCAATGAATGCATTCTCCTTGTTTAAAAGAAAATGACAAGTAAGGCAAGAGTCACCTTTTACTCCCACCCCAAACAATTCCTGTATCTTCCCCCTAAAATACCTACTGTTATTTATTAGTCCTCTTCCTAGAATTTTATTACTGCTTATATTTATATAAATGTGCTTTTGCTTTATTTAAAGAAGATGATTATTGTTTGGGGGGGGGGCTACATTTATTGCTCAAAGGTACAGACTTGCCTGACATGCACTAGGCCCTGGGTTTGATCCCCAGTGTTACAAACAAATCAAAAAACCCTTTGTTGTTCCATCATCTTAAATCGAACTCTTGTTTATTTTACCAACAGTTTTTATATTTAAGAAAACCCTGGTCTTCCCTAAATATAAAACTTCCTTAAATATAAAACCACTGTACACAGCCATGCTTGGCATATAATATGTGCTCAAGAAATGATTGCTAGCCAGGAGCAGTGGCACACTCCTGTAATCCCAGATGCTCAGGAGGCTGAGGCAGGAGGATTGCAAGTTCAAAGCCAACCTCAGCAAAAGCGAGGTGCTAAGCCATTCAGTGAGACCCTGCCTCCAAATAAAATATAACATAAAGCTGGGGATGTGGCTCATTGGTCAAGTGCCGCCAAGTTCAATACCCGGCACACCCTCCCCCACCCCCAACCCCCCAAAAAAGAAATGATTGCTAAAGAATGAGAAATGTTGCTGATGAAGAATAAGGTACTCATTAGGTAGTCATAGGTCAATCAAATCATAGTAACTATCATCACAGGTTTGAAAACGTCTTCTGGATATCCAGATGACTGGATTGTCTGCTCCTTGTTTCATGATTTCCAAAAGAATCACTGAGAAATCATTTAGTCCTAGATCCTCACTAGAATGGAGGCTCACGCTGGCATTTTATTAGCTATACCAAATACACCAAACACATCCTGCAACATCTCAGGCTGGCAAAAAGCCCAATATTTGAAACAGCACCTAATCCTGGAGTGAGACCTAGTGCTGACTTGTTTCTGATGTGATAAAAGTGCAGCTGCTCCGTGCTAGGTGGGCTGGTCTTCATAAATCTGATTAGCAGCGGCAGCAGCAAGCGCTGCAGCCATGATGAAATTAATGCCCTCTCCAGAGGAGCAGCCCTCTTCTTCTCTAGATGAACTATGGTCGTAGAGTTAATTCATCTCCAAGGCCAAGGGCATTACGGTTGGGAGCAAAACTGTAGCTGTTTGAGAAAGGAGATGGTTTTTACTAATATTTCTACGACTTCTAAAAATTTGCTCAGGGCACAGATTGTTTTCCCAGGGCACTAATACTGGATTGGGAATTAAGACCTGCTCTCCTCTCAGTACAAGCCATGAATAGTAGCAGAGCGTTTAGCTTGCTCATTAAGCCCAGTTTCCTGGATCACCCTAGGTAATGATTAACAACCCAGAATTTTGAGATAATCTAATCTACTCTAGCTACAAACCTATCACTGTGAGACTCAGGGACAAAGACATGGCCAGAACCTTGCTAGGTTTAAGATACTTGTTAAATACAAAGCACTTTTCATTCAATAAGCATTTTTTAAGTATTACCTGTTTGCCAGGCCCAGGACTAGGAATGCTTGGGAAAGTGTGATAAGGATTTGGGGGAGCCCACTAGGAAATCTGACCTTGACCTTTCAAACAGACAGAATTTAGATAAAACAGAATAAAGGAAGACTTAGAAATTTACATACTGGAATAGAATAAAGAGAGTTCATTTTTCTCCTTTGCCTTTTACAGAATTGTAGCTTCCTTCTGAAACCAGAGAAAGAAATCTGAAAGAACGCTGAAATAAAATTATTCCAAATCTTTAAAATAAATTTGGTGGATTCCTGTAAGAGATGAACTGAATTTTAATTAAAAGCTCCCCCAGCCAAAAATTTAGTAAATATTAACCATTACTTACTTAGTCTGACATCAATGTTTTCTAGTAAACATAGTGATTCACTTTATGAAGGTAAAGTTATAAGATGACAGAAAATGGAAGCCTGGGTTAATGGCTAGCATTCAAATCATAAGGCATACAATGGACTACATTTAAGCGAATCCCACTACAGGTCTGATATAATTTTCCTTTAAAGAGACTTCCTCCAGCTATCTATCCCTTCCTAAGACATCAATCTCTCTGCTGCTAATTTTTAAAGAGCCAGGTTAAAAACAAGGTGCCCAAATTCATAAACAAAGAATAAATGGTGAACTGAAAAAACTTGCCCCATTTAGAGTGTTTCTATGGTATTCCTGTTAAATACAGATTGGGACTTTAAAAGTTTGGAATTCATAGGCTTAGATGGGCAGAAATGAAGTGCCACCTTATCTCCTCTTGGATCTTGCCACCTTCTTGGGAAGCAAATTGCAGTGGGTGCTCCATCTTGCCAAATGCCTGTAGCTTGGATGAGGCCTTCTTGTGCCTATGTTAGTCACTCTCTTAAAACAGTCAAGTACAGAAGTTGGTATTCTCGCCATGACATCACTTTTGAGACACTGAAGAAATGTGTGACCATTCTTAAGACAATGTTGATAAAGACCTTGCCAGCATCAGTCAGCATAGGCTACATTACGTTGCAGTTAAGGGGGTGAGGGGAGCCTCTCCAGTCTCAGGTTAAAAACAACAAAGATTTATATCTTTCATGCTACATGTCCAGAAAAATGTATTGGCTAAGGCAATATGTTCTGCCTTCAGGCATAGTTGGATCAAGATATTTCAAGGTGGTCCTTTAGATTCCACCTTTCAGCTTTCCTCTGTGTTGACTCCGGTCTCTTGCAGTCTCCATCTACAAGTCTCGTAGGGGGAGAGGGTTACTTCCCAGGAATGCCCACAAAAGTCCCAGAGTTGTTCTAACTGGAAAATTTGAGTTTCATATCTACTACTAAACCAATCAAGGGAAAGGAGATGGAAATACCCCAATTGGCCTGGAGTTCATGGAGGGATTAGCCCCATCCAAATGTGAGAGGGCTAGTCCCTCAAGAAAAATCCAAGGGAGGTAGCCAGATGAAGGGAGAATGGATATATATATATATTTTTTTAAAGCAATTTTATTTTATTTTTTTTAAATATTTATTTATTTACTTTAGTTGTACACAATGCCATGCATTTATGCTTACGTGGTGCTGAGGATTGAACCCGGGCCGGGCACGTGCGAGGCAAGCGCTCTGCCGCTGAGCCACAACCCCAGCCCAGAGAATGGATATTAACGCAAACCCAAACAACAGTCTCTATTACATGATCCAAGACTTAAAATGCCATGACCCTTGTCTGATTCAGGCCCTGATGGTTTCCATGTTATGGAAGGTAATAATAATGACCCATTTGTGATCCCTTAACTGTTAGAAAGAAAGGTTATTTAATTTTATTCATGTAGCAAGTAAGTATTAAATGTCTATAATATACTAAAATCCAGAAACTAGAAACTCTCCCAGATGGTGGGAATACAAACTTTAACAGTTGTTTTTTCTTTTTAAATTTTGTTTTAATTCATTATATATGATAGTAGAATGCATTTTGACACATCATACATAAATGGAGAATGACGTCTCACTCTTTTGGCTGTACATGTTGAAGAATCACATCAGTTGTATAATAATATAAGTACATAGGGTAATAATGTCCAATTCATTCTGCTATCCTTCTTACCCCTCCCCTCCATTCACTCCCCTCTACCTAATCCAAAGTATCTCTATTTTTCCCTAGCCTTCCCCCTTATTGTGAATTAGCATCCGCATATCAGAAAAAAAATATTTGGTCTTTGGATTTTGGGGTTTGGCTTATTTCACTTAGCGTGATATTCTCCAGCTCCATCCATTTACCTGCAAATGCCATAATTTCATTTTTATTCAAGGCTGAGTAATATTCCATTGTGTATACATACCACATTTTCTTTCTTTCTTTTTTTTTGGTACTGAGGATTGAACTCAGGGGCACTTGAACACTGGGCCACATCCTCAGCCCTTTTTTGTGTTTTATCAGAGTCAGGGTCTCACTGAGTTGATAAGTGCCTCACCATTGCTGAGGCTGCCTTTGAACTCATAATCCTCCTGCCTCAGCCTCCCAAGTGCTGGGATTACAGGCGTACGCCACCACGCCCAGTTTACCATATTTTCTTTATCCACTCATCTGTTGAAGGGTAACTGGGTTGGTTCCATAGTTTAGCTATTGTGAATTGAGCTGCTATGAACATTGATGATTTTAAGTCCTTTGGTTATAAACTGAAGAGTGGGATAGCTGGGTCAAATGATGGTTCCTTTCCAAGTTTTCTGAGGAATATCCATACTGCTTTCTGTAATGGTTGCACTGATTTGCTGTCCCACCAGCAATGTATGAGTTTTGATCTCAAAGAGTCCCTAGGGACAAGGGCATTTAATACAAAACTACAAGTTTTCAAACTACACATTATAAAAGAGATATGTACACAAGTATTCTGTGACTTTTGTCCTGAATTTTACTGGTCATTGAGCTTATTGTTACTTCCTCAACTTGAAACATATTGAGAAATCAAGGAAGTTGTATGAAATTGAACACACATGAAGCATCTGTTCATGAGTGAAATTTGGAAGTACTCCTAAAATGAACTAAGTTGGATGGTGATATTTTTCTTCTTAACCAGACAGATTCATGTCAGGTTGCAAGGAAGTGGACATATAAGAACTAAGGAAGTTTTTGTGTAAGATCAGTTATGAATTTCACAAAGAAAAATTCAACCTAATTTTCAAAGCAACAAAAGTCTAATGTTTTTCATGAGAACAGGTTTATGTAGATAGTGATGTGGAGTTTTTTGTTTGTTCATTTGGTTTTGGGGGGTGAGCTACCGGGGATTGTACTCGGGGGCACTCAGCTACTAAGCCACATCCCCAGCCCTATTTTGTATTTTATTTAGAGACAGCATCTCACGAAGTTGCTTAGTGCCTCCCCCTTGCTGAGGCTGGTTTTGAACTCGCAATTCTCTTGCCTCAGCCTCCTGAGCAGCAGCTGGGAATACAGGCATGGGTAACCAGCTAATAGTGAGGTTTTATGACCAAATGATCAAAGTCTTGAATGTGACATCCTTGTTGTTTCCACTGTTGATCAGAATTTAAGATGTGTCCCATTTGTGGCATTTTAAGACTGTGACTGAAGGTGACCTTAAATGATTCTTGGTGGGTTTTTTCAGATGAAAATAGTAAATGCCTCAGGGAGATAACTGTTCCACATTCTTTGAGGCAGAACAACCAACACTTTGCAATTCCATCTGCCATTCAAAATGCTGCAGAACAGCCATGATTTCTTCATGCGGAAGCAGGTAGTGCCAGGTCAGTACAAGAGAGGGTGTCATCCGCCACTGTGAAGCCCTGGATGGGCTACTAACAAGAGACTCATTTCTTCTAAAATTGTAACATTTTCAGAAATCAAGGAAGTTGTATGGAATATAACAGGCAAGAAGAATTTGTTCACATGTAAAATTGGTAGCTAGAAAGTGCACATTTAAGACTCAAAGAAGTTTTTAAAATGCAGAGACTAGTCTTTATTCCCTTCTCCAGCACCTCTAAACACCTCATGCCCCGTGGCATGCTAGCCAATGGTAATGCAGAAATGAATGTTACATAGTACTTGTCCTTGTCTCACTGTCTATTGGAGATAAGGGCACAAACACATAGTTACAGCATTATGTCATATATGCTGTGTTGGGCTTTTACAAGGTGCTGGAAGAAAGGTTCATGTAAAAAGCCATGTTTAAGTGGAGTCTACAAAGATGAATATAGTTGATCAAATTGATAAGGTCAAGGAGGTCCATGTAGCAGACACAGTCATAAAGGTATAAAATATGTCATGTACAAGGAAAGAGCAAAGGGAAACCATGGAAGGCTACTGAACAAGAGGATAATATAGGCCAGATGCAGTGGCACACACCTGTAATCCCAGCGGCTCCGGAGACTGAGGCAGGAATATTACAAGTTCAAAGCCAGTCTCAGCAATTTAGTGAAGCCCTAAGCAACTTAGTGAGACCCTGTCTTTAAATTAAAAAAAAGGGGGGGGGGGGGGCTGGGGATGTGGCTCAGTGGCTAAGTGCCCCTGGGTTCAATTCCTGGTATTAAAAAAGAGAGAATAACATGATTTAGGTTGTCCCTCTGAAGCCTCCTTCTGGGGGTATTGAGAAGGATTTGACTGCAGACCAGAGAGGTTGGAAGTAGGGACAGTGCCAGAGGGCTCCTGCAGTCTCCAGATGTGAAGAGAGACTGAACTAAGGAAGGCAGGGCAACGAGGCTGGAGCAAGGAGGACATGACAGCTAGTTGCTAAGAAAGCAGAAATGGCAGGACCAGGGGGTGGGGAGGTGGGTGCAGGAGAGGTGTCCAATGTTCCCAGGCTGGCTTCATGGGCATGTAATTTGTGCAGTTAGACTCAAGAGAGTCCTGTGGTAGATTTAATGCTCTGCTGTCACTGGCTTTACATTATTAATAATAAGGGGGCACCATTTGTGCCCTGCTAATCACGTAGCCTGTCCTTTCCCAGGTTTATTCTCTGAGCTAAAGGATGAATTGTGGCACCAATAACTGAAGTGGGAAACACTTCATTTTGCTCTGTGTGGTGCAGTGGAGAGATGAGTTCAATTCTGTGTGAATTTTAAGCACCTATGTATCATTAATGTAGAGCTATTCAGTGGCCTATTAGAAATTGCATGCAAATTCTGAACAAGGTACAGCCTAGAGATACAGATGCAGGGGTCGGGGACAAGGACATTGGTGGAGCTATTTGATGTAGATGAGCATGTGCAGAAGGGAAAGACAGACTGAACTTTGGGAGCACCAATGCTTAAGAAATCAGAGAAGGACAGGAGAAATGGACGCATCGAAGTCCTATGGAAAAAGTTTGGAATTCTGTCCTGAAAGTCACGGAGAAAGCAGTATGAAGAAGGGAGTGATCATCTGAACCATATGCCTCAAAGAGATCAGACAGGACCAAAGTGGGACAATGTCCATTGCACTGGGCTGTTGGAGGGACATGGCCATTAACAAGAACAATGGTGGAGATGGAGGCTATCAGACAACAGGAAGAAGGAGAAAGCAGGAGGAAGCAGAGAACCCAAATGCAGACTGTCCTGCCAAAAGCCTGAGTCTGATGTCAAAGGGAGGAGAGGAGTGGGGGGCAGGAAACAGGCAGGGCTTATTTTCTTTTTAAGATGGAAGGAAATTGAACAAGTTTTAATGTAAAAGCCCTGATCTCATGAGAGGAGGGCACACTTCTAGAAGTACAAAAGATGCAGGTGGGACTGGTAGTGACAACTTCATTGATAGAGTGGTCAGAAGGTAAGTGTTACACACATTCCACCCACTACAAATACATTTGCAAGTTACAAAAAAAAAAAAAAAAAAAAACTAATTTTTTCAGTAGTATTAAATTTACTAAGAGTGAGGTGATTAGGAAAGCAGCCAGGCTTTTGAAGAGTATTAGTGGCAAATAAACTTTTGCAAGGGGAAGGGACATTGACCAGAGACAGGTGGTAAAGAGGCTCAGGAAAGAGGTGAATGGTGCTTGCAATTTGTGTGGGTGGAAAACTGTAAGATGAAACTTTGGTTCAGGGTATTAAAAAGCTGAACAAAGAAGAGATTTTTTTTTCTCCCCCTTTAATCTGTATAGACTCTCCACTGCAGTATTAAAACCCTCACAACAGCACAGGTTTTTCTCAGTGCTGTCTGGGCTGACAGCACACGAGATCCTAAGTATCAGCAGAGACCAAAAATCTACTGGGGCTGTAGTAGGGGCAATACTTATTTGGTGAATAATTAATGCCTCATCAAGACCTGAGGCTCCTGCCTCCCTCAGATTAGTGGATGTTTATAAATTCGTAGGGTAGCTTAGTCTATGGTCTAATAATTAAACTTCTCTTGGCCCTATCTCATTGTAGCCAAGTTAAAGACTGACCATTTAGCTATGTAAACCCTTCACCTTGATGACTGGAAAACAATCAAAATCTCAGGACTGGGCTAACAACTAACTACATTCCCCTCATGTCAGGCACAATTGGTCAGAGCAGAACTAAAGAAAGCTCAGACTTTGACTCCATCCATGGTGAAGGACAGCAGAATTGGCTAATTCACAGGAGTAGGTTGGTCCCCAACCTCTTTTGCCTGTCCAACTGCCAGGAGAAGGGTGAGCTTCTGTTTAACCAGCCAGCTACACACAGTGCTGTTAAAGACTCTTTATTAGAAACCCCTTCTCACCCCATTTGTATACCATGGAGTTCCTCCCTAGAATTGTGGAGATTGTGCTGTATGGAAATTTTTAAGGGTGTCTCATGAGAATGATCTCTAGCTTTGTGGCCGTGTATCAGTTCTTCCACAGAGAGATGGGGGAAACAGGCCTAAATGATAGTGTCGTTCAAGAAATTACCTGAATTAATGCCAGCATTCCTTAAGAAGTAGGTTTTCAAAAAACGACCGGATAATTCAGTGCCATGACCACCTGGGTAGCACAGACAGTAAACAGGTCCTGAATAAATGTGTGCGTAAACAATGTGCAATGGATAGCAGTTTCCCTTTTTCATATGAAGATAGTGAAGATGAGCCCATCTCAAACTCTGGCTCTAGATTCTGGTGTGTGTGTGTGGGGGGGTGCTCACATTCTAAACAACAATCCCGACAGGTCGACCCCCTAAGGAGTAACCTGCCTTCTCTCAGCGCCGGTGCAAGAGTTTGTAGCCTTGGGCAGCTTTTCATGACTCACTTCTTACAAATGTAAATATACAAGTCCAGGTAGTTTCCAACCAATTCCCCTCACTGGGTGATCTGAGCACCTATCTCTGAAACCAGCCCAAACGCATCCCACCCTCACACGGGCCCAGGACGCGCACTAGTGGAGGACCCGCCGTTCCACGCTGGAAACTGGAGGCGCCAAAACCCAGCAGCAACCCTAGAAGCCTGCCTTAAAACAAAAGAAGCGCCCCAGGGGGGTGGGACCGGGACCTTACCCCCTCCTCACGGAGTTTCAGCCGCCCGCCCCCTCAGCCCCTGCTCTGGTGTGCGCATGAGCAGAGGCGCTTCCCTGGGTTCCTCCCAAGGCTAAACTTTCTAATTCCCTTCTTTGGGCTCGGGGGCTGCCTGGACCGGCAGGACCGCTTGCACCGTGGGGTGAGAAGAACAAAGTGGCTGCGTGATTTTTGTTTTTTCCTCCTTTCTCCAGCCCAGCCCCTTCTTCCTTGGGAGCAGCAGGAAATGGAAGTGCCCTTCTCTTTTCCCTGAATATTCGCCTTTCCCCCCTCCACCTCTCCAGAAACGAAGACGCGAAGAAAAGGCAGGCAGTTTGGCTGGGGTGTTTCCCTCCTTCGGCGGTGTCCCCTCGGCTGTAGAGTCTGGATATGGGGCTGCTCCAGGTGTTTGCCTTCAGTTTCTTAGGTAATTCTGAGAAGCGGTGGGGAGAGGGGTGGTGCTTGGGCATGGGGGAGGGAAACCCTAAAGCAGTTTGTCCTGGCTTCAAAGGTAGTCTAGGGGATCGGGAGCAGGACAGGTTGGAAATGACCTCCCTGGGATTAAACGCCACCACCTTCACCTCAGTGGTGGCTGGGGATGGCGCATGGGAAGGGCTGTGGACCCGCATCCCCCGGCTCTGCACCCAGAGCTCCCTCCCCTGCTGCTCCGGAGGAGGCACCTTCTGCCAATTCATTTTACCCATTAGGGAAAGCAGGCTTCCTAGGGTGGCAGGCGTTGCCGTGGAGGATCTGAGAAAAACTCAATTGCCCAGGAAAGTGCCGGGGCCGAGTGTAGGCATCGTCCAGGGAACAGATTTGGGGCCATGTGGCTTTAATTAACCGTCGCTGTTTGTCTCTGGGTGGCACCAGAAACAGCTGGACTGGATGGTTTTTCGAAATGGCGAAACATTGAAGCCACTTCAGGGCTGCAGGAACTAAAGATTTGCCCTTTGCATGGGGAAGCGGCATCTGCTATAAGCTCCTGGTCCCCCACCCCTCCATGAATCTCCAGAGACCCCAATGCGTGCATGCGCACACGCTTTAAGCCCCCACGCTGGCACATTTCCACAGGTACAAATTTCCACGCACACATACTGGGGAGGCGCTCCGCACTGCCATGTGCGCGCGGGTGTGCAGCGCGTGGCCGCTAGCCTCCCTGAGCCTCGGTTTAGGCACGTCGAAGTGGCGGGTCAGCACATCCACCTTTTGTGGTGGGGGGTTACACCTCTGGGGTGGTTCAGGATGGGCGCACGCAGTGGGATGGGTTTCCCAGGGGTGATGCCTTCAGCTGCTGCTAGACAGACCTGATGACGTGTGTAGGTTTCTTTCTGCGTTTTTTTTTTTTTTTCTCTCTCTCCAGACCCTGCCTTCCCAGCCTTTTCGCTTATCGCTCCATTGTGTTTTTTTCTGTGTATTCTGCTTTCTTCTGAATTCGGTCATTCCCTGCCTCCTGCTTTCTCTTTTTCTCGGGCCTATTCCCCGCTTGTACCCCCTACCCCACCCCCAACCACATAGCTTGCTCTTTCTGTAGCCTTGTGCGGAACCCGAGTGCGCACTCAAGAACCGGAGTTCAGCTATGGTTGCGCTGAAGGCAGCTGCTACCCCGCCACCGGTGACCTTCTCATAGGCCGAGCTCAGAAGCTCTCAGTGACCTCCACGTGCGGACTGCACAAACCGGAACCCTACTGTATTGTCAGCCACCTACAGGTGAGGACTGACCATCGGGTGCTTGCACCTCCTCCAGGCAGGCACAGGGGACTCCGCATTCTGCCAGCAATCCAGATAGGAAGTGCAGCCAGCCGGGAGTCCTGGGATTAGGCTAGTCACTCTCGCCCCCACCTCAGTTTGCACAGTTGCATCCGCCAAACATTTCCTGCCACTACCACAATCAGTATGAAAAGCCAGGACTGCAGACAGACCTGGCTCTTGCCTTGTGCCCTGCCTCAGGGGCTCCAAAAGTCTTCTTTCTTTCTTTTTTGATTTTTTTTATTTGGAAATGTGCATTAAAAATGGTTTATCACCTTATATACTGAGCAGTAATTTTGTGTCCCCCTCCCCCCAATCTTTCATCACAGAAGAGGGTATTCAAAGCACTGTTGCCTTGCAAGGTGATTCCAGTCACTGAACCCATTTTTATTTCTTAGTTTGGTCCTCTGCCCACTTACCTCCATTAGATATTAAAATCTGATGCTTTCTTTTACAGAATGCCCAGGTTGCTATGGTACCCTGAGAGTAGAGGACCAAAATGTCAATGTGTTACCTGTTTCTAAGAGCGGACCCAAATTTTAAACTTCAGAGGTCAGGTTATACAAAGTCAGAACTAATTTAAAAGACAGAGTATAAACTACCCAGAATTTGGATCCTTTTTCTTGATTCTTCAAAAGAAGGCTTATATCTCTGGTCTCTAACAAAAGCAAAAGATGTTAGTTTCACATGTAGGGTGAGTTCTAAGCTACTTGTGCAGAGCCTGGTCACACCAGCCCCCCACCTGTGTGTCTGCCCTTCAGTAGGAGGACATTGTGTCCTGTGCTTTGCACAGCAGATGCCCTAGAGTAGAGACACATTTACAAAGCAGAAAGTTCATTCTGGAGACCTGATAAATTAAACTGAAGGAATGTGGTAAAGTGAATTTCACTTATTTGCTTCCAGGTTTATACAGAGATGTCTAGACTGCTTCCTCCTGATTAGAAGGGAGGCTATAATTAACCTTTTTCTTTTTTTAAAGTTCTGGTAATTGTTTGTCAGTACTAGTTTCCTTGACTACAAGTTAATGAAGGCAGTTGATGTTACCTTTTCTAATATTAGCATTAAAATTTTACCTAAACTGTTGTGCTGACATTTACTTCAGAGGCCAGGACATCCTGTAAATGAATCACCAGAGTCTGAAATCAGCTTCAACCAGAATGAGAATCACTCTGCTTGTCTTAAAAGCAAGTACAGCCAGACTCTCTGGTTTATAGGATTAGCCATGAAATTGTGGAGTGCTTTTCACAGATAATGGGATCTAAAAGGGAGTAGGCATGCACTTAAAAAAAAAAAAAAAAAATTTCTGGTGCTGAGGATCTAACCTAGGGCCTTGCAAATGCTAGGCAAGTGCTCCACATCCTCACCCACTTTCCTCAACACATTTAGTGGGTGTAGAAACTAAGGCAGAAAGTTTTTGTTCCTCGTCCTCATGTATACCTAACTTTTGGTCTCTAGTATCGTCATTTATTTGTTGGTTAATACATCTTGCCAATCCTCAAATTCTTTGGGGAAGAAGGTAGTAACTAAGTAAATACAAATGTAAAAGTATAGTCAGTTTGGGCCTTCTATTTGTGAGATATATGTTGGTCTCTATATGTCGTGTCATTTTCAGACTTAAGAATAATCTGTACTTCTTAAAATATAGGTACAGAGCAAAGCTCCATATGGAAAGGGAAACTAGTAAGCTATGCTGTTTATGATCCACTCTATTACCCTGCAAAGACAGTTGGGAATTCTTTTGGCCCTATGGCTCATTTGTCTATGGCTGCCATCTTAGGGAGAAAGAAAATAAGAGAAATTCAGATCTCTAAAACAAGTCCATCTTCATTCCAGTTCACATTCATTTGGGAGTTCTTTGAATTGGCCTTGATTTATAGAGGTCCAGTGTGGTGGCAGGACAGCCTGGTACCCGCCTCTCCAGCTATTCTGGGCAGGTTAGCCTGTGGGCCACAACTGCTGAGCTGCTTGCTTGAACAAAATAGAAGCTAAGCAATCTTGTCCTGTAGATCCCAAAGCCTCTGGAAATACTTCTGCCTAATAC
Organism: Tamias sibiricus; assembly: GCA_025594165.1. Lineage (NCBI taxonomy): Eukaryota > Metazoa > Chordata > Mammalia > Rodentia > Sciuridae > Tamias > Tamias sibiricus. Next base: position 81,750,571 of record CM046664.1, read on the forward strand.
TTGGTTTCTGCCTTATTTAGGTTTTAGAAAATCAGGCCAGATGAATTGTTCTTTTCTTTTGTTTTTTCATTTCCAGTTTGCTTTATGTCAGCAAAAACTCTAATACCTCTTCTGCATTTTCCTTTAGACTAAGCTTCTCCAGCTATTTGCTGAGATTAAGGTTTAAGCCTAGAAATTTGATTTTGATTAAATTAGTAGCTTATGAAAACAAAGCCCTCTTTATACTTTTGACCTTGAATTTGCAAGAAAGGAGAAAATTTATTTTCAGGAGTATTTTAGACTCAATAATTAAAAGAGAAAGATGTGAGAGTCATTTAAGTAATTTTTGCTTATTCATCTTTTTTGAAGCGGTTATGGTTTGATTTTTGTATTGTGGGCTTAATGGGTTTTTTTGTTGTGGTGGTGGCTGGTTTTTTGTTTTGTTTTAGTGAGATTGCTTCCTAGACTCACGAAACTTAACTTGTTTTCAGGAGGACAAAAAATGCTTCACATGCGATTCCCAAGATCCTTATCATGAGACCCTCAACCCTGACAGCCATCTCATTGAAAATGTGGTCACTACATTTGCTCCAAACCGCCTCAAGATTTGGTGGCAATCCGAAAATGGTATGTGGTTGGTGTGGGGACAAGTTCCATGGGGTGTGATTGGTAACATGCATGGGGTTTATAGGCTCCTGGTGTTTGTAATTACTATTGGCTTTTCTGTCGTGTAATTATGGCCTCTGACAGATATACTGCCTGCAGTACTAACTTTTCTTGGTAAAATCTGATGCTTCTCTCTGAAGCAGACAGCTCCGAAGAAAGCGATCTCTCATGCTTAGACCACAGGAATATACCATAGTCCTCACCTAAGGGGCCCTTGGGGAATGAATTTGTGTCGAGGCAGTCACAGGAGGGTGTGTGAAGGCCTCCATATTCCTCAGGCCCTTGTTCTTCCACAGAACATAGCTTTCATTTTTATCAACCCCAAAGCTAAGGGCAAAATCAGAGCCCCTTCCCCACCTTCTTTCCAGCTACAGAAAATTTCATAATAGTAATACTGTGAAATAAGAACAGTGATATAATTTTAAGAGTTCATCAGTATGGATATGACCCCAAGTTAAACTGTTTCCCCAGTAATTATGTAAATCCAGGCCCATTTTTTTCCTTTGCCTTTTGGGATTTGGCTTATTAAATTCATCAAATATGATGCTCCTATTGCTAAGAAACTAAGGTCACATTGGTATCACATTTGTTAAATGTTGAAATTTGGGGAATAAAGGTAAAGTCAGTGTGTTAATTAGCGACATACCATTAGATCTGTTTATAAAAATTTTATGAAAAAGGACCCTTGAAGTGAACAGAAGTCTGGCATAAAGGGCCTGGATACAACTAAATTTCTTTAGCATATGTCCTATACCTGGGGAGCTTTGGATGTGTGCATTTGTTTATCATTCAATAATACAGAAACTCCCTTAATATCTTCCATGTCATTCACTATTAAATTGCAAAGGTTTCTAGAAGACTGTTTCTAGGGAGGGTTAGTTGTTCATTGATTGGCCTTGGGAACTATTGGTTACAAATTTGAGACAGATCCTCAGAAAGTATGCATCATTTAGATTAATTCTTAAAGAATTAACAGTTCCTACAGGAGAATATTTTGGTTGATAACTTCAATGTGAAAAAACGTTTCTATAAATCTGAGTCACAGAGGACTTCTGAAATAGCCTGGAGTGTATTACGAGCAGGGGCAAGAGTGTTTCCTGACCTCCCACATTCTTTCAGTGAAACGGAAAGACAATTAAAAGGGTACCTGGACAATAGGAGCAAGACTGTCCCCATTTCATTAGTATAATTGCTTTTCAGGTGATATAGTTCCTAGGGAAGGTTTTTCTTAGTTATATCTGGAGTTGATCAGTTCCTACAGCTTTGAATTTTTGCAACAAGAGAGTCCAAATGCCAGAAGGATTTTCCAAACAGAGGGGCTTGAGTTCTCTGTCACAAAGATTAGATGAGATTAGACAGATGGAACTCGGCCTTTAGAAAGTCAGACTGATTGTTACTATGCCCTATCATCTCTCTGTTGTCTGATAGCTCACAATTAAAGACTTTCTCTCTGAATGTGACTTTATCTATTTTCTGTGTGTTTTGCGTGAATTGTGCTTATGCATGGTGGTATTTAAATCAGCAGAGCTCAGGCCAAGAGATGTGCCTGGAACATACAGCTACTTTTAACTGACCCTTCATGGTGATCTGTTCCTAGATCTGAAAAATTAAATACACTGTAGAAGAATGATCTTGTTTCTCTTCTCCATGGATTTTTCTTCCCATATTAAGACACAAAAACAAAACACCACGGAAAAAAACCAAACCATAGTGCTTTATCAGGCTATAAACCTAAATGGAATGTATGCTTTGGGGACACACATTGTAGTATGTGTTCTTATATTACATATAAGAATGTCTTATGGGGCTGGTCTTGCTTTGTATTTTATTTCGTTATCTCTTAATTTTGAACAAATATCCCAGATGTTTTAAAAGCCTGGAAAAGGAGAGAAGTAAAATCACCTTAGCTTACATTTCACTCAGGAATAGTGTCCACAGTAGTTTTTGTAACATGTTTCTTTTTAATAAGTTAGATAAGTTTCGTTAGTATGATTATAGTGTTTTTCTTTAACATTCCAACTAACTCATATCCGTTCCAGTGACCACTTTTTCCCCTCAATCGACTTGGCAGTTTTCCAGCAGGAGAGTTTATTTCAAAAGATCCTACTGATTTCCTGAAAATACAACCAGCCTGTGACATGATTCATCCCGAGACATTCTTGTCTTCCCGCTTTTAAGAGTTCTTTTACTCTGGAAGATGGCCCCCAAAGGCTCCTTCCAATCTGGAAATATGGAAAAGTCTCCTTGACCAAGCAGGCAGGCTAGAGGGCTTGGGGTTGGGGGAGGTGCTTCTCATCCCTGGGATTCCAGTGGCCTTTTTAGTGTGTTCAAGTGGGACCGACTGACCCTCAGGGCACAGTGCAAAGGCTCATTTGTTTGTTCAGGCTTTCCCCTGAAAGGGAAGATGTTAGTATTTGTTCTGGGCCAGTTTATTTACTTGACTGATTCTTTGTCTCTTTAGCATTGTTTTTCGGCTGTGGAAATGCATCCAAAGGTTGCCCCATTGGGACAGTTTTTTCTAAATTGGCGTATAACTAATATATGCACTAGGTTTATTTATTTTCTTTGCTGTCCCATGCAGAAAAAAAGAGTATTTGTATTTTATTGAAGGAGGATTGTGTTCCTTTGCTTCATACTGCAAGCTGACCCCCTACTGTGTACAGGAAGTGCCCCCTTCCTTTCTGAGAATTGCTTGGCTTAGAGGGTTGGGACATGTTTCATGTCTTCCTGGGCAAGAAATGTCTTTCTTGACAGCACTGAGAGGCATCCTGCCAGATGTCTTGTTCCTGTGAGCAGATTGAGTAAGTTGAGTTCCAGAATGACTTGTGGAAAACTGAAGACTCATTCTGGCCTGTGCTTCGTCACTTAAATAAGTACAGTGGATTAACGTTAATATCTTCAGCTTCGGCAAAAGCTAAAAGGCAAAGAGGATTTCTATGAGGAGCCTAGGGGTAGATTAAGAAAATAGTCTTAAATAGTTGTTCAGAGATGTTCCCATTGCCTTACTGTTTCCTTCTTTATTTTTTAAAAATTCTCTGATAGGTGTGGAAAATGTAACTATCCAACTGGATTTGGAAGCAGAATTCCATTTTACTCATCTCATAATGACTTTCAAGGTAAGAAATCCATAATTTTCTCTCAGATGACACGTGCGAGTGCTGTGTAATCTCCCCTTTCAAAACCAATGTCCTTATGAGTTGTCCCACGGGGAATTTTTGTTGCCCTAAGTTGGGATCATCGAGCAATTTTTAAAACATGGGCATGAATAATGACCATTAACAAATACTCTGTCTTCATGGCCATAAATAGAAAGAGCTTCTATTCTAAGGTAATTCAACTATAAACTTTTAATTAGATGTCTCTTTATCTCTCTGTAGAGAGAGGCAGCATTGACTTACTCCCAAACCACAATAAAACATCTGGACATAAATCTCTGATCCCATGTGTTTGTTTTAATGCTGAGTCTGGTAACTGAAAAGGAAGTGTATTATCTTTAGTTTTCAAGGTTTTGCAAAATTCGTGGGAATAGTTTTAAAGTTCCTTAAGAAATGTGTGTGCCTTCTTAAATGATGAGAAAAATCTACATTTTTCTTTTCAAGATGTAAAATGACTCCAGGACTAGGGAATGTCTCTGCACAAAGTCCCTTTGTTTCTTCTCAAGCAGCTGCCTGGAAATGACAGACTTCACATGGCTTAAAGTACATGTTGGCGCATATAAAACTCATAATTTGCTTTTTGCTTCCCAGATTAAAATCACTTTTGAATAGTTTGCAGTTGGAGTTCGGAAACTTATCTACACCCTTTTAGGTTAGGAAAAGGTGCTTGGGATACATGTCCCAGATGGCCAAGGAGTTGTGAAAGTTTCACTTGTGTCCACTTACCAAAGCCTGTGAGGCCAGGGAACAGGGGTGGGCGTGGGAGCCAGAAAGTAACTAGCAGGAACATTGGGGCCATGTGGTTCCCAGGCCTGAGCTTCATCCCTTGCTTATCCCCAAGTAACTGGTGGTTGTATTGCTGAGACAGTAAGGTTGACGTTGATACCAGGTCCCAAGGGTGAAAGAGAGAGTGTTCACAGAATAACTTGTCACCAAACTTGTCCTTTTACTGACCAACCAGTCAACCTGGTATTAATTGAAACTCAGTCACATGTGAAGATGTTGCCTTCAGTTTATGTGATACCTAAAAATATTAAAAGTCACCTTTATTAATGTTTGTGGTCCTGTCTTTTACCCTGGAGAGGGCATCTGTTCCACATACAGGGATAGTTCTGAGTTTATTTCTATTCAAAAGTCCTTTGGGCACATATTCAGTACTCATCTTAGTGAATATAGTGGGCCAAAGATGAAATTCTGCACACAAATGCAAAAGGTCAAACAGCAGGTGGCAACTAGATTGTGAACGATGGACACATTTGTCAGTGTTTAGTTTAAGGGGAAAAACTTACCCTTCGGGTTCTAGCTCCATTGAGAAAAGCAACGCATGCATATGGGGTTGGGTGGACTTGGGTGTGAATCTCTGTTCCGCCCTTTACTGGTGTGTGGTTTCATCACTGGTAAAATGGGAAGAAGGGTGCCTGCATCCCAGGGTTGTGTCACATACCCCTCTGCTCTGGGAATGGGGATAATCTTGCTGTCCTGGCATGCTGTGAGCACTTGATAGTTCTATAAATGCTGTACTTTAGTGTAGAGGAGGGGGATATTAATTTTAGCCGGGGATCAAGGAGAAAGCCTCCCGGGAGAGGACTGGGTCGCACTGGACCTGAGCCAGGAGGGCTGACCAGGATTTTAGCAGGATGGGGAGGAAGAAAAGTCACTCTTGGCAGAGAACACAGTCTGGGAGCATAGCACTGGTGTTGGGACTGTCCAGCAGGGTTTGTTAAGCCAGGTACTCTAGATCTGCCTGGAGCTCCAGGAAGTGAGGGTGGGGAAGTTAGCAAAGCAGATTAGAATCAGAGGGACCCTGCCTCCTTGGTGAGGAATGTGAACTTTGTAGGAAATAGGGACAAGAAATAAGGCCTGTGTTTCAGAAAGGTCAGCCCACCGAGGAAAAGAGCAAGGACTGGGATAGTGACAAGAGGGGACAAGTTGGATACTCTTACTGAACTCAGCGCTGGTGGTGGGCGGGTGTTAATGGAAAGGCCAGCTGCGAGCCTCCCTTAGGAGGGAGCCTCTTCCTGCAGCCCAGGAGTCCATATCACAGGTTGAGTATCCCTTATCCAAACTGCTTGGGACCAGAGTATTTAAAAATTTAAAATACTTGCATAGACATAATCACTTGAGCACCCCTAATCCTGAAATTCCAAATCCAAAGTGTTCCAATATTCAAAACTTTTTTAGTCAAGTTGGCACTCAGAAAGTTTTGAACTTCAGGGCATTTCAAATTTCCAAGTTAGGGGTGGTCGGAGTGCCTTTGGAAAGCTTTTTCACATCACATGTATCCTCTTGCTGCCATACTGAGACCCTCTGCTGCCGCTGCCTTTGAGAATCATTGCTGAGAGGAGAAGACCCGGTTTCCCATGGACAGTGACTTGGATACTTCAGGATCAAAGGTTGACCCGTGAAGGGGAGAAAGAGGAGAGGCAGAGCAGCAGAAGGAAAAGGATGTGTCAGAAATTATCTAGCGCTCTAACTGGGAAGATAGTGATTCCATCCACAGTGGTGGAGAGGGGAAGGGAACTGAGGTTAGGATGGAGATAAAGAGTATGTGTTAATTCTCAAGTTTGCCATGGAGGTGACTGATTCGGTTTTCTTGGGCTAGTAAAACTCATCTTGTGTATGTTCATTAAGTTTTTGTATACAGCCAGATATTTCCAAATTTTTGTGTTTATTATATATCTGGAGGCAACCGTGCAAAAGCATGAGGCCTGAGAAGATTGGTCACTAAGCAAAGGGCACAAAAAGGCTTCCTTTTTGAGGTGCAATGCATTGTTCCAGTTTCCAGCAGCTTCTTAACTCCACAGGAAATTGGATGACTTGTCAATGACCCTTTGGAACTTAGAAATTTCCAGAAGGGAAGAAGAAGAAAGCACAGGCAAGACTGGTTTCAATGCTTTTCTTCTGTTTTCCATTTTGACACAGTGACATCAGACCAGGTGTGACCCTCCCAGGCCCTCTCCAAGTGTCACCAAGTAGTAGTCTGATGTCATGAGACTATGCAATGGCTATTGGAACACAAGAGTTCAGCCAGTCAACTAGGGATCCTCCCTTACCTAAAATTCTTAGTCTAGTACTCCCTTCAGTTTGATTATCACTTTCTTCTATTCCTGGATAGGTAAAAAATAAATAAGTAATTTACGCATCTGCAAAATGTAATCTTCTACTTTCTTACCCTTGACTCATTTTATTAGCAAAAAGGGGCCTTGGGATTAAGATAAGAAGAGGTCTGAGGTCCAGGCACCGTGCTCATTTTTACCCTTAGCTCTCACCTAACTTACTGTCAAGTGTTGATTTTAATTCAGAAGTAGATATCTTTATTTGGGTTCTGTTTCCTAGGTGGCGTAACTCTCCTTTGCTCTTCTTCCATGGTGGTCTGACTTCTCCTCCCAAAATGCGCTCACCCCATTCAGCCCTTGGTGGGTGTGAAGCACTTGCCTGTTTGCTCTTTGTTAGTGCTCATTCTGCTTTCTCTTACTTCCAGTTGACCTTGTTCATCACACCCTCCTTGTTCATCACACCCACCTTCATCTTATTTTGGTTTTGAGTATTCTTTTTTCTCTTTTTCCCTTCTGACTTTCATTCTTCTACTATGCCATTAACTAGAAAGGAAGATGGTACTAGTCTAATTTGGCCAGGATTTAAATGTAAGCTCTGCCTACAACTATCAAATCAATTAATGTCTGAGCCTCAGTTTCCTCCTCTGTAAGACAAATGTGTAATGAGGGTGTGTAGTTTCCCGGGCTGCCCTAACAAAGTACCAAAGACTAGGGGGATTAAATATATATATATATATATATATATATATATATATATAATTCTTCCCCCCATCCCAGAGGCTAGAAATCTGGAGGCGTGGAAAGGGTTTAGTTTCTTCTCACCTCAGCTTGTAGATGGGTGACTTCTGTGTCTTCACATGATCTTCACTCTGCATGTGTATCTTCATTTCCTCTTCAAAAGACACGAGTCATGTTGGAATCGAGCCTGCCCTAATGATCTCCTTTAGCCTTAATTATCTTTTGAAGACCCTATTTCCACATAGTCACATTGTGACATATTGAATTAGGTCTCCAACATAGGAATTTGGAAGTAAGTCAGATCAGCCCATGGTAGAGAGTTAAATGGAATACTGTAATTGACATCACTTCACTGGCTCTGCTGTTCCTCTTGGTCTAGCCTCTCACTGGTGTATTTTCCTGTAACACTGACCTTGGCTCCCTTTATCTTGCCTTTGCTTCTTTTTTTGAAGACATCATATACTTGGAGGTTTCAAATATTATGTGTGTGCAGGGACTTCCACATCCATGTTTCAAGCTCTGTTCTCAAAGCTGAGTGCCAGACCACTGTTTTCGCACCTCACATGTGACTGGCACATGCCACAAGCCCAAACCCAGGTGCCTTCACTCCTCTTCTATGCCTGTGTCATTGGTAGAACACCCACCCAGCTACCCAAGCCCTACTGCCTTGTTTCCTTTCCCTTCCTCTCCACTGAGATCTAATTGACCACCAAGTGTAATTCAGCATATTTTACTGTCAATAAATTTTCAGAGCAGTCAATTCCATCCATTTTTTTTTCTATCCATCTTGTAATTGCCTCAATTAAAAACCTTCTTTTTTTTTTTTTTTTTTTTTTTTTAAATTGGGGAGTAAACCCAGGGGCACTTAACCACTGAGCTAAACTACCAAACCCTTTTATTTTATTTTGAGACAGGGTCTTGCTAAGTTGCTTAAGGCCTTGCTTGGTTGCTGAGGCTGGTCTCAAACTTATAATCTTCCTGCCTCAGCTTCCCAAGTTGCTGGGAAAAAAACCTTTTTGTTTTTTCCCACTTAGTGTCCACATATCTTGATTTTCCAAATTCAATAATTCTGCCAAAAGATTTATTTCGCTGAAGTGAAATATGATTATTTAACTTTTTTCCTCTTAATTCCTCAGCAGTCCCCTTGCATTGCAAAATGATAAAGTAAGCCCCTTAGCACTGCAAACAATTGCTTTCATCCCTGCCCCAACCAGCCTCTCCTGCTACTTTTGGCCACCTCCAGCCCGCCTAGAAAACCAGGGAGGGTTTTTAAGATTGTTTGATGCTATCCTCTCTGTGAAGTATTTCCTAGCTTTATTTATTTTAAAAATATTTTTGGTTGTAAACTATACATACCATAGAATTTGCCTTTTAACACTTTTTAGTGTATGATTCAATGGTGTTGGGTATATTCACAGTGTTGTATCACCATTGCTTCTCTCAATTCCCAGAACTTTTCCATGGCTCCAAAAAGAAGCTCTGTAGTCTTTAAGCAATAACTCCCCGAGGTCTCTTCCCTCTTCCCCTGGTAACCTCTAATCTATTTTCAGTCTTTACTACTAGATATCTCTTAACTATCCTAGATATTTCATATAAATGGAATTATTATATATTTGAAATTTTGTGTCACTTGTTTCATTTAGTATAATTCTTTCAATATTCATCCACTGTAACAAGTATCAGAATTCTCTTTTGTGACCGATGGATATTTCATTGTATGTATTTGCTATATTTTGTTTATCTGTTTAACACTAGTTGAAAGACAATTGAGTTCTTGCTACCTTGTGGCTATTGTAAATAGTGCTGCATGAATGGTCATGTAAAAGTGTCTGTTTGAGTCCCTGTATTTAGTTTTTTGGGTGTGTATACCTAGCAAGAGAATTGCCAGATTTCCAACTTCTGGATTAATTTCTTCCTCCTTTTTTTTTTTTTTTTTTTTTTTTTTTGGTACTGGGGATTGAACTCAGGGGCACTCGACCACTGGGCCACATCCCCAGTCCTTTCAGCCCTTTTTTGTATTTTATTAGAGTCAGGGTCTCACTGAGTTGCTAAGTGCCTCGCCATTGCTGAGGCTGGTTTTGAACTTGCGATCCTCCTGCCTCAGCCTCCCAAGTGCTGGGATTATAGGCGTGCACCACCACGCCCGGCTCTTCCTCTTCTTTTGAATCACACTCCTTGTGATTCTACTATGGTGTTTGACATGTACTATACATTTTTTAAGCTCATATCTCTACCTCATTGAACTATGTACATCCAAAGAGGCCACTGTCTGGTGCCATATAAGCTGTTCATACATTTATCGAAGGGTTACATGAAGATATGAAAGAATGAGCAACCCAATCTCAATTTTGTTATGGGCATGATGGTTAAGTATACCAAAAATTGTTTGCTATTAAGGCCTGTTTGTAATTCACTTCTAAAGAGAAACAGCTTATTAATCTAGTCAACTAGGAAAAAGTGTAAAATTTAGAGAACAGACACTTTTCCCTGCAAGAAAAGTCTCCATGAAACAGCTTGAAGTATTTGAAATCCAGCCGCAGTCTGAAAATAACAGCCACATGCAGTCAGGGTTTGTGGCACATAATGAGTGACATTTTCATGTGTGACTTAAAAAAGTACAGATTACCAATAAAAACCATGAGACCTTTGTTCCCTGCTTTTAGACATTCCGTCCCGCTGCTATGCTGATAGAGCGATCGTCTGACTTTGGAAAAACGTGGGGTGTGTACAGATACTTTGCCTACGACTGTGAGAGCTCGTTCCCAGGCATCTCAACTGGTCCCATGAAAAAAGTCGATGATATAATTTGTGATTCCCGATATTCTGACATTGAACCCTCAACAGAAGGGGAGGTTTGTTTACTCCTTTGTACTCCATTCTACTTGTTAGTCTGCTTTTTGACATTGCAAAAATGCCAACCACTCTTATCTATTTTTAGGTGATATTTCGTGCTTTAGATCCTGCATTCAAAATAGAAGATCCTTATAGCCCGAGGATACAGAGTAAGCTTGTTTTCAAATAAATGTTTGGATGGGAAACAGCACTCATGAAATAAGTATACCAGAACCCAAGTATTCAGTCCCAAATCCACCTACATTTTCTTCCTTCCACTGTAGTACTCTACCAGGAGCTCTTGAAATGATTATAATAGGTTTTCAATGATAGAGAACATGTTTTGATAAAAGTAAAAGACTTATGTCATAAGTACTCAAACAAATATGTTGATCATCCTGCCTTATTTATGTTTATGTTATTGATGTTATTGCTCAGTATAGTGTTAAGAATACAGATTAAGCTGTTGTAACAAAGTGTGCCAAAAAATACAGTTGCTCAAATAAAGTAGAAGTTTGTTTCTCTGATGAAATCAGCCAGAGGATTTTCCAGAGGAGAAATGTAGTTTGACTGCTATAATTAAGCTTTCACTTCTACTTGCTAAGTGGGTAGCCCTAGCTATAAGGCCAGTCTTCTTCCCAGGTTTAGCCCACGTGGCTAGAATCAGACCACACTACCACTGTGTCCTCCTCAATCTGTGGCAGTCAAGCACATCTCATTTAAAAGGAAACATGGAAATTATCTTTTTTTTTTTTTTTTTTTTTGTGGTACCAGGGATTGAACTCAGGGGCACTCGACCACTGGGCCACATCCCCAGCCCTTTTTTGTATTTTATTTAGAGACAGGGTCTCACTGAGCTGCTAAATGCCTTGCCATTGCTGAGGCTGGCTTTGAACTCGCGATCCTCCTGTCTCAGCCTCCCAAAGTGCTGGGATTATAGGCGTGCACCACCGCGCCCGGCTGGAAATTATCCATCTCACTTCTGTTCATATTCCATTGGCTGCAACTGGTCACATGGCCACACAGTACAGGAGACACTAGGAAACATCTCCAGCTAGGTGGCCATGTGCTTTGCTAAAACTCTTGGTGAGGGAAGATGGAAAGGAAGAAGTTTCAGCCATGCTTAATGTACTCAATAAGGTGAAGGCTGTATTTCCATTTAATAGATGAATACACTGAGGCTCACAGTTGGACAGTGTACATAAAGTGATGTGGCTATTAAATGGCAGTCAGATCTGAAACTACATGTTATGATTCTCAGTTCAGAGCTCTTTCTAGTGTTCAGCAAATATGCTTATGCTGTTACAGTATTACATTCTGGTCTTCTTGGAAAACAATGTGCAATAATTAAAAGAATGGGCATTGGAATCAAAACTGGATTTGGATCCCAGTTCCATCATATAGCAGTGTGACCCGGGCCAAGTCATTCACTTATGACTTTTGTCTTGTTGCCGCTTTCTTTCATCTTTAAATGGAGAGAGTGATATTGACCTTAGGATAATTGTGGAAAGAAAATGAGTTGATATATGTAAATGACCAACCAAAATGTCTGACCTATAGAAAATGTTCAATAAATTGAAGTTGATGTTGGTGTGAATACTGTTGCCAGCTGTGGTTGAGGTATTACATAGAGCTGGCCCTGGAAAGGGTGAGCCCTCCTGTGCTGTGGAGTTGCAATCAGTTGAGTAGAGGCAGGGCTGATTCTTGCTGATCTTTCCCAGCTGTGCTTGGCCTTTTTAAAAAAAAAAAAAAAAAAAAAAAAAAAAAAAAAAAAAAAAATACCATGGCCTCACAGAACTTCCAAGCTTGAAGCATGGAAGAATAGAGTGAAAGAAATCCAGGGAATATTGCCAGAAAAGTACTGCTTCCCTGCTTAAATTAATTTTACATGTGGCCCAGACTGTCTCTGGTCCCTAATTTACTCATTCATTCTATTGTAAAACAAATGTTTAATAGCATTTCCAGCTCTGTGCCAATATCTGAGTGAACTATGAGGCCATCCTTCCATGTTTCAAAATTCAGTTGTGAAAAACATCCGCGTGGGCTCTAGGACAAACACCCCGAGTCCCAGAAGGACTCACCTACCTACCCACCCCCTTGTAGGTGAAATATGGGGGACTTGGGAATGGTGCTGCTTCTATAACGTTAATCCCCTTATCTTTTGTTTTTCAATGATCTCAGAAAACCTATTTTTGTATTACAGATACATTCAGGTGAGCTAATCATGCTTTTGATTTACTTTGTAATCCAGGAAACAATGTTTCTGAGTTGTCCCTATTGTACACACCTCAGAGATGCACTTCAAAGATAATCCTCTGATGGAACAGCAGTTTCTTCAAGGCTTGGTTGTTAAATACGTCAGAAGAGAGGGGAGCATATTTGCTTTTCTGAGGGCCTCCATAAAGATCAGTTCAAGGGTTTCTAAATATTCCAGCTGCCCTTCATGTTTGTGGTTTGGTCTCTCTTCAGGAGGGGCTTGTGCTCACTTTGTGCAGGACGATTTTGTAGTAGGAAATGTTGCCATTCAGCTCAGTAGGAACGTGGGTTTTCTGCTGCAGATTTTACAAAGAGCCCAAGTTTAAGGCCTGGATTTTAACTTTCTACCCCCACCATTTCTGTAGTCTTTGTTGTGAATTATGCATTTATTAACAATTGTTTAAAATTGTATTTGGGCTTTGAAAATATCTAATGCACTGGGCCACTACTCTTTGTCTTCTATTGTACATTATGGGACTGTATCAGCATAAATGAAAATAAAGCTTATGAGCAATTTCAGGCTACAGAGCTCAGCCAGGGGGCAGATGGAATAACCAATCTCCCGGGATCCACTTTGGCAAGAACAACTTAGAAATTAATGAAAACAATAGTGGAGAAGGTTGACTAGCTGTTGGTTTATCCAGTCACGGGAGGATGTAATTGAAACCCAGCTTCTGTACTAAGCATAGGCCTCCAGATCTAGAATGAAAGAGAAAAGATGTAAAAAAAAATTGATTTACAAGGAACTTATATTTAGGAAAAAATAATTTTTCCTGACATCCTCGTACTAAAGTCCCTTTATCCTCATGTCACTTTATTATATTGATAAATATGGAAATGTTTTGTAAAACTAGGACAAAAAAAGTTGTAGATTACAAAATGTTGCTTAAAAACTTGATTGACTTATTCTTTTCCTGAATTGTAGTTATTCTAGAGTGTTAAATCTATTTTGGTATTTTGAATTTCATTGAAGTGGTGGGAAATTTCAGATAGTATTTTCTCTTCCAAAAATAGATAATAAAAATGTTTCTAACTATTAAAATAACAGGAATTGAAGTGAAGATAAATCTTTTCCCACCTGAATGGAATTTTCTGTGAGACTGATGCTGACTTTTGTGGGTGCCAGATGGTATTCCAGTGCGAGTGGGTGCTGGTAATCATACACCTTCATTCTTATCATTTCTCCACTTTCACACTTCTTTATGAATCACTGGTCTTCAGACAGATTCATCACAGGTTAGACATTCTTGGAAAACTGAGAAGGCAGTGAGCTTTCCTGCTTCCAGGGACCGTCACATTATGTTAAGCTTTACAACTGTCATCTTAGACCATCCCAGGGGACTAAACGTTTCTTAAGCCATTTTCATTTGTCAAGCTTTGCTCTAAAGAGAAAGGAAGTATAATTGCAAAAGAGTTCTTGCTTGTTTGATCAGACTTTTCATCTTCTTGGTTGACCTTCATAGATCTATTAAAAATCACCAACTTGAGAATCAAGTTTGTGAAACTCCATACTTTGGGAGACAACCTTTTGGATTCCAGAATGGAAATCAGAGAAAAGTACTACTATGCAGTTTATGATATGGTGGTCCGAGGAAATTGCTTCTGCTACGGCCATGCCAGTGAATGTGCCCCTGTGGATGGATTCAGTGAAGACGTGGAAGGAATGGTAAGTGAATGTTCCATGTGCTTCCTTCTTTTATATTGGTGATTTTAAAAGGCGAAATCTAGTCTTACCTTAAACCTTTCACATTTTTTAGGGGTTTTCATTTTCCAGAAGATTGTTGGTGGTTGATTGTTGATTTTTCTCTTTGGTTTCTTGGACTGCTCATTTCACAGACCCTGAATGAATTTGTGTAATTTGTTGCTATAGGCTGTTGCTAAAGTAGATATTTTAGTCATCAAGGATTAAAAATTTGTCTAAATAACAATTTAGTCTCCCTTTACAGTAGGGAAGATTAAAAACCACAGGAATTCAGTCTTTATGCTAGAAAGCAGAAATTGATCCCAGTTCAAAGAAACTGGAAATTTTTTTTTTTTAATATTTATTTGTTTTTATAGTTGTACACAGTGCCTTTACATGGTGCTGAGGATCGAACCCGGGCCGTGCACATGCTAGGCGAGCGCTCTACCACTGAGCCACAACCCCAGCCCCAAAGAAACTGGAAATTTTAACCCAGGCCCATGGGATATCTTCAGAAATTTAAAGTTCAAATAAAGTTTTCTTTATATTTTTCTTCTAATTTCATTCCTTTCACACTTCCATGTTGTGTTTGCACATTATGAATGTTTTAAAATTTGGGATTTAGGTGATTTTCCTAATAGGTAGAAAGAGTTAGGGTACTCTAACCTAGTTAAATAACTTCTGGGAGAATTCTTATAGATACAGGGGATTTTAGTGCCTAACAGGATTCAGAAGAGGACCTAAACCGATTGTTCTTGATAGAAGAGACCGGAGATTAAGTACTTGGCTAAGGAGTCCTAGATAAGTGAATAGCAGGTAGGTATTCAGATTAGTGCTCCTGCCCCTGCCTTAGGGTTCCTGACACTAAACTCCACGCCTCCCTTGTTGAAGGGTGTGCCTTGCTTTCTTACTGTCTTTTTGAAATTTGTTAATGCTTGTTTAAGAAAGGTTCAGGATTGAATATATTCAACCTTCTAAAACTTTGGTCTTCCTTTTATTCCAGTTAGATGTTTCAGTGTGTAAACAACTTGTTTTTAATGCGGTGCTGGGGATCAAACCCAGGGCCTCACACATGCCAGGCAAGCCCTCTACCACTGAGCCACAATTTAGATTTTTAACAGAGCCTGAAGGCAGGGATAGGTATGTTACTAGTCTTACAGTATGTCTTTCAGAAAATGCCAGGAAGATTATGCAGTTACTTTCCAGTGTAACAAATCTGCATAGCTAATGTCATGTTACTTTCAGTGTCAGAGTATGTTGTCCTGTTTGTTCAGACAATGTAGTATTATAGTGTGAGCTTTGGACAATTTTTAGTTTGTATAAAACCACTTTGTAGTGAGAGGACTTTTATCTTCAGCTAACTTCACTCTTGTCAGAACAAGTCCAAGAGGGGCCTGTTGGTTCTGTTTCTGAATTCAGTTTTGTAGAAACTAGTGTTAAGGTGAAGTACCCATGTACATACATATGATGAGCTGGAAGTTTATCATTTATATGTCTCAGGAGTCCTAATCATACATGTTTTATAACCAAACGACATGGAATAGTGCAGCAAATTAGTTTGTATCTTTTGCTGGGATTTTGTTTCCTGACTTAAAGGAAAAAAAAATTTTTAATTTTGGTTGAAAAAAAAAATTAAGTGCTATGCCTAAAGTTCAAAAAATAAAAGGCATGTAACTTTTTAAAAAAATGGTTATCTGGGTTGGGCATGGTAGTACAGCCTTAATCCCAGCTACTCTGGAGGCTGAGGCAGAAGGATTACAAGTTCATGGCCAGTCTCAGCAACTGAGACCCTGTCTCAAAATTTAAAAAAAGGACTGGGGGATAGTACCATGGTAAAGTACCCCTGGGTTCAATCCTCAGCACCCAAACAAAACAAAACAAAAAGAAATGGTTATCTGGCTAGGCACTGTGGTGCACACCTACAATCCCAGCAACTTGGGAAGCTGAGGTAGAAGGATCACAAGTTCAGTAACTTAGACCCTGTCTGCAAATAAAAAACAAAAAGAACTTGGGATGTAGCTCAGCGCTAAAGCACCTCTGGGTTTAATTTCTAGCATTGCTCCCCAAATTTATTTGACCTTGTGGCAAAACTTGAAGTAATATGAGTTGTCTCCACATATATGCATTTAGTTCTGCATTGTAACTTTTAGAGTTCCTATTACAGTAGATTTTTTTTAATTCTTAAGTAATGAGTTTACTTTTTTAAATTCGCAAATTTTGTTCATCTGAGTTCTTTTTATAGATAATAAAACATTGGGCATCCGTTATGTAATGGGAACTATTCTAGAGATGAGGGTTATAGCCATCTACAAAATAGATAGAACTTGCTGGGGGAGGAAGAAGATAAAAATGAAGAAACCCTCACTGTGGCAAGTTATTGATTAGGGTGAAAAGGGGTTTATATTTTCTGTTGTGGAGACAGTTTGGCCATCTCTCACTTTGCTGGTCCCTGTTTTTACAACTTTCAAGGTCCATGGACACTGCATGTGCAGGCATAATACAAAGGGCTTAAACTGTGAACTGTGCATGGATTTCTACCACGATTTGCCCTGGAGACCTGCTGAAGGTCGGAACAGTAATGCCTGTAAAAGTAAGTCTCAGCCGTGGGGAGGTTTTGAATTGACTGGGACTCCAGTGTCTGTTCTCTGGTTTGCGGTGTCCAAACAGTGCTCTGTTTTGAAAAGGAAGAAAAGTTACACACTTCTCTCAGGTTCACCCTGATATTTCCAGGAGACCAATAATATGCATTTTGTTAAATTAACAAAAATTACTATTTACTGAGCAGCACCTCTGTGTTTGGCACTGACCCAGGAAGACTGAGTTGTTGTCCTTTACCTTGTACCTGTTTTTAAGACAAGATGATATAAGGAAAAATGAAAGATAAATATGGCATGGTGGATCATTAAGGTCAGAGAGAGATGGAGTAGGGTTTTCAGCCTCAATTCCATGCCAGCCCAGCTGCAGCCTCCAGACAATTCTGTGTATCCCACAGTGTTATTCTCTGGGCAGAGGGGTACAGAAGTATGAAGCAACACCCTTCCCACCTGCTCTGATTTCATACACTTTTCCTCCTTTTTAAGAGCATTCCTCTGCCCTCACTAGGAGGAATGTTCTAAAAGTTCAGAAACCAGTGAAAGTTGAAGTGGTTGCTGCTTAGTTGGCATTAGCACCCAGCTGGCCCTTGATGAGTGGTACTTGAGGTTGCTGGAGAAAAGGACAGAGCAGTCCCTCTGTAGGACGTCCTGTGGCAGAGGCAAGTGGGGAGGCTGAGTGTAGAGCCCCAGGAGAGCCAGACAAGAGGAATTGGTATGCCCTTGTGTTGAGTATGAGTGAGATGATTGAAGCCAGGTTGGATGACTGCCAAAGAGGCTAGAGTAAGGAAATACATCTGAGAAGGTTGGCTAGATGGCTATTAAACATACCTCAATTTTGTCAGGTGTGGTGGTGCAAGCCTCTAATCCCAGTGACTCAGGAGGCTGAGGCAGGGGGATTGCAAGTTTGAGGCCAGGTTCAGCAACTTAGGCTCTGTCTCAAATTAAAAAAGGGCTGGGGATGTAATTCAGTGGTAAAGTACCTCTGGGTTCAAGTCCCAGTATCAAACGCAAAACAAAACACCCCCCCTCAAAAAATAAAAAAAAAAATCTCAATTTTTACCAAAGAGCTTGTGGTGTGGTGGTGGGAATGGGGAGAAGGGAAAACAATCCTTCATACCATGTTGTTCCAAGCAGGGAGTCCAAACAGGTTTTCCTAGGAATGTACCACCTCTGTCCTTTGGAGTACTTTCACCCAGTCCCAGTGGGACCTGCGGGTACCCTCAGTGGCCTGACAGCTGTCCTTCTGATCATACATTTCCAAGGGAATTTCCCCCAAGGGTTTTTCCTTCTCAATAGCCCATTTTCTTTCACAAAATAAATATGTTTGCCTCAGAGAGTTCACATTTTTAGTTTCCAACCTGATTTAGGGTTTGAACCAGTGTCATTAGTGGGATTGTGCCTTCTTGTTGATTGCTCTTCTGTCTGAACTCAGTCCCTGGTTTCCTACCTGAGCTTTATTCCTACGAACTCTGTTGATAAGTAGCTTAAACAGCTTTTCTTTACATCGGTCTTGTCACACAGAATGTAACTGCAACGAACATTCCAGCTCGTGCCACTTTGACATGGCAGTCTTCCTGGCCACTGGGAATGTCAGCGGGGGAGTGTGTGATGATTGTCAGCACAACACCATGGGACGTAACTGTGAGCAGTGCAAACCATTCTACTACCAGCACCCGGAGAGGGATATCCGAGATCCTAATCTCTGCGAAAGTATGTGGGGATATGTCACACTGGGGCCTACTTTAGGTTACCTTTCACATGGAATTGTCTGTAGTAACACCATTCTCTGAGTTCAGTATGAGCAGCAGGCCCAGCATGGTTCGTTTAGTTGCTGCCTGGGCTGTTGGGAGGGGGATTTACTTGATAGTTGAACCTAGTTTGTTTTTGTGAGCGTTAGAGCGTGGAAGGGAACGGTGTATTTATATAATGATACATTGTGTTTCCTGGTCCATTTAACCCGGTACTTTTTCTTCTTAGAATGTTCGTGTGACCCAGCCGGTTCTCAGAATGGGGGAATCTGTGACAGTTACACTGATTTTTCTGTTGGTCTCATTGCTGGTCAGTGTCGGTGTAAATTGCATGTGGAAGGAGAACATTGTGATGTTTGCAAAGAAGGCTTCTATGACTTAAGTGCTGAAGATCCATTGGGTTGTAAATGTAAGTCTGTTTAGTAAGAAGTTTGGGAGTTCTCCCATGTACACAATTCCCATTTTACTTTGTAATTCTAAAACCAAACAGTGACTTTGGACTCACTTTTGTGTGTTTCTTTGCCTCACTTTGTCTTTAATAAAGCTTGCGCTTGCAACCCTCTGGGAACGATTCCTGGCGGAAATCCTTGTGATTCTGAGACTGGTTACTGCTACTGTAAGCGTCTGGTGACAGGACAGCATTGTGATCAGTGTCTGGTAGGTAAATCCTAATCACATGGGATGAACGGTTAGTGAACATGACATGTTTTAATAGAGAACGCTTTTTACCATCATGGAGTCTACCAGCACCCTTATGTGGTGTTAATGTTAACAGACACAAGTAGAACGTTCACAATATAGGAATTACTAGTGAATAATTTGACAAGATGTTCACAGTTAAAATTATAAAATAAAGCCACAGTGAAATAACATTTTTACAGGCAAACTAGTAAGTTTTTAAAAATGAGAATACTTGCTATTAGTAAGGACATAATGAGGGCTCACACTTGTTGGCTGTTGATAGAAATGCAGATTGGTTCATACTCTGGAAAGCATTTTGGAGCTATGTCTCAGTAGTCTGTGGAAATGTGCGTACCCCTTGACCCACTAATCCCACTTCTGGGAATCTGTCCTAATGAAATAATCACAAAATTGGACAAGGATTATTCACAAGACTTACTGCTTCTTTATTAGTCATGGCAGAAGACTTGGGAACAACAGTGGGAAAATAGTTAAGTAAATTTGGAGACTTCCATACATACAGTGCTAAATTTGGTCGCTATTGTAAATGACAATACCACGAAGAAATGCTTCTGTTTTTAAATTAAAAAAAAACACAAGGCATGAATAATATCTTGATTATGTAGGAAAAACTATCCAACAAGAAAAACAAAATATGGAAGGAAATACACAAAAAAGTTCACCAAAATGATTGAACGGGGTTTTGTTGTTGCTTTTTACTTGGTGCTTCTGTTGTGGTTTTTGCTTGGTGCTGGAGATCAAACCCAGGGCCCTGCCTGTGCTACACAAAAGCCCTCTACCATTGAGCTATGGTCGCCAACCTTGAGTGGAGTCACTATGAAGATAGTTTAAAAACGTTATTCTGTATTTTCTATGATATTCTTACATTGCTTTTAAAAGTTACATTTATCACCATTAGAAATGTATTTGTATATAAGCCTGATAGATTATAAATAGATTTCTGGAAGTCTGATTTAAATTGGTAAGTGTTTTTTTTTTAGGGGTACCCGGGATTGAACCCAGGGGTGCTTAACCACTGAGCTATCCCCAGCCCTTTTTATTTATTTATTTTTTTGAGACAGGGTCTCATTGTTGCTCATAGCCTCACTAGGTTGCGGAGGCTGGCTTCAAACCTGCAATCCTCCTGCTTCAGCCTCCCAAGCCACTGGGATTACAGTCATGCGTCACCATACCCAGCTTGGGTAGCCTCGTTTTAATCTGCTCATTTTTTTATTATTATTTTTTTTGGTACTTGGGATACCCTAATACTCAGGGGCACTCAATCACTGAGCCACACCCCCAGCCCTGTTTTGTATTTTATTTAGAGATAAGGTCTCACTGAGTTGCTTAGTGCCTACCTGTTGCTGAGGCTGGCTTTGAACTTGCGATCCTCCTGCCTCAGCCTCCCCAGCTGCTGGGATTATAGGAGTGTGCCACCATGCCTGGTTTTAATCTGTTCATTTTTGAGGTGCAGAAATCGTCTTCCCTGATAGATACTATCCCATTTCTTATTTTTTTCCCCATTTCTAATGCTCTCAAGAGTTGGTGGTCTCCTCACCCTCTAGTTGTGAGGAGAGTGTATGTGATCTTTCCACACAGGTGAATCCTTGAAGGGCTTTCCTGGTGGGATTTATGACAAACTGAACTGGGGGAAAATTAAAAGCCTGCCAAATATTTGCTGTAACATACTGCCAGCATAATTCAAATGAAGAAAATTGGTATCTGTACTGCTTACTCATTAATTGCACAAAGAAAAGGAGTCTGTGACCCTGTCATGTGATTACCTATAATCCTCTGCCTCCTGTGACCTGAAAGCTTGGGTTCATTATTTCAGAATGTCCCTTCTGTCAGCTTCTTTGGTGGAACAACCAAACCAAGCTGTAACTTGTTCCTTGTGGTGTGTTGTGTAGCTCCAGGAACCACCTTTACACTTTTCATCTTTTCGTTCTGCAGCCACAGCACTGGGGCCTGAGCAACGATCTTGACGGCTGTCGACCTTGTGACTGTGACTTTGGGGGAGCATTCAACAACAGGTGAGTGGAGCTCTTTACCACAGTCACTGAGGCAGGTCATCGCTTCTAGGAGCAGCCTGAGTGTCTGTTGACTCTTAAGCTACACAGAATATGTCCATCTTTGGTTTGAATACCTGGTAATCATTGGTACCTATGATGTAAGTATTTTCCGTTTTTCATTCCAGAATTTAGCTTTGAAACCCTTCTAGTACAGTTGCGTTACTTGAGTTTTTATGGTGGTGTTTTCCTTTTCAGTATTTTTCAAATTATGGAAGCCATGTATGCCAATGGTTTAAAAATATATATATCTAAATTCAGAGAGGTATAAGGTGAAAAGTTTCTTTTCCTGTTCTCACTTTCAATTTTCTTTTAAACACTGCCCAGTAGTGCCACGATCAGCAGCTTCTTATATCTCCCTAGAAATTAATAGTTTAATATGCTTGTTAAAATTGAGGTTCTATAATGCACCAATAAAAAAGTGGAAAAACTGATATTTTTTCTCATTTCTTTTAAAATGACATGTTAGGTTTTAGGATTTTTTTTTTTTTTTTTTTTTTGGACAGATGAATTCAAAGAAAATCATGAACTCCTTTTTTTCTACTTAGGGTTTTAAAAAGAAATGTGTATATTATATTCTGAAACGTGGTCTTTTTTATCTGTAGGACCTTTTCCATATAGGCATGTACTCATCTACCTCTTTCTTTTCAATAGCTCTTTGGCACTTTAACATGTGAAAATGACATGGCTTATTTATTTTTATCTTTTTTGCCTTTTAAAGATGTTGCAATGAATATACTTGCACATATATCTTGATGAACATTTGGAGATATTTCTGCAGACCAGATTACCAGTGATGGAAGTGCCAAGTCAGAGTACATCCATATTTTTTTTATTTTAATAGAGAACGTCAGATTGTTCCAGACAAATTATACCAGTTGACTTTCCAGCCAGAGGATTATAAAAGTACCTTTTCCCCATCCCCAGAAACAGCTGGTATCATCAAACATTTTATTTTTTTGCCAATCTAACAGATGGGAAACAGATTCTTGTTTGAGTTACATAGAGAATCTTTTCTTTCTTTTTTTTTTTTTTTTTTTTAGCTTCCAAATCCAAAAATAAAAACTACATATAGTAATTCTTTAGTTACTAAAATATGCCAGTATTCCTTGAATAGAAGGAACATGAAGCTCTACCAAAAATTATCATAATACACATTTGGCAAGGTGCTCAGTTTGTGGGAGTTTAATAAACCGCCTTTGAGCCCCAGAGAATTTTGGTCTCTCACTGGATTAGAGTCGGAACATCTGGTAAAGTCAGTGTAAGTGATGGCTGAGAGAATCAACAGATGTTTCCTTGTCATCCTGAATCTCCCCTTGGAGAACATGCTGAATTCATTGAGTAAGCTTCATGGACTCAAAACTCAATTCTCCTACAAGGTCATTTCCCAACACCATGGTAGTCCACTGGGAAGGAATAAGACGTTTTGGGTCGTAAGAACATGTTCTGTTTGGCCTCTTTATTTGGGTTTGTTTCATTCCAGATTGTGCTGCAGACTCAGTATGGCCTGTAGCCTCTGCAACTCTAGTGAGAGTTTCTGTTCTTAGAAAACATCCAGAGGGTGGCAGATAGGATAAGTCAAAGCCTGAAAGGAAGATAAACTGCTGTCTGCTTATGGAATCCCTTCTCTGATTCCTTTGTGACTCCCAGAAGGCTTGTTGATTCCTTTAGCAATTGATTCCTCCATAGAGAGCTGTCATCACCCCCACAGCCCTCCTTGAGCCGATGGAAATAGCCTACGTAATTCTCCAAATTATGTCCTAAACTCGGGAATGTCCTATGTTCCTTTATCCTAAGTGCTTTGTTTTTTACACTCCCTTCCTTTTTTTCCTATTCCACACACATTTCCTGTCTGTCTCCACCCACACACCGCCCCTGGCCTGCCCTTTAATGTCTCCTGCAAAACTTAACAAAATCCAGAATGTGTTCATCGAAAGTTTGTGAAACAAAAAAGTTTTTAAAAAGCAGGTAGTCATCTGATTGACAAGACTTGCCAGCCTTTAAAGATGTCTTCTAGTCCTGTGACTCTATGGGTCTCTAGAGGTATCTCTCTCCTTCAGAATTTTCCCCTAAGAGGAATTTCTCTGTGTCCCTAAGGCCCAGTCTCCTAAAGCACCACCCCTACTAAGAGACTGGTGCATCAGTGACACTCAGGTAACATCTCCTGAGTGTTTGATTTGGTGTAAGCACTCATAAATACCTTTCATCTGACAGAATTCCTTCACTTTGCCTTGGACACTAACTAAATGCCAATTAAGTAAAGGAATTTGAGAAACAAACCGTTTTTAAGATGTAGTGAGTAATTACGCACTCCTTAGGTGAAGCAATCTCTAAAAGTGATCCCCAACAATCCTTAGTTACTTCAGCCAGGGACAGAATGAAGTCATTCGAAGTTTTCCACATTTAAAAATGGATTGCGAGCCAAATGGATTTTTGGTGGTACAGTAAAAACTTAGTAATCATGTCTGTTCAGTCCACTACTAATCTGAAACTTTTAATATTTAAAGAAGACCTAATTGAAGTAATATAATTCAAGCCAGGTTAGTGAAATTTTGCCTGGCAGATTGCCTGCTTTAATAATTAAATAAGAATTAGTGGCAATGGTTGCTAGGTAAACAGTATGTATAAATGTTCAGAAACACTGAAAAGATAAACATCTTTGCAGCATTCTTCAAAATTGTTTCCGTAATAAAACTTGGGCCCTCCGTGTCCGGTTTGAGTCTCCACCACTTTGGGGAAGATTTTGCTTCTTACACTGATGCTCCAGCCCTCTCTTGATGTTTCAGCAGCACCTTATTTTTGCATCTCTTTTACCACCTTTTATTGTGTCTTGTGTTACAATTTTTGTGTGTTTTAAAAGGTGTGTGGACAGAGATTGTTGTTTTTACATCTCCTGTGGCACTCAGCACAGTGAGATGTAGATGTTCATAAATGGAGGAGTGAAAATTATCGACTTTGAAACCAGAGCAGAAGTTAATAGCCGTTTTCATCCATGTATTGAATGATTGTGGTTTATCTGACCCTTTGCCAGTTGCCCTGATATGGACATAAAGGGATACTAGAAAAAGCTCCTACCAATTAGAAAGTATAATTGGGGTGGTGGGGTGATACTGTCCTGGAAAGAATGGGTGGTTCTTGTTGATAATCAGGGTGGAACCAACTCTTAATTGAAATCAGAAGGATGGAGGAGATGACAGTGTTGAGCTCTTATGTGGCTATTATGAATGATACTTTCTATACTTTAATTTTTTCCACCTAATTCCTTAGTAATAGGGAAAAGTTGACATTGTATTTTCCTTGCACATTACTGTTTAAATTAATTCTTCCAATGGAATTTTTAAATGCTAATTTTTATATTTCTGAGAAGTCTCATAAATCTAAAGTTTGTCTTTACCTATTGGGAAAACATAGGGCCTATGTTACTTTTCTATTGCTGCCATAACAAATTACCACACTTTAGTGGCTGAAAACAACATAAATTTATTATCTTACAGTTCAGGTCAATCTCAGTAGACTAAAAGCAAGATGTCAGTGGAGCCACATGGCGTTCTAAGGGCTGTAGCAAGGGAGAATTTGTTTCCTGCTTATTTGGGTTGTTGGCAGAGTGTAGTTTCTTGCAGTCATAGAATGAGGTTTCCATTTTCTTGCTGGCTGTCATCTAAGGGCCATTGCCAGACTCTAGAAGCTGCTCAGGCCCCTGCCTCCATCTTAAAGCCAGCCATGGTGGGTCAGATCTTCTTCATGTCACAGATCTCTGACCCACTTCTCTGCCTGTCTCTCCCACCTTTAAGAACTCATGTGCTGAGATGGAGCCCACCCAGATAATCCATGATAATCTCCTCATTTCGAAGTCCTTAACCTTAATGACATCTGCAAAGTCCCTTTTGCTATATGAGGTCACGTATCCACAGATTCCAGAGAAGAGGATGTAGACGGAGAAGAGGAGGCTGACACTGCGTACCCCAGAGCATTATTTACTTTATCTTGTCATTATTCTATCTTACCGATTCAATGAATTGAACCTGTATCTATTCTACAAGGAGATTTGTGGAACATAGAGTATTATAAAATATACCATTTGTATCAGATGTGATCATTATTACTTGAACACCAGAAAAAATGATTATGTATAACCTGTTGTCTCACTGTAGATGAGATCTGGTTTGAGCACCAGTTGTGAAAGCTGATGAATATTTGAAAGGTGTGGGTAGGTGGGTGGGGAGGGCCTTCTAGCTGAGAGGAAAAGGAGATAAAAACACAGACAGGAATGGGGGTGGCAGGGTGACCATCTGGTCTGATCTTGGCCATCTCTGCTTATTTACCTCCATCATGCTCTTTTTTTCTTGTCATTCCTGCCTCTGCCGGCCTCCCCGTGTCCACCTGTCAAAAATCTTTTTTTTTTTTTGGCACCAGGGATTGAACCCAGTGGGGCTTTACCACTAAGCCACATCCCTAGCCCATTTTTTGATTATTTATTTTGAGACGGGACCTATCTGAGTTCCTGAGGCTGGCTTTGAACTTGCACTCCCTTTGCCTCAGCCTCCGACTCACTGGGATTACAGGCTGTGCCCACACCCCACTATTATGAAAAATCCTTTTCGTGTTTCAGTGCCACAGCTTTCCTGAAGCCTGTTCAGTCTCCTCCATTGGATGAACTGCATCTTCCTCTGTACCCAGAGTGCTTTGCTGGTGGTTCTATAGAGTTCTTACTGCATTGGTTAATTGCTTTATTGTTTTATCTCCCCAGTTAGAGGTGCACGTCCTAAGGAATTTACAGTCTGCCCCATTTCTCTTTCTGCATATCATTTAATAAGGGATAATGGACTTACCACGGAAGTACAAGGATTGGTTCAGAAAGTTGACAATATGAGGGTGTTGGTGCCAGGAAGCACAGCTTCCAAGGCCAATATTTGCTCAGTAAATATTTGTTGAAGAGTATGAGGAGCATGGCTCCTAAAAGCTAAGCACTGGTGCCAGAAAGAGAAGCAGTTGTTTTCAGTGGCTGGGTTGTGGAAGCTGCAGAAAGGCAGGCAGAGGCCTCATGACTTGATATAATATACAGGGAAACAACTGTGGGTTTTGTGAAAAGATGAAAACAGTGCCATGGGAAGGCAGGTTGGGTGGTGGTTGACTGGATAAACCAAGCAGAAGATGGAGAAGAGTTGAGAAGTCAGTTTATGAAGCTGCTACAGTTACAGGCTAAGACAGTCACAGTGATAACAGGAAGAGGCTGCTGGGTTGAGAGATGTTTTGAAATAAGATTTGAATATTGGGATAAAGAGGTTATATCTCACCTGCACCAACAGAAAAATTTGAAATCTGCTGACAGAAGTAGCAGCGGTGAGGATAAGAAGTTGGTGTGAGAGGCGACAGACAGTTTGGGACTAGATGAATTAGTGCAAAGGGCAGTTGGGCAAACCATGGCAATGTCTCATCCGTGGCTGGAAATGCAGAAACCAGCACAGCAGAGGCTGGGTGCCAAGAGCTGTAGGGACAGGGAGAGCCATGTGAAGGAGCTTACTGAAGCAGTCAGTGTAGACCTGGAGCCCTGCTCATCAGGGATGGTTATTCATATCCATCACAAAGACACAAAGACTTGCAATCACAGGGCAGCGTGAGGTGAGTTTGACTCCACAGGAATTGCCTCATTGGGAGCTGTGCCGCAGGGTAAGGCAGCCTAGAGTCTACAGGTCATCTTCATCCTTGCTTTCATTCCCTGTGTCTTGTGATTGCTCCTGAAGATTTAGTTGTTTTCTTCTTTAGTGGTTTTTGTTTTGGTCATTTGTTTCCTTGGAAAACATCTGGGGGGGGGGGGAGGAAAGGAGGATTTTCTTTTGTCCACATGATGTAATGTCTGATGGCTGAACTTCTGAAAATGGCTGTTGATGGTGGCCAGTGTCAAGAGCGCTGATTCCTAATGGGAACAGGCTTTCTCTCCTGGGAACTGGCCACGGGGTGTTAAGGGTTCCTGTTCCTGTGGGATAGTAACATGACATACAAGAAGAGGTCTTCCTCTGAACTGGGACAGCCATTTGGGACATTTTAAACAAGCCCCTGAATGTTTACAGCTTCCTGTGATAATTGATTTCAGGTGAACTTTGGGATGAGGAAGGGAAAAAAGGATCTTTGAGAATGTGTTACTTTAGTTACAATTTCAAACCACAGCTTTTTTTTTTTTTGTCCTGGGGATTGAACCCAGGGGTGCTTAACCACTGAGCCACATGCCCAGCACTTTTTATATTTTATTTTGAGATGAGGTCTCACTAAGTTACCAAGAGCTTCCCTAAATTGCTGAGGCTGGCTTTGAACGTGTGATCCTCCTGCCTCAGCCTCCCAAGTGGCTGGGATTACAGGTGTGCAGTATCACACCTAGCACAGATTAATTTTTAATGGAGTAAATATGGATGCATGTAATTTGGGCTTTAGGCTCTAATTGTGGTGAGGAAACTAAGGTAAGACCCTGTCCAGGCCTTCAAGGAGTTTATAATCTAATAAGGGGTTAGGGAAATCTGTCAGTAATTATGCTATGAGGAAGAAAGCAAACATGTCTTAAGAACAGTATAGTTAAGGAACAATTAAGACCTCAGAAATCACCACTTGAGAATGGTGGAGGGAATGAAATAGAATGTGGATAAAGGGATAGGAGTTGTGAGGGTCTGGAAACTGGGGATTTGAAGCCTCACTGCTTCAATTAGTGAATTCCTACTCTGACGAGCTTTGTTGTAGATGTTGAAGATACAGGAGTAAGAGACATTGTCCTCCCTTGAAGAGGTGATGACATGACAGGAAGTTCATTTTATGGAGGAAGTTCATTTTATGGAATGGGGGCTGGTAGTCAGGAAATGGCACTGCAAAGGTTGTTTGTGAGTTAGATTTTTAAAGAACACATGGATCTTTGCTAGGGATTAAGGGGAAAGGACCCTTCAGGATGGAGGAACAACATAAGCAAAGGGAAGGAGACTTGAATCATACAGTGCATTCGAAAAACTGCAAGTAGTTCAGTAGAGTGGGAAAGATGAGACTGGAGAAGTAGAGAAGGGAAGATTATGGAAGGCAGAATGTACCCTCCCAAGGCCATTGTGCCAGGAAGTGATGTCAGTTGGGCAGCTGTGTGGAGGGTCACAATTTGGGTTGCTAAGTTCCAAATCTGGCAATGAGAATTCCAATTAGACTTACTGCCTTTGCTGTTTGGTAGAAAGAAGCAAAGTATAGCATGATCAGTAGAAAAGAGGAACAGAGAGGTAAGGTCACAGAATTTGGTTCTTATTTAGGTATGAAGAAAGAATCTGTAGAATACCTTCTAAATTTCCAACTTAGTTGACTCAGTGGAGGTAGGGGGGAGGCGAGAGTACCTTCACCCCAGTAGAAAACATGGGAGGGATTGAGTGTTGCCATTTTGGATCCTTTCATTTGGGATAATCAAGTTGGAGGTGTCCTTCAGGGAGTTGGATATTTGGGTCTGAGGCTCAGGAAAGAGTTCACAGTTGGAAATAAAGCAAAACATAGAAGATGCCAAAGCAAGGAAGTGTGTGATGTCTACAGAAAATCTCATAAGTGAAGAGCAAAAGGGAGGTAAAACTGAAAAGAGGTTTCATCGTCATGCTTTGGAGTTTGGGACTCATTCACAGGCATTATCGCCCCCCCCCCCCCACACACACACACACATATTTTTGTTTTGTGAAAGAAATAAAATTCTACATAAACCTCTTACTCCCTGTAATGTTTAATGGCAAATATAGAGCAGCTTCCAGTGAACCAATTCAGGTATGTGGCAAACACAGCTGACCTGGCTCCTCCTCCCTGCAGTTGCTCTGCGGAGTCGGGCCAGTGCTCCTGTCGACCTCACATGATCGGACGGCAGTGTGACGGGGTGGAATCCGGGTACTACTTTACCACCTTGGATCACTACCTCTATGAAGCGGAGGAAGCCAATTTGGGGCCTGTAAGTAAGGGGAGTGGGTGGCAGGTGGGCAAAGCAGCATTATGGAGGGTGGTTATGGCATATACATGCTCTGCATAGAGGCCATTTGAGAAGCATTTTTGTCAGCACAAAATATGGGTGTGGACCTGCCTTCTTGAAAACGGTCTATATTTAAAAGCTGAGTCAGTCTGTAATTCACAAAGAGACTTTGGAGCATTCACTAATAAGGCTTTTGGCTGATGTGTTTAAGAAATTTGTCATAGTAAGAAAAAGTCTTCCTCCATTCTTCTTTCTTTGTGTGCTCCAAAATTATATTTGGCATCATATATACTCAGACTTCTTTCACTTTACCATCCCAAAATGTCATGACTTAAAACGTATGTCTAGGCTTCAGCTGAAATGGCTGAAGCAGTTGGAGTCTGGCTGGGCATTTCCCTCCACATGACCTCTCCAAGTCTCTTGAGCCTCCTCCTAGCATGGTGGGGTGAGGACAGTGAGATTTCTTCACCTGGCCTCTGGCTTCCAGGAAGGAGGAAGTGGAAGCTGCCAGATCTCTTGAAGCCTGGACTCAGAAGTCCCAGAATATCATTTCCTGACATTCTGTTGGTCACACAGCCAATTAAGTCACAGAGAGGATAATGTACATTGTGTCTCTTGATGGTTAAAGCTGCATATAGATTCAGGGAATAAAAGAATTGATGGTGGCTACCTTTGGAGATGACCAACCACAGGTGTTGTATAACAACCTTGTGGATAGGACATCAGAATTGACTCAGTAATCAGCAAGTGCTCATCAGTATATCAAGTTTATTTCCTTGTACTTAGAACCTGAAACTAATGCCAGTGAGAGAGACAGAAATGACTCCACTAGACGTTGGACTAGCCTTGTCGGGAATCTGGAGATGACTCCATCTCTCCTAGACTTGTTTGTCATAACACTTGGAATATTCTTTTCCTTTATGTGTAATCTCCTGCTTTTATCATATAAGCTGTATCCCAACCTTTTGAGTTCCATCCCCAATGTCCCAAGACTTCCAACCACAAAACTAAAAAGAAACCAATTACCCGCTTATATATCAATAACTTTATACAGCCTACTGGGAAATTTGTGTCTGAAGAACAGATATGAGAGCCACAGTTTTGAATCTTTGGCTGGCTTTGGATTTCTTTGTGAATGAAATTGAATTCCATTTCATGTAACGCATACTGCTGTTCCCCTCGTTTCCCAGGGAGTCAGTGTGGTGGAACGGCAGTACATCCCTGACCGGATTCCGTCCTGGACTGGAGCTGGCTTTGTCCGAGTGCCCGAGGGGGCGTATTTGGAGTTCTTCATTGACAACATACCGTATTCCATGGAGTACGACATCCTAATTCGCTATGAGCCACAGGTGAAGAAATGCCTTAGTGGATTGTGGAGGGTGCATTGGTGGAAAACAGAACTTTTTAAAGTTTTTTTTTCTTTTAATGTGGTGATGGGGATTGAACCCAGGGCCTCACGCATGGTGGGCAAGCACCTACCACTGTACTACAGTGAACACCCTAAAATGTGTGTTTGTCTTGAATCCAGTTTCATTTAGTAATCTCTGGTAGACGCTTAACCTGGCTGAATTGAGGAGAC
The DNA here is from genome assembly GCA_025594165.1 of Tamias sibiricus. Classification (NCBI taxonomy): domain Eukaryota; kingdom Metazoa; phylum Chordata; class Mammalia; order Rodentia; family Sciuridae; genus Tamias; species Tamias sibiricus. The sequence goes on from CM046664.1 coordinate 81,781,565, forward strand.
CCCACAAGCCTGGCTGCCCAAAGGTAGACACATTCCCCTCGCTATAGTGAAGGGCTGGAGGTGACAGTGTGACAGCAGAGGTGAAAATGGTGCCAGAAGATGGAGGGGGTCACATCAGCTGGGCTGAGCCAGAGGCTGCCCAAATGTGTCATAAAGAATTGGATCTAGGGGCTGGGGTTGTGGCTCTACTGCTGAGCCACAACAGGCTCAGGCTCCAGGCTCTAGGCTCTACTGCGGCCCGGGTTCGATCCTCAGCACCACATAAACGAATTGAATACAACTAAAGCAAATAAATAAATATTTCAAAAAAAAAGAATTGGATCTAGCTGGGTGCAGTGGCACGCGCCTGTAATCCCAGCAGATCAGGAGGCTGAGGCGGGAGGATTTCAAGTTCAAAGCCAGCCTCAGCAAAAGTGAGGTCCTAAGCAATTCAGTGAGACCCTGTCTCTAAATAAAATACGAAATAGGGCTGGGGATGAGGCTCAATGGTCGAGTACCCCTGAGCTCAATCCCGAGTACTATCCCCCCCCACCCAAAAAAAAAAAAAAAAAAAAAACTGGATCTAAGCCTTAATGATTGGGTGTAATTTTTATAAACTAATACAAAAGAAAGAAAGGAATAGCATGAGTAAAGAAGTGAGGTTTTTTTGGGAATTGTCTCTCTGGGTTAGATGAAGGATATGGCTGGAGATGCTGTTAGGAAGATGCCAGGATCAGTGAGGAATATGGGCTGTATAGTCATAGGAAGCTTGAAGGATTTTGAGCAGGGGATCATTGTCATTGGGGCTTGAAAGTGGGCCATAAGGGACACCGGTAAGAGAAGGGATTGGGGCTGGAACTGGGGCAATAGCAGAGGAAATGGGAAAGAGGGAGGAAAAGCAACTGTGTTTTCCATTTAAACTTGGCAAATGATCAATTTGGAGAGGTCTTATAAACAGAGAGGCAGCATTGGGCTGATGCAGATGGTCCTCTCATTGTTTGTTTCATATTCTAGCTTCCCGATCACTGGGAAAAAGCTGTCATCACAGTGCAGCGACCTGGGAAGATTCCAACCAGCAGCCGATGTGGTAACACTGTTCCTGATGATGACAACCAGGTGGTGTCATTATCTCCAGGCTCAAGGTCAGTGTGACAGTGGTTTGCAGTTCCACCGAAATAACTAAAATTAACAAAAAAATTTTTGTCTAGTCTCTTGTAAGTGGTAGTTACTGTTTCAGAGCCAGACATTGACTATTAACTTGCTTCCTTTGGAATTGTCACTATAGAGCTTTCATTTTTTGTTCTAATTTTTATTTTTTTTGGATGTTTATGGGCTGTTTGTTGTTTTCTTCTCTTGTCTGTGGGCAGATATGTCGTCCTTCCCCGCCCTGTGTGCTTTGAGAAGGGTATGAACTACACGGTGAGGCTGGAGCTGCCCCAGTACACTTCCTCTGATACTGACGTGGAGAGCCCTTACACACTCATTGACTCAGTAAGTGCCAGGTCGCTTTTGACACATGCAGGAAAGCCTGGGCAGTGGTGCACACTGCAATCCCAGCTACTTAATAGAATGAGGCAAGAGAATCTCAAGGTCAAGGCCAGTCTGGGGAACTGAGCAAGACCCTGTCTCAAAATGAAATAAAAAAGGCTTGGGGGCTGGGGATATAGCTCATTTGGTAGAGTGCCTGCCTCACATGCACATAGCCCTGAGTTCAATCCCCAGCACCACAAAAAAAAAAAAAAAAAAAAAAAAGGCTTGGGATATAGCATAGTGGTAGTATGCCTCTGGGTTCAATCCCCATTACCATACACATAAATAAGTGCCTAAATGACTGGCACAGTGGCACAAGCCTATAATCCCAGTAGCTCGATAATCCCAGTAGCTCGGGAGGCTGAGGCAGGAGGATCACAAGTTCAAAGCCAGCATTAGCAACTTAGCAAACCTTAAACAACTTAGACAAATCAAATATAAAAAACATATATATAAATAAAATATAAAGAAGGGGGCTGTAGTTGTAGCTCAGTGGTAGAGTGCTTGGGTTCAATCCTCAGCACCACATAAAAATAGTTATTAAAAACAAATCAGTGAATGTTTAAAAATATGTACATATGCATATAAATGTATGTATATATATATATGTATATATATATATATATACACACACACACACACACACACACACACATATGGGCTGGGGATGTGGCTCAGTGGTTAAGCACTCCTGGATTCAATTCCTTGTACCAAAAAAAATAGTCCAAAAGCTTCCTGGAGGTGTTATGGGGGTAGTGCCCATGGAGAGGTAAAACAGATCATTCTTTCTTGCCTCCAAGAATAAAATTAAAATAAAATTCCACCCAATGGAAAAGATCTATTTAAACTGCTTTTCTCCCAAAATAGGAAGTGCCTTAAACAATAGCATTTCAAAAACCATCATGCTATGTAAAGTACATCTAAACTTTTCCTGGCCAGAATACTCAAGAATAGGAAAGATCTCACTTAATGAGTCAGATTTTCTTCTGTTCAGGAAGCAAAGAGGCCTTGAGAGTTTTATCTGTTTACTTGCTTTAACTGACAATGTGGACATGGCCGTCATCATTTCTTGCTGTTTTCATTCCTTTGCAGCTTGTTCTCATGCCTTACTGTAAATCCCTGGACATTTTCACCACGGGAGGCTCAGGAGATGGGGTCACCAACAGTGTCTGGGAAACCTTTCAGAGATACCGGTGTCTGGAGAACAGCAGAAGTGTTGTGAAGACACCGATGACTGATGTCTGCAGAAACATCATCTTTAGCATTTCCGCCCTGTTACATCAAATGGGCCTGGGTAGGTGTGGCCTGGCAGCTGGGGCAGGTACTGCTTCCTGCTCTGAGGGTGCTTGGCATCAGAGGTGCACTGGAGTGCAGGCCCTGTGGTTCCTTGTTCGCACGAAGGAAATGGTGTCTCCATGAGGGTTTGTCTTCATTTGAGGTGATGTTTTGGTAATCAAGCTGGGTGTGGTACACTATAATCCCAGCAGCTCAGGAGACTGTGGCAGGAGGATTGCAAGTTGAGGCCATATTCAGTAAGACCCTGTCTCAAAAAATAAAAAGGGCTGGCGAGTATAGCTGAGTGGTAAAGTGCCCCTGGGTTCAACCAAAAATTAATATTTTAATAACTGAGCATATTGAAGATGGAATCAATGTTTAAGAAATATGCAAATAGCAAGTGACTAGGGAAAACAAATCCCTGAAGCTATAGCATGTCCATAGTTAGGGAGGGGAGTCAGGTGGAGTCAGAGGAGCATCAAATAACAGAAATTTGTTTTCTGTGAAAGGTCAGAGCAGCCCCCAAAGGTCTAATGTCCTGTGATATTTGAGCTCTGAAGATCAGGCGAAAAGCCTGAATGACTGTCTGCCTAGAAAAACTGGTTTGATCTGCCCTCTCTGCCTAGTTTCTTCTCTCCCAGTTGGCCTAAGAATGATACTGTTTGAAATTGGAATTCTGAATAAGCCAGAGTAGTAAGAGACAGGACCAGGGTGGGCCAGCAGAGAGGAAATGGACCAGCTCAGAGGCAGGTGTGAGGTGCTGCTGCTGCTTCTGTCATAGATTCTGGTCTCTCTCCACCCTGCAGCTTGCGAATGTGACCCTCAGGGCTCCTTGAGTTCTGTGTGTGACCCCAGCGGAGGCCAGTGCCAGTGTCGGCCAAACGTGGTTGGAAGAACCTGTGACAGGTGTGCGCCGGGAACCTTTGGCTTTGGCCCCAGCGGATGCAAACGTAGGTGTCTGAGAAACACTGTTAGGTGTTCAGATTAACATCATGATGGGGTGTGGGGGCGTTCCATCCCTCCAGAAGGCAGTGCTGAAGCTGTCACATGAACACTGGGAACTGGAGACAAGCTTGCTTATTTTTAAAAGGCTGCTCATCCGTGGCTCTATATTATTCAGTGAGATTCTCAAGGCATTTCCTTTGTGGCCTCTTTCTGCAGCTTGTGACTGCCATCCTCAAGGATCTGTCAATGCCTTCTGCGATGTGATCACTGGCCAGTGCCACTGTTTCCAGGGGGTGTATGCCCGGCAGTGTGACCGATGTTTACCTGGGTACTGGGGCTTCCCGAGTTGCCAGCCCTGCCAGTGCAACGGGCATGCCGATGACTGTGACTCGGTGACCGGGGAGTGCTTGGGCTGCCAGGACTATACCACAGGCCACAACTGTGAGAGGTATGTGCACACCGCCTCTTGTAAGACAAGAATGACATTGTCCTTGGCTGAGCAAACAGACTTCATCTCTGCTGGGCTCCATGTGGCTCATTCATTTCTTACCAGCTGGGTATTTCCTAGGAGCTCATTCATTTGTGCAGCACAAATGTAGTTTATACCTCGTATGTGCCAGGTAGTGGCCTGTTGCTGAGGATGTGGCAGGGAACAAAACTACCATGAATCTGCCCTCATGGAGTCATTTTAAAGCTCACCACAGGTCTGTGAAGAAATCATGTCTCTGTATCGGCACATTCTGGCCTCAGATGGGAGTTGTGAAATGTTAGTGCCTAATTTGGGTCAAAGGAGAAACCAAATCCAAATGGGATTAGTCATTTTTAAAGTAGCTTTGTTTTTCAAAACATTTTATGCAATCACAGTTTCCAAGAGACATATAAAATGTGCACAAGCAGAGCTGTTCTCCATTTAGCGAGTGTTTTTTTCGTGTTGTTGTTGTTGTTGTTGTTGTTGTTGTTGTTTTTGTGATGCTGGGGATTGAACCCAGGGCCTTGTGCATTCGAGGCAAGCACTCTATCAATTGAGCTACATCCCCAGTCCTAGCGAGTGTTAATTGAGAAATTATTATGAATGCAAAGCACTCAGCAGAGAAGACATAGAATGTACCTCCAGAGACATTAGAAATTTAGCTCAATAGATAAAAATAGTCCATGTGAAAAACTGCGCACTGACTTACCCTTTTATGACTAATTAAGAAATGCAGCCTTACTGTTTGGAGCTGCTTTTTAGGGGGATTATAGTCTCCACCTTTCCATGTCCATAAATGTAGTCACTTGTAAGACTTCAGCAGGTGCTTCATTTGGTGCCAGTGCTTATCAATGAAAAACGTTTAGTGAAAGCTGAATTTGTGGTTAACTAAAAAGAACACAAGGAAAGAGTTAACACAGGGATGAAAGTAGGAAATTAATATATTGCTGTCATCTTTTGTTTTCTGCCTAGAGTTTTCTTTGTTGATTGTTCAGAGGGAGATGGAGAATTAGTGTGAGAAAGAGATAGATGGAAAAATAAGATGAACCAGAAGAAGAGAGGAGGGTGGGGAACAGAAGTAAACAACAAAAATGGTTTATCTGCAGTCCTGATTCAAAATGAGATGCACTAGAATGTATTTGAAAGAGAATAGACTGATTGATATTTGCAACTGGCTTTGGGTTTTATTGGTAATGGGCTGTTTTGTTTTATTTATTTTTTAAAAAAGAGAATAGGATGTGATGTGGGAGAAGGAAAGATTATTTAGCCCTAGGTTTGGAGGACACCCCTTTATTACAGTATTTGGAGTTCTGCTGTCTAGTTTGAGCCAATTTTTCATCCTTTTCTGTATTCCCAGATGATCAAAGTTTCAATCCCATAAATTTGAAACTGTATGCTGGATTTGTTCTTGAGGGGAGGAAGTTTGGGGTGGGGCAGGAAATGAACATTCTATTTGTCATGACGTCTTGGGTTTTATTTCACTTAGAAAAGTCCCAGAAACTTTCTCAGACACCATTGTACAAAATTGTTTCATCACTATGAATTTCCCAGTACCTAGCACATAATTAAAGAGCATGTTCATGTATTATTTCTGCATCTAATCAAATACATGATTAATTTCCTCTGAATATCTTTCTTCTCTCTTTTCTCCCCACTTTAAAAATGTTACTTCGGGGGTTGGGGTTGTGGCTCAGTGGTAGAGCACTCACCTAGCACGTGCGTGGCCCGGGTTCGATCCTCAGCACCACATAAATATAAATAAAGGCATTGTGTACAATTAATAAGTATTTTTTAAAAAGTTACCTCTGCTTTCAAAAAGTATGAAAAATAGACAGGGGATGTGGCTGAGTCCATGGTAAAGCACCTGCTTGGCATGCATGAGGCCGTGGGTTCAATCCCCAGCACCCCAAAACAAAACACAGAAAACAATCTGAATTGGAAATTTTAAACCTAAACATAGCCCAGCTCTGCTTCTAACTTGCTTTGTAACTTTGGGTGAGTTCGAGTATTCAAATTCCTATAAGTATGATAACTAGGATGGATGGATTTATCTTGAGGATATTTGCATGACATAATAAAAGAATCCTTTGCTGAAAGTCAGGAGGCTGAATTGAAAGCATAGCTCATTAGCTAACAAGGTATATAAGCTTGGCAAATCATCTAGGTTCCATAGACCCCTTGTCTATAAATTGAGAGGATTGGACCTGTTGGATCTGGGAGTTAATAAAAGATATCCCTCATTGCTGCCCAAGTTTGCCACCATGTGACACATGGACTCTAGAGTCACATGGTCGCAGAGCATCCCTGTCTGCTTTTTTACTGGTAAAAGCTGGATTGGATACGTGGTTGCTAGCATGTACACCATGCCAGGGAGGAATGATAAGCCATGTACACAAAGACTGACTCCTTAGAGAAAAGAGGGAGCAGAACCCAATACTTGGGGCAGGCAGGTGTGAGGAAGTGGCCTTGTGAGGCAGGGGTATCATCCTAATGACAGTAGTCCTGTAACTGTGGTCCCCACATCAGTAGCATCAGCAGCACCTGGAACCTATTGAGTCAGAAGCTTGAGGAGAGGAGCCCAGCTATGTTTTAACAAGTCCTCCAAGGGATCCCAATTGGGGTAAAAGTTTAAAAACCACCACTTCAGTGGAAAGTTCTCCATGTGGAAACATGAGGAATGAATGGGGGAAGATGTCCCCAAGCAGAACACGGTTTCTAAGGCTTTTCTTGGAACAGGTTTCTTAAAATTGGATCATGGCTCACTCTCTGTGAATGCTACAGGTGCTTGGCTGGTTACTATGGTGACCCCATCATTGGGTCGGGAGATCACTGCCGCCCTTGCCCTTGCCCGGATGGTCCTGGTAGTGGACGCCAGTTTGCCAGGAGCTGTTACCAAGATCCCGTTACTCTACAGCTTGCCTGTGTTTGTGATCCTGGGTACATTGGTAAGTCATGTACCAATTTGGTGAGGCAAAGAAGGGGAAAAGGGTATGTCTTTGAGTTCATTGTTGAGGAGAAAGAGATAAAGGGTGAGTTAGTTCACTTTTACAATCCTTAATTAAAAGTTAAGGGAATTGGAAAGATCCTTCTGTTTTTGTACTTGGCATGTGGGTAGAGTTAATTCTTGAGTCTCTAAGATGATAATATCAAGTACACATGGGAAACCCTTCCTCTGGGGAGCTGTGAGCAAGTGGCTATATGAGGCGATGATGTCAAGTTCATTCAAATCTACACAAAACCCTGTGAAACCTTTTTCTGTTCTTAAACAGTAGGAAAATTAGTTTAGTTTCTGTTTTTCTCCCTTCCCTTGTCTAACTCCTAGCCAAAGTGTCTCAAAGCAGTGAGGTGGCCAAATGGTGACAGAAGGATGAAAAGAATATCATCCAGGAAACTGGCAGATAGCTGTGTTGGTCAGAGCTGATCATTTTCCTCATTGTGTATTATAATCACATTGTCTGTTCATACTTAGTGAATTTAGCTGGTTATGAGAATAAGCTCCTTCTTATTTCATTATCAAAACCTCTGCTTCAATACTAGCTGTGCTTTTGTGTGGTTCACATAAGCCTGTGATTCAAGGATTTCTTAGGAATATTGGTGATCACCAAGGATCCCATTTTTCAGGTTGTTTCAGAAAGTGCAGTGATTTTTTTTCAGTTTATATAATTCTTGGGGTAGGATTTTTAACATCGAGTTGCCCTTTACGTTGTTCATTGTTGTCTAGCTCCTAGCCCGCTCCACCCCTGTATAATGACAAGCTGAAGTCCCATGTGCTAAAAGTCTTACAACTGTCTTGCCCTGCTGTGGCCTCCAAGGTCACTGTAGCATCATTAGAGACCACAGAATACTTCCCTCCCCTCACAGCTAAGAAGCCTGATCTTTTTCCTCAAGATGTGGTGGTCGCAGGCTCTGTGAAGACACAGCAGCCAGGTTGACCCTCCAGGCTGGAATATCAGTGGACTGTGATCTGGCTTTTTAGTCAAGCTGATAGTCTCGTGTTATGTTTGTTTGTTTTTGCACACTAGGCTCCAGATGTGAGGACTGTGCCTCAGGATACTTTGGCAATCCCTTGGATGTTGGGGGGTCATGTCAGCCTTGCCAGTGTCACCACAACATTGACACGACAGACCCAGAAGCCTGTGACAAAGAGACTGGAAGGTGCCTCAAGTGCCTGTACCACACAGAAGGGGACCACTGCCAGCTCTGCCGATTTGGGTACTATGGTGATGCCCTCCGGCAGGACTGTAGAAGTAAGATGTAGATTGTCTTTGTCCGTGGTTGAAATGATTGTCACCTTTCTCTTCATCATCAGGAGGTTTGTTTGTATCATCAGTTCAGAAAGGTTATATTTCAATTTCAGTAAAAAAGATGAGACTGAGCCGGGTGCAGTGGTGCATGCCTGTAATCCCAGCGACTTGAGAGGCTGAGGCAGGAGGATCGCAAGTTCAAAGCCAGCCTCCGCAACGGCTAAGCAACTCAGACCCTGTCTCTAAATAAAATACAAAACAGGGCTGGGGATGTGGCTCAGTGGTTGAGTGCCCCTGAGTTTAATCCCTGGTACCCCCCCCCCCTCCACCCCCAAAAACGAGGATGAGACCGAATTGGTTTTTAGCATTACACCATTTTCTGGCAAGTGTGGGGTCTCAAGATATGGCTCAGTGTCAAGAAGAGAAAACCAAAAGGGAAAATTGGCTGTGACCATGATAAATGCCACACAAAAGAGTATATGGATGTTGTCATCTACCTATGAACCTGCTGACCAAATGGGACTTGGAGATCTAAGTACCCACTGTAGGCCATACCTTTTCTAGCGTCATTGATGGAGCAAAGCCCTCCAGCTTAGTAAAGAGGAGTAACATTTCTAAAATCTTTCACATTTTATTTCTCTCTTATCAAGAGATCAGTCAGCCTTCTCTGCTGCGGCAAAGCCCCCAGGCCCCTGTTTGTTTATACAAACCTGTGTGGAATGTTGGGGACCAGCAGGACTGGATTCCTTCAAGCCTTACTAGCTTAAAGGGCTTCTTTCTACCTGTTCCTTCTGACATGTTCATTACTGCATTTTCCTGCCAAGAATTTGAAATTTTTGGATATCTATTCTCACTGGCATATGTCTTTTTAAATTTCCAATTAAATCTTCAATTTAAAAATGTTTCACCAGCAGCTTATTGAATTTGTATATCTGGAAAATACTCCTAGGCAAAATCTGTCATTGTGCATTGTGCAAATATGTCATTTGCCTGAGAAATGTCAGAATGATGTAGTATATCATAACAACTTTCAAAGAGCAGTAATTTTAGATTTTTTTTTTTTTTTAATCGCCTCTTTTCCTTCTTGCCTGTCAAGATCGAGATCTGGAGAGGGAAAATCTTAGCTGACGAGCTGTATCTAGGTTCTGCATGCCTGTGTATTTGTGAGTGTAACCATAGGTAAAGCTGATCGTGTTGTTCTTTTTCAGAGTGTGTCTGCAATTACCTGGGCACCGTGCAAGAGCACTGTAATGGCTCTGACTGTCAGTGTGACAAAGCCACTGGTCAGTGCTTATGTCTTCCTAATGTGATCGGGCAGAACTGTGACCGCTGTGCGCCCAATACCTGGCAGCTGGCCAGTGGGACCGGGTGTGACCCATGCGACTGTAATTCTGCACATTCCTTCGGGCCATCTTGTAATGAGGTAAGGGGCTATGGCAGAGGAGTGAGGATTTGATGAGCCTAGGTGACAGCTAGCCCATTAAGTGGCTTTGCCCTAATTGTTGAAAGGCCAATACAGCACACAAGCTGGCAGATGCTGCATGAGCTATTGGCCCTTACTTGTCCCCCTTCTTAGCTAAGGTGACATAATTCTGCAGAGTCCTCATCTAATGCATCCATAGCATTTCTTTATAGTGCCCCACTGCAGATGAGGACTCACCTGAGTGGGCCAGAGTGGGCCACTTCCTTATCTGGCCCCCAAATCAGACTTCTTTTTCTTATTTGTTTCAAAAGAACCAAATAGCCATACCCAGCATTGTAAAGAGTGTTATTGTTTACTCACACAGGCTAAGAGTGACATGCTGCCAAGTCACGTGAGTTAGATAGCCTAAGATTAGTGTTGATCTGTGAGGATACAGGAAAGGAGCTGAGCCTATAATCCCAATGACTGGAGGCTGAGGCAGGAGGATCACAAGTTTGAGGCCATCCTCAGCAACTTAGCAAAATCCTTCAGTAAAAAGGAGAAAAAGAAAAAAAAGAGTGAGGAAAGATGTAAACCAATTGTACCATGTTGTGGGACTGCTTAAACTCTGTTGCAGAAGAGCAGATAGGAAGTGCTGGCACCCAAGCTGGAGGGACCGAGCCTCTCCTCAGTCAGTTTGTGCTGGCCTTCTCAGGCAGACAGCTCAGTCCACTTCTACCTGGCAGCTAGGGGGGGGGAAAGTGACAATTGGCTTCTGCCCTGAAGCCACTTGACCATGATCTATGTTCTGGACACAGTTCACAGGGCAGTGCCAGTGCATGCCAGGATTTGGAGGCCGTACGTGCAGCGAGTGTCAGGAGCTCTTCTGGGGAGATCCCAACGTGGAATGCCGAGGTGAGGTGCAGGTATTCTGCTGTTCGCTTCGCTGGCAGTGGGAGGAGCAGGCTCTGCAAGGGCCCTCTGGAAACTCTAAAGTGCAGTGCAGATCAATATGTCTACAAGAGAGATCCATGCTTGCTGTTTGTGTTTTTGTTTCTCTAATCTTGCCTCACAGATAAGTAGTTTTAGTGAAAAGTGTATGTGCTTGCCCCTCCCTCACACTTGGGGTAGCATTTGTTTGTCTCTTTATGCATGTACACACGCGCACGCACGCACACACACACACTAGATATGCTCAGAGTTGCTTTTGTTGAATGCTTTTAAAGCAAAATGGGAACATGTGAACTGTATATTTTTGCAAACTGATTTTCCCTCCCTCTCTGAATTGTATCTTTTGGGTACCTTCCTTAATGTCACATGTAGAAATAAACAATTATTCTAGTAAAATCATTTGATTCCAGTGGGTCAAGCAGATTCTGCTGGCAGTTAAAGTGCTTGGTGTCTGGGTATAATATAATGCCCACACCAGTGAAATCGGAGGGTGATGTCATGGAGTCTTTGTGCACAGCAAAGGGATCTCCAAGTCTGTTAAATATGAATTAAACCCAGATTCTCACTTAGGCTAAGAGACATGTGACATTTTCTTAAGAACGAAAACTTAGTAAAATCATGTGAATGATAAAAATTGCTAAATTTTTATACTGTTACGGTTTTGTGGATCTAGCAAATAATTTTTTCAGATCTAAGAGTAAAAGCATTTATGGCAACATTTTAATAAACTTTTTCAACTCTTTCCTGTTCTTACTTTTTCTTCCCTTTTTAAAATTTGTAACTAGATATTTTCTATAGTTTGTGTGCTTTATTGGCATATTTTCTTTGTTGCACATACCAAGTAGTACACCCCTGTTGGACTCTAAATTTTAAAAATGATCTTTTTCTCTTTTGAATATCTCATCTCTTTTGCATGAGAACAAGAAATAACAGATCCTAAGTGAGCAACTCTTGAAGTATCTCCTTTTAAAAGATCAGAAATTTAGGAACTATGTTCCTTAACTGCAGGAAAATTTCAAACAGTAGACAACACCAGAACAAATTCATGATTTGTTCTTAAACTGAGACTTAGCCAGAAGGATTTGTATGAATATCTTGGGTTAAGGTTTGCTTCACAGAGTGAGTGATGTTTGCTGTGTCGATAAACAAGTACTCTTTCGTTCATCACTCTCCAGTCTAGATGTTGGTTCTAATGAGCTCAGACTTTCTCACTTCTCTTAGAAGGTTATGACAGTCAGTGGACCAGTTGCTCAAAGATTTCTCTAGAAATAAAACCCTGTTTTCTCCAGGGTCCTGGTCACTATCTGTTTAATTCTTCAATCTTATAGTGCCCCAAAGGCTTGATTCTTTTCCACATAATGGCTCTATCTTTGCTTATACCCTGATTCTATCAGCCTGTGTCATTGGCAAAACAGCCTTGACTGCCAAAGCTCTCTGACCTTTTGCTCTGTTGGCATGAAAAGCCTGCTACTCAGGGGCTGAGTCAATCAGAGAATTGTTCATGGAGTAGTCAGAACCTTACCCCTTGCCCTTTTATCTTTCCTTTAAACTTTTGCCTCTAACTCTGTCAGAGAAAGTGTGCTTTATGGACCCCCACATGAGCTTGTTTGGGTCAAAATTTAGATTCTGTTTTAGAAACTTCGTGAAGAATGAGATTCTTAGCATTGGAGTTCACCAACTTCTTTGTTCATTTTATCTAGAAGAAAAGTCAGCTTGTTACATAGGAAACTGATAAGCAGGAAAAACAAACACATAATAGACAACCCAAACCAAGTTTTCTGCAAGGAGAAGGGGTTCGTTTAAGAATGTATTGAAACTGGACATGTATATGCCTTTCAGCCTCTCCCTTGGGCAGTTCCTTTTCCAGATGATCAGACCTTTAGTTAACGAAGAAACCGCAAACATCATCTAACTTTAGGGCTTACCGGTTGCGCAGCTGCATTCCAGCAGCTTGGGGGGCCGCAGGGAGCCAGGCAGGTGAAGAATCCCATAGCAGAGAGCTTGGGTCCTGGAGCCAGTCTGCCTGGGTTCAAGTCAAACATTCCTTCTGTATTAGGAGAACGCCAAGCCCTGCTCATCTTTGCCACCCAGCACACTCCTGTCTTTACTCAGTTTGGCATGAATATTTCCAATCTTCTTCCTATGCATTTGTCATTATACATTTATAATTTTTAAAATAAAGACATGCAGAATTTGCTTTTTAAAAATTCAACCTCAGTTCTTTGCATTTCATTTTCATGACCCTTTTATTATAATCTGAGTCTTCTCATCCATTCAGACCATCCCTATTATGGTTTAGATGTGACATGTTTCCCAGAAGCTCCTGTGTGAGATAATGCAAGAAAGTTCAGAGGTGAAATGATTGGGTTACAAGAGCCTTAACCTAATCAGTGCTTTAATTCACTTGAATGGATTAACTGGGTGGTAACTAGAAGCTGGCTGGTAGGGTGTGGCAGGAGGAGGTGGGCTGCTGGGGGCATGTCTTTGGGGATGTACTTTGTCCCTGGTGAGCCGAGTTTGGTCTCTTCTCTGCTTCCTGGTGGCCATGTCCTGAGTCATTTTCTTCTACCACATTTCCACTGTGGTGTTCTACTTCAACTCAGACCCACAACAGTAGAATAGACCAGATCTGGACTGAGATCTCTGAAACCATGAGCTCCAAATAAGTTTTTCCTTTCTAATTGTTCTTGTTAGTTCGTTTAGTCACAGCAACAAAAAAGCTGACTAAAAACACCACCAGTAAAAAGTTGGTTGCAAGACCTTTGGAGATAGTATATGGATTAAAGGGAAAATACCCCAGAGGTATTGGCAGGTTCTAGATATAGGGTTCCCATTCTCTCCTTACTTTCTTATTAAATTATGACACTTTTCTAACCTCCTCTTTGGGATTTTTTAAAAAATGGGGACCAGAATGCCCCCTTTTCCCAAAGTGTTAAGATCTAGGTGTAAAATAACTAACCTCATTGCTAACTTGGGCAATTCAGGGTTGTAAGATGTTGTCATATCTTTTTTGCATGTTAAGGTATACACTGTCCTTTGTGTCCACATTGACTGGGCTGGGGTAGGACATTTGGAAATTTCGGGAAAGGGGAGCATTTGGGTTATCACCATGATGGGGCGGTTTCATAGGAGCTTGGTGTTTAGGGGCCAAGGATGACAGATGTCCCACAGTGCTTAAGGCAGGCTCTCAGACAAGAATATTTGGGTCCCAAATGCCTTTGATACCCTGCAGAAGAGGCTCAAAACCTACAAAGCATCTAGAGAGTGAGAATTGAATTCACAATGGGTGATTCATTGCCAGCCACAGGGCCTGTGCATATTGGATGGCAGTGGAAGCTAGACCCAGTATGGTCCAGTGATCACAGGGGCAGTAAGAAGCAGACTGGGCTCAGGGTTTACTTTGCTGTGGTATGCATTGGAAATGGGAGTAACAGAACTTGAGGAACTGGGTCCAAAGATTAGCAAAGACAAGAAGAAGTATTACCTAAAATTAGATGGGACTATGGGGAAGGAACATAACTCTTTTCTTGAACTATGCAATTAATTGCCAAATATATTTTCAGTTGAAATGGTTTGTTAGAGGGCACAAATTTAGACTTTCTGGTGCCATCTTACAAACAATAAGCTTATAGAAAGACTTGGGTCATAGCTAAGTATTCTCCTTATGGAAAAAAAATGTAGTTATGTAAAAGACAAATGAGTTGAGCCTCCAACATACAAATTGTTGAATGTTCCTATTGTCCCAGCAAGTTGGGGCTCTTGGCTGATGGTGCCAAGTCTGAACAAGCCCACCACTGTGCTGGGATGGAGAGAGAATCTCATCCACCCACTGCAGAACATGCTGGAGGAAAGTTCAGCCTGGAGCTCTGCATGTGCCCCCCAGAAGCCAAAGGGTCACATAAGGAATAGTTCTGTTGATTCTTAGATTGCAAAGGGAGGGCATGGTTTCCCTTTGGGGCCTTGGCTCTTAGAAAAGGCCAGTGTCTTTAAACCCAGGGAAAGGCAACTGTGGGGCCCAGGTGAGAGGCCCTGGGTAGTGGCCATTTTCTTCCATCATGCTTCTTTCTTATTTCACATTTCTCTAGTAGAAAAAATAGTGCATTCTTTTGCCCACACATTGATCTTTAGAATGCCTGAATTCTTTTTTCAAGTTGGAATTTCTTCTACAATCACTTCTTTTTTTTTTTTTTTTTTTTTTTTATTTCCATTGTGCTTCAGGAAATCGGACTTTGAGTCTTTAGAGAACTGCAAATTCTGTTGTTAGGAGGGTGAAGACATGTCTTGTCTAATCCTAATAACAGAATGTGGGTCCCTAGAAGTGGGCAGACCTCATGCAGGAACCTCATGCAGGCCATTGCCCATGCTGGTAACTGAAGCATTGAGCCTGCTTGTTTGTATCTTATCTGTGTCTGCTTGTGTTGCAGTGCCAGAGTTGAATAGTCAAGATGGACAGAGTGGCCAGCAAAACCTCAAATGGTCACTCTATGGATCTTTATGTAAAAAATTTGCAACTCCTGTGCTAGTCAGGCAGCCAGTTTCTGTAGGTGAAATCATAGTCATCCTCCCATTTTTATTCCAAAATTGAAGTTATAGTACAGAGGCCAAAAAAGGGAAGGGGTAGGAAAGAATGTCAGAAAACAGAAAACCAAATATAAGATATACAAAGTATTCAAGTTTTTCTTTTAGTGAAATGGAAATGTCCAGGTAAAGTATCAGCTAACCTTTTAGTCTTGCCGCAAATCCTTGAGACCCATGTTACTTAAAAAGCAAAGCTGGTGGCAGCAGATAACATGTCATCTGATACTTAAGATGTAGCACTTTCTCTGTCCCAGGGCAAATTTAAGTTTCCAAAAGAAAGGTGGATAATGAGCCCAGCATTGACTGACATTGGTGCACAGTGGTAAGTGGACAGGGCTCTGGCCTCAACAGGAGGCGCTTGCAGACTATTTGGGGAAATGGAGCACAGAAAGCAGGAAGAGAGTGGAACAGATCTTTTCAATTGTCAGGGCAAGATAGTGGGAACTGAAATCATTAGAGAAGATCTCGTGAAAAAAATTACCTCTATTGGGCTTTTACAGAGAATCTGCTCACTTTTGAGCATTTTCACACATAAGATACCAGTCTTCATTTTTATCCTTGCAGCAACCTTTGGGGGTAAATCCAACCTCCCTGTCATAGTTGACTAATCTCAGACCCGGGTTGAGGCTTGCCTGAAGACATGCCACAGTGAGGGGAGGGCAGGGCTGTGAGGCCATGCCTGTGCACCCAGGATCCGATCTTTCCACAGGCTTAGTGGCTCCTTGTTGATAACTGGTATTTTAGAAATTACTATCCTAGCTGAAGGACAATAAGGACATCTCGTGTAGTGACAAGACCATAGGAAGTACCTGTAGGAAAAAGCTTAGCTGGAGTCTTGGAAGATTTGGTTTCACAAGTGTGAAAAGCCTTAAATGACAGGCCCTGAAGGGTGGGTGGACTTTGCTCAGTGGGGAAATCAGGTCTGGAGGAGGAGAGGGAAGGGTATGAGGAAAGCAGGTTTCCATTCTGACACTGACTTGCACATGTTTTCCTCTGGGCCTTAACATCTTTAAAACTGGTGCAACAGTCTTTACCTACCTCTTAGGAATTGTTTTAAATAAGAAAACTTAGTAAACAGAGGATACCTCCTGACCATAAAACAGAGAATGTATTTGCAGATTAAAATGGAATTCTTGGGGCTCATTAAAATAATTTTCTCATTTTTGAAATGCTGTTCTTAATCTTCATGATTTGTTCATGTTAAAGATCAAGCAATAACTTTTTCTGTATACACTCTTTCCAAGAGAGAGTTTTTGGTTCTCTGCCAAATAATACCACTTCCTACAGTAACGCTGTGCTCCAAGCACACCCTTTTTCATAGAAGGTTGCTGGAGTGCATTAGCCACAGCCTGCATAGTTGGTTTATCACTGTGGGTGTGAGAGATGACCTTTGAATTTCCTTCATAACGTTAGTGTCCATGAAGTTTTAAATTGCCAGGTGTGACCCAACCTTTTTGCTCCAGTCATGTGGGTAAGTTTTACTAAAATATCTGCAGTGAGGGAGGGTCTTTTGACAAGATCATACATGTGGGTCTTCTGGTGCTCATCTCCTAGGGGACTCCAAGAGAAACCATTTTGGAAATTCAGTAAGCCTGGAAGGAGGTGCATGGCCAGAGGAGTGTAATCATTTCCCAGCTTCAGTTTGAAATTAAAACCTGATGTATTCTGAAACAGTTGTTTTGTATTCTTTGAGAGTACAGGACTGACTTTTTCAGTGATGATCAGCTCCTCAGTTGGAGGAAAGGAATGTTCGTCTGTTTGGCTAAATTGGTGGTTGTCTTTTGGAGAGATTTGAAGTCCTGTGGGACCCAAACTACACCCCCATAACCAGATAAGAAGGGAAGCTTTATCTGTCTTTTGAGCCAACGGTGTCAGCCCAATGTTTTTCTCTCAAAGATCCTTGTGACAGAATGAGAGCAAGATGTACCCTTAGGTATTTTTTCACCTATTGCATTGCTATCAGAAAAATGTTAAATAAATTCAATGTAGGCCTGCATCCCTTGCCCTAGTCATGAACCCAGTAAAAACCTATGCAGGATTAAACTAACATGTACTTTGCATGAGCTGTGAGGAAAAAATAATTTTCAGAGTAAACTAAAGCTTGTGTAATGTATGCCTCAGTTGTCTGAAGCCTAGGGGAGGTATGGGTTAAGTGGGCTCTAGTAGGTGGTTCTTGGGGCCATTCATAGGAATGCCTGCTGGGGCTTATGGGACAGAAGTAAAGTGGTTTTGTTTATCATGGGTGGCATCACTTACCCCTCTATTACATAGGCCCTTATACTTGTGCATCAGTCCACATTGTGAACTTATAAAGTCATGGTTCTGCTCCATTTCTAAAGAAGGTGTTCACATACAAACACACACACACACACACTCTCTCTCTCTCTCTCTCTCTCTCTCTCTCTCCCCCCCCTCTCCCTCCCTCCCTCTGTCTCTCCTCCCTCTCTCTCTCTCTCTCTCCCTCCCTCCCTCTCCGTCCCCCTCCCTTCCTCTCTCTCTCTCTCTCCCTCCATCCCTCTCCGTCCCCCCTCCTTTCCTCCCTCCCTCCCTCCCCCTCCTCCCTCCCCCCTGTTTCTCCTCCTTCCCCCTTCCTCTCCTCCCCCTTCTCTCTCCCTCTCTCTCCCCCCCTCCCTCCCTCTCTCCCCCTCCCCCTGCAAACATGAAAGAGAATGTAGAAGCAGCTGGGAAAATGACATGGTCAATACTCAATGTCAGGTCTAGTGACAATCAAAAGGTCCCAGCATTTCCTGGGACCTTGTAGAATGTTAAGTTGTTGGGCGGCACCCAGACCTCCTGAATCAGAAGATGGCGTGGGGGAGCAAGAAGCCATGTGTTTCATGATCCCTCCAGGTGATTCTGATCCAAGCCACACAGGTAACCAAGTTTTCTGGAAGATGACTGAATTTACCAAAATTATATGGAAATTCATGTTTAAATATTTAAATATTCAAAATTTAAATATCATAAGACTTTCAGGTGTAGCATTATCCTATTCTCTTCATCCAAGAAATTGAAAGTAGTGCCTTTCTCATTATTTTTTTTGGGGATATCACTAAGTATTCCACTTAAAACATGATCCTATGAATGAGTTTGGGATACAGCTGGAGTAAAAAACATAAAAACAAGTTGTTTTGGTTTTTTTTTTTTTTTTTTTTTTTTTTTTTTTCCTGCAGAACTCCTTTGGATCTTTAATATGCTGAAATTTTTTTGTTGTTTATTAGTGTGCTTTTAATCTTCAAGAGGAGGATATAGAATTTCCTGTATGGACTTTGATCATGGAACTCTTTTTTTCAAGGAACATACAGAATAAAGGGTATAGGAATCACAATCACAATTATCCATAACTTGCTTAAGCTACTTTCTGATTCAGTATGAGTACCTTCCAAAATTTTGAAAGAATGAAACATGCTTAAGGTGTTTGAAAGAAAGAAATGTTAAAAAAAAAAAAAAAAAAAAAAATTCCCAAGTTTTAATTTTGAAACCCCAAAGTTTAGTTTTGAAAACCTAAGGCACCAAGAAAAGTATATTTTGTAATCCTAAAAGTTAAGGACTGGAATATTCTAAACTTCAAATTACTGGCAGATAAGCCTATGACCATGACTATGTTTTTTTCTGTTATCCAGTGGAAATGTAATAACAGAACACTGGGTAGGAGACCATCAGACACAGAAAGTGATACTACAAATTAACATTTTTTTGAGTGCTTTCTATAGATAATTCTAAAGTGCTTAGAAGAGCATCTTAAGTTATTTTTGTCTTAAAAGCAAACATTTGAGGTAGGTAAAATCATTAGCCCCCTTTACAGATTTGGAAGCCATGGCTCAAGTTTCCTAATTGCTTTGTATTCCATAAGAGTTTTTTTTTTGTTTGTTTTTGTTTTGTACTGGGGATTGATTGAGCTCTAGGGTGCTTTGCCACTGAACTACATCCCCAGTCCTTTCTTTTTGAGACAGGATCTCACTAAGTTGCTAAGGCTGGCATCAAATTTGCAATCCTCCTGCCTCAGCCTCCCAAGTTGCTGGGATAACAGGCATGTGCCACTGTGCCTGGTTCCCAGCTTGCATTCTTCATGATAGTGCTGGACTTATCAAACTTGTTGCTCAAGAACTTGGTGTGTAGTTGACAAAGACAATATAAAGGTAATCTAGCAATACAAGGCAGGGTGTTGTGAGGTGAGGGTCAGGCAAATGGTATAAGATGGAGGTGTTGCAGGCCGCTCTTGGGAAGGTCAGTGTAACTGTTCCTGGAAAATGTTCCAGTAGGCAGTCCTGCAGAGGCAAATTGCAGCTGTTACCCAAGAAGACTTCATAAAAGTATCTGGAAGATATGAATCTGTTGTGCTTTGCCACAGTTGCCACCAGTTTTAGGAGGGTTATTTTCTTTTGAGGAGTTATGTAAATGAGGTTAGGGCCTCATTTGGCAAATACTGTTCAACTCCATGTGCAAGTTAACTCTGTGTTCAACTGAAAATGGAAAAATGGTTGAAGACATGCCCCTGCCTTTGGAGCCTACAGTCTGGTTAGGGAAATAAAAGTATATTTATTTTACTTATTCACACCTTTTCCTAGAATGGATTTAAGGCCAGAGATGTATGTAGTATAGGTCTTTATTTAGTCAAACACTATACAAATACTGTGAAATGTCAAGTATCGATAGAAAAATAAAAAGATAGAAAAATAATTTGGTCATCTGAGATTCGGAACTCTTAGCCAGGGTCCAGTCGCATTTGCATTGTAGTAAACAAAGTCGATCATGGTTATTGCCCAGGAACACTAATTTTATAGTGTTAGGGTGCTTATCACAGTGGCAGATATGCACGAATGAGATTATATGTAGTTGAAAGCATTTACACTAGATACTTTGGATTCCTGAGACTTCTTCCAGATTTGGTTCTCTTTTGATCAAGTTTACTGCATTTTACCAAGTAGTCACTGCTCTGTTTTGTGACCAGATAGGATCAGTTCCATTAGGCACTTCTTAAGTGATGCACCTTCTGCCAAAATGATTCACATCAGAATTAGCCTGAATTGTCTGTACTGACATGGTCTGAGGAAAGTCATAGTTGGAGGGACAGGTGGGATAGAGGTCAAGAGCACATGCTCTGGAGTTAAGATGGTGAATCAGATTCCTGACTTGGCTTTTTCTGCATGAGACTGTTTCTCTATACCTCAGTTTCCCTATCTGTGAAGAATTGATTGTTATTGCACCTATCCCATATAGTTGCCATGAGGATTAAATGAAATGAGGCATGTAAAACATTTCTAAAATTCCTGGCACATAGTTGAAGTGTTAATAAATGTTAGCTGCTAATTTTTAAATTATTTCTACTGTGAAGAGGGTCTGCAAGGGTTAAGGTCATATGTGCTGGAGGAAGCCTTTGCAGCCTCTACATGAGCGGCTGGTAAACTGTCATTGACAGTTGACACCTGCCCATCTTAACAGTGACTGAGGATTCTAAATGCCAAATCTGGTAACTGCAACTTGTGATTCAGTAGATCTCACCTACCATTGCTGTTTCCTCTCTAGCCTGTGACTGTGACCCCAGGGGCATCGAGACACCACAGTGTGACCAGTCCACAGGCCAGTGTGTGTGTGTGTGGAGGGTGTTGAGGGTCCACGCTGTGACAAGTGTACACGAGGGTACTCGGGAGTCTTCCCTGACTGCACACCCTGCCACCAGTGCTTTGCTCTCTGGGATGTGATCATCTCCGAGCTAACCAACAGGACCCACAAGTTCCTGGAGAAAGCCAAAGCCTTGAAGATCAGCGGCGTAATTGGACCTTACAGGGAGACTGTGGACTCAGTGGAGAAGAAAATCAATGAGATAAAAGACATTTTGGCCCAGAGCCCAGCAGCAGAGCCACTGAAAAACATCGGGAATCTCTTTGAGGAAGCAGAGTAAGTAGTTAATGAGCTAGAGTAACAACTTGCAGTGTTTTTTCAACTTTTACACAGCAGAGACTTCCTGGTGTGATGCTTCTGTTAGGTCTGTTGGTCCTGCTGGTGAAAAACAGACTCTGCTATCATTTCCCAGCAGTCTTGATTGTGAGCACCTGAGTGAGTGAATGTGGGTCCATCACTGGGGACCAAGATTGTAGAGGCTGCTTTGTAGAATAAATGCATGTTTTATTCTTTGCAAATAATTATGTAAGGCAGTGGAATGGAAGGAACACTGGATTTCAGACAGAAGATCCATTACAAAGCCTTGGCTTTGCCATGTGCTAGGCTTATGAACTTGGATAACATTTCATTCCTGAGCCTCTTTTCTCTCCTGTGGAGCAGGGAGAAGGGAATATTTCTCTTTACCCTACATTGTAAAAATGATAATTGCAAAAGGAAAAAAAAAAAGTAACGTTGTAAATTTAAATTATCATTAGTTATATTACATTGCTACCGCTAGGGAAATTCTACAACCACAAATAAGACGCCTTATTCTCAAGTTATTTTACTGCTTAGCCACTGATCCACTATGAAGGGCAAAGCATCACACCGGGGACAGCCGTGCAGCCAAAAGATTTATTCAACAGCCTTCGTGGCTGGTAGCGAAAACCGGAGAAGAGGTGCTCTGGTCGAAGGTCGAAGAGGTGGGAGAGAGGAGTCAGGGAGAAGGGAGTGTGCAAGCTCTGGTGGGAGAAGGGAGAGGGGCGTGTGCAAGCTCTGGACAGAAGGTGGGTGCCTGGTCGCACCGGCTAGGATCTCTGGAGCTGTCGGCTAAAGCAGCTGCTGTCTGGCTGGAGGCTGGAGCTGTCAGCTGGGAGCGGCCGTCGGGCTGAAGGTAGTCGGTCTGGAGCTGTCAGCTGGAGCAGCTGCCGTCGGCTGGAGGCGATGGGTCTGGAGCTGTTGGCTGGGCAGCTGCCATCGGCTGGAGGCGATGGGTCTGGAGCTGCCGGCTGGGGCAGCTGCCATCGAGCTGGAGGCGATGGGTCTGGAGCTGCCGCAGTGGCTTCCTCCTCTCTGCAGCGAGGAGCCGATGTATGTCTTCCTATCTCAGCAGCGACAATCCGATGTTGTGTCCGTGTCTCTCTCTCTGTCTCATCTGAATCTCTCAGACAGGGCCTTATATAGGGATTTCTGGTGGGGGGTGCACTAGAGCAACCCCAAACACCATTGGCTAGAACAGGGTGTCCTTTAAGCCTATTGGCTCTTGCCTGGGGAAAAGAAACATTCTGCCTGGGGAAGGAACATCCTGTCTGGAACATCTTGAAACAAGGTTGCTTCTCTTAGGGTGTGGAAAACTCTGAGGGCGGGGGAGGGTAAGCTATCTATCACACTAGGACAGTGCTTCATTCATCAAAGTAGAAGAACTTCTCTATTATAACAAGTCCTCCCCCAGCCTTCCTCAAGGTATTTACCTCTCTGATTGGACAGTGTTTTTGCCAGTTAAAGCAGAGAATTGAGCCGAGATACCAAACTTCTTACGCATCATTTTTCTACCCTTTCTCCTAGCCTCATTTTTTTCCTGTCCTCAAACATTCTAACTACCATTGCCAAAAAGGACTCCAGGAAACAGCACAGTAAGACTTAGGAGCTGAAGTACAAAACAGAAAGGGGTACTTGAAGGGCGAAAACCACACTGGGGCTGGCCGTGCAGCAAAGGGATTTATTCACCAGCCTTTATGGCTGGTTAAGGGTAGAAAAGGAATGGGGAGAGCCTTTAAGCCTATTGGCTCTTGCCTGGGGAAAAGAAACATTCTGCCTGGGGAAGGAACATCCTGTCTGGAACATCTTGAAACAAGGTTGCTTCTCTTAGGGTGTGGAAAACTCTGAGGGCGGGGGAGGGTAAGCTATCTATCACACTAGGACAGTGCTTCATTCATCAAAGTAGAAGAACTTCTCTATTATAACAAGTCCTCCCCCAGCCTTCCTCAAGGTATTTACCTCTCTGATTGGACAGTGTTTTTGCCAGTTAAAGCAGAGAATTGAGCCGAGATACCAAACTTCTTACGCATCATTTTTCTACCCTTTCTCCTAGCCTCATTTTTTTCCTGTCCTCAAACATTCTAACTACCATTGCCAAAAAGGACTCCAGGAAACAGCACAGTAAGACTTAGGAGCTGAAGTACAAAACAGAAAGGGGTACTTGAAGGGCGAAAACCACACTGGGGCTGGCCGTGCAGCAAAGGGATTTATTCACCAGCCTTTATGGCTGGTTAAGGGTAGAAAAGGAATGGGGAGAGGGGAGTCAGGGAGAGGGAAGTGTGCAAGCTCAATAAATGTGCAAGCTCAGGAATGTAAGGTGGGAGTCTGGTTGCGCCTGCTGCAGTCTCTGGAGCTATCGGCTAGGGCAGCTGCCGTTGGGCTGGAGACGGCAGGCAAGTGTGTGGTGGCTCCATCGTCTCTGCTCCTTGCCTCTCTGGCTCATGGCCTCTCTCTCTCCTCGTCGGCTCTTCGTCTCGCTGGCTCTCTGTTGTGTTGCTCTCTTCCGTGTCTGGCTTGCTCTCAGTTCGTCTGTCTGGCTCTCCAACTTCGAATAGATGGGAGTTTATATAAGGCTTACTGGTGTGGGGGGGTACCAGAGTGAACTTTAAGCCTATTGGCTCCTGCTTGTGGTGTGAGGGCAGGCTTCAAGCCTATTGGCTCCTGCCCGGGGATGATGAAACATCCTACCCAGAGAGCAGAGCATACTTTTGACCCTATGTCTGTGGAACAGTGTGAACTTTTGATGACCTGAAAGCCTATTGGCTCCTGCCCATGGGGTGAGGGCAGCCTTGAAGCCCATTGGCTCCTGCCTGGGGATGATGAAAATCTCCTGCCCAGAGAGACAGCAACCATTTAGCCCTCTGCCTGTGGAACAGGGTGAACTTTTGACCCTTTACTGTGGAACAGGGCGAACTTTTGGTGATCTTTAAGCCTATTGGTTCCTGCCAATCTATCAGTACTAATTTTTGTTTCCCAGATGCTATGGGTTTTTTACTGCAATTCACTGTCTAGGCAAGAACAAGAGGACTGTTGTACAGCTAAATCCTGTCCATTAAGAAGTGATTTTACATGATGACAGAAGTTCAGTAACTTCTTTTTTTGTATGGTGGGACTTAAATCAGCATATCTAAGACAACATAGGAGAAGCAATAAGAGAACTAACTACTGACACCATTAGCTCAAGTGCCTTGTCTTTCTAGATTTAATGTTAACTGATCTCTTGACTTTTTAAAGCCTCAGATTTTCTGCCCAAGACCATGTAGTTGACCAGGGAGTTAGGAAATGTCTGATGTGGAATAATAATGCATTTAATGAGGCATTTTACCTCATTAAGAAACTTAGCCTCCTCGTGTGCAGCGATCACAAGTTTTGGTAGGCCATGTTCTGAGGGCAGGTGGGCCCATTTAGGGAGAGATTCTTGGCCTGGGTTTCATGCCCCTATTTGAGAATCAAAAAATACAGTGTCCTTGGAGAGCCTGCCAGGAGATTACATTCCAGAAACAGCTCTGTCTCTAACCTCATTACTCTGAGGTAGACTGTAAGCATCTAAGGAAAACTAGCTTCATCAATTTTTTAAACATATTGTCCCAAGAATGCACTGTTTTATGATATAAAGTGATCTTTCATTAAAAAAATTCAGTATTACAGATTCAGGGTTATAGTTCAGTGGTAGAGCATTTAACTAGCTTGTGTAAGGCCCTGGGTTCAGTCCCCCAGCATCTATCTCTCTCTCTCTCTCTTTCTCTCTCTCTCTCACACACACACACACACACACAGTTTTGTTTTTTTTGTTTTTTAATTGTAATTATTTTTGAGACCTGAGAAGAAATGAAAGCCTTTTTTGAACCAACACATTGACAGGAAAAGACTAAAAAAAAAAAAACTGTTATCCACAGGGGGAAAAAAAAAAGTCATTGGGTTTATAAAATATAATTTAATCTACGAATAGGGGGAACCTGTTAAGTGCTATTCTTTAAGTTAGGTCATTCATGGTATTATAATTTTTCTAAAGGCCCTCAAGATTTTAGCATTTTTGCATTTTCCCCAGTTTGTTTTTCTTTTAAGAGACAGGGCCCCATTATATTGTCCATGCTGGCACTGATTACCTGGACTTGAGATCCTCCTGCCTTGGCCTGCCTGAGTAGCTGACATACAAGTGCATGCCACCATGCCTTAGTCATTTTCCCAGTTTTTTGTATTTTATATTCCTGAGAAGACAGTTATATTCAATGAAATGAACCAGTAATTCCCAGAAATATTACTTTGCCTCACCCCCATCCCCCTCACACACACACACACACACACACACACACACACACACACATCCCACATACTGCATATACAGCTTTGGAGACATGAAGATACATCACAAAGTGTAATTGGGTCTGGATTACAAAGAAATATGTGAAAGCTACATGCTTCTTTCTCAGTAGATGATCACCTTTTTTCTTATGAAAAATGAAAAGGCAGTTTGGCATAGGAGATTCTTTTGATGGGACCTTGCTTGGAGTGGGCATGTATGAAAAGCTGTTTGGGTGGCTCCTGATGTCTTCATGGTGGGCTACAGAGTTTCTTCTCTACATGTTCCATCTTGCAGGAGATCCTTGAGATTCATAGAACATTTCTGGAAGGTGGCTAGAAGGCATAATTCTACACTGAAATCATTTGTATCTTTTGAGTCTGTGCAGTTATGTGGGCTTGAATCTGCTTACACATGGAGGTCGGACCTGCACTGACCTGTGCTCATCTTACAGCAGGGACTTGGAACCCATCCATGGCCACCCACCACAACCCAGCTGGGTGTTCATTTGTGCTTTCTTCAAAGTCTTTGAAGAAAGAAAACTCTTTAGATTTAGTAGAATCTCTTGTAAGAGTAAAATCAGTAGAGATGGAATTGTTACAAATTACTGAATTGGTTTAAAGTCACAGAGAGTAACAGATACAGCTGGGCACAATGTCACATCCCTATAATCCCAGCAGCTCAGGAAGCTGAGGCAGGAGGATCAATCTCAGTCCCTGGGGAGGGAGGGTGGGTGGGTATGATAGATACCGTATTAGAAAATGTAAAAAGTGAGGCTTTACGATTCTCCTTTGATTTATTTTAAATAGGTAAGCTCATTTTTCTTTTTGTAGGAAACTAACCAAAGATGTTACAGAAAAGATGGCTCAAGTAGAAGTGAAATTATCTAACACAGCTTCACAAAGCAACAGAACAGCCAGAGAACTGGATTCCCTGCAGGCAGAAGCCGAGAGCCTCGACAACACTGT
The DNA here is from genome assembly GCA_025594165.1 of Tamias sibiricus. Classification (NCBI taxonomy): domain Eukaryota; kingdom Metazoa; phylum Chordata; class Mammalia; order Rodentia; family Sciuridae; genus Tamias; species Tamias sibiricus. The sequence goes on from CM046664.1 coordinate 81,808,125, forward strand.
GAAAGAACTTGCTGAACAACTAGAATTTATCAAAAACTCAGATATTAGGGGTGAGCATAGTTTTATGCAAAACCTCAATCCTGGATAATACATTTAACCATCTGCTTAACATTTTAATATAATACTGAGAAAAAAAATGTTTTCTAATAGTTCCTAAACTTTACTCATGGAGCTTGTGACACAAAATGGGGACTAAAGTCTCTATTTTACAAAGATGGGACTTGGGGCACAGAAAGACTGAGACATAGCAAAGGCCCCGCAAGGTGAGTGACAACAGTTGTTAAAATGAGATCCACTTCCTAATTTTTCCAGTCAATGATTTAATCCCTTGGCCCTTTCTTAGAAAGGGGCTCTTTTGAATGGCAAAGACACTAAGTTGGTAATTCTGCAAATCTTTCACATTTGAGAATGTTGCTTTGTCCTGGAAGTAATTTTTCCAAATCCTTCATTTATTGGTATCACAGACCACAGTCCCCCCTTCCAAAAGCAAAAGAATGTAGAAATAATAATCACACTACTTATCCTGTTTTATGCAGCACAACCATTTTTTTTCTTGTTTAACTAGGTCCCTAAAGCTAAAACACATTATGCTATTAGGTACTTGATACTAGTCATTTGAGTGGACCTGAATAGTAAAGAAAAGGAAAAAGCATCTGGACATATAATCTACAGACTGCCCAGCACCAACAATTTAGAAAGAACTAGATGTTGGCCTAAGAATAGAAACAACATATATGTGATTAATTTCTCATCTCTCACCACAATGTTTGGCGACCTTCAGAGCTCAACTAGGTGCTAATGGGACAGAATAGGTTCACTGGTCATGAGAGGAAAGCTCTACTTCTTCATAAAGATTTTTTTTTTCTTCTCTGAATTCTAAAACCTTACAGTAAGTTTAGGGCATCAAATATGGATGGATGTAGCTTTGGCGAGGAAATCAGATACAATGAGATTAATTATGGGCAATTTCATTTTCTGCCCCAGGTGCCTTGGATAGTATTACCAAGTATTTCCAGACCTCTCTTGATGCAGAAGAGAGGGTGAATGCCTCCACCACAGATCCCAACAGCACTGTGGAGCAGTCGGCTCTCACCCGGGACAAAGTAGAAGACCTGATGTTGGAGAGAGAATCCCAGTTCAGGGAAAAACAAGAAGAACAGGCTCGCCTTCTGGATGAACTGGCAGGCAAACTACAAAGTCTAGACCTTTCAGCTGCTGCTGAAATGGTAAGGTTTGGGGTTTGGCCTCACTTCTGCGGTATGCTAGGACAAAACGCTGTAAGAGTGAAAACTCCCAGGCTTAGGTCTCCCAGCCAGTGTCGGGTATCCATGACCAAGTCAGATAAACAGAGCATGTGCTTTCCCAGCCTTCCCCCTCTTCCAGCTATTTCTCTGTGATGCAACCAAACAATCATGACCACTTTCCCACACTGTTGTATTGACTGAATGACTTTTTATTGAAGCTTGATCCTTTTTATGATGTGATTTCTTTCTTTTTATAACCTTGTTCTGATTTGAAGTGCAAAAATGTATCTCAGTGGAGGAATTCAGAATCATTCTTTGAGAAATTTTCCAAAAAAATTAAAGCAAAAGAATTTTTTCCATGGGTGTTAGCTAAGATGATCCTTTGTTCCAGTAACTTTACCTGGTGAAGATTAAGCTGAAACTGGCTTAGAAAGTAGATTAATTTCTTAGAAGCTTTTAAAAAGTAATTTTGGAGCCAAATGAAATTGAGTAGTGAGTTTAATGAAAGGCAGAAGGCCAAAGGAGAGCCAAACTGAGCCTGTTTCTTCCTCCTGTTTCCTTACAATTTTTTTTTATAGAAGGATACATGAGAAAATTTGGAAGAGGGTACTTTTTATAGACTGACTACTTGCATTCTCTGAGCCTAGAAACAGAGGAAGAGTAAGAGGGATGGTGTTTTTTGAGTTGAAAGTGTTGACTTCATTAACACTTTGTTTTACCCATAGTCCCTCCTTCCCCCATACCTCTTTCTCTAAAATCGATGAAAACATGCTGTCTGTACTGTATTGTGACCAATTTTGTTGATGTCTATAAGGTTTGATAATATCTTGTGAAGCTTTATAGCACCCAGTAGAAATAGGGAATATGTAGAGCTTTCACCATCTATTAAATGAAAAAACTAAAGAAAAGCAAAGGCTTAGAAGTGTGTGTAAACTGCACCTAACAGTAGATAAAGCTGTTATAGATGGACATGCCATCCTTTCAGTCTTTTCAGCATGCTAGTTTCTTATTGTAGTTCAGAGATTTTGTGATTACTGATTTTTAAAAATTATAATTCATAAGGAATCTTGATTCTAATTCAAAAAATTAGTCATCACAAAATCCCTAAACTGCAGTAAGAAATTAGCATGCTAAAAGACCTTTGATCTGTTAAGAGGGCAATTTGGGAGTGGGTGGTGGGTGGGCACCCCCACTACCACCACTACAAATGTGCGCCTTCTCTGGCAGGCTTTTTTTTTTTTTTTTTTTTTTTTTTTTGGTACCAGGGATTGAACTCAGGGGCACTCGACCCCTGGGCCACATCCCCAGCCCTTTTTTTGTATTTTATTAGAGACAGGGTTTCACTGAGTTGCTAAGTGCCTCGCCATTGCTGAGGCTGGCTTTGAACTCGCGATCCTCCTGCCTCAGCCTCCGAAGTGCTGGGATTACAGGTGTGCACCACTGCACCCGGCTCTGGCAGGCTTTTCCACCTGGTCAGCTATATAGGGATTAGCCGGTTTTGCCAGTTCTCTCACTATGCTTTTGTCTTTGTTCATTATTCTGTGAGAATTCTTTGGGTTCTATACTGTCTTTTTCTTGTAAAAAGACAGATTTTTATTCCTTTGTTTTCCTAGTACCTCCTGGTTCTTTATCTTTGTTGATATTCAGCTAGAACCATGCTGTTTTTCTCATGCCTGCTCCTGTCTGCTGAAACAAAACAGACCTAATGTGCTGTCAGATTGTTTTTACAAAGCATCCCTGAGGTTTTGGCTTCTCCTCTTGATTAGGACCCATGTTCTTCTATAGTGCACAGATTAAACTTTCTGAAGCTTTTTTATGTATTGTAATCCAAAGATGTGAAAGACTATTATTTTAGTTATTAATTTAAGATATAGAATTATAATTTATCTTCAAACTTTGAGGCCAGAGAGCTGACTGTATCTACTAAACTTCTTAAAAACAATACTATCCTTATTTGAGAGTATTCTGATAACTACTTTTCCATCAGAGTAAATTTTTTCTTTCTAGTATATTTTCCATAAAAGGTCCACTCTAAACAGTTTCTCTTCCTGCTCAGCCTTTTCCATCATATGGTATACTTGTAATCTCTCAATTTGCATTTGCATGCCATAACCACTCAGTAATTTTGGGAAGTTTTGGCAGATAATAAAGGTGGTGTGGGACGGTAGGTGGCTACTCGTAGTTGGGGATAATTTGGAAAAGCTTCAGCTACCTTCATGTAGACTGCTTTCTCCCTTTTGCACCTCCTCTTGCTCAAATTCCACCAGCCAACAAGCCCTTCACCATCTACAATATAATCCTCAGCAGTCTCTCCTTTGCCTACTTTCTTTCACACTTACTGCATCTGACCTTTTCTTGCACATCTTCATTACTTTACCTGAAGTGCTTCTGTCTTCCTACCTAAATGCAAAAGTTAATAAAAGGCAATAGGCCTTTTATGTTATCATATTCACCACAGCAACTAATACGGAGATGGGCCCAAAGAAGTTTCACAATACCGCTTTTTTTTTTTTTCCCCTTTAAAAAAAAAAAACCACTGGCTAGGAAGGAAAAAAAGCAACATTCTATGGCTTCCACATTGACAGAATCCAACTGGATAAAGCAGATAATGTTTATATCCTGGGTATGGCCTATATGGTATTCTAATTCATTTGGGCCAGATTGAGGGATGTAAATTTTATTTCCTTAGAAATAAGGAGGTTTGCTGACCCCTGAGCCCCTTCTCTCTTGAACACTGTTTTTAAACACCCTTGCCAAGGACTACATGCTCTTGGGGGCCACCCAAGCCCTGCACAGCTGTTATATTGCAGTAGATTCACTCTCTGAACTCTTGTGCCTGATCTTTGGCTTCTTGCAGACATGTGGGACGCCTCCAGGGGCTGACTGTTCCGAGACAGAATGTGGTGGCCCCAACTGCAGAACTGATGAAGGACAGAAGAAGTGTGGGGGACCTGGGTGTGGTGGTCTGGTCACTGTTGCCCACAGTGCCTGGCAGAAAGCTATGGACTTTGACCGAGATGTCCTGAGTGCCCTGGCTGAAGTGGAACAGCTCTCCAAGATGGTAATTCAGTGGATGGCCTCAGTTTTTGTTAAATTTGTTGGTTTGCTTTGTTATAGACTGGAGGGTTTGAAAGGTTGAAATCAACTCTAAATGCTAAGTAAAATGAAAAGGTAATTTCAGTGTCAAGTATGAAAGTTCATGTCTTTGTGTGGCCAAGGAAAGTGATGAAGAGGTTTTTAGAATTTGCTTTGTTTCATGAGTAACTTATTCTTTATGTTTAGGTCTCTGAAGCAAAACTGAGGGCAGATGAGGCAAAACAGAATGCTCAGGATGTTCTGTTGAAAACAAATGCTACCAAAGAAAAAGTGGACAAGAGCAACGAGGATCTGAGAAACCTGATCAAGCAAATCAGAAACTTTCTGACTCGTAAGGATATTTTTCATTTTACTTATACTTTTTGGGGGTCCATTTTTATATTCATTGACAACCTAAAAACACAGCTTAAAAAAATGAATGAGGATCTGATATATTTGAAGCCTAACCATCTTTCACATTTTAACATTTGAAACTCCCTGGCTTTGTTAATACATTATTCTGGTTTTCCTGCTGTTTCTCTTTCCCTTTCTATAATTTCCCAAATCTAGGAAACTTATAAGGAATATCACAACACTTCATATCTTCATTTCCTTCCTTCCAACCTTAAATTTTCTTTGCTGGGGTAAGGGCTTTAGCTCCTTGGTAAAGTGCTTGCCTGCATGCTCAAGGTCCTGGATTTGATTCCCCAGAACTGCAGGGGAAAAGTTTCATTGCCTTTAATCCCCAGCTTTAAATGCTTGCCTCTGTGGTATTCCATAATCCAAACAACTCACTCTGCTAGGCTTTCACATATCGTGCTCTGTCTGTACCAGGAGTCTCCATCCAGAAATCTTCCAAATTCAGATATCCTTCCGAACCTGTTCAGTGCTTCCCTTACTACCTATAGCCTACCTTTGTTGCTTTGTTTCTTTATCTTCTAAGAAAGATATAAAAATGGTACTTTTAGGAAATAGCATAGACTCTGTTCAACAGAATTTTCAAAATTGTACTTTAGGATACTGTTCCACTATTTTTATAAAGCAGCTCAAAAGTAACCCAAAACCACTGTCTTTGTGATTGGGGACCAACATCTTAAGACTGTACTATAGTTTTGATAATCACTGGAAAGCAACAAAGACCAAAATGTCCTTTTCCAGTGAACAATTCTAGAGCCTACAGTCTACCCCAGACTATGGCAATTCTGGTAATAATGTCTGCAGTTACTTTTTCATATGTATACGTCTCATCTCCTTACCCTGTTAGGTTATCTCTTGGTGTAACCCCATGATGCAACTCACATCATGGGGTTAATATATGTGGTTAAATGAGTTATGATTTTTCACCTCTTTGCTTTTCACAGAGGACAGTGCTGATTTGGACAGCATTGAAGCTGTTGCTAATGAAGTATTGAAAATGGAAATGCCTAGCACCCCACAGCAGTTACAGAACTTGACGGAAGACATCCGTGAACGAGTTGAAAGCCTTTCTCAAGTAGAGATTATTCTACAGCAGAGTGCTGCCGACATTGCCAGAGCTGAAATGTTGTTAGAAGAAGCTAAGAGAGCCAGGTATCTGAAGACACCATAGCACGTAGGGGGGCATATTGGTGTTGCTAGCCTGGACTACAGAAGGATTTCTTTGATCAAGGAAATCCCTAGGAATGACCTGTGTAAATCTCTCTGGGTCATTTCAGCAAGGGTATCCTTTTAAAAAAAAAAAAAAAAAAAAAAATGTTCTTTGCTAGGCTTGGTGGTGCATGCCTGTAATCCCATTGACTGTAGGTTAAGGGAGGATCACAAGTTCCAGGCCAGCCTCAACACCTTAGCAAGGCTACTTTTTTCATGTTAACAAAGAGTATGTTTCATTCTTTTACACAGCAAAAGTGCAACAGATGTTAAAATCACTGCAGATATGGTAAAGGAAGCTCTGGAAGAAGCAGAAAAGGCCCAGATTGCAGCAGAGAAGGCAATTAAACAAGCAGATGAAGATATCCAAGGAACCCAGAACCTGTTAACTTCAGTAAGATGTTATAGTCAGTTGAATGTGGGGGAAAAAATAACCATTTTATTACCCCCTTTTAATCAGAAAAGTGTATTTATCAATGAACAAGAATGCTTCCAACTCCCTAGTAAAAAGAATTCCTTTAATTTAAATAAATCTAAACTACTCCCTTAGCACAGATGCTAAAACGGAGTGGTGATAGTTTCAACGAAGATTTTTAAAAAGGACTCTAACAACACTGGACCACTAAGACCCGTTCCTTTTTGCCCCTTCCCCCCCTCCCCCAAAGCCCTCTGTCCAATAGTAGGAAGTATAGTATTAATTTTCAAAATTCCATTTTAGGACACTGTCCCACTATTTTTTAATAAAGCAGCCCAAAAGTGATCCACATAGTGAACACCAGTGTCTTAGATATTGGTGATCATTCACAAAAACTGTACTATAGTTTTGATAATCATTGGAAAGTAACAAAAGTGAAAATGTCTGTTTCCAATGCCCAATTCTAGGAGAATTTCCCACACACATTCATTTGAAAGTCCCTTATCTCACAGCTGCTTATTTGTGAACATTCTTTAGCCAGTTTGTAAGTGTCCCTAAAATGCTTTCTTACTACTTCAAGCTGCCTGGGGCTTGTTCTTAATGTCAAATAAGAAAAAGAATTTCCATCAATCTCAGCTTAGATCATCAGAAGTACTAAAAGAATAATGTGAACAAATACATGAGATGTAATGAGGACTAAAATTTGGCTCTTCTTATAACTTTTATCAAATTTTTAAAATTACTTTTGGCGTAGAACACAAGAGAGTAGCCTTCTAAATCTTCCACTGAACTTGTACTCATAGTATTCTTACCATTTCTTAAAACTAATGGTTGGTCGAGTTCTTGTAATTATACTTTTAGATCGAGTCTGAAACAGCAGCTTCCGAGGAAACACTGTTCAACGCCTCCCAGCGCCTCAGTGAACTAGAAAAGAACGTGGAAGAACTTAAACGGAAGGCTGCCCAGAACTCTGAGGAGGCAGAATACATTGAAAAAGTAGTATATACTGTAAAACAAAGTGCAGAAGACGTTAAGAAGGTAAGTAAATCTTTGTATCTTCACAGCTAAGTTAATAAAGGTTCAACAAATCTCTTCCTTGTCTAACTTAAGGGACAAAGACCTAACATGGTTATTCACCAGAAACATCCCAAATCACCTATTTTGAAATAAGTCTTTTGAGATATAGATGGAAGTACCAGAAGTGGCTAGAGAAGTGGCCAATAAACATGGCTTAGGACCTCAAATCCCAACTGGAATTAGTTTAACCTAGGGGTGAAAATCTTAAAACACATATAATGAACTTGTATGTCTGTATTGTATTTTAATCAGAAAGATCTTTATAGCATATATTAATTACCTAGCCATTTGAGAATACTTGAAAAGCAGAATGGGAAAAGCCTAGAATTCATTAAAGAATAGCTTGTAGGAAATCAAATCTTGCCTCTTTCAGACTTATTTTGAATTAACTATCCGCTTCTACCCCATTGGAAGGTACTATATATTTTGCAGAGAAAATTTCACACAAGTGAAAACTTTGAGCTAGAAGCCAGGTAATACCTGAAGTATGCATTTGATTTCTAAATTTGTGTGGGTAAATGTTAATCTCCAAAGATACTTTTGAAATTTGGGGGGAGTTATTAAATTGTAAAATAATTTTTCTAATTCCTTCCTACTCAGAATTTTTCCTAAGTACATAAATGTTAACTTCCTTACACCACTCAGTTGAAGAGAATAAAACAATATATGAAGTTCACTGCAGCTGTCATTTCTGCTAGTTTCCTACAGTCTGAAGGACAAAAATCTCCCAAGTAGCCTTGCTTATAGAGCATTTTAAATAAAAATGACATTTTATTACAATAAAGAACAAAATCTCTTGAAATGAAATTTCCATGACTACTGTTTGAACAGTTTTTCAGGAGAATCATTTGTGGCTACTTCTCCTAAACCAATGCAATTCTCTCCTTACCCACTTACTGTACATTGCTATAATCTCACTCTTCCTAATTTTTTTGTTTGCCCTTTTCCTTGGATTTCCTGATGTCCAGTTTTCAAACCCCATATTAGTCAAAATGCAGATGGGTCCTCCATCTTTTCAGAATAGACTTTCTTTGATGTCTAGTCTACTTTATGAAGCTCTCCATGTAGTTAAGCTATTTTTCTATGGAAAAGTGTTCATCAAAAGAGAATGAGGGCTTAGCATCGATGCCAAAATTTTTCTGAAAATTTTTTTAAAAATCATAATTTAATATGAAGCCTGAACACTCCCAGTGCTCAGAATGCTTGCCTTACAATATTAATATCTTTGTGATCCAAGCTTGCTACAATTACACAATGGCTCTTAGATATAATTACTGACATTATCACCTCTTTATGTCTTAATGTGGAACTTCAGACTCTGGACAATGAACTTGATGAAAAGTATAAGAAAGTAGAAAATTTAATTGCCAAAAAATCTGAAGAGTCAGCTGATGCCAGAAGGAAAGCTGAAATGCTACAAAATGAAGCAAAAACACTTCTGGCTCAAGCAAACAGCAAGCTGCAACTACTGAAAGGTGGGTCTTTTTTCACTTGGGCTCATGGTTTTCCTACATTAAGGCATCTAGAGATTTTCTTTAAAAGGTGAAAGGCTGTTCACTTTGTCTTAGGTAAGTAAATAGAGCCTTACAAGCACAGATTAAACCAGGTTTTCAGATCATCATAGTATATTCAATGTTTTCTTTTTATCTTCCACAGATTTAGAAAGAAAATATGAGGACAATCAAAAATACTTAGAAGATAAAGCTCAAGAATTAGTGAGACTGGAAGGAGAGGTCCGTTCACTCCTTAAGGATATAAGCCAGAAAGTTGCTGTTTATAGCACCTGCTTGTAACAAAGGAGAAAGGGCTGTAAGATGGCTGAGGTGACCAAAGTAAAATAGCTACATTTAAAAAACTGATGTAATGATGTTCAAATAAAACCTCATTACCTATTTAATGTTTTTAATCACCAAATTTTGTATGAAGGTAAATAAAGTATGGTGCTTTTGTATAAACAGTATAACTCTTACGTTCATTATTACATTTGCTGATTTAGTGTTCGTAAAGAATTTTTTTCTCTATAAAGATGGATTTATAAAAGCCTCCATGAAGACCCAAATTTGTTATGTCTATAAACAAGATCTTTACCCATCTTGTTGACAAGAGTCACCATCTTCCAAAAATCTACCCCCTAAAAATCACTTCCCAGTTGGAATTCCAGGTAGAAATTGAGGAAGGATAGCGCCTAAGCAACCTTCACTGTTTCAATGACTGCTTAGTTGCTCCAATCTCCAACTATAATAAGTATACTTTGCTCTAGGAATGTGAACAAAAGCAATTTCTGGGTTTGTAAGTTTTACCACTTAGAATCAGGCCAGTTTATGGATACTGCTTTTGCCTACTGGGCAATGCTACTATTAATCATATTAATAATCACTTAATCCATAGAATAAAGTTAAGTCACTACAGTATAATTGCCAAGCCAGTCAATATGTAGCTGAATTTACGTGCCACGTTATCTTCTTACACCTGGACTATGATGTGGACCACTTAACCACCCATACATCCCACACAGCTGAATTTGAAGTCAGGCCTAGGTAAGTTGTATGAACTGCTGGAATTTAGACAACAAGGCCATGCCCCTCTGGTCCAAGAAAATTATTTGTCACTTTTTATTGAAACCAAATAACAAAGTGGTAGTAGGTGTTCTAATGGTCAGATACTATTTTTTCTTAAATAGCAGAAACCATCTCTATTCCCCATGGCTTTTCAGTTAAAATTAAAAAAGCTTTCACTTTATAATAATTTTAAACTTAAGCTCACTCTTCACAGGCTACCACAATACTGGAAACTTAGTAGCTAATAGTAAGTGAACCTTTAAAATCTGTTGTTTTTTTTTTTTTAAATATTTATTTGCTTTAGTTGTACACAATGTGTTTATACGTGGTGCTGAGGATCAAACCCGGGCTGCGCACACGGTAGGCGAGCGCTTTACCACTGAGCCACTACCCCAGCCCTAAAATCTGTTTTATTCCTAGGACTTTATTCCCCACCTCATACTGAATGAGAATCCTTAAGATGGGTTTATTATGTTTCACTGAGTTCCTTATCTACAAATTTTCCCTGAAATCTAAATAAACTAGAGATTTTTTAAAAAGATAGAGTTCACTTGCAAAGTAGACATATCACACCAACCTTTCTACTGCTAACAACTGCAAACTCTGAACAAAATATATTTAACAAAAACTGTAAAGGCATGGGAGAGCAACCAAGAGAGATGGAAAACTAGAGGTGACTTGACACTAAAGTAGGAAACAGAACTGAGTGACTGTCTTTTTTTAACAAGCTGTCACTTGACAAAAGCAAAAAGCAAGTTTCTTTGATGTTAGAGGATCAGAGGACAATTTGGGGCAACCACAACAGCTGGAATATGAAGGGGGCAAGTCTCAAGGAAATTTCTAGCTAACCCTTAAACTATACATATTCAGGGAGCTCATGTAAAGCTAACATAATAGAAATTTTAGCTGTTGCCCCACCCAAAAGTTTAGTCAAATGCCCGATTGATTTTTTTTTTCCAATATTTTTCAGTTATGTAAGAGTTATGCATGACTATGATACGATCCCTAAGACCACTGAACACTAGAAAGGAAAATGTGAACCATATAATATAATTAAAACCTAAAGACCACTTTTCATTTTAGGTACAATCAATTGACAGTATCTTACACCTCCATACAGATTATAACCTCCATACTTTCCTTAAAACTACAACATTTAAATTGCAATCAAGTAAATATCTAGTTTGCCTATTTCTAATATTTTAAATTTTTATGTTCCTTTTCAGAAATCTCAGCAATCTATACCAAATATGGGAACTTAAGGAATCTGAAATGATTTTTAAATTTAGTTACAACATAAGGCCAAGTACTAAATGCTAAATAGGCTTTTTAAGATAACCATTTAACATACTTATCAATAAATGCAACTTTATAACATTCTTTAAAGAAATGATTGTTTTCTCAGCCAAGGAAAATGACATCGAAAAAGACAAGCAGGTTAAGATCCTTTGTTGTATTTCTCCAAAAGTATATGCTAAACATTTAGTAGGTATCTGTAAAACAGATGAAAGAGAAATGACTTTTTAAATGCCTTACTGTTGTAACAATGTGAAAAAGAGATATTTGGAACTATAAAAGTAATAAATAAAATATACACCAGATGTAGTCATAAATGAATCAGGACCATCTCAACATGCACTCAGAATAACCAGTAAATGAATATTAAGAAATTTATTTTGGTATCTTCATTCCTTGCTATAATACATTTGTGTCTCCATTTAATATTTGAATTCTGTAGATAAGACTCTTGAGTAACTGTAACAGCTTTGTAGGCCTCAATGGAAACTTAAAAAAACCCTTAAATACATAAATTCTATCTCTAAACTGCAAGAATTTTAAGAGTTTGAAATGGAAGAGATGGTCACTTTATTTACAAGAATTCAGTTCATACATATTTGAATGTTGTTCTAAGAACTGATTTGTTTCCAATATGAAAACCAAATTTAAAATAACTTGATCACCTTCCTTCAAACAAACAGAACTGCTGACAAACCATAGTCCATCCCTGTAAAAGTAAATCCAACTTTACTGAATCAGATAACAGCCTTAACATTAATTCAAGGAGGTTGAGCCTTTCATAAGTAGTAGCATGAAAATGTGGGTTGATGAAAACTTTGCAGGATGCTACTACTAATAGCATTTTGTCCTGCACAGTAATGCACAGAAACAAAATATTTTAAAATATAGATTATTCCATTCTGTCCAAGCCTATTAAATACCTTCCAAAAGTTTCATAATTCAGTCCTAGAAATTGTTGGAACTGTGAGCATATCCTGTGACCTCTACAAAAGCTTCAGGAGATTTCAGAAAATATATCTTCTAATTTAAAAATTAATTGATTTGCCAAATGATGCAGCCAGGTTTGCTTCTCTAAAAGCTTCTGATAAGGTCTGCAAGGGAAAAAAATATAAAATTAAAAACCAAATATTTGTGAGTCAGAAGAAAGTTTACATAGCCCTTAATTCTGTGTGGTGGTGTTAATTACCGGATGCGCATGGCAGACTCTAGCTATATCTTCACAGGAGGCTCCATATTCCAAAGCCAGAGCAGCTTCATTTACCATTTCTCCAGCACCCTTTAAAATAAGACAATTTTAAGGTCTAAAATCCTGTTCTCTTTAATAATTGCTATACTATTAGCACACAGTTGTTTTGCCATCAAAGCAAAATTACTTCGTGGCTTAAGTCTTTGTTTGCCATTATGGCAACTGAGGAAAATTCAGGGAAAGGTGACACAGAAGAGTACAGGCTCTGAAGCCAGATGGTCTGGATTCAAATCCTTTCACTTTGCTACCTCAATCACTCATTAGCTCATATGCTTCATTCAATTTCTTTACTTCATTAATAGCACCTATCTCATTAACCTTATTTCATTTTTACAATAGGTTTATATACATAATTAGGAAAAGCAATAGAAAGCACTCATCAGATACGTAGGGGAAAACCACACTGTAGACTGAGGGAAGGCTTCCCTTAGGAGGGAAAATGTGAGTTGAGACCAGAAAAATAAGAATCACCCATGCCAAAATATGGAGGCAGAGCATTCTAGGTGGAAGATCCTACAACCATAAAGGCCCTAAAAGCCTGGCCTATTATAAAATTGAGAGAAGACCAATGCGATAAGAAATTCATGAGCACAGAGAGGGAGAACAGAGATGAGGTCAGATTCAATGACAGTCTGAAGTTTAAAAGCACCACTCCAGCGGGTTTTAAGCAGGGACATGGCCTAGAGTATGTTTTTAAAGGTATAATTTAGCTGCAGTATAGATGATATAGTAGGCAAGATTGTGAGAGTGCTGTTGGTACCCTGGTAGAAATGATGCACAGAGGCCATATTTAAACTTTTGTTGATAACTAATAACATGGGACTATAAATACCAGGTGGTTTAAAAATAACCTGTAAAGTAGCAATGTTTTCCAAGAATCTTAATGGAATTTCTGTTTTCACAATACTCACTGGTCCTAGAATATGTGCTCCCAGTACTCGGTCCGTTGATTTCTGCCCAAGAATCTTCACCATGCCATCTGTGTCAGCATTTGTCTTAGCTCTGCTATTAGCAGCAAAGGGAAATTTTCCAACTTTATACTCAATACCCTGTGGGACAAAAAATGAGAACCTACATAAACACTGAAAAGGTTCATTTCCATTCGTGAAATCCTCTACTATTTGTACAGAAAACAAATCCCAAGAAGGCAATTGTTCACAGAGCATACAGAAAGACCAAAAGGTAGGTTAATGAAATATATTTGGGGGTATAAATGCAAGCAAATATAAATGTCCATCTAGTTGTTTCAAAGTCAAATATAAAAGCTCTGAAATTACTAGTTTTTTTTTTTTTTTTGTACTGGGAATTGAACTCAGGGGCACTCAACCACTGGGCCACATCCCCAGCCCTTTTTTTGTATTTTATTAGCAACTCAGTGAGACCCTGTCTCTAAGTGCCTCGCCATTGCTGAGGCTGGCTTTGAACTTGTGATCTTCCTGTCTCAGCCTCCCAAGTGCTGGGATTACAGGCGTGCCCCACCCCGCTTGGCTTGAAATTACTAGTTTTTGAGTACAGGCAGCTTATCCTTTTCTCTATTACTGCTGATAAATCTAAAGAGTGAATGATCTCTTTTTAATGCAAAAAATAAATAAATAAAATCTAATGTTCTCCAGTTACTAAAATCTATTAATGCAATACTAAATGCTTTTTAATCAGTCACCAGTATCCTTAGCTCAATTGAAACACTGAAAAAAAACTGCCCATGTTCAGAATTACCTCTTCCTTCAATTGCTCTTCTGATTTGCCAACCCATGCAACTTCGGGGTGTGTGTAAATCACTGATGGCACACAATTGTAGTCAATGTGCACAGCGCCACCAGCCATTCCTTCAACACAGATAATGCCTTCATCCTCTGCTTTGTGAGCCAGCATTGGACCAGCAACCACATCACCAATAGCATAGATACTAACAAGAGATCAAAAGAACAGTAAACTTCTGAAATCAAGGATACTCTTCATCAGTTACACCATGTTAACAAAAATATGTTTCTAGGGTTGGGGATGTAGCTCAGTGGTAAAGCACTTGCCTAGCATAGGTGAAACCCTGGGTTCTATCCCCAGCATAATAAAATAAATGAATGAATGAATAAACTAAAAATTACACTTCTAGTTAATAAGTTACCAAAACACAAATCAAATGCAGTTCTTCAATTCTATAAGCAATGGGAAAAAATCCACTGTTCTTTTTTATTTTACATCTTCTAAGTACACTATTCTTCCCCCAAATTGATACTCTTTTAAGTATGACAAAATTCTTATTTTTAAAACAGTGTTTGAAATAAATTTTAAAAGTACTGAAAATGCCCAGCACTTGAGAGGCTGAGTCAAGAGAATCACTTGAGCCAGCTTAGGAGTTCAAGACCAGCCTAGGCAACATAGACACCGTGTTCAAATAAAAGTACATACACATACACTGAAAATAGATAATTTCCAACTTACTTTGGAATTTTCGTTTGGAATCTGCTATTGACTGGAATTCTACCTTTAGGATCTAATTCAATTCCAAGCTCTTCTAGTCCCAAATTCTGAGTAAAGGGTCGTCGACCAATGCAAACCAAGAGTACATCACAAGTGATAACTTCAGCTTTACCACCAGAAGCAGCTTCAATACTAAATAATGAACAGTGTATAACTGTTAAACACACATCTATAAAGATAGGTGATAGTTAGAAATTTAAAATCAAAGATTTCTCAAAGCTTGATGAAATTTCTAACAATGTTAAGTTTACTTCATTATAAACAAACTGAGTCAGGCAATGGAAAAAACATACACATCCTCTAGTAAAAACAGGCAATGTAATATACTAGTTAAGAACAGAGTCCTCAGTAGGGCACAGTGGCACATGCCTGTAATCCCTAGGGCACAGCTATTTGGGGAAGTGAGGCAAAAGTGTCCAAATTCAAGGCCAGCCTCAGCAATTTAGCAAGACCCTGTCTCAAAAGGAAAAGTAAAAAGAACTGGAATGTCACTCAGCAGTAAAGTGCCCTTGGGTTCAATCCCTAGTAACATCCAAAAAGAAAAATCAGGTCTCAAGGGTGGCAGGTGTGGATCAGGCTCAGTGGTAATGTGTTTGCCAAGTGTTTTAAGGCCTTGGGTTTCATCCCCAGCAACACAAAACAAACCAAAAAGCCCCCATAAATCTCAGAATCAGTTAAGTACTATCTCTGCCACTCACTAGTTGCATAACTGACCTTAGTTATTTCACTAAATTATTTAAGTAATTTTAACAAGTAGAATACCAGACACAGTAAGCAATCTAATATTATTGATTTCTGTCTAAAAATACTATATTAATTTTACTAAACAATGGGAACTTTATGTTTTCTGAACATACATTATGAAAAGGAATATTACAATAAGAACATTGAGTTAATTTTTCAAGCACCAACTAAATCATGAATTTCAATGCACTAAGTTGATAGGCAATACTGAGTCACAGCAATAAAATGATCTAATGTTATAAAAACCCAATGCATTTGTTAAGCTGATCAAGTGTGCATCTTAAGGTGACATGAATGATATATCGAAAATAAATGTACTTACGAAACATCAATTTTTCCATCTGGCTTTTTGGTAGCACCAGTAACCTTTGTATTCAATTTAAATTTAAATCCTTGCTTTTGAAGGATGCGTTGAAAGTTTTTAGAAACCTCCATATCAATTCCGATTCCACCAACATGACCCAAAAATTCAACTGCTGTCACATCTGCACCTAGTCGTTGCCAAACTGAACCCTACAAATAACAATTACAAAAAAAGATAAAAATTTCCACAGAAAATGTTTATTGAATCATCTTAATTTACTGTAAGACATTTTCTTCTTTTGCTAATACTTTTATTAGAAAGAGGTTTAAAATGAACCCTGAAGCAAACAGGTATAACTTCATATATTCACTTATTCACTCAAAATTTATTAAGCACTAACTATGTACTAGATATCCTTTTATATGCTAGGCATATATTAATGAACAAAAGAGCACCAACTTCCTGCCCTTGCGGGCCCATATATTATGGCAGGGGACATAAACAAGTAAAATTCATGCAAAGGGACAGTAAAGAAAAAGTAGAAAGTAATATTAAACTGGCTTCATATTTTATCAACAAAGGAAATGTTAATTTTACTCAAATTATAATTTAAACTAAATCCTGTTTTTGTTTGCTCATTTGTTTGGTACTATACTAGGGACTGAACCGAGGAATGCTTAACCACTACCACATCCCTAGCCCCCTTCTTAAACGTTGACACAGGGTCTCACTAAGTTGCTTAGGGCCTTGCTAAATTTTGAGGTTGGCTTTGAACATGAAATCATCCTGTCTCAGCCTTCCAAGCTGCTGAGATTATAGGTGTGCACCACCATACCTGGCTGAATGCTGTTTTGTTTTGTTTTTAAATTTTAACCACGTTTTAACAATTAGCATAACTTCTGAACAACTGCATAAAAAAGTATATACATGACAAGCAAGATGTCATTTTATAGCATTAAATAAAGTATGATAAACACAGAACATACCCTTTGCACAAATTTATATTTTAAAAAATCACCTAGTATGGAGAAGAATATTGGCCAAATTATATTGTGTGCATGTACTAATATGTGAAAACAAATCCCATTATTATGTACAACTATGATGCACCAATAAAAAAAACAGAGAAAGAAAATCACCTAGTAATTTAAAATTAGCTATGAATTTACTTTTTCAATTAAATTAGGTTCGTACATTCATTTTACAAATTTCATGAAATTCTGAGAGCTGAGCTAAAAAGAGACAATAGAGAGTCACTAAAAATCCAACAATGAGCATATACAAAGATTAACTCAAAATGTATCCTGAACCTAAAACCCAAGATCATAAAACTTCTAGTAGAAAACACAGAAGACAATCTTAGATCTAATATCTAGATATCTGATACAATATCAAAAGCACAATCCATGAAACAAACAAAAAAAGGATAAATGGGACTTCATCAAAATTAAAAAGTTAGAAATATTAAGAACACAAAAGCAAGAGCCAGACTTTTGCAAAGATCTGCAAAATATTTGCAAAAAAAAAAAAAAAAAAAAAAAAACCTGCAAAATATCTATGTAATAAAGGATTTAGATATAGAATATACAACAAACTCTCTAAACTCAATGAGAAAAAAACAAACCCAATAAAAAAACATACAAAATACTGAACAGACACTTCCATCAAAGATGAAAACAGATAACAAATATGCACATACAAAAACTCTCAAGGCTACAAGTCACTAGAGAAATGTAAATTAAAACCACAAGAAGAGCAGGGCACAGAGTCGCACGCCTATAATCCCAGTGGCTTAGGAGGACGAGGCAGGAGGATCCAAAGTTCACAGCTAGCCTTGGCAATTTAGCAAGGCCCTAAGCAACTTAGTGAGACCCTGTCTAAAAATAAAAAATAAACAGGGCTAGAGATATGGTTCAGTGGTTGAACAGCCCTGGGTTCAATCCCTGGTACCAAAAAAAAAAAAAAAAGAAAATAGAAAAATCTGGACAGTACTAAGTACTGGTGAGGAAAGAGAGAAACTGAAACTTGAATCGCTGGTTGTACTATAAAAATGGTGCAGTCACCATTTGGGAAAGTGTTAAAAAAATTAATACACAGAGTTATTATGTGACCCAACAATCACACTCCTCGGTTCATAACCATTAGAAATGAAAACACAACTACATAAAAACATACACAAATATTTATAGCACTGTTTTCATGATAGTCCCTCAATAGAAACAACCTAAATATCTATCAACTGATGAATACAGGTAAACAAAATGTAAAATATCCACAGAATGGGATATTATTCAATTATATGTTATAGTATAGACAGCATGCTACAACTTGAATGAATCTTCAGAACATTATGTTAAGTGAAAGAATCCATAAACAAAATGCTATGTATTATATGATTCCACTGATAAGAATAGGAAATCCATAGACACAGAATGTAGATCAGTGTTTCCGGGGGTTGCAGGAAGGGAGAAATGGATAAATGACTGCTAATGGTCAACTGTTTTCTTTCTGAGGTGATGAAAATGTTCTAGCAGTGGTGATAACTGCACAACTCTGAACAAAATTATCAAATCAAACTCTTTAAATGGGAGAATTATACAATATGTAAATTAGATCTCAATAAAGTTGTTTAAATGCAACAGCACTCTTCTGAAACTAAATTAGAATAATAAGAAATAGTAGGAGTGTGGAAAGAGTAAGAAGCATTATCTTGGAGTAGTTTCATTCAAGTAGGGAATGATGAATACAGATAAGTTCATCTACTCAAAACTGACTCCAAAACTCCAATAATATCTTCCACTTATAGAACTTATAAGATGCCAGGTATTACATCCATTGTTTTAAACATATTACTTTATTAAATCCTGACAATTATCCTATAAGCTATTTGTATCCCCTTTATGAAGAACTAGTTCAGAGAGGTTTATTAATATAACAATAACATAAAGTCAATAAGAAGTAGAGTTGAAATTCAAATTTAAATATGTACTATTCCAAAACCTATGTTCTCTTTTTCTTTGGGGTGGGGGTAGGGAGTTCTGGGGATTGAACCCAGGGGCACTTGACCACTGAGCTACATCCACGCCCCTTTTTATTTTCAGACAGGTCTCACTAATTGCTTAAGGCCTCACTAAACTGCTGAGGCTGGCCTTGAACTTGGGATCCTCCTGCCTCCGCCTCCTGAGTTGCTAGGATTACAAGCATGTGTCACCGTGCCTAGCAAAATTTAAGAACTGTTTTTTTTTCCCTTGACATGCTAGGGATTGAACCCAGGACCTTGAACATGTTAGGGGAGTAGTCTACCACTGAATTATATCTCTGGCCCTCTAAATCCTATGGTCTCCACTACCAAAACCAAAGGCAGGCAAACTGTAAAAAATAAAAAATACAGTCATATAAAAATCTTTATGAAAAAGAGATATGACTAAATAGTAAGTTCCCTAAGTTTAAATTTTTAAAAAGACGTGAAAACTAATTCAATACAATAAAAAAAAAAAATTAAAACATTGTGTCAGAATGTCTGAAAATGACCTAAGGTGTTATGGTTTGGATGGGAGGTATCCCACAAAAGCTCACATGTGAGATAATGCAAGAAGGTTCAGAGGAAAAATGATTGGGTTGTAAGAGTCTTAACCCAATCAGTAAATTAATCCCGATAGGGATTAACTGAGTAGTAACTGAAGTGGTAGAGTGTGGCTAGGGGAGGTGGGAATTGGGGGGCCTGGTTTTGGGGTATATATTTGTATCTGGCAAGTGGAGACTCACTCTCTCTCTCTCTCTCTGCTCCCTGATTACCATGTGAGCTGCTCTCTGCCATACTCTCCTGCCATGATGTTCTGCCTCACCTCCAGCCCTGTGAAATGGAGCTAGCTTTCTATGGACTAAGACCTCTGAAACTATGAGCCCTCAATTAAACTTTTCTTCCCTAAAATTGTTCTGGTCAGATCTTTTAGTTACAGTGGCAAAAAAGCTTACTAAAACATAAGGCTTGTAAAAAAAAACCTAAAGCAAAAGTGCTAAAATGAAGAAATGGAATCACTTCTTCAGGATGTTACACTGACCAACAAAAGGAAATCTAGGCCAGGTGCACTAGCATATGCCTATAATCCCAGCTACTTGGGAAGTTGAGGCAGGAGGGTCATAATTTTGAGGCAAGCCTTGGCAACTTAGGGAGACCCATTTTCAATATAAAAATAAAAAGGGTTGGGATGTAGTTCAGTGGTAGAGCACTTGCCTAGCATATGCAAGGCCCTGGATTCAATCCCCAGTACTAAAATCAATCAATCAATCATTATTCCTTTTTTCTTGTTAGTAACCTATGAGAACAATTTTCATAATGGAATGAGTAAAATATCATTAAGCAAAAAGTGAAGCCCAAGATAAGAACTAGTCATTTTCAAATGAGTTAATTCCATGATCAAAACAATTACAATAAATTAGTTTAATATAAGACATCATCAGTGAACTCTGTTAACTTCAGCATAAAACAATTGCCAAAATATTACCTAAATTTTCAAAAAAAAAAATGGAAAAGAAAAATTCTGAAACATGGAACAGAGATTAGTCACTGCAAAATACTAGAAGAAATCGTCTGTTTTGACAATGATTAGATACTACCACAAGTGTTCCAAACAGATAACATACACTGCTCTTATTTTCTAGACTGGTGAATGTGGTACATTTTGATATCAGCAAGGTGTTCAAATAAAATCTCACAATATAGATGTGGTAAAGAAATGGAGATAAACCAACAGAGACTCAAAGATGTTTATAATTGGTTAAAAACTGTGGCATTGCCAGGCGCAGTGGCACACACCTATAATCCCAGCTACTTGGCTGAGGTAGGAGGATGGCAAACTCAAGGTCAACCTCAGCAACTTAGCAAGACCCTGTCCCAAAAAATAAAAAAGGTAGGGGATGTAGCTTAGTGGTAAAGCATTCCTGGATTCAATCTACAGTACTTTATCCTGGTCAAAAATCTGTAATGACAAGTTGAATGACACCAGAGGCAGTTTCCTCCATCAAGGAAGATGAGATCAGATGACGGGACTGCATTCCTCAGTTAACACTCTCCCCAAATTTCTGAATCACAAAAGGCAAAAATGCAGGCAAGCATATAAATATCAGAATCAAAACTAAAATATAGATTGGAATAATGTATGCAAGTGAACAAATCAGTCTTTAGTTAGGTTTAAAAGATTAGCCAAGCATGATGATGTATACCTGTAATCCCAGCTACTCAGGAGGCTAAGGAGGAGGACTGTGAATTCAAGGGCACTCTGGGCAACATAACAAGACCGATCTCAAAAAAACAAATTAAAAATCACACGTGCAAAAAATGAGGTTTTCACCTGACCACAAGCTTGATATGGCTGCTTTAAAAACAGAAAAGATAACAACTAAACTTGGTTGTTTAGTTAAGGGATTCCAAAGTATATCTATCAAAAAAAGTAGTTTCTACTATGTTGAGTTCTAAACAGCATTACAGGCAATCCTGATAGAGTGGACCACATCAAAATGATGACTACAAAATAATGGATCTGGTTTTTATGAAACCAAAGTATTTAACATTAAGAATAGCAATGCTGGGGCTGGGGCTATAGTTCAGCGGTAGAGTGCCTGCCTCACACATGCAAGGCACTGGGTTCAATCCTCAGCACCAGATAAAAATAAATAAAGATATTGTGTCCATCTACAACTAAAAATAAATAATGAAAAAAAAAAAAAAAAAGAATAGCAATGCAGAGTCAAATATAAATAAAACTTAGTTCCTGCCTTCAAGGAGCTCATGGTATTTGAAGGGAATTCAAAAGTAAACAAGCAAATGCAATGTATTGTTATTAGCAGGTTCTACAGAATGGTAGATATATTATGCCAAGGACTCAAAAACAGAAAGACTTGAACTCTTTAAGAAGTTGTCACTAAAAAGGCAACTACTAAGCTGACTTTTGAAAGACATTTATTTATCAACAAATATTTACTGAGCAATAACAAAAACTAATATAGGAATACTTATTATATATCATCTACTGTGTTTGGTGCTAAAGACATACAGTGAATGAAACAGCCCTGATATCTGCCCCGTGGAGCTTAAGATTTAATGAAATGATAGAGAACACATAGTATCAAGAAAGTGAGATAAATAAAAAACTGACCTTCTGGGTGCAATGGAACACCCAGCAAGAGCACCCCCAGAACTCTGGGGTAGTAAAGGCAGGGCTCACAAGTATGCAAGGACTGGTAAGGAATATCCCAAGCAGAAGGAAGGTCTACCAAAAAAGAGAGATCAAGGTGTATTCAGGAACTGATACACCAGATAGACCCAGAACACAGCTTGAGAGGGAAAGATGCTAATAAAGCTGGAGATATAAGCCAGTGTCAGATCATGCTGATCATTTTTAAACCACACCAAATTTGGATTTGTCCTAATAACAATAGGAAATCACTGAAAATTTTCAAGCAGGGAAGGGGCATGATTAAATTTGTGTTAGAAAAAGATCACCCTAGCTACTATGAGGAGAAGAGACTAGAAAAACCTAAGAGAATGCAGGACATGAAGGCAGGGGAGAAATCATATATAATATTGATCTTCTTGCTTACCTCCATATAGGTGGCAGTACCATTTATTGAGGTAGGAGTGTTAGAAGAGAAACAGGCTTGGATTTATTTGGGGTGGAGAGGGAGAATGGGCACAGGAAGGCGAAGTTATACATTTATTAAACAGAGTGCTTGTGATATACACAAATGAAGATGTTGGTACATTCAGATATGAAAGTCCAGAGGCAAGGAGAGAGGATTAGACTACAGATATTGTGAGTCATTGGATAACTGGAGTTAGAGCAATATTCTGTGAGATAAAAAGGGACTAGGAGAAAACCTGGAAACTGAACTTAGAGTAATACAACTAAAGGAACAGCAAGAAAGGAAAGGCACAAATGAAGTCAACTCAAAGGGTAGATATAAAATCAGCAGAATATGAAAACAGAGAAGCTAGAGAGTTTTAAAGGCTAGAAATCACAATGCCGACAACTGCAAAACAATAGTCCACTGGATTGAGCAATAAATCCATTCAAGTCCTCATCAGAAGCAATCTATTGACATCAGAATCCATGAAGTGAGGACTGTGTGGGAGCTGATGAAAAAGAGCACGGACAACTCTTTCAACAACTGTGGTGGTGAAAAGGTGAGAGAAAAATTAGCTGAAAGACCTGGGATCAAGAGAAGGCTTACTTATATGTACGTAAGCCTATGTCTGCAAGTGTGAATGCACCTGAGCATGTATATGTGGCATATATACATATGTAGAGGCAAGCTCAACTGTAAATAAAAGGGAGAAGGAGTAGGAACGAGTTTTAAAACTGAAAAATACAAGAAAGAATAAAAATCATAAAACCAAGCTCCTGAGAAGGCAAAAAATCATGCGCTACCGAGCACAGGTGAAGGATTAATCACAAACAGCATTTCCATAGTAATAAGAAGGAAGAGCAAAAGGAAAGCTGAGAAAACAAGTAAGGTCATTTTCAAATGTGGGGCATCAAAGGGAGGGAGATGGTTTCTCTCTAATGTGCTCTTTAGGAGAAAAGGAAATCTGCACGCAGAAGACAATGTACTAGCAAAGGTATGAGAAGAGTGAGAAAGGAAACAGCCACTACAAGATCAGGACAGTGTACCAGTGAGGGGAGTTATGGTTTGTCACCCAGGCTGAGGAGCCTGTTTAGGTTTGTGACCAAAGAATTTACATAGGCATGAATCTACAGGATTTGCTTTTCTCCAGATTCAGTCAATACCCTGGGAATGGCATTAAAAAGTCATACAGCTGCATTCAAACAGAGTTGAATTCAACTATTTCTGCCAAGCAACATAACAGAACCATTGAGGCAAGCAACTCACACCATATAAGAGAATGGTTAAAGTGATGGCCTGTATAAACTGATAAAGAAAGCATTCGTGACAGGAAAAAGCAAACGGCAAAGATGTACAGGATTCGTGGAATAGAAAATTTGGAGTATAAGGTATACTAAGAGTAACTGAGCAAAAAGAAAGGAGATTGTGGTTACAGAATAAAATATCTGAATTTATGATTTCAGAAACAGAGTAATTCTTGGTGATGAAAAAGTACAATGGTCCTAGAAAAAGATACCTAAAATGAAGGGAAAAGGTCACTGGAAATACGTGGAAAGTTGCCAGACGGACAGCAAGTGTGAAGTTATGAAACAAGGCAGGCAGAAAGTATGTAACAGCATGGTGCTCTGAGAGTGAAGAGTCAGGTAAAATGTGTAAGAATCATGGTCTTCAACTAGAACGCAATTTTGCTGAGAATAATAAATATCTTTTAGCATTTCAAGGGCTGCAAATTAAAAAAGAATTAGCCAGGTGTGGTGAGATGCGCCTCTAATCACAGCAGCTCAGGAGGCTGAGGCAGGAGGATCACGAGTTCAAAGCCAGTGTCAGTAAAAAGTGAGGTGCTAAGCAACTCAGTGAGACCCTCTCTACATAAAATACAAAACAGGGCTGGGGATGTGGTTTAGTGGTCAAGTGCCCCTGAATTCAATCCCCAGTACCCTCCCCCGGCCGAAAAAAAAAAAAAAAAAGAATTAGATTATCTTTAAGGAATAGAAAAGGTGGAAGAAACAGAGAAGCAGACTATTGTTGGGACTCATGTCTGCCAAGGGGAAGGACTTTGGCTGCTTACCACGCCCTAGTAGGACTGGGGCTAGGCAAAGGGGTGTGGCTATGACGTAGCCTGAGAGACCCAACTGCCCTGCTGCCTGATTGGTTAGTTCTAGGCCTATTTAAGTTCAGCACCTTGCCAATAAAGTTGAGTTTTGGCTTTCTCGCTTGCTATACAAAACTCCCTGGGTGTGGCGTGGTTTCTGTCCATCAGGCAGAGGAAGGCACTCAGGGTATGTTTGTCCTTAAGCCCATCCTCGCCGGGTAAGTTGTTTTCTTTCTGCGGGCAGAAAGAAAACCCCCTTTAGGGCCCAAAAGGGGGGTAGCTTAGAACTCGGCCCCATTCATAACTCAGCAGCCCCGGCAGACTATGAAATATAGGAGAACAGTCTAACGATTAATGATTATCTAAATAGGGTGTCTCAGAAAAAAAAGTATGTTCATTATTACCAGAAGTGTTTAAGCAAAACTCACTGCTGATTGGCCTAAGATGTTATACAAGAATCAAACAGGGGCTTTAAATCCCCTCCAACTCCACAGAGGTAGTAAGAGAAAGACACCACTTACCAATTCTACACCAATTACTCCTGCACCAATAACAACCATCTTTTCTGGGACTTTTTTTAAAGATAAAGCACCTGTAGATGACACTATTGTATCTTCATCAATCTATAATAAGAAAAACAAAAGACACAATCAAAATTTCTTGGGAAAAAAAAAGTAATTTATAAACTGCTATCTCATTCCATAAAAAGCACTGAAAAAACTTATGACTTTTTTTTAGGTATCAATGACTTCTATATGCCCAATTTCATTCAAATCCCATTAATAATGCTAACCTTAAATCTTACTATTCAGCATTCTGAAACAAAAAGAAGAATTTTAACTTTAAATTGAACTCCAATATATCTTAATATAAAGTGTTCTGTATCTGGTCAAATTCACTGCAGAATAAAGACAAGTAACTTTACAAATCAGAATAATTGTCAAAATATATTTCAACCAGAAATCTCTCATTCAAAATTCATAAATTACATAAAGTAAAGTAAACTGGGAATTGAACTCAGGGGCACTCTATGCTGAGTTACATTCTCAGCCCTTCTTATTTCTTATTTTGACAGGGTCTTGCTAAGTTATGGAGATGGCCTTGAACTTCCAATTCTCCTGCCTCAGCCGAGTACCTGGGATTACAGGCTTATACCAGTGAGCCTAGCTTATAAAACTATTTCTAAAGAAAGGTTGCAACGGGTGTAAATTTATAAAGCATACATACCGTGATTCCAGGAAAAGGAGTAACTTCTGAACCTGTAGCTATAAGAATGTTCTTTGTATCAACAACTTGAGTGCTGCCATCGGCTTTTGTAGCTGTGACCTGATTCTTGCCAGTTATCTTTCCATATCCATTGACATGAACAACCTTTATAATGTTTATAAATTCACAAAGCTTAAAATGATTTTTTTCTGACAAACATGAGTAACAGGGAAAAATACTCAGTAATTAATTTATTTTATTTTATTCCAAATTCATATATAGTGTTTATTTTAAGAATAAAGTAGACACTCTTCAACAATATTTATAATATTTTCATAAAGTAATGGTAATATCTGCACACATTATCTTAGCACATTGTGACTTATAGTTAGTTTTTTTTCTTGCTTTTTATTCTTTGCACAGAGAATTGTGGTTTGAACCAGGAAAGAGAAACAAATAAGTGACTAACAAAGCATCAGTTTTATTACTATTCTCAGTAATTAATTTAAAATACAAAATGCTTCCTTACTTTAAAAAAATGTTGTATATGTCAGGGAAATCTATTTCATGTTACTACTGTTTTAAATTAAGCAAATATCCCCCAGTAGGCAAGTTTAAATAGCACCACTGTATTAGCATAATGTATAATGTTTAATGTATATATAAAATTAAACAGAGATCTACAAGATGAACACCAACCTTATTTTGCTTGAATAAGTGGGCAATTCCACCTGTTAAAGCTTTTTACTGCAGTACTCTTCTGCTCCATCATCTTCTCTAAATTCAAGCGAACTTCAGACACTGTAATTTGTTAAATAAACCTTAAGTCTGTAGCTAAATTCTTGAAGCAATGTGTGATATATTTGACTAATCAAGGTCTGAAAATTTTGTTTAATGCTGATAGGACTGCACAAAAATCAGTATTAAAATTTTAAAACCTAATAGCTAGCTTAATACTCACAGAAGACAAAAGCCAACAACATCATATCACAACAATAGAATACATTAATCAATGTAGTATGTATATCACAGATAAAAATGCAGTGCAAAATAAAATATGGGTAATATGTTTGCTTTAGCGTATACACAACACCTCTATAGTCAGTGATTGCCTACACACGGTCCTTTCTTTCAGAAACCTACTGCTATAAAGAAAAAAATGAAGGACAACTTAATAACTCAAGGTATATTTAGATCTTTCCTAGAAGACTTCAGGGGGATACCGAAAACAAGAAAGAAAGGATGAAAACAACCCAAAAAAGTATGGCAGAAGACATAGCAAATTCAATTGTTACAAAATGTCCTCCTCCTATTCTACTATGCCTCATCCTTCTCTATCTCCTTGGCCCTTTCTATTACCAACAACTTAAGAAAGCCTTCCCTCCTTTATCTGCCCCCCAAACTCAGGAATCCAGCCTCCCCACTGATCTCAAGATATTAGGGAAATGAAAAATGAATATTTACAACAAAATTAGTAGACATCAGGCAAAAGTCTGCAAAGAAAAAAAAAGACACCACAGAAGAAATCTGGATCTAAGTAAATCTCTACTTAAGATTCGTTATCTTCCTCTTCCCTCTATTAAACATCTATTCACAAATACCAGACATATAAAAGTATTTAGCAAGAAGAATCAAGTATGCCCAATAATACTGTTAATTATAAAAAGTATACTTACTTTCAATTCCCCGAGATGCAAAATCTTTTCCATGGGCCATATGGTAATAATGAGAGTTATTCAATAAAGCCTAAAGAAAGCATCAATACAAAATTATCAATTACTCATAACAGACTCTCAACAATCAAAAAGCACTTATGAAATGACATTCTCTACATGAACTAGTTCATAAGACTACACCAGTTCACATTCTCTTCTTATGTAATTAATCTGACAAATAATAATGACATAAAAAACACTCAACCAACAAGAATGGAAAACAAAAAACGACTTTCTTTAAAAGCAAAGGTGTAAGAACATGCCTCCACGTGGCAGATGAAAAAGGCAGTTATGTTCATTCTTCATAGAACTAGAAAAAAGCAATCATGAAATTCATCTAGAAAAATAAGAGACCCAGAATAGCCAAAGCAATCCTCAGCAAGAAGAATGAAGCAGGAGGCATCACAATACCAGACCTCAAGCTATACTACAGAGCAATAGTAACAAAAAACAGCATGGTATTGGTACAAAACTAGATATGTAGACCAATGGTACACAACAGAGACAAACCCACATAAATACAGTTATCTCATACTAGACAAAGGCGCCAAAAACATACATTGGAGAAAAGGTAGCCTATTCGACAAATGGTGCTCGGAAAACTGGAAATCCATATGTAGCAAATGAAATTAAACCTTTATCTCTCACCCTGCACAAAAATCAACTCAAAGTGGATCCCTGCACCTAATAGAAGAAAAAGTAGGCCCAAATCTTCATCATGTTGGCTTAGGACCTGACTTCCTGAACAAAACTCCTAAAGCACAAGAAGTAAAATCAAGATTCAATAAATGGGATGGATTCAAACTAAAAAGCTTCTTCTCAGCACAGGAAACAGTAATGTGATGAGAGAGACTACAGAATGGGAAAAAATATTTACCACATGCACCTCAGATAGAGCACTAATCTCCAGAATATAAAAAGAACTAAAAAAGGGCTGGGGTTGTGGCTCAGCAGTAGAGTGCTCGTCTAGCACTTGTGCGGCCCAGGTTCGATCCTCATAAACATGAATGCATTGCATTGTGTACAACTAAAGCAAATAAATAAATATTTTTTTTAAAAAAGAACTAAAACAAACTTACATTAAAAAAACAAATAACCCAATCAATAAATAGGCTAAGGAACTGAACAGACACTTCACAGAAAAAAAAAAAATACAATCAATCAACAAACATATAAAAAAAAGTTCATCCTCTCTAGCAATTAGAGAAATGAAAATCAAAACTACTCTAAAATTTCATCTCACTTAAGTCAGAATGGCCGTTATCAAGAATACAAGCAATAATAAGTATTGGCAAGGATATGGGGGAAAAGGTATACTCATACATTGCTGGTATAACTGCAAATTGATGCAACCACTACGGAAAACAGTATGGAGATACCTCAGAAAACTTGAACTGGATCCACCATTTGACCCAGTTATCCCACTCCTCAGTTTATACCCAAAGGACTTAAAATCAGCATAGTACAGTGACGCAGCTACATCAATGTTTATAGCAGCTCAATTCACAATAGCTAAACTATGGAACCAACCTAGATACCCTTCAACAAATGAATGGATAAAACAAATGTGGTACATATATACAATGGAATATTATTCAGCCTTAAAGAAGAATGAAATTATGGCATTTGCAGGTAAATGAATGGAACTAGAGAATATTATGCTACGCAAAATAAGCCAATCCCCCCAAAAAACAAAAGCCAAATATTTTCCTGGATAAGCGGATGCTGATCCATAGCAGGGCGGGGAGACAGGAAAGAATGAAGAAAATTTGGTTTGTGTGGAGGGGAGTGAGAGGAGGGGAGGGACTGTTAGAATGGGAAGGACAGTAGAATGAGACAGAAATTATTACCCTATATGCATGTATGATTACACTACTGGAGTGACTCTGCACCAGAATGGGAAGGACAGTAGAATGAGACAGAAATTATTACCCTATATGTATGTATGATTACACTACTGGAGTGACTCTGCACCATGTACAGCCAGAGGAATGAGAAGTTGTGCTCCATTTGTATACAATATGTCAAAATGCATTCTACTGTAAAATAAATTAATAAATAAAAAAGGAAAAAGGCAGTCATGTTTACATACATAAGGACCTAAAAGAATTTACTTATTCATTATCTGCTTCATCAGCAAAGGAAAACTACAAAGCAAAAAAAAAAAAAAAAAAAAAAAAAGGAACATCAGAATTTGAATGGAAAAGCTAGGTATTGACAGAAGAAAGCTATTTCAGGAACGAGTGGCAGGATGGTGACAGCACTGTTTTACAAGAAAAAATGTGTGTTTTTTCTAATCTTACCTGGGTTATTTACTTCTTATTAACTATATCAGTCTAATAATCTACTCTCAATACATCCTTATATTTTGTGGCCAATAGAAACATCTCTGCACTATTTAAAATACATGCTCACCTTAGAAGGAATACAACCGACATTCAAGCAAGTTCCACCAAGTGTTTCATTTTTCTCAATGCACACTGTCTACAACCAAAGAAAATATGTTAACTGCATAAAACTTGAAAAGTTTCAGTTCACTAAAATTCTAAATGCATCTGTCTTAATTGTTCTGTGAAACAAGATATTTGAACTATTTTTCAGAGACTAAAACATAGATCACTTTAAAATCCATCATTTGAATAAAAAAAACACAAGCTAGTGTCAAAGTGAATTATTCTAAAAGGTAATTTTTGTTTAACATTACCATAAATATGCTTTTATTTCTCACTGTGTCTTCCAAGGTGTGATCAGAAGCCCAAGTGAAAAGTTTCAGGAGGAAAGGAAAAATGAGGGTCTTACTTTCTATTCCTTGAGAATACTACAACCAAATAAACCCTCTATCAGTCTCAGGGTTACAAATAATCTATATAGTTAAGAAATTATTTGCTCTGTTTCTACCTGCAAAGTATTTTGTGAATATGATCTACCTGTCTGTCCTGTTTGCTTTTGTTTGAAAGCAAATCAACATTTAGTTTAAATCTTACCTTAAAGCCTAACTGGGCAGCTTTAATGGCAGCAACATATCCTCCAGGACCAGAACCTATCACTGTTACATCAGCATCAACTATAATAAAAGTAAATTGATATAAAATAGTAAACTGCTTAATATTTACCAAAAGAAGCTATTAAAAAAATATTTAAATCTCCAATAAAGTGCCAATAACCAGCATTTTCTAAACAGTATTATTTTGTTCCTATTAACTTGATATTATTCTTTGATGCTACTCAATATGGCACAAATTAAAATTTTCATTTTTTTTTATTTTAAATTTCATTTTTATTTTCAATTATTTCCTATTTATTATAGCATATAAAAACACAACTGAGTTCTATAATATTACCTGTATCCAGTGACCTTGCTAAATTCTGTGATTTTCCTTAATGATAACTGACAGAATTTAGAACACTAGAAGATAAGTCTATATAAATGAAAGAGCCTGATCTTTGGAATCTGAAATACTATACCTCAAATTTCAGCTCTGCCACTTATTAGTGTATGATCGTAGCCAAGTGACTTCGACTTTCTGTAATATGAGGAAGGTAAGCATGGCATAAATACGACATTCAAAGAAGAAACAAGAGGTTCAAAGAGGTCAACTGACTAGCCAAATCATCTAGCAACTGAGTGGCAGAGGTATAAGTAAGCTTTTTGATTCTACTACTAATAATTTTCCCATTATTTAATACTATTCCATTCCTCAATTTCAGCCACCATAAACTAAAATTCCAGAGAAGAACAATTGAGCTTTATAAAATTACTAGGTATATGACTTTAGATGAGTAATTTAACCTGCTTCATCTTTGTTCATCTACAAAATAAAAACCACAAAAAAAATATATATTTTATGGTGTCATAACACAAAATAATGTACATTGGGACCTGGAAGAGGATGTTTTTAAATTGTCAGTGGCTTTAATTTGCAGTGTACAGTCACATTCTCCCACATCACAACCTATACTTGTTCTCACCTGAAATTGCTCATCCTCTGAAATCCTAAATTGCAATGCTTCACTTTCTGATCATAACCCTACAATCTCCTAATCCATAAGGAAAAAGAAATACAATAACAGACTTGAAGTAAAACGACTCTGGGTTCAAATGTGAGCTCTATCAGGCCTAAATCCTTGGATAAATCATTTAATCTCTTCGGACTTTGACTTAATAATAATATGGATAATAATAAGGATGATATCTATAACCCAGGGAGAACATATAGTCAAGACCCTAAGAAATGGATGGAACTAGGGAATATCATACTAAGTGAAATAAGCCAATCCCAAAAAAACAAAAGTTGAATGTTTACTCTGATAAGTAGATGCTGATCCACAGTTGGGGCGGGGGTGGGGTGGGGGAATAGGGAAGAATAAAGGAACTTTGGTTTGTGTAGAGGGGAATGTGGGGAGGGGCGGGCCTGTGGGGATGGGAAGGACAGTAGAATAAGACAGACATTATTACCCTCCTCCATACATGTATGATTGACTATGCACCATGTACAACCAGAGGAAGGAGAAGTTGTGTTCCATTTGTGTACAACATGTCAAAATGCATTCTACTGTCATGTGTAACAAATTAAAACAAATAAAAAAATTTTAAAGGCCCTAAAGAAGTACCAGGTATTTATCCAATACCTTGCACTCAGCAAATGTTACTTCCCCTTTCAGATCCACCTCCCAACTTTAGTCTTGCAGTCTCCAGTCTTATTCCCATCCTCCATAACACCTGCTACATTGCTGCTACCCTTGTTCTAGTCCTGCTAAAGACCAACTAAGATCTTACTCTCTTGCTCTTCACTGATTTCCCTGTCTCTTACTGGAAAAAGTCCAGGTTACTAAGTTTAGCATTCACATCTTTTCAGTCACTATTTCTCAAATCTCATCTCCTATCACATTCAGTTTACCCACCAATACCACGCAGTTGAAGCTTCAGCAGAAGATTAACTTACATACACAGAATTATACTGGTCTATCCACCTAAAATCAAATACTAAGAGCATGTATTTCATGAAGTTCTTGTGATATATATGATGCATGGTCCTGGTTCTTATACATAATTAGAGAAAGAATCATAATAAAGTCAAATCTGAGAGAGAAAAAGAAGAGAAAAAGGGAGGGGATAAATTCCATGAAAATAGAAAGGAAAAAAAAAAAAAAGAAAAAGGTCAGTGGACTAGATGAAGGGGACTGAGGGAGAGGGAGAATGGATGAGATAGTAGAAAAACAGCAGAATGAAACTGACTTAACTTTCCTATGTACATAAATGAATACACCACAGTGAATTTCACCATCATGTACATCCATAAAACACTTTATTAAAAACAAAACAAAACAAAAACCTAAAAGTAAATAGCAGAGAGATAAGTAGAGGGCCTAAACAACTTAGCAAGACCCTGTCTCAAAATAAAAAGAGCTGGGGATGTAGCTCAGTGGTAAAGTGCCCTCAGGTTCAATCCCCAGTACTAAAAAAAGGAAAAAGTATCAGTATTAGTATAATTCTATTAAAACCTAAGTTCTTGCTCAAGGACTATCTATACAAATAAAAAGCAATAAATCTTTGTTAAGTAACTCCAAAGATAAAGAGTTAGCCATGAAAAGTGTGCTTTGGAAATGAAAAACTAAAATTTCTCTTATATAAGTTGAGAATAATAAGTAATATTTCCATTTAACAAAAGAGACATAGGGTATAATGGGTCCAACATTTTCTTCCCAACATCAAGTTAATATTTTTTTTAAAACAAAATTTCTGGAACTATTCAAAGCTAATATAAATGACTCACTGTTGGTTACTTAGGACCAGAATCCTCTGCCCCCAACTTTCTTCTAAGAATAAAATATCTGAAATAATGGTTTGATAATACTTAAGAATACAGGATAAAATTATTTCACAGAATGCAGGGAGACTGACTGTCACAATTACGCCTAACTAATGATTACTACAATGAGGTTTTATAAAACATACAACTTTTTACTTATAATCCAATTGGGTGAGACCAGTAAAGATCAAAACAGATAATTTCAAATAATCAATATCCATATTAGGAAGTTTAAAAAAAACTCAATTTTTATTTTCATATTTCATGTTTTATAAGTATGAAGAAGAAAATTCCATAAATCCACAGCTTCCTTTTAGGTACATCCTGCTAGTCTTTAAGAGGTGCTTTTCATAAACCCATCAAGATTTTCATTCAGGACACCAAAAATCATCTCACCATTCTAAACTGTTAAAACAACCAACACAATATTACCCAGTAGACAAAATCAATTAATTTTTAAAATTGCAAATACAGAAAATTGCTCCTCAGTTCAAAGTCTTTCAGTTGCTCCCTATCATGAGTCAAACCCACACCACTTGGCCTGATTTACAAAGCTTCCATAATCTGATCCTTGCCGACATCTCTGATTTTACATTCTGAGGGTCTCTGCACCAGCTGCATAAGCATTCTTGCTATTCTTGGAATCTCACAAGCTAATTCCCACTTCAGACCTTTCTTACTGCAGAAATAACGTTCTCACTCCTCTTTCCACTGAGGGCCCTGCTCAGACATCACCTGCTCAAAAAGGTGTTCCCTGACACCTTATCTTAAATAGTTTCTCTTACTCCCAGTTACTGCTTTAAGTTTCAATTACTTCCTGGGTATTTATCTGTTACTTATGCATTATTGTCTTTTATTATCAGCTTATTAAGTTTCATAAGAGCAGGGCTTTGCCTGGTTCACCACCCAGAAGACTCTACGTGTTCAATAAACATTTCAGTGAATAAATACATAAGCAAATGAATTCTAGCACAGATTACTTATTATTTAATATCCACCTGCTTTTACATTAAAACACAAATGAACTGTCAATTAATTCGATTAAAACTGTTGTACCAGGTACTTACTTGACTGATCAGCATAAGTTCTCAGAGGCACTGCAGAAACTCCCTGTAGGCCATGACATATTCGATTGAAATGGCCTCTCTAGAAATAAGGAGAAAGAAAATTTTTCTATTATGTAAAATACAAATCATAGAACTAAATGAAGACTGATGAAAGTATAACAACTTTGGGCAAATAAATCAAGCACTGCTTACTCAATGTATCTTCTATTGCCATATAGAAGTAACATCAATTTCTTCTTGTTGGTAATCATCTGCACTTTTCACAATCCCAGCTTGCCGTACTTATTTTTTATTATGTATATTCCACAAACCATTTCATATTTAACCTAATAAAAATGGTATTATTGGGGCTGAGGTTGTGGCTCAGCGGCAGAGCGGTGGCCTCCACGTGCACGGCCCGGTTGGATCCTCAGCACCACGTAAACATAAATGCATTGCATTGTGTACAACTAAAGTAAATAAATAAATATTTTTTTAAAAAATGGTATTATTACTAATTTTTCAGAAAGCATGGCTAATTTTTTTTTTGTGCTGGGGATCATTTAATGCCATAATTAAAACTGAAATTTCAAATTCAAGTACTTGAATAATCTACATTACAACAATGATTTTACTTGTAATTATGGTTTCCTACTCTACCCTACCAAGTATGTACAGTCCCTATTTACTTAGAACAATCTGTGAACATGTTCCTGAGCCATCAACTAGGAACTGAAAATCAGACAAGGTATACAAGAAAATGCACTAAAAATGTACTCTTATTCTGTAGTTCCTGTAGTTCCACAAATTGCATCTTAATGAGAACCTAAGGCTATCATTTCCTAAAAACAGAGACACCTGCCCCTATCAAATGGGAGACAAATGGGAGGCAGTGACAAAAATCCCTGATGTAGTAATATTCTCTATTCCAAGTCAACTCTTGCGCCTGAGATAAAGATAGCTAAGCAAAGAACAGAGTGTCAGTTCTGAATTTACTCACTGCTCCGCCTCTCTTTAAAAAGCATGACTTCCGGCATGTTTCACTTACTTTCAGGAACACGGACACCTCAGGTTTCAAAGTTTGATTGCTATATTATCTTTAAGTTCTTGTAGTACCCAGCTATGATACCAGATACATACAATTTGGCTGTATTTGGTAGATGAATGAAATGATAACCCGCTGCAATTAAAAATACAAGCCTCTGCAAACACAGAGGCCCTCAGAGAAACCTTCTAGCGCTATATATTGGGGTAACCCCAAGGTTACTATCAACAGCAGAAAATTAGGCCAATCAGGGGTCAGGATTTGGACTACGGAAAAGGTATGAAGAGCCAGACCGTACTTGAGAAGGATGGTTTACACTTCCCCGCCAAGGTGAAGGCCTATGGGAGACCCGTATGCCCCTCAGCCCAGAGGGTGCAGTGTGTGAGACCGCTGGTCCCACACGCTAGCGGGGACTCTCCACAGCCCGGGCCCGCCACTCGGCTGCCGCTACCGGAGAACTAGCGGATACCTGCGAGCCGAGCCGGGCCGGGCCAGAGGGGACGCTCGCCGGGGCGCCGGCCTCTCCCACCACCACCCAAAAGGCCGCGTTCTAGACCCCGTGAGCGAGCTCCTCGTGCTTCCGGCTCAGCCTGACCCCAGCCAGGCGGCTCTCACCTTGGCCAAGGAGCAGTACACACGACTCCAACTCTGCATTTTTCCACAGTACTTTCTTTTTCGCCAATCCTTTCACCTCCGCTGAGCCGCCCCACCGATATTCCAAGGTCTCCCCACCCTGCGCATGCACTAGTGAAGCTTACGTCATCACCCGGGAGCAGCGCGATTGGCCTGCGCGGTCGAGGTGTTCTTGTCAGTTCGACGTCGTAAGCTGCCGTAAAAAACATAGTGCTTTGTGGCAGCGGAGGCTTACGCGATCTTTTTAGAGGATGCTGTCAAAACGTTCAGAGCTGTTTTGCAATTTTATACTTGGAAAATGAAATAAACAATTGAAAACTATCGTTTGCCCAATACAGGATGCAAAAAGTAAATTTTGACGAGTCTACAAGCTGTTGGTTGTGCTAGACTTTCCTCGGCACGCTCCATTGGCATTATCTCACTGTATAATACCCATGTGAGCTACCACTAGCCTCCGTTTCTTGGATGAGGCCCAGAGAGGTTAAACAAACAATACCTTCAAGGTCTCGCAAGGGAAAATAACTGCAGCCAAAAATACAAGACTTTTGGTTTTGATTACTGCTTTATAATTTCTCCCTCAAGTGCCATATGAGGGATGGGGCCACAGACTTTTGCATCACAAGCAACCTGCTCTAGGTAATTAACTGGCAATATATAGGAAACACACTATCTTCTATTTCCTCATTTGGGAGACACACCTCCCTTGTAAGCAAAGGGTGGGATGGTGGGTGAGAGTTTGGGTTTTATAAAAAATAGGTAATAAGTTTAAAATGTTGAAGTCATTTTCTTCAAAATTGAGCACAGAGGTCTGAGGTCTGTTTCTCTCTTTGTGATAACTCTATTTAGTGTGGATAAAACTTATACATTTCCTGAAAGTTAACCACCCAGGCACTGTGCTGGGCTCTGTGGTTTAAACACTAGTTAGGAGTTACTCCTTACCTAGTTTTAGGGGAGAATGCCACTTAGAGTTTGTTATAGACACTGCTAGTTGTCACCCAATAATCATTCTTCCTTTTGTATATAGTAGCAGTAGTAGAATAGCTGGACACATAGGTGCCCAGAATAAAAGCTACTTTTTCCCTTGAAGCACATATAGCCATATGACCAAATACTGGTCAAAGCCCTTCCTCTTTCAATATGTGTTAAGTTATTTCTGATAATTCTCAAAGGAATAGCCTTTATTGTATGTTTTTAAAACGTGTCCAAAAATGATTTGACATTTCTCCAATCAAAAAGTTAATTTAGGGGCTGGGGGGTTTGACTCACTTGCCTAGCATCACACAGCACAGTGTTCAATCCCCAGCATCACATCCCTTCCTACCTCACCCCCAAAGTGGACTTAATCTCACTTTCTCCTGACCTTAGGTGAGTGCTTCTTCTAATAAATATAGAATGCAGCAGAAGTGATATGGGGTGACTCTCAGACCCTAAGAAGCAATACATTTCATCCTGGAACTCTTTGCACACTGTGCTTCTCCCCACTGCCCCACCACCACCACTACCACCACCACCACCACCACCTTTCTCTACACACTATACCTTGTATCCCAGTCACCATGTTGTCAGGAAGTCAAGTTGCTAGTTGTAGGTATTCCAGTCCCAGTAGACGGCCAACAAAAGTCATTAGTCATGTAAGGGAGCAAGTGTTCAGAGGATAGCAGACTCCAGACCAAGTACTGCTCAACTTCCATGTTTATCAGTAAATATAAGCATTGTCATTGTTTTAGCCATTACATTTTAGAGGATAGCCTGTAGGACAACAGTAGATAACTGGAGCACTCACATTCCCACAAGTCAGTTGTAATTACACTCTTCTCTCTTCCTCTCCTTATGATAAAAAATTTCTTACCACGGTTGCTATTTATTATGATAATAGCAGCATTCATGTTTCCCTTTAGATATTGCCATTCTCCCACCAAAATGGAACCAAATATTCAAAATTAGTTAGTATACAAATTTGGCTGCCATAACAGGGCTTCCCAAAATAATGACACAGGAGTCCATTTCTCTCTCATGTGGAAGTCTAGGTGGTTATTTCTGGAAGCTTTATCCAAGCCTTCATTTATTTCAAGATGGCTACTCTAGTTTCTGCCATCATAGCCTCATTTCATGTAGTTACAAAACCACATCTAGCTGCAACAGGAAGCATAGACTTGTCACCTGAGTACCCAGCTGAAATTATATTAATTAGAAAAGATGAGGAAATATTGGGGGACAGTAAGCAACATCTACCACACAGGCAGGGAGAACTGCCTCCCCTTCCCCAGCCTTTTGCAAAACTTGGACATCTGGTTTAGGACTTATTTCTGTGTAAGTACCAAATCAAATAATTCTTTCCTGAACTGTTCTGCAGCTTTTGACCCCTACTCCCTTTCTAGAATCACAATATTCTCATAAGAAAAACACCTCTAACATTTCCAGTTGTCATTCACAGAGCCTAGGTGCTCAACCAAGTATGAGAAGTCAGGCAAGATTACTTTCTTTGCCACATTCACCATGATCCTCCATGCTTCTCCCCACCTCTTCTAACAACTATGTCTCCTCTCTCTTCAGCAAGGTCACACACAACTCATATTAATTAATGCGAACACTCTTAGGAAAGTTGGATCAATGATGGATAGCCCAAAGTTTTAGTGTTTATATTCCAGGTAAAACAGCCAAAAATTGGACCATAATTATTTTGGTAACTTGCTTTTTGTTTCACTTGAAACTATCTCATGGGCAACTTCCCATATCAATATTAACCTGAAATGTTAGTTCTAATTACATCTTAGTATTTTTTAGATGTACCTTCATTTATTTAGTTATTCCTTATTATTAAATAGTTCATCCATTACTAATTGTTCAATATTATGAACAACTTGTGGCTAAGCCTTTGCTCATATTTTAAAAATCATTTCCTTATAGTAAATTCCAGGAAGAGGAATTGCTGGGTCAAATAAATAACATATTTTAAAGCTTTTTATGCTGCATTTAGCTTATTTAAATTCCTAACAGTGGTTACCTTGAATGAATCATAAGTTCTAATTGGCTGTTCCAAATGTCATTCATTAGTTTAAGAGGGTTAATAAGCAAGTGTAACAAGTCAGACAAACAAAATATTTCAAAACATGACTTTTAAAGCACTTATAAAGTCTTCACTTAGAGAAAAAAAGGAAATATTAATTAAGGTATTCTATACTTCATTGAATATTTTGGCACAATTGGTAGTAGCAAGAACATGGATTTTGCAGTTGGCTAGGCCTGCATAGACTCTCGCTCCTCCCTAAATAGTAAACAAATGCAGACGCTTGTGGGCATTTCTTAGTTTCTGTGATCTTCAGCTCCTCTAAAGGTAACACAAGGTGCGAGTTCCCATGCCACAGACTGTTGTAAACACCAATGTGAGTTCCCTTCTCCACATCCCTTTCCCTGTCTTGTTAAGTTAAATCTTAATTCCTTCTTCACCCTGTATAACTGTCTGAGCGAGTTTTAGAGGAAATTGTGATTTCAAAATGCTAAGAGACTAACTAGTTTAAGTGGTCAAACAAAGTGGCCGCAGTTAAATGCTGTGTTCAGGGACAGAGTACAATGTGGACTCTTTATCCTTTAAGCTTCCTTCAGTGGCTCTTCCTTCTCTACTTTCTTAAACAATGATGTTTCACAGAAACCTGTTTTTAACTTCCTGTTCTTTCCATTGTACATAAG
This sequence comes from Tamias sibiricus, assembly GCA_025594165.1. Lineage (NCBI taxonomy): Eukaryota > Metazoa > Chordata > Mammalia > Rodentia > Sciuridae > Tamias > Tamias sibiricus. Next base: position 81,848,049 of record CM046664.1, read on the forward strand.
CATTTTGGCCATCTTACCCATTTTAATGGCTTAAGCTTCCACCTACATACATTCCTAACTTCTAGAGCCTTGTCTCCAATCTACTTCTCTCCTAATCTTCAATTCCACATTTTCAATTGTCTACTGGACATGTCCAGTAGGCACCCAGTTTCAATTAGTTAACATCTAAACATAAAATATATTTTTCCTTACAACCATGAATAACATTGTCACTGAAGAGTCTATCATCCACAATAAGAATTTTCTAGCCATTCTCAACTCCTCCATTTATCTCAATATAATTCATTACTGCTTTAATTGAGCACTCCTAGAAGGGGAATTGAAACTCAGATTCATGGAGACTTTGTGAGACAGCATAAACCATGCTGTAGAGTTGTCCTATCCAAAGTATATCCATCTCCTTTCATTAATCATTGGTGAAAACTATTACCAAGGGTTTTAACTACCTGCACTTTTGGCCTGCCCAATAGGTGAATTGAGTAAGTACCCTCAACCAGGGAAATCCCTCATGCAAAGAGTCTCTGGTGCTTGCAATGGGAAAGCTTTCGGTGAGCATGCAGAAGAAAAGTGATTGCTGAATGGATATAGGGAAGATACCAACAAATTCAGCTACCATCTATCAGATTGGTCCTATCAGATTGGATAGTCTTATCCAAGTCCTAGAAAGAGAAGAAAGGAAATGTTGAAATGGCTTTTTAAAGTTTGTAGTGTGAAACCAAATACAAAAATTGGCAATATAGAAGAAAGAGCAGCATTGAGAAAAGGCAATGAGTTAAGTTCACCGAATTTGAGAGGCCAGCTGGACAATCTAATGGAGAAAAGTTACTGGAAACACACATGTATAACGCTTAGAAACATTAGACATGGAGTTGGAAGTTCACTGGCATATGGGTCATGTGATATGTGTAATAATAGATGACTTCACTAAGGATAACCCCTAAAAAGGGAGTTTATGAGGGAGCGTGAAAAGGAGCTGGGAGATTGTATACCAGGCACAGAGCAAGAGCCCATCACAATTTGCGAAATTATTTTCAGTTGGGCTTCATGTACTTCTAGAAAAGGCTGTTCTACAAGCAGTCTCAGGCAAGGGAAGAACTGGTGATACCCGTTCTGTGAGATATGAGAGCTCCCTAAATGGACCTCTGGCCAAAATATTTCTATTCTGTCTATCTGCTGCCCGTTAACTCCTGCCCTGAAAATTTCCCTTTAATATATTCATTCCTATTGTTCCTTTTCCAAACATTCTCTATGAAAAAAAAAGCTCTTAGTTACTGTCTATAATTCTCCCCTTAGGGAAAAGAGGCTATAAGAATTAACATCTTTTGAGCAGGTGTGCTAAACCCTGTACCAAGGGTTTGCATTCTTTCTCCGTTTAATCCTCACCATAGTCCTGTGAACTGGTTTATTGGCAGATTTCCTTCTGGAAGGTTGGCCAAAGAAACAAGATCCTTAGGGTGAAGAAATTGTTCTGAAGGGTAAGAACCAAACTTCTGATGGAGGTAAGTGCAGCAGAGTGAATGACAGGTACACATCAAGTGAAAAGCAAAGGTATAAAGGAAAAAACAGGAGCCAACTAGATGAGAAATCAAAGATAAAAGGGTTGGTGAGGTGGTGTCCTGCCCAGAGCAGTCCAATGCTTGCCTTGAGTATGAATATTGACCACTGCAGCAATGGTAGTAACAACCATAATAAAAACCTGAATTTTCTTTGTAATTTGCAAGCTCTCTATCTATTCACTCCTTCACTGGTCCAAGAATCACTTGGGACTCACTATGTTTTTGTCCTTGTGCTAAAAGCTGGGGAAGCAACAGAAAGCTAAACCAGAACCAGTCCCTGACCTTGTAGGGTTTGAATCCTAATGAGGATATAGCATTAGTTAACTTGTTCCATAATAAGACAGTTCCATGGTAAGTGCTGTGAAGGAGCATGTATTGTAGTTGGGAAAGTGAGGAATGAAAGTCTCTCCTGGGAAAGTGGTGCTTGAGATAATGTACAAACAAAAAGATTTAGCTGGGAAAAGAGAATGGAATGAGTGTTTCAGGCAGTAAATGTTATCATCATATTCATTTTACAGATAGGAAAGAGTGTTGTAAAGATGGACTGATAATTAGGAAACCTAAATTCCAGACCCAATAGCTATTTCACTTCCTTTGTGTGTAATCTAGCATAAGACATCTCTTGGCTGCCCATACTTTAAGATCCTTCCAGCTGCAAAGCCTATTTATATGAGTTGCAAAGAGCTGGCTTATGAATAAGTACATAACAGTTATAGAACTGCATACCTGTTAGAATTGCTGTTATCAAAAAAGCTAAGATACAACAAGCATTGTTGAGGGTGTGGAGAAAAGAAAACCTTTGTGTAGTGTTGGTGGAGATGTATATTGATATAGCTTTTATGGAAAACAGTATGGGGCTTCCTCGAAAATTAAAAATAGAACTACCACTGCACAGGGGTTCAAGTGACAAAAACAGATAGACATGAGCAGTGGAAACATTGAGATTAAGAAGTTAATTTTACAGACTGAGACTATGTAATAGCCCTAAATATGTTTTTTTAAGAAAAAACTTACACAAAGTCATTCTGACCCTGCTCTGACTTAAGATAATAGCCCATAACTAACAAAATACTATTCACAGAGCTGGAAAGTGTCTACTCAAGTCTCCTCCTTTGATAAGAGGAGGACAGATTCCTCTGGCTTAAGACTCTCATAAAATCTATAAAAAACAAGTTCCAGATAAAACTGGTCAGCACAAACCAAGATGACTAAATTTGCCTTTAGGTCCTTGGCATATTATTTAATCTTATTGTAATTATAAATTTGTGAGTTTCACTTAGACGCTCATGAACTAGACATATGCAGTAGGAATTTAGAAATCTTATACAATCTGACTGTCAATCAAAAGCTAGAGGGGGGTGCACTGGCGGGATCCTCTGGAAATTGCCAGTTAACTTCAATAAAGGCTGGGACACAAAGGAGGGAGTTGTTAATGTCTTCTTTGAAACAACCCTATATCTCACTTGAGGGTGACTTGCTCCTCTTCTTTTTTCCCTTCTAATAAACTTTGCTATACTTTTACTATGCCTTGTGTCTTGCTTGAAATCTTCTATTGTTGTTATGGTTTAAATGTGGTGCCTCCCCCCAAAAGCTCACGTGTGAGACATTGCAAGGTTTGGAGGAGAAATGGGTTATAGTCTTAACGTAATCAGTGAATTAATCCCTGGTGGGATTAACTGAGTGATAACTGGAGGCAGGTGGGGTGTGGCTGGAGAAAGTGGTTCATTGGGGGAATGGCTATGGGGTATATATTTTGTAGCCAGAGAGTGGAGTGCCCCCCCCTCTTTCTCTCTGCTTCCTGATTGTCATGTGAGCTGCTTCTCTCTGCCATACTCCTCTGCCATGATGTTCTGCCTCACTTCAAGCCCTGAGGAATGGAACTGGCCTTCCATGGATTAAGATCTCTGAAACCATGAGCCCTCAAATAAACTTTTCCTCCTCTACAGTTGTTCTGGTCAGATCCTTTAGTCACAGCAGTGAAAAAGCTGACTAAAATAATTGGCAAGACACAAGAGCCCAGAACACAGTTCCAGTAACACAAGGAGTTTTCCAAGAGCAGAGAATTTTCAGGTTCTTGACTACGTGGAAGAAAAGAATTTATGGATAATAGTGCAAGAGATTTATGTGAAAGGGAAAGCAAACATTCAAGACTGGGAGTGTAGGTGATCTCAGAGATAAAGAGTGAGTCTCCTCACCTTGGTCTTGGGTTTTAACATTTATAAAGGGACAGTAGCTAGGGGACTGAAGTAAAGGGGGAGTCAGTGCAGGGTTATGCAATTTTGTGTCAGTTTTCCTTGCACTTGCACATTACCCTATGTTCTAATCATGCTACTTCCTATATCACATGTCTCGTTAGCATCTTAAATCTCCATCCAGGGCTGTGTGCCTTACTATTATAACGAAGCTAAGGTCATTTCTTGGTTATCAGTCTTTAATGTGCATGCTTCCTAAAGGAGTGTTTCCTCCAGATACCTTATGGTTTATCTTGCAGTTTTGTTGCCTTTTCAGCCAATCAGCAAACTGCTGGCAAGGTACAAGGGCATGGGTCAGGTTGCCGACAAGTTGTTTGTTCTGCATTTCAACAGTTCATAGGTGTTTCTCTTTTGAAATTCAGTGCTCTTTGTATCCTTAATTCCTATCTCAAAACTACCATATGACCCAACAATCTAATGATTGAATACACACACACACACAAAGGAAATGAAATTAGTGTTGAAGAGATATCTATGCCCCCATGTTCATCACAGCATTATTTACGATAACCAATTCATGGAAACACCTATGTATCTATTGATAGGTATTATGGTTTAGATATGAGGTGTCCCACCCCCATCCTCATATTAAGATGAGAATGGTTTTGTTTTAATCTCATTGATTTTGGCTCTGACTTTAATTATTTCCTGTCTTTTACTGCTTTTACTTCTTTTTCTAGGGCTTTGAGATTGATAAATGGGTGAAGGAACTGAACAGATACTTCACAGATACAAACAGCAAACATATGAAAAAATTTTCAACATCTATAGTGATTAGAGAAATGCAAATCAAAACCACTCTAAGATTTTGTCTCACTCCAGTCAGAATGGCAATTATCAAGAACATAAGCAACAATAAATATTGGTGAGAATGTGGAGATAAAGGTACACTCATGCATTGCTGGTGGGACTGCAAATTGGTGCACCCACAATGCAAAACAGTAGAGAGATTCCTCAGAAAACTTGGAATGGCACCACCATTTGACCTAGTTATCCCACTCCTCAGTTTATATCCAAAGGATTTAAAATCAGCACAATACAATGATGCAGCCACATCAGTGTTTATAGTAGCTCAATTCACAATAGATAGCTAAACAATGGAACCAACCTAGATGCCCTTAAACAGATGAATGGATAAAGAAAATGTGGTACATATACACACTGGAATATTACTCACCCTTAAAGAAGAATGAAATTATGACATTTGCAGGTATATGGATGGAACTAGAGAATATCATGCTATGCAAAATAAACCAAACCCGAAAAACCAAAGGCAGATGTTTTCTCTGATAAGGGATGCTAATCCATAATGAGGGTGGGGAGAATGAAGGAACTTTGGAGTGTTCAGAGGGGAGCAAGAGGAGGGGATGGGGTGTGGGGATGGAAAGAATGGCAGAATGAGACAGACATTATTACCCTATATACATGATTACACTACCCATGTGACTGCACCATGTCCAACCAGAGGAAGGAGAAGTTGTGCTCTATTTGTGTACAATGTGTCAAAATGTATTCTACTGTCATATATAACTAATTAGGAAAAATTTTTAAATTAATAAATATATAAAATAAATTTTTAGACAATGAGGAAAATAAAATTCACAATAACATTAGAAAAGAAAATCTACTACATACAAGATATTTTAAATGAAATATTCACTTTTAAACCTTATAACACCATGAGACAGGGATGATAATACCATTTCAAAGGAAAGGAAACAGAAGCCCCATATTGAAATACCTATGCTAATTCAGATCTAAGGTAATTCATACCTAATGCATACCTAAAGCAATTCAGTCAATAAGTGGCAAACTCCAGTCCATCTGCCTGAGCTTCCTACAGTTCTATGCTACATCTCTTCATGCCAGACACATTTCTAATTGGTAAGCAATAGAGTCACTTGCTCTTTCTCTGTACTATCTCATGATTTTGTGATTGAAAACTTCTTCTCTGGCATTGAACTGCTATAATTATAACACAGGTTAACTGAGGTTAAATTTCCCCATCTATTAGGAAAAAAACTCAGCCCGAGTGTTTTTCAGAGTTATTGCATAAGCCCACTCTTCTGGGCATTTTGTGGTTTTATTGAGGGAATAACTGTACTTCATTCATATCCTGGGCAAATGCTCTACCACTGAGCTATGTTCCCAGCCCTTGCGCTTCATAACCTAATCATCTCCTTCTTCCCAGAGAAATTTCATTTTTTTAGATCGTGTTTAAACAACAAAATTGTATCAAAATGCCAATCTAAGCAGTGATGATTGGTTGAATAAATAATAATGAGTTACAGTTTAATAGTATTTAGTCATGTGAGCTGAGAATTTAGTCAAAAGCACTAGTACTATCTTCCCAGAAGGGGGCAGTGTTTCCCCATTATGTTACTCATTCTGTGACCATTGCAGGAAAACCAGGAAACTCCAAAAAGGAAAAGTGTGTTGGTCAGGATGGAAAGATTCACCATTAATCCTTCAAAATGACTCTAAATACAAAGATATCAGGCTACTGATGTGCCACAATTAACAAATCAACAATTACTAAGTATTGTTTGCAGAGCAACTACTTGGTACTATATATTGTGGAAGACACTGAAGGAATGCAAAAAATGTTATCAGCAAATCTCCCTTATGTAAGAGAGTCCACAATTTAATTAAGAAGACAAACATCTATGCAAGCAGTAAAGGAGCATCATAGAGTGGGCCAGCCTGGTCTGGGCCTTGTGTGGATGCATACCATCCCTACCCTTCTCCCCCAGCCAGCAAAAGTCAAATGACTCACTCCTTTGCCTCCAGGAAGTCCTCACCTAAAAGTCTCTTTCTCCTGGAGGCTGGTCCTGACCAGTCTAATTAAAATTTGCAGCACACCCCATCTCTGCCCTGAATTCGCAATCTCCCTGGCCTGGTTTTGTTTCCACAGCATCTATCATCTTCTGTTGTATTTGTATCATAACATTTTCTGCTGCCAGTAGGATCTCAGCTCCTCGAAGGCTAAGATTTCTATTTTGTTCACTGATAACGTCTTCAGTGTCTAGAAGAGTGTCTTGCTCATAAGATGCACTAAAAATTTTTTTTTTGTTTTGTTCTGTGAATGAAAGTGAGTAGAAAAGATAATTGCCATGTGAATGAGAAGGTGGAGACATCATAATGAGCTGGGGACCTGGAGGAAGTCTTGTACTGTTGTCCCTCCTTATCTGTGGGAGACTGGTTCCCCAGCCCCTAGCCAAATATATAGATGCCCAAATCCTGGATGTTCATAAATAAAATGGGCATGTAAAATGGCATACTACTTGCATATAACCTATGCACACCTTCCTATATACTTTAACTCACCCTATGTCATTTATAATACCTACTACACTGTGAATGCTATGTAAATATTTGTTATTCTATATTGTTTAGGGAATAGTGACAAGGAAAAGGTCACCTGTGTTTAATACAGAAGCATTTTTTTCCCAGGTATTTTCTATATGCCATTGGTTGATTCCACAGATGTGGAGCCTGCAGACCTCGAAGCCCAACTCTATGTGCAAGATATAATTACTTGCATTGTTTTGTGAATGGTGACATATTGGTCAGGGTTCTCTAGAGGAACAGAACCAACAGGATATATACATTCAAATGGTTGTTAACAGGGGGTTTATTAGATTGGATTACAGGATCTGAAGCCAGATAGTCCCATATTGGCTGTCTGCAGGCTGGAGAGCTGAAAGAAGCATTAGCTGCTCAATCCAAGAAACTGAAGCTTCAGAGACACAGAGACCAATGATGCAGCCCCAGGCCAAGGCTGAAGGGCTAGGGATTCCTGAAGAATTGCTGGTCAGAGTGCACTTTTGGAGAGTGAAGGAGCTGTAGTCAGATGTCCTTGGGAAATTGCAGCAGCAATCCAAGCACCTGCTCAAGAAGAATGGAGTTTGCATCTGCCTTGGCTTCCTCCTTCTTCCACCTTTCTTTAATCCAGGCCCTCAGTCTATTAGACTGTGCTATCCACATTCAGAGCAGGTGTCTCCTCCTCAGTCTGCTGTTCCACATTCTAGTCATTCCTGGAAACATCCTCATCCACCTACTCAGAAATCTCTTAATCTTAGGCCTCTCTCTCTCTCTCTCTCTCTCTCTCTCTCTCTCTCTCTGTTTTTCAAACATCATTTTACTTATTTATTTATTTTTTATTATAAGTTGTTAGAAATGACAGCAGAATGCATTACATTTCATATTATACTTATAGAGCACATTTTTACATATCTCTGGTTGTATGCAAAGTATATTCACACCATTCGTGACTTCATACATGCACTTAGGGTAATAATATCCATCTCATTCTACCATCTTTTTTTTTTTTCTTCTTCTTCTTCACCCTTTTGTCCCCTCCCTTCCCCTGCCTACCCATTGGCCATTCTAGTGTTCCTCTAATCCACCTATGCTCCTTGTCCCAATCCCACTGTGAATTAGCCTCCTTATATCAGAGAAAACATTTGGCTTTTTGGGATTGGCTAACTTCACTTAGCATCATGTTCTCCAATGTCGCAAAGTTATAAGGGGTTGGGGTCTTTAGCCCCCCTGTACCCAGGATGGATCTCTTTTGTCCAGCAAAAGAGGCCAGAGAGGCCTACCCCAATGAAGAGACTAGATTGGGAAAGTGGAGGCTGCCGATATTCCCTCCCCCGCCCTCAAAGTACACAGGAACATACTGGGGAGTCCAGTCAGTGGTCAGTGCAGGAACTCGTTTATTGAAAAGGTGGACAATGCTTTATAATGGGCCATAGCCAATCAGTGACCAGCAGGGCGGTTCTGGTTCTCACAGCCACGCCCCCTACTTAGTGTAGGTCCGGTAACAGGGCATGGTAATGTGGCAAGCAGCCAGAAAGCCAGAGCTTTTCCATCCCCTTGGCAGACAGTGTAAGGTCCCAACATTTCCCCGTTTGTTCTTTTTCAAAATGGGGCTCCCCCATTTTGTTTTCAAAAATGGGGTGTCCATCTTATTCGAGTGTGTGCCTGTCTTAGGTCGTTTTCCCTCTGGGAAATCTTACCCATCTTTGGCTACCACCCTAGCACTTCAGGTGGACACACCCAGGGCAAGCAAGTGGCCAGGGGAAGGACATGGGACAGAACAGTCGCCTTTGGGAAGACTTTTCAAGGATGGCTGGTTTAGACCTCCGCACCCTGTTAAGGACCATGGCCAAGTCTGTAGGGCTCTCACTCAGCATCGCTGAAGGCATTATTGGCAGACCACTAAGCTGTATCAATTTGGTCCAGTCAAAAAGGAGTTGAACAAGTTTGTTGATTACACAGGGCCCAAAAGTGAACACAAGGAAAATGACAGTCAGGGGTTTCACAAAGGGGAGAAGGTAGGGATTAGACAGATCCAGCATGAGGAAGTAACCGCTTGTGCTAAAGCCGACCCATTTAGTTCAGTCCAAAGGAAGCCCTCTAGAACAAAGTCCGGACAGTTGGCACAGAAATAGCATTTTTCTCCCAGGAATAGGCATAGTCCCTCTTCTCTCATCGCAGAGAGTTGAAATACTGACAAAGGGAGAGTCCAAGGCAACAGGGCTCCTGATGACCATCAGGATAGAGATGATGAGAAGTCCAATCACAACGAGACAGAGTATCCATCATGTTTTTTTCATTCCTGTGGAAAAAGGGAAAAAATCATCCCTCAAGAGCATGTGCTCTTGGGTAGTCATTTTGTTCTAATTGGCAGTATTTGAGGTCCCTAGCAGGTACCCAAATAGGGCTTGGTTCTCCAATTGGAAAGACACATAGGTAGGGTGTCTGGTTGGACCAATGTCTCTGAAAGACAGTCAAAGGCTGATGCTTGGAAAAATTTAAGCATCGCTGTTTTTAACTGATGATGGGGGCTGCTTCCCCCTTTTTGCTTTATTAATTGGTCCTTTAGGGTTTTATTGTGCCTCTCTATGATGGCTTGTCCCTTTTGGGTTATATGGGATCTCTGTGGTGTTTAATGTGCCATCTTTTGAAAAAATTTTGTAATGATTTGCTCACAAAACAGGGTCCATTATTTGTTTTAACCTGGGTTAAAACACCTTTAAGCCCTCAGGTGGAGAGGGTTTAATGGGCCATTGAGTGAAGACAGATACCAACTATCTATGAGATTTTGGCTTCTTTACCTTTCTAATTTTAGGAACTCTTTACTACTGTAAGGACTCAGGACGATGACCGAATCTGGCTTCTTCGAGCTGGACAGAGGCAATGAGATGGGGGCAAGTAGTTTGGAGTTCCCTTATTAGAAGTCAGATCAGATTGAAGCCTGGGCAAAACAGGTTATAAAGTTATCAGGGACCAGCGATTTTATGAAAGAAACAGAAACCCTGAGTATTGAATAAATGTTGTAGAACATGTAACAGTCAAATGTTGTAGAACATGTAACAGTCTGGAACATGTAACAGTCAATAATTTTTCACCAGGAGGTGTGAGGGCTGAGAAGTTATCTCCAATAATAAGGCAGGAGTGGACATGGCCTTTGCTTGGGAATATAATTCTTTAACATGCACAATTATCAGGAATGTAAACACAACATTTAATGTTACAGATGTCTACCCAGATAAGGTGGTAATTAAGCTACTTAATGTCATCTGATCTTATAAAATCTTTCTATTGCTATGACCTCTGTGTCTAGTAGAGAACTCTTTATCTCTGTCACTTAGGGCTAGATAATCATACTACTGAATATTAAGCCTACCTGTGTAGGTTAGGAAGATCTGCAGGCCCTAAACTGACTAAACTTTTGACTTGGCAGTTACTTAGTTGTTAAACTGTTTCTTTTATACAAGTATATATTTGAAGTTGCCTTTACTTCTAGAATGCCCAGGAATGGTTGTGTATCTGTTTCAACTGTTTACTAGATGTTTAGGATGAAGTCTGTCAAACTGACTTTTGCTTTTAACTATTGCTAAGAGTCAGCTGATTTCTGATGGGAATCTTGGGGAAACTTGAGAGCAGCTTTTCTGCTTGGTGCCTTCTGCAAGGATGAGTCCAGGTCTTGCTTGACCTTGTGACTTCCATTGGAGGCATTAGGGATGCCTCTCCCTTTTTATGGACCCTCCTTTTAGCAAGTGCACTGATTGGCTTTCTTTTCAATATAGGTCTCATTTTATCTCCCTTATCAGGAAATCATGTGGCCCAGAGATACAAAACTCTTTAGAGAAGTTTCCTGTTCCCGAACAGATTGACTCTGGAACAAGAACCAAATATTGGTTTTTTGGGCCCTTTTTGATTTAATTTAAGGTCTTGATCTTAGACATCTAGTAAGCTAATCTTAAATTGAGAACACTGGGCTTTAACTTCAATGCTTATAAACTTACAGTCATTATTTACCCTTTATTAGCTGGGGTCTGTGGTATAAAACATTAACAGGCAAGCTTAAAAACACATTTAGTTCATGTAATAACCATCTTGGATTCTGAGTTATATACTATAATCCCTGTTTCTGAACAACAAGAATCACTCTTTAGACCATACATTCTGGCATGTAAGACCAGAGCCTTATCTTATCTCAGGTACGGTGGGGTTCTTAATCTTAGGTCAGGTGTTTTAATTCTGAAGTTGATCTCTGTTTCTTAAATAAAATTCCACAGTGTTTACATACATTGCTGCTTGAGCTCCCATGAATTTTAGCTGACAAAATATCACATTTAGAACGGATTAAAGAAATTTTGAGTGTATTTAACCTTTTTTGGAAAACTAGCAAAATGTTTTTACAATATACAATTACATTGATGTTTCCATAAATCAAGTTTAGCTCCTAAAGAAATAACCTTATAATATTTTAAAATAATAGTTGTTGTTTAACTATAGCTGTATAATTTTTAATTTCTTTTAGATTATTTGCTCAAAAAAACCCCAAACCTTAACAAATATAATGTTATAGGTAAATTAATGTTAAGAAATTTTTGTCTTCTTATCATAGATTAAGCTTTGGTATAAATCAGTACATTAACATTTGACCTTAGGAAAAAACCTTAAATAGCTTTTCCTGATTGTTCTATATACTTATTTAATCAACTGTTACAGAGCTTTTATATAATCCCTTTTTGTTCATAATTTTAAATAATTTTTGTAATAATTTGAATTTAGGTAACCCTTTTATCTCAATAAAAATATTGTTACTTGCAGTACTCCCAACGGAAACAGCTGAATCCTTTGAGCCTCTGCATATACAGAAATCTTTTATAAACCTTTATATAGAATCATATACATCTGTTAACCACTTCATGAGAACATAACATTCATGCATATAGAATTAGACCTGTTGAAATTTTAATCTGTTTCATTGATGACAAAGACCAATTTATGAAAACAATTAATAATGTTACTAGATGTGTTAGAATTTGTTAGGACAAGAAGTTACCCTGGAACGCCATGCTGAAAAGGGATGGTTTATTGGGGTGCCACGTGGTGTGGTAGGGGACAAAAATGGCATGGAGGGCAGGGAAGGTGATGGCCAGGGAACCTGTTAGCCAGGTTCGCTGGCCAGACTGAGGCACCTGGGAAATGTAGTCTTTTCATAAAGTACCTGGGAGGTGTGGCCTTCCACCTAGGAGGTGCAGCCTCCTGCCCAGAACCCAACACAATGGGATTTAAGGAGTTATCTGATGGCATATTTAACAGTATTTTGACCTTAAAAATTAATGTCTAACAAACAAAGTTACTTATACATTTACCCCAGAGAAGACACACAATAAAAAGGCGGAAAAGCCATAGAATACAAAACAAGACAGGACATAAGACGGCAAGAACTAGGAATTTTTTTTTTTTTTCTTTTCTGATGTGGCGGTTCATTCTAGTAATCCAAAGGACAGAAGGCACATCTTGGGGCCTTGAAATTTTCCAAGGTGCACCTCCCCTTGGATGGCATTTTTATCCTGGAGTTTCTGGAACGAAGGTCCAGCTTTAGAATTTGTGATGGTAAAGAACTTTTGAATCACCTGAGTTAAAGGTATTTGGATCCATGTTTTAAATTTTCATGAGCGCTCAGTCTACACACACATAAACACACAAACAGAACACAGGTGTACACACAACACCTGGGTGCACAGAATTAGAATTATGAGCTCAAAAAATCTTAGAAAAATGACAAGCTGGCAAAAAGACATTTGAAGCCTTTTTTTTTTTCCTTTGGGGCTTAAGCTTACTTCTCCATTTGCATTTCAATGTAAGTCCTGGGTAAGTCCTGGCTGAGGTAACCCTTCCCCCCCCCACCTCTGGAGCTTAAGCTTACTTCTCCATTTGCATTTCAATGTAAGTCCTGGCTCAGGACTGGAAGGGTGGGGGACTGCAATTGTGAGCAGATGCCTTCGCCTAAGGCACTTTTTTCAAGGCCTTAACCAGTTGAGTTCCCCTAAGAGCTTTTGCAGCTCTTCCAAAGAGTAAGGGGACAGACAGAATCCAATTTAAGATTTTAAAAGGAGGTATAGTTTGAACCTTGTTGACAGAAGGCTGGGCTATCCTCGGCATGGTCACATGTGTGCCTCCTCGCTCCCTCGCTCCCTCGGCGTGAGCGCCACCCCGGAGGCGCCTCACCGGAGGCACGGTGGGAGATGGCCATGGCCGGAGGAGACAACTCAGGTCTTGACCGTCACTGAGCATGCCTTCCCCAATATCCTCCCTTTTTCCTCCCGCCAGGTGCATACGAAAACTGAAGGTTTCCCTGCGCAGAGGTTTCAGACCTAAGTCCTGTTAGAAAAATGCTGAAACATAAGTTAACTTAGCTGGGAACACCGTGTTAGTGAAATAAAAGGGTTTATTGGGGTGCCACGTGGGCAAGGGTAGGGAAAGGAAGGGAAGGGGGGTAGGGAAGGGATGGACGGGAATAGGGACAGGCAGGAACTGAGAGAGGCAGGAACAGAGAGCGAGTTCAGTCCGGGGCTGGCTTAAATAGAGTGGGGGTCATAAAACCCCCTTGGAGTGAGTCCTTGCCCTATAGGGCGGCAGAGGTCGGGGGGGGGGGTAGTGGACAGGGCATTTGCTGGTCAGGGTTTTGGTCATGCTGAGGATCCTGGGAGCTGTAGTTTTTCACAAAGTACCTGGGGAGGTGTGGCCTTCTGCCTGGGAGGTGCAGCCTCTGCCTGGAATCCAACATTTCCCCCTTTTTGATTTCTTAGGAAGCGGGGTGTCGTGTTTCAATCTGGCTGCTTCAGAGCTGAAGTGGGGCGACGTGGGGTAGTTTTAAGGGGGGGGGGAGATGTGGGCAGGCAGGTCCAGCTGGAGGGTGAAAAAATTCCCAGGAGGTAGGCGTGGAAAAGATGAATCTGTCCAGGTATGGGATGGGTGAAGTTTCTTTGAAGCCATATGTCGGTGAGGGTGTCAAACCAGGCTTCTGAAGAAAGTCACTGAGGGAGTCAGCCGGAGAGCATGTAGAAATTATGAGTCTTGCGAGTTTGCAGGTAACACTATTATGGAAGCAACAAAGGGAAAGAAGGTGAGATGGATTATTTTCCATAGGCCTGTGTTCCACCAGGTGGGACTTATGGTGAAGAGGCCAATGGAGAGTGCGAAGCACGTTATAATGAGTGTCTGGTGGCAGCGTAAGGGCAGGACTCAGCAGGGGTCTCTGGTTGGAAAGTCATTCGTTGGTTTTTTAACAGTTGATAGTCCCTGGGAAAAACTGGTTAAAGGTTCAAAACGAGAAAAACAGAAAAGATTATTTTGAGTCAGTATCAGGAATACAAGAGAAACGAATTTTTAGGGGACCGGTGATGGGAATGGGAGAGCAAGTATACTGAAGTAGTTGTCTTTTTGTGGATCTTCAGTTGGTCGATCAGCTGATTTCAGTCTGGAAATATGAATCTAAGAAGTCAAATTTTCTGAGGTTTCACGAAGTTTAGAAGCTGTGGGTGTGCACAGCACAACGTGGAAAGGTCTTGTCCACTTTGGGACAAAGGAGATTGTTCTTGTGTCCTGGGGAGGGGAGAAATATACCCAAGAACCGGGTATTAATGGGAATGAAGCAGTGAGTCTACCTGGGCCAGGCAGAATGAAATCTTGGCACTTCCATATCTGATGTCTGATGAAGGATAAGAGAGGAGAAGAGAGATCTTTGGGTAAGGGTCCCTGAGTTGGGGAAACTCCGGGTGGAAGGGCTGGTCGCCCAAACATAACCTCAAAAAGGGGATAGTAAGGAGGGCTTTTTGGGAGGACTGTGAGCCTAAAGAGGGCGAGGGGAAGTAAGAGTTCTATTACTCTCTACCTTCCCTGAAGACATGGGGTGATACGGGATGTAAAAATGCCGAGGAATGTTAAGGGAAGTAGATATATTCTGGGTAACTAGTGCAACGAGCACAACTGAATAGGATGGAAAAGTGAATGGAGATAGGAGAGGATTGATTGTATGGCAGGGAATGTGGGGGCCTGGGTAGTAGATTGGACTGAAGCCAGAAGAGAAGGAGAAGACAGTGCTGCTTCAGCCTTCATGTTTCCCTGAACTATGGAGAGTCTCCACTTTGTTGTGAAGGACAATGGGAGATCCCTATTAGTTTGGGGAGAAGAGAGGCTTGCAGGAGTTTAAGCCTGAAGCATCTCTATACAATCATGTTCTGGGGGCTCTGAGGAGACTGGGAGAAGGAAAACTGGGTGTAAAGAGGAGCAGGACTGGAAATAGGTTGAGGAGCCGAGCGCAACAGGGCAGGAGAGTTTGAAGGCTTTTATATGTTAGTCTTTAAATGGTGAGGAGAGGCAATAGTGACATGAGCACCAAATTAAACTCAGCCTGAATGCCTTCGGGGAGGAACTTTTCCTCAATCCATTTAGCTGCCTCATATAAGGGCTTTACATAAAGAGAAAAATTGAGAATCCAGGCATGGAAATATCCCACTAGGCCTAGGAAGAGAAGAATCTCTTCCTTTGTCTTGGGACATGGAAGGGCCTTGATGAGGGCCTCTCTGTCTACAGTAATGGCCCTCGACTGATGGGAAGTCTGAACTCTTAGGTAAACCACCTGGGTCTGAGCAAGTTAGATGGGGAAACATGATACCCACGAGAGGAAAGAAAGTTTAAAAGAGTGCAAGAGTACTCACGAGCTGTGGAAAGGAGGGACTGCAGAGAAGGTGATATTATAAGGGAATGGGTGGATCTGAGAAAACGTTTCTGCAGAAGATCTGAGATAGCTCCCTATAGGGAGGGGCAATTCCTGAGGTGGGTTACCTTGGCAACAGGTTGGGGCAGGTTGTTAAGGGTGTAAGAAGGGCTCTGAGGGAATCAGCATTTCAATCCCTCAGGGGACAGTTTCCCAACTTCCCAAAATTGGCTTTCGACCTGACTCGATTTACCTATATATGCTGACTGCCTATGAGATTTTGGCTTTCACTTCCCTTCTAACCTTAGGAACTCCTTACTACTGTAAGGGAATGGGTTGATGACCGAATCTGGCTTCTTCAGGCTGAACGGGGGCGAAGTGATGGGGGCAGTAGTTTGGAGTTCCTTTTGTAGAAGTTAGGTCAGATTGAAGCCTGGGGAAGGTTGTAAAGTCATCAGGGACGGAAGCTTCTATTGGAGAAACAAAAAACATGAGTACCGAAGAAATGTTGCAGCATCTGAAACGTCAATATATACCATGAAGATGATAATTCAAAGCTTTAGCATGTACAGAGTTATCAGGAATGTAAACACAACACTTCACTTAGGGCTGAAGTTAACTTTGCTTCTAAAATGTTCAGAAATGGTTGTGCATCTGTTTTAACTGTTACTGGATGTCTAGGATGAAGTTTGTCAAATTGACTTCTGTTTTGACCATTGGTAAGAGTCAGCTGTTTCTGATGGGAATCTTGGGGAAACTTGAGAGCAGATTTTCTGCTTGGTGCCTTCTGTAAGGATGGGTCCGGGTCTTGCTTGACCTTGTGGCTTTCCTCAGAAGCATTAGGGATGTTTCTCCCTTTTTATGGACCCTCCTTTTAGCAAGAGCACTGATTGGCTTTTCCTCTATCGGTCTCATTTATCCTCTTATCGAGAGATCATGTGACCCAGAGATGTAAAGCTCTGTAGAGATGTTTCCTCTTCCCTCACAGGCAGACTCTGGGACAAGAACCAAATACTGGTCTTCTTGGCCCTTTTGATTAGTTTAAAAGTTTTGATCTTAGCCATCCAGTAAGCTAATCTTAAATTGAGAACATTGGGCTTTAATTTTAATGTTTATAAACTTACAGTAGCCGGGGTCTGTGGTACCTATCTGTCTTGATGGTTTTTGAAGGTCAGGTGTTTAAGTTTTGAAGTTGATTTCTGTTAAAGAAAGGCTGAGAGCATTTAGCTGACAAAATATTACAATTAGAACGGATTAAAGAAATTTTGAGAGTATTTAACCTTTTTGGAAAAATGGCAAAATATTTAATTACAATATATAATTACATTGATGTTTTGCAACTCACCCGGCGGGGCGAGCTAAGACAGAAATTGCTGATCTGTTTCACATAGGGACTTATTCACGGGATCCAGAGAACAACTTGAACAAGCATTGACTTAAATAGGCCTTACAGCCTCTCACGCACGTTACATAAACCCTCTCAAATCTTTATCCCTTGGCAGACATAGTCCCAACAATTGATGTTTTAGCTTTGCTGATTGTTTCACATACTTACTCAATCAACTTACACAGGCCCTTACATCACTTACATAAACCCTCTAATTTACTTCACTATAAGACATTCTTATCTTGAAACATTTCTTTTTCCTTCTATTGAGTATGGTTTCCACACCTAATAACTTTCTAATTTATTTCTCTCACGTGTTAACTCCTTTCTCTGTTCATCCTTTGAAACAATCTTTATAATGATTTGAATTTAGACGAATTATTTTCATCCTAATAAAAACATTTTGTTATTTATAATATTTTTTAGTTGGAATAAAAACCTTTGAGCCTCTACATACATATCAATCTTTTATAAACTTTTGTATATAAAATTACACACATCTGGTAACTATTTCATGAGAAGTATGTAGAATTATACCTGTCGAAACACATTTAACAGTTAGCATTTTAACTTTGTAAATTAATTAGACGTTTTAACAAAGTTAGTTATAAATGAATAATCTCATGTGTCAACATATGAAACTGAACAGTATTATTCATTTTCTTTGCTGAAGAGAAGTCCTGGAAAAAGCTTGCAAATTAAGTTTGAGGTTTAAAGGTACCCTTATTTATTGCGCACTTTGGAAGGGGAAGCGAGGAGCTAAAGAGGCAAAGGTGATTTTAGCAGGGGCTGAAAAGAGCGGATTGATTGAATTTCCCATTCTGAATGGGAATTGAGGGACTGTGTCTCACGTGAATGAGAAAGAGAGAGAGAGAGCAGAGGACAGAGGGAGTAAATGGTGAACGATAAGGCCAGCTGTGCTAGGGCAGGAAGCCAGAGGGAGGGTCGCGCAAATGAGTGCCTGCTTGGAACGGAGTGGCGGGGTCTGGTTCATCGGAGCCAGAGAGACTTCGGAAATTTAGGGAGAACCGAGCAGGACAGCTCTGGAGGCTGGGGGGGAGGGTAGAGTTTCGCGGTTGCCGCCGCTGCTGCTATAAGGCAGGGCATGGTCCGGCCCACTGAGTGCAGAAGCGAAGGCGCGCGGTAAGGCTTTGCCTGGAAGGCAGTCGGAGGGAACCACGTGGGTTGGGATAGAAGATGGTGGATCAAGGAAGGGCGGGACGTGGAGCGGAAGTGGAGACAGATTTGGGCGGAAGAACATGGCGGATCCGAGGAAGTGGGGGGGAGCTGAGTAACAGAACCGGTTGATCGGAATGGGGGAAAGAGGCTGGCCGTGAGGCTGAGAAGTTGTGATGTTGAAACAAAGGAAAAGTGCACCCATGTTGTTGGCCGCGGGGGGGGGGGTGGGATTTGGCCCGTGCGTGAAGAAGCGCTCGGCTATCGGAGGGTGGAATGGGTTGTCGGGTGCCAGAGGTAAGAGAGCAGAGGAAGTGAGCAAGGGGCGCGCTGCGGCTCCAGCGGCAGCGGGCTGGGGGCGCGCCGCGGAGTGGGCTAGGAGCGCGGACAGGGAGCACACTGCTGCGTGGGCTGCGAGCGCGGACCAGGAGCGCACCGCTGCAGCGGTGATCGCCGTTCGCTGGCGTGGGGAGGGGGAAGGCGCGCAGAGTTAAGGAATTGCCTGCTTTTTCGAACGGGTCAGGGAGGAGTGGCGGTGAAGGCACCAGAAATGACGTGGACAGAGAAGGCGGGTCTACAGAGGAGGATTCTGGCGGAGCGAGAAGGTGGGGGCGGGGCGAAGGATGAAGACAAAGGAGGGGAGGGATCTAAGCTTGGAAGCCCGCCAATTTCAAAATCTAAAGCCTGGGCTGGGGGAGGGGAAACGGTCTGGGGCAGCCTCCCAGGCTGCCGGTACGGGGGAGGTAGAGCCTCTAATCCTGGATCGAAATCGGGGTCAATGGAAGATGGGGGGGAATCTGCAAGCCTATAGGCGAGCAATACCATCTCGGGATTGTACCTGGTGCACAAGGAAGGATTCAAACGTAGAAGGGAGAAGGCGTCGACATACGGCAATTGAGAGGCCTGTCGGCTGGAGCTGATAGGGAAGTTCCCATATTTCCCGTTAACGGGGAGAGGCTGATACAATATTTTGGAAGGCGTCCCTCCCAGAATATGTATCAGAGTGAGATTCAAGTTCGCTCGCCCAGTCGTCACCAGGTGAAACGAGCCTGGGACATCTGACCACCTTCCGTCCCGGACCGCAGGTTTAGAAGATGCTGGGGGGCTATGAGCTTACTCCATGGAGGTTTTCGGATTTTTTTTCCGTTCCGAACGGAAAAACGGAAGCTCAAGCCCGGAGTGCGGAGGGGAACTTTCCTAGCCACTCACAGCCGAGAGCCGTAGTCTTACAGCTGGAAATTTTAAAGCGGGCGGATAAAGGTGGGCGGGCGGACAAAGGTTGGGGGGGAGTTCCCGGGGTCCACCGTCGCCCTGAAGGCTTGGGTGGGGTGTCGCCCCCCCCGTATAGGCCGCGGGCGAGATTGCCAGACATTCGACGGTCAATTTTCGCCGCGCAGTGGCCAAAACAGGTTTAGGAACTCGGGGTGGACGGGGGCTTACCGAAATCCAGCAATGCTGTGGAGAAGGTGGACAGACAAACGGAGACGTGTTGGACGCTCGTCTCCTTTCCCGGGTTTCGGCACCAAATGTTAGAAAAATGCTGAAACATAAGTTAACTTAGCTGGGAACACCGTGTTAGTGAAATAAAAGGGTTTATTGGGGTGCCACGTGGGCAAGGGTAGGGAAAGGAAGGGAAAGGGGGGTAAGGAAGGGATGGACGGGAATAGGGACAGGCAGGAACCGAGAGAGGCAGGAACAGAGAGCGAGTTCAGTCCGGGGCTGGCTTAAATAGAGTGGGGGTCATAAAACCCCCTTGGAGTGAGTCCTTGCCCTATAGGGCGGCAGAGGTCGGGGGGGGGGGGTAGTGGACAGGCATTTGCTGGTCAGGTTTTTTGGTCACGCTGAGGATCCTGGGAGCTGTAGTTTTTCACAAAGCACCTGGGGAGGTGTGGCCTTCTGCCTGGGAGGTGCAGCCTCTGCCTGGAATCCAACAAGAGGAGATTGTTCTTGTGTCTGGGGAGGGGGAGAAATATAACCCAAGAACTGGTATTAATGGGAATGAAGCAGTGAGTCTACCTGGGCCAGGCAGAATGAAATCTTGGCACTTCCATATCTGATGTCTGATGAAGGATAAGAGAGGAGAAGAGAGATCTTTGGGGTAAGGGGTCCTGAGTTGGGAAACTGGGTGGAAGCGTGCTGGTCGCCCAAACATAACCTCAAAAAGGGGATAGTAAGGAGGGGCTTTTTGGGAGGACTGTGAGCCTAAAGAGGGCGAGGGGAAGTAAGAGTTCTATTACTCTCTACCTTCCTGAAGACATGGGGTGATACGGGATGTAAAAATGCCGAGGAATGTTAAGGGAAAGTAGATATATTCTGGGTAACTAGTGCAACGAGCACAACTGAATAGGAGGAAAAGTGAATGGAGATAGGAGAGGATTGATTGTATGGCAGGGAATGGTGGGGGCGCTGGGTAGTAGATTGACTGAAGCAGAAGGAGAAGGAGAAGACAGTGCTGCTTCAGCCTTCATGTTTCCCTGAACTATGGAGAGTCTCCACTTTGTTGTGAAGGACAATGGGAGATCCTAATTAGTTTGGGAGAAGGAGAGGGCTTGAGGTGTTTACGCCTGAAGCATCTCTATACAATCATGTTCTGGGGGCTCTGAGGAGACTGGGAGAAGGAAAACTGGGTGTAAAGAGGAGCAGGACTGGAATAGGTTGGGAGCCGAGCGCTCAGAGGAGTGTTTGAAAGGCTTTTATAAGTTAGTGTCTTTAAATGGTGTGGAGAGGCAATAGTGACATGAGCACCAAATTAAACTCAGCCTGAATGCCTTCGGGGAGGAACTTTTCCTCAATCCATTTAGCTGCCTCATATAAGGGCTTTACATAAAGAGAAAAATTGAGAATCAGGCATGGAATATCCACTAGGCCTAGGGGTAGAGAAGAATCTTTCCTTTGTTTGGGGACATGGAAGGGCCTTGATGAGGGCCTCTCTGTCTACAGTAATGGCCCTCGACTGATGGGAAGTCTGAACTCTTAGGTAAAACCACCTGGGTCTGAGCAAGTTAGATGGGGAAACCCGATACCACGAGAGGAAAGAAAGTTTAAAAGAGTGCAAGAGTACTCACGAGCTGTGGAAAGGAGGGACTGCAGAGGAAGGTGATATTATAAGGGAAATGGGTGGATCTGAGAAAACGTTTCTGCAGAAGATCTGAGATAGCTCCCTATAGGGAGGGCAATTCCTGAGGTGGGTTACCTTGGCAACAGGTTGGGGCAGGTTGTTAAGGGTGTAAGAAGGCTTGAGGGAATCAGCATTTCAATCCCTCAGGGGACAGTTTCCCAACTTCCCAAAATTGGCTTTCGACCTGACTCGATTTACCTATATATGCTGACTGCCTATGAGATTTTGGCTTTCACTTCCCTTCTAACCTTAGGAACTCCTTACTACTGTAAGGGAATGGGTTGATGACCGAATCTGGCTTCTTCAGGTGAAGGGGGCGAAGTGATGGGGGCAGTAGTTTGGAGATCCTTTGTAGAAGTTAGTCAGATTGAAGCCTGGGAAGGTTGTAAAGTCATCAGGGACGGAAGCTTCTATTGGAGAAACAAAAAACATGAGTACCGAAGAAATGTTGCAGCATCTGAAACGTATATTACCATTGATGATGATAATTCCAAGCTTTAGCATGTACAGAGTTATCAGGAATGTAAACACAACACTTCACTTAGGGCTGAAGTTAACTTTGCTTCTAAAATGTTCAGAAATGGTTGTGCCTCTGTTTTACTGTTACAGATGTCTAGGTGAAGTTTGTCAAATTGACTTCTGTTTTGACCATTGGTAAGAGTCAGCTGTTTCTGATGGGAATCTTGGGGAAACTTGAGAGCAGATTTTCTGCTTGGTGCCTTCTGTAAGGATGGGTCCGGTCTTGCTTGACCTTGTGGCTTTCCTCAGAAGCATTAGGGATGTTTCTCCCTTTTTATGGACCCTCCTTTTAGCAAGAGCACTGATTGGCTTTTCCTCTATCGGTCTCATTTATCCCTCTTATCGAGAGATCATGTGACCCAGAGATGTAAAGCTCTGTAGAGATGTTTCCTCTTCCTCACAGGCAGACTCTGGGACAAGAACCAAATACTGTCTTCTTGGCCTTTGGATTAGTTTTTTTTCAAAGTTTTGAATCTTTTGCCTATCCAGTAGCTAATCTTAAATTGAGAACATTGGGCTTTAATTTTAATGTTTATAAACTTACAGTAGCCGGGGTCTGTGGTACCTATCTGTCTTGATGGTTTTTGAAGGTAGGTTGTTTAAGTTTTGAAGTTGATTTCTGTTAAAGAAAGGCTGAGAGCATTTAGCTGACAAAATATTACAATTAGAACGGATTAAAGAAATTTTGAGAGTATTTAACCTTTTTGGAAAAATGGCAAAATATTTTTACAATATATAATTACATTGATGTTTAGCTTTGCTGATTGTTTCACATACTTATTCAATCAACTTACACAGGCCCTTACATCACTTACATAAACCCTCTAATTTACTTCACTATAAGACATTCTTATCTTGAATAACATTTCTTTTTCCTTCTATTGAGTATGGTTTCCACACCTAATAACTTTCTAATTTATTTCTCTCACGTGTTAACTCCTTTCTCTGTTCATCCTTTGAAACAATCTTTATAATGATTTGAATTTAGACGAATTATTTCATCCTAATAAAAACATTTTGTTATTTATAATATTTTTTAGTTGGAATAAAAACCTTTTGAGCTCTACATACATATCAATCTTTTATAAAAGCTTTGTATATAAAATTACACACATCTGGTAACTATTTCATGAGAAGTAATGTAGAATTATACCTGTCGAAACACATTTAACAGTTAGCATTTTAACTTTGTAAATTAATTAGACGTTTACAAACCAAAGTTAGTTATAAATGAATAATCTCATGTGTCAACATATGAAACTGAACAGTATTATTCATTTTCTTTGCTGAAGAGAAGTCCTGGAAAAAGCTTGCAAATTAAGTTTGAGGTTTAAAGGTACCCTTATTTATTGCGCACTTTGGAAGGGGAAGCGAGGAGCTAAAGAGGCAAAAGGTGATTTTAGCAGGGGCTGAAAAGAGCGGATTGATTGAATTTCCATTCTGAATGGGAATTGAGGACTGTGTCTCACGTGAATGAGAAAGAGAGAGAGAGAGCAGAGGACAGAGGGAGTAAATGGTGAACGATAAGGCCTCGCTGTGCTGGGCAGGAAGCCAGAGGAGGGTCGCGCAAATGAGTGCCTGCTTGAACGGAGTGGCGGGGTCTGGTTCATCGGAGCCAGAGAGAACTTGGGGAAATTTAGGAGAGAACCGAGGCAGGTGGCTCTGGAGCTGGGGGGAGGGTAGAGTTTCGCGGTTGCCGCCGCTGCTGCTATAAGGCAGGGCATGGTCCGGCCCACTGAGTGCAGAAGCGAAGGCGCGCGGTAAGGCTTTGCTGGAAGGCAGTCGGAGGGAACACGTGGGTTGTAAGTTGTTTTGGGATAGAAGTGATGGTGGATCACGGAAGGGCGTGGAGTGGAGCGGAGAGTGGAGACAGATTTGGGCGGAAGAACAATGGCGGATCCGAGGAAGTGGGGGGGCGGTCGTATTGGATAGAGATAGATAGAGAAGCTTGAAGCATATATTTATTTTTAAAAAGAACTCAGATGTCTAGAGAGAGTAGGATAGAAATTAGAAGAAGAATCGAAATGAAGAAGTAAATCAAGGAGAGCTTAGTCAGATGGATATGACATGTTGAGAGTAAAGGACGGTGGACGACGATCAGTAGAAAGCAAAAACGGGGTATCGGGTGCGCGTCTGAGTAACAGAACCGGTTGATAGGAATGGTGGAAAGAGGCTGGCCGTGATAGGGCTGAGAGTCTGTGCTGTTGAAACAAAGGAAAAGTGCACCCATGTTGTTGGCCGCGGGGGGGGGTGGGATTTTGGCCGTGGCGGGAAGAAGCGCTCGGCTATCGGGAGGGGGATATGGGGTTGTCGGGTGCCAGAGGTAAGAGGCAGAGGAAAGCGAGCAAGGGGGCGCTGCGGCTCCAGCGGCAGCGGGCTTGGGGGCGCGCCGCGGAGTTGGGCTAGGAGCCGGCAGGGAGCATCATGCCTGCGTGGGCTGCTGAGCGCGGACCAGGAGCGCACCGCTGCAGCGGTGATTCGCCGTTCGCTGGCGTGGAGGGGGAAGGCGCGCAGAGTTAAGGATTGCCTGCTTTTTCGAACGGGTCAGGGGGGAGTGGCGGTGAAGGCCCAGAAATGACGTGGACAGAGAAGGCGGGTCTACAGAGGAGGATTCTGGCGGAGCGAGAAGGTGGGGGCGGGGCGAAGGATGAAGACAAAGGAGGGGGAGGAATCTAAAAAAAAAAAAAAAAAAAAAAAAAAAAAAAAAAATATAAAAAAAACTGGAAGCCCGACAATTTCCAAACAATCTAAAGCCTGGGCTGGGGGAGGCGGGAATGAAAAAAAAAAAAGTAAAAAATCAAAAAAAATCCAAAAATAACAGGAACAAGAAACGGTCTGGGCAGCCTCCAGGCTGCCGGTAGGGGGAGGTAGAGCCTCTAATCCTGGATCGAAATCGGGGTCAATGGAAGATGGGGGGGAATCTGCAAGCCTATAGGCGTGCATACCACTCGGGATTGTTACCCTGCGTGCACAAGGTAAGATTTTCTAACATGTTGAAGGGAGAAGGCGGTCGACATACGGCAATTGAGAGGCCGTCGGCTGGTGCTGAGAGGGTATTATGGAGGGAGTTATGGGGAGAAATGGGTTTATGATTGGGGGAGCAAGCTGGAGTTGTAGTAAGAGTGAGAGGATTGTTGTAAGAGGAAACTTAGTTGAGGTAAGAGGTTTGATTTTTTTATGTAGAGCTGTTGTAGGAAAAAAGGAGAGAGTGTTTATTGTAAGTGAGGGGAGTTGTCTGGAGAGCGAGATAGTAGAAGTGATAGTATGAGTAGTGACTACGTTATAGCATGAGGTGGACCTGTTAGAAAAATGCTGAAACATAAGTTAACTTAGCTGGGAACACCGTGTTAGTGAAATAAAAGGGTTTATTGGGGTGCCACGTGGGCAAGGGTAGGGAAAGGAAGGGAAGGGGGGTAGGGAAGGGATGGACGGGAATAGGGACAGGCAGGAACTGAGAGAGGCAGGAACAGAGAGCGAGTTCAGTCCGGGGCTGGCTTAAATAGAGTGGGGGTCATAAAACCCCCTTGGAGTGAGTCCTTGCCCTATAGGGCGGCAGAGGTCGGGGGGGGTAGTGGACAGGGCATTTGCTGGTCAGGGTTTTGGTCATGCTGAGGATCCTGGGAGCTGTAGTTTTTCACAAAGTACCTGGGGAGGTGTGGCCTTCTGCCTGGGAGGTGCAGCCTCTGCCTGGAATCCAACATTTCCCCCTTTTTGATTTCTTAGGAAGCGGGGTGTCGTGTTTCAATCTGGCTGCTTCAGAGCTGAAGTGGGGCGACGTGGGGTAGTTTTAAGGGGGGGGGGAGATGTGGGCAGGCAGGTCCAGCTGGAGGGTGAAAAAATTCCCAGGAGGTAGGCGTGGAAAAGATGAATCTGTCCAGGTATGGGATGGGTGAAGTTTCTTTGAAGCCATATGTCGGTGAGGGTGTCAAACCAGGCTTCTGAAGAAAGTCACTGAGGGAGTCAGCCGGAGAGCATGTAGAAATTATGAGTCTTGCGAGTTTGCAGGTAACACTATTATGGAAGCAACAAAGGGAAAGAAGGTGAGATGGATTATTTTCCATAGGCCTGTGTTCCACCAGGTGGGACTTATGGTGAAGAGGCCAATGGAGAGTGCGAAGCACGTTATAATGAGTGTCTGGTGGCAGTGTAAGGGCAGGACTCAGCAGGGGTCTCTGGTTGGAAAGTCATTCGTTGGTTTTTTAACAGTTGATAGTCCCTGGGAAAAACTGGTTAAAGGTTCAAAACGAGAAAAACAGAAAAGATTATTTTGAGTCAGTATCAGGAATACAAGAGAAACGAATTTTTAGGGGACCGGTGGGAATGGGAGAGCAAGTATACTGAAGTAGTTGTCTTTTTGTGGATCTTCAGTTGGTCGATCAGCTGATTTCAGTCTGGAAATATGAATCTAAGAAGTCAAATTTTCTGAGGTTTCACGAAGTTTAGAAGCTGTGGGTGTGCACAGCACAACGTGGAAAGGTCTTGTCCACTTTGGGACAAAGGAGATTGTTCTTGTGTCCTGGGGAGGGGAGAAATATACCCAAGAACCGGGTATTAATGGGAATGAAGCAGTGAGTCTACCTGGGCCAGGCAGAATGAAATCTTGGCACTTCCATATCTGATGTCTGATGAAGGATAAGAGAGGAGAAGAGAGATCTTTGGGTAAGGGTCCCTGAGTTGGGGAAACTCCGGGTGGAAGGGCTGGTCGCCCAAACATAACCTCAAAAAGGGGATAGTAAGGAGGGCTTTTTGGGAGGACTGTGAGCCTAAAGAGGGCGAGGGGAAGTAAGAGTTCTATTACTCTCTACCTTCCCTGAAGACATGGGGTGATACGGGATGTAAAAATGCCGAGGAATGTTAAGGGAAGTAGATATATTCTGGGTAACTAGTGCAACGAGCACAACTGAATAGGATGGAAAAGTGAATGGAGATAGGAGAGGATTGATTGTATGGCAGGGAATGTGGGGGCCTGGGTAGTAGATTGGACTGAAGCCAGAAGAGAAGGAGAAGACAGTGCTGCTTCAGCCTTCATGTTTCCCTGAACTATGGGAGAGTCTCCACTTTGTTGTGAAGGACAATGGGAGATCCCTATTAGTTTGGGGAGAAGAGAGGCTTGCAGGAGTTTAAGCCTGAAGCATCTCTATACAATCATGTTCTGGGGGCTCTGAGGAAACTGGGAGAAGGAAAACTGGGTGTAAAGAGGAGCAGGACTGGAAATAGGTTGAGGAGCCGAGCGCAACAGGGCAGGAGAGTTTGAAGGCTTTTATATGTTAGTCTTTAAATGGTGAGGAGAGGCAATAGTGACATGAGCACCAAATTAAACTCAGCCTGAATGCCTTCGGGGAGGAACTTTTCCTCAATCCATTTAGCTGCCTCATATAAGGAGCTTTACATAAAGAGAAAAATTGAGAATCCAGGCATGGAAATATCCCACTAGGCCTAGGAAGAGAAGAATCTCTTCCTTTGTCTTGGGACATGGAAGGGCCTTGATGAGGGCCTCTCTGTCTACAGTAATGGCCCTCGACTGATGGGAAGTCTGAACTCTTAGGTAAACCACCTGGGTCTGAGCAAGTTAGATGGGGAAACATGATACCCACGAGAGGAAAGAAAGTTTAAAAGAGTGCAAGAGTACTCACGAGCTGTGGAAAGGAGGGACTGCAGAGAAGGTGATATTATAAGGGAATGGGTGGATCTGAGAAAACGTTTCTGCAGAAGATCTGAGATAGCTCCCTATAGGGAGGGGCAATTCCTGAGGTGGGTTACCTTGGCAACAGGTTGGGGCAGGTTGTTAAGGGTGTAAGAAGGGCTCTGAGGGAATCAGCATTTCAATCCCTCAGGGGACAGTTTCCCAACTTCCCAAAATTGGCTTTCGACCTGACTCGATTTACCTATATATGCTGACTGCCTATGAGATTTTGGCTTTCACTTCCCTTCTAACCTTAGGAACTCCTTACTACTGTAAGGGAATGGGTTGATGACCGAATCTGGCTTCTTCAGGCTGAACGGGGGCGAAGTGATGGGGGCAGTAGTTTGGAGTTCCTTTTGTAGAAGTTAGGTCAGATTGAAGCCTGGGGAAGGTTGTAAAGTCATCAGGGACGGAAGCTTCTATTAGAGAAACAAAAAACATGAGTACCGAAGAAATGTTGCAGCATCTGAAACGTCAATATATACCATGAAGATGATAATTCAAAGCTTTAGCATGTACAGAGTTATCAGGAATGTAAACACAACACTTCACTTAGGGCTGAAGTTAACTTTGCTTCTAAAATGTTCAGAAATGGTTGTGCATCTGTTTTAACTGTTACTGGATGTCTAGGATGAAGTTTGTCAAATTGACTTCTGTTTTGACCATTGGTAAGAGTCAGCTGTTTCTGATGGGAATCTTGGGGAAACTTGAGAGCAGATTTTCTGCTTGGTGCCTTCTGTAAGGATGGGTCCGGGTCTTGCTTGACCTTGTGGCTTTCCTCAGAAGCATTAGGGATGTTTCTCCCTTTTTATGGACCCTCCTTTTAGCAAGAGCACTGATTGGCTTTTCCTCTATCGGTCTCATTTATCCCTCTTATCGAGAGATCATGTGACCCAGAGATGTAAAGCTCTGTAGAGATGTTTCCTCTTCCCTCACAGGCAGACTCTGGGACAAGAACCAAATACTGGTCTTCTTGGCCCTTTTGATTAGTTTAAAAGTTTTGATCTTAGCCATCCAGTAAGCTAATCTTAAATTGAGAACATTGGGCTTTAATTTTAATGTTTATAAACTTACAGTAGCCGGGGTCTGTGGTACCTATCTGTCTTGATGGTTTTTGAAGTCAGGTGTTTAAGTTTTGAAGTTGATTTCTGTTAAAGAAAGGCTGAGAGCATTTAGCTGACAAAATATTACAATTAGAACGGATTAAAGAAATTTTGAGAGTATTTAACCTTTTTGGAAAAATGGCATAAATCTGAGTTGCTTCCCTTTTTACAAGAAATTATATAATTACAGAAATTGACCTCTGTCTGTTTAGCTTTGCTGATTGAACAACCTTTATTGAACAAGCATTGACTTAAATTTCACATACTTATTCAATCAACGGTCCTTAAAGGTGTTAAGCACACAGCAGACATAGTCCCCTTACATCACTTACATACAAACCCTCTAATTTACTTCACTATAAGACATTCTTATCTTGAAACATTTCTTTTTCCTTCTATTGAGTATGGTTTCCACACCTAATAACTTTCTAATTTATTTCTCTCACGTGTTAACTCCTTTCTCTGTTCATCCTTTGAAACAATCTTTATAATGATTTGAATTTAGACGAATTATTTCATCCTAATAAAAACATTTTGTTATTTATAATATTTTTTAGTTGGAATAAAAACCTTTGAGCCTCTACATACATATCAATCTTTTATAAACTTTTGTATATAAAATTACACACATCTGGTAACTATTTCATGAGAAGTATGTAGAATTATACCTGTCGAAACACATTTAACAGTTAGCATTTTAACTTTGTAAATTAATTAGACGTTTAACAAACAAAGTTAGTTATAAATGAATAATCTCATGTGTCAACATATGAAACTGAACAGTATTATTCATTTTCTTTGCTGAAGAGAAGTCCTGGAAAAAGCTTGCAAATTAAGTTTGAGGTTTAAAGGTACCCTTATTTATTGCGCACTTTGGAAGGGGAAGCGAGGAGCTAAAGAGGCAAAGGTGATTTTAGCAGGGGCTGAAAAGAGCGGATTGATTGAATTTCCCATTCTGAATGGGAATTGAGGGGGACTGTGTCTCACGTGAATGAGAAAGAGAGAGAGAGAGCAGAGGACAGAGGGAGTAAATGGTGAACGATAAGGCCAGCTGTGCTAGGGCAGGAAGCCAGAGGGAGGGTCGCGCAAATGAGTGCCTGCTTGGAACGGAGTGGCGGGGTCTGGTTCATCGGAGCCAGAGAGACTTCGGGAAATTTAGGGAGAACCGAGCAGGTGGCTCTGGGAGGCTGGGGGGAGGGTAGAGTTTCGCGGTTGCCGCCGCTGCTGCTATAAGGCAGGGCATGGTCCGGCCCACTGAGTGCAGAAGCGAAGGCGCGCGGTAAGGCTTTGCCTGGAAGGCAGTCGGAGGGAACCACGTGGGTTGGGATAGAAGATGGTGGATCAAGGAAGGGCGGGACGTGGAGCGGAAGTGGAGACAGATTTGGGCGGAAGAACATGGCGGATCCGAGGAAGTGGGGGGGAGCTGAGTAACAGAACCGGTTGATCGGAATGGGGGAAAGAGGCTGGCCGTGAGGCTGAGAAGTTGTGATGTTGAAACAAAGGAAAAGTGCACCCATGTTGTTGGCCGCGGGGGGGGGGGGGGATTTGGCCCGTGCGTGAAGAAGCGCTCGGCTATCGGAGGGTGGAATGGGTTGTCGGGTGCCAGAGGTAAGAGAGCAGAGGAAGTGAGCAAGGGGCGCGCTGCGGCTCCAGCGGCAGCGGGCTGGGGGCACGCCGCGGAGTGGGCTAGGAGCGCGGACAGGGAGCACACTGCTGCGTGGGCTGCGAGCGCGGACCAGGAGCGCACCGCTGCAGCGGTGATCGCCGTTCGCTGGCGTGGGAGGGGGAAGGCGCGCAGAGTTAAGGAATTGCCTGCTTTTTCGAACGGGTCAGGGGAGGAGCGGCGGTGAAGGCACCAGAAATGACGTGGACAGAGAAGGCGGGTCTACAGAGGAGGATTCTGGCGGAGCGAGAAGGCGGGGGCAGGGCGAAGGATGAAGACAAAGGAGGGGAGGGATCTAAGCTTGGAAGCCTGCCAATTTCAAAATCTAAAGCCTGGGCTGGGGGAGGGGAAACGGTCTGGGGCAGCCTCCCAGGCTGCCGGTACGGGGGAGGTAGAGCCTCTAATCCTGGATCGAAATCGGGGTCAATGGAAGATGGAGGGGAATCTGCAAGCCTATAGGCGAGCAATACCATCTCGGGATTGTACCTGGTGCACAAGGAAGGATTCAAACGTAGAAGGGAGAAGGCGTCGACATACGGCAATTGAGAGGCCTGTCGGCTGGAGCTGATAGGGAAGTTCCCATATTTCCCGTTAACGGGGAGAGGCTGATACAATATTTTGGAAGGCGTCCCTCCCAGAATATGTATCAGAGTGAGATTCAAGTTCGCTCGCCCAGTCGTCACCAGGTGAAACGAGCCTGGGACATCTGACCACCTTCCGTCCCGGACCGCAGGTTTAGAAGATGCTGGGGGGCTATGAGCTTACTCCATGGAGGTTTTCGGATTTTTTTTCCGTTCCGAACGGAAAAAAACGGAAGCTCAAGCCCGGAGTGCGGAGGGGAACTTTCCTAGCCACTCACAGCCGAGAGCCGTAGTCTTACAGCTGGAAATTTTAAAGCGGGCGGATAAAGGTGGGCGGGGCGGACAAAGGTTGGGGGGGAGTTCCCGGGGGTCCACCGTCGCCCTGAAGGCTTGGGTGGGGTGTCGCCCCCCCCGTATAGGCCGCGGGCGAGATTGCCAGACATTCGACGGTCAATTTTCGCCGCGCAGTGGCCAAACAGGTTTAGGAACTCGGGGTGGACGGGGGCTTACCGAAATCCAGCGATGCTGTGGAGAAGGTGGACAGACAAACGGAGACGTGTTGGACGCTCGTCTCCTTTCCCGGGTTTCAGCACCAAATGTTAGAAAAATGCTGAAACATAAGTTAACTTAGCTGGGAACACCGTGTTAGTGAAATAAAAGGGTTTATTGGGGTGCCACGTGGGCAAGGGTAGGGAAAGGAAGGGAAGGGGGGGGGTAAGGAAGGGATGGACGGGAATAGGGACAGGCAGGAACCGAGAGAGGCAGGAACAGAGAGCGAGTTCAGTCCGGGGCTGGCTTAAATAGAGTGGGGGTCATAAAACCCCCTTGGAGTGAGTCCTTGCCCTATAGGGCGGCAGAGGTCGGGGGGGGGTAGTGGAGTGGACAGGTCATAGGTTTTTTGGTCACGCTGAGGATCCTGGGAGCTGTAGTTTTTCACAAAGCACCTGGGGAGGTGTGGCCTTCTGCCTGGGAGGTGCAGCCTCTGCCTGGAATCCAACAAGTCCAATGGCTGAAGTTCCCAGAGAAGGGAGAGGAAGAAAGAGAGAAAAAGTGGATGAGAAAGAGAGAGAGAGATGTATGGTTGCCTCATTTTCTAGAGGATGCCTCCACTTGTAAGGTCCTATCTGGCTTAAATGATTAGCCCAATCCGTCGAAGTTCTGCCCTGCACTTGGTGCCACTTTGTCGCGAAGTTATAAGGGGTTGGGGCCTTTAGCACCCCCGTACCCGGGATGGACCTCTTTTGTCCAGCAAAAGAGGCCAGAGAGACCTACCCCAATGAAGAGACTAGATTGGGAAAGTGGAGGCCACCGATATTCCCTCCCCCTGCCCTCAAAGGACACAGGAACATACCGGGGAGTCCAGTCGGTGGTCAGTGCAGGAACTCGTTTATTGAAAAGGTGGACAATGCTTTATAATGGGCCATAGCCAATCAGTGACCAGCAGGGCGGTTCTGGTTCTCACAGCCATGCCCCCTATTTAGCCTATGTCCGGTAATAGGGCATGGTAATGTGGCAAGCAGCCAGAAAGCCAGAGCTTTTCCATCCCCTTGGCAGACGGTGTAAGGTCCCAACACTCCAACTTCATTCATTTACCTGCAAATGCCATAATTTTATTCTCTTTTATTGCTGAGTAATACTTCATTGTGTATATATACCACATTTTGAAATCGACATTCCAGATTAACCATCACAAGTAGGTAGGATTTTGTTGGAGAAGAAAGAACAGGAAGAATCTGCATGGGGACATTTGGGCAAAAAGGAATAAAGGACGAAGGCATAATAATTTACAGCATGGTAAATAGGAAGAAGTATGGTTTTTAGGGTCGGGCCTATAGGTTGAAATTCTAATTCTGCAACTTCTTTGCTTATGCACTGGGATAAATTTGCTAATCTCTGTAAATTGCTTCCTCATATACAAAAAGAAGTAATAAAAGTTCCATTGAAGAGTGTAAGAAGGAATAGAGAAAACTTACACATAACATACCTGATACAGAGTAGGACCTTAAAAAGGAAAATTGTTATCACACTGCTGTAACACACCTGACACTTATAAAGCAATGTAGCTGAACTCATCTTCAAATACATCTATAAATCACTTGACCTGAGTCTCTGCAAGTGTTCTATAGCAAATCTTCCATAAAATGGATGAAAGCTATGGTCATGAAGTGTGTCTAAGTGAGTGGCATTTGACAATTCACAGAATTCTGTCAAACACACTAGCACAGGTCTACATAGTGATCCTGATGTCAATATGATCACATCATAATTTCTGATAATAAAGTGGGAAATTTTGGCTTTAATGAGATTAAGTCTCTGGTCTAAACTCACAAGTCTAATAAGTGATGAAGTCAAGACTCAGATTCAGGATTTCAGATTCCAAGCATTGCTCTTTTCACAAATTGATTCTCTGCCTCTAACCATTTTTATGGGGTTTAAACCAACACAATTATATTGTTGATCTGTTCAGTCAATTGAAAAAAATCCTATTGCCTCTCAAACCTGCAGCTGCCTCCTCTCCCCTCGGTCTCAGTCTCTCGGTCTCAGACTGAGATAAGAGCAACTGGAGAGTTGGAGTGCATCTCAAGGCCACTTTCTGCCATCTTATGAAAGAGTCCCTCTTCACAGGCTTTGTTCTCACAGATTTAAACTCCTTCAGGCAGAAATGGCACTTGAGCGAAATTCCCTTCTCTTTACCATTCAACATATTTCATTTGCTGCTTCCAGTTAAGATGGAATTCATTTCAGTCATTCATAAGTTGAAAGAAAAAAAAGAAGCTAAATGACCCAAATATATATACATTAATATGGGAAAGTTAGTGCTATATGTAGGGATTAATACATCAATAAATAATGTAGAATATTGTGGTATGAGAAAAAACTATTAGCTTGCTCTTAGCAAGAGAGGGTATAAAGAGATGGAGGAGGAGCTGGGCATGGTGGCGCACGCCTGTAATCCCAGCACTTTGGGAGGCTGAGGCAGGAGGATCGCAAATTCAAAGCCAGCCTCAGCAATGGTGAGGCACTTAGCAACTCAGTGAGACCCTGTCTCTAAATAAAATACAAAAAAAAAAAAAAAAGGGCTGGGGATGTGACCCAGTGGTCGAGTGCCCCCTGAGTTCAATCCCCGGTACCACCAAAAAAAAAAAAGAGAGAGATGGAGGGACAGGGTTTCTTTTTTTTTTTTTTTTGGTGGTTGTTGTTCTTTTTATATATACATGATAGTATAATGCATTTTGACATTATACATACATGGAGTATAACTTCCAATCCTTGTGGCTGAATATGATGTGGAGTTACACATATGGTCGTGCATTCATATGTGAACATAGGAAAGTTATGTCCCATTCATTCTACTGTCTTTCCCATTCCCATCCTCCTACCTTCTTTTCATTCCCCTTTGTCTAATCCAATGAACTTCAGAGGGGTAGGTTTGAAAAAGAACTAGTTGTAACAGAATTAAATGAAGATTGCATGTAAGAGATAAAACTTTTGTAGAAACAGAGCTATCCTTACTAATAATAACCAGGTTCTCTAATATACTATAACAAATAATGTATTTATCATCTGCCACAAATCAGTCATTTCTTTGATTCTTGTCCACAGGCCTCATAGGTATTTTCATTTATTTACTAGAATCAAGAAGAGGGGATTGGAGATGTATGCTCAGTGGTAGAGTGTGTGCCCAGCATGCACAAGGCTCTGGATTCAACCCCAGTATTTCAGAGAAAAAAAGAGAGGGAGGGAGGGGGGGGTGGAGGAGGAGGAGGAGAGGAGAGAGAGAGAGAGAGAGAGAGAGAATTGTCCAGAGAGATAATCTCTGCAATTCCTCTTTTCTGTGTCTCTTAAAAAATTACAAATTTTCCCTATGCCACTGATGTTACACTTTATCATTATTTTTCTGACAAAACGACCCTTAACATGTTAAGCTAAAACATGCTCCCATCTAATTCTTTTTTCTGGAGGTCTATGCAGCCAATTACTTTAAGTTCATCTTTTAAAGAGACAATTCAAATTCTCCCCCAATGTCAACATCCTATTCCATGGAAATACTTAATCAACAGGTCAGTATGTAGTACCCACATTATGTGCAGCACTGCAGAACATACAAAGAATATCAAACTTTGTTGTTTTTTTCTTTCTAAGGAAAATCTCAAACACACACAAAATGGACAAATAGTATGATGAACTGTCATGTATCTCTCATCAGCTTCAACATTTATCATATCATGGCCAATATTTCTTCACCTTATCACTGCCCACTTCCCTCCTATTTCATTTTAAGGCAAATTCCAGTAGTCAAGTCATTTCATCCATAACTAGTTCAGTGTGTGTCTTTAAAGGATAAGAATTTTAAAAAACAGAACATAAATTTAATTTTTTAACATTATCAAATATCCAGTCACTGTTCACATTTCCAGTTAAGACTTGTTTAATAATAACATTTACAAAGTTCTTCATATATGTCAGGCACTGTGCCAAACAATTTACAAATACTATGCAATTTAATCTTCACAAACTATGTGAAGAAGGTAACATTATCATCCTACACTTTAGAGCTGAAGTAACTAAGGCTTGATTTGCTTGGACTTCAGGTATAGGAAATCTGCAGAACACAAAAACATGGATAATTGCAATAGATTACTGTATAGATAGTAGGATGAGTTTAAAGGAGGGAGAAATCTAGCAGACAGGGGCAAAATTATCCTGTGAGGCACAGGTATGAGAATCCATGAGGCATACTTTAAAGATCTTCCTTGTTCTGTAATGAATGGGAATTCTAAAGAAAGTCATTTCAAGATGCACTCTAGGAGATGTGCTTCCAGAAATAACAAGGGCTTGCAAATGACCAAACAACTTCATTTTGTTGTTGTTGTTGTTCATGTGGCTGCAATATGTGTTTCAACCAATAGATGGAAGCAAGGTGGCAGCCATAGTAAATGTCTCTCATTCTAGCCTCACTCTGTCCAGTAATAACCGTGCCTTGGCTCTCACTTGCTCAAACATATTTCAGCAGGTCTCAGTACACTGACCACTCTAAAAGTGATTTGGGGTCACGCAGAGGAAATAAAAGGGTCTCTAGAATAGTATTGCTCAAACTATGTGTCATATCCTCTTGTCTCTTCTCCCGCCTCCCCCCACGTTATTGATACTTAGAAGACTTGTTAAAAGATGGTTTTTGACAATTTAGTGTAAGTAAAGATTATAAAATATCTCAAAAATTTTATATAGATTACAAGTTTAAATAATATTTTGAATATACTGGTTTACATAAAATGTATCTCTATACCTAATTCCACCTATTTCTTTTTACTTCTTAAACTGTGGTTATCAAAACATTTTAAATTACACATGTGGCTTATATCTGAACCTCACATTTATGGTTCCTGTTGTATTTCTGTTTGACATTCTTGCCCCAAAGCTAAAGATAGAGTATGTGACTCAAATCTGGTTAATCAGAGCAATACAACATTTGGGCCACAGTGATTGGTTCAGGGACTTGGAAAACAGAAAAAGTGAAACACATTCTTGTTCCCCCTGGATTTCCATCTAGTGGATATAGGGAGCAGAGCCATTGCCCTGTCTTGCCCCCACACGCAGCCCTATGGTGGAGCAAACACTAAGGAATTGAAGCCAAAGGAGAGAAATGGCATCACAGTGATGCTAAGTCCTGGATGAAGCCACACCTGCACTTGGATCTAGTCCTTGGCTGCTCAGTTATATGAGCTAACACTCTGTTGTGTAAGCAATTTTGGTTGGAATTTCTGTCACCTGCAACAAAAAGCTTCCTAATAAGCACACTTTGGCATGAGTGATCCTCAAAAATAAATGTCAATTGAAAATAAAGGTGAAAGCTCTCATTCAAGGAATTGGAAACCAAGTGGTAGGGAAATACAGGCCCAAAATGAAAACATGGTATTTGGTAGTAGAAAGAAAGATAAATCTGCTCAAAGAAGGAATGGTTCAAGGGAATTGGGCTTTCTGTTAGTTGGCTGGCTGGTTGTTGAGGTTTGGGGAGTCTAGTTTTCCTTAGCTTTGGGGTCAGCAAGAACAAGGAATGTTTCTTCATCGCCCTGTCATGAGGGTGGCTGGTGCTGGGTGCAGTGGCACATGCCTGTAATCCCAGCACTTGGGATGCTGAGGCAGGAGGATCACGAGTTCAAAGACAGCCTTAGCAATGGATGAGGCACTTAGCAACTCAATGAGACTCTGTCTCTAAATAAAATACAAAAAAAGGGCTGGGGATGTGGCCCAGTGGTCGAGAGCACCTGCGTTCAATCCCCAGTACCAAAAAAAAAAAAAAAAAAAAAAAAAAAAAAAAAAAGAGGGTGGCTGGGGGTGCTTTCCTTACCCTAGAAGATGTACCTCTTGAAGTAACCCAAAAAACAAGTGATAAAGGCCTGAACTATGTCAAAAGATGTGGAGGGAAGAAAAGAGATTTAGAGATGGCAAGAACACACAGTTAAAATACTAGTGTTGACTAGAGGTAGGATAAAAAAGAGAAAGATAAGAATGAGCCTCAGTTTGCTGACACTGGATGCTTTGTTTGTGGTAATGCCTAGAGTCTAGGAGGGAGAACAGAATAGGGGCTGGGTGTGTAATTGTAGACTTGCTAGTTCATTTCTGTGCTCTCCTAGTGGGTGAGGATGTCCCTTAATGTTTTTCCCCCTCTTGCATTACCCAAAAGATTGTCCAAGAAGCCCTCAGCTCCTGGAAATATCAGGGCAAGAACTGAACATCAGTCTCCACAATACATGAAATCCCTCACTCTTTGGGCACACACTTCAAGTTTTCCTAAAAATGCTCAGCTGCACCACAGAGAGATGCACATTTGGCTAAATAGCTAGTATCCAACCAGGGATCAAGAATCCAGTCTCCCCTTCTTGTGGCACCTCCAGTTCTTTGTAAGTGATTCTCTGGGACACCCGCCACACATTTCTTGGGAGTAACATGGAGGAGAAACTTCCTGGGGATGGAAGGATAAATTTACCACCTGAGGCCAAGGGACTCTTGCCTCTTACTCCACCACAGACCATGTCTGTTTCTCCAGGCCTCTCCTTATAGAGAGGATAAGTGGTATGTGGGAGATTGATGTTATTTCTGAGTATGGCCTGGAAGAAGAATATCATCATATTTTTTTGGTGGTTTTCTTCTGAATGCTGGGTAAAAGGGATTTTTTTGGTAGGTTGGTTGGTTGGTTGGTTGGTTTTTGCTTGGGCTAAAATGAATGAATACAGCAAACTTGGTGGAGCTGGGGAAAGAGGATTCCATGCAGAAGACCCCAAAGTGGGAAAGGTCGCAACATGCTTGAAGATCAGAAAGGAGCAATAAATCCCAAGATACTTGGCATGACCTTTAATGGCCTAAAGTCAGTGACTACATAGTGGGACAGATGTATCTCTTGCTTATGCGCAGTGACCATTCTGATTACTAAATATGTTGCATATAATTCTGACCTGAAATTATTCTAGTCATATTGTTAATTTAATAGGTGTTTGAGCTGATATTATGGATATTTAAATAAATAAAAACTTTATTATATCATGGCGGGGGGGGGACAAAGAAATTAGACTTACAGAAGAATTTAAACCATGTTAAGCCAGGCATGGTGGCACACTCCTGTAATCCCAGCAATTCGGGAGGCTGAGGCAAGAGGATCTCAAGTTCAAAGTCAGCTT
The DNA here is from genome assembly GCA_025594165.1 of Tamias sibiricus. Classification (NCBI taxonomy): domain Eukaryota; kingdom Metazoa; phylum Chordata; class Mammalia; order Rodentia; family Sciuridae; genus Tamias; species Tamias sibiricus. The sequence goes on from CM046664.1 coordinate 81,886,788, forward strand.
CAGCAACTTAGTGAGGTCCCAAGCAATTTAGTAAGACCCTGTCTCAAAATAAAAAATAAATAAATAAACCATGTTAGATTTAACCTAAAAAAAATTAAACTGTGATGAGTAAAAAATACTTAGTAAGAGGAAAAGATCCAATCCTATATTTTTGTAATTCTTTAGGCTAACCCAGTCATACTTATAAAGGCAGTAAACTGCTTAGGGTGTAACTGATAACTCAGTCTTGAGATTAAATTTCATGACACAAGTATTTGCAATGCCACACAGTAGATTCACTTACTTGGCAGGGTGGTGTAGCTTGGATCTGCGATGTCCCCCAAAGGCCCATGTGTTAAAGCCTTACTCCCCAGTTTGGCCAGTTGGTATAGGTGGTGAGACTTATGAGAAAGGACCTAGTGGGTGGTTTTCCAGTCACTGATGGCATGCCCTTCCTCTTCCTTTATATTGTGTCCTGGTCACAAGGTGAATGGTTTCACTCTGCCACGCGTTCCCACCATGGTGTCCTGTGGCCCAACCAGAGGCCAAAAAGCAATAGGTTCATCTAATTGTAGATTGGAACCTCCAAAACTGTGAGGAGCCAAAATAACCCTAATCTCTTCTTATGTTGATTATCCCAGGTATTTGAGTAACATTCTCAAACTTAGAATGTTACAGCTGAGTAACATTCTAAGACACTTGTGACAAAACCCTCTTCACAATCATAAATTTGTGTCTTTACTTAATGAGTTGGTGAAAGAGCTATGTCCCATCTTTGCTGAGTTGTCAGTTCTAAAGATACAGATATTCTCAGTACCATGAGTGGGAGTCAGGATCATAGGAAAAGTTTCAGAGCAAATCCCAGTAAAAGATATTTTAAATAAAATATCGTAAGAGAACCTTATGCAAGCAATTGCCTTTCATTTCAAGTTGAAACAATAACTGCTGTAAGATATGTGGATACTGGGCTTTTTGTAGAAGGGGGAAGTGGTGACAACTGGCCCTGGAGATGGCTTTAGTGACTCCTGGGGTCTTAGACCTCTTTCTGTTTACTGCCTCACCCACAGTTATAATTGGAACTCATTTCCTGATGTCCTGTCTTATAAAACGAGGTAAACAACATGGTGTAAACATTTGACACCCATTTATAAATGGGTGGCATAATTGAATCATGGAATGTTATAAGTGAAAGAAGTCTTTATAAATCATTTAATATGCTCCATGTCTTCTATAATTGACGAAACTGAGGCTCACAAACATGGACTTGCTTACGAGGTCTCAGAATCAGTGAATTACAGTCAGTTCAAAGAATTGACCTGGCTAGGCATGGTGATGCATGCTTATAATCCTGGTGACTCAAGAGGCTAAGGCAGGAGGAGCCTAAGCCAGTGGCCAGCCTAAGTAACTTAGTAAAATCCTATCTCAAAATAAAAAATAAAAAGATCTGGGGATGTGTCAGGCGTGGTGGCACACACCTGTAATCCCAATGGCTCTGGAGGCTGAGGCTGGAGGAGCAAAATTTCAAAACCAGTCTCAGCAATGGTGAGGCACTAAGCAACACAGTGAGACCTGGTTTCTAAATAAAATACAAAATAGGGCTGGGGGTGTGGTTCAGTGGCTGAGTGCCCCTGAGTTCAATTCCCCGATACCAAAAAAGAAAAAAAAGAACTGGGGATGTAATTGAGTGGTAAAGCACCAAGCACCAACGAGTACCAAAAATAAATAAACAAATAAATAGAATTTACCTTATTTCATATGATCCTATTGATAGCAATCTACCTTGAATTGTGAAATCAGCATATGGAAATTTTATAATGACAAACATGCCATATTGTAGAAAAGCCCTATATTTTACTTTGAGATTTCATGTGTTAATGTCCTGCAATATAACTTGAAGGCATTTGTTTTTTGAAACTACAGCATTCTCATTTGTAAAATATTCAACTTTAACAATGAAAGTTAAGACTTTGGGGAGATTTAGAAGAACTGTCAATGTAGGCTGCACAGTTAATATGGGGAGGAAGACAAGGGTCTGGCCATGATTGACAAGAACTATGCAGAGGAACAGACTGCAAAGGGAACTCCTCAATTCCCTCTACTGAATCCTTCATGTGTCCAGTTTCATATGTTATCTAAAATACTTTTATTTATTTTATTTATTTTTGGTACCACAGATTGAACCTGAACCCAGGGGCACTTAACCACTGAATGACATCCCCAGCCTTTTTTATATTTTATTTAGAGACAGCATCTCTCTAATTTGATTTAGGGCCTTGACCAAGTTGCTGAGGCTGGCTTTGAATTTTCCATGCTCCTGCCTCAGCCTTCTGAGCTGCTGGGATTGCAAGCATGCACCACTGTGCCCAGCTGTTTTATAAAATTCTTGCTCCAGCCTCTATCCCAAGCTCTGGGATCAGATCTTTATCATATGCTTGCATAATTGCATTCAAAAATCAGTGTTCAGCAACTCTCAAAGCATATCTATTACAATCTCCATCAAAATATATTTTGTTAAACTACCTGTTTAACAGTTCCAATTTACTCCAAAAACATTTCAAATACAACTTATATGCTCTCACTCTCTCCTTGACCCCACAGTTCCTCCTGTAATACTTACCTCACTGAATGGCAATACCATCCCTTTAATTGCTTGAATCCAAAACCTAGAAGACATTCTAGGTTCCTCCTTTCCCCTTTATCTTAACTCCTTCATAAGGCATTGATAAATCTAGTTCCAACAGTATCTCAATTCCATTCACTTCTCTCCATTGCCAACCCCACCTCAAATCATGCCACTCTCACTCTCGCCTACGGTACTATAAAAGCCTCCTAAATTTTCTCTCTGCTTCCATTCTTGCCCCCTCTAGTTCAATTCACAAACCAACACCAAGAGTTACTTCCTTCAAATGCCAATTAGATCAGGTTATTTAACTGCATAAAAGTCCTTCTCGGGCTTCCCAGTGTGCTTAGAATAAAGTCAATATCAAATTATTTACTGTGGCCCTCAATAATGTCTCCACTGACTCCTCAGACTTAAGCCTCTGTTCCATTCATTCACCACTCCCCAACTGTTTGGTCCCTTTTTTACTTTCTTAACATGGTAAACTCCTTCCAGCTCAGGACCTTTGCATTGGCTATGGCCTCTGCCTGGAACTTTCCTATCACTTTTCCCATGGCTGGCTCCTTCTCATCTCTAGGTCTTGGCTTAAATGGCACATCCTCAGGGAATTTCCTTGACTACCCTTTATAAAGTGTGATCACCAATTATATTCTATCTCATTACCCTGTTTCTTTGTAGCATTTGTGATAATTTGCAATTGTTTATGAGTTTTGTTTTGTCTCTCTGTCATCCTTACTAAACTGTATACTCCAAGAAGTCAAATATCTTGGCTATCTTGTTTGTCTTTTTATCTCCAACTTCTAGGCGCAGGGCCTGGCAGAAAGGAAGCCCTCAATAAACATGTGCTGAATAGAGAAGGGAATGAATGCCCGTTTACTTCTCTGTGTCCCTTCACTCCACCCGAGAGTCTCAACTCTATGAGATGGTAACTATTTTGTTAACAATACTTCTGTCCCTAGAACCTAGTTCCATGCCTGGCATACAGTGAATATTCAACATGTATTGACTAAATTGAAGTAAAATATGGGAGATGAATTGTGAAACTGAATTGGAAAGGTGGAGGGGAGAACAGTAGGCAGAGGGCACTTGTCCCACTTGCTGCTGGGAAGACTCCCTCACACTTGTCTTGCCTTTTCTAGGTATTACTAGGTATGACCTTATAAGCATTCCCAGAGGAATCTGCTGATCTGAAGTCTGCCAAGCATGCCAGTAAGTGAAATCAGCAAGGTGAAGAACAATGTGGAGAGTTTGTTTTCATTTATAAAATCAAAAAGATGTGCTATACATTAATGTACAGAAAATGTTGACATACTTGAGACTCTGTTAATTACCTCTCAAGGAAGAAGACAAAGGTAAGAGAGTAGAAGAAAAATCATAATTTTAATAGATATTCTCATGTTAGCTTTTTTTCTGCCATTTACAAGGTATTCCTTTTTGGGAGGGTGGGGTACCAGGGATTGAAATCAGGCACTCGACCACTTTGCCACATCCCCACCCCTTTTTTGTATTTTATTTAGAGACAAGGTCTCACTGAGTTGCTAAGTGCCTCACCATTGCTGAGGCTGGCTTTGAACTCGCGATCCTCCTGCCTCAGCCTCCCACGTGCTGGGATTACAGGCATGCACCACCAGGCCCGGCCCCCTCATAGATTTTTGAAAGCTGTCAGACTCAAAATAGAGTCACCTCCATCAAACCATGGCAAATGATACTGAGGAAGGCTGTGAAGGGAGGGCTGTCATGCATTTTGCCTGAAAGCAGGAACTACAGCAAGAAACTTTCCCAAACTACAGCTCACTGCACAAATGACACAAGGACAGCCAGAACAAGGACAGCTCGTGTTCTTATGTAAGAACACTTGCCTGATGCAGTGTCCTGAGAGCTTAGTCCAATGAAACAGCCTGTTCTGACTTCCAAATTATTTTATCCATACTGGGAATGAGATTGATCTCATTGTATTATGTGTTTATACTAATATGGCATAATGGATCCCACTACTATATATGATTATAATGCATCAGTTTAAAAAGTTTAAAGACTAGTTTTTCAGTAACTTCATCCACTTGCCAGTCATGGCTCATGGGCTGTTGCAGGATGCCACAAGGCTTTCTTTCAAAATGCCTTTGGTAGCTTTTCTTTTTTTATTAATTTTTTTAGTTGTAGTTGGACACAATATCTTTATTTTATTTATTTATTTATGTGGTGCAGAGGATTGAACCCAGGGCCTCACATGTGCTAGGCAAGCACTCTACAGCTGAGCCACAACCTCAGCCCCTTGGTAGGTTTTCATTTTCTCCAATAAAACCACAAATACCTTTTGTTCCTCAGACATACCAGAGGCCACCCTACTACTCAGGCATGTGTGTCCTCAACTGCAGTCATATTTCTTGTTTATTCCCAAATGAAAGTTATATTATTAGAGATTCATCTCTATATTTTTCTTGGATGTTGACACATTATAGACTTCAATTCTTGTGAAGCTTAATTAATTAACTCAAGTGATAATCCCTAATGATGAATTTAAATAACAATTAATGATAGTGCAGTGTTCTTCAGTTTCCAAAGCACTTTCACATGCACTATCTCATTACAACCTAACAACAAACATATTAGTAGTAACCATAAGTGAAGAAAAACATTCAAATGAACAGTGAGTTGTGGTTTCAGGCCTTGAGTGAGGTCTATGAATATCAAATGCTGGTCTTTCCTCTAAACCTAACTGCTCCTCTGTTCACCAGATCATTTACAAAAGATGACTTTATACTTCAACTTTAGATTATACACATGCATTATATATATCATACATACATGGGGGGGAGCAGAAAGATGGTGGACAGCAGAGAGGTGCTCTCGAGAGACTGTCACTAAAAGAGGCTTAGCGGGAAGTTTGAACGCGTTCCTAGCAATACTCTTGCAACTGGGAGGGAGCTGAGACATCCACGCACGTTTAGATGGTGAAATACAACGAACTCCAGACCACCGACGCTCGGAGTCCAGTGTGAGCGGCCCACAAACCGAACCAGCATTAGCCGTGCAGCTACCGTGGTAACATTGCAGTAAGGGAAGTACAGACCACGGCCTCCAACAGCGCAGAATAAAGGGAAAGCTAGTCGCGAGCAGCGGCCTCATAGACCTCTTCCACGTAAATTGCCAAATGGGACCTACACGCCCCGGAGTGACACACAGGTCTGGCGTACTGCTGTTGAGACAGGGGAAAGCACCGCCATTTTGGAGGAAAGCAGTCGTGGGGAACGCATGCCTTTTGGATGAACCCTTTCCTGGTGCCATTCACATACTGACACCCCTCCCCCCCCCCCCAGCGATTCTTCCTCTGTGCCAATCTGCCACTGGCCAAAGGTGCAGACTAATTGGTGCTCTGTGACTGTCTGGGCATGATCCGGGACAACTGGCTTAAACTGGAAGGGAAAAAAAAAAGAAGGGCTTCCCAGGGTCCTGTTTATTTGAGACTTGTTCCTGGGTTCGACTGTTTTTTTCTTTTTGTTTGTTTGTTTTTTGTTTTATTTTTGTTCTGTTTGATAGTGTGCTTATTTGTTTGTTTGTGTTCCTCTTTTTTTTTCTTCCCTTCTCACTTTAGTCTCTTCTGCCCTCATCTTCTCTATTTACACCCTGTTATTGTGTATTCATCAGAGGCGAAAACAAGTTATACGCAGAAATTGGGACTTCTAGATCTGGGGCAATTGAAATATTCAGCAAAGCGGTGTTATATATAGTTTACTCTCTATTTTCTTGACTCACTTTCTCTCTCCTCTCTCTTACACTAATTCTTACTTCTTTGTTATCTTTTGTTGTTCCTTTTTATTTTTTATTTTTCATCTTTCTTTATTTTTCTTCTCTCAAAGGCTAAATAAGTTTGGTTTACATATAAATCAGTCTTCCCTCTAAATTGCTCACTCCATTCTCTTTCCTCGCCTGTCTGCTGATATTAAACCACTTCCATAGAATTCTATTTTCATACTTCCTAAGAAAGAACATCTCAATAACCTCACTTCCTTCTTCCTAAACATATCATCTCTGTGTCCAATATTGAAACTGTAAACCCCAACGCAAGCATACAGAGTAATTGGAAACAATACCTGAGTTAACTAAATCTGTACATTGTGATCAAACTGGGATTTGCTGTAAAGAAAGTGTGTTAGATCTTAAAGTGTAAGGTTTTTATTTTTATAAGTGCCTTGCCATTGCTGAGGGGGATCTGACAGCATTTGTCCCACAGGAGAAACATGAGAGCTATAAGGTGAAATCGAAATAGGCAAGGTCCCACAGTGCTAGAAGAATAGACACACAAGCATTATGAAGAAGCAAGGGAAGAAAGTGGCTGAAACCAATCAACATACCCCCTCAGTAGATTCCATGTCAAGCACAGTTGGTCAAATGCCAGAGACAGAATTTACAAATTACATATTCCAAATGTTTATGGATCTTAAGAATGAACTCAAAATGAGATGAGAGGGCAAATACAGGTGGTAAAAGAGCATTTTGACAAAGAACTCCAAAAACAAATACAGGAAGCAAAAATACTTCAAGGAGATAGACATTCTAAAGAGAAAAAAAAAAAAACAGAAATTCTGGAAATGAAAGAAGAAATAAATCAAACTAAATGCTCAATTGAAAGCATCACCAACAGATTAGATCACCTGGAAGAAAGGACCTCAGATAATGAAGACAAAATATATATCCTGGAGAAAAACCTAGATGACATGGCAAAAGTAGTAAGAAAACAAGAACAGAGCATTCAGGAATTATGGGACAGCATAAAAAGACCAAACTTAAAAGTGATTGGTGTTGAAGAAGGTGCAGAATTTCAAACCAAAGTAATGAGTAATATATTCAATGAAATAATAGCAGAAAATTTCCCAAACATGAGGAATGAATGGGAAAACCAAGTTCAAGAGGCTTACCAAACACCAAACGTACAAAACCACAACAGATCCACACCAAGTCACATTATAATGAAATTGCTTAATATACTAGGCAAGGAGAGAATATTAAAAGCCACAAGAGAAAGGAAGCAGATTACATATTGGGGGAAACCGATCAGACTATGCTCAGATTTTTCAACCCAGACCTTAAAAGCTAGAAGATCCTGGAATAGCATATTTCAAGCTCTGAAAGAAAAGGGATGTCAACCAAGAATCTTATATCCAGCAAAATTGAGCTTTAGATTTGAAGATGAAATAAATCCTTCCATGACAAACAAAAGTTAAAAGATTTCACAACTTGAAAGCCAGCTGAACATCTTGGGCAAAATTTTCCACGAAGAAGAAGAGAAAAATAACAATGAAAATCAACAAAGGGAGATAGTAAACTAAAGGAATTACCAACCAGAGGAGAATCCAAATCAAACTAACTTCCATAATGCAATTAAAAATGGATGGAAATAAGAATCACATCTCAATAATAACCCTGAATGTTAATGGCCTAAACTCACCATTCAAAAGACACAGATTGTCAGACTGGATTAAAAATAAATGACCCACAATTTGCTGTCTCCAAGAAACACACCTCATAGAAAAAGACATCAAGTGATTGAAGGTAAAAGGCTGGGAAAAGTCTTATCACTCATATGGGCTGCGGAAGCAAGCAGGGGTTTTCCATTCTTATATCAAATAAGGTAGACTTCAAGCCAAAGCTAATCAAAAGGGACAAAGATGGATATTTCTTACTACTTAAGGGAATCATTCATCAATAGGATATAGCAATTATAAATCTATATGCCCCAAATAATGAAGCACCTACATTCATCAAACAAACCCTTCTCAAGTTCAAGAGTAAAATAGACCACAACACAGTTATTCTAGGGTACTTCAACACACCTCTCTCACTAATGGATAGATCATACAAACAAAAGCTAAATAAGGAAACTGTAGGACTCATTAAAACAATTAATAACTTAGACCTAACGGACATATATAGAATATTTCATCCCTCAGTAAGCAAATACACTTTCTTCTCAGCAGCACATGGCTCCTTCTCCAAAACTGACCATATACTATGTCACAAGGCAACTCTCAGCAAATATAAAAATATAGAAATACTACCTTGCATTCTATCAGACCATAATGGGATGAAATTGGAAATCAATGATAAAACAAGAAATAAAAAAAAAAACTCCTCCAACAGCTGGAAGCTAAACAACATGCTACTGAATGAACAAGGGGTTGAAGAAGACATCAAGGAGGAGATTAAAAAATTTCTTAGAGGTAAATGAGAACACAGATACATCGTATAGAAATCTCTGGGACACTATGAAGGCAGTAGTAAGAGGAAAATTCATCGCACTGAATTCCTTCATTAAAAGAAAAAAAAAAAAACAAATAAATGACTTAACATCACACCTCAAAGCACTAGAAAAAGAGGAACAGATCAACACTAAGAGCAGTAGAAGACAGGAAATAATTAAAATCAGAGCTGAAATTAATGAAATTGAGACTAATGAAACAATTCAAAGAATTGACAAAACCAAAAGTTGGTTCTTTGAAAAAATAAATAAATTGACAGACCTCTAGCAATGCTAACAAAAAGAAGAAGAGAAAAAACTCAAATTACTAACATCCATGATGATAAAGGAAATATCATAACAAATACCTCAGATATACAGGAGATAATTAGAAATGACTTCAAAAACTTGTACTCTAATAAAATAGAAAATATTGAAAGCATTGACAGATTTTTAGAGTCGTATGAATTGCCCAAACTAGAACTGGAGGCTATACACAATTTAAATAAATCAATTTCAAGTGAAGAAATAGAAGATGCTATCAAAAAACTATCAACAAGAAAAAGTCCAGGTCCTGATGTGTTTACAGCCGAGTTCTACAAGACCTTCAAAGAAGGACTAATACCAATGCTCTTCAAATTATTTCAAGAAATAGAAAAAGAGGGAGCTCTTCCAGACTCTTTCTATGAGGCCAATATCACATTAATTCCAAAGCCAGGCAAAGACATAGCCAAAAAAGAAAACTTCAGGCCGATATCTTTAATGACATAGGATGCAAAAATTCTCAACAAAATTCTGGCAAATTGGATTCAAAAACATATCAAAAAGATAGTGCACCACAATCAAGTGGGATTTATCCTAGGGATGCAAGGTTGGTTCAACATTCGGAAATCAATAAACATAACACATCACATCAATAGACTTAAAGATAAAAACCATATGATCATCTCAATAGATGTTGAAAAAGCATTTGACAAAATACAACACCCTTTTATGTTCAAAGCTCTAGAAAAAGTAGGAATAACAGGAACATATCTCAACATTATAAAAGCTATCTATGCAAAACCTCAAGTTAACATTGTCTTAAATGGAGAAAAATTGAAAGCATTCCCTCTAAAAACTGGAACAAGACAGGGCTGCCCCCTCTCACCACTGCTATTTAACATAGTACTTGAAACTCTGGCCAGAGCAATTAGACAGACGAAAGAAATTAAAGGGATCCAGATAGGAAAAGAAGAGCTCAAATTAGCACTATTTGCTGATGACATGATAATATAGACGACCAAAAAAACTCTACCAGAAAACTTTTACAACTAGTAAATGAATTCGGCAAAGTAGCAGGATACAAAATCAATACCCATAAGTCAAAGGCATTTTTGTACATCAGTGACAAAGCCTCTGAAAGGGAAATGATGAAAACTACTTCATTTACAATAGCATCAAAAAAACAAAATAAAATACTTGGGAATCAACTTAACGAAAGAAGTAAAGGACCTCTACAACAAAAACTATATAACACTAAAGAAAGAAATCATAGAAGACCTCAGAAGATGGAAAGACCTACCTTGTTGTTGGATAGGTAGAATTAATATTGTCAAAATGTCCATACTACCAAAAGCACTATACAGATTTAATGCAATGCCAATCAAAATCCCAATGACATTTCTCAAAGAAATAAAAAAAGAAGTCATGAAATTCATCTGGAAAAATAAGAGACCCAGAATAGCTAAAGCAATCCTGAGCAAGAAAAGTGAAGCAGGTGGCATCACCATACCAGACTTTAAATTATACTATAGAGCAATAGTAACAAAAACAGCATGGTATTGGCACCAAAACAGACTTGTAGACCAATGGTACAGAATTGAGGACACAGAGACTAATACATATAATTTCAGCTATCTTATATTAGACAAAGGTGCCAAAAATGTACAGTGGAGAAAGGATAGCCTCTTCAACAAATGGTGCTGGGAAAACTGGAAATCCATATGCAAGAAAATGAAATTAAACCCGTATCTCTCACCACACACAAAATTCAATTCAAAGTGGATCAAGGACTTAGGAATTAGACCAGAGACAATACACCTAATAGAAGAAAAAGTAGGCTACAATTTCCAACATGTTGGATTAGGCTCCAAGTTCCTTAATAAGAATCCGGTAGCGCAAGAATTAATACCAAGAAATAATGAATGGGATAGATTTAAGCTAAAAAGCTTCTTCTCAGCAAAAGAAACAATCAGTGAGGTGAATAGAGAGCCAACTAAGTGGGAACAAATATTTAATACATGCACATCAGATAGAGCACTAATTTCTAGAATATATAAAGAACTCAAAAAACTTGACACCAAAAAAACAAATAACCCAATCAATAAATGGGATAAGGAATTGAAAAGACACTTCTCAGAAGAAGATACATGATTAATCAACAAATACATGAAAAAATGCTCAACATCGCTGGCAATTAGAGAAATGCAAATAAAAACTACTCTAAGATTTCATTTTACTCCAGTCAGAATGGCAGCTATCAAGAACACAAACAACAATAAATGTTGGAGAGGGTGTGGGGGAAAAGGCACACTAATACATTGCTGGTGGGACTGCAAAATGGTACAACCATTATGGAACACAGTATGGAGATTTATTGGGAAAATGGGAATGGAACCACTCTATGACCCAGCCATCCCACTCCTGGGTCTATTCCCAAAGGACTTAAAAACAGCATATTACAGTGACACAGCCACTTCAATGTTTATAGCAGCACAATTCACAATAGCTAGATTGTGGAACCAACCTAGATGTCCCTCAGTTGATAAGTGATAAAGAAAATATGGTATATATACACAATGGAATTTTACTCAGCAATAAAATAATGGCATTCGCTGGTAAATGGATGAAGTTGGAGAATATAATGCTAAGTGAAATCAGTCAATCTAAAAAATCCAAATACCAAATGTTTCTTCTGATATAAGGAGGCCGGTTCACAGTATTGTTGGGTTGGGGTACATAGGAGGATTAGAGGAACACTATAATGGTCAAATGATGGGAGGGGAAGGGAGGGAGCAAGGGGGAAGGGGGAAGAAAAAGTGGTTGAATAAGATGGATATCATTATTCTAAATACATGATTGAAGACTTGAATGCTACGTATATACTTTGTATACAAACTGTTTTATGTAAAAAGAGGCTCTATATGCATAGTATGAACTGTATTACATACTACTACTATAAATAAAAATTTAAAAAAATATATCATATATACATTATTGGAGTGTATATTAATTATGTATATTATATACCTACTATTGGAGTTCTGGCTATCCCTTTAAAACTCTGTACATGACTGTCAGTTTTCTTGCTATCTGCTGAACATCCTGAATAAAGAATCATTCTGTTGTTGATTTATGCTATTTTCTGTTTTATTGGAGAAAACAGAGGAGTAACTTAAGACCTTTTCCCCCTCAAGTATGTGCTGGTCTGTTATCAGCTTTTGATTTTGTTGGTGGAAACTACCCAGGAGTTAAGGTTCATGGTCCTAATGTTGTTCCCAGGCACTTGCTGTTCTGCGTGCTTTGTCGTAGCTCTGCAAGAATGAGAGTAGTGAAAATGGACACATGGAAGATAGAATTTCAATCCTAATGATATAAAATAGGAGAGGGGGCATCCAAGATTCTGTACTTTCACATTAGTCTAGGCTACTTGACAGCTTATGGATGAACTGGGCAGATAGCCTCTGTCACAGCCAATAGGAAAGGGGCCTCTTTCCTCTTCACCAGAGGTTCTCAACCTGTTTGTACATTGGAACCACCTAAAGAGCTTTGTAGTAAAAAAAAAAAAAAAAAAAAAAAAGCTAACGAGAATTTTGAGCATTTATATCTTTAAACTTTCTGGCATTGTCATAGTTCACCTCATCTGGAGCTGCATTTGGCAGCTGACTTCTTCTGGGTCTATGGGGATGCAGAAGTAAACCTTAACCCCAGCCTTATCAAATCTCCAGTTGGCCTCAGTGGTCATGGGCAGCACTGTCTCTCCACACCCAATGACACTGAGCTCTGGGCCTCTAGCTGAGCACATGCCCAGGCGGCATCTCACTATAGCTCCAGCTTCATCTCTGCCTTCCTGCTGTGTACTGGGGCAAGATGCAGGAAGGATCTAGATCACATCTTTTTATTTTTCTCAACAAAGTAGAAACTTTACCTGCTGGCACACCTTGACTTTAAACCAGCTGGGCCTAATTTCAATCAATAACAATTTCTACACTTCAAGACATGCTACGGAATCAGCCTGGAACTGTCTGCTTTATAGTTCTTGAATAAAATCTGGCTGAAATTTTAATTGATTCATGTGAAACACCCTTTTGGCTAGATTCCATATGCTCCATCATTGCACAAAGTCATACCTGGGCTCTTATTTTAGATTTTTATACAAAAGTCACTACAATGCCAACATTGAATACTATGACCTGAGGTTTTTATAGTGAGTTAGTCAAATGAATAGCTACATTAATACCAGCCCTCCAATTATAAGTAAAACTACATTTGAAGACAATAGCTTCTATTTGGCACAGTGGACAATAACAACTATTTTGTTCATTTTATTCAATCATCAATTATTCAATTATCCATCCTTTTTTGGATAGGTATCAGCCATAGAGAGTTGGATCAAGTAAGGGTCTATGTTTCTAAGAATTCACAGACTAGTGGGGCTGGGGTTGTAGCTCAGTGGTAGAGTGCTTGCCTAGCACATGTGAGGCACTGGATTTGGTCCTCAGCACCCCCCATAAAAATAAATAAATAAAGATATCGTGTTCATCTACAACTAAAAAAATATATTAAAAAGAAAAGAATTCACAGACTAGTGTAGAAAACTGGCATAAACAATCACAACACAAGGAGCTAACTACAACTAAAGAGTTTAGTACTAGATGCACATAGGAAGACCCAGTTTCAACCTGAGCCAGGCAGTCAGAGAAGGAGGCCTGAAGGAGTGAGGTGGGTGAGGCAGGAGGGCATGGCCACTCTTTGCAGAAGGTTCAGATTTAAATTTTAGAAGATAATTCTGGAAAGAGCATGGAGATAGATTTATTTAACAAACATACATTAGATAGCACTTGCCATGACCCAAGCACTATTCTACATGCTCATGTACAGTAAATCATTTAATTCCTATAACAATTCTCTGAGGGAGGAACTAGTACCCTCACAGAGATTATGCAACTTGATTGAAGTTGTATGGCTGTTAAAAGAGCAAAGCCAAGATTTAGAAGCACAGTGTTTGGCCTCAGAGTTTGTGCACTTTGCCATTGCATTATACTGTCTCAGGGAGAGAGACCAAGAGGAGAGGCAGGTGACCAGTTGTAAGATTGATGTAGTAGTCCAGTGAAAATGGATATGATGCATTTAGGAGGTGAAAAAGAAAAAGAAAAATTGACACTCGTGTCTTGATTTCTGGCATAGGAAACTATGTAAATTAGTAAGCTCTTCACATTTAAGGAGCATTTAAAGGTACAAGTTTCAGACATATAGAACAAAAGGAAAGAAGGATAGGGAAGTAAAATTTATAGAGCAACATTTATGTTTGGGATACTTTACATAGTTATCTTGTTAGATTGTGAGAATTCTACAAGGTAGGTATTAAATATATGGAGACTGAGGTTCAAAGAGGTGGTCACTCAATATATTGGACATTTGTAGGTTTGGGCAGCCAGGCATCCTAAAACACATAGGTTTTCTATGGGAGGATCCCATTTCTTCCATTGCATGTGGTTTTGGTGGGAGCATAATTCTAGATGCCTTCTTCTAACAAGAGTCCAGCACCTACACCATCCTTCTTTCTGGGTGTTGGTATAGCCCAGAGGCAGACAGGCTCATCAGAGCTGGTTTTGATTGCTTGCAGCTAATAAATCCTAACCTGAAACACAGTAAGTGTTAAAGCCAAACTCCATATTCTTCTACATCATTCTGCCCTCAGAATGTATGTACCTGGTGACTGTTCACCAAAGGTTCAATATGAGAACCTTTCTAGATGTTTATTCCAGGGTAAGTGAAGGTCTTTGTTAGGCAATTAAATAAAATCAGGCATATGAGGTATAATTACATACAAAAGTTCATCCTGCTCAGTCAACCAGTTCTATGATTTTAACAAACATTCAGCCATAAAACTGCCATCAAAAACAGATTATAGGGCTAGGCATACATCTCAGTGGTAGAGCACGTGCCTAGCACATGCAAGGCCCTGGGTTCAATTCTCAGTACAATTAAAAAAAAAAAAAAAGCTACAGAATGGTTTCATCACCCAAAGTTCCTTTGTGTCCCTTTATGTACAACCCCTACCACCATTGCCTCAATCCCTGGTAATCATGGCTCTCTTTTTATCTCCATAATTTTGCCTTTCCAGAAGGCCATGTAAGTGGAATTTTATACTGAACAGTCTTTCGAGTCTCATTGTCTTTTGCTCTGCATAATGCAATTAAGACTCATTCATGTGGGCTGGGGTTGTGGCTCAGCGGTAGAGCGCTCGCCTAGCACGTGCGTGGCCCAGGTTCAATCCTCAGCACCACGTACAAATAAATGCATTATGTACAACTAAAGCAAATAAATAAATATTTAAAAAAGACTTATTCATGTGGTTCCAGGATCATTAGTTCATTTATCACATAAATAAATTTTACTAAGTGTTAAATCTGTAAAGTTGCCCAACAGTCAATAAGTATTTATTAGGCTAGGCACTGTTCCAGGTACTGAGGATATAGCAGTGACTGACTGAATCTGAGTTCCTGCCTTCAATGAGCTTATATTCTAGTGCTGGGAGGTATAGCAGAAGCAGACAGGGAAAAAAAAAAAAAAACACAAACAGAAGTTTTGAAATAATTTCAAGTACTTGTAACTGCCAGAAGCAGCTATAATAGGATAATCAGATAGGGTGGAAGTGGGCAGAGGGTGCTAATTTATGTAGGGTGTTTTGTTAAGGCCCATCTAAAGAGGACATGTGAATTGAGACTCAGACAATGAAATGAGACCAGCCATGCCAAGCTCTGGGCAAAGAGCAAACAGCAGAAGGAATACAAGTACCAAGGCCCCGCAGGGGCCACTGAACAGGGAACAAGCTGCAGGTTCCTTGGGAGAACCAGGCAGGAGCTCAAACAGGTAGGCTCAATGGGCCAATGCTAGAAAATGTGTTTTTTTTTAATTAATTAATTAATTTATTCTAATTAGGTATATATGACAGCAGATGCATTTTGATTCATTGTACACAATTGCAGCACAACTTTTCATTTATCTGGTTGTACACAATGTACTGTCACACCATATGTGCAGTCATACCTGTACCTAGGATAATGATGTCCATCTCATTCCACCATCTTTCCTGCCCCTGTGCCCCCTACCCTCCGCTCCCCCCCTTTGCCCCATCAAAGTTCCTCCATTTTTC
Source organism: Tamias sibiricus (assembly GCA_025594165.1). Taxonomy (NCBI): domain Eukaryota; kingdom Metazoa; phylum Chordata; class Mammalia; order Rodentia; family Sciuridae; genus Tamias; species Tamias sibiricus. The sequence continues at coordinate 81,903,042 of CM046664.1, forward strand.
CCATGCCCCTTCCATTATGGATCAGAGAATGTGCTTTGATCTGATTGGAAGTGGGAGACTTTGAGAGTTTTAAACCAGAGAGTAATGCGATCTGATTTGCACTTTATAAAGATGCCTCTGCCTGCTGTGGTAGATGAACTGTGCCAGGCAGGGGAAAGGGTGGTTTAAGAATAGAGGCAGGAAGAAGTTCTGGAAGCTTTCTCAGCATTTTAGGGAGAGCTGCTGGTGACTTAAACCAGGACTGTGTCAGTGCAGATGGTGGGAATGCTGGGATCCAGCACTTTCATAGCATAGAGAGCAATATAGAAAAATGACCCCAAGAGAAAAGGTGGTTGAATAAGATGGGTGTCTTTATTCTAAATGCATGATTGAAGATTTGAATGATACAAATATACATTGTATAGTGTTTTGTAAAAAGATACTCTGTATGTTTACTATGAATTATAATGCATACTACTATTATAAAGACAACTTTGAATAAAAAATAAATTAAAAAAATATTTAAATAAATAAATAAATAAAGTAGTCAAGGGTGAAAAAAAAAAAAAAAAAAAAAAAAATCCTGAGTTCGGCCTTCCGGCCAGAGCTCCCAGTTCAGACTGCCAATGTGAGATCCCAATTTGGCCTGCCGGCTTGTGTTCCCAGTTCGACCAGCCCGCAGGAGCTCCCGGAGTGAGTTCCAGCTGGGCCCGCCTGCAGGCTTTCCAGCTCTGCCAGCTCACCTCGGAGAGGCCATTCCCACTGAGGACAACAGGGAACAAGCCCCACCTACCTGCATCTGTTCTAGCTCGGCCCACCTACTAAGGCGTCACAGCGACAAAATTGTAAATATAAAAATAGAAACTAACTGATATATGGATACACAGTGGGTACACTGAAAGCTCTAATACTGATATTTCCCTAAAAAGTGAGGTTTTGGGTAACCTGTAGGGACCTTATAAGACAAAAGGGCAGAAGGTGTAATACCTCAGCCTTACCTTGCAAGAGAGGGAAATACATAGTCATCATGAAAAAATAAGGGAGGAAAATGCCCCAAACAAACCAAGATACTACAAAAATAGAAGCCATAGAAAGAATAGTAGGTGAAATGTCAGAGAAGGAGTTCCGGATATACATAATTAAAATGATAAGAGATTTGAAAAACGACCTAAGTGAACAGATACAGGCAAAAAATTGATCTCTCCAACTAAGAGATAAGAGATCAAATACAGGCAACCATTGATCACACCAACAAAGAGATAAGAGAACAAATCCAGGTAGCAAAAGATTACTTCAAGAAAGAGAGAGTTTGAGAAAAAAACAAACAGAAATACTTGAAATGAAAGAAACAGTAAGCCACTTAAAAAATTCAATAGAAAGCATCACCAACAGATTGGACCACTTGGAAGATAGGACCTCAGACAGTGAGGACAAAATATATAATCTTGAAAATAAAGTTGACCTCACAGTGAAGATGGTAAAAAACCATGAACAGAATATCCAAGAATAATGGCATACCATCAAAAGACCAAATTTAAAATTTATTGGAATAGAGTAAGGTGCAGAGATTCAAACCAAAGGAATGCACAATCTCTTCAATGAAATAATATCAGAAAATTTCCCAAGCAGGAAGAATGAATTTGAAAATCAAATACAAGAGGCCAAATGTAGGACGCCAAATGTACAAAATTACAACAGACCCACACCAAGGCACATTATAATGAAAATGCCTAGCATACAAAATAAAGATAGAATTTTAAAGGCTGCAAGAGAGAAAAGTCAGATTATCTACAAGGGAAAACCAATTCTCATCTCAACAGATTTTTCAACCCAGACCCTCAAAGCCACGAGAGCCTGGAATAACATAAACCAGGCTCTAAAAGATAAGAAATGCCAACCAAGAATTTTATATCCAGAAAAATTAAGCTTTAGATTTGAGGATGAAATAAAAACCTTCTACGGTAAACAAAAGCTAAAAGAATTTTACAACAAGAAAGCCTGCTTTACAGAACATTCTTGGTAAAATATTCCATGAGGAAGAAATAAAAAAATAATAATGAAAATCTGCAAAGGTAAGAACTACAATAAAGGAACAAACTAAACAAAGGAGAAAAGTCAAACTAAATACCAAAAATAACAAAACAATAAATAAAAATGACTGGTAATACAAATTATGTCTCAATAATAACCCTGAATGTTAATGGCCTAAACTCACCAACTAAAAGACATAGGCTAATAGATTGGATTAAAAAAATAGACCCAACAATATGTTGCCTTCAAGAGATACATCTCATAGGAAAAGACGCCCACAGACTGAAGGTGAAAGGATGGGATAAAATATATCACTCACATGGTCTATGTAAGCAAGCAGGGGTCTCCATCCTCACATCAAATAAAGTAGACTTCAAGCCAACGTTAGTCAAAAGAAATAAAGATGGACATTTTATACTGCTTAAGGGAATCATAGATCAATAAGATATAACTGTTATAAATATATATGCCCCAAATAATGGAGCATCTACATTCATCAATCAAACTCTTCTCAAGTTCAAGAATCAAATAGACCACAACACCATAATTCTAGGTGATTTTAACACACCTCTATCACCACTGGATAGATCTTCCAAACAAAAGTTAAACAAACTATAGAACTCAATAATACAATTAATAACTTACACTTAACTGACATATATATAGTGTATCATCCATCAATGAGCCAATACACTTTCTTCTCAGCAGCACATGGATCCTTCTCTAAAATAGACCATATACTATGCCACAAAGCAACTCTAAGCAAATATAAAAAACTAGAGATAGTACCCTGCATTCTATCAGATCATAATGGAATGAAATTAGAAATCAATGATAAAAAAAAAAAAAAAAGAAAAGCTACTCTAACACCTGGAGACTAAACAATATGCTATTGAATGATTAATGGGTTGCAGAAGACATCAAGAAGGAGATTAAGAAATTCTTAGAGGTAAATGAGAACAACAATACAACATATCGAAATCTCTGGGACACTATGAAGGCAGTACTAAGAGGAAAGTTCATTGCATGGAGCTCATTCCTTCAAAAAAGAAAAAGTCAACAAATAAATGAACTAACATTACATCTCAAAGCCCTAGAAAGAGAAGAACACACCAACCCCAAAAGAAGTAGAAGACAGGAAATAACTAAAATCAGAGCTGAAATTAATGAAATTGAAACAAAAAAAATTGAAAAAATTGACAGAACAAAAAGTTGTTTCTTTGAAAAAATAAATAAAATTGATAAACCTTTAGCTGTGCTAACAAAGAAAAGAAGAGAGAAAACACAAATTACCAATATATACGATGAAAAAGGAAATATCACAATGGACAATACAGAAATACAGAAGACAATTAGAAATTATTTCGAAAATTTATACTCAAATAAAATAGAAAATAACGAAGGCATCGACAAATTTCTAGAGACATATGATATGCCCAAACTAAATCAGGATGATATACACAATTTAAATAGTTCAATTTCAACCAAAGAAATAGAGGATGCCATCAAAAACTTACCAAACAAGAAAAGCCCAGGACCGGATGGATACACAGCTGAGTTCTAAAAGACCTTTAAAGAAGAACTAACACCAACACTTCTCAAACTATTTCATGAAATAGAAAAAGAGGGAACACTCCCAGACTCATTCTATGAGGCCAATATCACCCTGATTCCAAAACCAGACAGAGACAAATTAAATGAATATAGATGCAAAAATTCTTAATAAAATTCTGGCAAATTGAATACAAAAACACATCAAAAAGATAGTACACCATGATCAAGTGGGCTTCATCCCAGGGATGCAAGTTTGGTTCAATATAAGAAAATCAATAAATGTAATTCATCCCATCAACAGGCTCAAAGATAAAAATCATATGATCATCTCAATAGACACAGAGAAAGCATTTGATAAAATACAACATCCATTCATGTTCAAAATGCTAGAATAAATAGGGATAACAGGAACATACCTCAATATCATAAAGGCCGTCTATGCTAAGCCCAAGGCCAACATCATCCTAAATGGAGAAAAATTGAAAACATTCCCTCTAAAAACTGGAACAAGACAGGGATGCCCACTTTCACCACTCCTATTATAGTTCTTGAAGCCCTAGCCAGAGAAATTAGACAGACAAAAGAAATTAAAGGGATACGGGTAGGAAAAGAAGAACTCAAATTATCACTATTTGCAGACGATATAATTCTATACATAGAAGATCCAAAAAATTCCACCAGAAATCTTCTAGATCTAATAAATGAATTCAGCAAAGTAGCTGGATATAAAATCAATACCCATAAGTCAATGGCATTTCTGTACATCAGCGACAAATCCTCAGAAAGAGAAGCCAGGAAATCCACCCCATTTACTATAGCCTCAAAAAAAAAAAAAAAAAAAAGTATTTGGGAATCAACTTAACAAAAGAAGTGAAAGACCTCTACAATGAAAACTACAGCATGCTAAAGAAAGAAATTAATGAAGATCTTAGAAGATGGAAAGACCTACCTTGTTCATGGATAGGTAGAACTAACAATGTCAAAATGACCATTCTCCCAAACGCACTATACAGATTCAGTGCAATACCAATCAAAATCCCAATATCATTCCTCATAGAAATATAAAAAGCAATCATGAAATTCATCTGGAAAAATAAGAGACCCAGAATAGCCAAAGCGATTCTTAGCAAGAAGAATGAAGCGGGTGGCATTACTATTCCAGACCTTAAATTGTACTACAAAGCAATAGTAACAAAAACAGCATGTTATTGGCATCAAAATAGACCAGTTGACCAATGGTACAGAATAGAAGACTCATACACCTACAGTTATATTATACAAAGGTGCCAAAAATGTTCACTGGAGGAAAGACAGCCTCTTCAACAAATGGTGTTGGGAAAACTCAAATCCTCATGTAATAAAATGAAATTAAATCTCTTTCTCTCACTATGCACAAAACTTAACTCAAAGTGGATCAAGAACCTAGGAATTAAACCAGAGACCTTGCACCTAATAGAAGAAAAAGTAAGCCCAAATCTCCATCATGTTGGTTTAGGCTCCAACTTCCTCAATAAGACCCCTATAGCATAAGAACTAAAAACAAGAATCACTAAATGGGATGGATTCAAACTAAAAAGCTTCTTCTCTGCAAAAGAAACAATCAGTGAGGTGAATGGGAGCAAATCTTTACCACAAGCACGTCAAATAGAACACTAACCTCAAGGATTTATAAAGCTCTTAAAAGCCTTAAAGCCAATAAATAAATAAATAAATAACCCAATCAACAAATGGCCAACGAGCTAAACTGACACTTCTCAGAAGATGATATACAAACAATCAACAAATATATGAAATGCAAATCAAAACAACTCCAAGATTTCATCTTACTCCAGTCAGAATGGCAGCTATCAAAAAACAACAACAACAACAACAATAAATGCTGGCAAGGATGTGGGGAAAAGGCACACTCTTACATTGCTGGTGGAACTGCAAATTGGTGAAGCCAATCTGGAAAGTAGTATGGAGATTCCTCAGAAAACTGGGAATGGAACCACCATTTGACCCAGCTATCCCACTCCTTGGCCTATTCCCAAAGGACTTAAAAACAGCTTACTACAGGGACACAGTCACATCAATGTTTATAGCAGCACAATTCACAATAGCTAGATTGTGGAACCAACCCTGATGCCCATCAGCAGATGAATGGATAGGGAAACTTTGGTACATATACACAATGGAACACTACTCAGCACTAAAAGATAATAAAATCATGGCATTTGCAGGTAAATGGATGGAGTTGGAGAAAATAATGCTAAGTGAAGTTAGCCAATACCAAAAAACCAAAGGTCGAATGATCTCTCTGATATGAAGATACTAACTTATAAAGGCAAGGGAGTAGGGATAAGAGGAATGAAAGAACTTTAAATAAAACAAAGAGGGGGGAGGGGGAGGGGGGAAGTGGCAAGGGGTTAGGAATAATAGCAGACTGAGTTATCCATGATTACCCTAAATACATGTATAAAGACACAATTGTAAAAATACTTTCTATAAAACCAGCAACTTGAAAAATTGTGCTCTTTATATGTAATATGAAATGAAATGTACTCTGCAAACATGTATAACAAATTAGAATTAAAAAAAAACAAAAAAATAAAGAAATAAAGGTAAGATTTTTAGATAAAGCTTAATCAATGAGGTTAAAGTTAAAAATCTATATTTTTCATGTTTCAGCTGGTATGAAACATGACTTTTCTTTCATTATACCTAAATGGTTCAGTGTTACATGTTTTCTTATTATGTTCTTTATGTAATAAATAATGAACTTTGAGAGGAATATAAACTACCCAAAACTTGGTTGCTGTTAAAAAAAAAAAATCTTATTAGTGCAAATATGAGGAAATACAAAAAGGCAAAGTTTAGGAATCTATATAACATAAAACAGGTTGGTGCCTGTTTTGTGTTATATAGATTGGTGCACAATGCAGATGAACCAGTCTTGATAATCAAGATCCAAATAACCTAAACTTAGGAGATCATTTTATTTCACTGCATACACTGAGCAATAGTTCAATAAGCCAACAGTTCACACAGCCTCTGCTCGACTTTGTGTGCCATCCAAGAACAGATGGATAGAAGCACCCAAGTTCCAGGTGCACTGATAGGAAACCTAAATTCAAAGAGCTACAGTACGTTGGTAAAAGGAAACAAAGAGGGCTGGGGCGGAGCTCAGCGGTAGTGCACTTTGCCTGGCATGTGTGAGGCACTGGGTTTGGTTCTCAGCACCGCATATAAATGAATAAAATAAAGGTCTATCAACAACTTAAAAAAAAAACATAGTAAAAAAAACAGTTAAAAAAAAAAAAAAAAGGAAACAAAGAGACTCATGGCCATGGTTGTACCTTGTCCGGGTCACATCACCACAGTTACCCTTCTGAACTTTATGGCTTACCGATAGGAAATATAAAGTTGAGTCAAAGTTGAGTCTGTAACCAGAATAAACTATTAAAATCCATGATTTCCTGTGGCATTTAGCTTTTTTTCCTCTACATCCTCCATTCTCTCTGGACATTAAGGCCCATGCAAAAGATACTTGGTGTGGGGCCTGGTGGCACACACCTGTAAACCCAGCTACTCAGGAGGCTAAGGCAGGAGGGTTGCAAGTTTAAGGCCCATCTCAGCAACTTTGAAAGGCCTAATCTCAAAATTTACAGATTAAAAGCCTGGGGATGTAGCTCACAGGCAACGTGTCCCTGGGTTCAATCCCCAGTACTGGGGGTGGGGGTGGGGAACAACCACTTAGCACTATGCTCTGAGATTATCATTTTGATCTATAGGTGACCACCATTTTTCCAGCCAAGATCAGCCTCCTTATAAATACAGATCTGTTCACCTGATCGGGGAATACGAAGGAATACATCTTAGCGAAGTGTTCTGTTCCTTTAGCTGTTCAAAGGATTTGAGGGCTTTGTTTGTTTTGAAACAAGTAACCAGTCTTCTCCCAAACCTCACAGGACGGCTAGCAGGAAGTCAGACCTGAAGAGCAGTCAGTGACCTGAGTGATCTCTCTGTTGTTCTGCCCCCCTCCTTCCTTGGTTACCTGTTTACTTTTTTGTTCTGAAGATGTTACTACCTGACCTATTACACCCTCAGTCTTTTTCTCAGAGTTAATATACACTGCCAGTATTGGCAGAGAGTCCATGCAGAACAGAGCCCAGCAGCCTTTGAGACAGCGTGTCAATTCTGTATCCACTCAGCCAGGAGGCAGGAAAGGGGAAATAGCAATGGGAAAGAACCACGATTGTCTGCAGACTCTTCTTCTTCTTGCTGTGAGTCTACTGCAGGGCAGGTGGCTGGTCAAGGCCCTGGAAAAATCTCTGCAAGGCTTAGGAATAACTCACAAGAGGACCTCCCTGAGGAGAAAGTGAATGGACAGTCAGGAGGAGCAGTTTCCTGTGCTCCTTCACACACCTGCACAGGGTATTGTCTCTATTCCTAGCTCTTGTGCTCAAGCCGTTAAAGTAAGTATGGTCTTCTCTAAGTCTTTCCACAGTACAAACTTTCATTCCTTCCGAAAACTTTTTGCACTTTGAAAAGCTTCTTTAGGACTGGGGCAGTAGCTCAGTGGCAGAGCACTTGCCTAGTACCCGTGAGGCACTGGGTTCAATCCTTAGCACCGCATAAAAATAAACAAATACAATAAAGGCATTCTGTTCATCTACAACTACAAAAAAAAAAATTTGTTTTTAAAAAGCTTCTTTTAAAAGGACATAAAGTCACTAGCAACTAACACTATAACCACTGTTGCACCAATTGAGGCCAAGCATAGTGGAACACACCAGTAATCCCAGGGACTTGGGAGGCTGAAGCAGGAGGATTACAAGTTTGAGGCCAGCCTTAGAAACTTAGTGAGGCCCTAAGCAACTTAGCAAGATCCTGTCTCAGAAGAAAAATAAAAAAGGGTTGGGGATGTTGCTCAGTTGTTAAATACCCTGGGCTTAATTCCCCAGTACTAAATAAACAAATAAACAATAAATAAAATCTATTGAGGATAAGAGTGGAACATAAGAGACATATTCAGAGGGGGAAAGAGAGAGAGAGAGAGAAGAAAGGAGATGAATTGATGAATTCAGATCATACCACCCTTTCCTCAGAATTGCCCAAACCACACTATTCAAAACTATTCTGTGAGCAACTCTTGATCTACATTTATTTATTTATTAAAGAAACATTTTTGCACCTGAGAAATAACATAAGGTAGCCCTTGGCACATTAGTAGATGCTAATAAATGTTAGTGACTATTACTATTTCTACTAGAATTAGTGCTGTTGTTACTATTAATGTCCTAGTCTCTGTTCTTTTTTTTTTTTTAATTTATTTATTTGCTTTACTTGTACACAGTGCAATGCATTTATGTTTATGTGGTGCTGAGGATCGAACCCGGGCCGCGTACGTGCAAGGCGAGCGCTCTGCCGCTGAGCCACAACCCTAGCCCCTAGTCTCTGTTCTTAATGATCTTGCAGTCTGGAAAGCGGGCTAGATGAGTTAATGGCAAGGTAATGGCGCGGTTAATCAGTGCTGAACTGGGGTAGGTCAGACTTCTGTGGAAGTCCAAGGCAGAGGCATTAGTGAGGGAAGAGCAGGAATGAAGGCTGCTTGTGGAAAAAAAAAAAAAAAAAATAGTCATTAAGAGGAATTTTAGAGGACAAATTGAAATGACCTAGTGTATCAGCCGGTCTTAATTGCAAGTGGTGGCAGCAGCATTCTAAGCAGACAGAGAACATATGGAGAGAATGTCAGGTAGCCACACGGTTTCTGGGAAGCCTGGAGAACAAGATTTGAGAAAGCAGCAACATCGTGAGGATGTTATTGGTGGCATGACAATCACAGACCACTCCCAGAAACTGCAGGCTACTGCCCCCTCCCCCTGCCATGGCCAGGAAGGAAGTTGCCCGGCCCTGCTTCTGGGGATCAGTACTTCCCAATTCAGCATCCCAGACAGGGGTGGCTGATGGGCCAAGCCTAGCTTACCTGCCCACGTCTTAGCTTCCAGTAACTGGCGGATTGAATATGGAGTCCTCTCAGTTCTGTAAAAGAACACAAGTGTTGTCCTCCAGCAAGGGAAGGAAAGTCCTCCATAGGAAGAGGGTCCAGAGGCTCCGAGTGAGAACGTGCCACGCCTTCTACACCAGGTGGAGCTGAGAGGAAGGGTGTGGAGGCAGAGAGTCAGCATGTGCAGAGGTCTGGCCTTGGGGGGAGAAGTAGCACGGGGGTTCCAGAGACTGGGGCATGGCGTGTGAAAGAGAGACACCCGAAGATGAAGTGGGAAAGGTAGACAGTGTAGTTCGGGAGAAAACCTTGCTGTCCAAACCTATGCCTGTGGAGGAGTTTGGACTTCATCTTGCAGATGAAGGAATGATAAAGTTTTCAGTTTGGAGGTAGGGGACAAGGTAACAGAGATGGGACATGGGCTGACAAGGAAGATCAGATTTTTTAAAAATTTGAGCTATCTGAGTCTCACCAAAGCCTATCTTCTCTACAGTGCTAGAACGAAGATGTTTATTTAGCCTTTGTGGGTGGTCATCTTGCTGACCTTGACTTTCTATTCTACTTGCTGTGGCTTAAGTTAGACCCACCTTTCCCAGATTGCAGCTATCACAGAGGTTGATTCTGGGCTGTAAATTCTTACATTTGAGGGAAACATTGACACAGGCAGGTGGAAGCTAGCCAGGATTGCTGGAATTATATTTAGTTAGGGTTGACACAGGTCAACTCTAAACTACAGCTACATTTTCACAGAGGTATGAACATTGCTCTAGACCATGGAGATAAATCACTAAAAATAGACATCCTTTTGGAATCTTAACTCATGGGAGAGAAATACAATATAGAGATGCCATCTATAGATGTCACAGAGTACAGTGGAGGTGTAGTGACAGTCTAGTTAATACATGGCTGACGTTCAGGTAGAATTTGTAGGAGTAAGAAAAGATTTCCAGGCACCTGGAGATTCGAAGCTCTCTGGTTGCCCAGCGGGGAGAAACTGTGAGAATGAAGCATGGGCAGGAAAGGAAACACTCTGGATCAGGCTCCAGGAGCTACTGCAGCCACAAACGTGGCTGCCTATAGTGCTAATGGGAAAAAAACAAAGGGGAGATGCATTTTACCCTAGTGAATGGGGGGAGAATTAAGAAATTCAGACTTAGTTCAACTTGCCCTTCCAGTTCACCACCTCTTGCCTGCGTTTCCCACCACACCTGCCCACAGAACAAATCATTGCAGCAGTCTCTGTAAAATAGTCCCCAATCCCCCAATTCAGGAGGAGGTGTTGTTCAGGGTGGTTCATGAGCACCGGAGCTGAGAACAACGCCCCAGCCCAATGACACCTTGTCAGCAAGTCCCCACTCAAAGCCTCTGCCTAGCAGGTCTTTCACCACCCTTGTTAATGTCTAGAATTTCTGGGTAGAGACACATAACAGCATCACAATAAAAGGGGGAGATTCTTACATTGTCCTTGCCAGCAAAGGGTGCCTGGGTAGAGTGATTTTAAATCTAGAAAACTCTAGTTCATTCATGAGGTCTCACAAAAGCTTACAGTGAAAATACTTCAGTTGGCTACATTACCACACATTTCTATAGGGATTTATAGTTTATGAATTTAAAGGGATTTTTAAAAATTTAAACCAGGATTGTAAAATACTGAGTGGTGTCTTTAGCTGGGACTAAATTACCTCATTAGTCAATGAATCCAACTGAGATTTCAAAATACAATTTTCTAGAGGCAGAGAGTGAATCTCTTGGTTCTGATGTAGACCACATCCACCAGATTGAGGTCAAAGGTATACTTAGTATATTTGTTGAGGGGCACCCTGAAAAGCCACTCATATGCATGAGGTGAAAATGAACATTGTAATCTCTGCTCCTCATCTCCTGGGAGGAGGCTACAGTGGGGCTTACTGAGTTTCAGCCCCGTTGTCAAAACACAGTACCACAACCTTGGGGGACACCGTTAGTTAATAGTGTATTTACACCATCACAGCTTTGTAGACACAGGCACAGTCAAGTGACGGAGCCCTACTTTGATTTTTGTTTTTCCTGTCCCATAAGAGTAAGAGCCATCCAGTCACTCTGGAACATTCTGGCTGAACCTGAACAAAGTGTTTTGGGGAAGTTTAGAGACCAAATCATGTCTGCACACTTTTCCACATTAAGTAATTTTTTGAACATTTATTTTTTTATTATATACTTTACATTGAACACGTCAAGAAAGAAATAATTATAATGGTTTCAAAATGAAATCTCTGATCTCAATAAATATTATTTATAATTACAAATAGTAAACACAGAAAATGTATATGGACATTCAGTTTATAAGTAAAATAAGTAAAATAACTAAATTTACTATACATCTTAGGGATAAGGAACATATACTATTATTTAAGTCATTTTGCCACCCTGGTTATTTTAAAACACAATTCACAGGTGTGTTAATCACGTACACATCTATCACAAGACAAAACGAGACCGCTGATTCTAACAACTTAAAACTGAGTGTCAGCAGTAATATTCAAGGCACATCCATCACAATAACCAAATGATGAGTGTGTGTGTGTATTATGTGTGTAGTACTCAGTTTTAAGTTATTAGAAGTTTAAGTTATTAGTATACACACACACACACACACACACACACACACACACACACACACACACACACTGAAATATTAGCCTAAGAAAGGGATGAAATTTTGATCGTTGAGTTCTGACCCCTGGACGGCGGTCCTCTCCACTTGCTAGTCCGCGGAGGTATCCTTTCCTGTGTGCCCCAGGCCCCACGCGGCCGCCACCCCCAGATTGTTGGGGGGCTCTCGGAAGCCCAAGACTCCTGGGGCACAGCGGGAGCCACCCTCCCCCCTCTCTACCAGCAGACCTATTTCCGTGGTGACATCTGGGAGAGAAACGGTCGTGCTTTCGGTGCCCACTGTAGTCACTGTGATCTTGTTAGATATCTAAGGACATTTTATTTCCTTACATCAAAGTAAATGTTAAAGATTATCTGCAGACACACTGGGAAGAGGAGGAGTGCCAGCAGGATGTCAATCTTTTGAGAAAACAGGCTGAAGAAGATGCCCACCTGGATGGGGCTGTTCCGATCCCTGCAGCATCTGGAAATGGGGTAGATGAACTACAACAGATAATCCAAGCCGTTGTAGATGATGTGTACTGGCAAATGTCTCTGGACCGAAAGACCACAACTCTCAAACAACTGCAGGGCCACATCTGGAGGGCAGCATTCACAGCTGGACGCATGAAAGCAGAGTTCTTTGAAGATGTAGTTCTAGCAGTCAGGAAGTGGAAAGAAGCTGGAATGAAGGTGTATATCTAGTCTGGAAGTGTAGAGGCTCAGAAACTATTATTTGGGCATTCTACAGAGGGAAATATTCTTGAGCTTTTTGATGTTCACTTTGATACCAAAATTGGATACAAAGTAGAGAGTGAGAGTTAGAGAAATGTAAGCTGCCTGTCATGGCCAGCCACAGCGCCGCGGGAGAAAAACTCGGAGGCAGAGTAAAGCTATTACTACTTTTACTTCTACTTTCTTAGAGAGAACTTAGAGAGGGAAAGAAAGATTTTTAGAGAGAAAGATTAGAGAGAGCTTTTCTTCTTGTCTTCTTTAACCGCTCTGCCTACGTTCTGGCCGCTCTGATTCTTTTCTCCTCCGACCCGAACTCTTCTTCTGACCGACCGAGCAACTGCACGACTGACTGAATGAATTTCTCTGTTCTCCTAACTCGGACCGCTTTCACCCGGTTATATACCTTCAGCTTTGCGGGTGCCTACAGGTGCGTCACATACATATCAGGTGGAACTTATGGCTTCCAGCTAGCTGCAACAGCCCTTCCTAATTAGGGCTCCTTCAGAGAAAGATTGCAAACAGCATTGGATGCTCAACCAACAACATCTTGTTTCTCACAGAGGTTACTTTAGAGGCCAGTGCTGCTGAGGAAGCAGATGTGCAGTAGCTGTGGTGGTGAGACCTGGCAATGCAGGATTAACAGATGATGAGAAAACTTACTACAGTCTCACCACATCCTTCCGCGAACTATACCTGCCTTCCTCAGCATAGAGGAAGATTTCTACAGAAGACCAAACTGTTCCTCAGAGTTGTCCCCCTATTGTCTAGTTTTATTCTAATGGCAAAGTAACTTACTTATATACACATACATATGTATGCAAGTATAAGTATGTGTATGCTCATTAATTATGAGCACATAAGTAAGGAAAAAAGAGTCTTAAGTTCAGTGAAGAAACTTATTTAAAGATGCTCTATATGTAGAAATAGTTTGAAACCCTAACACTAACCCATATTGAGGGCAAAGTGTAGTTGATAGAAGGAAATACAGATAAAATGTGTTATGATTATCAAATCCTACACCAAAATGAGAGCTTAGTTTTGAAAATTATTCAGAGGCCTATTATTTTAAATACTGGAAATACTTCAGAGACATTCTTAACAACTCATTGCCCTTGTTTAATGGCTAGTTAGAAGATTTACAACAGCTGTATTTCATATTTGCCTCCCTTGGTACAAAAGATAAAGGTATTTCTTCTCCAAAAGAACAAAATTAGGAAAGAAAACTCACTTAAGTCTTGATCAGTCAAGTATTTGGTTACTTAAGAAGAAACTTACTAATCATGTGATGCTCATAGCCAGTACTTGCCTTATCAATGAAAAAGGTATGCAGCTATAACAGCTAAAAAGGCAATATGGTTCTTAATGTCCAAGAAAATGATTCTAATTCTGCTGGTTGTTACCAGTTGCCTTTCTAATTTTATCTTCATACAATTTAAAAATATATATTAATTGCTACTTACTATTTTTTAAAATAAAGTTTTGCTGAAATTAGTTTGTAACACCAAGAAGAGCCCCAATATGTAATATTCTCCCCTTGAATGTGAGAAATGTAAATTTTATAACAGCATTATTTTTCCTGGTTCAATTCTAATAGGGTTCCATGTCAGTTTTATGTTGTGGTTAATAAAAGCATTCTCTTCTTTCAAAAAAAAAAAAAAAGGATGAAATTTTGATACATTCGTTCTACAACATGGATAACCCTGAAAACATACTAAGTGAAATAAGTCAAATACAAAAAACAAACAAACAAACAAAAAAAACTTGGACATGTCCACATCTTTTAGAGTAGTCAAATTCACAGACAGAAAGTAAAATGGTGGTTGTCAGGGACTGGGATTGCAGAAAGAATGGAGAGTTGTTTAATGGGTCATTTGTGTTTGAAATGATAAAAAAGTTCAGGAGATGGATAATGGTTCATAACAAAGTAAAAGTACTTACTGCCATTGAAAGCATAAACTCAAAAAATAGTTAATATGGTAAATCTTAGGTATTTTTACCACTGTCTAAAAACAAAACAAAATAAAATGGAGTCTTAGGAGTAAACGATCCCATCCACTGGTCCTTTCTCTGTTGCTCAAGTGCACCTGGCTTTTTCAAGACCAAAGTCTTGTCCTTGAACTCGCTCTTCCCTCTTTCTAGAATGCTATTAACCAGCACTTTGCATAATCAATTCCTTCTTGACATTCAGATATCAACTCAAGTTTCTCCTTCTCTTGTCTATATCACTTTATCTTGATACTTACCTATTTATGCTCCATCTATCTTCCCTCACTGGAATGTGAACTTCCAAGAAATTTCCATCTGTTTTATTCCCTAGGACTCAAAAGGATCTGACCCTAGGTCAGAGTTCAATAAATCTTTACTGAATGAATGAATGGCTGAACTAATGACTCCGGAACTTAAAGCATCAGTGTATGTTCTCTATAAATAGACCTCATTTGAAGTCAAGTGCACAAACTCCAGGCTGTGCCTGCATTATTTTTATTGTGCACCCTTGTATATCTTCCTCCTTCCCATCTTTCCCTCTCAATTTTCCCAGTCCTAATTCCATTTTTACATCATGTAAGTGAGTAATTCTGAGCCTCTGTGAGCAGACCTCACCCATGTTAAAGTCCATTTGGTCCACACCTATCCTACTGCCCTGCCCAGAGTGGTGAGGTTGGGACTTTGGAGAGGGGAAATGATTTGAAAGGTGGAAAAGTCAAACACCCTAGTCTATGGGGCCTTCTGGAATGATTCCAGATTGAAGTGTGAAGCAGCAAGCCTTCCTGCATAGGTGCATTTTATTACAGTCATCAGCTGGATAGGCTTACCTCTTGCTATGATAGACTTAGGACAGAAAACACAGGTAGGAAAAACTAGGAACCATCTGAACTGGCCTCCATTCCAGTTGCAGTTCTCCTGAGGTGATATCTGGGATGCCTACAGGCTTGAATCCCCCACAGCAGTAACTTGCCAAGCACAGGCCTGCAGATGCGCCCCAGATCTGGGGACTGGCTGTGGAACACTTAGGGATTCCAAAGACCCCTGTGTTACTGGGAAACTTATGTTAGGTTTAGCCCTTTTTAAATTTTATTATTATTATTTTGGTACTGGAGATCGAACCCAGGGATGCTTAACCACTGAGCCACATCCCCAATCCTTTCAATTTTTCATTTTGAGACAGTGAGTTCTCTAGACAAATACCCGCAAGGCATTGTCTCGTAAAGTCCCAAACAATGAAAGATCAAAATGTCCACTTGTTAGAACACATTGATATAGGAGTCCCCATGCATGTAGAGCAGAGGCCACACTGTTGGTGAGGTTGTTTGATGCTTAAGCAGCAGGGATGTTTGAAGCGACCATGATCTCTGCAGCTGTAGCAGCAGCCGTCTTTTTTATGTCTAGACAAAGCCACCGGCAAATCTTCAGGGCCCGCTACCTAGAAACTCAAGCATCAATTATTAAAGGAAAGGCAGTGCTATTCCAGCACTGAGGGAAGAGGTGAGTTGTCAAACTAAAAAATAGAATTATTAGATTAGAAGATTAAGTTGATATCTGCTCACACACATTGCTGCTTGAGCTCCCACAGACATAAGCTGGAAAAATATCATATTCAGAACAAAACAAAGAAAGAATGAGGGTATTTACTGCATTAAAGATAGATTAAAGAAAATCTAAAGGCACTTTGGAAAATTAATTTGTTAGCTGGAACCCTCGAGTCTCTATAAACTTCCATGAGATTATCTGTCAAAATAACTCAAATTAATCAGCTATAAAACAACTAAAGTTAATTACAAATAAACATTATTATGTCAAAACACCAAAATATCAGGATATACAGCACTAGTCATATTCTTCGCTAAAGCAAAATCCCTGGGACACCTATAAAACAAAATTGAAGGTACCTTCACTTATTAAATTATTTACCCAAATTGAATACTCTTAAACTTAAATGAATTAAAGTTCTTTGGATCCATATATATATTCATAAGCGCTTTGTTATTTGTGACGTCACACTGGACAGATGCACAAACATACAAACATATATTTGTGACGTCACATTAACATGAAATGTAGACAAATGTACAGACATAAAGACATGTATAAAAAGAAAAATAAATACAATTGTGTGCACACTAAAGAGAGATCTCGTCGTCCCAGCCAGGAGGAATGACACTTAAGTTGTGAAATATTTTGAAGGACTCTTTTGAGGGAATCATTCCATACCTTCATCTTGGTCCTCTTGATTTTGTACTTTTTTTATTAATCTTGATTTATCAACAACTTCATCTTGATCATTTTGATGTGGTACCTGCTTTATTAATCTAGATGGTATCCATATTAGAGAGTATTCGTGCTTTGGAAAAACACAAACAGATCCTCTCCCCCAGATTAATACTGGATCTGGACCCTTCCATGTACCTGAAAGAACATCCTTCCAGTAAACCAAAGGTTTATGTTGTTGGTGTGGGTTCCGATGTCAGTCTCCAGCAGAATAACCATTAGAGTCTAAAGTTAAAAAATTTAAGGTAAACAGGGCAACTGCCAATCTGTCCCTAGGACTTTTCCAATTTCCTTCTTTTTGTTTTAAAAACATAATTTTCAGTGTGCGGTTTGCTCTTTCAATAATGCCCTGACCCTGAGGATTGTATGGGATGCCTGTTTTATGGGATATATTGAATTTTGCACAAAACTGTTTGAAAGATGAGGACGTATATGCAGGGCCATTATCTGTTTTAAGCATTTTGGGGATGCCCAATGCAGCAAAAGCTTGCAAACAATGAGATGTAACATCTTTAACTTTTTCTCCAGAATGTAAGGAAGCAAAAATCATGCCTGAGCATGTATCTATGGTCACATGAATAAATCGCAATTTTCCAAAACTTGGCTCATGAGTAACATCCATCTGCCACAAATGATTGGGCATTAGTCCTCTAGGGTTAACACCATAATGAGGATTGGGCAAATGTGTCATACAAGATTTATGATCTTTTACAATTGTTCTGGCTTGCTCCTTTGTGATTTTAAACCTACGCTGCAAGGTGGTGCTATTGATGTGAAACTGGGAGTGAAATAAAGTAGCTTGCTGGAGGGCTGAAAGTATAAAGATTGTTTGGGTAAGAGCATCAGCCTTTTGATTACCTTCATGGAGGGGACCAGGCAAGTTGGTATGTGCTCTAATATGCCCTACGAATAGAGGTTCTTTTCTTGCCCACAAAAGTTTTTGTATTTGATAAAACAATTTAAAGGCTGGAGTATGAGGTGCTATTGGTCCTGCTAGCTCTAATTTTGGGACAGCATGTACAATATAGTGGCTATCTGAAAAAATGTTCATGGGCTGCTCTCTAAATTTTTCCAGAGCTCTTACCACAGCTTCCAGTTCCACTAATTGAGCTGATTTGTGTGCAGTTATGGAAGTCATATTTTCTTTTTTAGTGACTACTGCAGCAGTACCATTTGAGTGTAAGTTTTCCTCCGAAAACCGGGAGGAAAAACTCTCGGAGGCAGAGTTAAGCTTTTACTACTTTTACTTCTACTTTCTTAGAGCTTAGAGAGGGAAAGAAAGATTTTTAGAGAGAAAGATTAAAGCGAGCTTTTCTTCTTGTCTTCTTAGCTTAGAGTTAGAGTCTTAGAGAGAAAGAAAGATAGAGTCTTCTTCTTAGCTTAGAGTCTTAGAGAGAAAGAAAGATAGAGTAGAGCTTAGCTTAGAGAAAGATTAGAGCTTCTTTCTTCTCTCTTCTTTCTTCCTTCTTCTTTCTTCTGTCTTCCTTGGGAGCCTCGGCCTAACTCTGACCAGTCATTACTTCTTCTATCTGGTTTCTCTTCTGTCTTCTATC